>CM042986.1:19497864-20905364 GCA_023678885.1 Pogostemon cablin | reverse complement strand
ACTGGCAACCTACTACTAGGTGAAACAGGTTCCTCTTTCCACTCTTCTCTCCTAGACAAAGTACAGGTTGACACGTACCCCTCCTTGTCCAATAATTCAAATTCATTATCCCATGCTAGTCCCTGCCACACTGCTCCTTCCAATAGTCCCAACAACCCTTTTACTTTTAAAGACATGCTGTTGGGCCCCACACCTTCTCTCTCTTCCATCCCTCCTATCCCTCTGACCTCTCCTCCAACCCAACCTCCGGCGAACAATTCACCTCTGGAGAAGATGATCTCCCTAACCCCCCTAAATTCATTGCTCTCCTGCACTCAATCATCTCACCTCTCGCCAAACTCCGTTTCAAATCTAGCATCCAACACTCCTTCCTCCCAGCCCTCCCCTGCCAAATCCTCCTCTCATCATCTCTTCCTCAAACACCCCAATCCAGCCCCATCATCCACCGAATCAATGCATGCATCCACTTCCTCCAGGAACGCCATCGGTTCTAACCCCTCTACTCCTCTTCTTCTTCTTCACTCCAATCACGCCTCCTCTCCTGATCGTCCAGCCTCCCCCCCTCCTCCTCCACCTGCCGTCCATCCCAAGTCACAGCCAAACCTCCAAAACTCTCCCCCCCACAATCGTTCCCCTAACCCCAATCACTCTCTTCACTTTGTTCCTCCACTGGAACCGGGAGTTGCAACAATCCCAGATGAACTCATTGATAATGAGGATGATGAATGGAACTTTACCCTCATCGGCTGTTTTGCGGGACGCTACCCGAGTTTCCAGGCAGTGAAAGAAATCGCCAACAAATGGAAAGTGGATGTCAAAATATATAGCCATGATAGTGGTTGGATCCTATTCAAATTGAACAGTGAGGAGGATATTCAAAAAGTGATACAAAATGGCCCTTATGAAGGGAATTTCACCTATCTGATGATACGGAGGATGCCAGATAATTTCCAATTTGATGAAGCTGGTCTTGCTATTGTTCCGGTGTGGGTTCGTCTCCCTTCGCTCCCTCTCAAATACTGGGCCGCCGACCGCTTGAGCATCATTGCCTCTGCAATAGGTGAGCCAATCATGATGGACTATTACACCACAAATAAGGAACGCGTTTCCTTCGCTAGAGTTCTTGTCCATGTGAATGCTGCCACAAGACTGCCGGACGACATCTGGATCAAAAGCCGTTTCGGTGGTTTCAAACAGAGTATTACGTATGAATTCTACCCTAAGTTCTGCTCAGAATGTTCGACCCTCGGGCATCATGCTCATGAATGCCGCAAGAAGGAGAATCAGCAGCTATCGGAGACTGTGAACGATGAAGACGCTGCGCCGTTCTTTCCTGGTAAGAATAGGCGTAATAAAAACAGGGGCAGAAAGCCCAACCCTCTATTTCCTAAACCTATTCTTCCTCTTCCTCATAAGCCCATCACTAAAAGCCCAAACCCCAACATCTGCCGGCCCAACTTGATTTCCAGCCCATCAGGCGGCCATTTTTCCATCCAATCTCAGCCCAACAATCGGCCCACCTCATCAAATAAAATTCAGCCCTATTCCCCTTCACCCATCCAGCCCAATTACTCCTCTAAAACTTGTACCAAATATCCCTCCAATTCTTACAGACAGCCCTTTAGCCCTCCCTGCAATCCTTCCAACCTCCAAACTCAACCTTCTTCATCCAGTTTTCAACCCCTAACACAGCCCAAGAGTTCTAACCAATTTGAAATCCTCTCTCTTCTGGACAATTCAAATCATCTGGATGATCTTCCCCCTCATTTGCACTTTGAACAAAATCAAGTATCTGAAACTCCACAGGTTGCATATACTAGCATCATTGGTAACACCTCCAAACAAGCCTGGGTTCCAGTTTATCGTGGAGAATCCTCTTCTTCACCCTCCACTGGTAAGAACTACAAACATAGGAGGGTAAGATCGGTAGGGGATCAAGGTGGAAATGCAATAGTGACACAAGAACACTATATAGACTATGGGGATACTATCAGCAAGGAAATTGCGGAGGAAGCTATTACAGCCCCCATAGTTTCCTCATGAGTCTCCTTATTTGGAATGTGCGTGGGATGGGGCGCACACCAACCCACATTGCACTTAAAAAACTGGTGCGAGATCATGATGTGGCTATTGCGGGATTAGTGGAAACAAAACTTACATTCTCCACTGTTGAGGTTGTTATTAAGAAGGTATTTCCAGGATGGATTCATATTCACAATTTTGAGGTTTGTAGTGGTGGTCGGATAGTGGTTGTTTGGAATCCGTCACGCATTCAGTTGGAGAATTTTATTTTGAGCGATCAATCCATCTCCATGAATGCTCGTTGCATTATGACCTCTAAAGAGTTCCTTGTTTCAGTCATATATGGCCATAATAGATATGTTGATAGGAGATATTTATGGCAACATCTCACCTCTCTTTTCCATTCGAACTCTTTACCATGGATCCTTGGAGGTGACTTCAACTGTGTTAGATCTGAGGGTGAAAGAAACAATTATACTCAAAATACGGGGATCGGGGAAATGAATGAAATTTGTTCTATTATGGGAGTGGAGGATACCAACTCGACAGGTTGCTTCTACACTTGGTCAAATGGTACCTCATGCTCAAAAATTGATAGAGTGATGACTTGCAAACTTTGGAGGAGTATGGGTTGGGACCTTCATACCATTTTTCTTCCTCAGGGCACTTGTTCAGATCACTGCCCTTCCATCACCTCCTTTCAAAACCCGAGATCACACTATATAAGACCCTTCAGATTCTGTAATTTTTGGACTAACCATGATAATTTTATTGCTCTTATTTCTTCCTGTTGGCAGGTACAGGTGTCAGGTACGAAGCAATTCATCCTTTGCCAAAAGTTGAAATCCTTAAAGAATCCATTGAAGGAGTTACACAAGCAGAATTACCAACACATTTCTGAAAGAGTGACTAGAGGAAAAGAACACTTACATCATCTCCAAACACTCTTCATGACTACCTTGAATAATCATGGACTACATCTTCAGATCAGTGAGGCGTTAAAAAAACAGAGGCACCTGGAGGATTGTGAGGCTAACTTTCTTATGCAGGTTCTCAAACACAAGCACATAAAGAACCAGGACCGAGCTACAAAGTACTTCTATTCGCTTATCCGAAGCAATAGTGCGAGGAATGGAATACATACTATTCAAACTGACAATGGGCCTACCTCTTCATACCAAGAATTGATTGATACCTTTCTCTCTCATTATCAATCAATACTAGGTAACGAGGGCATCACTTATCATTCCATTAATCAGGCGGTGTTGGATAGCGGACCAAAGATCAGTTCTGTTGAGGCTTGCATGCTTGAAACACCGGTTGAGGAGGCAGAGATCAAGGAAGCGTTATGGTCAATTAACAAGAACAAATCACCTGGACCTGATGGCTACACATCGGCCTTCTTTCAAGCAGCCTGGAATGTGGTTGGTGGAGATGTAGTGGCAGCAGTAAAGGAATTCTTTCGGAAAGCCAAATTACTCAAGCAGTTGAACTCCACTTTTATATCCTTAATACCCAAAAAGAACCATGAGCCGAGAGTCCAAGATTTTAGACCCATATCTTGCTGCAACACTGTGTACAAAATTATATCCAAAATCTTGGCCGCTCGACTCAGACTTTGTCTTCCTTCTCTAATAGACCAATCCCAATTTGGATTTGTTAAAGGAAGGAAAATGAGAGACTGCGTGATGCTGGCAGAGGAGATCTTCAGGGGTTATGGACGGAGTGTAGGGAATATCTCCCCTAGAATGGCAGTTAAAGTGGACATTTCAAAAGCTTATGACTCTGTTAGTTGGAAGTATCTCTTTGATTTGCTTACTGGACTAGGTTTCCCCTCTACGTTTCGTTCTTGGATTGAACAGTGTGTTACTACCCCTTCTTACTCTCTCCTCATTAATGGCAAACCAGAAGGTTTTTTCAAGGGCAAGAGGGGTCTTCGACAAGGTGATCCGATTTCCTCGCTACTCTTTGTTATTTGCATGGAATACTTTAGCAGATTAATGAGTAGAGCAGTACATCTACATGAATACAGATTCCACTCTAGAATTTGTAAACGTGTAGATGTTACTCACTTGATCTTTGCGGATGATCTATTGATTGTGGGATATGGAGATGTGGCTACAGCTAGGTGTATTGACAGGATTTTGAAAGGATTCTCTGAAGTCTCTGGGTTAAATGCAAATTCTCAGAAATCTAATCTCATTACTTCGGGCATCTCGAGTCGAGCCCGACGTCGTATTGCTCGGATTCTTCCCTTCCAGACAGGTACCATTCCTTTCAAATACTTGGGCATTCCTATTTGTAGCAAGAGAATAGGAGTGGAGGATTTTACACCCCTTCTGAATGACATTAATAACATGATACATACTTGGTCTTCTAAACTTTTGTCATTCACGGGTCGTTTGGAATTGATCACTTCTGGAATATATGGAATTCTATCTTTTTGGTGTGGCATTGTTAAAATCCCAGCTGTAGTAGTCAGGAAGGTGGAGACGGTTATCCGCAGGTTCTTGTGGGCAACAAAGGTGAGCCCGGTGAGTTGGAATGACATCTTACAACCTAAGAATGCTGGGGGGCTAGGGTTGAAGGACATCACCACTTGGAATAAGGCGCTCTTGACTTCAGCGCTGTGGGATGTGCACAGGGAAGCTTCATCCCTTTGGGTAAAATGGATTCACTGTGTCTATCTCTCATCTTCCTCATGGACAATGACCTCTCTCGGTAATAATTCTACATACTTATGGAGAGTGCTCATTGCCATTAGGAATAACATCGAGAATGAATCGGAAGGTAGTGAAGGAGTAATTGATATTATGGAGAAGTGCTGTGAAAGTGGAGTATTCAAAGCTAGTTGCATGTATGATTATTTCAGGAGTAGATACACGGCGGACTCCAGCTTTGTCTACAAACAGATTTGGCACAAATGGATTGTGAGGAAATACAGTTTCAGACTTTGGCTGGTGCATAGAGACAGAGTAGCTACAAAGGATAGGGTGTGGTGCACGGGAGACGACAAACGATGTGGTTTCTGCTTCGATCAGGAGACCACATCGCACATCTTCTTCCACTGCCCTTACACTACATCTATTTGGGATCAAATCAAAAATTGGATTGGATGGAGAAGACGAAGGCTAGCTTCAGTTACAGATGCCTTCAGAAAGATCTACCAGGATACGAGGACCAACAAAAAGGCACGAAGACTCCTTTTCATCACCATTGCTACAACGATCTATCACATATGGATGGAAAGGAATGTCCTTCAGCATGGCACAAGGATGTTATCTCCGAACCACATTGCAGATAAAATCAAGCTTCAGATTGCGTCTTTGTATATGAATTCATGATGTATTTTTTATTCACCTTAAGCATTTTGCTTTAGTAGGTTGGATAGGGTGGCTAGACTTTGTACTCGCATCGTACGTAAGTACTCGATGTAACCGTTTCCAGTGAAATAACATTTACCAATTTCACTAAACCCTAAACCCTAAACCCTAAACCCTAAACCCTAAACCCTAAACCCTAAACCCTAAACCCTAAACCCTAAAACCCTAAAACCCTAAACCCTAAACCCTAAACCCTAAACCCTAAACCCTAAACCCTAAAACCCTAAACCCTAAACCCTAAACCCTAAACCCTAAACCCTAAACCCTAAACCCTAAACCCTAAACCCTAAACCCTAAACCCTAAACCCTAAACCCTAAACCCTAAACCCTAAAACCCTAAACCCTAAAACCCTAAACCCTAAACCCTAAACCCTAAAACCCTAAACCCTAAACCCTCTACATGAATACAGATTCCATTCTAGAATTTGTAAACGTGTAGATGTTTCTCACTTGATCTTTGCGGATGATCTCTTGGTTGTGGACCTACACAAAAACAATTAATCTATTCTCATAGGCCCCACATATCACCTCCAATACAACTACCCACTACACATTAAATATTATTTCTCTCACTTCACTTTACATTAAATTATTATACTCCTTAATCTCCGTGCCCAAAAAAATTATATCAACTTCTCCGGGACAGAGGGAGTAAAAGATAGTATGTATTTTTAAGGTCTATTTATATAATTTTTGTTTTGTTTTAATTTTTTAAAATTTTATACCATTTTATTTAAATATTTGTATAACACATGTCAACTTACATCAATTTTTAGAAACTTTTAAATGACATCTATATATAACTCATTAGTTTTAAAAAAAAAATTATAAATCTGACTACACAAATATTAATTAAATTTACTTCTATTATTATTATTTTTCTGTATCGTATTTCACTTATTTTCATATAATGGTTCACTTTGAACTAACATACTGATGGCTAGAGAGAGAATTTTCCAAGAGAGTGGGGAGAGGGTGAGGAAGTGGGTAGAACTTAGGCAAAACCCATCCGAGTGGATCCCGTCACAAAAATCAGTCCCGGATAGCCCATGATAGATCGACAGAGTTGAAAGTGGGAGTAGGAGTTGGTACAGGAGTTACTAGAGATCAAAGGGGGTTAAATGGTAAGCAGATTCTCACCTTATTTTTCAAGAATTTTCCCAAAGATTGCAGAACCTTGTGATTTAAGTTTAAAGATGTATTCGATTGGGAAGAAAGTAAAAAACAAATTCGTAGTGAAGTGGGAGGTACGTATGATCTAGAATATATGGGTGACAACATGGTTCTGGTTCAAACTAAAGCCTCCACAGAAGACATACAAAATGGGTACAGAAAGGATATGGAAGAGTGGTCAAAACATTGGTTCAAGGAGATTGCATCGTGGAAACCAGAAGATTTTAGTACTAGAAGAAAGATATGGACGAATTGGTTCAGAGTGCCATGTAAGGCTTGGAATGAGCGATTCTTCAGAGAAACTAGCTTCAAAATTGGTGAATTCCTATCCATGGATGAGGAAACTAGGCTAAGAAAGACACTGCAAGTGGCTAGAATTAGAGTTGCAGTCCCAGTTCAAAATCAAGTGGATGTCCTGCAGAAAGTCTACGTCGGCGGAATAGTATTCACCATTAGAATCACAGAAGAGCAACACATGGAAGAGGATTACGGGGAAGATGAATCAGAAGTAGACACTCAATCTAGGGATGAAGATTACGATGGTAGTTGTTCTAACTTTACGGCAAGAAATTGTATGACGGAAGTCGAAAGGTCGTCGGAAAAATAGCTAGAAAGCGGCAACAAAATTATTTTAAGTCTTAAATGGAGTGGGAACCCCGAGATAGATGTTGCAGCGCAAGGAAATACGAGAGGACAGGAGTTGCATGGGGAAGAGGATACGACACTCGAAGAAGCAGGACAGTTAAGGCTTGTAGTTTCACGCCATGGAAAAGAAAAAAAACCATCAATAGTGAATCTCTTTTAAGTGGGCCACCACCTGGATGGGAATGTGCAAGTAAAGAAGTATGCCAATTTGGGGACTCACCAGACTCAGTCACTAGTGGGCCCCCTCCTGGATGGAATTGGCTGGTCTTCAAAAAAGATGTTGAAGAAGTGGAAATAAGCCCAACTCATCTTTTTAATTTAGCCCCAAATGATATGATGGGCATTGGCAAGAAAGTTGAAGGGCCACAGAATAATATGGATCGGAATTTGGGAGGAAAGGAAAAAGATATAGAGATCCAGTCCAGGATTGGAGAAACATCTAATAATAAGAGGTCGGAAGATAGAGAAATTGTAATAGAAAAAAATCAGGATGAGAAAATATTGAGGGACAATGAATCCTGAAGCACACAATCAGAATCAAATCAGAGAAATAGAAGATGACAAACATGGTGAGGATTTTTCTTATTCTCAACAAAATCAGAGATTAAATCTCAAAGGTACAGGTCTTTATAAGCAACCGACACAACTCAAGCAATATAGAAGGAAAAGGGTGTCGAATAAAGAGATTAAGAAGGCAGAATTTGCAGCACTCAAGGTATTTTTGTCGGATATCCATTCTCCCAACTTGAAAATTAGGAACAAAATCAAAGAGAAGAGAAAGGACATATGGTCAGAGCGATCAACTAGAGAGGCGAAAGATATTTAGGGGCTCGAAAAATCTCTTGGATTGAAGGGGATTGGATCGGAGGCACAAATGTTGACTGATATTGAAACATTAGTAAGACAGAGAGTGGTGGAGAATGAGAGCAGGAGCAAGGAGAAATCATTCCCAAATGAAAGTTCTAAGCTATAATTGCAGAGGGATGGGGTCTGAGGCAAAAAAAAGAGGAGATTAAGATTGGTTTATCAAGGAAAAATTTGAAGTTGGATTCATACAGGAGATAAAAATGGAGACAATAGAAGAAGTCGATATCAAAAAGATTAGTGGAAAACAAAAATTTAGATGGGCGTACAAACTAGCTGTAGGAAGAGCAGTGGACATTCTGACTATTTGGAATTCTAATTGGGTTGTAGCTAGAAGCTGGTGGGATATTGAAGGAGCTCTGATTGTTAATGTAGTCTTGTTGGATGGTAACAGGGAGGTGTGCTTAATAAACGTCTACGCACCTTGCGATAGACATGGCAAAGAAGAACTTTGGGATATCATAAGAGGAATAATAGATCAAGCAAGTGACTATTGTATTTGCATGGGAAGTGATTTTAATGCCGTTAGAAAAGAAACGAAATGGTCAGGCAGGAGTGTAGGGAGAAATATACCAGAAATAAAAGCTTTTGATGAATTTATATAGGACACAGAACTAGTTGATTTACCGCTGTCAGGGAGATCTTTCACTTACTACATGGTTGATGGTTTGTGCAAAAGCAGGCTTTTCTGGTTCTTGATTAATTCCAAGTGGCTATCGATCTGGCCCGAAGTTTATCAAAGGGGTTTAAAAAGAGGCTTGTCAGACCATGTTCCTATTCTTATTGAAAATAGAGTGATCAACTTGGGTCTGAAACTATTCCGAAGTTCGAAAGTATGGCTATCTTACCCAAACTTCAAACAGTTTGTAGAGGATAAATGGAAGAGCTATAAAGTGGAAGGAGGGGAAGGTTACACAGTGCAGGAAAAATTAAAAAAGTTGCGAGAGGACCTTAAATTATGGAGTAAAAAAGTCTTCAGGAGTTTGGACAAAAGGATTGGGGATAGGAAAAATGAAGTATGGAAACTGGATGCTATTGATGACACGATAGAGCTGAATGAAGATGAGGTACTTAAAAGAAGCTATGAAAGAGCTATGCTGGTGTGCAACATCAAAGCCCGTAAAAGAGTGCTGAGGCAAAAAGCCAAGAGAAGGTGGGTGATGAGTGGTGATATAAAAACAGCCATCTTCTATAGATTGATAAATGGTAGAAACAAAGGTAATAAGATCAATGGGTTGTATATAGATGGGAATTGGGTGCAGGATGTGACAGTGGCAAAAAGAGAGATTAAGAATACATTCAAGAAGCACTTCGAGAAAGTAAACATATTGAGACCAACTATTGGGGAATTTTTTATGAATAAATTCGTCTCTGATGACGGAAACAGGATCCTAACAAGGCCATTCTCTGAAGATGAAATAAAAGCAGTTTTGAAGGAATGTAATGAGACAAAGAGCCTGGGTCCAAATGGGATAAATCTTGCAATTTTCAGGAATTGTTGGAGTGTAATAAGAGAGGACTTTATGAAGTTCATCAACGAATTTTATAGTCTTGGAAGATTAACTAAAGGGCTAAATAACTCCTTCATCACTTTGATTCGAAAAGCAGAAAACTCGGAGGAAATCAAAAACTTCAGGCTTATATCCTTAATCGGGAGACCGTATAAAATCTTGGCTAAAATTTTGGCCAAAAGGTTGAGTGCGGTCTTGCCTAGCATTATATCTGAAGAGCAGTTTGCCTTTGTGGGTGGTAGATAAATTACAAAGAGCATAGTGTCCCTGCAAAGTATTCTGGAGGATGTGAAGGAAAGAAAGAGTCGGTGCATGTGTTACAAGATAAATTTTGCTAAAGCATATGACTCGATTGATTGGCAATTCTTGGAGGAAATGATGAAGGCTTTCAAGTTGATACCAAGTGGGTGAAGTGGGTCATGGAGTGTGTAAGAACAGCGCATGCCTCAGTTTTAGTCAATGGGAGTCCCTCTAGAGATTTTGCATTGGAAAGAGGTCTTCGTCAAGGTGATCCTTTATCGCCGTTCTTTTTTATCATTGCTGCAGAGAGTATCAGCTCTCTTATGAAAAAATCTTCGAATTTGGGTATGTTCGATCCACTGGAGGTGGGGGGAGGTAAAATGAAAGTAACACACCTACAATTTGTAGATGATACGGTATTTTTAGGGAAGGATTCCTTAAAATATGTTGTCTTCATGAAAAGTATGTTACTACTCTTGGAATGGTTGTCGGGGTTGAAAATTAATTCCTCCAAATGCTCGTTGATTTGCTTGAACACGGAGGAAGGAAAGGCGGCAGATTTTGTAGAGGTATTGGGATGCAACCTTGGATCATTGCCAATGAAATATTTGGGCACTAAGGTAAGATGTTCGCATAAAAAAATAAGTGATTGGAACTATATCGTTGAGAAAGTCAGAAGCAGAATAAGAAGATGGGAAGGTCTAAAATTATCCATGGGAGGTAGAGTGGTTTTGATTAACTCGGTTCTTTCTTCAATTCCTACTTATACAATGTCGATCTTTCGGGCTCCCTTGAGTGTGGTAAAATCAATTGTGGCTTTGCAGCGTCAATTCTGATGGGGCGGGAATGTGGGCTCTAAAAAACTCTCTTGGGTAAAATGGGACCTCATCACTCGTCCCAAAGACATTGGGGGATTGGGGGTAAGGGATCTAGTGTGTCATAATAGAAACTTGTTGGGTAAATGGGCTTGGAAAGTTTTAGTAGAAAAAGATAGTTTTTGGGTTAAAATTATTATGGCTAGGCTATTTGGTTGTCGAGATGGGTATGTGGGGAGAAAGAAGTTAGGTCTAGGAGAGAGAGGTAAAGGTTGGTGGGGTGTGTTGTGGCTAGTTTGATAGACGGGAAGGGTAATTGGTTTGAAGAGAATGTGAAGAGAGTAGTTGTAGGGGGGGATGAGACAAGCTTTTGGGATGATAAATGGTGTTGTGAGGTGACTCTTAAAAGAAAATTTCCCAGATTATACGAGCTGAGTATAGAAAAGGACAAGTGTGTAAAACAAATGGGTTCTTGGGTATGGGAGAATTGGAATTGGAATTGTGAATGGAGAAGAGATCTTAGGGATTGGGAGCTTGTTGATTGTCATAATTTGCTTGATCTTATTGACAGGTTCAATTAAAGATGGTGACGACTACTGGAAGTGGGAGCCAAATTCAAAGGAATGATACAAAGTGAAGGGTGTATGTGCATTACTAGAAGGAAGAAAGATAGAGATAGAAGCAAATGTGGAAGCTTTCAAAATAATTTGGAACAATAATGTATGCCCTAAGATTAAAGTAATGGTCTGGCCACTTATTAGAGGAAGGTTGGCGACGACAACCGAGCTTAGGAAAAGAGGGAGTACCACCAAACGGAGATACAACTTGTCCGTTATGCAAGAGTAGTGAAGAAATAATACCACACATGTTCTGCGAATGCAAATACTCATCAGAGCTATAGTCAGAGATTCTCAATTGGCTAAAGATGCAAACACCATTAAGCAACAAAGTCCGGGTGAATTTATCGCTTATTAGTAATTTATTTATTTAAAGAAAAAGAGAAAAATAGGCTTGCAATTGATAAATGGATGTGCACGGTGTGGATTATTTGAAAAAGTAGAAACAACGCAATTTTTAATGATGTTGAATGGAACTTAACGAAGAATATGGATGAAATAAAAGCTCATGTATGGAGTTTGGTGGATATGGAGGAAAAAAGTTTGTCTCAAAATGTTAGATACGCTGATTGGTTTGTAGAACCGAGCAAGTGCTTGTTGGAAAATGGGTAGCAGCGATTGTTTTGTGGGTTTACGATGTATTTGGTAGTAGTATAGATATTTTTCACTTGTAATTTGTACTCTCTTTGCTTTTTTTTTTGGTAATCCTCTTACCCTAATGGCCATAATATTCCTTTTAAAAAAAAAACTTATTTTCATATATTTAAAAAAGTTATTTTATATTATTTCTATTTCAAATTTAAGTTCATATTTTTTTTTCATCCTACTTAAGTTTCCCGTTGCTTGATCAATAATCTCTACAATACAATTTAATTTTAAAAATCAGATAGGCTAACCCACCTGACCACTGAGTTATTTACTAAATGAGAGATAGGTTGGAATTTAATTTTAAAATTGTCTCGTCTCATTAACCCATAACATTGATTATTCAAAAGCCTAAATTATCTAAAGAATTAAAAATAAATTTAAAAAGTGGCTATATTTCACCTAAATATAAAATTGACATTGAATTAAAAGAATAATAAATAAAAATTTCGAAACGCCCTTTTAAGAGCTGCGTTGTGAATCTGTGATTGAGTGCTTACTGCGGACACGTATGCGCTACGAGAGATTTGTGTATTTTCAACCAGAAAATAAATAAATAAAATAAAATAACGAAAGCAAGCAAACCAAACAACCAAAAAAAAAAAAAAGCTGAATGTTTGCTACGAATCGAATTTCTTATATTTTTCTAGATTTCCTTGATTCATAAGTCGAATTTCTTAGATTTTTCTAACTAATCGGTCGAACTTCCCAAGTTCCCAGATGAGTTGCTCGGCTGCATTGTCAGTGTGTTGTTATATTGATGTAACTGCTGCTTCAAGCCGGAGGAGAGGGAGGCGGCAATTTATCGCTCCTCATGCGGCTCTGGTGGAGTCAAAGCCCAGACCGGTGCCGGCTCTCAGAGGCGGCAGCGGTGGTGATGCCAATGCTTCTGCTGCAACACTCTCCTCCGCCTCTGTTCCCTCTTTTTATAGAGACCGAACTGATGATATGCAAGCAGAAGTAGCGGCCATGGCCCGTGCCGCTAACGCTTCTGTGTACAGCCCAGAACTTGTAATCAGGAAATACGGGACGCGCCCAATCAAGGTGGCGCGAAGGGCGCTGGAGATATTTACGAGATTGGGTTCATTTGCCTTTAATTTGTGGATGGATAAAGTCAACGGGCAGCTTGAACAGAGGCAAAGAGAGAGGGCAATCCATCTGAGGAAGACGTTCACTAGATTGGGACCTACTTTTGTCAAAATTGGCCAAGGTTTATCCACCAGGCCTGATTTATGCCCACCCCAGTACCTCGAGGAACTTTCTCAGCTGCAGGTACTTCTTTAAATATTTAGCGACCTTGCTACTTATATTTATGAATACATTTGACAATGGCTGTACATAAGTGATATATAGGGGAAGGGAAATTTTGAATTAACAGAAAAGCCGGGGATGATCATCTATATGGTCTCGCTAAATATCATGTGCATCTCTAAACTGAGGTTTTTCCGAGTGCCGTTCTAGACTGTTCAACCACAAGAATATATATTACATTACAAGTGAAAACTAAATAATATTAAAGCTGGAAAACTGGATACAGATAGCTTTTACGAGGTTAGAATTTAGAAAAGATGCAAGATCATTTTAAAAGTTAAGTTACACGTTCCTTTCCTTAATTCTGGCACTAGCACAAATCAGAAATACTTTGTTATGGGAAATTGGTTTACTTTGTCAATTAGTTTAAGACTCTTTTATAAATTAACACAATTTTCAAGGTTTTGTGTGTGATGGTGTTCTTTTTTGTTTTGTTGGAAGGATGCCTTGCCAACATTTTCAGACGCAGAAGCATTTTCATGTATTGAGAGGGAATTGGGATACCCACTTGATTCAATTTTCTCATCAATATCCGCATCTCCAATTGCTGCAGCCAGTCTAGGTCAAGTTTACAAAGCACAACTGAAGTACTCTGGCCAGGTTGTTGCTGTGAAGGTGCAAAGACCTGGAATTGAAGAATCTATTGGGTTAGATTTTTACCTAATTAGAGCATTAGGTTTACTCATAAACAAATATGTTGACATTGTTACAAGCGATGTTGTGGCTCTTATTGATGAATTCGCACGAAGAGTTTATCAGGAGCTCAATTATGTACAGGTTAGTTTTTTACTTTCTTTTTACTTGCCACAAAATGTGCAATTTGTGTGTGTGTTTTATTATTATTATTATTATTATTATTATCATGAGGATTAAAATATATGATTTATTAGATTATTAGGCCTGAATTATAATTGGCTGTTTATGCAGGAGGGCCAAAATGCAAGGAGATTTAGAAAGTTGTATGCAGACAAAGAAGACGTACTGGTACCAGATATTTTCTGGGATTACACAAGTGGAAAGGTGCTAACAATGGAATGGGTAGAAGGAGTTAAATTAAATGAGCAAGATGCTATTGAGAGCCAGGGGCTCAAAGTCCTGGATCTGGTGAACACTGG
Source organism: Pogostemon cablin (assembly GCA_023678885.1). NCBI lineage: Eukaryota > Viridiplantae > Streptophyta > Magnoliopsida > Lamiales > Lamiaceae > Pogostemon > Pogostemon cablin. The sequence goes on along the minus strand of CM042986.1, from coordinate 20,891,023 downwards.
CATACAGTGCAGTCTTAGACAGCTGCTTGAGTATGGCTACTTTCATGCAGACCCTCATCCAGGGAACCTCTTAGCAACACCTGATGGGAAGCTTGCTTTTCTTGATTTTGGAATGATGAGTGAGACTCCTGAACAAGCAAGATCTGCCATAATTGGTCATGTTGTACACATGGTTAATCGGGATTATGAAGCCATGGCTCGTGATTACTATGCATTAGACTTCTTGTCTCCAGATGTAGATGTAACTCCCATTGTGCCCGCTTTGAGGGGATTCTTTGATGATGCGCTCAATTCGACTGTTAGTGAGCTTAACTTTAAAACCATTGTGGATGGTTTGGGAGCCGTTCTATACCAATTTCCATTTAATGGTGAGCTTCTATTTCTCTTAACATCATCTATGATCACTGCATTTGAGAGTACTACTTTGTTTCGTAATTGATGGAGGTAGAAGGCACAATCAAAAATTACTCAAAGGGAAAAATAATACCCTCCGTCCCAAAGCTTTTGATACCTTTGTTTTGGGCACACTTAAAAGGAAGTGCACTTTTTTGGGGTAGTTTGGTATTTTAGTAATAAATGAAGTGCAAAGTATGTTATGTGTGCTAGGTGGGGTGGCATTTTTGAAAATAAATTGCATTGAGAGGTTAGTTGTATTGAGTATATTTCTATTTTAAGGAAATGTGTCAATTGTTATGGGACAAACCAAAGTGGATAGTATGTCAATTTCTTTGGGATGGAGGGAGTAATAGTTTGAATTTTCTGAAGAATAATAATTCCCTATACTTCATTGCTGGAACAAGTTCCAAAGCTACTAAGATACTGATTGCATGACCAAATATTGACTTATATTCAGATGAGACTGAAACCTATTGTATGATAATTATGTTTGGTTTGCATTTAGTTTGATCTTTGACTATTGACCATTTAACTTTGTAATATGTGAATAGTAAAATGTTGGTATGGTTTATAAAGTAGAGTTATGGTAGGGTAGGATTTTGAAAAGTAGATGTTGTGAATATTAAATTATCGGTAACAACTGAATGATTGAAAAGTATGAGAGATAGTGTGTTTGCATTGAAAAATATGTTTAAAATGAGTAGGTTGCATAAAGAGATAATATTTTAGAGTCTACGGATTGGATATTGGTGCGTTGAAAAGGAAAAAGAAATCAGAGGAGTTGTGAGGGATGGTTTTCTTCTTGAATTAGATATCTTTTGTACTCGTGTCATTGTACAACTATGCAATTAATATAATAGTTTTTATTTATCATCATTTTTTTCTCGGAAGTGCATGTAAGACTTTTTATTATGAGAGGGTAAACCTGTACAAAATATGTCAAAGCTTTTTATCTGCTTTCTGTTGTAGGACTTTGCAGGCTGGATATGAATATATGCGGATCTGCAACCACCAAAACAACTCCGTATCACATGACTGCTATATTAAATCCTCCTTTTCTGAAACATGCAAATACTATTTTCAATCTCAAACCATCTCTCACAACTGACCTTACCATTTTGACTGCTAACTAATAAATCCAATAGCTCTCTAAGGTGATTGTATTCAAGATCCCAGTTCCTGTTCTTCTAGTCCCCTTAATTATTGTCACCTGTTTTCTATGATGTTTATGTTAAATCAGATAACAGGCTTGGCTACTGTTGCATGCTATCAAATCTTGCCTGCTATCTCACAATTACTACTTAATGCTTGCAGTGCCTGCATATTATGCCTTAATCTTGAGGTCTCTCACTGTTTTAGAAGGTTTAGCTCTGTATGCGGACCCTAATTTTAAGGTGCTTGCTGCATCATATCCATATTTTGCTAAAAGGCTTCTTACTGATCCTAATCCATATCTCAGAGATGCTCTTATTGAGCTCCTTTTCAAGGATGGGAGATTCAGGCAAGTAAATATACTAAATGATTTAATTACAAATTTGCTAGATGATTTATTCTCATGTGACATACCCAGAAGATATAATCTTGATTAAATTGCTTTCCAAAGGTGGGGCAGACTTGAAAACTTGCTAGTCCAAGGTAGAAAAGACAGAGATTTCAATGCCAAAGATACTTTACAACCTGTCCTCAAACTATTGTTGGGTCCTGATGGTGAAGAACTTAGGGTTTTAGTAATTAAAGAAGCTGTCCGAGTTACTGAAGCTATTCTCCTGGGTTCAGTTATTGAATCATACAATTCAGCTCCTGAATTTCTCCGGACTTTTATCTTTACTGTAAATGCAACTGGTCCATTTGTAATGAACAATGCTGAACGGGAGAGCATGTTGGTGCTTAGAGCTCAAGTACTCAGAATATGGGAACTTCTGCGAACCTCAGATACCTTCGATCCTAGTATTTTGCAACCTATACTGCAGGTAAGAATCTAATGCGGTTGCTTTTGTAAGTTATTCTTATGCAAGTCAGAAGGCATGGTCATTGCAAGATTTTTTACCTTCCATCTCCTGCAGCTTTTAATTTTGTAAATGGTTACATCTTTGATTTAATGCTATAAGATGCTAAGCCAAAGCATTCGAAAAAAATAAGGTAGTTGAGCTTCGAAATGTTGGTAATGGCAATTCTGCAAGTAAAATAACTATTAAACTATTATCTTATTTAGGCTGAGGCAGAAACCTTTTTCTTTTTCTAATAGAGCCAATTTGAATGCAATTTTGTGAATTATCAATTTTTCCGATTTAGATTATGGGATAACTTTGTTTGTATACTGAGTCGCTGACTTGTCTAAACATGTGCACGTGAGTGTGAGACTTGCCAAGAAAAAAGGCGTTTAATCTGACTTTTTGTGCTCCCCACTTAAATCTTTTTTGGTTTTCTTTCAATCTTGAATATGACTAACTAGTTGCATTCCACTTGGCAGTCCCACTCTTGTTCTTTTAATAAGTAATTACTGAAATGTAGTATAATCTAACTATCTTGAGCAAAGCAGGTGTTGCAAGAACCCGAAGCACGACATCTTGGTGGGCGTGTGGTTGGTGGAATTACTCAACGCCTTGCTGCACGCTTACTGCAGCAAGTTCTCCGGGACCCACCAGCAGTTTCCTCTCCAGCGTAACTGTTCTTTTCATCTGCTGACTACTATTATATCATGTGAATACTGGTTCTGTATGTTGTACCCAGGGTAGGGAGGGCAGCCTTCAAGGCCATATCCGGTCTAATAATGTGTGAACTGTGAAGGGAAGGTTTCCGTATTTTGTGTAATGGGTACACCAAGGACAAATTCCATCCACATAGGCGAGCACCAACATTTATTTACGAACCTTTTTTTTTTTCTTTCAATATTTCAATATACCCTTATACTAGTATTAGTAAGATGTACAAAAATCTTAATATTTAATCTATATAATTAGGAGGTAGTTTTTTAGAATGGATTTTTAATTATTTGGTTATTTGTTAGACTTTATTTTTTGTGTAGTTTTTTTTTCTTACATTTAAAATAAATCGTACTCCCTCCGTCCGCTTCTAAGATATTCATTTTACTATTTTTTACGTCCGCTTCAAAGGTATTCATTTCCCTTATTTAGTAAAAAAGTACACAGTATGGCTCACGATTTCCCTCTAATACAATTGCCCACTTTACATATAATAATAATACTCCTTAATCAACGTGCAAAAAACAAATGGATACCTTAGAACCGGACGGAGAGAATATTAAAAAGCTGGAATCAGCCAGCACTAATTGACAAGATAAAGTCCGGTGGAACGGATCAAGAGTAATTATAAGAGGGAGCATTCTTAGCATAATAAGCAAATTCATGAGCGACTTATCCAAAAAAATGTACGGGCTAATGAAGTCTTCAAGAATACCACAGATATTAGCAAGGATAGGTGCATATAGTGCATTCGGCTCAAGGTGGCCTAAAGCAACAAGAATAATATGTTCAGCATATTCCAAGAAAGAAACAGAGGTTAACTCCAACCGTTTAGCAACAAACAAGCTCTCCCGAAGAGCAAGGAATTTCGCTACTTCGGGATCTTGAATGCCTGTGAATTTCTTACTCAACCCAAATATAAAACTTTCATCCTGATCAGATACATAAACACCACAGCCAGCACATGAAACTCTATTTGAGGTAGCACCATAAAAAAAGATACGGAAATTTGAATTTGGTGGGGATCGCTAATATGCTTTAAAAAGAGAAGGTGAGGCTCTTTCGGGCCAGAGATGAGCAGCTTGATATTCAACTAAAAGACGTGAGGCAGCATTACAATAGAATGAGGATCTTGGGAGACACCTTAAAAAAATTCATATTTCTTTCGGACCAAAGAAAGTAACAAAGAACACCAAAAAAACATGCTAACCCTTTTTCAGCCGACAGAAGGATGTCATGGAACCAAAGTGATGCAACAACTTGAGAGCAGTCATGTATAACACTGAGAAGACCAGAGATTTTCCAAGTTTCAATAGTAAAGGGGTATGTGAAGAACAAGTGACGAGCAGCGCCATCAGTTCCTTACAAAGGTAACATAAAGGATTGAGATCCATTCCTCGACGCTGGAGATTTTCTTGTATAGGGAGGGTGCCATTGCAACAACGCCATAGAAAATGGGTGATGCGAGGAGGAATTCTGAGTTTCCATATTTTCTTTCTGATTAGGTTTAGACCAGTAGCTAGGTACACATAACATTTTTTATAATTGCTATATAATACATTAGCCTTTCAAAATTACTTATAAATACAAAAATTTATATTGTGTTATCCAAATTACTAATTTTAACACTAATGTAGAAATTCAAAAAGTAAATTATAAATTACCTTTATAATTTCTCTCCTCAATATCTCGACTCCTCCTCAATCTCTCACCAATATCTATATACTAAAATCAATATTCTGTTCAAAACCCTAGATAACTCACATTCTTTTTCAATGGTAGATTTCTCATATTCTCGAAGTAATTACAATTATAAATGGAAGATATTATTTGAATGGTAATGTGCAATTTCATAGGATCTAGGATTAGCGGTTTTGAAATTGTACATTAGCGTTCATGTTGTAATGTACAATGATGTGCAGAATAGTGCCTAGACATGTTTTGAGATTAAGGGCATGATTGATATGATGGAACAGGGTAGCAATGAAATCGTCATTCCTAATTTTATTCTCATTCCTGCAATTGATATATTTTTATTAATGGTAATACCGATTACAAAGGAATGTGTATTCCCTTATTTGTGAGAATAGGAATTCCTCCCACCCCAGGGTATTGCCAATTTCATTCCCTACTCCCCCCACTCACCCCCTCTCATATATATATATATATATATATATATATATATATATATATATATATATATATATATATATATATATATATATATATATATATATATATATATATATATAAATCATTATTAATACTATTAATTTATAATTGCTAGCCAAAAATATTTTTTTTAAATTGTGAGGTGGCGGCTCCATGTTGCTCCTTGAAAAATTTTGTGTATGTGGTGCTTCCATGTTGATCCCGCAATTAATATTTATTATATTTAATTTAATTTAAAATAATTAATATTTTGTAATCCTACCATTAATACATCTTAAATTAAATATTTAATAATCCTACCATTAATACATAATAATATTATTTTAAGTTTATATAAGTAATTTAATTTAATACTTTAAATACTTTTTTATTTAATCCATAAATTTTGTGTGAATTTTAAATTATTTATTTTCATTGGATTTTAAATTATTTATTTTCATATTTAGCATATACATTTTAATTAAGGTATGGTACAGTCGATTAGTTATAAAGTTTTGGTAAATTATTTATTTTCATTGGATTTTAAATTATTTTATTTATTTATTTTCATAATTTACAAGTGCTTGCCAAAAATATTTTTTTAAAATTGTGAGGTGACGGCGCCACGTTGCTCCTTGAAAAATTTTGTGTATGTAGAGCTCCCACGTTGATCCCGCAATTAATATTAATTGTATTTAATTTTATTTAAAATAATTAATATTTTATAATCCTACCATTAATACATCTTAATTTAAATATATAATAATCCTACCATTAATACATAATAATATTATTTTAAGTTTATATAAGTAATTTAATTTAATACTTTAAATATTTTTTATTTAATCCATAAATTTTGTGTGAATTTTAAATTATTTATTTTCATTGAATTTTAAATTATTTATTTTCATATTTAGTATATACATTTTAATTAAGGTATGGTACAATTGATTAGTAATATAATTTTGGTAAATTATTTATTTTCATTGGATTTTAAATTATTTATTTTCATATTTAGCATATACATTTTAATTAAGGTATGGTACAATCGTTATAAAGTTTTGCTAAATTTATAGTATTATGTAATAATATTATTTATGTAATTTTCTTATAAAAGTTTATGTTAAATTTGATACTTTAAATATTTTTGCTTTAATATGTAAATTTAGTGTGTATTTTAAATTATTTATTTCCATATTTAGCATATAAATTTTAATTAAGGCATAGTACAATCGAATCAATTAGTTATAAAGTTTTGGTAAATTTATAGTATTATGTAATAATATTATTTTAAGTAATTTTCTTAATATTATTTTAAGTAATTTTCTTATAAAAGTTTAAGTAAGTAATTAAATTTAATACTTTAAATATTTTTGATTTAATCTGTAAATTTTGTGTGTATTTTAAATTATTTATTTCCATTGGATTTTAAATTATTTATTTTCATATTTAGAAAATAAATTTTAAATAAGGCATAATACAATCGATTTGTTATAAATTTTTGGTAAATTTATGAAGAAACAAAAAACTTTTGATGTTGTTTGATTATTTAAATTAAGTTTTAATAATTTTAGGAAAGATGGAGTATATTATTAAATTTTAATATTTTTAAAGTAATTTTGGTGTTGATTTTAAATTATTTATCACCATATTTATCATATAAATTCATTATATATAAGTATATGACATAATACAATCGATCAATATTCATCTATAGTGAAATTTTTTTTACCTCCATTGCAATCTTTATACTGTTTCTTTTTTTCTTTATTAAATCATGTCATCAATTTATGATCCTGTGTCTGAAAGTACTATGCAAAAGGAGACTTGGCGAATTAAAGTCAAATGTTTGATGCTTTGGATATCATACCTTGATAATACAGAAAAAAATATATCTGGATATGATTATGATTGATGAAAAGGTAAATCTTAGTTGATTATAATGATTAAATATTCTTTAAATATACGGTATATTTTATATTTCCATAACTTTTAGATTATTAAGATGATAAGATTTTTTATTTAATTATTGTTATATTATATGTGTAGGGTTCGAAGATTCAAGCAACAATTCGCTATAAATCACATTTCAAAATTTGAGAAGTTGTTAAGTGAGGGGGCAACATATATTATATCAAATTTCCGTGTTGCTGAAAATATTGGGTCGGTCCTTATTACAAATCATGAATTCAAGTTGAACTTCCATAATTACACGTTGGTGCGATTGACTCCGCCATTGAAAACCAACAATGCTAGCTTGAATTTTATTGATTTTGATACAATCAATTCTCAAGACAACACTAGAGATACAGTACTCATAGGTATGTTTTAAAAGTTTATTATTATTTTTTTAATAGAAACTAATTATACTTTTAAAAAAATTGGTTCTATTTTTTCTTACAATGACAATATCCACAGACATAATTGCTTTGATGGTAAAAATAGGAGATATAATTTATATTAGTACAAGGGGCAAGCCTACAGATAAAATTGATATTGAGCTTGAAGATGAAAGGTAACTTTCTTTTAAAATATTTATTCATATTTTTTTAAACTCAATTTTTATGTTTAATTTTTTTAATTAAAATTTTAACATCAATTTAAGACACACAATCATGAATTGTACATCGTGGAGAGAATATACAAGACAATTGATGCAATACAAGAGGAACAATCCAAACCAACACTTATTATTGTTCTTGAGTATGTCAAAATCAACAATAAATATAGAGGTACATTTTTTTAAAAACTCATTTTATTTATGTATAATTTTGTATGTATATAGATGTCATTAGATGTTTATTCTAATATATTTAGATATTAATCATATATTATTTGTCCTCTAATTTCTTAGATATGTTTTAACAATAATAATAATTATTATTATATAAAAATTTAAATCATACTTTCTTTGAAATATACTATAGGAAAAAACATATCAAATTCTTGGAATGCAACAAGGATAACAATTAATGAAGATATAAAAGAAGTTCATGATTTTCGAAAGAGGTACGCGCTCAATCTATACATTACATTTAGTGATTTTTTCTTTTAAAGAAAATATATCTATAAATTTTAATATTTATGCATTTGGAAATGTAGCATGGGTTTAATAGGCCATGATAGATAAATCATATTGGTAGAAGTTTCGTCTTTGAATAATTTACACCAGATGTAGAAGTGATCTATCTTGCAGAAATTCAAGACATCATGGATGTAAATATTCCATTATAATTTTTTTGTTTTAAAATATTTTTGTTACAAAGATTAAAATGCATTACAATTATTGTATAACTTGTGTTAATTTATATTTTCATCATGGATTTTTAGGAAAGCTATTGCATTGTTGTTGCAAATGCTCAAAGGATCTAAACTCAATATGGATGGTACTATAATGGATGTAACAAATGCACCAAGAAAATTATTGATAAATCTGGAGTCTCTTACTGTGAGAAGTGTAAGCAGGACATAACAGTACCTGTGCCACAGTAAGTTTTATTTTTTTCTTTGAAAGTTAAATATTTTTTTTTAAATTTACTATTTTTATTTGAAAATGATAAATAAAATTTTATTAAGTTATTTTGAATTTCAACAAATATAAAATTCATCTCAAGGTTGCCGATGAAACGGGAGTACTTCATTTATAGTATTTGATAGAGAAATTAGGTCAATCATTGAAAAAACGGCAGCCGAACTCATTGAAAATCTTGAGAATGTATTTTATAATTTTCATATACTGACATCTTTAAAGAATAGAATTGCATTAATCAAATTTCACATATTACAAATTTTCACATGACTGAAAGATATGACATAAATTAGAATTTAGTTTGCAAAATACAACATACATGTTATATCTATCATATGTTTTATTATATTTTTTTTATAAACTGGACTTGGTTGGATTATTTCCTAAAGAGCTTGACACTCTTATTTGTTCGAAGTTCATCTTTAGATTTCATATCTCTGAAAGAAATATAAGTAGTCAATGAAATGTATACACTGTGATGAAAGTATCTTCAGATCCTACTATGATCAAGGCTATAGCGAATAGATCAAAAGCGAAAAAAGTATTGAAGTTTAAAATTAAAAATGCATTTATGGTGATTTGCTCCATCTTTTCTAACTGTTATATTATATTGTTATTTTTATGTTTACATTCAGCCTTTAGAATCCTCCATGAATGATATTTTTTCAAATAAAATGAGTACTCCAAAAGGGAAGTGTAAATTGGTTGACTTTGAGACTATTGATAATGATGAAGATAATGCTCTGTATCAGACTCAAATGCCGGCCACGAATAAAAGGATGATTCAAGTAAAAGTTGAAGATGATCAATCTTAAGAAACAAAATCTCTTACTTCATGAAATACTTAGGTTTTATCCATAAATTGCAGATTTAGATTATCATAATTTTTATGAAACTATGAATTATTATTTTAATTCTATTATCAATTCTATCCTTCAAACTTTTCTAGAATCAAGAACTAATATTTATTTCAATACCATTACCAACTCTGTTTTCCATATCAAGTAGACATGCGCCACCACAAAAATAAGAATTCAGAATCTAAATTGTCTTATACAAAATTAATTTATTCAAAATAATTTCAAAAAATTTAATTTTATCTACAAATAAAACCATAACTTTTTACTTTTCTTTAAAATTGTCATTTAAACCTAAAAATGATCAATTTTATTTATGAGTTTTATAGAGATAAAAAGACAAAATTACAACAAGTAAAAATTAATAATTAAAACAAAAGTTATGGGACAACATTGATAAAAAAAAATGAGTATTGTATTGAAACAAATATTATATAGCAAAACTAAAAGGTTCCAGGTTTGGAACGAATATTAAGCTCTTAATTAATATTTTGTTTATTCTTGCAATTAACATTAATTTTAAGTAATTTATATAATATTTCAAATATTATTTTATTTAATATGTCCTATTTTAAGTAATTTGTTATGACAACCACAATAAAATTTGTACATGTGGCAATCTCACATTAATCTTATAATTATTATTTTATTTTAAATAATTTATTATTCTAAATATTAACTTTTTATATTCTCTTATTTATTTATAATTTTAATAACATAACTAATATTTTATTTTAAATAATTTAATATGTATACCATAGTAAAAAAATCATATTGTATTATTTAATATTTATATAACCATAATTAAAATTTATTGGTGATACTATATATAAACAATATATTTTAAGATTAATATTTTATTTAATCTTGCAATTAATATTTGATTTTAAGTAATTTAATATAATATTTTAAATATTATTTTATTTAATATGTCATATTATTGTAAGTATTTTATTATGACTACCACAATAAAATTTGTGTATGTGGCAATCTCAATCTCACATTAATCTTATAATTAATATTTTATTTAAATAATTTATTATTTAAATATTAATTTTTATATTCTCTTATTTATTTATAATTTTAATAACATAACTAATATTTTATATTAAGTAATTTAATATGAATACCATAGTAAAAAATCATATTGTATTATTTAATATTTATTTAACCATAATTAAAATTTATTGGTGATACTCTAGAAAATATATTTTAAGAAAATATTCGATTAAAATTATTTCTGGTATACAATCACTATTATTTTGGCAAAGGATATAACAATACTACTATAATAAAAGGTTTGTTTTGAAACTTAAAATATGTGAAATTTGATACATTAAAATTTAACAGAATAATGATGAAGAATCACTCAAAAACTGACAGCGGACGCCATATGAGAAAACAAATATTGATGGAAAAACGGAACCTTTCTTCATCCAGAGGTAACACTTATTACAGAAATTACACATTCACGTACTTACAAATTTTGAAAAAAATTAATTGTAACTTGGAAAACTATGTTGTAATTTATAATTTTTTTATACTTTCATACAAATTAGGTAAGAGCAACATCTGTAGAGACAGCATTTCCAAGACCCAACAATTAAATTATGAAGTATTTACAATGAAAAGTGCTTCATGTTCAACTGTGACAGAAGAATTTTGTATAGAAAGTACACATGCTATGACGTATATTTGTATTGTTATTAATATTAGGCAATAGCAACAGTAAATATAAAGTTCTTAATTGCAGACACTCCGTACTTAGCAGGATCAAGTTGGCTGAAGCTACGTTCTGAAAGAGATGATCTTGAAAATAATAAACATGATATTGCTGAGTTCTCTGATTGGATATTGAATGTTGGTAATGGTGATGTTGGGAAAGGTAATGATGGAGAGTACACAATTGAGATCCCTTCGGACATACTAATATTGAACGACGAGAACTCAGTGGATGCTATTGTTAACAGTATATATCCATCATTATTGAAAAATTGCAATACACCAGGATATTTTGAGGATAGAGCAATTCTAGCTCCTACACATAGAGTGGTAGAGACTGTCAATGACCACATGCTAAATATGTTTCCTGAGAAAGCAAGAGAATATCTTAGTTCAGATAAAATCTGTCCAAATGATAGATAACCCAACACTAATACTCTATATTCGGAAGATTTTTTGAATACTCTTAAGTGTTTTGGACTCCCTAATCATGTTTTGGTACTTAAGGTAGGAGTTCCAATAATGCTCCTCAGAAATATTGATCCAGCTTCAGGATTATGCAATGGAACTAGATTGATAGTAATTAAATTGAGGATTCATGTTATTGAAGTGAAGATACTAGGTGGTAAAAATAAAGAGAGCTTGGTATTAATTCCTAGAATGATTTTGAGTCCAACGGACAACACACTACCAATTATGTTTCAAAGGAGACAGTTTCCAGTGTTGGTGTGTTTTACGATGACTATAAACAAGAGTAAGGGACAATCATTATTGAGTGTTGGGATTTTCCTAAAGAAACATGTTTTTACACATGGTCAGTTATATATAGCGCTCTCCAGGGTTAAGAGTAAGGCAGACCTAAAAATACTTTGTCTGGATGAAGAAAGGAAAGCAAGAAACAACACAGTTAATGTTGTGTTTGGTGAATTTTTAGAAATTTACAGTAATTAATGTTACAGATAATATAAATATGATTATATTTTACTTTTTATTTATTTCAATTTAGTTATATAATATATCATTTAAAGATAAACATCATAATTACAATAAATAAATATACATATATACGACCATGAAAAATAGAACGAAAATAACATTACATCAAAACATATCGAAATTAACATAATAAAGTAAAGATCATTTTAAAAAGTTATATTATAAAAAATATAATCCGTGTAATACACAGGGAAACATACTAGTATTCTTTTAATTTATACAACATCTATTTATATAATTATAAAAATTATAAATATATTAATATTTTTCTACTTAATATGTAATATTTATTAATAACATTTGTATTAAATTATTTAATAAAAAATAAAATATTAAATCATTTAAAATCTAAATAAAAAAATTAAATATTTTTATATACTCAACTTGGTAAAAATATAAAATTAATTTAAATATAAAATTAATTTAAATTCTTAAAATTTTTGAATATAAATGTATATAATTATTTATTATTTATTCAAAATAAAAATTAGTAAATTATATATATAAATTAATACTATTATTAATCAAATTGAATGTATACACGTAGACAAAGACTAGGATAGGCACTTTTTTTTAATCTGTAAAACCGGATTTTTAATTGAAAAGTGGGTCAAGTATTTGAAAATACGGATAAACTTCAACCCATCTCTCTCCCTCGTACTCTCTCCTCCATAACTGCAAACGCTGTTTCTCTCACGTCGTCTTCAATCTCTCTTCTCTCTCATATTTCAACAACGCAGACTTCGACTAACTCACAAACAACAAGTGCTTGGTGGATTTCTCGGAGTTCATGGCGCTGGTGGCGCCACGGAGGATCAGTTGAAGCAGTTCTTTAAGATGTTTGATAGGGATGGGAATGAGTATATCACGGTGACTGAGCTGGCTCACTCCATGGCTTAGCTAGAGCACGCGCTCACAGCGGAGGAATTAACGGGAATGATTAGAGAAGCCGACACCAACGGCGATGAAAGGATTAATTTTCAGGAATTCTTGTAGGCGATTACCTTTGCTGCGTTCGATAATTATTGGGCTTGATTTTGATTTCATACCTGAATGACATTCAAGTAGGTATCCTGTTTTACATTTATGGTGCAAGATCCAAATTCTTATTGCAATTCTTTCCCTTTAGATTGGAGGAGTTTCTCTTATTAGTTTAGTTTATGTTCTTAGCCGTGTTTTGATTAATCATGTATGTATATGTAGTGCTAATTGAGGATATGGGCATTGAAATGCACTTGGCAATGGGTTTTTATTGTGTTAATGTTGGTGTGTTGGTTGGGTTTGGAATGATGATTATATTTGTTAGTAGCTCAGGATTTGGGGGATTGAATTTATCTGCTATTAGTAGATATTATTGGACTCCATTCCTTGTTAAATATCAAGAGATTCACTTCCTGTTGATTAAATAGCATCATACTCTGTTGTGTTTAGTCATTACCTTCCGGATATGACAAATGTAATTGGATTTACTTGTATGAACGACATGTTGTTGTATGCAATCAGGCTTTATGTTATATTGCCAGAACAAAATCATATGATTGTGTGACTTGAGCGATTGAGAACATAAACAAGAATTGAGGATAAGGCAAGAAAAGCATAGTAATAGTAATTGAATAAAAGATAAAGTATGATGGGCTTGCATAAAGTATGCATCTTGAATCTGATCTTACAGCATACTTTTTGTTAAGTTGCACCTTTGACTAAGTTCTTTTCATTTACCTTTGTGAATGCAAATCTACTATGGACACTCCTCATACTTACTAACTTAAACAATGGAGTAGTGGAGAATCTCACTTAAAATTTGATTATTTTTTGTGTTCTTTAGCTTCCTTAGTTTTATATTTAAATCTATTAACACCTCTTTTCTTTATGCTTGGGACAGATAGTTTACTCAAATTGTCAAATATTTGATAATAAAGTGTCACCTCATTTTGTGTTTCCCTGGCGTAATATATGGGCTGAAGTGTGCTTTTCATGGGAGGAGTAGAGGATGTTGAACCACCATCAAAGTGTGTGAAGGTGTCCTTTGGAGATTCAGGGGGCATTTCCAACGCTTTATTTATTAGAGAGCAAAGTAGTTGCTCGTTAAGCAATCCAATGGCTCAGCTGTTAGAATCTCAGGGGGATGATGAGGTTGTTGGTTCAAAAGGTCTCGTAAAAAAAGCCAAGATTGTTCGGATCTGGCTAAGGCATTGTATTCTCTTGGTTATTCTGATACGGGGGCTCGTCTTGAGGAAGAGTCTGGAATTCCATTACACTCCCCTATTGTAGATTTATTTATGCGTCAAATTTTTGAAGGTTAATGGGATGAAAGTGTTTCAGAGTTGCATAAAATAGGTCTGGCTGATGAATTAATAATAAAGTTAGTTTCATTTGTGATACTGGAGCAGAATATTTTTGAACTTTTGGATGAAGATAAGATTATGGATGCTTTGAAGATTCTGAGGACAGAGATCATTCCACTTTGTATAAATGATGAGAGAGTTAGAGAGTTGTCTTCCTTTATTGTTTCCCCCTCACAAAATATTCTTAATGGAACCTTCAGTAAAGAGTTGAAACTCGAATCTTGTAAAAAATTACTGGAAGACATGGAAATGATCATGAGTTTTATAAGCAACTATCTTTTATATTACTCTTTATATTGATTTATTTATATATTGTGCAGTTTGTTCAGCATTTTTTAAATTACTCTTTTTTTTCGATTGAGTTACTCTTTATAATGTATTAGATTACTATGAATAAGTATTGAATTACTCTTTTACGTTTGATTTCTTTATATATTTTTTAGGTTACTCTTTTTTATTAATTGAGTTACTCTTAATAACGAATTAGGTTACTCTTTATAATTAGACTCATGTTTGATTTCTTTATATTTCTCTTTATATTGTGCAGTTTGGTTAACATCTTTTAAATTATTCTTTGATTTGAAACTCTTATTTTTTAAAATGAAGTATGATTAACATCTTTAAATTACTCTTTGATTTGAAACTCTTATTTTTTAAAATGAAGTAATGTATCATGAATAATTAAGTCACTCTTAAATTTATTGGATCAGTCTTTGATTTGAAACTCTTAATATACATAGGTTTCTCTTTGAAATTAATTAGACTACTCTTAAATTTATTGGACCACTCTTTGATTTGAAAATCTTAATTTACCTAGATTACTCTTTGGAATTAAATAGGTTACTATTTGGAATTAATTAAATCCCTCTTTGAAATTAATTAGGTCACTCTTAAATTTCTTGGACCACTCTTTGATTTTAGACTCTTAATATATATAGGTTATTCTTTGAAATTAATTATATATATATATATATATATATATATATATATATATATATATATATATATATATATATATATATATATATATATATATATATATATATATATATATATATATATATATATAGAGGTTAGTCTTAAATTTTTTTTCTTAAGACACCATCTTGAAAAAGCCACAGGTAATATCTAACTCAAATACTATTCCATCCCTTATTCTCATGATAAGGTTGGAGGGATCTCAGTTGAGCTTGCAGCCATGAGGTATAGCGGTTGAACATGCGAATAGGGGTTGTCCATCTAAGTTCAATTTTAAATGGGATTATGAAACAATGATAAACCCAATCAAATTGACAAATCCCATAAAATCATCCATGTATTATTAATAATGGTGGGTACACCATGTATTATTAATTTATAGGGCAAAAGGTCATTTAGAAACCCCATCTTAGACATGCACGTTTTAATCGAAATCGCCGGTTCCAATCGAAAAATTGCCAGTTTTAATCGGAACCGGAACTGGCAGTTTATGAACCAGCCAATTGGAACCGTGAAATATACAATTCAGTTCCGGTTTCAGATTTCAAAAAATAAAAATTGCCGGTTAAAATCGCCGGTTCTCCTAAACTGCCGGTTCCGAAAAAAAACCGCCGGTTTTTTTGGTTTTTAATTATTTTTTTTTTTTGATTTTGAAATTAACGGGCGAGATTAAATGACCGTTTAAAATGAACTGGCGGATCAAAAGTAGCCGTTGGGGCTGAACCGACGATTTTTTTCGCCGAACCGGCGGTTCCGGTTCACGATCGCACCACCGGTTTGGGCTCCAAAATTCAAATTTCTGAATTTGAAATGGACGCGCCCGATTTGCTGCCCATTGGAGATGAACGGCCGAGATCATCACCGATCCCACCCCGCTCCGGTTTGGAACCGCGGAACCGGCGATTCCGGTCCGAACCGGCGGTTTACCGTCCCCATTTTTTTTAAAATTTTTCAATGGCTTGGATTAATGTAATTTGAAATGGATGGTTGGGATCATTTTGCATCCTCTATAAATACCCCTTGTTGGGGTTCATTTGAGCACACAAGTCACAAGTCACAGGTCACAACAATACAACATCTCTTCTCTACTTCTTCTTCTACAATTTTACATCATTCTTGAATCTCTCATTTCTAATATTTCTTCTATACTACTCTCTCTCTCTCTCTCAATTTGTGCTCTAATTTTTTTTTCAAGTTCAAGTTTCATTATTTCATAAGTTCAAATCATTCTCTTAGTTCCAAGTTCCAATTCCAAATTTTCAACTTCCATGTTTCTTAGATTATTGTTAGTTTCATAATTTTCATTCTCACTTCTTATTTCATACTTACTAGTTACTAGTTAGTTACTACTTTACTTCTACTATTACTACACTACCAAAAAAAATCCAAAAAAATGCCAAGGAGAGGTTCTTCTTCTTCCGGGTTCTTCCTCACAATCTTCTAGAGGAAAAAACATTGCCAACGTAGACAATTGTCCACCACCGGCTCCATCACCAAATCAACAATTTCCATCACCACCACTACATCCTAATTTTCCTCCGGATATTTCTGCCCACCCTCATTTCTATGATTTAAATTATAGAAACATACTTGGAGATGATATCGAGTCCGACGAAGATGATGTTCAAATTCAAAGACAACAAAATGAGGAAGGTAGCCAACCAAGTTCGTGTGGAGAAGGTGCAAGTGGAGCCGGAGTCGAAGTAGGAGGGGGAGGTGGATCATCACCCGCACCCGGAGCATCACCCAGAGCAACAAGTCAAAGTTCTCAACAAACTCTACGTTCGGATATATTCACCATTCACTTCAAGAAACAAGCTCTTGAAAATTCATCAAATTATAAAGTAAGTTGCAACTATTGTGGCACCAATTATAAATTCAAGCATGGTGGAGGATATAGAACTTTCATCAAGCATTTGCAAAAGAAGCATCCGGATAAGATTGACATAGCAACAAATCAAACGCAATTAGGAAGAGGATTCACGGGGTCTTTGTCGGGAGGAGAATGAAGTTTTGCGGGAGGTAATTCTCTTTTTAAATTTAATGAGCCAAATTATTTGAGATATTATCTTAAACTTATGTGCACCAAACATTTGTCTTTCAACTTTGTGAAAAATAGTTTTTTTCAAAATCGGGTCAATCTCACTTTAAATCCTCAAGCTCCACCATTTCATTGTAATAAATGTGCAAATGGTCTTATAAAAGTTGTTTTGGAGTATAAATTGGTTTTAAAGCAAATTTTAATAAATTTACCTCATAAAGTTTCTATATGTTTGGTTATTTGGAGTAATGTTTGGCAACGTGCGGATTATATGGGTATTACTTGTCATTTGATTGATAGTTCATGGACTATGCAAAAATGATTAATTGCTTATAGAGCTTTTGATGTTCCACATACCGCCGTAAATATTGCTCACAAAATTAATACTATTTTGCAAGAGTATAATTTGACCACAAAAATTTTTACAATTTCATTTGATAATGCTAGTGCTAATACGGCTAGTTTAGAAACTCTTATTAACATTTGTAAACCATCAATTGGTGGTAGGTTTTTTCATGTTAGATGTATTTGTCATATATTGAATTTATGTGTTCAAGATGATTGTTGAAAGAACATATCAGTCCTATTAAAGATGCTATTTGGTATATAATGAGAAATCCCTCCGTGACAAAAAGATGGAAAAGATATTGTCAATCTATTAATATTCATCCTAAAAAATTTTCTTTGGATATTTCTATTCGTTGGAATTCAACTTATAAAATGTTGCAAGCATCTTTTCAATATAGAGAGCATATATGCAATTTTTATGCACTTGAAGCCACCGGTCATACTTTATTTGCTAATCAATGGGATACATGCACAACTTTATGTGAAGTTTTGCAAATTTTTAATGAAGCTACCGAAGAATTATCCGGTGTTTATTATCCTACTACTAACATTGTTGTTGATAATTGTGTTAAAATTGACATTACTTTTAGTGCTAATGAAACAAATTCAATTTTACATGATGCTATTTTTTCAATGAAATCAAAATGGTTAAAGTATTTTTTTAATATTCCGGACTTGTGTTTACTTGCTAAATTGTTAGACCCACGTATTAGAATGGATGGTTTGGAAGAATTGTTAACACTTTATTATGATCATTTGTATGCTAATTGTGATTTAGACACTAGACGACAAACTCCTAATCCTAAAGACATAGCAGGTAATACTTATCAACTCTTAAGAGAACTTTTTAGTGAATACAAACAACAACTTAGTTCTTCTAGTGATGATCAATCTAGTGGTGATGATAGTAGTGGAAGTGGTGATAGTTCTAGAAAGTATCAAAATTTTGAGAAATTTTATAACTTTTATGATTCTAGATCTAAAAAAAAAAACTTGCAAGGGCTCAATCTAATTTTTTTCAAGAACTTGATTCTTATTTTACTAACACATTTGAGTTTGAAGAGAACTTTGATATTTTGTGGTGGTGGTCAAGGAGAGTTCAATCCTTTCCTATTTTATCATTAATTGTAAAAGAGGTCTTTGCGGCTCCTGCCTCTACCGTCGCCGTCGAACAAGCATTTAGTCTTGGTGGACTTATTTTGGATCCTCAACGATCCAATTTAGGTGTTAAAAATTTAGAAAATCTATGTTTGTTTGATGATTGGTCAAAAGTGGAAGATCGAAGTCAACACAAAGATGATGATTACATGACAGATGAAGACATCAATACGGAAGGAGAGTGAGATTGACATCACCACCCGAGTCCCGACCACCATCCGACAAGGTAAGTAGAGGTAAGTTACGAGAACTACGTGGGCTTTGATTCCTTTCAGGGATACGTAAGCAATTTAAATTTAAATTTCAAGTTGATATTCAAAATTCAAATTGAACCTTCAAATTTAAACTCAAGTCCTTTTTTTTTTCTTTTTTTCCCTTTTATTTTGTGGATTGTAATTTGTATAATGAAATTTTTTAGTGTTGTTATAAATTGAAATTGTAAAATTTTATTGTACATTTGTAAATTGTAAATTTGTAATGATAATGGACAATTTATTGTTAATATGTTATCATCTTATTCTAGAATTTAGATTATCAATAATCAATGTTTTTCAATAAATTATTATGTTTTATAGAATATTATAATTTATCTACTTCCAAGTTCCAACTTCCAAGTTCAAATGTCAAAATTCAAATGATATTGTTTTTATAAATATAAAAATTTACAAATGCAAATTCAATTTCAAACTTTGATTTAAAACTTAAAAATCAAATTATTAAAAAATTAAAACTTCAAAAACAAAAAAAAATTCGATTTCACAGAAAAAAATTGAAAACCGGCGGTTCCAAAATCGAACCGAAACCGTAGGATAGCCGGTTCGGTTTCGGTTCCACACTTCCGGGAACCGAAACCGGCGGTTCGGAACCGGAACCGGCGATTCCGAACCGTCGTGTATGTCTACCCCATCTTATTACATGGGTGCAAATAAGCCATTGAAGTTATTTTTTTTATCATTTAAACCCTTATACATACTTTATAAGGTCAAATAAGCCCTTTATCTATACAAAGTCAAACATGAAAGTAATTTCATCACTTATTGATAGAAAGAAGAGTAGAAATGCGTTAAAAATAAATACTCCCTCCGTCCAGGAAAAGCTGCACCCCCTCTCCTGGAACGGAGATTAATAAAGTGATTATTTTTAGGAGTATTATGGTATTTTTGGGTAATAAATAAATAAAAACGTATGTTAGGTATGTTTATATAGTTATTTTTTTTTGTAAATAAAGTGTATGGAGAAGGGTGATTGTATTTGACTTTTTATTTTTTAGGAATGCGTAAATTTTTGTGGGACAACCCAAAATGAAAAGTGTGTCATCTGAAATGGGACGGAGGGAGTAAAAATTAACAATGAAAGCTAATTCAGAAATCGGAGCAGCGAGCCTTCTGCTCCAGTCACCATTACTGAGTCGGCTCGTGTCAGACAGACCACCAATTTCAACCATCTACTTGTTCACGAACCCATCGCCCCCATCTTTGGATTCAGAGTTCCTTACCGTTTCAAATTGGGAATGGATATAATCTGTCTTCGAAAATTACCGACTTTTGATTCAGGGTAGTTACTCAATTGTGCCACTTTTGAAAGTAGCGATTACTCAGAGGCGCTATGAAGACCAGCTTTTTCAGCCGTAGAAATATAAGGCAGGGAGCACTTTTAGTCTTCGGATCCGAGAAGATAAAGTTAATTCTGGCGAGTTGCATATTATTCATATTAATCACGCTTGCAGGACGTACGACGTTGTTTAAAGAATGGAAGCAACACGCCGTCTCCCTCCCCCGATCCTCCCTACCTTGAAGAGGGATTTGCACATACATATTTAAATAACATTAGCAGATTTAAAAAAAATCAAGGATTTTTGAAGTCTGATGTGGTCCTCTATTGATGCGGTTTTCTTTTCCTGCAAATTTTGTTACTGTACATTGGTGTGCATTAGTATTTTTATTATTGTACATTGGTGTACATTAGTAATTTTGCTACCATCTTCACGCGATTTCTGATGAACACTTGTTGTCGTTCTATTTCTTTTCGCACAAATGTTATCGTACATTGATGTACATGTTATTGATGAAGATTTACACACCCTTGTTCAATAAAGAACTGTGTTAATTGGACTTGTACATATATTCGTTGCCGTCAGAGCTCACTGACCCTACCTTATTCCGTCGAAAATAGTATATAGGTGAAATACTCAATCATTGCCCTTCTCTATCTTTCTCTTGATCGATTGTACATTCATCAAACAGGGTTTGAATTATGTGTGATTGTCCACGTTGTTGAGAGAATTAAGGAGAGATTTGAGGAACAAACCTTTCTTCTATTGATGTACACCGATGTACACTAGTATTATACTCATCACTTGTCGATTTTAGGAGAGAATTTAGGAACAAACCATTTTATTATTTCTCTCTCCTGTCACATTCTTCTATTTCTCTCTTCAAATGCACGCCAATGTACAGTTTCGTCTTCGTTCTTCTAATCTTGACTTCGTTCTTTTTTATGACAAGTGTTCTTCTAATTCTGACTTCGTTCTTCTTTTTGTGACAAATTTCCTATTTAGTGTTAAATGTACATTACAGAATATACAATACATTACAATACATTTCTTTTTGTTGACTAATTAATCAAAATTAAGATTAATTAAGTACATTGTGCACACGTGTGTACAAATTAAGATTTTATTCAATGTCTATCTCTTCGAAAATTATTTATTTCACATGAATGTACAATAATGTATATTCATATAAATAGTTTATTCATTGTTTCTCTCTCCGGAAATTATTTATCTCACATGAGTGCACAGTGATGTATATACATATCAATACTTAATCGTATTTTTTTTAATTTTCTTCACACGATGCACACCGACGTTCAGTAAATATGGGTGGGTAAAATAAAATAAAATTTTGTATCTGTAAGTAATTTTCTATAGCGAATGTATGAATTAGTAATATCTAAATACGTTTTGTACCTAATATTTATTGATCATATATTTTATTGCAATTAATCCTAAAAGTTAAAAAGACATTTAAATATTTAAATGATTACTTAAACTATTTGCACCCACAGGCCTAAGGCTTTCTAATTTATTTATTTTTATTTTTTCTCTCTTTTTTACTTTTAAACTTTGAGTTAGTCTCTGGTCCTCAAATGTACAAGGTGTGTAAGGATACAATATTTTGTTTTAAAGAATATACACTTTAATTAATAAGAATAAAACATTTTAATCTAAAGGGTGTACACTTTCATTATTTTTTTTCATGAAATAAAGGATACATGTTCTTATGTTGAAGGTATATCATTTTATATTAAAAGGGGGCACGGTGTCCCGAGGTATATAAGTTTTAGCCTTGAACCTTTTTTAAAGAGAATAAGTGAGGCTGGCTATTCGTACAACCAAATAGATCTATCTTATTTGGTTATTGCAACCAAAGAACGAACAAATATAAGTTTTATAATGATAATTATATTTTATTAATTAAAGATGATTTAATTTAAATATAATAAATATAAATTTCATAAGGGTAATTATATCATATTAATTAAAAATAATTTAATTTAAATATTTTTAAAATACGTTTAATCATTTCCCGGGTACGAATAGCTGGCCATATTTGAAGAAACCTAAAACGGAAAACCAATCAACAGGGTTTCATAAGAAAGCAATTAATATGTCACTGTTTGTGGATGATTAAATAGTGCGAAAAGAGTTTAAAAAAAATAAAATTATACTCAACTATCAACATAACTAGTAATTTTATAAACAACGAAATTGAGAAAATACAATAATCTTAATCTAGTAATTGATTACATAGAGATCGCTGAGAATTCTAAACAAGGAGTTTGGGGTTTTCTTTAGGAAGTATTGCAGCATAGGCCTTCACAAGCTCCTCCTTGACCATAAAAAGCAGAGATGCAGCAAATACGCTCTGTACAATCTTGGTGCCCATTCCTTTGTAGAAACTCCTCACGCCTTCATAACGTACCATCTTAATGATGGCATCAATAGTACCTGTGGTTTTGATTTACAAAATCAATCTTTTTAAAACCAACAAATTGACGGATATGAGTACAAACCTGAATATCTTAGAGACACATTTCCACCAATTTCCTGCTTTGCTTGAAGTCTTGACTGAATACAATAATCAATGCAAAAATAGATAATTAACATTTTTAAATTCTACGTTATCAAACATAAACATATTCAGACTCTTCAACAATTAAGCTTGCCATAGTTGTTTCACAATATTCACAGCTCACAATAATTTTACCTTAACTACTAAAAGAGGGTATGTACACACAGTTGCTCCAAGTTTTGCAATAGCTCCCACCAAGAAAATCTGTTCACATAAAAAGCATCCATTTACTGAATCTTTTATGAGAGTTAAAGATCAGTTAAGGTCTTTACAAGGAAATACTCCCTTCATCCCATTTATATAGGCTTATTGGATTTGAGACGTATCAAGACTTTTTTTTTTCTTTTGCAAACATAAATAAATTAGTTAATTCATTGAGGACTAAACTCATTTTAAGGAGAGAGGGGTAGTCATACATTGGGTTTATCATCGCCTAGGATAAACAAGAAAGATGCAGCATTAAGGTTTTATACGTTTAATTTTGCGTAGTTACAATTTCAGTTTTTTGGCCTCGCTCATTCATTGGAATATTTACTTCTCTTTCCTTTTCCATAAACAACTTATTAGAATAGGAATTCACAGATTAGGGATACCCATAACTTTGAATATATGACTGTGGGTAGCCTTAGCTAATTATGACTGCCTTGCGATAGTTGTTCAAGTTCTTAGTTCAATTTATAGTTTGATCTCTCTGCCTCTTAACACTCTAGGTGATCGCAAATGGATTTGGAATCTCTTTCTGGACATACTTTATTCATGCATATAATGTATATCATCACCACCGTTTGCAATACTTAATTCAGGCTTCAAAAGGCACTTCTCAATCACCTAATTTCAAAGTTCTGATGTGAACCCAATCCAATGTGAGATTAGTATTCATGCACTAGTGCAATATCAAGTGGAATTTGTAGATTAATGAACAGAGTTTAGCATGCTTAACCAAACAAAAATTGGAAAATTAATTAATGCCAAGCATGCCAGCAGATGTACCTCCAGAGCTTTGATATCCTTTAAACCTTGTTTTTTAGCAGATCTCTTAGTCCTCAAGTGTTTTACCAAACTTTCATAAATCATGAACTGAATTGATGGATTACACACCTGGCTAGCCACAATCGAAAAATATTAGCAGAAACTCACATGAACTTGTATGTTTTTATATAGATGAATAGATGATACAAGCAAAAACTTGCCATTATTAATGTTGGAATGATGCCTTTCCAAAACCCAGCTATTCCAGATTCTCTATAAACTTCGCAAGCCTACTAAAGATATCCAAATTGAGGTGTCATTGACACAGCCATCACAACAATTAAGATTTAAGATATTTAATGAGAAAGAAATTATACATTTGATCATTTCTAAAGTAGTATAGTCTGCAATATAATTCTGAATGAAAAATATATTCATGAGACTACAAAATATCAATAATGTAGAAGTATTTGTCAGTACTTTTACTCTCTAAGTAATGCAATAAAAAATTGTACAAATCAAGATTTGTAATATTACAGAAGACTATAGAGTAAACTACACATCTAATTTGATATTGTTAGAGTTGCATAATTGCTGTTGGTCAAAACAATTGTTTTATGTAGATTCTTTTATCTTATTTTCCTTGACTTTCAAGATTGAGGGAAACTTGACAATTGTCAAGGTTGAAGTATTTTCTATTAAAGGCTATTTTATTCTAATAGAGCAACAAGGCATGGGCACATGCATTTTTTTTAAAAAAAAATAGTACTCCATTTGCTATAGATTGTCCAACAAAAACAAATTAAAATTTATTAATTTAGCTGACTTTTATCTAGCTACAGCCCTCATACTAAGATTTACTACATCTAGAAAAAATTTGACCAGTCTGCATATAACTCAAATCTCAGTAATTGGAAGGCGGCATAAGTTACTATATACAAATTTTCATTTTACAAAGCTGAAGAAATAAGAATAAGGTTAGCACTACTCACCGCTTGAAATGTTCCATATGGGTGAGGTTTAACCAAATCAAGTGCAGCTAATTGGCTAGACAAAGAAGAGCGCAATGAATCATTTTCTGAAGCTTGCTTCAAAAGATCTTCCTTTTTTGCCTCCACAATTTTTTTTTCTGCTTGAGTGTGAGTCTGGAAGTGAATAATTGTAAGGGAGCAAATCCTCAGAACACCTTACATCACTCGTGATAATCCAATAAATGATATTAACATTTCCAAGTTTTCTGTAGACCCCCTGATACTTATGATCATTCAACACTTCACCCCCAAAAACACTCTATAATGGATCACAGAACAAGAAAAAGATCTCTTTTTTTTCCAAACGCTTTTTTGGAATACTTGTAAGTTGAGTATTTTCACAACAAATCAGTAGCGACCATGATTATATGAAATGGTATGATGTTTTAGATGAGGATTCAAAATATTTGAATACTTTGGATGCGTTTATAATCTTAAACTCAAAATCAGTGAGCAGGGTGCAGTGGGCTTTGCGTGTCACTCAAAACAGCACATACTTCACAATTCTAAGAAAACCGCAATAAAACAAAGGCATTCATCTGTTGTCAAAAGGAATAATGAGAAGCCTCTGTGTAAAACACACAGAGCTCTTTTGATTCACAGACAAATACCAATTGGTGCAAGAGAGTTGATTCTTTTTTTTTTTTTTTTTTGACTATGAAAACCCAAATTTATTTTGCAAGTTTATCTTGACTATACATACAAAGTTCCCCAGAGTGTATCAGAAGAATGCTACCTGCATACGAGTTACGAGAACCCATATAGGGTTGGTCAGCAGCACATTTACTGATCTGTGATACACAAATTTGCAATCTCGTAAAGAGTCCAAAATGAATCATGATTTACCAATGATAGATTCGCCAGATAAACGAAATACAGAGAGAAAATATACCCAGCAAGAGCAGCTACGATGAGCCAAGAAAACATTCCGAGAGAACCATCTCCACGTCCTCTTCTTTTATTTGCAACAGCAATAGACTCAGCCTTGTTTTTGAAAGCCTGGTAAAAAGAATAATAGATACCCTGACAGCTTCAAGAGGAGAGAATTAATTAGAAAGGATAAACCTAACTACAAAGCTGAAAAGAGGCATTTGTAAAAAAAATCACTTCAAAAAGCTTAAAAGCTGTTAGGCGGCAAGCTCTAAATGGAAGACGTTAAGCATAGAGAACATAGAGAAACTGACATCTTCAGGAATATTAATTGGTTATATGAAGTGACACATAAAATTATGTGAACTAGATATGCTGACATGTGGGTATCTAAATACAACGGGACATAAGAAGCTGAACAGGAAGGAAATGACACCTGAGAAGCAGCAGTGCCCAGCAGAGAAGGCTTGAGGCCGCTGTAAAGTCCTCCCAGACCCTCACTTTTAATAACCTGTCAATCAACCATAAACTCGTTGAACAAATACTTCACCAGAAACCCGTGGATATGGATCATTAATAAACAATAACCTGAAAAAAAATGTGTACAAGACTGCTCCCAGTGCCAGCAGGTTGAGTGGATATCGAGTCTTTGGCAATTCTCTCTGTTTGCTGGCGTGTATTCACCTGTTATGGAAAAAATTAATCACGCCAGCTAGAGCCCATTAATGATCTCAATTAAAATCATTAGGAGAGCAAATAGCAATCACAACTTTAAAGTAAAGCACAGAAAATGAACCTACCGTCTGTAGAGGGTAAGTTACTATCTGGGCAACAATACCTCCACCGGCTCCGGCCAACCCATTCACTATGGCGTTCGACATACCTAAACCTGTGTGGCTATTCCCCAGCTTAAATAGACTCCATAAATTACTACAACCAATATAATGATCGAGAAGAGAAAAGGGAGGCAGACGACCTTATCCATAACTCGACGTATTTAACATTTTTTATTTTTTTTCTAAATAACAAAAAAGAGTAAAATGACAAATTAGCCCATGAGCCATCTTTTGGGGCTGTTTATACAGTCCCTATTTCTTCTTAACCTACCACTGCGCAAGAATCGAAAACTTAAAGTATGATCGGTGAAGAAGAGAGAGCAAAGCTCACCGAAGTTATTTCGCAAGAAAGTCAAATGGAAGAAATGTTGCCGAAGAGAGAGATGGTTATAGCAGCAGCATTGGACCAATTTATCATTGGGTCGGTGCCAACTGTCTTCTACGTCCCCGAATACGTCTCCGTTGCTGAGGAAGACAAGCTCTTGCGAAATGTAAACAATGAATTTCTCGCACTAGTACTGGTTTAGAGGACGAAAATTTTGTCGCTAATCCCTTTTTCTTTTTTTATTTTCTTGCCTCTCGTCTGCGATTTCCAGATATATGAAGCTCCGATTTCCAAGTGGAAGTCTTTGAAGAACAGGAGAGTACAAAATTGGGGTGCATCTCTTTAATACACTGTTTACCATTGCTATTAAATTAGTATAATGCAATTATAATTTATCTTGAAATCACAGGAGGAGTTGTTCACGAAAAGGGTCTTCTCTCCCAAGAATGTAAGTGGGCCGAATTAACACATTACTCAGCTTCATTCTTTTTCAGTTCTCTATGCCTAATTTTTTCTTGTAATTCCCGTCCCCTGAATGCGCTTTGTGTCTCAAGTTCTGATTTTCTTGATGTAAGACCAGCATCAAAAACTTTATCTTTGGCAATTTAACTAAATTTAGTACTTTCTAGCTGAGAATATGCAACTTCATCTATTTAATAATGCAGAATTCAACGGTGGGTTGAATGAATGATTTCCTGGGTGAACAATCATGGGATTATTTGCCCCGGATTGACGTGCGTTGATATTTGATCCCAAAGCAACTTTCTCTCTGATACAAGTTTCAGGAATCAGATTTCTTACATGATTCTGAGAATAAATACTCGTTGCAGGAAATCCAAAACTGGTGCCCATCAAAATATTGGTTCCCAACTTTTTAGTAATTGCAATTATATTTATATTTACTTCTGCACAAGGATTTCAGAAAAGGTTATGGTGTTTTGCAAACCATCAAACCGATGGGGGTTTAAAGAAAGGGAAAATATTTGCAGTACCCTTCAAATTTTTCAAAATTTTTTTTCTACCACACCCTAAGAGAAAGTTTTAAAATGTCCAAAATGACGGAAAACCCTTGACCCGATTATGACACTAAATTCATAAAAAATTGACCAGATTACACATATTACATAAGTAATATGTAATACATTTACACTATATGCATTACATATTACACATATTACATAAAAAATTGACACTATATCCTAGTTGGGGTGGTTTGTTTTCAGATTTGAAATCCAGATTTAGGATTATATAATCTATTCATTTGTTCTAGTTGAGGTTTAGTAAAACCTATCTCTTATACATATTACATCCTACTCTCTCAAGCAAATCATTCCATATTCTTATAATTTGATTTGACATAAAGTTAAAATCTACGCTAAGACATAAATTATTGAGGTGCACATATGCAAAGAATATTTTTCTACCCAACTTAAA
This sequence comes from Pogostemon cablin, assembly GCA_023678885.1. Lineage (NCBI taxonomy): Eukaryota > Viridiplantae > Streptophyta > Magnoliopsida > Lamiales > Lamiaceae > Pogostemon > Pogostemon cablin. Next base: position 20,862,202 of record CM042986.1, on the reverse strand, counting down.
TAACGTTTCACTATACTTTATTTTCAAAACATCATCCACACCTATCATGCATAACATACATTAAAATTATTTGCTACACATTTATTACACAAAAAGGCATTAAGTCAATAAATTAGTCAGTGAAGTTTAAAAGTAACTAGATTTTGTAACAGCAAGTGTGAAAACATCCTTGGAATAGAGAGAGTAGAGAATTTTGATGTGAGATAAAGATAAAAGAAGGGAGAGAAAGAGATAAAATGTATTAATTAAAGAGAGAGGATATATGGAGGGTGGGTTTAATATTAATAAAGTTTATATATGGTGTACCCCACCATTAGGGGCCCCCACCGCCCCTGCCCTGGGGATTGGTGGAGGAGGTAAATCGCAGGATGTGCCTCAAGTGGCTTATAGAGAGGGCTCACTGTTAAACTTGTGCTTGCAAGGGGCCAAATTCATGCCAAAGGTAGGATTCGAACCCCCACCCTGCAGCAACCAAGCTCACTTGGAAGGTCTTTCCACCCTCCCCTCTACCACTTGAGCTATGCCCTGGGGGCAATAATGTTTATATATGTATGAATGGTTTGTGTGAGTTGATACTGGTCTGATGATTGCATGGTTGATACCGTGAAATTGTATTTGGAAATGTGCTATGGAAGATCGAGAACTAAAGTATTGGTGTTTTGTAGTGCCACCTTGGCTAGAGAAAGTTACAAATAGGATATACGAAGAATCAGGGCTGTTTCCATCAGCCATTAATCACGTGCTTATCAATGAATATTTGCCGGACCAAGGAATTATGGTGAGTGCCAAACTTGAGTGCGTTTGTTCTTCAAATTTATTTCTTTCATAATTGTATTATTTTATCTGTTGTGCACTGGTGGGATTACTTTCTGTTGTACAGAAGAGAATGGGTGAAAAAATATTACATCTCCTTGTAATACTCACAATTCATTTATTGTATTAGCCACACCAGGATGGGCCTGCTTATAGCCCTGTGGTGGCTATCTTATCTCTTGGATCACCTGTTGTCATGGACTTTCTACCCCATCCTAATTTGGAAAATTGTGCGGACACATCAGGGAACAATAATGAGGACGACTTGATTTCCAAACCATCACCGATGGATATGAGTTCTGGCGAACTTTCAAGCAAATACCTTCCCTATTCTGTGGTACTGATGCCTCGTAGTTTGCTGATAGTTAAAGATATGGCATACACAGGTTGATATTCTCTTTGCGCTTATTTCTTTTAGTGTTTGTTCTATCCATGCTGTTTAACTTCAAAATGGGCATCCTTCTTTTACTTTCAGACTGCTTGCATGGCATTAAAGACTCTGAGAATCAGCAATATGACAAGGTAAGATGAGAAATGTGGAAATGCATGTTTTAAATACCTGACTATACAACAAAACTCCTAAACTCTATATGTAAGGTTCTTAGGGGGTGTTTGCAAAAAATTACGCTTTTAACAAAACTCCTAAACTCTGTGTTCTAGATAATTCTAGTAAGATTCCTCAACTATCTCTAGCTTTTGGATTGTTCTAGATTCTTCCCAAGTATTCTAAGTGCTTCCAGAATGTTCTACATGCATCTAGGCTCTCCCGTGGTCTTCTAGATCATTCTACTTCATCCCGGGGTATTCCCAATGCTCCTAGATTATTCTAGGTAAGTCCTTATTTGTCCAAATTTTGTTTGTTGCTACTATTATGACTATGTTCTCTTTTACTTAATGCACCCATGCGCAGTACTTGATTCTTCTTGTAAGCAGGTTGTGTCATTCTTTCCTTCCTATTTTGGCGATGCCGTCCTCGTCGTGTAGGATCCATCCTCCCAATTTTTCTCTTTTGTGAACTTAATTTCTTCGAGATAGTAAGACGACACAGGAAATGACTTGTTCTTGAACCATATCCCTGATAAACATAAACCCGAGCCATCTTCCACAAGTGTTATTGTTAGTGGCTTGTTCCCCTTAAGCACACAAAGTTCTCTCAAGTGTGGCACCAGGAAAATCTTATTCTTTACGAAGAAATCCATTCCCAATATGATATCTTGGTCATCCATTCTAGTGACCTTAAAATTTGCTTGGCCTTCCCATGCCCAAAGATCAAGTCGCACCCCGCACCCCATTCGCGACTCTAGTCACCCATACGGCTGCCACATTATTCAACCTTATTCACCCTTCTACCTATGAGATTTGGATCCCCAGTTGTCGAGCCTCGGCCAGTCGGCCTCGATGATGAAACTATGGCTAGCCCAATGCCTTTATTGGCTTCCATTGATGTGTCCCTCTGCAAACATCAACCATTCTCTACTTTCTTCCTTACTTCTTGTGGCACTCCCACAACAGTATTGAGTTGAAGTGGCCCCATTTTTTGGACTTCCTCCTGATCATACTTTGTTTGCTTTATTATAGCACTCAATGAGTCTAGCTTCAGACACTCCATCTGGTGTGGCCACGTAGCATGCATCTGTCGTTAGGCACAATTGCTTCTTCTTCTCGTAAGCTTGATGTGTCGACCCCTTTTCTTCACATCGGAAGGTGACCTCTTTGGTCTTTAATCTCATGGTTCTTGTTCTCTCGTGGCCTCGCCCACCTTCAGTCGAATTCAATCTCTCCTTCAACGAAACCTCTCGTGCTTGCGGATAGAACTCATTGGGGGATTCAACTATGGATAATGCCGATTCAATTGTCTTCTCACCTCGCCGTTGCAACTCTTGCTTAGCCTACACTTCTAGTCCATCCTCGAAGTAGAACAATAGGCTTTTCTTGGACATATTTGGGATTTGAAGCAAGTTGTTGTGTGTCCTTTTTTTAATAATAAATAAATAATATTGTAAGATATGTGTATTAGGTTGAGTGTCAATTTGTATTGAAATGATATTTTTTGGATGTAAGAAGTGTAATGAGATTAAAATAAAAAAGAAGATATGTGAAATGTAAAATGGGATGCAGGAAGTATTCAATTATATTTTTAAGTATGGTAATATTCCGTGATTATGAATTATGATCAACATATTTTTGGTGAAATCCTCCACATATTTGCTTATCAATACTCCCTTTGGCTCAAATTCCTTAATTTCTTGCGAGCTTGATATAGCACATTTTTAGGGTAGAATTGTCTCTTGAGCTCCCTTTTGAAGCTGTCCCACAACTCGCTGACGCAATCTCTTCTCAATGTCGGCGTGTTTCCGACGCGACCACAACATAGGAGTATCAAAGAGGTGGAGAGAAAGCGCAACCACAACATAGGAGTATCAGAGAGGTGGAGAGAAAGTGCAACCACAACATAGGAGTATCAAAGAGGTGGAGTAGCGGTTCACACCTTTTGTCTTCCGTGAGTGATTTGAAGCCCCTTGAAGTATTACTCCATCGACCACAAGTAGTTATCAACCTCTTTGACGCCCCTTACGCCGTTGTACCCGACTGGCCTCAGGCACTCAACCCTTAATGAGGACGTGGGATATATGCTAGCATCCTCGTTAGCAATCACACGCTTGCACACTGCAAGGTCCTCGTGCAACCCTTCGATGCTAACTTAGAAATCCCTAATTAGATCCTCCAAGCGATTGTTTGGATCGACCGTCGTGGCACGTGCTTCTAGGCCTTCTTGGACGTTTGTTTGCCTTGACGAACTCATTCTCATCCAAGACGTGAGTCTCCAGTGTCTAGAAGTTGTGTTCTACCCCCTCGAACCTCTCGGCAAGCTCTCCTACAATCTGATCCATTGTCGGTGTCTCGGCATGAGCTTTGTTTCTGTCCTGATGTCTCTTCGCTTTACCCAAGCTTTTTTTTTTTTACTAACTATAATTTTTCTAAAAACACCCCTTACATTCTTGACAATTGCTGGTTTTCCTTCTTGTGTAGACTGTAAATTTTATCACCAGTCTTAACCATGATGACTTGAAGGTTGATGTTGAAGAGAGGGTGATTCAAAGGACTGCTACAAGAGTTTCTCTTACATGCCGACTAGTAACAAAAGTTCGAAAACATTTGTTAAAACTTTAGAACCATATGTAGATGAAAACTAGCTAGCCTCTCTGATGGTTCATGTTTAGCCCAGCTAGGCTGTGCCATATCTACTATAAGAAGTTTATACCTCTTTGCCTGAGTATTGACATCTCCCTTTCACCAATACAAGTTTTCTAGTGAGCTTTTTTAGTGCTTATAAATTTGAATTTTACTTTGTAAACTAAAAGTTTGTTTGTTTCATTCGGATTATAAGATAGGGTTTCAAATTCAATAAATACTTCTCTAAAACTTGAAATTATTTTTTTTTATCAATACGGACCTGATGTCCTGATGTATCTAAAACTATCTCCAAGGCCCAAGACAGTATTGATTAACAGAAGTTGATTATTGTCATGTCATCTTTTATATCCCAATCAAATTAAAAAATAAGTTGATTGTTGTCATGTCATCTTTAATATCCCAATCAAATTAAAAAATAAGTTAACAAATTATACCATCAATAAAAAAGGAAAGAAAAATGTTGGGAAATGTCACTTTTTGTCCTAAATGGGTTGACCAACATCTAATTTGTCATACTTTTTGTAATACATCTAATTTGCCCTAAAAAAACTTGCAATGCCATGAATACCCCCTTGGAGTGACACACTTTTAGTATTGGGAATGAGATGACAAGTACACTTGCAGACACAATCCATGTGTTATGGGATTCTTTTATGACACATTAAGTACAAAAGGAATAAATAAATAGGAAATCTATAAATTGTTGTCACTTCCTAAATAAAAACTGTTGGCAGACAAGAAAATTAGAATCTATTATTTTGAAATATAAAATCTCGGCGGACAACCAAATTTCATTTCAAAATTCCTTAAATTGTTATCAAAATAAGCGAACATAATATGCATATTTAAATTAAACACATGCATTAATTAGCTACCACTGTCACTCAAACACGGTTCATTTAATGGACTGAATTTTAGGAATTAAGGAACTGCTCAGAAACAGTTCATTTATGTAAATTTTTGTCTCATTAAATTCTTACTTATCCCCACCAACCAAATAACTACACCACCAACAAACAACAAAATTGGAGACAGTGGATTCAAACTTCACTCTTCTTGTTCCAAAAATTATTTGAGCATAAAAAGGTGATCAGCTCCCCTATTTACCCACCGTTTTTGTTGACGGATCCATAGTAAAGGTAAGATACGAACACTGTTTGCATTGTATTTTATTTAGTGGTTTAACTGTTCTTTCAATCTTGCTGTTAATTTATTTGTGGGTTATAATATTACCGATTTTAGGGTTTTTTTACGGTTTTTGGGTTTAAAAAATGCATGTCCGCTGAGTAAAATAGTTATATATATATCCATGTCTTCCAATGTATTTGCCTAAATATTATCGTCCGCTGAAGAAAATGGTCAAGTATGCATGTAATACGCATGTCTGCCGAGGAAAAAGGTCAACTATGCATGTAATATGCATGAATACCACTACATACACCCACTGTAGTCTTGTCCGCTAATTATGCATGACCAATTATGCATGTCCGCTAATTATTTGAGCCTTATCGAACAAGTCCGCCCATTATCTGAGCCTTATCGAACCTGTCTGCCGCTTTTGTAGCGTAATAGTGTGTCCGCCTATTATTTGACCCTAATTTGAGCATATCCGCCGATTTTTTAGCCTAAGTGAGCATGTCCGCCGAAATCTGTAGCCCAATTGAGCCTGTCCGCCAAAAATTTGACTATAATTGAACACGTACGTCGATTATTTGACCATAAATGAGCATGTCCGCCGATTATTTGACCATACTTGCGCATGTCCGCCAAAAATTTGACCCTAATTGACTCTGTCCGCTGATTTTTTTAGATAATTGACCCTGTCCGCCGACTATTTAATCCTAATTGAGCATGTCCATCGATTATTTGGCCCTAATTGAGTATGTCCGCCGATATTCTTAGCGTAATTGAACATGTCAACTGATTATTTGACCCTAATGAAGTATGTCCGCCGAATTTTTACAATTTTGGAGCATGTCCGTCGATTTTTATTGCATAATTGAGCATGTTTGGCCATTTTAAAGCATATCTTATGATGTCCTCTGATTATATTTGGGTAATTGAGCATGTCCATCAACTTTGAGGATAAATCAGCATGTAAGTCAATTTTTTTTAGTATAATAGACCTGTCCGTCGATTTATGGGAGCTTAATTGATCTTGTCCGTGTACGACTCAATGTTTAACTTGCATATCTGTTGATACTTTTAAGGCTTAATTTGTGTGTACATATTCATAAAAGTTTACTTTTATGTAATAGACATATCATAAAAATACTTTAATGAAGGTTAATCATTTGTAAATATAATAATTAATTGTCGTTTGTTGAAAGGTTTAAAGTTTTACTTGGAAATGAGAAATTTTTATATCTGGTGGGGCAACTGGTGGCAAGGTTTAGAGTACGTGCGTGGCCAATACACGAGCTTAGTTTTAAATTCAGATCAGTTGAAGTTGAATTTTATTATTGGGCATGTGCACAGTTTAGTTCGTGCCAATGTGAATAATTGGAAATATGTTATACACACACTTGTGGACATTGGTGGTTGTATAACAAAACATAAGGTGAAGGATGATATGGATATTAGGGGCTTGTATCACCAGGTTGATGAGCCGATGCTATTTGTCACAGTTAAGGTCATACCACAACAATCAGTTGATAATTGTTGCCCTAGTGCGGTGCCGTCTGGGAGCGGTTATTGGACCGACTTTTTCGTTCACAAATTCCATCTGTCAATATTCCTAGTCCCGTAGATGTGGCTGGACCGAGTAGGAGTACAGGTGTGAACCTTTCGAGTCGTGCGACAAATATTGATTTGAACAGTGAGTACGTTTGCGAAGAACAGATTAAGGAAGAGGAGGAGAGCGGAGATTACATGTGCTTATCTGAAGAAAATGAAGTTGAGGACAATTCAAATGAATGTTCTCTAAGTGATGTGTATGAGGGTTCAGAGGGTGATGGGTTTGATGGTTCTGCTGGTTCTCAAGGCGATGGGTATGATTCATTTGAGGGTCTGCAGCGTGAGGATTCTGAGGGTGCTGAGGCTTCGCAAGATGAGGGGCGTGATGGTGATCAACTCAACGCTGAAGATGAGGATCCTGAAACTGCTATGTTCTAGAGGTTGTGTTCCTACATCAGAGCCAAAGGAGGAATGAGTTTCTTGGACCCCTTGACGACACACATGCAGATGCCCACACCTGTACGTCCTAGTCAAGATACAGATAGTTCTTGCAGTTGTCCATAGAGCATTCCAGGTATGTGTTCAATAAGTACCCACTAATTTACTGAACCTTATTGTATTCTAATAACAATTGAAGAATAACTAATCTTTTTTTGCATGGTTCTTGGAACAGTGTAATGTGGACGCTGAAGTTGAAGACAACAACAATATTTATACTTCAGTGGAGATACATGAAAAGAGTGTCTTCGATAACAAAGTTGATTGCCAGTTTGCGCTGTACAACTTGCGGAATCAAGTTGAGACACGGGTCAAGAAATCTGACAGGTACAGGCTCAACGTCGTTTGCAAGTACCGAGTAGAGCAGGGTTGTATGTTTGAGATGCATTCCAGTGGTCTAGGTGGAGTATGGAGGGTAATCAATTCTCACCTCCACATGTATGTCGTTTGAATCCAGACACTAATGCGCCAAGGCAAATTGGTTCGCAAATTGTTGGCAGATACTATGCAGCTCGACAGTTACAACAAAACCACAGCATTGTGTTCTGCTGGAATGGCAGATGAGATACGTAAAGAATTTGGTTTCAATATCTCCTATAATTTGGCCCTCAAATCAAAACATATTGTTGTGGGACACACGTACGGAGACCATCGTTCTTCCTTCAGTTCCCTACCTTTGTACTTGTATCACCTTAAGTTGCAAAACCCAAGCACGTACACAGCACTGGCAACTGCAGATGACAGTTGTTTCAAGTAAGTAAATACACACTTTTTTTTAAATTATGAGGTATATAGGTGTACTAAATACTTCGATGCAGGTATGTCTACTATGCACTTGGTGCTTCTATACGGGGTTTTGCCAGAGCGGGCCGTCCTGTGATTGTCATTGATGGTACACACATGAGAGGAAGTATCGTGGGATCGTGTTTGTTGCAGTCACTCAGGATGGCAACCACAATGTTTTTCCCCTAGCCGTTGGTGTAGGTGACAATGAAAATAATGAGTCATGGTGTTGGTTTCTGCAAATGTTGAAGGAATCGTACGGCGCTCCTAATGGGCTAGTTATTGTTTCTGACGCGCATAAAAGTATATCACACGCTATACATACTGTGTACCCTGAGGCACACCATGGTTTATGTTCTTATCATCTAAAGAAAAGGTTCAAAGGTTTTGGAAAGGATGTGTTGCATCAGTTCAATATGGCTGTGGAGGCATACACGAAGCGTGAATTCAGAAGTATGAGCACTTTTTAGTATTGCTATGCAGTTTTTATTTGATTTATCACATTACCGTACTGCACAGATGGAAAGGGAAGCTGCGCAATCGTAATAATGCTCGATTGATGGCTTTGCTGGAGGGGTGTGGCTACAATAAATGGTCGAGGTTTCACTGCCCGGTCACTTGTTACGATACGAGTTCACATCATCAAACGCAGCTGAGACCTTTAACAAGGCCATCCTATGGGCCAGGACACTACCCATTTGTAGTTTGTTAGAGGTTGTACGTGCTCTCATTCAAAGATGGTTTTACGATAGAAGAACGAGTGCAGAGAATAGTCCGGAAATACTTTGCACACGAGTACAAAGAGAGTTGGCATCGTTGAATGGTGAGGCATGGAAACTTAAAGTGGAAAATCTTACAGCGACAACATTCCAGGTCACTTCCACCACAAAAATCTTCACTGTTGATTTAAGAGATTGTACTTGCTCATATGGCAGATTCCAGTACCATCAATACCCATGCATTCACGCATTGAAGGCGATTGAGTAAGATGAAATGCTATTATGCTTATAATATAAGCTTTCATATTCAGTAGTTGTCGTAATATGATAATTATCTATTTCATAATACTTCGGTCTCAATGTGTGCGTGTAACAGCCATTGCAAACTTGCGACTAGTGTATTTGTTGCACTGTGGTATCATCGAACAACTATCCTTTCATTATGGCAAGATGTTGTTATGCCTGTGCCCGATCCATCTGATTGGTCAACGCCAGAGTGCGTGAGTAGTGCCCGTGTGAACGAGCCACTAGCACATCGAAAAGCAGGCAGACCTCGTACCACCCGTCTGCATTCTGCAGCAAAGACTTCGAGGGGTACTCGGGGACGTCAGCGTTGCAGCAGATGCGGAGAGCCAGGACACAACAAAGTGAAATGTAGAGCCAATATAGAGTTTCACACAAGGGGGAACTGTTGATCAAATGATTGAAATGCAATGTTGGTGGAAAAAAACAGTTTGGACTTTGTTTTTGTTTTTATGTTTTAAGTATGATCTATAATGAGAACAGGTGAAATGTCCTTTGATTTCCTTCTCAAAATGTTTTAGTACACTAGTTTCATATAATACAACATGAAAAAAAGAACAGACTAACGAAAAGAAAGGTCTGTATTCGCACCCTTTCTCACGTAAAGGTTGTATGCAAATATATTCCGTGCCCATTTTTTCTGGTACTCCATCAGGTATGGATAATTTCCCCATGAAACGTCGCCTGTGAGTAGATACTGTATTTCTCTGAATCTAGCCTGACCACAACACCAACTGTCATCCTGAATGTAGCACATGGATGCTAGTGGTCTAGCCCACTTCAGAGTGGCTCTGGACTTCTGTTCTGGAGTGTCATACAGGGCACCACTTCGATGGAACATAAAAGACAGCAACCGTCGCAAGTACAATCATTTTTCACTTGGAACCCTATGACGACGTCCATCCTACATATGTATGTAACAACCTTTACATAATAAACAACCCTAAACCCTAATAATAAAAGAAGAACATATTAAAGACATTTCTTACGTTACAGGGGATATCATGAATTTTTCCCATGCTCTGTTGACCTTGGCTTCATCAACAGTTGTGTATGGGGATTGGATTGCTGTCGCTTTTCTCTTTGGACGTTGCGGACGATGTTTGAAGTGCTTTTCAGCTGACACCATACTGAAACCAGTGTCTGCACGAAATCCTGTACCGGGCCATACATGAGTTGTGACTCTGGGAGTAGAATAACCATGCTGTCTGTGTGATCCGAGCGCTTCAGACAATCTTGTTGAGCCACCTGGAACCAATTCCACATCTCCGGCAAAGAGGCCCCCTGGTGTTGCATAACTACTCTGTGGGGGTGTAGTCTGAGCACTCTGTTGTTCCTGAAATGTAGATGGAATACTTGGTGCTTCGTAGGTAGATGGCTCAGGTGGTGGACCCTTGAATCCCTCAAACATTTTGTATATCGAACCAAGAATTGACCTCTCCTGGCTACGGTGAATCTGGGTCTGTGCTCCAATCAACCATCCAGCAGCCCTTTTAATTTCACCGCAGCCCTCCTCCTGGCTTCTACGAATATCAGCTAGCTGTGTATCCTGTGTGTCAAACCTCTTCTCCCATCTGTCGTCTCGATCCAGCAGCTGAGTGAGAAGGGCGTCATGTTCGAAACATTTTTGGTCATGATCATCCATTCTCCTCATAATCCGATCGTACTGTTCTTGAGACAGACCCCCACTGTCTTGTTTCTGCTGATGAGGCACGGAGTGATCCCACTGTGGACTTGATTTGGATTGAGGATGGTAATCATCCTGTGTAGATGGAGGGCTACCATGTGATCCGTGAAACCCTAAACCTCATTGACTATAGACAGAAACTTCAAACCCACTATAATGACCCTGCTGTGATCCTTCACTTCCACCATAAGGATGAGATTGATGTGGGCCTTGAAATCCACCAAAGTGAAACTAATATGGTCCCTGATATCCACCATAAGGAGAAGAGTGAGATGGTGGTTGAAATCCATCAGAAGGGAAATATGGTTTTCCAAACACAGGAGGATATGATCTCTCTGGAATGGCCATCAGCGGGTGTGGAACTACAGTATTATGGGGGCCATAGGTAGGAGGCATGTGAGTGCGATACTCTGGACTAGAATGAGATGGCCGCATGGGTGAATCCACAAATGGTATGTCAGAGGTGTCATCCTGATCACCCATAAACTCATCGTTATCATCTTCGTCATCCCCTCCGACGGCATGAAAATCACGTAGTAAGTCCTCTGTTGTTCCGTGTTGCCCCCCAAATGTTGTATCATCATCAACCTCAACATTTATCCTTCCACAGTACTGCTCGCCACCAGTATAATTGGAAGAAATGTTCACTTCAACCGGAATGGCACCCTGACTACTAGTTTCATCTTTGGAATCAGAACTAGAGCGCACCACATGTTTCTTACCCTTACCCTTCCCTTTTGGTTTTGGATCCCCAAAGACACCCTAAACTGAATCTGAAAACCAAAACTCCAATCAGAATGTATTCCCCTAAAATATTATCGGTGGGACTCATCAGGGAGTATGACAGGTAAATCAACAACTCTCGGGTCTTGAAAGTAAAATAATATAACATAAAGACATATACTCAGGTGATCGAAATAGTATCCAAATGCATCCAATTTAGATACTCAAAACCTTAAACTCATACAAAAAAAATTGACAAACCAGTCTAAAAAACTGAGTATCGTCAACTTTTTTGGCAGTTGTATATTTTCAGCGAATACACATAGGTCTAACGTCAGGCTCGGGCTGTCTATCGGTCAAGTGTGCTGCAAAATCTTCGATACGCTCGGAGGCCCAAACCTGTGATCAAACATAAAAGTGATTTGATGCCAACATATATCTTTTTAAATGCAATTAATATAAGAATATAAAAGGTTCACATAAACTCGGTATCACTTGCTGCTAGGGCAAATGAGCATCCATAACAATTGATGCGCTGCTGTTTGCCTAACTCTTCCACCGTAGTCTTTATAGAGTCCATATGATGCAGTAGGGTTAGGTATGTGTACTTCCCCCAAGGGAAAGAGTTCCACTGGTGAGCATTTTCAGCTAAAAATCATACCCAGGGTTCTATGTATACTTTGGACGTATCCCGGCCTAGCAAAAAGTAGTACAAAAGTAGAATGTTGGCCGATTTCACCGCAGTATGGCCCTTATATTTATTTTCATTGAATCTTTTCATAAGTTCATCAACTATGACTCTCTTCGTACGAAAGCTAGCAAACAAACTGTCTGGTGGTGGCTGAAATGAATCATTTGGGTCAATATCCCCACCATCCTCAAACTCTAGTCCCAAAACACGCATAAACTCCAGTGGTGTGAAGCTAAGAATTGTATCAGACACCCTGAAGTACCGGGTGTACATATTTGAACCAGGGATTAAAACCTCCTGAGCCATCAGCTGAAATAACGCTTTAGAAGACCCATAATCAGAATTCAAATCCCAGAAATGACCAAAACACGATCTTTTGAACATCCGTACTGTTTGATCGCCACTTTTTGTAAGCACCTCACGTATGCAATTCTAAACTTTCGTAGGCCTACAATACTCTTTAATCCCAACTTTTCGTGATTGAAGTCCACGTAGTTTTCAGCTCCACTACAGTGCTTGCCAACTCGATTAGATATAAGATGTGACTGCATTTTATACTACAAATTTCTGATACAAAATAATTAAAAATATTATATTCCAACAATTTAAATAATAGAGTATATATTTTTATGAATATGTATCTAATTACACTAAAATTATGCCTTAATTTACCTACTGCCATGCAATAACCAAACAATTGTATCGGCAGACAGGCTATTAAAAGCTTAAAGTCTAAGCGGGGGTGCAAATCAAACACTTATTCATCGGCGGACAAGCTCAATTAAGCTACAAAATCGACGCACAAGCTATTTTATGCAAAAATGGCAAATATTCTAATTACTGCTCATAAATTCGGCGGACAGGCTATTTAAAACTTAAAGTATTAGCGGGGTGCAAATGACACACATTAATCGGCGGACAAACTCAATTAAACTATAAAATCAGCGGACAAGCAATTTAATGCACAAAAAATATCAAAATACGCTTAACAGTTCTAAGAAATTCAGCGGACAGCCTCCATTACATTACAAATATAGGAGAGAATAATCAATTAGGCTAGAAATATCGGGGGACATGCTGAAATATGATAGAAATATCGGCGGACATGCTGAAATATGCTAGAAATATCGGCGGACATGCTCAATTAACTACAAAAAATCGGCGGACATACTCAATTATGATAAAAAAAATTGGCGGACATGCTCAATTATAGTACATATATTGGCGGACAAGCTCAATTACACTAGACATATCAGCGGACATGTTCAATTTGGCTAGAAATATCGGCGGACAAGCTCAATTAGATTAGAAAATAGGCGGACAAGCTCAATTACAGTACAAATTTTGGCGGACATGGTAAATTTTGCTAAGATAGGGTGCTGAATTTTCCAATTATACTCAAATTATCGTCGAACATGTAATTATATACTATTTATTTTCGACGGACACGATAAATTCCTACAGCTACAATTCTAAGATCAAACTACTTCCTCGTGGAACAAACACATTATACTCAATCACAATAACATCTACACACACTCAATTGCACTATATTTACAGACAGATCTAATATTTACAAAATATTTCTTCAGCGGACAAGTAGTCTACACTCAATTATACTCAAATAAAATTTACACTACATCAACACAGATCTATAGAAACGACTATGCAAAAAAAAAACCAAGTCACTATTTTAAATCGAAATTCCGCTGAATCCCTAAAACCCTAAACCCCCAAATTGATATACGGTTGGATGGAGTACCTGATTATCCATATTTGCTTCTGCTACTTTTCGATGTGGAGATGAGGATGGATTGGACGATACGGTCGGAGGCCCAAACGGAGAGCTGCGTCCGCAAGAAAAATCGAGAATTTAAGAGAGACAAAATGGAGACTGAGAGAGAGAGAATAAATAAATAATTTATATTTTGATAAAAAGGGGTCAAAGATTCTGTCCCAAATTTCAACGCCAGTAAAAGCGGAAAAAAGTACTATTCGGAGATTCCAAAAAGAAGGGAAAAGAAATGACATGTGTCAGGGGGATAAATCATGTATATCCACAAAAAACTGGGCAAATTAAATATTTTTAAAAAGTTAGGGCAAATTAGATGTTGCATGGGTCAAAGAGGGCAATATAAGTGTTGTCCCAAAAATGTTTTAATATTAATATATTAAAAATTAATAAAGAAATGAAGTAAACTGAATCTTTTCATCTACAGAAAAAGTTTATATTCAGGAAAGAAAATTGTTTTAACATTAATATATTAATAGTTAATAAAGAAATGAAGTAAACTGAATCTTTTCATCTACAGAAAAAGTTTAAATGAATATAGGCTAAAACTTGCATGCATGTTTGCTCTCAAATTTTACATTTTTGGAAAGTTATACCTTTTAATAGTATAAAAGTATAAGCCCTCAAATCCTGCACTTTTGGGAAGTTATACTCCCTTTTAATAGTATAAGAACGTGTGCTATTTATTTTCTTAAAAAAAATTCATTTAAATTTGAATCCGGGGTGACAATAAAATATTGAGGAGTAGGATCAGGGTGGTGTCGTTGAGGTTCATGTTTTTTGTGATCCTTTGTGTTGTGGCACGTATCAGTGAGAAGATAAAATTGAATGATGCGTTCTTATCTACATACACTATGCATTCTTATCTTTGTAATTAAATTAAAAAGTATAATATTTTATTGTGTAGTAATTAATGAGTTAAAATTATTTTTATTCTATAACTTTAGAGAATTTCTTATTCTGTCCCCCAAAAGATAAAATTACATGGGTCAATGAAACTGACACGTCACCTCCTATATAAAATTTAAATTTATTTTGTAATTCCACATCACATATAACATTAAATTTAAGAGTCCAACTGCTATGCACCTGATACACCGGTGCACCTGGACGATCTTAATTGTTAGATTATATTTTAATTCGATCTTCACTGTCAAATAAAATAAAATAATTAAATTTTTAAAAAATAACTACTAACTAACCCCTTCATTTTAACCCATTAATGTTAGGTGCACCAATATTTTAAAGGAAGCTGATATCTACACTACTATTTTTACTTCATATACACACACCTTCTTTTATTTACAAAAAAAATCAAATATTATAAACCCTAAAATACCCTTAATGAATCCTACCCACTTCACAAACTTGCTTTCAATTCAACATTTTAAACCATACATCCATTACAAAATATATATTCAATTCAAACAACATAAGATTATGCACCTTTTATTCCCTTCTCCACATCCACCCCTTTTTTTTAAAAACAAAATAGTGAGTGAAGAACTTCTCAATCCATTTCAAACCCAAAAAAATCACCCAAAAAGTATAATGTTGGAGGAAAAAGTTGTTAAGAAGTTTAAGTTGAATAATTTTAAACATTTTCACTGATTTAAAACTTATTTTTAAAGCATTTGAGTATACATGTTTTTGCAGAAATCACGTCCAACCAGGGCTGAGAGTTCTTGGATTATTCGACCAACATCAGCCGGTAGAAGCTAGATCCATCGTCCAGCGTTGGATGCCAGATGGGGATCCGTTCGGCCAGTGTTGGCCACTAGAAACCAGATCTGTCGTTCAGTGGTGGATGACAGTTCTTGATTTTTCGATCAACAACGTTGGTCGAACCAAACAGCGTAGGTCGTTTTTTGCATGATTGTTCGGCAGCCGATGGCCGAACAAACCCATTTCCGACATCCGACCAGGGTCGAACGTATATACCCAATTTCAGAATACGAACATGCAAATCAACTTCACCCAACAACTAAATGATTCTATTTCAGTTGAAATTATGTATTTTATGAGTTTAGACAAAAATTAAACATTATAACATCACAAATACACACAATAAAGCTTAAATTTCTTAGTCATTTCATATAACAATTTGAGTGAAAAAGACATAATTACATATCAAATAATTTTCGAAAATGATTTCTATCATTCATTGTGATTCTTGTTCTTAGCAATTTGAGGAATTCTTCTCTTCACTATTCCTTTTACTAAGTGTGTGAAAGAGGTAGAACGAGATGGAGGTTTATGAGCTTGGAAGGAGATGGAGGTGTATGGGTTTGGAGAAACTGATTTGTGGATGGAGCAAACCAAGTGGGTGTATGTGTATGGTGGAGGTGACCACACATTATTTTAAATTTTAATGTTGTATTACTTAAGGGTATGTATGTCTTTTTAAGGTGGGTGTATTAATCATTTTGATTTTGTTATGTTTTAATTAGTGTGTGTATTAAGAAAAGGGTGTATAAAGTAAAAATAGTGGTGTAGAGCCTATTTTAAATTATTCATTATTTTAATATTATACTCCATGTGATATGGAAATACAAAATAAATTTATATTTTATGATAGGGAGGTGACATGTCAGTTTTATTGGCCCATGAAATTAACTCTCATTTATCATGTTAGATTCCTGCCGGAAAGCCTCAATTTAAGAGATCAAGTGAGGCGCATATGCGAATTTCTTGCTAAAAATCTAATTTTCGGTGATTATGGAACCAAAATCGGCTCAATTCGATAGTTATAGGACGAAATTGAAAATGTTAGTATCTTTTTTTGGAAGAAATCAAAAATTCCCTACTATATGGACCAAAAATAATTTTAACTCTATTAATGTTGTATAGAAATAAATAAGTTAACAACGCTTTCAATTTAGGGATGTAAAACTTATATGATTGATAACTTGCTGGTTAGTTGGAAGCTCGTCCCTTTGATCTATTCTTTTTTTTTTTATCATTGGACTCATGATTGGATTGGATTACAGTTTTTATTTAGATACTTATTAATTTACCTTAATTAATTGTAACAAAACTGAATTTTACGAGTTAGGTCTCACAACTATTTTTCTCTTTAAATTTAGTCCCAAAATAAATATTTGTATCTAATTAGTCCCACAACTCTCATTTTTGTTTAATATTGACCCAATTTTCCCGGAATTTTCGCCTGTCGCCGGAAACTGACGAGTGGCGTTGATGTGGCAAGTCCAATTATTTCTCAACCAATCGATGGGTGACACGTGATGTCCATGTGTAAAAAAAATGAATAAGCCTCCACATCAAAAATTCAATTAATAAATTAAATATCACATTAAAAAAAAGAAATTGTATTAAAATAATAAAGAAAAATTGAATTTAAAACTAAAATAAATTAAAAATCCTAGAATAAAAAAAACTCATCTCACAGAAAAATCTGAAATTATTTTAGTTCAACAGAAAAGTAATACGATCGATCATGTTCACCACCCACCTCAAAATGCCCCAACGGGTCTCTTCCTCTACCACCATCCATCTCTCTCTCATCCGGTGACGGTGATTCCCTGCCTAGTTTCGGGCTCGTTTCGGTGTTCGATTTCCTCTACCAATTTAACAAATTTGAGTTCCTGTTGCGGTCTGGTGCTCATTTACTGGTGGCGTTGTTGGGCAAGTTGGGCCTGTTGGCCCAATTGTTGGCCTTCATTCTCATAGTATTGGGCCAAGTGTGTCTTGGCCCGCAGTCTCACACTCTCACCCTTGTTTTAACCCCAATTTGTGAGCCCAATGTTGTGTGGCTGCAGAACTACTCTTTGTGAGTTTGAAACGGGAATCTGAGCGCTTCCATTTAGCCACCACAACCGGAGAGACGACAAAGACGATCGCATCCACCCAACATTGGTATCAGAGCTTGGTCTGGTCAGTTGTCCGTCGTCTGTCGACCACCGCCGTTCGTGGTCAGTTCAGCCCTGCTTCAGCAGTCGATCCGCCGTCCGTCGGTGGTTCGGGCTAGATCAGCACAGCTTTCCACCGCCGCTGGGGAGGAGAACTGCTGCCGCTGCTCGTCGCCGGTGGGAGAACGCCGCTGGCCACTATCGAAATCACGTTCTGTTCACGAGGATCGTGCCACCGCCGTCGCTGGTTCTGTCCACCGGGAACGTGACGCCAGGGTTGGGCGGCTGACAGCGCTCTTCGGATCTTCAGGAAACTGGCGGCGCTAGGGTTCTGCCAGTTGCTGCTCTTCCATGGGATCGTCGTCGGATCTGCTCGCCGCCGCCAAACCGCTACCCAGTCGCCTTCCGCCTCAGCTGACTGCCAGGAATCGCGATCTGTAGCCACCGCAGATCTGCTATTTATCGCCAGTGCAGCCGCCGTCCGTCAGCGAAGCTACTGCTGTTCATTGTCGATTGCCGCCAACCACCGCCAGCTCCGATCAGATTAGTTCCTTTATTTGTGCTATCGTTTTATTCTATCAAAAATTATTTTAGATTTGTTCTGTTGGTGTTTGGATATGTTCTTTTTCTGGTAGTTGCAGATTGGTTCTATTTTCTAACTCCCTACGTCGGCCTTGTCTCATTTTGTGTGTAGGGTTCAAGCGTGGTAGCGGGCAGGGTGCGTCTCCAAAGTGGGAGTTGCTCGTCTGGTTGCCGCTTGAACGAGGCTTTGAGGGACGCTGGTGGCTTGTGGCTCGCGGGGGTGGTACATTGTTCGTCCACCGCTTCAGGGGAGTTTTTCCGTTCCTTTAAACTTTGTGTTGTTTCATTTTCTGATTTGTTCAGTTATGTTATATCTTTGTGATACCCTAAGGCGGTTGGTCCTCCTTTGTGTTTTTTGCTTTGCTCTAAGGCGGCTGGTCCTCCCTGCTTTTGTGATCTCTGTGCTATAGAATTAGGTATTTTTTGTGATTTGTGGCCTGGATTGGTCCATTTCTGTGGTATCTCTAAATTTATTTGCTTGAAATCTCTCGTGGGTATATCTGTGTGATATTTTTTCTGGTTTGCTTTCGCTGCTAATCTTATTTTTTCTGAAATTTTTTGCTCATTTTACTACGTGTGTGAATTGAGTCATAGTTTGTTTCCAATCTTTGAGATAGCTTTAGCTCACCTGTGTGTGTGATTGTGTTATTTCTTGAATCTGTGTGAGTCAATTCACTCAACTTTAAGCACCTATGGCTTCTCCTAATGCATTTGGAGAAGGAAACTTCAATATCTGTTTGAAACAGAAGATAAAGTATGAGGGCTTGTTCAAAGCTGTGAATGACTCTTATGATTAAGAGATAATTTTTTTGTGTGTGAATTATTTGGTGCCTTTTAAAATCTTGTGTGTGTTTTTTAATTGGCTAGTTATTACTACATGTTGATTAGGAAATTTGTTTTTCTATCTTATTTCACTTTGAATCTATGTGCTTCTTTGTGAATTAAGATACTACTGACAGAGCCTCAATAAGATCAGTATCATTATTAGATTGAATATCAATTACCTGATTTGCATGGCTCTTCTGATTTCCTGATTTTTCTGCAATCTTCTTTGCCACCATGGCCTTCCATTTAAAGCACTGTTTCTTGAGTGTCCAGGTTTGTTGCAGTATAAACAATTGTTGTTATCTTCATCTGCTGGAACACTTTGATTCTTATCAGACTTTTTCTTATCAACATTGGCCTTCTTGTCATTATTGTTCCACTTATTCTGCTTCTTGGCTATCAAAACTTCACCCTTCACTTGAACATCAGAATTCTTGTGAATTTCTTTTGCTTTAAGGGCCAACTGTACCTGATCAAGAGTGATAGTCTCATTGTTTCCAAACAACATGTGTTTTCTTTGTGTGAAAACTTGTTAGAAATGTGTTTTCTTATTGTGTTTCTCTTTGAAACTATGTATTTTCTTTGTGTGAGAAACTTGTTGAAATGTGTTTTTCTATATTTTGTGCTTGTTTATGTGTTAAACTTGCTAGGTTTTAGGCTGCTCCTAGTGAGGTGGAGTATTTGCATATTTGTTTTCTTTATGCTTTTGTGTTTAGTCTACATGCTTATTTGTTTCTCTTAGTGAGGTGGAGCATGTTGTGTGCTTTCGAATGTGGTGTAACATTTGATTGTTGATTACTGTGTGCGCTTCTGTGTGAAGTATCTATGTGACTTTTAAATGCTATAGCTTGTGTGCCTATGTGACTTGACTATGTGTCTTTAAAATTTTGTATTCTATTCCATGTGATAAATGTTATGAATTGTGTATTCATGATCTTTGTAATCGCATGTTAGCTTTGTGCTTAGTTTTGTTTCTGTGTGAACTGTTCGTGTGTCATGAGAACTATGAGTTCTAATCTATGTGCTTACATGACTATGTGAAACTTTGTGTTTTCTTGAGAGCTTTGTGCTTTGTTCTTTTATCTTTGTGATAATGTGTGAACTTTTGTGACTGTGTGTCGTTTTTTGTATGACCAACTTTGTGTTTGTCAAATTTTCTGGATCTTGCATCTAACTTTGTGTTTTTCATTTTGCAGGTGTCCGGAAAAAGATGCGATGATGAATTCCTAGATGAACACGATGGTGGTTGAATTGGGCCAAGATGGAGATTTGTTGGGCCCGTTGGGCCTGTTGGTCTTCATTCTCAGAGTATTGGGCCAAGTGTGTCTTGGCCCATAGTCTCACACCCTCACCATTGTTTTAACCCCAATTTGTGAGCCCAATGTTGTGTGGCTGCAGAACTACTCTTCGTGAGTTTGAAACGGGAATTTGAGCACCTCCGTTCAGCCACCACATCCGGCGACGACAACTGGAGAGACGACGAGGACGACCGTATCCACCCAACAGGCACCGCAGTGGAACAACCGCCGACATTGTTTGCTTGGTCAGTAATTCGACCACCAAGTTCTGCAACCAGATTCCTCCACTCGACAATCTTGCAAACCGGCCAATCATAAATATGGTTTTGGCCTTCGATCCGCGCCACTCGCCTCACTACAAAGTGCAACCCGCCAGACGGGGTCGAATTCCAGATCCAAATCTTCTCGTCTGAAACGGGCACCTGGCGGGAGGGAGTTTGATGGGTGATTATTGGATTAGATGGGTTAGGGTTTTTCAAATTATTGGATTGGATGGGTTAGGGTTCTTCAAAGTCAAATTGGGGAATTTGAGGATACGTTCTAAATTTAAGATTTTTTTTTTGGATTTTAATTTTAAGTTCAGATTTTTTTGTTTTATTTTAATATAATATAATTTCTTATATTTTAATTTAATATTTAATTTATTAATTGAAATTTTGAGGTGGGGGTGGTGATTCATTTTTTTTTCACCTGGACATCATGTGTTACGCATTGATTGGTTGAAAAATATTGGAGCCGCCACGTTAGCGTCACTCACAGGTTTCCGGCGACACGTGGTAATTTTGGCAAAAATTGGATCAAAATTAAACATAAATGAGAGCTGTGGGACTAATTGGGTACAAATACTTATTTTGGGACTAAATTTAAAAAGAAAAATAGTTATGGGACCAAACAAATATTTAACTCGAATTTTACAGACAGTTACTCATTCCGTCCGCTTTCAAGGGTATCATTTTTTTCATTTTGGGCGTCCGTCCCCAAGGGTCTCATCTCCTCTTTTTTTACATATGGAACCCATGCATACCCACTAAGCACATCTCAAGCAAGGCTGAATAAATGCCTATTACTGCAAAATCCAGCCGAAAGCTCCCTCCAGCAAGACTGCTAAAGTGGCTGCAAAATGAGGGAATACATTGTAGCGTCTGGAAAATCCCAGTGCTACAGTGTCGGCTGCATCCCATTTCTTTTTTTTTACAATTATTAATTTAAATAACATAAAATATTTTAATGATTAATGATAAATAAATATGTATGTTATATACATTTAGTGTCCACTTTTTTCCCTTATTTATAATAATTAATTTAAATATGTGAAATAATATTATGATTGTTAGTTTTAATAGTAAATTAATATATATGTGAAAAAATTATGTTTATGTATTTTTTAATGTAATTTTACTTTTAATTGTTGTTTTAATTTCATGTTTAAATAAATTATAATGTAATTTTAATGATTATATTATTTTAATTTTAGGTATATTAATATTTTTTTATATTATTTTTTGTATTCAAAAATAAAAATAATAATGAAAAATAAATTAAATGTAAAAAATATAATCAAAAATAAAAATAATAATGAAAAATAAATTAAATGTAAAAAATAAATAAAAATAGTATTAATAAAATGAATGTGCTGCAAAATGGAGTCAACTGGTGGAGATGATTTATTGAGTTATCTATATTTTAGGGGTGAATGAGCTGCAAAATGGAGTTAACTGCTAGAGATGGCCTAATACAACTAAAAAATGAGACTCACACCTCCACTAATAAAACTACTCACTACACATTAAATAACAATACTCATTAATCTTCGTGCTCAAAAGCAAATGATACCCTTTGAGTATTATTTTGTATTCAACAATTAGCTACAAATTAATGTCATCTTGGTTGTCACAAATCATATCTTATCTTAATACATATATTTAACAAGTAGTTTCTTAATATAGATTTTTTAAAAACACGTGTAACATTTTGTGTTTATCAATTATTGGTTCATGTGTATTTATTTATATATGTATTGCAATTATTAAATACTTTATTAATAAGTTATGTTTTAAAAAAAATTATAATTTGATTTCTATGTAAAATATATTCTATTTAAAGAAAATGTATTTAACTTATTTCTCATAATATGAAAATTAATTAAAAAAATATAATGTTACTCGGGTGATATATTTATTAAGAAATATGTATATTTACATAATTGAATTAAATCAATATAGTAAGTATGTCATTAAAAAAAGAATGCATAGATTCTTAATTCGTATTTCAAAGTACATAGAATATCTATTAATTTAAATTAGAAGAAAAAAATGTTATTTTTATTAAAAAAACATCCAATATTAATTATAAAGCTTAAAAGATGTAATATATGAGTATATTTAACTACTAATATATGAGTTGATATCTGTGCATTTGGATGCACACGTGCACCTATATATGTATTAATTTTTATTCAATATTGAAGTATATGTTTTTTCTTAATTATAAATTTATAACTTTTATTATATTCCATTTTATATTCAAAAAGTTAATAGAAAATTGGCTAATAAAATGTATAAGTTTTTGTTCATTAGTATATATTTTAATTCATTAATATATACTTCCTCCATCCCATCTCATTTCAATGTTTACATATTTTTATTTTGGGCATCTTATTTCAATGTTTACATTTCCTTTTTTGAAATATGGGACCCACCTAAAACAATTAATATATCACCATGGTCCCCACATCCAACTCTAATACACCTATCCACTTTACATTAAATATTATATCTTTCCACCAACTATCTATTAAACTTATATCTTTCCACCCAATATCTATTAAAATACTATACTTCTTAATCAACGTGCAAAAAATAAACGTAAACATTGAAACATGACGGATTGAGTAATCATTTTGAATGTGGGTGCACCGTACATTCGGATGCACAAAATAATTTGCTTTAATATATTAATACATTTATATTTATTAAACAAAATATTTCAAATTTAAAATAAAATTTCTCTATTAAACAAATTTCGTTTAAACTCTAGGACGCCTAATCAATTGAAATAGAAATTACATTTGACATTATGAGGGTGAAATAGGTCGTGTGCAATGAAATCTTAATTTCCACCTTTTATTGATCTAAATACCTTTGTAAACTTTTCTTGATTATCCTAAACTTAAAATGATTTGCTCTCAAGGAACATAAAAACTAAAAAATGACCCTAATCATATGTGATCGTATCATACAAGAATATCCCCTTAAAAGAAGAAAAGTATGTTCATAATTATAAGTAAGTGTACAGACGAATTGGATTATTAATTGCATCTCCTATCCTTGATCCATAATCAGAATATATAATTAAAGCAAGCCATGAAAAAAGAAATTGATGGATAATTTGTATAATTTGTTGAATACTTAGAGCATCTTTAAAATCGAACAAGCCCTTAAATTATGTATTCAGTCAAACAAAGATAAATATTTTTATGGCTAACCTGAAAATAACAATTTAAAAATAAGTAATTTTGAGATAAACTATACTCCCTCTTACCTATCACGCTCTCGTACTTTCCTTATTTATTTGGCTCATACTTCCTCCGTCCAACATTAATGTATACATTTAATTTTTGTATATTAATTAATGAATATTATTATTTTATGTGTAATGATTAGTTGTATTTGTGGAGAGTGAAGGTCTCACATGTTTAAAAAGGAAAATGAATAAATTAAGGGTGGACGGCTCATAATAGTAAAATTGATAGATTAAAAATGGATAGAGGGAGTAATAACTTTTAGTGCCAATGGTGAAAAATACCCATTCTGATTTTTTCACTTTTAATACCAGCATTCTCATTACAACTTTATCAATTTTATCATTCTTCAAATTTTTGGACAAAAAAAGTCCCTGAAGATGTTTTTCTTAAATTACCAGGGGGTGGTTTAACCCCCTTCCCCTCCACCCCCAAATCACCACACTCTCTCCCCCCCCCCCATGTTACCCCACAGTCCCCCCCCCCCTCCACCACCCTACCCCAATGTAAAAACACATATTAGCTGCACCTCCTCCACCATACCCCGATCTCCTTCATCCGACCCCAAAGTCTGCTCCCACACCATCATTAAACTTCTTCATCCGGTCTGCTATCTCAGAAATTCGTACAATGCTCTAACCCATCTGTGAATCTCTTTCATCCGTCGATTTGCAACATTTCTGAATTCGGTAGTTAGTGGCGGACTAATCAGACGGGGGTATTGAATGAGGCGCAATATAGCTCATCTCTAGCTCATGTCGTTGCTGGCATCCCTGATCAGCACTCTCAGTAGTATCTTCTCAGGAGCCGAGGCATCAACCCCCTTCCCTTTTCCCTATTTCCAGCCTCCAGTTTAACCCAAGTCTATTCAACCGTGGATTTCGACATCCTCCAGCAGCCGTTCAACCCACAATTGGTCAGTAGTGTAAATTCTTCTAATGGATATGCAATGTGTTTGATGGATCGAGTTAAAGCCCTAAATTTTGTATTGCAAGTTCTTAAATTTTCCTCATATAATCTATACTGAATTCTTGACACCTGTTAAACTTTGTATGAATTTTTTCTCGATATCATTTATTCCGGCTATAATTGTTAGTCCAATTGAATGTCAACTATATTCATTAAATGTGAGGTAATTGATGCCTTTTTGTAATGGAAAATTTAGTCTAGTATGATCTAAAATGGGTTGTTTGAGAGAAGTTGAATACTGAATTTTGGTCATAATTTATGAAAAAAGTTTAGTAGAAGTCTGACAGTAATGCAGTTGGAATTTTCCATACGTAGTTTATTCAACCTTTAACAATCGAATTATGGCCAAAGTTTGTGTAAATATTGGGCACAATTGGATAAGACTATGGCGGTTTGAAGGAAGTTTTTTGAAAACATTCGAATTCTGCTTTTGAAGGAAGTTTGAATCTGGTTCTTCATCACATTCTCAAACATGTATTATCTTTACAACATAATATACAGGGACAAACTTCTTTACCTTTGTCATAAAGGAAAAGAAAATTGTTCATTAAAAGATGTTACGTGTCCAATTTCTGCCTTTTTTGGTGGTTTTGACTGTGAACAATGTTGGTGCATGGCGTTAGAGAGTTCAGTGTGGGCATTCATTTACACCTTGTTTCTATAACACGATGATGACACCTTTTCCGTAGAACTATATCCTCAAATGCTTGTTAAGGCACTAGCACATCAAATTTTCTTTATTTTGCTTTTAACTGCACCAATTAACATAGATCTTGTGGAATCCAGCACTATTTTTTAAACTAGTTTAACCATTCGTAGACTAATGTTTGGAGTTGTTGATAATTTTAGTGTATATCCTTTACATGTTTTGAATTTGTCGTTTATAATTTTTGACGTGTTTTCTGTTAATGTGATCTGTTTGTGCAGTGTGATGGCCCCCTTTTCAATCATTCTTGTGAATGCTAACGCTCAGTGGAACGGCTTTGAGTATGTTGGCGGCATTGAGTTGGGTGTGCGTTTGCTTAGCACTGTCTATAATGTGGAGTCGCTTAGATAAGTAGTGCACATGATTTTGAAGATGAATCCTGAGACTACTAACTTTGACATATACCAAATAGAAAAAATTAATGACAAGAATATTCATCTTCCAATCTTGACCGATGTCGATGTTAGTTGTCTCTTAGGCACACAGGGTACCCCGCAGGTATATATGGATGGAACCAGTGGTTGCATTCCCTTGACAAGCGGTCAAGGGAATGGGGGCAATGGTTTAAGGAGTCGGGGTATGACAATGTTAGACCTATTGAATAATATGGAGTGTGGGATCGTTCCAAACTGCATGGTTGACAATGTTAGTCCAAACAACGTAGTAGACTTGTCGGTGGACTCGCATGAAGACGACATTGAAGGCGGTTCGTCTTGGGATGGGGATAGTATCTCCGAATCTATTGATGGTGTAGGAGAATTCGAGAATGATCATGCCGGTCCCGGGATGAACTTTTCTACAACAATGCCTAATGACTTCACATCTTCTAGTTTCCCTGATGATGAATCCATGTACAACCTCCCCATTTTCAGAACACCTAGCAATGACCCTATATCCCAACCCAATGTACCAATTCATGATCCGGAGGAAGGAGCAATGAATGATTTGTCCCTGATAAAGATTTACATGAGCAAGGATGAGATTGTAGTCGATGTTTCATTTATCATCTTACTAGGGGTGTTGATTTCCGAGTGAAACGTTCAGAGCCTGTTTGATGGCAGGCTATTTGCAAATACAAAGTTTCCTGTACGTTCTTGTTTGGTGCTCAGAGTGATCATGGGATTTGGAGGTGTACAAGTCTATGACCTCACTCGTGCGTTGTTAATCTCGAACGTCAGAAACCCCTTTCTTGCTACTTGAAGGTCATTGCCAAATTGTATTTCGACAAGTAAAGGCATCAGTTTACATCACTCACACCCATTGGTATTGTTTAAGACATGAAACAGCGATATGGTATTCAAATAAAGTATGGTCATGCAGTTAGGGCTCATAAACTAGCTAACACATATATTTATGAGACTCCGACTGATTGCTTCAAATTGCTTCCAGCCTATCTCCACATGCTCGAGAAATGCAACCCAAGAACTATAACATACCCCTTGACTCATCCTGATGGGAAGTTTAAATTTTCATTCTTTGCCTTGGGCGCGTGTGCGGTTGGTTTCAAGAACTTTGCTCGCCCTATTATAGTTGTCGATGCCGCTCACTTAAAGGGAGACTACAAGGGCATTGTAATTGTGGCCGTCACCCAAGATCCCAATAGGCAGATCTATCCACTAGCTACCAGTGTTGGTGATCAAGAGAACACGGAACTTTGGAGTTTATTTTTGTCCAAAGTTCATAGTGCACTCGGCTGGCCCACTGACATGTTGATTGTATCTGACCAGCACCAAGCGATTATCAATGCGGTGGAGCATGTTTTTCCAGGTGTTGCACATGGTCTATGTCAGCGTCATTTAGGCAAGAAGTTATTTAAGAGGGCTGCTAGTACATACCTAGAGGCGGATTTTGATAGGTAACATATCCTATACCATTTATTAATTTTGTTGTGATAACAGTATTGATATATATGTTTCGTGAAAATTTCCTTTTTAGGTAAGTTGGACAAAGTATTTTTTTCTTATAACATAATCTTTTTTAAAACAGGTTGGTATGCGCATTGAGTGCATCTGATAATGGCCCCCGCATTGGGACCATTCTCCTCAGGGCCAAGAAAGAGCGTTGGAGTAGATTTCACTGTCCCGTTCTTCGCTACGAGTTTATAAGATCCAACGCTGCAGAGTCTTAGAACAATTGCCTTAAATGGCCCTGCCATTTTCCAGTCATATATATATTCGAGAGGGTGCGCCAATTGACCCAGGAATGGCATGCTGATCGGAGCCTCGAGGCTGAAAAGTATGGTGGTGTTTTGTGCGCCAGAGTCACTAATCAGCTCGCAAAGTTGGTGTTCAGGGCAGACCATATCGAAGTTAAACATATAGTTGGCTGACGCTTCAAGGTTGTGGTTGGTGCTGATATATTTCTTCTTGATCTCGAAAAACGATTGTGTGACTGTGGATATTTCCAACACGAGCTGATTCCATGCATCCACGTATTTGCTGCGATTAGGTACTATCACATTATCTTTTATACTGAATTTATGTAGGTAATATTGATTTATTGTACATCATCTCACCCTTAATTTATTTTACGTCTTAAAGGAACAAGTGCCTTGATGTGAATTTATATATGGGGAAATTTTTTCATAATGTGATGGTTAGATCGATGTGGGACGGTATCCCTTGCCAGATAGGAATGATTGGGGTGTTCCTATACTTGTACGTGATCAGGTATGCAAACCTCCTGATTGCCCGAAGCAATCCGGCAGGCCCAAACGAAGTCAAATAAAGAGTGCCCTAGAACCTAGTCAGAGTGTGCGTAGAGCAAACAAGTGTTCAAATTGTGGTGGAAAGAATCACAACAGGGCTACCTGTACTAATAGTCCTGATGTACCACACAATGTTGATTTTTTACCACCTTCTGAGCAGGCCCCAGCAATACGTCATGCTTCCAGAAAGTGCTCAATTTTCCACGGGCAGGCCACACAAAAAATGCATGTCCTAATCATGGAATGCGAGATGTTACTGATGATGAGAATTAGTGTAGTTTGCTTTGTTATTCGGAGTCATATTTATGGAATACTTGATTTAAACTTGTTTGTTTATATTTTACTTTAAGAATTGCTCTAAATAGCAGGAATGCGATGTTGCGTTCATCTAAATATCATGATTCATCCTATTGTTTGCTAGGTTATGTTCACAGGCATGCTTAGAAGAGTACGAGAAAGTTTTCAGATCTGTGAAAAGGCGATAACATAGGCGAGCATGTAAGTGAGCGTGTAGGTGAGCATGTAGGTGTGCATGTAGGTTTGCATGTAGGTGAGCATGTAGATGAGCATGTAGATAAGCATATAGGTATAATGCTGGGGAGGTAATCATGCTTACTTACAAATAGACATTGAACATTGCAGTTCAAAATTGATAGGTGTTTCGTGTAATTGTGCCCCCCATGAGGTTTAAATGATATTATATATTGCACACACCACACCGATATTAAATATTGCACACCAAAATTGATATTCAATATATCTCATGTACGTTTGCTTTAATTGCACACCAAAAAATGATATTGAATATTGCACACACTGTGGATGATATTGAATATTGCACACACTTCGGATGTGATTTTATTTTATGTACTATATTCGATCCTACCATTGTAATATCGGTGAGTTTTGGATTGGAAAAAGGAAATGCATACAATCATCAGACTTTTACAATATCATAAATGAAGATGAACAATTACTACTCACAATTGGTATTCCTACAATTTCTAAGTAGTTTTAATGAATCCACCAACGTTGAGACTGAACTCTTTGTTTCTTCCACGATGGCGACCATTCATTCAAATTGATTGGATAATGTGTTGACCAAGTTGGTCAGTCCATTGTGTAAGCCGGGCTCACTAGTACAACAGTGTGCTTGTTCAAAAGGTTTTGTAGCACTCAAATCCAACGGAGGAAAGGCGGGCTCCAATGACTCTGTTACACCAATCGGTGACACAACTTGATGAAGTAATAATCTCCAAATTTTGGTAGGAAAGGGTAGTCTTCGTTGGACATTGATGGTTCCTGCGAATTGCATTATGTGCTCATATACCATCAATCCAATGTCCAGTGGCCTACCAATAGCAACGGCATGGATAACTCTACCCCGTTCCAGTGTTAGTAGACAAGATGTATCCGAAGGTACCCATTTGCTGTTTACGAAGACAGAAAGGGCCCTGAAAGGTTCACGTACATAGTGGATAGGAAGTCCAGCTGCCGGCCAACTCATTCCACGCACTTCTGTTAGAAATGCCGCAATAATATCCAAATCGGGCTCGTACCTGTTATATCCCTCGAATGAGAACAAACCAAGAGCAACATTAATTTTGTGAGGAGTGAAATGGATGATTTCATTTCTGAAAAATATTCTTTAAACCGACCTGATTTTGGGTCGGTAATTGCGTACGACATATTTGCATAGAACTCAAGCACGGCTTCTCTGTTATAAGTACCCACATCAATTAGGGTGCTCTTTAATCTAGAACGCTCGATGATGTTGGACAAGTTGAACTCCGCAATTTGGTCTTCAGCGACATCGCGTTCTGAAAAAATGCCATCATCTTCAGAGTATTATAACGATGGCTCGCTTGCCTGTTATAGAAACATGCAAACAGCGCCTGACTTATACAGATAGCTTCGTAATCCTCATCTAGGGATGGTGACCTTGACCGCTTCAAATTAACCTGCATTTCTTTGTAGGAGTGTGTAGATCTGCTTAATCCCTCTCGAGGTTTTTATCAGGGTATCAACAAGGGTAGACGGTGAGAGGTGACGGCGCGTACTCTTAAGGATTTTTTTGTTGGGTAGAAATATCCTATTTTAAACCAAGGAAAGTATTGGGCCCTCTAAAATAATTATTTGCCATGTTTTCATAATTGAGGCCCACATCAGCATCCAACTGGGCACCAAGAAAAAATATTAATTCAGGCTCAAACCCTGTGGATTATTAATTTATATCATCTTCGGCCCACATGTATATACACACATTTTTTTAAAGTTCCATTATTAATGTTATTATTACTCTAGATCCAACCATACTTTTTTTGTTAATTTTTGTAGATAGGTGATATTTACTATTCCCTCTCTCCCTATCAAAGGGTTTATTTTTTCCATTTTGGTCGTCCAAACGAAAGGGTCCCTTTTTCATTTTTACACATGGGATCCATCCCTCGTCTAAAGTACACTTAAAATATGGGGTCGAAACTTTCACTGATACAACTACCCACTTAAAATAATAACACTTCTTAATAAAATGGGGTCCATACCCTCACTAATAAAACTACCCCATTCCTTAACTTTTTTTGGATGATCTGGGTATCATTCCATTTGATATACAACCATTATACTTCTCCTCATCTGTTCTTCTTCTTTTTTTTCCTGTTGAAATGTTTTTTCATAAAATTATTTAAAACAAAATATGAAATGTTTTATTTGTAAAAAAGAAAAAGAAAAGAATACATAATATTGATTTCATTCTGATATAATTTTGAAACATTCCCAACAAAATTAATAGTAATAATAGACATTTCCATTCATATCCAAACAAAATCATTTTACATAACAAACACCTTACCATACCATCATATTCTCATTCATTTTCCAATTCCCATTCCTTGAAACCAACCACATGGCCCCTTAATTAATAAGTGATCATGTAGGTGGCCACGTAGGTGGCCACATAGGTGATCACGTAGATTATTAAAATAAAATATGTTTTTGCCATCCATACAAGCTCTCTGAAAATTAAATAATGTTACTATAATTATTAATAATTTACACCAATTCTAATACTAATTTATTTTTTATGTATAATAAATTAATTAATTAATTAATTCGAAAAGAATATTATAAACACATTCTATTTTCCCAATTAAAATCGTGTTAGCACTTGATAGTTCCCACAAAAATTAAAATCTCAGAACATTAATTCAAATTCTTAAATTGTTCATCCTCGTGTGTGCCCTAACTTTTCCAAGTCGATCGACCATTGGCTTTTCCTTTTTCATCTCACCGTACCAGAGGAAGTTGCCGGTCGACGTCACTCCCGAACCCGTTGTACCTGTCTCCAGCTCGCGCTTCCGAACACGCCTCCAGCTGGCACCACCGCACCTGAAAGCTTTTTCGTTCTATCTACTCCATCGCCTATTTAATTTTCAGTGCTCTTATGCAGCTTTTAGTAGGTAGGTATTTTCTTGTCGGAAAACATTCGTCAGTGTTCAAGTTCATCAAGTGTTTGTGAGCAAAATGAATATTTATTGCTTGCTTGTGATGTGTTTTTGTAGAGATGGCTGGGAAAGATGAAGTCATAGAAGCTCTTAAGAGATAGGTAAGTGATGTTGTACATTTTTCCCTCAATTCTGCTCATGCATTTTCTTTGCAGTAATTGATTCTGTCTTTATTTTTTGTGTGTGTTTTGCGCCGTCATAAAAAAATGAAGTAGATGAGTTATCTATTTTTGTGTTAAATTAATCGTCAGTTATCACATTTTAATCAACTAGTTGTTGGCTTTATTACTGCTTTTACTACTGCTTCTTATAATTTGTGTGGTATGAGTATATACCACGTCCCTGATATATGAATGTAGCTTAGTTGTTTAGTAATTCAAACCTTACTTGTTCACTTCTTTTCATCTAACTCTGGCTCATATTTTAAAGAAGCCCTAAACCAACATCCTTGTAGAAATCCCATTGATATTCACTGTAATACTCATTCACTGCAATTCAACCAACCCAATATACTTATATACAAGTCAACACCAAAATGCGTTCTGCTCTCATTAATCCATTCTAAAAATCCCAAATATTGTAGATATAATATATAAATTTCTAGGATCAATAATATCCAAAATCACCATATCGACTGACTCTATTATACAGAATGCAGGAAAAGATCCCTCCTTCGAGGTCACCATCTCCAGATGTGTATTGCGAAGCCTTTTTCGTGAATCGGTCCCTGCCCTAGCGTTTCTATAACAGGCAAGCGATGCATCGATATGATACTCTAAAGCTCATGAAATTTTATCCAGAACGCGTTGTGGATAAAGGCCAAATTGCACAGTTTAAGTTGATCGAGATCATCGACCTTTGTGGCTTGAAGAGAACCCTATTTAATTTTGGTACTTTTAACAGAGAGGTCGTGCTGGAGTTTTATGCTAATTTACCGGATGAAATGACTGACCCCGAATCGGTTCGTTTCGAAAAATTATTATTTAGAAATGAAATCATCCATTTCACTCCTTCCAAAATTAATGCTGCTCTTGGTTTGCCTTCATTCGACGGAGATAATCGGTACGAGAACGATTTGGATAGTGTTGCCGAATTCCTGACAGGGCTGAGTGGAATGAGATGGCCAGAGAGAGGACTATCAGTGTACCATTTTCATGTACCTTTCAAAGCTCTTTCCATCATTGCGCTATGCAACTGGGTACCTTGGGAAAAAAATGCCTACTAGAACCTCTTCAAGCTAGGGTCATCCACGCTGTTGCTATTGGTAAACGATTAGATTTTGGCATGATGGTGTATGAACAAATAATGCAGTTTGGGGGGAGCATTGAATTCCAATGTAGTTTGCCATTTCCTACTATCATTTGGCATTTTATAATGTGTCAAGAGTGTGTGCCCGATTGGTGACTTAGAGTCTTTGGTACCCGAATATCCACCGCTGGATTTGAAGGTTGCAATACTTGTACCTCATATTTCTTGCTTTCTTGGTGATTGTGAACTACACAATGGTTCAAACAACATTTAGTTTTTTGTTTCCCCCAAAATTACAAGAAATCGCAACAGTTCACTGTATTTGGTTGTGTAATTCGTGAAACATGGTAGACCAAAATCACGAGAATTTGTTAAGACTATGTTGATTGATATGATTTATTTTTTCAAATTCTCGATTTGTGTTCTGAAATAAGGGTTTCACTACATATCAACATACACAAAGTATTATCTAAGTTTCTGAAATAGGATTTCAAAAGTATGGTTTCATTTCATTATTGAAACATGACGGATTTAAAAAAAGGGTATTATCATATAAGGTAAGAATCAATGAGTGTATTCAAAATATTACATGTCATGGTATAGCATAATATCTATTTCAAACCTATTTTCTAATTTTTTAATAATAAATATATTATATATATCGACTAAGGATAATATCTATTTGATTAAGATTTGATATAATCAAATTTTATTGTATCTTTTCTGATGTAGATAGTTGTATTCTTTGATATTATATATAATAAGATTTGATTATATCAAACATTAATTAATTACGTATTATCCTTATTAATATGGATGTCATATTGTCAAAATCCATAAAATCAGGTGATATTCTGTTGTTACATGACGCTGGGTGAATAGCTAACAAAATTCTGGGTGAAGATAACTGACGTTAATCATATTTGAGAGAGAGAATAGCAGATAGGATCCACCTAAAGTAATGGTAATTTGATTCCTTGCTTTTCAATGATAGTGATCGGTCATATATGTAAACTCACAGGAGGGAATACAAACTTACATTCTTTGTATCTTTACAGCTCACACCTGCAAAGATATCAACATTACCCTAAAATTAACCTCTACAGTTCTTGGCTGTTATTGATTACTTGGCACGCATATCCCTATATTTGCCATTTTTATAGTCTATCTTTCCTACCTTTACAGCTCTTCAGCAGACGCTATTCATTTGAAGATTTGGTTAGTTCACTGATGATATGACGAAATAGAACTAGGTAGCATATGTCCTTTAAATTTATGATGTGTTTGAACGTGTACCTTTTCGAACTTTAGCACAACTACTACAATTCATCCACCATGAAGCCAGAGCGGTACTTTTCCTTATTTGAGTCCTCCTCACTGAGCTAGGGTTTCAAGTCATATCTATATATACCAAGATGTGCTCATAAGACAACTAGAACCCAAAGTTACTATCTTCTTCTTTCTGAACCAAGTATGACTTCATTTTATCGAGTAGACGAGCTATGGGCCAACTATGTCTGGGGAGATGAAGACGAACGCACTCTTTGTGAAATCATCTACGATATGAAGAAGGTTAGTTTATGGAAAGAAGTAAGCATCTCTGAGAAATTACTTTGAGATATTACGAGTGCACTAAACAAGAAACAAGGGCGGATGTTCTCTGTGAGAAACGTACAACTCAAACTCAAACAATTCAAGGCTCGCTAGCAGACCTATGCTCATGCTTTAAACTTTCCTGGCGCAACAGTGCATTACCAAACTGGTGTTGTTACCGCCGATGAGGAAACATAGACAAATTTAATCGAGGTGGCATTTTACCCTTACACTATTTTATGTTGTTGTCTGTTAAAACTCTCATCTTAAAATGTGGCTTGTGTAGGCAGATAAGGGTGCAGAAAGGCTAAGATCGCATCCCGAAAAGTTATGTCATCTTCTCGATTCTACGTTCAGAAGTTTCTATCGTGAAAATATCAAGGTCAAAGCCGACAAGATGTGAGAAGATGAATTTGGAAGTGACACGTACTGTGGTGTTGAAAGTTCCAATAATTGAATCCGAAAGAGCATCATCTTGCATTTTGATTTTTTTCTCTATGGGAACGAATTGTTCAACTACTCTATTGTAATTCAAATGCAGGAATGTATATGGGTCTACGATTACGTTCTCGGTACGGTGTGTTAGCTGTTTGTTTTTTTCAAGGCAGATTAAAAATACAAATAATTAAGACGTTGAAATAAAATAGCCTTAACACGCATAATTTCAAAATTCTTGTCACAGATAAAATTCTTTTTTTGGATTAAGGCTTCAAATAACCGCTCACACGACTATGTGGTTGCGTTGTTTCAAAGTCCTACTTAAAACTGTCGTTATGTAATTATTATTCTATATATTAGCTCTTCTTCTTCCCCCAAAATATCCTTGAAGATGAACAACATTCCCTTACCAGGAACGACTTTGTACGATGGAAAATGGGACACCGAGATGGATGCTTGTTTTCTTAATGCTCTCATACATCAGAAGAATATTGGTGAGTATGATCCAGATATGGGTCCTACGGGATATACATTAGGGGTGGCCAAGAATGTTGTCAATCTATCAATGCACAAGCGCCTCACGTGGAAAGATTCGTATGATAGAAGAGACTTCCTACGGAAACACTACGAAACTTTTACATATGTGCTCGAGAGGATGCGCCAAAGAGGCATTCACTCAAGAAATGACATGAATCTCCAGGCAGACAGACTCCTTTGGATATCCATAATTCATGTAAACATTCAAGGCATCTAACCCTTAATTTCAGTTGAAGTATTAGTCATATATATGTAATTCATTCAGTTGCACAAATGATATAACAATGATATTTTTCCTAAATTTCATGTCATAGAAAAACACATTTGCAAGGACATATGTGCACGGCGATGATCCTAAGTACAAAAGAATGCACGTGCTATTTGGGCCGATCCTGATTGGTGAAAGAAGATGCATAGCGGCGATTAGAGGTGGTCTAATGATGGGTGTCAATTAGATTTGTTGATTTTTTTGAATAAACGACTATGTTCCCTTTTTGGTACTAATATCATAATGCATTACTTTTACTTTTCCTATCCTAATTTCCAATTATGATATTGGTGTGCATTACCAATATCATAATTTCTTAGCATTTTAAATTAAACAATGTGAGAGTTGCATTACTATATCTCATGTACCGGTCGATCTTGTAAACCAAATAATTAGTTGAATCATACAAATAATGGAATTTCATAAAATAGAAAAGTTAAGTTAAATACAATAAATTGTAAAATAAACATTAATTAGTGAAAACATTTCAAACGAGTATCCGTACAAGAAATGGAGTTTCAATTTCAGTGAAGAGTTGTTGGTGATAACCGAGGGTGATCATATAAGTGATCATGATTTTATTTACTTCATTACCAAATGATTGTGTAACATGTCCCCTTTCGCTGTACTATGTCTCGAAGAAGAACATGTGTCCTCGATCACGTAGATTATCATATAGGTAATCATATCGGTCATCAAATAGGTTTACATGTTATGTAGGTTCTCAAATAGGTTGTCATGTAGGTAGTTAAGTAGGTGATCTTGTATGGTATTATGTAGGTGATAGTACAAGTTAAAATCTGGTTACAAATACAATTCAGTATTAGGAAAATGATCATGAACTACTACTCCACCAACCCAATACACCAATATGAAATGCCTACAACAGTTACAAGGAGTTCTCATTAATCCGCTCACCCAAAATTCTCATACACTTTTGATGAATGTAGTGTTGTTTTTTAATTAATTGTATTATTAAATGACTATCATTACAGGCAATACACTAATGTAAGTCATAGTAATAGAATCACATCTTTTGAATCTAATTAATAGATGGTTACAATGATTAATTTTATCAACGATGTATTATTGGAGCGGTGGTAAAGGGTTTAGGGTAACCAACAAGAGAAATTAATAAGGGAATATCTTCCAGGGTTAATAAAAGATGCTCTGAATAGTTAAGATCCATTCTCATACACATTTTTTATCATCAATAACGAATATTAGTGAATATCTTCCAAGATTACTACCATTTTCAAAACATTAATGACATTAGATATGACGTACTACCTCAACCTGCAAATTAGCATTTACAGACCAATGCATGTATATAAATTTGCAGTACTACAAATCAATTTTGAATGTTTATAGTACTGTTAAACATGTACTTTTTAGACACCTCAATACAATTTACTTTGAGTGTAATCATCAATGCTGCAGTAGGTTTAAGAAAAGGTTGTCATCAATGCCAGTGTAGTCATGTTAGTGATTGATCCTGTGAGATCAAAAAGCATTTATGGAGGAGTATGGGTAAGTGTTTCCAATGAGATAAATGGCCATTAATTTTGTTGGTTGAATGAAATTTCGTGGTTGATGCATTTCCTAATGGTACACACATATAGGGTTTCACTTCACACCGTTATATACCAAGTTTTGAACTATAACCCCTCTATACCCTAATCTTACTATCTCTTCATTTCTGAACCACGTATGGCCTCGTTTCATCGTGTTAACGACATATGGGCCAAGTTTGTTTGGGATTATGAAGGCGAATGCATTCTTGTAAAGATCATCTACGAGAAGAAAAAAGAGGGTATATGGAAAGAAAAAAACATCTCTGCAACACCATTGAAAGAGTTTACCAATGAACTAAACAAGAGGCAAAGCTCAAACAGTTCGAGGCTCGTTGGCAAACATATAAACATGCTTGTAATTTTCCAGGTGCAAGAGAGGAATACGGCACTGGACACGTTATAGCTGAAGAAAACACATGGGCAAGTATACTCAAGGTAGGGCCTTACTAACACTGTGAATTACTAATACTATAATATAGTAGTATGCTTCAGTTCAAAACTTAATTTACAACATTTGTAGGCAAATAAGGGTGCACAGAAACTGAGAGTGGCTCCGGAGAAGTTATGGAGTTATCTCTACTGCACTTTTGGAAATTTTGAACACCAAGAATATCTCCGCGTTTTAAAGAACATGTGGGATGCAATTTCCCACAACTAAAACTGAAATGCTTCAATTTCTTTTCTGGTTTTGTATTGTGTACTAGTGATCAGAGATTAGGGTCAAAACCTCTTTCGAATTTCATATGTAAGCAGTTTGGCACAGGTGTTAGCCGGGTTATTGCTCAATAATTAATGAAAATTGAACTATAAATTGTTTGAAACATCAATAATTAATAAATATCATAGTTGAACGTATATTATATGAATATATACAAGAAAAATATGAACCTAACTACATTATACATGGTACAAAAAAAGTTAAAAGAATAAATGATATCCCTTAATTTTAGCTAGATCAATAACGGTTTAATGCTATTACAAAAGGAAGTGTATGTGTGGGTGTTGACAATAGAAGTAATTGCCCTTTGTTTGATGCATTTCATAAGGTTAAATACAGATCATTGTTCTCCAATGGGCTCCAATTGATTAGACTATTACTATTGAGGCCCAAGTTGAACTGTAGGTAATTCGGGCCTAACATACTTTTGAAACCCATATGAATTTTGAGTGTTTAAGTTTGGTGTTTATATTTGAGGCCCAAATATGCGTCAAAGTGGCCTACTATATATTATCATGGCCAATTCAGGTCCAGTACAGTGGACTTATTGGTTAACTACATGACAACCAGCTTCGTTACCTACATGACACCCAGCGTAGTCCAATTGAGCACCCCTCGAATGGTCAAAGAAATGGATTTTTAATTCCATTAGTGGGCCACGAGTACATGATTAATATACAAGGCCAACTTCTTAGTATAAGTTGTAACATCCGTTAATTCAGGCACGAACCATTTAACAAGATGATGACCTATATAGGTACCAGTATGGGTACCTGCATGTTTACCATGATATTTTTTAAAGACATTATTTGTTTATTCCTACTTTGAACTTACATGTTTACCATGGTAGTATTCAAAGAACTTGCCTAGGATTATTAGCCATATAATTCAAAATCGCTACCTGCATTGGCAGCCCACGACTGGTCAAAGAAATAAATTTTTAATTCCATTAGTGGGCCTTGGGAACATGATTAATTCAGACAATAACCAGTTAACATGATGATGCCCTTTATAGTCACCAGCATGGACACCTAGATGGGTACCATTATGTCCTATCACGAAGTTAAACATACATCTGGTTATAAATCTTAAAACCGAATCAGTTTAGAAATCAAAACATATCCAAATCGGGATACACGATAACAATTCAAACAAGTTCAACTAGTAAAAGGCCTTATGTAGTCATCCCTAAGCAGCTCCGCACACCAACGCAGTCTTGCCCTTGGACACGTTGTTGGTTCTACAGATTGTACAGATCCACCAGGCTAGATAAGCCTGTCAAGGAACATAATTGTCAGCGGGCCACAATGATCCTCGTCACACTGAATTGGACACTTTGGATACTTCTCAACCGTGAAGGGTTTAGTTACGTTGTCTGCAGTGGTCAGGTTGTAGTGAACCAACATGCTAGGAAACATGCGGGATAGAAGGCCAAACTTGGGCAAATATTTTTGTTTGGTTGCCCTGGAACTCGAATCATATATGCAGATGTGTCGACGAGAAAGCTGGATCACGTACAAAACCCAATGGTTGTCGTTGACCAAAGCAATCCTATAGATGGCGGCTGATTCAATCCATTTTCATTTAGAGCACCAATTGGACAATTCACCTGCGACATAACGCCCGAGACCCTTGAAACGCTTATCCCACTCCCATCTCACCTTATTCAACATTGTATCATTGAAATCATTCCCCAATAACTGCAGTTTGTTCTGTGGATAAAACGAATGGAGATTTTTAAAAAAAATTATATGCAACACAAATATTATTGAAGGTAAATAAGATGTGTACACATATGGAAGATAACACAAAAATCTAAGTCGACAATTGTCCAGTCCTGAAGAAACTTCTCATGTCATCTCAGAGATTTATGCGCACATAAGGCCATCAGCCAATTCAAATTCTACACAAGAAAACATATTAAAAAGTTTGGGACGTATAATCAGATGCCCAACAACTCCATGAGATTTTTATATGGGGTAGAACATCATTTAAAGGATACATAACTAACCTCATCAGAAAACCAGTCATCCGCCCTACTGATGGTGTCCATGAACTCCCAATTCAAATGCTCTCTTTTTGGATCTATGAACAGCATTATACTACTCGAACTCCCCTGCCCGGTTTCCCACCACTTCACAAAGAAATCAATCATGTCCTGAGGGTACTCATCATCCTGTTGCAAATCAGCCTCTTCACTTGCTACCTTGTCCCTAGACGCCTCATTTGATCCCTTTTTCTTCTTCTTATCATCCTCAACCGTGTATGGGGTCAACGTCTGTGGATTGGGCTTCTTTGTCCACTGGCTGGCACGCAATTGCGGTTTTCTTTTACCCTACAGGATATCACGGACATTAATATTATAGTAAATATCTCTATGAGAAATCATGAGATATTATTTAGGTGCAATAGGTACTCAACTAAAACAATCAGGCTTTGTACAAGTTTTTGCATTTTACCTTTTTAGAACTTACTGCATCTTTCTTTGTCCGGCTTCTCACTTCTGTAACATCAAATTTAGGTAATGGATTAGATTGTGCCACAACACTTCCAACAGACATCTCATCTCCTACCATGTTGTCCTCATCCTCCATTTTTTCGGCAACGTCAAACTGCTCGTGCGTCGTGGCATGTGGATGGGCTACAGAAGTGCCATCATTATCCTTTTGAAGGAAATACGTTGGTGGCGTTGACACTGGTGAACTGGTTGGGTATCGATCAACACACTCAAATAGTGCCTCCGCATTTTCACCATCACCCTCGAATGCCTTAGATTCTTCATTGTGGAAGTGATCAGGCCCAATGGCATTAGGATTTGATGTAGAAGGATCAACACTGTAATTTGTTGGGGTGGTGGCCAGTGGAGTTGTACTGGGGATGTATTGGCGATAACTGCTTGGGTCACTAGAGCCTTCATCGTCGAACCTCCCCGAGTAAGGTGGGCTCTGCTCTCTTTCCCTGTTGGACTGACTAGCTATCGTCGAATGGGTACGATTGTCTAGACACCGTCCTATTTGTCTCAAATCATCAAACATGGATAATTGAGTATTCTTAATATTCGTGAGTTCACTCTTAACTTCGGCAAGTTCAGCTTGAAACTCCACAAATTTTCTCTTCCACGCCACTTTCTTCTACCGCGAAGCTGCATACTGATCATCAGAAGAGCATTGTGCATCCGTAGTCGGCGCTGATCCTAAAGGCATCGGGCTTCCGTGAAGACGTGTAGCGGACTCCTCCTCCCACGTCACGACACTAGCATACGAAGCAGTGTCGCGCTCACTCTTCGAGGGCTCAACACGTTCGTGAACCACCACCTGCAAGATAAAATCAGTTACGCGTTGAAATTTATTAAAAGAATCAACAATGAACTGACAATGAAAACTTACATTTGAAGTGTTCTTATCCCCCACGCAGATCAACAAATATTTTCTTCCTCAAATTCGTGTACATGACCCTCACAGTAGGTGACCATCGCAGAATACGTGGCATAACACCGCTCTTATCTTCCAACAGACCTCCGTATTTATCTCCCAGTGAGGGGATAGCATCATAAGCCCAGCAGAGCAGAGCAATGGCAAAGCCATTGGCGTCGAGCATCGCTTTGTCCCCTGGAGCATCACTGTACTTTTCCCTTTTTTCGATAACCCTATTCCTCAGCAACCGAAACTCAGAATGAAGGTGATCGTACGTGACATGGCCCCATGGAAACTAGTTGAAATTGTCCAGATCATCGGCAAGGTCTACATATTTGATATCTAGATTACCACACTTTGAACCCTGCGGCATGAGCACACAGCCCAACACTAACAACAGAGCTACCCTTAGCTGGTCTTCATCGTCTAACCGATCCAAAAGCTTACTCCGAATATCACTCATTGAAAGTGCAGTCAAGTCACCAAATATCCGACTCTGAAATGCACTTCCTTCAGGATTGTGGGGTAAGGGCTAAATGCCAACCCCGTGACCAAGGAAAATTCTCTAAGGCCACAACGTGAAATGGAATTATTGACACGAAAGGTGAGGACGTCAGATGATGATTCCACATCAAGACATAATAATATTTGAAGGTAGATCTGACCTTAGAACTGAATATCAGTCAACCCCAAAAGATGCCCAAAGCAACTTTCGCGGAACCTCAGTAGCGATGTAGGGCGAAGTTTATCCCGGATCTCATTAAATACTGCAAGATCGGCCCTCTTCGAAATTGATGCTAGAATTGGATTTTGAATGTGGGCCCTGCCCATCCTGTTCTTCGCTGTTGGTCAACTACAAACATAAAAAAGACATTATGCTTATTTTAATGAGTATATAACACATGAACTCTATGAAAACAATCCCAATACATGAATAAAATTTATGAACAGAATAGGCACAAGGTTAGTGATTGATGGGCACAAACTTCTACAAAGTAATAATTTGTTAAATGAATATGTAGGCTTGAAAATTCCAAAATAGTGGGCATGCTGTTAACCACGATAAACAGTGGTTGCATTGTGGATAATAATGAACAAAACGACTACCGTGTAGGTTAGGGTGTAGGCGAACAAGTACGTAGGTAAAAATATGACACCAAATTTCTAAAAAATCCGATATTATTGAATTATTGCTACTTCTAAAATCCCATTTTCAATCGAGAGAGAAGAAGATATATGAATTAAAAACCAACCTGAATAATAAAAAATTTTGCTACTTCTGAAATCCTATTTCCACTCAACAGAGAGGGAGATATATGAATTCAAAACCAAATTGAAAGTAAATACATCACAGAATAAAAATTCATCAATATCATTTATACTCCAAAATGTACACAATATTTGTAATATAACAATAACAAGTTTTCAGCATTTTAACAGAAATACCTCAAAGAGAACAAAAATATCAATGTAGCCATGTTCCCTTCTCTATCTTCACAACTGTATTGATGATGTTAACGCAACATCACATCAAATACGTCAAGAACTAAGAACCTCTTTCAAAACAAAGTGTACTAAAGTTTAATCAGCACCCAATTCTAAGTACTAAATTCACACTACCTGTAATAAAGAACACATTTTTATTCCCTACACCATATTCCCCCAAATTTATTCACACGGACAACGCATTGTCAATGCAGAATACCAAAAAAATCTTAAATCAAATCTTTCTGGCAGTAGGACAGTTAATAAAGGTTAATAAAAAGGGAAATTAATCTCTGTAGCTCCATATCACAATACAAATCTTGTACTCAGAGGAAATAGTATACGGCGCTCATAATTTTTTGAGAAAAAATCTCTCTTTTCTGTAGCACTCAAACTTCAATAATAATACGCATACACAGATGACTAAACATCATTTGGAATAAAAAAATGAAAAAATAAAGGTTAAACCGGAAATCCTCGCAGAACACAAACAAATTCTATTAACTAACCATACCTTCGAAATGGCTCAACTGAAGAGGGCGCAAAGAATACTTCGACGAGTTTGAACTAGACAGATTCAGAATCTATGAGGACACTACGAAATAGTTCTACCATAATCGATTCAACAAGGGGGAAGATTGGGCTTCGAGATTCAGTTGAAGTGGTATCGACTTTGGCCGTCTTTAGCATATACAAGCGGTTTGGCATCGACTTTAGTTGGGTTTATGCTCAATAATTAATGCAAAATGAACTATAAATTATTTGAAACATCAGTACCTAACACATACCAAAGTTGTACGTATAGTATTTGAATATAGATAAGAAAAATATCAATCTAACTACATTATACATGGAAAGAATAAATTAGTAGAATAAATGAAATCCCTTAATTTTAGCTAAATAAATGACGGTTTAATGCTATTACGAAAGGAATTGTATGTGTGGGTGTTGACAATAGAAGTAAATGCAAATCATAAAGTTAAACGCAAATCATGGTTCTCCAATGACCTCCAATTGATTAAACAAATACTACTAGGCCCACGTAGAATCATAGCTTATTCAAGACTAACACACTTTTGAGGCCCAAATGGATTTCGAGTGTTTAAGTTTGGGGTTTATATTAGAAGGGCCGGATATGTGTCAAAGGGTCCAACAAGTTCAAACAATTGCCAATTCAGGCCCAAAACAGGGAATACACTATTAACCTATATGACTACCAGCTTGGTTACCTACGATGAAAAAATAAAAATTATGAAGTCTCTATATAGTGTGTTATTAATCTCATATAAATGAAAATTGATAAGTAATTTCGGAACCGTAGAGTGATCTCATTTATTGCTAGAACTAGTCGAGTACTAAATTTGAATAAATAGAAATGATAAAAATGCGGCACTATTTGTATAAAAGGACGATTGGGCACCCAATTCAGTTGTTGCAACTTAAATGGATTTCGAGTGTTTAAGGTTGGGGTTTATATTAGAAGGGCCGAATATGTGTCAAAGGGTCCAACAAGTTCAAACGATTGCCAATTTACGCCCAGAACAGGGAATACACTGTTAACCTATATGACTACCAGCTTGGTTACCTACTATAAAA
Source organism: Pogostemon cablin (assembly GCA_023678885.1). Lineage (NCBI taxonomy): Eukaryota > Viridiplantae > Streptophyta > Magnoliopsida > Lamiales > Lamiaceae > Pogostemon > Pogostemon cablin. The sequence continues at coordinate 20,817,473 of CM042986.1, read as the reverse complement.
AAATAAAAATTATGAAATCCATATATACTATGTTATTAATCTCGTATAAATGAGTATTATAGCTATATTTATTTAAATCATGAAGTTTAACGAATGGAACAACTACTAATTGCAGAAATTCATGGACATCAAAACCTACCATAAAAAGACTACAATGACTATCCAATACACTACACCAAGTTATAAAACCCAAATACTCTATCAGTTTAGAAACAAATCCTTGAATCATTCCATATTATCCCCATTAAATGGCACTAATGAACAAAAATTTTAACCAAAATGTCCATCAAATCTGTCTTATGAAGTCATCTTTATAAAGTTTGGCACACCACCTTACTCGAGCATGCGGGCAAATTCGAACGTCAATATCATCAACGATACCACCGGCCCTTATTAGTCTGTCAATAAACAAGACACTTAGTTGTCCACAGTCATTGTCAGTCTCCTGTTGGGGACACTTGGGATACCACTCCACCTTGAAAGGTTTCTTTGCGTCCTTGTCGGGGATCAACTTATACTGATTTAATACGGATTGGAGCATCGTAGACAGTGTGTCAAACTGCTGTCGGTACTTTCTTTTCATTGTCCTCACGCTGGAGTCATAGATGACGATGCAGCGCCGGGAGAGATGTATGACATAAAGTACCCAATGATTACTGTTGACATTTGTAATCCCGTATATCTTGTCTATGTCGCACCATTTGCGCTTATTGCCCCACTCAGGCAGTTCACCATCGATGTACCTCATAATTCCCCTGAAGCGGTCATTCTAGTCTCAATCGGACTTATCGCGCTTGCTGTTCAATAAATCTTCACTCAATATCCACATTTTGTTCTATCATGGCCAAGAAAATATTCAAATTAAGGGTTTTAGATGTAATGTTAAGGGTATTAGATGGATAAGTCAATTAGTTAAGTGTAATAAGCATTCATACTTACAAAGAAGTTAACATTCACCACTGTCCAATCTTCTACAAAGCTGTCAGGTCATCTAATTGACTTATGGATGCCTAAAGCGAATAGCCAGTCCATGTTCTGAGACAACACGTCTACACAGAAACATCAGGAATATGTTATAGTGATGGGAGTTGTAATGGGTTTATCAAAAACACAAAAACCCTAAAACATAAACTGTAACCTCTGTGGACAACCAGCCATCATTTTGGTGTATGTTATCCATGAATGACCAATTCAAGAGTGTTCGATTGGGATCAATACATATAATTACAGCATTTGATTTATTCTTTGTCTCGTCCCACCACTTCTAGAACTCATCAATCAGATCAGATGGGTATTCACCAGCAGATATGTCACCGGAGCTAATACTGGAAGATTTATTCTTATTTCCCGCCACCTCACAGGTGTATGGCGTCCTTGTCTGTGGACCTGGGAATACTGTCTGATGGCTTGCTTGCACTGGCTCGTTCTTTTTACCCTGCGTTTTATAACAAATGGAACCGCCATATTAATGTAACTCGTGATCAACTGATTTAGAATATTGTGGTGTGCATTACCATCATGTAATTAAGTTTTGTACATGTATGTTAATTTTACCTTTTTATGACCTCGTGCATATTTCTTTGTCGGGCTTCTCACTACTCTAACATCAACACTTCCAACCAGCATCTCATCCACTACCGTGTTGTCCTCATCTTCCTTTTTTCTGCATCGTTCAACTGCTCAAGCGTGCTAGCATGGGGAGGGACTGCAGAAGGGACAGTATTATCCTTTAGATGAGAATACGTTGGTGGCATTGAAAATGGTGAACTGGTTGGGGATCGCTCAACACACCCAATCGGTGGCTCCACATTTGCACCATCACCCTCAGCTGTATTAGGATGTTTTTCGTGGATGTGATCAGGCCCGCTTGCATTAGCATTGGTTGTGGAAGGGTCAACACTGTCATTTGTTGGGGTGGTGGTAGGTGGAGTTGTATTGGGAATGTATTGGCGATCACCGTCTGCGTCCCTAGGACCTTCACCGTCAAACCTCCCCAGGGAAGGTGGGCTCTGCTCTCTTTCCCTGTTGGACTGTCCACTTGTGGTCACAGGGATAAGAATGTCTACACACCTTCTTATTCGTCTCAACTCATCAAACATGGACAACTGAGTACTCTTAATTTCCGCAAGTTGTCTTAACTTTTGTGATTTCAGCTTTAACCTCCGTAATTTTTTTCTTCTAAGGTGCTTTCTTCGAGCGGGGAGCTGCATCATCGGAAGAGCCATGCACATCAGGATCCGGTACTGAACCCAAAGGCATCGGGCCACCCTGAAGACGTATAGCGGACTCATCCTCCCAAGTCACAGTGCTAGCGTACGAAGCAGAGTCGCGCTCAATCTCTGAGGGCTCAACACGTCCGTGAACCACCACCTACAAGATATAATGAGTTACACGCTGTAAATTATTAAAAGAATCAACATTTAACTGATACTGAAAACTTACATTTGAAGCATTCTTATCCCAGCCACGGAGATAAAAAAAATACTTTCTTCCTTAGATCCGTATACTTGGCCCATACATTAGGTGACCAGCACAGAATACATGGGGTTAGATCATGCTTAGCTTCCAATAAACCTCCGTATTTATCTCCCAGGGATGGGATAGCATCATAAGCCCAGCAGAGCAGAGCAATGGCAAAGCCATTAGCGTCGAGCATCGCTCTGCCCCCTCCAGCATCTCATACTTTACTTTTTTTCCGACAACCCTATTTCTCAGCAACCTAAACTCGGAATGAAGGTGATTGAACATGACACAGCCCCATGGAAATGAGTTGAAACTCTCTAGATCCTCCGCAAGGTCTACGTATTCGAGATCAAGATTACCACACTTTGAACCCTGTGGCAACAACACACAGCCCAACACAATCAGAAGAGCTACCCTTAACTGGTCTTCATCATTTAACCCATCTGATAGCTTGCTCCGAATATCAGTCATTGAAAAGACAGCCAAGTCTCCAAATATCCGACTCCGAAATTCACTTTCTTCAGGAATGATGGGGTAAGGGTCAAATGCCAAACCCGTAACAAGTGCAAACTCTCTTGGCCCACAATGTGATATGGAATTATTCACCCAAAAAGTGAGGACGTCCGACGATGATTCCACATCTAGACATAACAACTGCTGAAGGTAAATCTGCCCTTAGAACTGAATATCGGTCAGCCCCAAAAGCTGCCCAAAGCAACTGTCCCGGAACCTTGCCAACATTGTAGATGGAGTTTATCCCGAATCTCATTAAATACTGCAAGATCAGCCCTCTTCGAAATAGATGCTGGATTTGGATTTTCAATATGTGCCCTGCCCATCCTATTCTTTGGATTGGATCACCTGCCAAAAAAATCCTACATTATGCTTACTATAATCAGTGTAATAAAACATCACATCTACGGAAACAACCCCAATACATAAATAAAATTTATGAACTGAATAGGCAAAAGGGTATTGATTGACAGGCACAAAAAGGTGATCATATAAGTGATCGTCAATTTAAACCCTTTAAATGTACTCCGTATCGGAAAGGATTTGTCTTCTCGATCATGTGATCATATAGTTATCATGGAGGTGATCATATAGGTTTTCATGTAGGTAGTCATAAAGGTAATGGTCATTATGTAGGTATTCATTTAGATACCCATGTAGGTGGCCATGTAGGGGATTATGTAGGTAATCAAGTAAGTTAAATCTGTGTACAAATATCATTCGTTATTAGGAAGATGCTCATTAACTCCTACTCTAACAATCAATTACACCAATATATGTAGCCTTTATGACGGTGTATGTTGCATAAATGTGAGTTACAGGAGTCGTTGCGTGAGCAATCAGCGCTGGAACTGGGAATTTATCAATTTAGGAATGATTAATCTCCACCAAATAAAAGAGGTACTCTCACAATTTCTAATGATACTATATTTTATACTATGACTATTTTTTATCACTTTATGTTTTTAATTTAGAAAACACCTTACCACATGCAAAATAAAATATCAAAATTCGGCATTAGGTTTCTCAAAAATATGATTTCAAATTTTCTAAAAAAGCTGATAATATTGAATTATTACATCTTCTAACATCTCATTTTCACTCCTCGGAGAAGAATATATATGAATTAAAAACTAATTGAAATAAAAATTTGCTACTTCCATCATTCCATTCTAAATCAACAGAGAAGAAGATATATACATTCGACACCTAATTCCAAGTAAATCCATCACAGAATAATAGAACATCAAGTTATTAAAAATTAAGCACTACCATTCTAATCCAAAATCTACACCATTGTTGTAGTATAACAAGTTTTCACCCTTTGAACAGAAAAACTACAAAGAGAACAAAGAATATCAATGCACCCATATTCCTTCCCCTAGATCAGAACTGTATTGATGATGTTAAGGCTACATCAGATCAAATATGGCAAGATCTAAGAACCTCTTTCAAAACAATTTGTCTTACACTTTAATCAGCAGCCTTTTCTAAATACTCATTTCACACTACATGCATTAAAGAATACATTTTAATTCCCTTCACCAACTGGTCCCCCATTATATTCGAGATCCAAAAGGTTTCCAGTGAGAAATTAACAATAGGTAAGCACTTAATGATATATGTGACCAATATTATGTGAACCTTGCTCACAGCGTAATGTAATTGAAAATGACCACAATTATGCAATTGGTGCCTTCAAAAAATGGGGAATTACTCTCTGTATCTCCATATCACAATACAAAACTTGTATTCAGAGGAAATTGTATACAACTCACACAATTTTAGAGTAAAATTCTCCCTTTTCTATAGCACTCAAATTTCAATAACAATACACAGAAACGGATGATTCAACATCACTTGGAATCACAAATTGAACATAAAAAATTAAAGATGAAAGCCTCATATAGCAAAACAGATTCTATTAGCAAAGCATACCTGCGAAATGAATGGCGAGATTGAGGAGGGGCACAAAGAATACTTCGACGAGATTATACCAGAGAGCTTCAGAAACTAAGAGGATAGCACGAAATACTTCTACCAGAACGATTCAACAAGGGCGAAGATTGGGATTCGAGATTCAGTCGATGGGAAAATATGGCGAACTCCAGATTGTAGATGTGATTCGAGATGTAGATGTGCTTCGAAATCAGTTTCAAAATCCAATTGTGGATGTGCTTCGTGATTTCAGTTCAAGTATGTTGGATTTCTGAATTTTGAAAGAACAAAAATGAGATTGATAGTTTGAATTTTGAAAGAAAAAAACTGATTTAGGACACGGTGGGTTTGAAAAAACACGTGTGATTGGGGTGAGGGGTGATTTGGTTTTGGGTCGGGGTCGGTGGGTAGGGTTCCGGGGGTGGGGGTTGGGGGGTTTGGGTGGGGGGTTGGGGGTCCTAACCCACCGGGCAAAATTGATAGTTTGAAATTAAGGGTATTACGGTCATAATTTTGGCTATTGGGTAGATTTAATAACTTGTTTCTAAAAATGTCGGTATTAGTGTTGGTTTGAAAATTTTGTATAAAAAAAAAAGTCTCCCTAACTTTTACACCCCAAAGAATGAAACAAAACTTTAACTAATAACCTCAAAAGTTATTTTAGTTTCAAAAATACACATTATTCATTATCTAACAATACTAAAATACTTATAAAAGTAAAAAAAAATGCTCAAAAAACAATTTTTCTTAAATAATAAGTCTATTATGAGACAAAGAGAGTATTTTTTTATGGCAAACATAAAAATAACAATTTAAATATAAAAAGAAAATAGTTGTATTATAATTTATTTATATACAATTATAAATTAGTATTAAATTGACATCCTGTGACAATGATTTTCAACCATATATAAGAGCTTTCTTATGGATGACTAAAATTAGAATGAAGACCTAAAATGTTTAGAAATAATCTAAAAAAGGAATAGTAAGAGAGGGCAGTGAGGAGTTGTAGGAAGAAAGAAGCGCAAAGGAAGGAGATGATGTATGGATGAGAGAGAGCATTGAGGAGCCACAAACATGATCTTGGAACTAGTATAAAAACAGCCGACCCCTGGTTCATAGAGCATAACAGAACCATTTATTCTTCTGTTTGCCAGAAGAAGACATAATTCCTACACCTCTTCTTTCTGGCTAACGCCACAGTAATATACATTACAAAAACAAGAATATAAATAAATAAATAAATAAAAAATAAAGAATTATGGGCTACAGCAGGAGCTTGATCTCCATGGCACTGTGTGCCTGCGTGTTGGCAGTGGCGGTGGCGGAGGATCCTTATCACTTTTTCGAGTGGCACGTGACATACGGCAGCATTGCTCCTCTTGGGGTTCCCCAGCAGGGAATTCTGATCAATGGCCAATTCCCTGGGCCTCAAATCAATTGCACCTCCAACAACAATATTGTGGTGAACGTGTTCAACCATCTTGACGAGCCTTTCCTACTCACCTGGGCTGGTATCCAGCAGAGGAAGAATTCTTGGCAGGATGGCACCCCAGGAACAATGTGCCCCATTCTTCCTGGAAGGAACTATACTTATAGGTTCCAGGTTAAGGACCAGATTGGGAGTTACGTATACTTCCCCACCACTGCCCTCCACAGGGCCGCTGGCGGCATCGGCATGCTCAAGGTCCACAGCCGTGAGCTCATCCCTGTTCCTTTCGACAACCCTGCAGATGAGTATGCTGTCCTCCTCGGGGACTGGTACAACAAGGGCCACAAAACCCTCAAGAACATTCTCGACTCCGGTCGGTCCATTGGCAGGCCTGATGGCATCCAGATCAATGGCAAGTCAGGCAAGGTCGGGGATGTTGTTGCCCAGCCCCTGTACACCATGGAGCCCGGAAAGACTTACAGATACAGGGTTTGCAACGTGGGGCTCAGGCTCTCGGTCAACTTCAGGATTCAAGGCCACACCTTGAAATTGGTTGAACTGGAGGGATCCCACACCGTCCAGAACGTGTACGAGTCTTTGGATCTCCACGTGGGGCAATGCTTGTCGGTGCTGGTGACAGCCAACCAAGAACCCAAGGACTACTACTTTGTTGTGTCCAGCAGGTTCTTCAAGCAGGTCCTCACCTCTGTCGCTGTCATCCGCTACACAAATGGCCGTGGCCCCGCATCCCCTCAGCTCCCCCCTCCCCCTCCCGAGAACTCCATCGGCATTGCCTGGTCGATGAACCAGTTCCGTTCCTTCAGGTGGAACCTCACTGCCAGTGCTGCCCGCCCCAATCCACAGGGCTCTTACCATTACGGCAGGATCAACATCACCCGCACCTTCAAGTTCGTCAACTCTCGCCACCTGGTCAATGGTAAGCTCCGCTTTGCCATCAACGGTGTCTCCCACGTGGATGGAGAAACCCCATTAAAGCTGGCTGAGTACTACAAGGTAGCAGACAAAGTGTTCACATATGATCTCGCCAAGGATGAGCCCGCACCAGGAGTAGGGGACCAAGTCGTTGTCGCCCCTAGCGTCAAGAACGCAACATTCAGAAACTTTGTGGAGATCATCTTCGAGAACCGCGAGAAGACAATTCAGACATGGCACTTGGATGGATACTCCTTCTTCGCGGTGGCCATCGAGCCTGGGAGGTGGACCCCTGAGAAGAGAAAGAACTACAACCTGTTGGACGCCACCAGCAGGCACACCATTCAGGTATACCCTGGCTCATGGGCTGCAGTCATGACCACTCTGGACAACGCCGGTATGTGGAACCTCAGGTCGGATACATGGGAGAGGACATATTTGGGCCAGCAATTATACTTCAGCGTCCTATCACTCGAGTTCTCCCTGAGGGATGAATACAACCTTCCTCCCTTTCAACAAGTATGCGGAATTGTCAAGGGCTTGCCAAGGGCTGATCTATACTCTTAAACGCTACCAGCTGTAGCTTAGCTAACCATGGATATTGGTTATGTAATTCTTTATTTCTCTAAATTATATTATATCAATTAAATGGGCAAATACATTATTTTTAAATGATTCATTATCCAATGGTATTTCATAAATAATTTATAATATAAATGAAAGTATATAAATTTTATAGCGAAAGCGATAATATTTAACAGTGAAAGTGATAACTAATTTAAATAATTTAAAAAATTACTTAATTGTTTATTGAATATTTCTTCACGTGCGAAAAAGAGTAAGTATACTCTTGTTGTGTGTAGTCATGAACGAACAAGTTTTATATCAATCCACAGGAGATATGAGCTAAGTCTAAGCGATCTTGTGTCTATTGTAATTTTATAGAGAAAAATCATAATTGAATTTTGGTTTGAACAAATAACTAAAATTAGAAGCAAATAATGCAACAAGTAATCAAGCAAGTAGAGATAAATTAAAGATGATTGATAAACCAAATTGAGTAAAAGTGAATCTAGCAACACTAAAGGTATAGAATTTCTAGAATTAATGCATCAAATTTATGTGTCTCTTGGTCTAACAATAAGGACAATCTCGATTTCTACCTAAACTCTCTCTCTCGAGATTGATAGGATATAGACCCTTACAAAGGTCCTTGAATGGCTCCTAGAATTGAGCCTTAAACAAACACCTCCCAATCTTAATGTTAATATATATAAAACTAGAATTGATTCATTTATAAAAATTACGAAGTTTCCACTCAAAAAGCTGATCTACCAAATCAGGAAACATTCAAATTCTAACCATCTATTTTTTCAAATCTTAGCAGCCAATTTTTTCAGTAATATAATTTTGTTAATTTTAATTAACAATATAAATTTGATAAATATTAGACATTTTTTTGTTGCATATTTAATTAATTATCAATGAATATATTAATTTTCAATCAATATCTAAATCAATACAAGAAAATTTACATTTATATATATAATATTCACATTAGACACTTCAAATTGAACCAATTAAATACCCTTTTTAACAATATTATAAGTTTAATTGTATTCAAAAATTAATTAATCATTAATCTCTCCATGAAAATAGGAAAGAGGTTGGGATTAGTCAATCCGTAAAAAAGAGTCGAACATGAAAAATAGATTTAAGATTTTTAGTGTACAATTTTAACCAATCTTTCAAAATTTCTAGTAATTTGGGGGACTCCGCCGAAGGTTTAACCGATGGCAAAGGCGGCACCGGCGTGAAGGGAAGCTCAATCTGAATATCATATAGAAAACGTGTATTCAATTGCACATGGTATTCAGTCCCAATCTAGTTTTCAGAACCATTCTAATACCCGTGCAAAATATATATTCAATTTGAATCTGGATAAGAATATTGGTATTCAGACCCAATTTGAATACTATGTAAGATGTGTATTCAATTTATATTGATTCCCTTATTTTCAGGAACATCTCGAATACCACGTATCATTTATAAGTACTACACTGAATACTTATCCAGAATATCGCGTATGTTATGTGTATTCAACTTATTTCTTCTTCAGTATTGAGATTCAAAATTGCAAAATAATTGTGAAATTATTATTAAGTTCAATGATACTTACATGTTCGTGATTTTGAATTGGGATGGAGATGGGTACAATAGAAAATGATTTCTGACACTCCAACTCTGATGTGTATTCAATTTGGAGAAAGAATTGAAATAAATTTATGGAACAGAGCAGAGAGAATTAGAATATAGGAAATTAAATAAACAAATAAACATGAATTTCTACCTGACTAATTATAAATTATGTATTCAACAGGTTATGGAAGGGTAAATAAGATTTTACATTACATACTTTTGTACTTCCTCCATTCCAGCACAAGAGGTGTGTTTCTTTTTTGCACGTAGATTAAGAGATATAATATTTAATAGATAGTTGAAGAGAGAGAAATAATATATTAATGTATTGTGGGTAGGTGTATTAGTGTGGTGTGTGAATCCCATGGGATATATTAATTGTTTTGGGTGGATCACATTTACTAAAAAGGGAATTATACCTCTTGTGTTGGGATGGACAAAAATGGTAAAATGCACTCCTTGTTGTGCACTCGTTGTTGTGGTAAAATGGTATAATTTATACATTGTATCTAGTAGTAATATTATCTTATATTTTGTACCTATAAGTAATAACTCCATCAATATTTATAATTAACGTAAAAACATAATCATAAAATATGAAATTCAAGTTTTATATAAATTGATTATTACTCCCTCCGTCCACTGTCAATCTATTCATTTTACCATTTTGGGTCGTCTATCCTTAATCTATTCATTTCCTTTTTTGAATTATGGGATCTACACCCTCCACTAATACAAATAAAATATGGGATTCACACCCTCCACTAATACAACTACCTACTATACATAAAATAATAATACTTCTTAATCCACGTGCAAAAAGCAAATGGAAACATTGAGGATGGACAGATAGAGTATAATTTTAAAAAACCAAGATTGTCAAAATCGAGTTGGATTGGCCGATTGAACTGGGAATTGGAGTCGGAGTCGGAATCGGTCTGAAAGCCTAAAAATCTGGGTTATGAGGTTGAATCGGGTTGGACTGGTCAAAATCAAAAAAATCGATTCAATCGGTTTCTTTAATTTTTTTTTTTTAAAAATTATTATATTTATTTACTTTTTTTAATGATGTGTCTCTCTTATTTTTGTATATTTTAGGTATAATATTTAAATTTTTTTATTAAATTGTGAATTATGATATTAAATGGACATATTATAAACTATGTATAAAGTACGAATTATTATAAATATTTTTATTTTATTAAATCTTTATTTAAATTAATTTCTTAATTTTGTAAAATAACTAGCATGTAACTCGCGTGCTACGCTGGTTCATTAAGGTATTTTTAATTACGAAAAAATTTAAAAAATTATCATTAAGAATTGTTATCCTCCACCTTAATTAGTTTTATTCAATAATGTACATATATTTTTTAATATTCAAATTTATATAAAAAAACTAACAGAATTTATATTTAATAAGAAATAACAAATTGTGCAAGTTTGAATGCATATGTTTTGAATGGGTGGAGGAATGGAAGCTTTTGGTTCTAGACACACATACTCTGTAAAAATATTTCGATACTTTGTCTTTTAGTCTCAAAGGATTTTTTGCTTGCTCAATTGATCTCATAAGTTTATAAAATTGCAAATGTAGTCCCAAAAGATTTTTTTTATGCACTTAGTCTCAACATAATATTTGTTGTTAATTTTTTTTTATAAACTTATGGGATCAAGAGTATAAAGAAGAATTCCTTTGGGACTAAATTTGTCACTCCTTTTTTCACACACATATCATTATTTTATACTTTTTTATTACCTAAAAATACTATAATATTCTCGAAAATCAACAAATTTGGTCAAAAAATACAAAATTTTAAAAATAGCGTGAAATAGTAAACACGAAGCGTTTTAAACGATGTGCAAATTTTATTTTTTTTAAAAGATGATCATTTATGAAATATTATGACATTGAATTAATAAAAGTTGTAAACCCCACATTGTGCTTATTTAATTCATCCATAACAACATCAATAATTCCTTCACAGCCAGATAGAGAAGGACACGTCATCAATAAAATCAAGGAGAGAATGACACGTCATCAATAGAAAACCCTCCTTTACATAATAAAAGATTTTGGTGCTTATACAATTTTTCTATTGAAAAACCCTAAAACAATTAAGATAATTTTGAAGTCTTTTAAAAATATTTTTTTAAGCAAGTTCAAGGATATAGATTCAATATCTCATTTGAGAATAGAAATTTTTTTGCTTACGGGCAAACAATTTTTTTTAAATAAACGGGTTGAATTAAGGTTGTTTTGTATTGACATTGTCTTAACACGACGTTGTGATAAGTAATAAGGCCGATGGGTTTATCGAGAAAGAGAGAAAAAGGGATGCGAGAGGTGAAACCAGGTTTTGTAGTGCTGATGACTCTGCTGCAGCTCTCCTCTACTGCAACTCAATCACAATCTACTCAGGTTATTGTTTTCTTGCAAGATCCTTCTCCCCACCCCATCCCAAAAGAAAACTGAAAAGAAAGATCATCGACTCTGTATGTGCGCAAGTACTGAATCTTAAAACTGAGTAAATCTGGGAATTTGAAATTTTAATCATCAAATTGGGTTTCGAGGATTCGACGTGCTAACCATTTGATGTCGGGTTCTCAATTTGAACTGTTTATCATTATTTTCGCGTATTATGTCTTTAAAAAAGGTTGGACTAGATTTAAAAAAGGTTACTGCAATTAGCACCGTGGTTGTGGATAGTGTGGAAAATTTCGTATCAATATTCTATGGGAGTACATATTTTGAGACGTTTTTAATGAGAAAATCAAGCAATGAATGACCTAAAGCTGAAATTCAACCAACATTTGAGGATGTTCACCTTGTCCTTATTTAGTTTGCATTCAAGTTACAAGAAGTTGTTTGTGATATAATCATGGTGGTCTTTTGTCATTGTTTTATTTTTGGTGTATAGTATAATTGGTTTCACCTAACTTATCGCTCATTCATTTAAACAGTCCAATTTACTTTTGACGCAGGTTATTGACATTGGTGCTTCAAGGTAACACTTTCTGTTAATTGTTTTTAGGTTTGTTTAAATCTTGGAAATTGATCTTAGGTGTGTGTGAATCTTTGGGGAAGTCAGTGCTCGTAAGTGTTTTAGTGACAATCAATTTCGGAATCAAGTGAGACTTGAGCTCTGATTGTATAAATCTAAGTAATTATGGAAAATCTCACCTGGTAATTAGTAAAATATGATTAGAAGGTCCATTTGCAACGAGGCGATCCTTCTATATTTCAATGCATGCATCTGCACAATGCTTGACACAATAGACCCACCTTTAACCTATACTTAGTAGATATGAAATTTTTATGTTTCTTATTTAAAAGAATCTCCTCACAACCAGTCTTTTTCTAATCTGGATGATGAGGACCTTACGAGTAGTTTGCACATACTGAACTTTAAGTTATTTTTTTTATTACCAATCTCTAAAAGAGTCAACTCTTTATAGAGTTTGGTTGAGAGCCTTTTAGACAGTGTCACTTATTTTATTCTTTGTTTCCCCGGTATTGTAATAGATGAGGCTTGATTTTTATTTCAAGATTGATATAAGGTCTGAGGTTGGACATCGAAAGATATGCTTGGACTGGCTATTTTTCAAGGTTGGAGGCTAGGCCAGTGGAGAAAGGGAAAACCATTATTAAGAACCAATACCTGAATCAAGAGATACATCAATCATATATAATGGCAGAGGATCATTAGGATTGGGAGTTGTATTAAAAAAAAAAACTTTATTTTTATACGTAGGACTTATTCATGAGTAACATTTGTTTCTTTTGGCCTTGAAAAAATTAAAAATCCCAAGCAAAAGTGTTATTTGATAGCTGTTGGATTATATTTGGTGTGCTTTTGAGAATGAGCATGGACACGAGTGTTAAAGGGAACACTTTATGGGAATGAAGAAGATCAATCAACTATATTTTTTAAGGACACTAAATAAGGGTGGTTACATTTTTAGGACACTTTATATTTGGGCTAGTATTTACCAAGCAAAGTTAAGACATTAAATATTAAATTTTGCTTCAAAAGGACATATTAAGCCCGACTTTTGTGATCTGATCTTAATTTGTCCTTATTAAGTAAAATGTAAAACATAATGTTCCAAAATTACCAGCCCGAAAATAGTGTCCTAAAAGTGCAACAATCCCTTGTATATTTGTTTTAAGTTTTTGGTAGGGTAGATTTTAACTTTATGTCAAATTAATGTGTAAGAATGTACATATTTATATAAGAAAATGAATGAGAGAGGAGATAAAAAGAGAAATAATATTAATTGAGGAGAGAGTATGTGTGGGTGGGTTGAGGATTATAGGATTTGTAGGTGTATATAGGAGTGGTTTTTAAAAATTAGGTGTAGGATTTGAAAACCGGAAACAAACATAAAGTGTTCTACAAAATAATTTTCTATAGAGTTAATTTGGGTTGAAAAAAAAAATCTTTTAGGACAATGACTACGCGTGTGGTATTTTTTGGACACTATATTATCAAGTAGACAAAATTAGGACAATATATTGCTTATGTAGCAAATTAAGCCCGATATAGGTGATTTGGGTTTAATTTGTCCTTCTTGAACAAAAATTAAAATATATTTTCCTAAAATTGTCAGCCCGAAAATATAGTGTCCTGAAAATGCAAACACCTCTTAATTAGTGTCCTTAAAAAACATTTTTCCCCTTCTATTAGGATAGCCCTAAGGAGGACTTAACCAAGGAATTTGATCTCTAAAAGTGTTGCGGAAAGAAAAACCTGCTCTATAAGTGTTTTGAAAAATATATCAACTTGATGGATTGAGAAGCTTCCAGAAGTTATTAATCATAGAGTGTAGTGGGACTATTCACTTCATTATCTATATTGAGGATTTGAATAACACTAACCTCTGTTTTTTCTTCATCCAGATGGTCCCTGAAATTCATTGTGTACATTCCAAAAGGAGCATGTTTAGGCATATGAATATCTTAATATAGAGATTAGAGCTTTTGTAAATTATAAATAAAAATGGGAAATTATTAAGATTCCACTTGACTGCGATAAACTATTCTAGAGTGCCCTGAAATGTGGTTCATTTTATCATCACTACAATTGAAGAGATAAAGGGGAAGACAGGGTAATAATTAATTTTCATGTTAGAATTTTTGGTTTGTGAATGATGTTAATTAGCTATACGATGGTGGTGTCCCTCATCTACAATTCTACATTAGCCTATCATTATACCTGTAGAGTGAAGTCTTTCATTCATTATTTGGAAAATTTTATCATCACCAGAGATCTTTTTTCAGTTCATTGTTGGGCAACAAATTGCAATCTGAATATAGAGCGAGTAAAACTGAGTTCGATCTGAGCTCCTTATAATAAATGACAAACTAACAACACTAACAGTATTCAATATGTTCTTCAGTAATATGGGCAGAGTATTGTTTAGAGTACAAAGATCTGATGTATCAGTATATTTGTATATCCAGTCATTTGATCATTACTGATTTAAACATCCATAGTTTTATCCTTACTGTAGCATAGCGTTCAGGAAATTACATAATTACGCAAGATAAATGTATAGGTAAATGTTTTGAAAGAGAAGGCTATTGGAGAATTTACAGCCTAGAAGGGAGCTAATAACATATGTACATGTACATGTATGCGGAGGTAATTAAAGAAAAATTTTATTTGACTAGAATTTCAGCCCTGATCAGGGAAATTATAAAGTTAGAGTAAAGAAGAGTATCCCAATTGAAAATCTCAAATAATTGAAGGCAAAAATGAAGCATCAATTCTTGAAATGTAGAAATATCCACACAGAAATAATAAGGTTTCATGACAAATCCTTTCCCTGGAATTAAATAGGTTTCATGACAAATCCTTTCCCTGGCTATTTTCATCTTTGTTCATTTGTTTTTATCAATTTCAATTTTGTGGAAAATTTAAAGTGAGTCGGATGCTACACTGATAATGACCAGCATATCTCAATGTATCAGAGTCGAGTCAAATAAAGGATCTAGTGTTCTATCCGAACACCACTGCAATGCTACAAGACTAAGTAGTTAGCCTGGATATTAAATTGTTATTCAACGTGTTTTGTGAACTTGTCGTAGCAGTATTACTTAGGCATTCCTTGTGTACAATCCACTCATACACCTCTAAATCCTAAACCATGTAGTTGGGTGTCATTTGTTCAGTTAACTTATATAGAAAAGAAAATTTGGCTCCTTGCATCTGACGATCTCATTGGTGGTAATTTAATTTTGTTGTTTTGATGCTTAGAAATCTTAAAGATGAACAGCATGAAGTTCATTGTTCCAGAGAAAGGAGTCGTGCAGCCTGGAATATAGTAGATGAGGTACCTAAAGAGTTTAAAATTCCTTGCAAATATGTAGCAACCTTCTCTGCCTTATTAACTTTGAATTGCTTTTTTTTTTTTTAGTATCTTATGCCTATTTTGGAAAAGGAGAATTATCAACTTTCAACTCAGTGTCGACTTCATCCGAGCAACGATGTATATAGGGACCAAGAGGAACACAAGATTCATGTAGACATAAATGAATGGCAATGTGCTTATTGTAAGAAAAAATTCCGAGCAGAAAAGTTTTTGGATCAGCATTTTGACAACAGGCACTACAATCTTCTGAATGCTGTATGTAGCATGTCCTTTCTTTTAATTTTTTAGAATGCTAATTATGGTTCTAGTAGTCGTCGATATTTGTTTTTGTGTTGCAAATTATAAATGGATTAGTATGTGCTTATTTATAATTGCTTTTCATTTTCTTCCTAAGTTCAGGGGTAAGAGGCTGTGATGGGAAATATCCTCTATATATTCGTGAAAAGTTTCTTTAGTTGGTCATGTTGCTGATGAGTTGATTTACAAGACTTCTAAAAAATATTGGCCCAAGCAAGTTTTGTTCTTTATGGTCTTTTCGATAACTGATTGGAATATTTTCTCTTCGAGGCCTCCTTAGGACTGGGGATTATAAGATATATTTAGGCTTTGCCTACTTGTTTCTCTTGTGATTCAGTTGCCTGAGAAAATTTTTACTTTTGAATGTGGATCTTGTTTACAATATTGTTGAGCTAGCTGTGGGTATGATTGACCAGAGAAATCTGTGATTTCAACAAAATTTCATCGTGATTGATTGTGCTCATTGACGCATTCTAACTGGACTTTGTTGTGCATTAATTACAATACAATGTACTTTACATGTCACCTGTCTTCAGAGTTCTGTTTCAAACTGAAAACTTGTGTTTCAATTTAAAATTTCTGATCTTAATTATTTTTTTAATTATTCACATCCATCATTCTTGAATCTGATCCAAAATTTTGTGGTTCTCATTGAGTTCAAACTTATGCATCCTTCATCTTTCGACTTCATAGCATAAAGAAAGTGAATCAAATAATTACATTCTTTTCATCAATTATTTTTCGTACTTCAATGCAGCAATATGATGATGTAAAACCCTTTGAAAAGACTATACATGCTTAGATTCCCCTGCCCCTATGGTGATTATTCTGAATAAAATTTAAATTAAAGTTTTGATTTTCCATTGATAAATGCATTATTTCCCTAAGCTGTATGCCTGGATTGTAGATTGAAGTTATGGATTCTAATAGAATTTGTATATCTCAGTGACACATCACTCTTTCTATTCCTTTAGAGCCACTCCAAGTGCTTGGCAGACCTTTGTGGAGCCTTACATTGTGATTACATGATGGGTTTGGAATCTCGTAAGACCAAGTGTAATCCTGCTGCTGCCTCAAGAAACCACCACTTGTGTGAGGTCATTCCTAGATTCCTGATATTTGATCAAATATATTTGCTCTACATTTGTTAATATCTGGTGTCTCTTTGTAGGATCTAGCAAACAACTGTTTTCCTGTTAGTGCAGGGTTCTTAGCAACTCAGCTGCATGGTACCATTTTTTATAGAACAGTATGAATTAGTTTTCTGTTCATGTTTATTGATACAATCCTCGTGATGTTCTGCCAGAATTCTTTTTACGCCAGTTCTGTGATGCACACACTTGTTCAAAAGGAAGGAAACCCTTTTCCAGGGGAGGCAAGGTAAGTGGTTCCTCCTTGATATCCAGGTTATGGATGGTGTTAGTATCAGCATTGTTGTCATCATGTTTTGTGCTAAAGAAGATGAGTACTAGTTGACTAGATAGTCGAATTGTAGCAAAATTATGCAACAGGTCCTGTATATAAATGCTTTAAAGATTTGGTTTCTTTTGTATTTGGGTTTGTTATTTCTCTGTTTTTAACTATTAATCTCACTTGTTGCCCTTTGCCCCTTGCAGAAGCGTACAAATATCTTCTACATGGCGACTTCAATATTGATTTTGATGTTCCTTCCTATATTTTACTTGATTGTGTACATCTACCAACGGTACTGTTCATTTCCTTTAAGAAAAACACGTATTGATTGATTCAGTAAAATCTGACTTCTCATGGCTCCTGTGATATATTGCAGGGAAATGAAAAAAGTACCAATGCAACTTAGGCGCATCTCCAAACCTGGGAAAAAACCAAAGCCCTCTTGATAGTTCCTGGTAATTAATATTCTGTAGTTTACCACAAAAGATCCTACCCTTTGCCAGAGAGAGAGAGAGGGGGTAGGTTTTAGGTTTTCATGCTCGATGTTGATTCCTTCTAGTTATCTGATATCTCATTGATGTCACTGTTATTCTTGAAGAGGATTAGTGTGGAATTAGTGTGGAAAAGTTGATTAAATAACAAACAATCTTTTAACTTTAATTCACATCCTTCTTTCTAAAGGTTTTAAACAAATACCCCCCTAAATAACACAACATAGGAATTGGAGGAGAGACTAGCAGTGTCCTCAGAGCTTCTTCTTTTTCTAATGCATGCTACATGACAAGTTAGTCTTATGACTCTTATGTGAACCCGGTTGCATGGTGCACTTGGATCCTTCTTCAAAGAAAAGGGGGCTGAAGCCCTAAATCCTAAAGCCTATAACCTAGCAAAGCATAAACCTTATGGGCAAAGCATTAAAAGGCACCTGGGCATATAAATTTGCTCATCAAGACTAATCCATAATAGATCATTGGACGTGCAATAACATGGTTATGTAGCCGTATAAGCATTACAAGACAGAATTTTTCTTATTTTTATCGAACCTTTGTTTTTGCTTATTTTGGATAATATCACGTGTCAAAGTAACTACCACCACTCTATCAATTATCTCTGATTCAGACTGTTTTAGCGTAATTTTAGCTAAAACTAGTCGCCAATTGAAATAATTCCATTTTTCATGAAGGAGTAATGATTTTAACTCTATAATGCTCTTGCTAATTTTAAGGTAAACTTGTTGGCATTACTCATGAGCACAACATTCTCTTTGTCCAAGGCACGACAATCTTGCTCTCCGCTGCATCTTCAAAAGTGTTCTCACCATGAATCTCTGGAGAAGTCAGATGATTTGCGTAGAGGAATTCTTTTCATGATGTAATATTTACATGTAGATCAGAGAAGATATTGACACTAGTAGATTCCCCCCCACCCCCACTCCCACTCCCACTCCCACTCCCATCCCCACATCATATCCAATTCCTAGAGCACAAGCGTACAAGTGCTTTTCTAGGGATTCCTCGCTACCTAAAGAATTTGATTCTGTAGATGAATTGAGCCAATTGCTTTCATGTCTTTCGAACATCCCTTGAGGCTTGTATTTTTCTTACAGAACCCCATCCCAAAAACAGGTTGTTTTGTGTAGAGTTTTGAAAGGGAGCTTGGTAATTTAAACAATTATGCTAAACTTGGTGGCAAAGATTGTGAACATTTGAGTGCTCAATTAATTTGTCTTTTGGTTTAATTTTCAAGTTTCATTGTATCTGCTTTCAAAATTAATGTGTACGCACGGGGTGGGCTTTTTATTAATCCCTTCTATCCCAACTTAATCTTCACAATTATTGTAGACTTAAGAGTTTAAGAAATTTTGCTTTTTAATCAACTTAATTGACTTTTTTGGAGGGTAGCTTAAATATTAAGTAATAAATAAATTATAATGTATATTATGTATGTTAGTTGAGAGTAGTAAATTTATAATTAAGATGTACTTTTAGGAGTGAATATTAATACTTTCTCGGTCCGTAAAAAGATTTATTTTTATTTTTTGCACAGTGATTAAGGAATATAGTATTTTAATGTATATATGTAGAGGATAGTTGTATTAGTGTAGTGTTGTGGGCCTTATTGAGATATTTAAATGCATTGTGTGGGTTCTATTTACTATAAAGATAAATGTAAATCTTTCTATGAGATGCTTAAAATGAGTGTTTATGAGATGGAGGGAGTATGATATTTTCTCTTTTTGGTGGTGAAATTTAGCGTGGAACAAACTAATACTCCCTCTATCCCATAATTATCTTCACACTTCCTTTCCTTTGTAAAGGAAGTGTAAAGTGTGAAGATAAATATGAGACGGGGAAGTATTATTTATCTATTACATATTTACCCTATTTTTAAGTATTTTTCTTTTCCAAATTAAATAGGTAAACCTAGTCTCCGTACAAACGCAGAAGATCATAGTAATAAACATTTCCAAAAGGATATTATATCTTTTTTTTCCACTCTCTGATACCTGTAGGTTTCATCAGGGCCAGCCCTAAGCATGTCCAGAGGCCCACAATTTGAGGAGCCCAAAAAAAAATTATAATATGTATTTTTAATAATTAATTTATAATATTTTTATCAAATTTATTATAAAACAAAATGAATTTTAAGAAAATAAATCTAATATAATACTCCCTGCGTCCAATAATTTACGTAAGCATTTTTTGCGTGGAAATAAAGAATTTATTTTAGTTGTTTTAAAGTAAAATAAATGAGGTAATTTTGCTTTAAAAAAAAAGCAAGTGAAGTTACGTTAAATGTAAAATAAAAGCAATTATTATAATATTGTGACACTGTTGCTATTATATAGGAGTAGATTTTTATTTTAGAAGCATGCATAACATTTAGAATTGACAAAAAATGAAAACTGTGGAATAAATATTGAGAGGAATATAATTTTACTTTATTTTTAAATTAAAAGTTCCATCCTATGCTAGTGTTTGTACTAGTTTTTTTTACCAATATTAAGAAAATTGATTATTTCTACTTACTTTTTTTTAAATTAAAAAAAAAGACTTTTTGGGACAGTTTAATATTTTAAATAATAAACAATTTTAAAATAAATTATATATGTTAAAATGGATGTTTTGCAACTAAAGTATATTTTCTAAGTTGTGATATTGAGTGCATTTTATATATTTAAATTACTTAATATACTCCATACGAGACAATTATGCACTTTTAGTTAAATCCTTTCTTTCTCCTCAACCACCCAAATGTAATTAGAGGTGACAAACTTCAACACAACATTCATCTAAACAAATTATGCATTTAACTGGTAAAAGAAGCAAACTTCATCGTCATCTCTACAAACCCATTCCAAAACAACATGAGTATATACAGAAAACAAATAAATAGAATTTAACCAATAAAAAGAGAATGAAAATATAGCAAATACAACGGAAGTACAAGAACACCCAAATGCAAGAAAGACAAAAAATTAGAAACAAGATCATTACGGTGGAAATAGGAAAAGTTGGGGGGGGGGGGGTTAATTTCTTGTTGCTGCTCTTCATATAGGAGTTTAATTGGAATTAAATATGGTTATAAGAGAGAGAGGGATTTCATTGTGAATGAGAAATGAATATATAGTGATGGATTGCACTCTGCGTCATCGAAATCCAGGGTAACGTTTGGCTGGGTTCACCGCCATTGTCGTTGTCCCTTTTTTCCTTTTGCTTTTGTATGTTTATCTTCCCTCCTCGATTGAAGCCATGGGATAGCGCAAGCGAGTTCATCAGAAACCATGTACTACTGTGTATCTTTTTCTGCATCCAATTCATGATTATTCTCCTCCTTTACTATTATTGCTTGTTGCAGGTAATCATCATTCTCAGTTTTTGCTTATCATTCATCATTCTCAGATTTTGCTTTATCCATGATAGTAGGCTGATACGGAAGGTTTTAGGGTTGATCGTGATTTAGTGGGGTGCATTTAGAAATCTAACTGGGCTGTATTCAGAAATTTAATTATAATTAATATTATTTTATTATTTATAAAAGGGTATTTACGTCTTCTCACATTATCATATTTTAATTCAATAAAGTATTAGGGTTTGTTTAACAATTCTGGGGGTGCAAATAGTCGCTTCTTTCAAAAATATTACTCTCATCTAACATACATAACATACTTTATAATTTACTCCCTTCGTCCCAGAACAAGTTTTTGCACGGAGATTAAAGATTATAATATTTTAACGTGTAGTGAAATGAGAGAAATAATATTTTAATGTGTAGTGGGTAGTTGTATTAGTGTAGTGTGCGGGGACCATATGGATATAAAAATGGTTTTGTGTGGGTCAAATCAACCAAAAAATTAAATGTATTTGTTTTGGGACGACCAAAATGGAAAAATATATACGTAGTTGTGGGACGGAGGGAATATTTATTGCCTAAAAATACCCTTAAAAGTCAATAAAGTTAGTCAAAAAGCAACTTTTCTTAAACTCCTTATCTCAGTGTCGGCGAACATAAGTTAGGGACGGAGAGAGTATTATAAATAGATACTTTTCGATATAATAATTATTATTATTTTATATAACATTTTATTACTCTTCTCAGAAGAGTGACACTCAATATTTTAAAAGGTAATATACTGTATTTAAAAAAACAGAAAAACAAAATATCCTAGTGCAAAATACAAATGATACTCTATAAAATTTAGGGGCTTACTTAGGTGACCTGTGGTCATCGGTAACCCCCTTACATGGAGTGTGCACACCCCCATGTGAAGAGGTCATCGATGACCACGGGTCACCTAAGATTGCCCTAAAATTTATATAAAGCCCTTGCAATCAGGTTCACCATAAACTCTAACATTATTGTTCTAAAAAATTATTTTATGGAGCCTTTCTATCTATTAAACTTTTTTTTAAAAAAAATCTTTGTTTTGTTTTTTTTAATGATTTCCGATTTATTTTGCTCCTAAATGATAATAGATTTTGGTTGTGAAAACCTAAGAATAGTGATATAACAAACACTTGTATAAATCGGGTTCATGGTGTAATCCTTGTGGTCCTCCTTCTAATCCTATTATACCCTATGTGTTGCTAGTTTAAATTAAGAAAGGATAACAGGGTTTACACCGTAAATCCGGTTCACAGAAGACTAATTCTAGTAATATATGTATGTTTTGAGTTTTCAGTGTGGTACGTAGGTTTTAACTTTATATCAGATTGATGTATAAGAATATACCCCTCCGTCCCGTTTTAAACTTTACGTTTATTTTTTGCACGTAGATTAAGGAATGTAGTATTTTAATATTTAGTGAGGTGAGAGAAATAATATTTTAATATAAAATGGGTAGGTGTATCAGTGTGATGTGTGGGCCCATGGTGAGAGAAATAATTAATTTGTGTGGTCTCATTTACCAAAAAGAAAAACGTAAAGATTGAAATATGACGCCCAAAATGGAAATATATAAAGATTAAAATGTGACGGAGAGAGTATTAATTTATAAAAAAAATTAAAAAAGAAAAAAAAAGAAAGAGGAGATATAAAGAGAGAAAATATTAAATGAGGAGAGAAAATATATAAAAGGTAAATGTGTTGAGGGTTAAAAGGGTGGTTTTGTGTGGGCTTAGTATTAATTTTAAATGTATTATAATTAGCCCTAAAAATGGTGGGAGCACAATGGTACTTCTCCTTACTTTTAGTACATGAAAAATTACTCTTTAAAATTGTGGATTATTGATCGGCGTGAAATTCACCTAGATTTTCGGGATTAATTGCAATAATTTATGTGGATTTATTTGGCTTTAATTCAATAATTAAGCATGATTTTAATAAAAATACTATTAATTGCTTAATTACTTGAAGAGAGGTATTCTTGTTTATTTTGCAGAAAAAAAGATGTTTTTGTGCTTAAAAGAGCGAAGAAGGAAACGAGAATTAAATCGAGATAAAAATGAGGAAAAATGGTGGCAGTTCAAAAGACAACAGATTTTAAAGGGAGATACAACAACACATTTTCTGGGCGTTGTTAAAGAAAGACATAGACAACTCACAACGGCTGAAAGCGTTATCTTTTAAGGTCTCAGAAGTGTTGTCGTATGTATGAAACAGAGCAAAGATGGAAGCCCACTGTACTAGGGATGACAATGGGAAGAGTATTTTCGGGTACCCAGTCTATTCGAGCCCTAATGGGGAGGGTACGAGTAGTTGTAAACGGGTTTGGGATGGGTACGGGTAGATGTGAAAAATACCATTAGAGTTTTGGACGGGTACGGATAATGTCTTAAATATCCGCGGGTACCCCAATTATATATATTTTTTTATAAAATTTAATATATATTATATAATTTATATATGATAAGATATTTTATATATTTAATTAATAATTATAAGTTATATTTAATCATATTTATTAAATATTTATTTAAAATAATACAATTTATATTATATTTATTTTATATTTAATTAATCATAATATAATTTTTATTATTATACTTATTTAAACAATAAAAAAATAAATATATAAAAAATAAATTAATATTAAAAGAGTATGGGTACCCGCGGGTATTGATAAACAGTAATGAGACGGTACGGGTACCTAATAAATTTTTTAAATGGGACGGATACGGATACGGGTAGTTATTTTTAATCGGATATCGGTACGCTACCCGTTGTCATCCCTGCACTTGCTTCCTCGGGCGAATTTTGGGCGCAAAGGGCTCTAATCCTCTACTTTGCGCTCACATGGAAGGCTCATTTAAGGTGGAATTCGAACCCAAGACCTCGCGCATGGATGCACGCGCCTCGAACCGCTGGACTACAATTGGTTTATGAAACAAAACCGTATAGATATCTTATTTATCCCTATCTTCTGGAATCGATTTTTAGCTAAAAAGCCAATTTTCTCCACTTAAGCCCATTTTTCCCCACTTAAGCCCATCATCCAAATGTTGCCCTAATTCCTTTGAGCCTCCATACATATAAATACCTTTCTTTGCATAATTGGAGGGGAGAATTTACATTCCTCCTCTTGGAGGAACACACACACCACACCCATTTTCACACACACTCCTCACAATTCCCCCATCCATTAAATTCTCCATTAAATAGTTGAGAGAGTTTTTAATTAAAGATCTCCATAGTTGAGATCTCTCCCCCTTTCGGGGTGAGGGATCTGTAGTTTTAAATATTTTTCTAGATTATGAATTTATTGATTTCCAAGAAGGTGGGGACACCAAAGAAAGGATGATCCTCATGGATGTAAAAACTTCATTAAGGTGCAATCTAATCCTACTTATTATCTTTCAATTTTCTATGTTTTGGTGGTTGATTGAAGGCATGATGTATTGATTAAATTATGAAAATGTCTTGATTAAATTTCCAGTTTTGATTAGGTTTCATTTATGAAATTCGCATGCTTGTAATAATATGAGATTTATGTCTTTGGTATTAGTATATAGTGGTTAGTTTGTGTATTGTGTATCAACATATTTTGTCATTACTTTACCCTTAATTGCTTTGCATGATTATCATATGTGGGTTTCTTCCATTTATTACATGAGGGTTTAATATAAGGGGAACCTAGCCAAAGAGTCCTTATGTTTAGAACAACGTAAATAAATACTAGGGTGATCACTTAGGCCCGAGGATTAAACTAGTGAAGGGAACCTCATCCATACGAACATAGTACTTTGAAGGGAATTATAAGTGGAATTGATCTTAGGAACTTTTTAGGGGTTGTGAAAACAATCTACATCTTATTCACCATGGCCATTGGTGATAGGTGAAAATCGTGATCGCCCTTATGATGAGTGTGTAAATTCACGTGTTTTGAGCTCTGATTCGTGTGATAATGATATAAGATTTGATCTTAAGTCAAGATAAATCGAGTTGTATTGTAGAAAGTCATGAATCAGGGGCGTTTGAGTCCATTTGAGTGGATTTTCGAAGGAAAACGGATTAGAAGTGATCGAAACTGGAGAAAGGGTGTCGAAGACACTGGTTTGACTAAGCAGAGACGTGGTTCGACCACCTGGAAAGTAGTTCGACCAGCACCCCTGGTTGAACCAGGTGAAGAAGAGCGTCAGGAGTGTGGTTTGACCATGACACTGTGGTTCAACCAAGCACAATGGTCGAACCATGGTCGAACCAGAAGCATTAGTTTTCGCAGTTGCAGTTCGACCATGAAGCTTTCGGTTCGATGTGTCATTCGAGTCGAATCGAGGACCTGCCACTATTTTACAAGTCGATTCGACCAGCCTTGATCGGTTCGACCAGGGGTCTTGGTCGAATCGATGCACTGGACACATTCGGATCCTTATTTTTATACCTTCAGTGTGTGTTTTCATTCAAAAAGCCCATCTAGGTCCGTAAGAAGAGCTCACAAATATAAAAGGAAGACCCTACGCAAGGGAAAGTGAGCCATTTACCACCTTCATTCTATACAACAACTGAAACCCTATCACCATTCACGGAGCTGTGGAGAGAGATTCGTCTGTTGAATCAAGTGAGAACCAAGTGAAGATTCAAGACGGAGATAGACGCAACGGCGCCCGCATCTAGGGTTTACTTCGCATCTTAATTTATCTTGTAATTTTCAAGACTATGGGTAAGATCTATCCAACCACCATGATTGTTCTTCGATCAATCATGGGCTAGAACAGCTTCGGTAGTTCTAGGGTTTATGAAGATTTTATAAGTTAATTGAACTTCCATGTGTATACTCCGTACAATACTACTTGTGGTTTATTTTATATAAGATTATGCATTTTTAATTCATACTTAGAGTTGTTTTGTGCATCATTAATTGTTATGTAGAGTCTGAATACATATATTGATTATTGATTGAGTGCGTTCACTACTGAGCAGGATTCCATGTTATGATTCTAAGTGAAGGGATTCCGAAGTCTCATTAGAACTATCTTATATAAATATTTGATAATTGAATCTTATTCGGGTTAATAAGTAGGATAAAGAGTATAACTTCATAGTACCTATAAAGGGAGATCATATCGGGTTAGAGTACTTAATGCATGGGAAATAATTGATACTGATAGTACCTAGAAAAGGGGTGAGTTATATCTCTTGCTCCAAGGATATTCACACGAGTCACACGCTTATTTACTTGTGTCTATAGAGTAGATTTTCATGGTTTAGTGATGCTTTCATATTCCAAAAGACAGAGTCGGACATTGATACACGGAAGGAAAATTAATGAGTAAAACTGGATGGCCCGAAGGACCTATCTTCTCACTTATTCACTTCTCAACTGTTATTTACTTTAATTGTTCTTTTAATTTTTTAGTAATTAGTTACTTAATCACATAATTATTTTGCCATAACAGTCTTAATACGTTAGAGTATAATTAAATTAATAATAATACGTCCTTTGGGTTCGATAATCATTTGGTCGCTTATCAAAGCTACAATAGCATCCTTCACATTTGGGGATTAATATTGTGTGTTGAGAAAATGCTCATCAAGTTCTAGGCGCCGTTGCAGGGGACGGTATTAATTATTAGTTTATTATTTCTAGTTTAATTGAGACTATATTATTCTTGTCTTTATTTTCTAATGCTTATTTTTCTTAGGTGTATGCTTACTAGATCAAAGGTAGGAGATTTAGAATCTTATAATCTGGAGATTAGAGCATCGTCAAGGAAGAAGAAGGGGAAGAAGAAAAAGAATAAGAACGTAGAACCAACAGAGGCTCTTAATTTGGGAGTTGAAGTTGACGAGCTAAATCCGCACACAACTGAAGCTGCAACCGAATTTAACTTGGAAGCAGAAGCAGTCAACATGACGGCGAATCCGGATAATCTTGTCATCCATAAAGTCTTTAAGAACAACGGAGGAGACAATGCAAGGCTGTTAGGAGCAAGAGGGGCCGAAGCTGATTTTGATCTTCACTCTGTTCTGATCAGCATGATTGAAGGAGTCCCTTCTCTGGAGAACCTTTGAAGATCCTCAATAACATCTGAATAAGTTCCTAGGGTATGCAAGTATACAAAAATATGTGTGAGCTCACGAAGATGCGAGGATGATCATCTTGTTTAAGTTCTCGCTGAATGAAAAGGCGAGAGATTGGTACGATAATCTTAACGCTGCGGAATATGATACCTGAGAGAAATTGAAAGTGAAATTCTTGGAGCGATGCATGCCACCTTCAAAGGTGTTTAAGATGAAACAAGAAATCAATCAATTTACGATCCAAGGTAATGAGAAGTTTCATGAAGCTTGGGACAGATTCAAGGACATGCTTAGAAAGTGTCCCAACACGGGCTATCTAAAGCTCAATACATCAGTATTTTTTATAGCGGATTAGACTGTGATTCACGAGTATTACTAGATGCTTCATTAAATGGAGCATTGCTTACAAAGTCATCCATTGAGGCCGAAAAGCTCTTTGAGGATATCTCGATGAATTCAAGAGATTGGCAAACTGATAGAGTGAGAGGCACATATGTTCTTGGAAAAGTAGCGCAGTTTGAGCATACGATGGTAAAGTCAAGTAGGGAAGATGAAATCGTCTCTAGTTTGGCTAATATCAACAAGTTACTTGAGTCCCAGCAAAAGCAGATTACTGACATAGCTCAGCGAGTACTAATTATGCAGCAGGATGTGTGTGATGAATGAGTTAGCCAAGAGGCAAGGAACGAGATTCCAAAATCAAGAAAACCGAAATTACTAAGAGAATTAAAATAATCGTGGTCCCCCGTGTAATTATCAACAACCAAGGAGGCCGGAGTTTTCATGGAGAGATCCTAATATAGCAGTACATCCTCATGTTGGTGTTGATCTGGTGCTAAGGTCGAATAAGGAAAACCTAATTTTGAGAATACGGTGAATAGGTACATAGCAAGTAATGATGCAAGAGTAGATCATCTAGAGGCAAAACTTGAAAAGAAAATTGATGCAAATCATGAGGATATTTCTAAGCAAATGAAAGACTTGACATTATTGATGGAAGAGATGGCCAGGAATGTTAACCAATTGATGCAAACTATAGAAAAGGGAAAGTTTTGATCGCAAAGTATAACGAATCCGAAGCAATGTCATGCCATCATGTTAAGATCTGGAACACATTATGAGGGACCGATGATGCTGGAAACAAGTTCTGAAGCTCCAGGAGCCTGATTCGACCTCGATTCGACCAATACAGATGGTCGAACCGCACTGAGAAGGTCGAACTAGACACCTGAGCAACTTCTGGAGATCCAAACTGAGCGGTTCGACCACGACCGATTTGGTTCGACCAAACCTATTGGTCTAACCAAGGTCGAACTGGCCTATCCAGAGCACTCTATTTTTTCAGAGCACAGTTTGACCACGATCATCATGGTTCGACCAACCCTGTTGGTCGAATCGTGGTTGAACCGGCCTGTTCGGGAGAGAAAACATTTTCTGATGCACAATTCCACCACTACTCGTCTGGTTCAACTAGCTCTACTGGTCGAACCACTTCGTTCAGAACTTTACTTGATATAGATGCTACTCCAGTGCCATCCAAAGAGCATAATACTGAGCTTATAGCAGAAAAGAAATGGGAAAGAGCAAAGAGATTGAGAGCCAAAAAGTATAAAGTGGAAAAGGTTGAACGTGATGAATGGGGGATTCCCAAAACTAAGATACCTCCTTCGTTTCCTTTCAAGCTAGTCAAGAAGAGATTGGAAGAAAAGTTCAAGAAGTTTTCAGATATCATAAACAAGATAAGCTTGAGCTTTCTTTTTCTGAAGCACTCTTAGAGATGTCATATTATGCCCTCTTCCTAAAGGATATACTTTTGAATAAGAGAAGCTTGAACGGAATTGAAACATTGAATTTGTCTGAGAACTGCAGCTCGATCATACAGAGAAAGCTGCCAGCAAAATTAAATGATCAAGAGAGCTTCACTATTCTATGTGAGATTGGGAAGGGGCTGGCACGACGAGCCTTGTGCGATCTTGGTTTGGGGGAATTAACTCCCACAGCAGTTGCTCTACAATTGGAGGATAGGTCTATGACTTTTTTGAAGGGGATGATTGAAGACGTTCTAGTGAAAATAGAGAAACTAGTCTTTCCTGTGGACTTTTTTGTACTCGAGATGGAGGATGACAAGGATAATGTTCCCCTTATCTTAAGGAGGCCATTCCTTGTTATGGCTGGAGTTATGATTGATGTTCAAAAGGGTGAGCAGGGTGAGCTAAGGTTACGCATGGATAAAGAAGAGGTTCTGTTTAACCTTGATAAAGCAATGAAGATGTCGATGGAGATGCAGTGTCACAGCATCGATGTGGTGGAGGAGATCGTGAAAGAAGATATGTTTTTAATCCTTTCTAAGGATCCCTTGGAGACATGTTTGATGGAGTCTCTTACTTTTCCCACCACAGAGCTAGATGAGCTCTCCAATAAGGTATATATTGATTTTTTGGAAAACCTACTTGCTTTCGGTGATGACAGGTATGAATAAAAAAGGTCCAACTTTGAAGAGGTGAAGTGGACTAGAAAATACTTGTCTTTGGATAGAGAAATCACAATCAAAGAAGAAAAGAATGAGGAATTGAAACCGCTACCAGAGCACTTGAAGTATGTCTATCTAGGTGACAATGAAACATATCCGGTAATTGTATCTTCTTATCTAACTGATGATCAACTCGAAGAGTTATTAGATGTGCTTAGAAAGTATAAGTCTGCAATTGGTTGGTCTCTTGATGATTTGAAAGGTATTAGTCCATCATATTGCATGTATAAGATAATTGTTAGATGAGGCTAAGAGTAGCATTCAGAATCAACGGAGGGTAAATCCCACTATTCAAGAACTAATTAGGAAGCACATCCTAACATGGCTAGATGCAAGAATTATATATCCAATTAGTGATAGTCTCCATGTGAGTCCATTGCATGTTGTAGCTAAAAAGGAAGGGCATGACTATTTTGAAAGACGGTGATGAAGAGACCCTAGCTACTAGGATTCCTACGGGATGGTGTGTGTGTACTGACTACATGAAACTGAATAAAAATACATGCAAAGACCACTTCCCTCTTCCTTTCATAGATCAAATGCTTGATCATCTTGCAGGGTATGATTTTTATTGTTTCTTGGATGGGTAGTCGGGTTATAATCAAATTATGATTGCACCCGAAGACCAGGAAAATACTACTTTCACTTGCCCTTATGAAACTTTTGCCTTTAGGAAGATGCCTTTTGGATTGTGTAATGCACCTGCTACATTTCAGCGTTACATGATGGTTATATTTGATTGGTTGATAGAAAAGATCATGGAGGTGTTTATGGATGATTTCTCTGTGTTTGGTTTCTCCTTTGATATTTGTTTATCTAACCTATCTACTGTTTTGAAAAGATGTCAAGAAACTAATCTTGTCTTGAATTGGGAGAAGTGTCACTTAATGGTGAGAGATGAGATTGTTCTTGGATAACATATTTTGGCTAAGGGATTGCAGGTGGATAGAGCAAAGGTGGTGGCGATTGAGAAGCTTCCACCACCTACTAATGAAAAAGGAGTGTGGTCCTTCCTTGGACACATTGGATTTTATAGGAGATTTATTAAAGACTTCTAAAAATACTCCAAACCATTGTCTCAATTACTTGAAAGGATGTTCCGTTTGTTTTTAATGATGAATGCATAACAACTTTTCAGGTTTTGAAGAAGGCACTTATTACTGCGCCTATCTTGATCACAACGGATTGGACTCAACCATTTATACTTATGTGTGATGCAAGTGATCAAGCATTTGGAGTGGTGCTTGGGCAGATAAATAAGAAGAAGTTATGCGCCATCTACTATGCGAGTAAGACTTTTGATGCAGCACAAAAGAACTATATTGTCACTGAAAAATAGTTTCTAGCTGTCGAAGCCAAGGATCATTAGATGGATCCTCCTTCTGCAGGAATTTGATATGGAGATCCGAGATAAGAAAGGTACAGAGAATATTTTGGTGGATCACCTATCAAGGTTGGAGACAATGGAGCATTGTGATGATTTTTTTGAATACATAGAGGATATGTTTCCTGATGAGAAAATCATGGCGGTGTTTCCTGAAGGAGTGGAAAGAGCGTGTTTGGTTCCTGCTCAATGAGTGGATTCATGGTATGCGGATTATGTCAACTACATTGCTGTAGGAGAAATTCCAAGAGATCTCAACAGATATCAACTTGCGAAGTTTAAGAGGGATGTTGAGACTTTCATATGGTATGATCCGTTTGTCTACAAGATCTGTACAGATTCTATAGTTCGTAGGTGTATGCCTGAGATGGAGATGGAGAGTGTTCTTGATTTTTGCCATGCACAACCTAATGGGGGCACTTCGGAGCTCAAAAGATGACAGCTAAGGTACTTCAATCTGCTCTTTATTGGCCTACTTTGTTTAAAGACTGTGAATCCTATGTAGCGACATGCGATAGATGTCAAAGGATGGGAAACATAAGTAGGAGAGATGAAATGTCACTTCAGCCGAGCATTGTTGTAGAGATCTTCGATGTGTGGGGGGATTGAATTTATGGGACAATCCCCCCATCTAATGGATTCCTATACATCCTTCTTGCTGTGGACTATGTTTCTAAGTGTGTGGAAGTCATTCCTACCCACTTGAATGATTCTAAGACTGTGTTGTCTTTCTTGAAGAAACATATCTTTGCCCGCTATGGAGTCCCTAGAGCACTTGTAAGCGATGGAGGTTCCCACTTCGTCAACAAGCTTCTAGAGAGAGTGCTCAAGGATTATGATGTTAAGCACAGGGTCATTACACCCTATCATCCTCAAGCTAATGGGCAAGCCGAGGTCTCCAACTGACAAGTGAAGCAAATTTTGGAGAAAGTAGTTGGAACTAATAAGAAGGATTGGGCTATGAAGCTTGATGATGCTTTATGGGGGTTTCGAACTGCGAACAAGACTGTGCTTGACATGTCCCCGTATCAAATTGTCTATGGAAAGACTGTGCTTGAACTTGTGTCTTAAGGATCAAAAGGAGTTGAGGATGACTCAAATCAATCATCTAGACGAGTTCAGAAATCAAGCTTACAAGAATTTGGTGATCTACAAGGAAAGAATGAAGCCATGGCATGATTCAAAGATCACTTACAAGGAATTCAAGCAAGGTGATGAGTTATTACTTTTTAACTCTCGTTTGAAGCTCTTTGCAGAAAAATTGAAATCAAAGTGGACGGGATCATTCATTATCCATAGAGCCTACGAATGAGAGAGTTTTGAAATCATGGACAAAGATGGAGACATCATAGCAGCGAATGGGCATCGATTGAAGCACTATAAGTCGCCGGATAATGCTTGTGTCGTCTTTGAGAATACTTTGAATTGATATGGTACCATCGTGACTCTCCAACGTTAAACAAGAGCGCTTGTTGGGGGCTTTCCATCCTATTTTATTATTTTATTTCATTAGTGTGAGTAAGAAATTTTTATATTTGACGTGCTTACTAATCGGAAATTACATCTTCTTGCAAACTTAGTTTCGACTATAGTTTCTACTAAGTTTAGAGGTGTGATGTGATTGATCGTATATAGTTGGGATGACCAATTAAAGAATTTATCGAACCACGTGGAGGAATGTGCTAGAGTTTAAGCGATCTCAAGTTTATCGTAATTTTATAAGGACGACAAAATGGGATAGAGGATAAGAATGCAAATGAATGCACTAACACTAATGCAAATAATAAATGAATGCAAGATAAATTGGGTTCCAAATGATGCAATGATGAGATTAACAACAATCCTGACATACATAATAAAGAAATTATGCAATTATTTCTAATCTATCATGGACATGGCATAGAAGCGATCACTAATTCCACCTAAACTCTCTCTCGAGATGGATAGGATGTAGACCCTTAATAAGGCTCCCAAAAGCTCATAGGATCGAGACCATAGCAAACACCTCCCACTAAGTACTAATTACTCTACGAGTTCCCTTACGAGGTACTAAATCATAGGCAATATTCCCTTTTAAGGTACTATGAATTTACTAATAGTTTGGGTCCCCTCATCTAATCAACTAATCTCTCGATTAAGCTAATCAAATATTCTATCAAAGGGTTCTAAATCTAGAAGGATATCTCTATCTCATTCTAAATTAATGCACATAAAGTATATGATGAAATGATTCAATGAACTATCCTAAACACATAATTGATTTCTCAATCTAATCACATGCCCATGACAATTAATCACACAAATCATACTTATACATCAGGCAATTCACATCAATGATAGAAATAACACAAATGTCCAATTAAGATTAAAATCCAATTGCATAATAACTAAATTATCCAACACCAATCATGGAGCCAATCTCACAAAGGAGATTAGTCTATCATAGTCTTAGAGAAAACAATATAGACAATTGAATCTACAAATCCCATGGTCAAACTATAAAGAAGTTCACAAAAATTAGAAATAGCTTCCCCCTTTGAAGTGTTTCAATGGAGATCTCCTTCTTCTTCTTGCAATCTTCACTCTCCCTTGCTTCCTTGATCACTTAGATGGTGGATTGGATAGGTGGATTCAAGGATAAATGAATGGGATGAAGGGTAGAGGAATGGAGGGTAAAATGTTTGAAAAATGGTGTGAATTAGGTGTAGATTGGATCCAGGAACAATTTCTGTCTAATTTTTACGCCAAATGATGTATTTGTGGGCCTAGAACCTTCTGGAAGACGTACAGATCCAAAAACTGACTTTTGACCCAATAGGGTCATGTTCAGTACGCGGGTCGAGCTCGATAGGGTGAGCTCGGTGCTCGGGTGGAGTAGGTGCAGCGCAGTCTCACCGTTTCGTGCATAACTTCCACATCCGAAATCTAATTTGAGTGATTATTGCACTCACGTGATCCTCTCTTCCTTGCCTTTCTATCCATATAAAGATCTGACAAAAAGTACAACATTTGTAAGTGTAACAAGTCATGCAAATTGGCACACCATTTTAATCATAACTTCCTCGTTTGGACTCCGAATTGAGCTCTGTTTTTTTCTACGTCTTCCTTTTCACGTCTGGAATCTATTTTTACCTAAAAATCATATGTTTAAGCTCATTCTCATATATTTCCTTAAAAACACAAAACACAACCAAAATACACATAAATATGGATAAAATAATACGAAAATACACATAAAAAGACACTAAAATTTAGGTGAAAATATCACTCATCATGATGTACTTACCTCATCATAGCACGGAGAGTATAATCTTTTTTTGTAACGTTTGTTAGGGGAGTTGATTTTTTGTAGCATATTTAAACTTTCACCGGTTTAGATGTGTCGATTTTTTTACAATTTGCCTAATGTTTAGTAGTTTTTATTTATTGAGTCATATGAGGAGTATATACACACAATTTAAGAGTCTTAATAGTGGTTCTCTAGCTTAGTTTTGCTTTGTTTTGGTGTCTAATGTATGTTTTTAAGCTTGAAGTATGCAGGGGATGAAGAATAATGGATTTCGAAGGAGCAGGGGCTCGATTCGACCAAGGAGAGTGGTTGAACTAGTGGCCTAAGTCGAACCGTGAACCTGAAAGTTCATTACAAGTTGATTCGACCAAACACAATGTGGTTCGACCAGGCTTTGACCAAAGGTAGAGGTCAATTCGACCATGCAGGTGTGATTCGACCAATAGTTTAGATCGAACCAGCTACAATAAGCCAATTCGACCATGAAAATTTGATTCGACCAGCCATTCGAGTCGAACCAAATGCTGGAAATCGTCCAGAAGCCCGATTCGACCACGAAAAGGTGATTCGACCACCTGGTTTGGGTCGAACTACATAGGTAAGGAATGTTTTAAACATAATTCTCACCCCTAGTTCGATCACTTTGCACACCACCCGCAATCGAATCCTCTCTGAACCAAAAATCATCTCTTCCAAACTTCAATTTTGATCGATTTTGCTCCGATTAAACCACTTTCCACATTTCTTACACTCTATTTGTCATGGATTTAGAGAATTTTAGTTGCAAAACTAGGATTTCTCGTCGAATTTGGGGATTCTTCATACTTGCTCATACTAAACCATGGTTGGATTGAAAGGTATGTTCTCTTGACTCTATTACCTTAGGATTGAAGTTCTATTGCTTGATTTTGAAATGGGTAAGTTGATTGAACTTATTTTTATATGAATCCATGGTGCAAATCAAATTTTGTTTGAAATCTAATATGAACAAGTGATGGGTCCGATTTTAATTATTGATTTGTTGTTAGACCTTGATGTTTATGTGAAATTGATGAGTAATTGAGAAGTGAAGTGAAGCATGTTGAATTTTGAGTTGAAAGGTTGAATTGTTGAATGCATGCTTAAGAAAGTGAAGTGGGTGTTGAAATTGTTGATAGTTTAAGAGTGGAATTGGAAGTGGAATTGAAATAGTATGTGTATGATTCATTGTTGTGAAGCTTTTGACACATAGAGTTTGGAAGCATGCTTGATATGAATTGACTACACTTGTGTAAACTTGAAGTCTTGAGTAGAGTTTCAAGTATAGTTAGTTGAACTAGGTTGCGTTTACTTTTCTTGTTTCCATTTGATATTGAAGTATTATTTTCTAGGAAAAGAAAAGGAGACAGAGGCCCGATCTAAGAAGAGACAAGATAGGCCATCTCGTGAGGATGAAGTCACAAAGAAGCTAAGGCTTAAGGAAATGATGCCTAAAGATTTTAAGATTCAT
Source organism: Pogostemon cablin (assembly GCA_023678885.1). Classification (NCBI taxonomy): domain Eukaryota; kingdom Viridiplantae; phylum Streptophyta; class Magnoliopsida; order Lamiales; family Lamiaceae; genus Pogostemon; species Pogostemon cablin. The sequence continues at coordinate 20,781,255 of CM042986.1, read as the reverse complement.
ATGGAAAATTGGGAGGAAATAAAAGATCGATGGGACGATATGTCTGATAAGATCACTCGAACGAGGTACTAAGATGATGGGGCTATAATGACAATGAATATCCGTGAGGATATAATGTGGATGTTTGATCAAGTGGGTATTCGTCACTTCATGGAGCTGAAGAAGCCGACATACTTTCATGTGACTGCTGAGGTGTTATGTTCAATCACTGTCAAGAAAGGTTCGAGTCCTTTCCCTTATGAGTGCTCATTTCAGCTGGGATGCGAGATGAGAACATGGTCAGCGAAGGATTTCAATGTGCTATTTGAAACTCTGAGGGGGATCTCCAGTAACGAGAATGGGTATTTCAATGCAAATAACTTTTGGAGAGCAATTTCTGGAGAGGATATGGATTTCAAAACCAAGGATGCTCGTGCGTCTCTGATTCGGAATCATGTTCTTAGATATATGGATCGAGTTTTGGGGAACAAGTTGTTCACCCAGTCTGAAGAAAGTTGTGTGTCGAGGGGAGAGTTGTATGCTCTCTGGTGTATGCTTAATTGAGTAAGGTTTAATGTGGGGTCGTACATGATTCAGCAGCTGTACAGGTTCAGGAGCTCCACGTTTCAAAGAGTAAATATTGGAGGATTGCTTACTTTTGTGGCTGAGTCGTACCACATGGATTTTACTGGCATTACATCCATCCTTGAGGATCCGGATCTAGTCATGAGTGCGTGTGTAAAAGTTGGATTTGCTCATCATCGCGATGGAGGTTGGTTCTACACGAAGGGATCTAAGTCCTTTTCTTTCATATTCTCATTCGATGTCAGTGATCTGAATACGATCCGGAGTGAGGATAATAAGTTACTGAACACGTTGGTGCATGAGGCTATTTCAATCACGTGCTTAAGGAGAGGTGATTGGAGGACTGTGGCTCAGATGTACGCTGCAGGGATGTACCAAGAGCGGCAGAGGATTGTTGATTGAAGGGCAGTTTGAGCCACAGCCACAGCAGCAGCATGGAGCATATCAACGTTTATCCTGAGATGGATATTCCGCAGCAGCATTGATGTGTGATATTTTCACCTAGTTTTTATGTGTGTTTTCGTATATTTTTATCCATATTTATGTGTTATTTGGTGGAGTTATGTATTTTTATGGAATTGAGTGTGAATGAACTTAATCATATATAAAACATGTGAAATCGGAGCGAAAATAGAGAAGGGAGACGAAAGAAGAAAATAGGGCAGCAGAACACGGCCAGCCATTTCAAGTACACAAGCCGTATTATGCTACACGAGTCGTGTACTGCAAACGGGCCTGTAAGAGATGGTCGTGCGATGACATCAGAACGCACAACATGACCATCCCTTGGCCGTATTGCAGCACACGACCCGTGTTGCAGCACACGAGTCGTGTTGCTGCAGGATCAGTAAAAAAATCAGATTTCTTCTAGAAGCTTCCCATGGGATATAAATACCTAATACTTCAATATTTGATGAAAATTCGGTGGTTTTGCCCTGCACACATACCTCACACACCATTTCCTCCATTTTACACCATCAACTTCATCAATTCTTCATCCATACCATCTATTATCATCCTCCATCAAAACCTTCATCCAATTGAGGAAAAGAAACAAGGAAGAGGGGAGAATTGCAAGGGAAGGAATGAGATCACCATTGAAGCACTTCAAGGGAGTTTTCATCCATACTTTGTAGTGAAACCTTATTGTTTATCATGTTTTATAAAGATCTTAATGTCTATGTTGATTTCCTTTTGAATATGGTAGGCTAATCTCCCTTGTGAGATTAGCAACATGAGAGTTGTTGGATAATTTTTGGATTTGTGTATTTGAATTCATATGTTGATTGGGTAAATGGATTTTCTATCATTGATGTTTAAGATCTTGAGGTTTATAATGATTTATGTGTTTAGTTGTTCTAAATATGTGATTAGATTGAGAAATCAATTATGTGCTTAGGATAATTGAGTGAATCATTTCATCAAACACTTCATGTGCATTATAAATTGTAAAGAGATTGAGAAATCCTTTAGAATTTAGAACCCTTTGATAGAATATGTGATTGGTTTGATCGAGAGGTTGATTAATTGTGTGAAGGGACTCTCATTTCAAGCTTAGTACCTAGTTGAAATTATTTGAGTGAGAACCAATCCGTTGAGCTAATTGAGATTCATATTATATCCATCTCGAAATGGAGCTTAGGTGAACTTAGTGTTGGCCCTTAGTCTTATACCCATGATCATATGAATTTGATGCATTTATCCTAGGATTCTCACTTCTTAATTGTTGTTAATTTCACTTTTACTTAACTTGGAAAACCACTCGTCCATTTATCTATCTTGTTTGTTGATCATCGTTTGCTTGCTTTGATTGATTTTATTACTTGTTTGAACACTTATCCATTGATGATTAGTCTCTATAAAATTACAAGAAACGTGAGATCACTTAAGCGCTAGTACCTACCTCCATATGGTTCGATAAATTATTTTAATTGGTCATCACTACTACAAAATGGTTAATCAAATGGCGCCGTTGCCGGGGAAGCAACGGTTGCTAGTAGCTTGAAGAAGGATCATTTAGAGTGATCTTAATAGAGATATTTTTTTATCTTATTTTTCTTGTTATTTGTTTTGAAAGTATTTTGTTCTAACTTCTCTTCTTTGTGAAGGTGTATGCAAACGAGGTCAAGTGGGGCACAATCGGAGCCTATTGATCTAGAAATAGAACAAACTTTCCGAAGAAGGAGAAAGGAGAACAAATTAAAAGAGAATGTTCAAATGGAGAATTTTCAAGGTGACAATCGTGTGGAAATAGAGCATGAAGGGGAAGGCGGACAAAATGATCAAGACAACGCACCTCAATTTAATGTCAACCCTCCTCAACATGCCTGCCAAAATCATGGAGCTTTCAACAACCAAGCATTGCTTCAACAAATGGTACAACATGCTTTAATGCAACAAGGATTTCCACAAGCTTATTCCCATCCTCAACAAGCTTATGTGCCACCACCACCACCTCCGGTGCAACATTAAATTCATAATGATCAAAGGGTGATTCGGGATTTTTTCATGCCAAGGGTCGTGCCTCATATGATGGGTCCACCAATCAATGCCAACAACTTTGAATTCAAAGCGGGCTTGATTTCTATGGTGGGAGAGCAACAATTTAGTGGAACCCCGAATGAAGATCCCAATGCTCATTTTGCACAATTTATTGAGATTGACAACACCGTGAAGATGAATGGGGTGAGCGAGAATTGTATCAAGATGAAGTTATTTCCATTTTCGTTGAGGGATCGTGCTCGAACATGGCTATCTACCATTACTCCAGGTACGTGCAACACATGGGATGGGCTTGCACAAATATTCTTGAACAAGTATTTTCCACCTTCCAAGACGCTTCAAATGAAGACCTTGATCACCCAATTCAAGCAAATACCTCAAGAGAGATTTTATGAAGCGTGGGAAAGGTTTAAGGATATGCTTCGCAAGTATCCACAACATGGTTTCCCGGAAAATCAACAAGTTGGATTTTTCTATCAAGGATTAGTGAATGGTCAAAGAGTGTTTGTTGATGCTTCGGCGGGTGGATCCATACTTGGAGTGACTCCAGAAAGGGCTATAAGGATTTTTGATGAGATTGCTACAAATGTTTACTAATGGCCATCAGAGAGAGTTAGTTGATGCTATGGTTTTGAGAATTTTGATCAAGGGCAACAGTTTAATGTCAAAAGTGTGAATGTTGAGCCACAAACGCCAGGTGTTGAGGTGATAGCGGCAGAAGTGTTGAGGCAAATGATTTTAAATCAAAGTTTGAGTCAAGGAGCAAATATGGTTGAAGGGGTACAAGTTGAGCAAGGTGTGCCTCCTCCGAATATTGTGAGTGGAGAACAATGGGCTAACTCTATGTCACGTGTGGAAGATGTGTTATACATGCAAGGAAGAAACTACCAAGGAAATTACCAAAATAATTTCCAAGGTAGTTTCAACCAAAGTCAAGAAAACTACCCACCGAGGTAAGGAGGCTTTAATAGTCAAGGTAGTGGAAGCTCATACCCACAACAACAAAGGCAAGGGAACTTCTCATACTCTAATTCGAGCAATGCGGTTGCTTATCCGTCGGGGTATCAACCGGGGGCCAAGGCACCAAACAATGAGGGAAGAGCATCGATTGATGAGCTACTTGAACAATTGATCGCATCTAACAAAGCTCGAGAAGCATCGGACCAAGCTTGAGATGAAACATTGAAAAAAGCCGAAGAAGAAAATGAAAAGAGGTTTAAAATTTTGGAGTATAATGTTGGACAAATTGCAAGTGCTTTGAGTACTCAACAAAAAGGAAAGTTTCCAGCCACAACCGAGGTTAATCCGAAGGCTCAATGTTTGTTGGTTGATACGAAAGAGGAACAAAAGGTTGAAGAATGATTGGTGGAAAGCAAGGTTGTTGGAGAAATGGAAGAAGTAAGTAAAGAAGAAGAGCAAAAGCCTAATTGGGTACCAAAGTGGAAAATGGTACAAGAGGAAAAGAAAGTGGAGGAGAAAGTGAAAGAAGAGGAGTACAAGCGTGACTATTGGGGTATTTCGATCACTCCATTTCCTATTCCCTATCCACAAATATTTATAAAAGATGAGAAGAAAAAGGAGTTTGAGGAAGAATCTCAAGAAAAAGTATGAGGAGAAAAGGAAAGAAGAGCAACCTGAAGCAAGTGAATCAATGCAAAAAGGGGGACCTACAAAAGTTGGTGATCCGGGAAAGTTCATAATTCCTTGTGATTTTGAAGGGAAGGGTACCCTTGATACATTGTGTGACTTGGGGGCAAGCGTCAACGTGATATCTCATGTCATGTTCAAAGACCTTGAAATTAGAGAGCTAAAGTCTACTACTATCCGTCTTGAAGTAGTAAATGGAGAAGTTGTGAAGCCACTAGGGATTGTAGAAGACGTGGAGGTGAAAGCGAAAGGGCTAACTTTCCCGGTCGACTTCATGGCGTTACAAGTGAAGGCGGACCCTCGAGTTCCACTCATTTTAGGAAGGCCATTTCTAGCTACCGGAAGAGCAAAAATTGATGTTAGAAGAGAAGAGTTATCTTTGAGCTCAAAAGGAAAAAGTGTCACATTCTTGTGCAATAAGGAAAAATGAGCCAAGTCTCATTTGAAGCCTCCGGATGATCTTATGGATCATGACTCTATTCTCTTTGACAAATTAAACTCATTTCTTCATGATTATATGAAAATGTCAAATTCTAACTTATCTTCTTTTGACATTGATAGGATGAAAGCATCGTAGCTCGATTGGAAACTAGACAAAAGAGAAAGATGAAATCCACTAGAAGCTCTTCTTGATGATAATTTGATGCTTGTAAGCAAGAATGGTGAAGTTGAGCTTGTGTACAAGAAGAGGGCGAAGCAAATGTTCAAAGTGAGGATGCGAGGAGAGAGTGTGATGGACCAACATTTGGTCCAATGATCGTGAAAATCCGTTCAGCTTGAAGATGTTAAACTTAGCGCTAAATGGGAGGCAACCCATTCTTTTTATCTTTTGATGCTTGTTTTGTTGTTTTGTCTTGTAGGTGGATTGTGCTTGTGAGAAAAGACATAATGAAGAAAAGAGAAGTGCTTCATGGATTCGAGTATGCATGTCGCATCACTTATTGCAAACTTAATTCTCGACTCTTGTCTCGAGTTAAGTTTGGAGGGCTAGTGCGTGGTGGACATTGCTTAATTCGTGGATGCGTTTACTTCTCCATAAGAAGATCATCAATGGAAACTACAAGGGTAAGTCCCACCACTTTTTGCAAACTTAAGTCTCAACTTTTTTCGATTTAAGTTTGGGGGAGAGTGTGTGGTGTGACTCACCACTTGAGTGTGATTCTTGCAAAATTGACCCAATTTTAAAATTTTTCTTATGAGTTTTGGTTTGATTTTGGTCCGTTTGGTAGTGTTGAAGTACATGATAGTCCATATTTTTAATGATATTGTTGAGCTAATGTTTTTGATGAGTTGTTGAGTATGAATGAAGCATAGTGGAAGCACGAATTGAGCCCGGAGATCAAGTCAAGGTTCGTAGTGTATTCAATCCGAAAGCTAGTGCCAACCATTTCCACTACCAAATGCCTATTGAGGGAGTTCACTCTATACTTTACCACTTCTATTTGCTTGACATGTTTTGATGTTGATTTGAATTGTTGTGATTAGCATGTTGCTTCATTTATTATGTTTGTGGGAGATTTACTTCCGTAAGTTAGGATTTTCTTTTCAATCAAAGGTTGGGATGTTTGTGAGCTTACTTGAGCATGGATGATGTAGAATGTGTGCTTCATTGCTTTGTGATGGAATTTTTGTTCTTGCATGTTATGTGTTTTTGTTTTGTTTCTTGTTTGGTGTGTCTTTTCTTATTTGTTTTGTGTGTATTTTTATTCTTGTTAGGGATCATTTTGGTAGTTTGTTTTTGGGATTTTGTGAGTCAGTTTTGAATGTGAGAGATGATATGTTGTGGTAGTAAGTGATCACAAGTTATGATTAAGAATTTCTACACTTTCGAATTGTGACATATTTTACTTAACTTGTTCAATTTTGAGATGAATGTGGTGTAATAAGTTCTTTAAGGTCCAATGCATAATCTTATGAGCATTTGAGCCTCAACCGTGCATACATGGTATTTTTTTCATGAGTGGATTGATTGTGTTTGATAAGCTAGAACTTGCTCAAGAACTATAGGAAATAGCCCGATTAGTGGAGATTAGTGAAATGATCTAAGGTCATACTTGTTATTATAGTCATTGCCCTATATTTTCCTACCATGAACATCATCCCTAGTCAACCACTTTGAGCCAATAAGCTTATTTCTTGTGAATTTTGCACAATACAAGCCATAATTACCCACTTAAGCATTATATATATACCCTTTGTGGGTGATTGAGGAGATGATAGCTAGAAAGGTTTGATACGGAAGAAAAAGAAGAAAAGGAAATGGTAACAAGTAAGAAAAATGATAAAAATAGCACAAATAAAAATGGATATGTAACCTCAAAATAAGAAAATGAGCAAAGCAACAACAATATGCTCAAGAATTTAAAAGTTCAAAGAAGGAAGCATGCATTGAAAGAAGTTCAATCCAAGGAAAGTTGATGATTAGTGCCTGTGAACATTAAGACAAGAAAGGAAGAAAGAAAATGTTAAGGAATGGAAGAAAGTAGCTACCTCTTCGATTACTTACACATGATTAGTCACTATTATCCATATTTTTCCTACCCTACCAAAGAGTCTATCATTACATCCTTAATGAAAGACCTTTTTGATCATTAATTAACACTTTGGTGGTTTGTGAATGTAGTCCGCGAGTAAGTTTATAGCAAGTCGAGCTAATCAATTGATGAGTATTGTTACCTTACTTGAAAGAGTGTTGAGTGAAATTGATGACATATGTGAGGCTTGGACTAAAAGGGGACTATATTACACTTTTATTCTCTTTTGATTGAACTTGTTAATATTTGAATGTTATGGTTTTATTGATGTAGGATGCCTTAGCATAGTGTGTAATTCTTATTGCTATTGATGTGTTATTACTTGTGTGTTCATTTAGTCTTTTCCGATGTGAAAATCACTCCTCTTGGTTTATCATTTTTGTTGTTCGGGGACGAACAACACTTTAAGTTTGGGGGTGTGATGAGTGATATTTTCACCTAGATTTTAGTGTCTTTTTATGTGTGTTTTTGTATATTTTTATCTGTATTTATATTCTATTTGGTGGAGTTATGTGTTTTTATGGAATTGAGTGTGAATGAACTTAATCATATGTAAAACAGGTGAAATCGGAGCGAAAAAGGAGAAGGGAGATGAAAGAAGGAAGAAGAAAATAGGGCAGCAAAACACGGCCAACCGTTTAAAGTACACGAGCTGTGTCATGCTACACGAGCCGTGTACTGCAAATGGGCCTATAAGAGATGGTTGTGCGACGACATCAGAACTCACAACACGACCATCCCTTGGCCATTTTGCAGCACACGACCCGTATTGCAGCACACGAGTCATATTGTTGCAGGATCAGTAAAAAAATTAGATTTCTTCTAGAAGCTTCCCAAGGGGTATAAATACCCAATACTTCAATATTTGATGAAAATTCGATGGTTTTGCCCTGCACACACACCTCACACACCATTTTCTCCATTTTACATCATCATCTTCATTCATTCTTCATCCATACCATCTACCATCACCTCACCATCAAAACCTTCATCCAATTGAGGAAAAGAAGCAAGGAAGAGAGGAGAATTGCAAGGGAATGAAGGAGATCACCATTGAAGCACTTCAAGGGAGTTTTCATCCATACTTTGTAGTGAAACCTTATTGTTTATCATGTTTTGTAAGGATCTTAATGTCTATGTTGATTTCCTTTTGAATATAGTAGGCTAATCTCCCTTATGAGATTAGCAACATGAGAGTTATTGGATAATTTTTGGATTTGTGTATTTGAATTCATATGTTGATTGGGTAAATGGATTTTCTATCATTGATGTTTAAGATCTTGAGGTTTATGATGATTTGTGTGTTTAGTTGTTCTAAATATGTGATTAGATTGAGAAATCAATTATGTGCTTAGGATAATTGAGTGAATCATTTCATCAAACACTTCATGTGCATTATAAATTGTAAAGAGATTGAGAAATCCTTTAAAATTTAGAACCCTTTGATAGAACATGTGATTGGTTTGATCGAGGGGTTGATTAATTGTGTAAAGGAACTCTTATTTCAAGCTTAGTACCTAGTTGGAATTGTTTGAGTGAGAACCAATCCGTTGAGCTAATTGAGATTCATATCATATCCATCTCGAGATGGAGCTTAGGTGAACTTAGTGTTGGCCCTTAGTCTTGTACCCATGATTATATGAATTTGATGCATTTACCTTAGGATTTCCACTTCTTAATTGTTGTTAATCTCACCTTTACTTAACTTGGAAAACTGCTCATCCATTTATCTATCTTGTTTGTTGATCATCGCTTGCTTGCTTTGATTGATTTTATTACTTGTTTGAACACTTATCCATTGATGATTAGTCTCTATAAAATTACAAGAAATGTGAGATCGCTTAAGCGCTAGTACCTACCTCCCTGTGGTTCGATAAATTATTTTAATTGGTCATCACTACTACAAAATGGCTAATCAAGTACGAGATACCACCACGACCTAATCTAGCAGTGCCACAGCAGCAGTATTGGGATGGTCCTGATGAGTACTTAAGGGAGCAGTTCAGGTTGATGAACGAGCATCTAGCCAACCTGAACAATAATCAGAAAGAGACGAACCGTCAGCTAGGTTTGCTTACCACGAGTTATGCAGCACTTGATATGAGATACACCGCATTGCATACGAATTACGTGGAGATGTATAGGAGGTTGGAAAAGATGCAGGCTGATGAGCGAGAGCTAGATAGGAAGCTGAATAATCTCCATTGGTATTTTGATCGTTAGCGCACATAGATGAGTGATGATGATGATGCTCCGCAGGAGTAGGTTGCGCCAGGTTTTTTTCCCTTTGTCTGCTCATCTCATTCTCCTTCTCTTTTTCTCTTTACAGGATGGGTATTTGTGGTGTGTGTGGCATGTAGTATATTGATATGTTGGTTTGAGATTGGATTGAGGTGTGATACTTTATAATTGATGATGGATTGGTAGGAGAAGCTTGATTTGGATTGTTATGATGGGTTCTTTACTAAGTATGTTGCATTCGTATTTTACATGTGTTGATTTTATTGATGAAAAGCATGTATAACTTGTTAAATATGTGGAGTTCATTATGAAATTGATCTTGATTATATGCTTTAAGGAGCGCTTAGGATTTTATTTACTCATGTGAGAATTTGAGCCTTATGAAATTATGCTATATGCATGATAGTTTATTCTTGTGAGAATCGTTCATATGACCGTATTCTAGAACTTGGCTTGAAGTCTTGTTTGAGACTTATGATTGATTAGTTATTAGGACATGATCTTAGACCATTATTGTTATTTGAGTTACTTAGCCAAATTTTACCTTCTCATGTAATGTATAAATCATTAGAAGCCCTTTGAGCCTTTACAAACTTTTTTTTGGCAAGCCTTGATTAAAAAGCCTTTATTTATCCTTTACTTGAGACATGTTGAATACCCTATTCATTAGTAGAGAGTTGAGGTGAATAAATGCTAGCTGGAATGAAGAAGAAAAGGAGATGAATTTGGTTGAGTAGCATGAATTTGAAGAAAATAAATATGGTTAAATCTTGTTTAGGGGTAGTGCCTGAAACCGGTACCCCGACTGCTTAGAAGGGAAGTGCCCGAAATTGGTACCTTTGTACTGTGAAAAAAAGAAGAATGATGTTGATGTCAAGGAAAAGAAGGAAAAATGAATCGCGAAGATCATGAGAATAAGAAGGAGAGAAGAAGCTATTTGATGAAAAGAAAAATTCCAAGGTAATTCTCTACTAGTGAATTAATCACGTTATCTATACTTTCCTACCTTTACCAAAGAGCCGACATTATAATCCAAAAGCAAGTCATGTGTGATCCTAGTAACAAAGTGATTATAAGTTGATTTTAGAGACATTTGTCAAGCTTATGCTTACGCGGGGATATGAATTAAATTGAGCATATATACTAACCCGTTTAAGTGTACATCTTTTATACTTGAGAGTGAGAGTAAACACTTATCTAGTGAGCTAGATGACTTAGTACTCCGAAGTGTATTATAATTGAGTGATATTTTGCGTGAATGAAATATGATACGAGTGATACTTGTTTTAAGGTGATAGATTTGCATGTATATGTATGACTTGTATTGGCTAGATGGACTTGTGATATTTACACTTACTCATATGTTTTGATTTCGTTGCCTCGGGATGAGCAACATGTAAATTTGGGAGTTTGATGAGTGTGTAAATTCACGTGTTTTGAGCTCTGATTTGTGTGATAATGATGTAAGATTTGATCTTAAGTCAGGATAAATCGAGTTGAATTGTAGAAAGTTATGAATCAGGTGCGTTTGAGTCCATTTAAGTGGATTTTCAAAGGAAAATGAATTAAAAGTGATCGAAACTAGAGAAAAGGTGTTGAAGACACCAGTTCGACCAAGCAGGGACGTGGTTCGACCAACTGGAAAGTGGTTCGACCAGCACCCCTAGTCGAACTAGGTGAAGAGGAGCATCAGGAGTGTGGTTCGACCACGATACTTTGGTTCGACCAACCACAGTGGTCGAACCATGGTCAAACCAGAAGCATAAGTTTTCACAGTTGCAGTTCGACCACGAAGCTTTCGGTTCGATGTGTCATTCTAGTCAAACCAGGGACCTGCCAATATTTTACAGGTCGATTCGACTTGCGATTCGACCAGCCTTGATCGGTTCGACCAGGGGTCTTGGTCGAACCAATGCGCTGGAATATCCGAATCCATATTTTTACATCTTCAGTTCGTGTTTTAGCTCAAAAAGCCCATCCTAGATTTGTAAGGAGAGTTCACAAGTATAAAAGGAATACCCTACGCAAGGAAAAGTGAGCCATTCACCACCTTCATTCTACACAATATCCGAAGCCCTACCACCATTCACGGAGCTGTGGAGAGAGATTCGTATGTCGAATCAAGTGAGAACCAAGTGAAGATTCAAGATGGAGAGAGATGCGAAGTCGCCCGCATCTAGGGTTTATTTCGCATCTTAATTTATCTTGTAATTTTCAAGACTATGGGTAAGATCTATCCAACCACCATGATTGTTCTTCGATCAATCATGAGCTAGAACCGCTTCGGTAGTTATAGGGTTTATGAAAGTTTTATAAGTTAATTGAACTTCCGTGTGTATACTACGTACAACACTACTTGTGGTTTATTTTATATAAGATTATGCGTTTTTAATTCGTACTCAAAGTTATTTTGTGCATCATTAATTGTTATATAGAGTCTGAAATCATATCTTGATTATTGATTGAGTGCGTTCACTGCTGAGCAGGATTTCATGTTATGATTCTAAGTGAAGGGATTCTGAAGTCTCATTAGAACTATCTTATATAAATACTTGTTAATTGAATCTTATTCGGGTTAATAAGTAGGATAAAGAGTATAACTTCATAGTACCTATAAAGGAAGATCATATCGGGTTAGAGTACTTAGTGCATGGGAAATAATTATAGATAGTACCTAGAAAGGGGGTGAGTTATATTTCTTGCTCCAAGGATATTCACACGAGTCACACGCTTATTTACTTGTATCTATAGAGTAGATTTGCATGGTTTAGTGATGCTTCTATATTCCACAAGGCAGAGTCGGACATTGATACATGGAAGGGGAATTAATGAGTAAAACTGGATGGCCCGAATGACTACTTATCTTCTCACTTATTCACTTTTGTTCACTCTCTACTGTTATTAACTTTAATTGTTCTTTTAATTATTTAGTAATTAGTTACTTAATCACACAATTATTTTGCCATAATAGTCTTAATACGTTAGAGTATAATTAAATTAATAATAATACGTTCTTTGGGTTCGATAATCATTTGGTCGCTTATCAAAGCTACAATAGCATCCATCACACTTGGGGATTAATATTGTGTATTGAGAAAACGTTCATTACCTTACCATGATTTGGCTTTAAAATGGAAAATAATTAAAGATGTTTGATGATTGATTATATGAGTGCATCATAAAAACTACCATGTCATTGAAAATCCAAAAAAATTGTAATTAGATTTATTTTTCTATGCATTTTATTTTCTTTTATTTTTAAACATCCTTTTCAATCGTCTCTAACTAATAACGATATTATACCTAAAGGCCATGAATTCTAAATTTCCTTAGGTTCGATATTTTGTTGCTTGGTCACCCCAACTATTAACGACCAATCAATTATAAATTTTTTAAATGAAAATATTACTCCTTGTCAAATTCTGATATATTATGTTCTTTTTGTATTTTTGTTGGTATGAATTATATTTTTTATTTAAAATAATAATAATTCATTTCTTTAAAGAGTAATTTTTTGTATTGTAAAGAGTAATTTTGATAAAATAAAATTTTATTATAGAATGAGTTCACAAAGTTATTTATGTAAAACCCTCTCACATTAATGTATCTATTGGAAAGAGGTAATATTTTCAAATAAAAATTATTCCCTCTATCCCATACCAATTAAATATTTTTATACGTATTAAGAAAATTCACTTTGTAAGTGGTTTAGTATTTTTTTTTTATAATAAAAAGTGTAAATTTTATAATAAAAAGTGTAAATGTGTATTAATTGAAGATGACATTTTTTTAAAAAATAACGTGTATTAATAGATTAGTTGTATTGAATGTATTTCTACTTTAGAAATATGTTAATTTTTAACAAAAAGAAAATATGTCAATGGGATAGAGTAATATTTTAAAGAAAATGTAATGTTTTTTAAAACAAAAAAATAAAGTAAGGGTATGTTTATTTAGTCACCTATTAATAAATTCAATTTAGTGAATCATGATCATCTCCTTGTCACTCATTGATTGGCATGCATGGCGTAGTTGAAGGATTGAAGACAAAGACATATAAATAAAAGTGAACAAAATGGAATAGAATGAATTAGGTAGGTACATATTACATATGAAGGTTCAAGTGTATTTAGCAGGCCTAGGCAGAGGCTTGAGAAAACCGCATATTTGCTGAAAAGCGGGAAGGTTGTACTCATCCCTGAGGGAGAATTCAGGTGAGAGAACGCTGAAGTAAAATTGCTGGCCCAAATAAGTCCTCTCCCACATGTCCGACCTCACATTCCACATGCCCGCATTGTCCAGAGTGGTCATCACGGCAGCCCATGACCCCGGGTATACCTGAATGGTATGCCTGCTTATAGCGTCCAACAGGTTGTAGTGCTTCCTCTTCAAGGGGCTCCACCGCCCTGCCTCTATTGCCACCGCAAAGAACGAGTACCCATCCAGATGCCATGTCTGGATGGTCTTCTCGCGGTTCTCGAAGATGATCTCCACAAAATTTCTGAACGTCGCGTTCTTCACGCTCGGGGCCAACACCACCTTGGTCCCCTCGGGAGGAGGCTCGTCCTTCACAAGATCGTACTTGAACACCTTGTCCGCCTTCCCGTAGTACTCGGCCAGTTTCAGCGGGGTCTCCGTGTCCACATGGGACACCCCATTCACAGCAAACCGGAGCTTACCATTCACCAGGTGGCGAGAGTTTGCGAGCTTGATGGTGCGCGTGATGTTGATCTGGCCGTAGTGGTAGGAGCCCTGTGGGTTGGGACGGGCAGCACTGGCGGTGAGATTCCACCTGAAGGAGCGGAACTGGTTGATGGACCAGGCAATGCCCACGGAGTTCTCGGGAGGTGGGGGTGGGAGAGCCGGGGATGCAGGGCCTCTCCCATTCTTGTACCGGATGACGGCCACTGATGACACCACCTTCTTGAAAAACCTGCTAGAAGCCACAAAGTAGTAGTCTCTCGGGGTTTGGTTGGCCGTCACCAGCACGGACATGCACTGCCCCACGTGGACATCCAGAGAATCGTATAAGTTCTGGACCGTGTGGGATCCCTCCACCTCCACCAGTTTCATGGTGTGCCCCTGCACCCGGAAGTTTACGGACAGTCTGAGACCCACGTTGCACACCCTGTATCTGTAAGTCTTGCCGGCCTCCATTGTGAGGAGGGCCTCGGCACCAACATCCCCGATCTTGACCGACCTGCCGTTTATTTGGATTCCATCGGGCCTCCCAATGGATCGACCCGAGTCGAGCACGCGCTTGAGAGTTTTGTGGCCGTCGTTGTACCAATCACCGAGAAGGATGGGATACTCATCGGCGGGGTTGTCGAAAGGAACCGGGATGAGGTCACGGCTGTGGACCTTGAGCATGCCAATTCCGCCAGAGGCCCTGTGAAGTGCGGTGGTGGGGAAGTAGACATAGCTGCCAATCTGGTCTTTCACCTGGAAGCGATAGGTGTAGTTGGTACCGGGGAGGATGGGGCACATGGTGCCCAGGGTGCCGTCCTGCCAAGAGTTCTTCCTTTGTTGAATGCCCGCCCAAGTGAGGAGGAAAGGTTCGTCCAAGTGGTTGAATACGTTCACCACAATGTTGTTGTTGGAGGTGCAATTTATCTGAGGCCCCGGGAACTGACCATTGATCAGAATTCCCTGTTGGGGGACTCCAAGGGGAGCAATCCTGCCGTACGACACGTGCCATTCGAAGAAGTGATAAGGATCCTCTGCTATGCCCACCGCGAATATGCACGCACATAATAATACAACACTAATCTGGCTCCTTACGGAACCCATGGCTTTTCTACTACTTCAAAATTTCTCTTTTTCTTTTTCTTTTTCTTTTCTTTTTTTTTTTTTTTGTAAAAAAAAAAATTATATTTTTTTATTCTTCTGGAGGGTCTGCCAGGAAGAAGATTGGTGGTCGGGGAGGATGCCTTCCTCTGGCGAATAAAAGTAGGAAATATGGCTGGGGTGAATGAATGAATGAAGGGGTTATTATAAAGGAATACTTGGAAGGTTGGTTAATCAAGATTCTCGCTACTCCTCTAATTATTTAAATCACATGTATAGCTCCTGAATACACTCTTCCCCCCTCCCTCGCTCCATTCTCATCCATTCATATGCCTTCTTCATATATGTATTGCAATACACATACAATTTGATAAGCCTTCTCATCCATTCATATGCTTTTATATATTATGTATTGCAATCAAAGAGACAATGTGATAAGCCAGACACGTGAGTCAAATTTGTTTTTCAAATTTTACCTTACAAATTACGCCTAGCTTTTGTCCCCGCACTAACAAACATATCCTGTTAAAATACTGAATATAAATGTAAATATTAAGCATCTAAAAAGAATGTATGCACTCCAATGCATCATGTTCGACAAGTTGCAACACTCGTCAAAACACAGAAGAAAATATCTGAACAAGAAGGCCATACTTCCGACACAAAATGTGCTTATTCATGATTTCTTTATGTATTATTCACTCTAGATTCAACCTGATTAACTTTCACAAATTATCTCTGATTGAAGACGAAGAAGAAGAAGGCAAGACTTATTCAGACATTGATTAAAAGATGAATAAAGCAAAGCACTGACAATCAGCACACATATCCCCACCACCACCCCACACCCCACCACCCAAATCAGCAACAATAAATGGTGCGACAGACCACAATTGATTTAAGACACAACGCACTGGTTGATCAGAATCTAAGCCATGTTCACCTTTGAGGAGGATCCACTGTCCTAACATTTGCACCAATCATACTCTCAATTCTATCTTTAGTAATCTCCACAAAATGACCCACCATTTCATGAAACTGCTTCAGGCCAGACAGCGGGAGAATTATGGATGAGCGATCTGAGCCTGTGACCTGCAATTTCTCATATTAGGAGGAACAAGATGAAAATATAGTCAAGTTAAAACGTGATAATATTTCCAATTCATACCTCAGATATTCTCAAGAAATGACCTCTGTTGTTGCTGCCCAAATCAAAGAAGAATTTCTTTTGGTCAGCTCTTATCACTTTTGAGACTCCTAGATTACCTATGTCATCAGGTGGCGGCAGATCAGAAGAGCGATCAACATTCAAGTCAGCTGCCGAGGCAGGTTGAGAACTATGGCTGGATATAAAACCAGCCCCCACATCATCTGAAAGCCCAACAAGCCGTTCGGGGGCTTCAGAGTTCTGCTGATGCTTACAAATAATCAGGAGCACGTGAAGATTTGCTTTCTAAGGTACCTGAATAGTAACTAGACTAGATGATGAATGAATGCGTAGATAGTTTACCTGATCGGGCAGGATGAAAAGCCCTGATGCTTCATTAATTTCACCCAAAATATTTCTGAAGGCTGCCCAACCTTCATCACGAGCACTTCCTGCCGGGACAATAATAGTGCTGCGGTTACGGCTGACAGAAGCTTCAGATATCTGCATGCAATGAGTCTTGTCACTTGAAATAAAGGCTCTTGATGTGCACAACAGCTTAATGTTGAGAAGGTCTCCAGAAATTATACAAAGAGTCTTCTCCTTCAACTTAAACATTTTCTTCATATGGATTCATATTATAACACAGTCTACCCCCAGTTCAGAAAAATGTTACTTGTGAAGGTAAACTGGCTTATCAATCATACAAAGATGAAAGCAATGTGAATGGCAGACAAATTAGTCAAAACAATCATCACTTTAAAGTTGTTTTACATTAGAACCATTAATAAAATCATCTTTCAAGAATCTCAAATTAGTTATATCACGCATTATCATGTTCACAAATAGTCAACATAGTGAAACTATATGATATGCAGCTCATGATTTTTTTGGCAGACCATGCATTAGCAAATGCATAATTAAGAGTTGGATTTTTTTTATTTTTTTTACACTAAATTTGCATTCATTTGTTCCTCTTATTAAATTGTTTTGTGGCCTGGAACTAAGAGATGTGCAAGATTACAACTATTTAAGACTATCTATATCTTTAATTAAATCATAAACTGAAATTTCAGCGTAATAATCAGATTTAAGAATTCTGTCATCTTTATCTCTATTTTCATCATATTATCTACAACAAATTGATAGCCTCTACAGTAATCTTATGAGTTCTTGTCTAGAACCGTACAGAAATGCAGGCACGTGGAACCAAAAACCCAAGAAACCTAATATTTTAGCATTGAATAAAAATTACAACTTGCAGCGGCTTTTGTGATGGCAATGGCTAATAGAGCTCAATATAGCAAAACATCAATTAAAACTTAAAAGGCAGTGTCGACAATAAGTTTAAGGCAAAAAAAGAGTAACTAACTTTAAGAAACCGTCCCCTTCTATTCTCGCCGACTTCGAAATAGAAAACCTGCAATCAGACAGGGACAAACTTAAAGCATGGAACAAAACAGAGAAGGTTTATATGATTATCAGTAGGTGCATGGTTGTATCAAAGGTGCCTTGGTGTCGAGCTGGAGCTCTTTGCTAAAGACATCTTGATCATCGGAATTGACATAGTAATTGAAGAGATCGAGGAACCAGGAGATGCCGTTGGAGGGAACTATGATAGTGGACCTTGTCGCCGAAGTCTTCTCAGAGATCTTGAGGTAGCGCCCTCGAGGATTCTCCTTGAGGTCGAAGTAGAATAGCTTGTGCTCGACCTGCAATGTCTTGCACAGCAATTCGACATCATTACCCCCTCCACCGCCGCCACTGCCGCCGGCGGAAGAATTCCCCTCCATCGGTAACCAGCAACTTTTCTTTCTCTAAACTAAAGTCAGCAAATAATAATTAGAAACGAATTATGACACTAGAGAATCCGGCGACAACAGTAGAATTCAAAATTTAAATACTATTAGAGAAGGTAATTGAAGCTATGAGGGCGACCAACGCATCGAATTGGTGGGTGTAGCAGGCGATCTATTCCATCTGGGTTGGGTTTGGGTTTTTAAGAAAGAATGAAGTAAAAATTGAGGAGAAAAATCGAATGTAATTGTAGCTGTAGCTTAGTTTAGATTGGGTTGCATAGGGCCAGCGTTATGTTATCTAATTTTTGGGGAAGACTTGGGCTTATCGCACCACACCGCTCGCCATCAGCTAGCTATTTTACAATTCCGCTTCCCACGTATCCTCTACTACTTCAACGCGCCAAAGATGGATATACTAATGGTTATTGCTTTGTCGGCACTTGTGCCAAAGGGTACTTGGTATCACTTTCAAAAATTTATACTACATTTATTAATAAAAGTATGCTCTTTTCGTCGCCTTATAAAAGGGTCTATTTTGAGCATCCCGTCTCTTTTATTTTTTATACACATAACTCTTTTCATATTTTTTATACACATAAAGATTCACACATACATCTACTAATATAATTATAATATACTATATACTAAAGGGGGATTTTGGATTTATTATGTGGCATCATGTGAGCAATTTAGGTGATTTGTCATTTTTAGAGATTTTTAAATTTTTTTTAATAATAAACTTGCTTATGAAGGAAGATAATGTAGTTACTTTATTTTAAATAACCAATCAAAATATTTCATTTTTCTTTATCTTATTTAAAAATTTATCTAAAACTTTAAGTGTTTTAAATTTTTTTATTTTTAAATAGGATTTATATAAAAAATATATTAAATTAATTGTCTTTTCATGATCTTTAATTTGACATTCATATTACTAATAATATACGATTGGAGAAATAGATTCTTAAATTTAATAACAATTTTTATGTTGTAAAATATTCTTTAATAAAATATATTAATAAATAAAATATTTTTAGAAGAGTAAGAAATTATTTAATATATTTAATTTATTTATCCTTAGAATTTTAAGTTTAATAAATTTAGTTAATTATAAAATTCTAAATGAGGAATTTCATGAAAAAATAAATCTTAGTTTAATATTAATTAATTTTTATAATTTTTTTATCGTTAATTATTTATTTTATATTATTTTATTATTTTTAATAATTTAATTTTAATTATACAATAATTTATAATTATTATATGCATTTATTAATTTTATTTATTAAATGATAGTTGTTATGGATGGTAATTAATGGACATTTTAAGTACCCATTATATCCAAATTTTAATAGGGCACGTATGAATAATTGTAAACGGATTTGAGACGGATACAGTTAGTTGTAAAAATCACATTAGGGTTTGAAACGAGTATGGATAATACTGCAATACCCGCGGGTACTACACACACACACACACATATATATATATATATATATATATATATATATATATATATATATATATATATATATATATATATATATATATATATATATATATTACACACAAAATTTAATGTATTTATTTAAAATAATAGAATCTAATTTTTATTTTAAAATCACATATGAACACGAGTGCCAAAAATAAACGAATACGCTACGCGTTGTCATCTCTAATAATAGTTTTATGTTTAATAATTATGATTTCTTAAGATTATACTTTTTCTGTAATAATTTAAATATGATAATATAAGAACTTAATATATAAAAATAAATATTTTGTATTGGCAATATAATATTGAAAATTATATATAAATTTATATTATAATGTTATGAATTTTTAATAAACTTTACAAAAGTTTAATGTGTTGTATAAATTTTTTTGTTTAAAAATTTTAATATTTAAAAAAATAAAAACTTTTATGAATAAAATTATTCTTATTAATTTATATAGAAATTGTTAATATTATTGAAAAAACTTGTTTTGAATTGTCTCAGGTGAGGATTTAAGTTATAAGTATAAAAAGTAATAGCTTGTATAATGGAAAGTGGTACTCCAACCAAATACACTATATTGTTCGCGTACTACAACCAAACACAATATGATATCGAATACATCTTTTGGGTACTCCAACCAAACACATTATATACTATTCGGTTACTACAATCGAACACAATATAAAATCTTAATTATTAGAATATTTATGTCTTATTAATTTTAAATATTTTAATTTAATTATTTTTTGAGCACGTTTAGCAAATTCAAAAATACAAATAGCTAATTCCATAAAAAATTCAAATATCCCGCGTAATACGCGGGCTTCGTACTAGTATGTGATATAAATCATAAGTTTTTTTATCAAGCAAATTCAAAATGCATTCACGAGTACAATGGGTACTCCAATCTCAAAAATTACAATAAAAGATGAAATGAATAAATCATATCAACACCACCTGAAGTTATAAGTCTTGTACATGCTAAATTCCTTGACAACGTTAACCATGTAGACATGCACGAATATTGTTACTCCACACCCGAAAGATATAAATCATAAGTATTTCATTTTTATTAAACGAATGATTTATAAAATAGAGTTTTTGGACAGTTATTACTTTTCATTGATCAAATATCACTTTCTATTAAAAATATTATCACTTTTTATTTATATTACTAATTATTCATGAAATAATTAAATTGATCGGTTATTACTTTTACTTAGTATCACTTTTATTAAAAATACATCATTTTTAGTGAAAAACAAAATTATATAAATCATATCAACATCACATGAGGTTATAAGTCTTGTACACACTAAACTCCTTGACAACGTCAACCATGTAGACATGCACGAATATTGTTACTCCACACTCAAAAGATATAAATCGTAAGTATTTCATTTTTATTAAACGAATGATTTATAAAATAGAGTTCTTGGGCGGTTATCACTTTTCATTGATCAAATATCACTTTCGATTAAAAATATTATTACTTTTTATTTATCCTATTAATTATTCATGAAATAATTAAATTGACCGGTTATTACTTTTACTTAGTATCACTTTTATTAAAAATATTATCACATTTTATAATTTCTATAAATTGTTTGTGAAATTCACTTTCACAATTATTTATCACTTTTTGTAAAGATATTATCACAATTTTTTTAAATGTTATTACTTTCCGTTCAAGAAATAATTTACATCACCGTCATCACTTTTTATCAATTGAGTATCACTTTCTTTATAAAAGTTATTACTTTCTTATCATTCTCACGAAAGTCATTCGTTAGACGAACTCATATAAGTCTTTGATATTATGAATTATTCATAACATAATTCAAATTCAAATGAAAAGTTATCATTTTTGTTTGATTAGTATTTTTTTATATTAAAAAAAATGTTAGTACTACTTTTTAATAATATCATCACATTTTATAAATTTATAATATTTAAATAAAAAATAAATTAGTTGATGATAAATTTAAAATCATTACATATATAAATAATAAAAATTAAATTTAAATAAGAATAGAAAAAATATATATAAATATAAGGTCTAATTAAATTTTTTTTCATAATTAGTTTTTAATTTGATGTTAACAATACAATGCTCCTTAAATTTATTTAAACCCAATTAATTATTAATATTTTTATTTTAATTTTATAACAACTAAACAATACCCTTTACAATTATTTGTTTGGCTTAACAAAAAAAAAAAAAGAAGGGCATGAACCCAAATTATGTAAAAAAGTAAAAACAGGGCCATTTACCAAAAAAAATAAAATAAAATAAAAATTAAAGATATGTAAATATTATTGTACATTGTACCATATATGTTTTACTCAACCAAACGAGCCTTGTAATCAAGTTTGGCTGAGGTCCAACGCAACCGACTCTGGGTTGGGTTAGGGTACTACTAGCTACTAACCTCAAAACCTTCCCGCCCATACCAAAGCACTGTAATAGGGGCAATTTCACAACCACCTCTGCGACTCTCTCCTCTCAATCTTCGTTTAAATTTCCACATTTGATTGTATTCAATGTCAGGCGCCACTGACGGCACTGCCGTCATCGAACTTAACGAGGCTATTGATGGAGATGAAATCGGTTCCAGAAATTACCGCTTCAACAAAGTTGGAGAGCATGTTCCTATTAACTCTGATGGCTCCTTCCAGTTCGAACCTCAATCTCTTCCCTCCCAACCTTTGGCCGTCTCCGAACTGTTTCGCCTCCTCTTTGTCGCTCATCCCCAAGGTAGTTCCCCATCCTAATACATCTGTCATAAGTGTATTTTTTTCCGTTGCAAATAATTCGCAGTTTTTGGGCTTAGGGTTTTATGTTGCGAGGACCAAGGACGTGATGGCATCCGCCGAGGAGATTAAAGAGAAGAAGACTGGCTCGTGTGTACAGGAGTTGAGCCTTGTGGATGTTTCTATTGGAAAGGTTTCAATACTGGCCTTGTCAATCGATGACTCCTTGCTTGCTGCTACTGTGGGCAGCCGTGTCCATTTCTTCGCTGTTAGCGCTTTGCTCCACAAGGTTTATCTTTTCCATCCTATATGCTCTGTGATTATTGATTTTTCGGTGTATACAGCGGGGCTGCACTTGTCATTCTGTAAGAAAGTGATATGTTATCATTCTATAACTGGATGACCCTATTTGGAACTTTAACTTTATATAAAATGGAGCAAACGCTAATTGACTTGCAAACAACAAGCCAATTTTTTTCGTATCAAACTCAGCTCATCAATGAACCAATGTATCTTAATATCTGAATTGATTATCAGATCAGATTTTGAATGCTAGTGGACCAGTAATGTCTCACTAAATAGTGGTTAAACAGGAACAGAAGCCATCATATTCAGTCCCAGTTGATGATTCCAGTTTCATCAGGTCTGTACATTGGTCTAGAAAAGTTGCAAAAGCTTTTCTTATTCTGTCATCCAGCGGAAAGTTATATCATGGATCTGGACAAGGTCCCATTAATTATCTGATGGACGGTGTTGATTCTGGTATGCTCTATCTCATTATGCTTCTGTTTTATCGTCTCAACTGCCACGATAATACCCAATCACACATTGTTGGTTGTGGGTCAGCAAATGTTATAACAGCCATCAATTTATGCTAGAAAGACAAGTATCTTGGAATGAAGATTATTTTCTTTTTGTTTTTCCCATTGATATTACCACTTTCTTCTAGTGAATCCGTCCTCATGTCATAAGTTGTGTAAACACTTTTCATCATATTATCCTTTTTTCTTTGTATATTTTTCTTTTCTCATGCAGTCACATATTCTTATAGTTGACTGGAGTATAAAAGGTAATTTTGTTGCTGTGGCAAAAAAGAATGTTGTCAGCATTTTATCGTCTCAGTTCAATGAAAAGTTAAGTTTTCTGCTATCATTCCAGTCAATGCTTGGAGATTCTGATGCTAACCAAGTTATTAAAGGTTCTGTTCCTTCTCTATAAAGTTTTGATGCATTGGTTAATTTTCTGCCTGGATCTTGAATCTTTTACTTAGATTCTTCTGTTGAATCTGTTTCAGAGTGCAATGTTAAAAATTGTTGACACATGTCAGTGTCACTATCAAATGTTGCATAGCATTATTTTTATGGTGTATTTAGTCATTGGGTTTCTCATCGATCTTTTGACCATTGCTGTGCCTTGCATAGTTGTTAAAGGCGAGAGGCGCACAAAGGAACAAGACTCAGGCGCGCCTTTTGGTCATTGTGCCAAAATATGGTTTTTATAATATATATACACAAATATATCCTACTTACAACTATATTGCCTAACTAAATTAATGTAAATATCACATAACATCACATAATGATGCATAATAGCTCATAACAGAATTATAACACATAAAGCATACACATAAAAATTCAAAATTAAAATCTTCCATGCAAATAAATAGTAGGTTAATGAAAGTTTCAATAGATAAGCTACTAGCAAACTAATTAGTCCTCATTCCTCATCCTCATGCTCAAATTGATCATCTTTCTCATTAAATTCTTCTTCTTCATTCACATCACACTCAAGATCAACTTCAATATCTTCATCATCATCTTCATGTACAAGCCTTAAAGATGAGGTTCTTACCCTCTTTCCTTTATCCATTTGATCATTTCTTTAGTACTTGTTGGTGTAGCACTTGAAGTTGACGAAGTAGCAGTTTGGACTTTTTCTCCAATGTTTATTTTGAAAGTTCAAAGTCCAAACCCTAACCCTAACCCTAATTGTCTATCTATTACATTTTATAAGGCCCACTCCATTTTTAAGGCAAAAACATGATAGCATAGTAATATTAGAATAGCAACTTCAAAAAAAGATAAAAGTAGGCATGTTTAAGAGGCACGCCTAAGGCGCGTCTTTTGGGTGATGAAAAGGCGCATATAGGCACACAAAGGCGCTCACCTTTGGTACAAACGCCTGGAATAGCAAAAAATCGGGAAATCTAGGTGCAAACCCCTGAGCCTGAGCCCTTAGGCGTGCCTGAGGTGCGCCTTTAACAACTATGGTGCCTTGCCAGCTTAGATTGTTCTTTTTCAGAGTATTTGTGCATGCAGTGCCTGGTGGAACCTTTCTGGCCCTGCTCTGTGTTTTGCTAATGTCTAAGCAATTAGAGTCGAATAATCCATTTATAATTCCTTCATTAGGCTAATAGTCTTTAGATGTGACAGTTAGCATGAGGTGAAGCTGGAGATTGTTTACTCATATTTTGGTATGTGGATGAATATGTTAATATCCTTAAATAAGAGAGTTCGGTCATCCCATAATTATGAGATGCGGTATGGTAATTTCCATAATGACTTTGTACGTTATGGACTACTGGTGTTTGTTAGATCGCCCTATTGGTTAGCCTGGGGATAAAGATTGCCTTTTCTCTCATAGTATTTGGTAGGTACCCTGAAGATAATGTTTTTTCAAATAGCATCTGGAAAGCTCTGCCCTTCAATATAGGTTTTGGTTCTACTTCTATCATGGCAGCATATTGTTTTTAGAGTCCAGTCCAGTGTATGCTTGGAGTTGAGTGATTTTTTTCCAGTGTGAAGGTTGTCTACAAGCAACTTTTTACAGTTCTTCTGTCCTATTGGGATCCTGTCAAAGTTACAATGATGTTTATTGGTTATCTATGCACACCAAGGAGATAAAATATCTTCCTGTGTGTCTGATTTAGATTTTTTGCGGGTCTACAAGTCTAAAATTTCAACTTGGCCTGAATTTTCATTCCATTCAGAGTTTGAGTTTATTTGTTGCAACACTTTTAATGATGAAAGCATAGTTGTTAAAGGCGCGCCTAAGGCGCTCAGGCTCAGGGTTCTGCGCCTAGATTGTTGATTTTTTGCTATTCCAAGCTCATGTATCAAAGGCGCGCGCCTAGGTGCGCCTCATCAACATCCTTTTTTTTTTTTTGAACTTGCTACTCAATTATTAAAGGGTTTACACGTTTTTAAGATAAAAATGGACAGCCCACTTATAAAATGAAATAAATAGAGAATTAGGGTTAGGGTTTTAGTACTTGAACTTTCAAAACAAAGACAAAAAGGTGGGCTGCCTTCACCTCCACCATCTGCCGCTTACGAACTTTATTTGTGTGTATGTTTTATCTGTTATAATGCTATTATGAGTTATTATGTATCATTATGTGATGTTATGTGATTTTTACTTTAGTTTAGTTAGGTAATATGATTGTAAGTAGGATATATTTGTGTATATACATTGTAAATTCAGTTTTGGGCAAAATGTAGCTCAGGCGCGCCTTTCGCCTCAGGCGCGCCTAGGGTCTGTGCGCCTAGGTGCGCCTCTCGCTTTTAACAACTATGGATGAAAGGTAGATCTTGTAGTGTTTATTTATAAACCTCAAGTAGCAAGGTCATTCATTGTCTTCAAACTAGATTTTGGTCATACATTCTGTAATTATATTACTCTGACTCTTGTCTCAGTTGATTCCATCCGATGGATCCGTCCGGATAGTATAGTTGTTGGATGTTTCCAATTAAATGATGAAGGGGAGGAGGAGAATTACATAATCCATGTCATCACAAGCAGGGGCGGAAGAATTACTGATGTCACCGTATGCATCCTCCATATTTTCTTATATAATTGGAACCAATTTATGCATGTGATCATTTAATTTACAATATACCTAAGATTACGGAGAAACTATTAAGTAACCTTTTTTTCTTTTAATAATTTATATGTTCCCTTTCTTATATGTAATGATGATGTAAATATACTAATATTTGTCCTTTCATATCTTAATCATTATTGCTATTTCAGTTGTTATTGTGAGAAATATATGCTAATTGATCGCATCAACTTGTTTTAAGCTGTTAAGCTAAGTAGTTATTAGATACCGATATTTTGATAAAGAACTCACATGTTACCATTGCACTAGTTTCTCTGGATCTGTAATAGCCTCTCATTTTCCACTCCATATGTTGTAAAATTAAGATTGTCTTGATCTTATCTAATGTTGTATCTCCAGTGAGTTTTGGCAAGTAGTTAATTTTTACTTATGTAGCTAAATCTCAGGGATTAGGCATCTGCATATTTGACTTTGTTTGACACATATACAGTATTTTGTTTATATTGATCTTATTATGATTCTCCTGATTTAGGGTGTGTAAGATGCTCTGAGACTTCAATTGGCTTTCAGTAGATTTTTGTATGCTTTAGTAATACATTAGTGAGAGGCTTCATGACACTCCCCAAGGATATAACATTTGAGCTGTGCCTTTGAATTCATAATTGGGTAGTTTGCTAAGGTGGCTAAGTCTTGGATGATGGTTAGTGAACTAGGCTTTCGCTCTCTGAATGTTGCTTTGTCTTCTCCAAAGGATTTGTTTACTTTATCGACCTTTTGTTCTTTATTATTAGTAATTGTTTCCTTGTTATTGCCAATTGTATAATAGAAATTGTCATGTCTCGAATTCAACTGCGTAGAGTACTTTACTGTTCTAGATATCCACCTTCACCCTTATATAATTGATGAAATTGAAATATTACCTGAATTTATCAATCATATTAGAATCATTTATTTTTATTTTAACTGAGATAGTTTCCTTTTGCTTTAGATTTCATGTATTATTACTCTCTGGACTAAATATTGCTTCTGTTATTATTATTTTCAGGAAGATTCGAAGCCAATCATATTGTCTTTCAATAATGTCTTCGTGGATTGGTGTTCTGAAGCAGTGCAGGCCCGAAATGGACCACATCTGTTTTTCAGCTATCTAGATCTCTAGTAAATTTACTTCCTTTCATTCTTTAAAGTTATAACTGTTTTTACATCATGTCTTCAATTTTGTTGCTTTGAAGTTTTAGAAGAAAAAAAAGTTAGACGTTCTTTTCCTATTCAAGGATTTTATAGGAATATCTGAAAATGGTAAATTTATCAATTTGGCACTTGAAAAATAAATATTATTTATTTGGGGCTGATCTTTTGAAATCATCTACATGTGACTCAAAAGTCAAAACCACCCTGTTGATAGAGTTAATGTTTCTAATTCTTCCTGTGACAACTCATTTCTTCTGTTGAAAATAAATTGTTGTTCCTTCCTTTATTTATTTAATTTCTAATAATTTCATTTGAGATTCTGAATGAGTCTAATCCATCTTCAACATTCTTTTTCAATATTCTCGTGGTTCACTCCCCACGATTAAATTATAATTGAGCACTAAAGAATCAATATGGAAGAGTTAAGTGACCTGGAAATTGCATGCTTACTGGTGGATGGTGGATGGTGAGGAATATTTGTAGCATAATGGGGAGAAGTTGTGAGTAGGATTGGAAAACTTTAAGCAATTGATTAGCGATAAATGTGAGAATCGGATAAGCAAGTTGGACAATCTGTGGAAAGCATATAAATTGGAGTTTCAGGCTTTCAGCTGAGTAATGTCTTTCAATAATGAGTTTGGTTAGCCACATGAATACCAATACGGCCACGCGCTGGCTTGTTCTTGTCACCATTACTGCAATCCAATACACTGTTCTATGAACATATGTAACTTTACAACTATAGTTTTACTTGACATATATGTCTTTTGTGCAGTGGGCTGGCATTTGTTGCTAATAAAAACCTGTCCAATCATGTTGCGTTGTTCTGTTGGCATGACAGTGGGAAGAATGAAGCTGCACTGGTCGAGATTCTTAATGATGTTTGGGCTCTTCATATCAATTATCAAGGTGCTGGAACTTAAAATAGAATATTGAGTTTTTTGTACTTCACTTGGTTGTGTATTTTCCTGGTTTCTTCTTGGATGGAGATTCCATTTTTTATTCCCCTTAAATTCATGCCTCTGGAACTTCCCAAGCCTTTTTACTTGAAGAAAGTGAGTTTCTTCATGCTCAGTTGATTAGATAAAATGGTGCCCAGCTTATTTGCATGGACTGCCTTCTCAATTTTGTATTCTTTAGTTTCCTTAAGATATATAGCCTTTAAAGAGGCAACGTACAAACCTAGATTTTAATTTTGAACAGATCTCGGTGGTTCCTCCATCTTTGTATTTGAAAAACTCTGATCACCATTTGGCATGGTTTGGTATGATTAAGATCTCTGGCATCAAACTGTCTGATTGCAGGCAATGGTGATGAAAATGAGATCATTGGTCTATCCGTTGACAAGGTTTCCCAGAATGAGAATGAAAAGTTTACAATGGGCAATGAAGAAAGAGAAGTCCCACCTTGTTGTGTAATTATGTGCTTAACCATTGATGGAAATATTTCAGTTTTCCACTTCGCAAGGTAATTCTATTTGACATTGCAACTTGCCTCAACTAAGAGTTTGACCTGTACTTCTGTGGAATCTAAGAGTCAAAATTATCTACTTTCTTGTAGTGCTACAGGTACTTTATTATCATCTGATGGCTGTGCTTCTCATGAGGAAGATGATGCTTCTCAGATTTCTTCCATAGTTGCTGACGAAAGAAGAGAGCCAACCTTTTCTCTGTCTCAATCGCAAAAACTTAGTATTATTGAAGTTGAAAAAACTAAGGCCGAGGCGACAACTTTAAATGATTCGTCGCGTTCTTTTAATATCGACATCAGACCACAAGAGGAGAATTCACCAGAAAACATGGGACACAAATCTTTTGTGAATTCGAAGACATTGAATTTAGATGGTCCTGAAAAATCCCCCTCCATAATGCTAAATCAAAATCATAATTCAGAGAATAAATTAATATCAGAAGTCGAATACAACAAAGGTGTTTTCTCAGGGACAGTAGCAGGTGATGTTTCTCGTCAATCAGTAAACAACTACTCACTATTGGAACCCAATGTGGATCCATTACGTAAAGTGCTGCCACCAGAAAATACTCAAAGTGTATGGCCTCTAACCAATTCAAGTGCAAGTGATGGTGTTTCAAAAACTTCGGAGGTAAGGTTCTCGTCGCTTCCTTCTGGTGCAGTTGACCATTTGGATACATGTACGTTACGATCTGCTGGAGGTGTACAGAAACATCCCACCAGTTTACAGGAGAAACCTTCTCTCAATTTTACTTCTCCTGGACAGACAGTGGTGACTGCACAGAGGAACAGAATTTCGCCTCCAGCATATGTTGGTTTTCAAGTGTCTTCAGGGAAAAGTTCTGCTTCAGTTTCTCCTGTCAACTCTGACTTAAAGAAGGAACTAAGTTCAGCGTCCTTTAGACACATTGCACATAATCCATTTAAACAGTCTGGAAAACATTCCATACTAGTTACATACTTTGATAGAGATGGATCTTTTCATATGCATGGTCATTTTTTGGATTTGTCTTTTTGGCACCATACATAACTTATTTAACCCCCATGCTGTTCTAGCTCTTTATAACTGCTTGGTGCAATTAGGTGCCTTGTCCATTTTCTGAACATTTATATTTTAATAGCTTCAGTTTATGACCTTAGCATTTGTGTTTGTGTCATTGAGGTAGTATGACTTTAATTAAATCTGCAGTTGGAAGTTTCTTTTAATGCCTTTCCATGTTACTGTGACTTCAGGTTGAAGATATGGCAAGGAAACTGGATATTCTTCTTGAAAGTGTTGAAGGAGAAGGAGGTTTCCTAGATGCATCTATAACTTCACAAAAAAACTCTCTTGTAGAGTTGGAAAAAGGAATATTGGCTCTATCTGACAGAGTCAGATCTCAGAGGGTCTGTTCCATCTGTTGCTTGAGTTTTGTTTGTCCATTCTTGCTCCTTTATACAGCCATATGACATTTAGAAGTTCTCTTATTAATTTGTGTGTATGAAGCACTTTTTTCTTGTTTGACTTTTCATAATATACAAGTTTATTTTTCTGAAAAAGTTCCAGGGATGTATTTGTTTCCCTTCTAAAACTGTGTCTTAAAAAGGCCCTCAAGGTGGCAGCCTAGACCTTGTCAAGGCGACAGATTGCCCTTGGCCTCCCCTTCTTCTCCCCAAAGCAGCATCCTAGCCCTCTGTTTGCGACCCCCGCATGGTACCTTTTAAAACCATACTATCAATTGATTGGGGTCAATTAGCTGGTGGGGTGGGTTGGAGGGAGAATATGCTGTATTCCATCTTAATAAACACTGGAACCAAAAGAATTATTCTCTACTGACCATGTTACTAAGCTTTGTTTGCTATTGATCTCCCAGAAAATTATTTTCACTGTCTTTCTCCCAAAACATAACCAACACTTATATGATCTATTGCGTTGTTCTTATTTAAGATTATATATTGAAGATTATGCTTCGTTGTCTAACTGATATATTTCTTAGTCAGTCAATCTATGTTTAATAGGTAAAGTTTTTTTTTTTTGGTATTACTTAATCTTAATTTTTATTTAATATCAGTTATAACTCTCGGCCTTTTCTCTCACTGCAATATGGGAGGCTTTTACTTCAATACACATCATACTTATATTTACACACAACTTCTATAGCCTTCTCTCTTTTACCTGGTATCAAGCCGGTGAAGTTTCTGTGAATTTTTTTTTTGTTTTTTTTCTTCTCTTTAGGATTTTTCTTTTCCACTGATTCTTCTTCAACATGAAAAAAATTACAAAATTGTCTGCCTGATCCCATTGCGTGCTCCAAATCTTGGCCTCTCTTAAACACTAATCTAACTACCATTTGACACCTCAATGAAAATCCTAACCTATCCGCAGCTTCTTAAAAAAAACTGTTATCTGCCCTTGGCATCATTGCTGCTGTCTTCTTGGTATTGACATAAATCTGCGTACAAGTCTTGTACGGTCTACCTTTCCACTGCAACCCTGTGTGCAACTGTTCTGCATTTTCAAGCGGATCTCCTCCTCATGGAACTATTGTTGTCCTAATCCTTATTTGCTCGGCTTTGCAGTCTGTACTTTAGTTCCCCATCTACCTGGTGCTCACTGTATTACTATTGTTGTCCTACAAAATTCAAAAGTTCCTAATAAGTCTAGCAGGGGGAGTGTTGCGTGAGAGTTTAGGAGTGGGCAATCAGCACATATAATGATATGTGTAGGTAGATCTTTAAATTTGGTATTACTTGGTCTTTATTTCTTTCTTGTTTCAGTTGTTACCTTAGGTCTTTTCTTCGACGACAAATATGGGAGCGTTTTACTTCAATAATAACACATAACACAATTTTTTGAGCCTTATCCCTTTTTACAGTTCTTATCCTTACATTGCATTAAAAGCATATATCATGAATAATTAACCCCAGAAACCCAACTGTACACACCTGTAAATTATATCGTCATCACTTCTGCATCACATCAAATATGTTTTTGAGAGAGTTAGATCTATGGTAATGGTTTTTCTACCTTGTACGTGCTGTGTTTTTCTGGTAGTGCTTTGTGTGGGATATTATATCATTTGAGTATGCGTCTTGTAAACAATGATTACTGGGGAGGAAGCTACACAATTTTGGTGCAATGTGTGATTATGGTGATAGTAGCTTCAGCTGGGGCAGCTTTCTTTCTTTTGGTATAAGTTATAGATGCTTTCAGAAAGAATTTTCAAGTGCAGAATTTCTTGCAATATATCTGTCCCTGATTTAAACTCTGTTTGGCGTGCTCCACAATATCCATAAACTATGATAAAGCATCTAGTATGAAATATTTTTATTGAGGAAGAAAGGTAAAATGTCATGTTAAAAATTTACTGCATAAACCTTCCATCTTACTATAGATGCTGAATTGAGGTAAATGATTCTATACCAACCAGTGTCTTTTTTGTAGTGTAGAAGGATTTTCTAAATGTGTTTATGGTACCTAATTATATTTTGATTTGAAGGATAGTGAATTTTTCTTTATGTTTCACTATGATATCATTCTATGATTTTCATTTTCAGTATGTTTATGATGCATTAAATTTTTTTTTACGTATTCCATTTTTGTTTTTTCTTGACGGTGTAGGGCTTAACAAATGAACAACAAACGGAACTTCAACTTCTGCTTGATATGACAGTGGAAGGTCTGTTCCTTTTTTAGATGATATAGTTTGCAATGCAAAGTTGAATTTGTTCATCATCATCACTTTTTAGTGATACTGGTTCTGATTTTTTTCACTCAATTCATGCTTCCTACTTTGTTCTCTGCATTTCTCTCTGTGGTTGAGGTTGGGGTGTGGTTATGAAAAGTTCAAGAAATGACCTTTGTATATGGTAATAGTGAAGTTAAAAAGATTGTGGAGAATGTGGCAGGAGAAGAATAGCAAAAACAAAGGATATCCAATGTCCTGTAAGCCCTGGCCTTGTGATTTGCTATACAATGTGTAAGGAGGGTAACCTGGAAAAAGAAAGAAAAAGAAAAATAAGAACTGTTGATTAATAATGATATATGATTGTAAGACCCCACTCTACATTGATTTGAAACATTTATGTTGATTGTTGTCACATTTTATTAATTATTGGTTTAATGTCTCTTCCACACAAAGTTCTTAATATCATGGGTCTTTTCATTACTGTGTTCCTTGTCATCATATTCACATTTTCTTTTTCTTTGCTGGTGTGGGATCCAGATTCGTTATTTGTTTGAATTATGTTTGGTGTCATACTGTTTTTCACGGAGAAGTTTTAATGGAGTTATATCACCACAGCAAGCTTAAAGTATTTTATTTTTTTTCTTAAGTTGCACTTGCGGATATCACTAAGATAGTTTTGCTTCGATTATATTCGTTTTGCAGAAGGAAATAATATAAGCTCTTTTAGGAACAAGTTGTAATTATTGTCTTCATGATGCATATCTATGTCTTACTCCATGATAAAATTTATTGGTCATTGATAATTTATTGTTCTTTGTTATTCCAGTTTTAGTTAGGAAAGTATACATGGAAGGGATTTTCAAGCAGGCAACAGACTGCAAATATTGGGAACTCTGGAATCGTCAAAAGTTGAGTTCTGAGATGGAATTGAAGCGGAGACGTATATTGGAATTAGACCAGGTGCATCATGGTTACACTTAATTACAAGTTCTTTTGTCAATTTCAGTATTGCTTCATTAGACGTGCTTCTGTTTTCCCTCAAAATGCAGGAGTTAACCAATAAGTTGATTGAACTGGAGAGACATTTCAATTCCTTAGAGTTCAATAAGTTCCGTGAAAATGAAGAAATGCAAAGACAGCGGAGAGCTTTACAGAATTGGGACGGGCATTCAAGGTATTCCAAATTGCTGTAGTGACTCTGTCTTTTGTATCTGCACTATTAGATTTTTTTTCCAGATTACAATCCTAGTGGACCTTGCTGCTGCTTTCATTGTTCCTTTTTTCTATCTATAGTACTCATTTATTCATGGTACAGAATCTGTTACTTCATGACTGGAATTAAACTTTTTATTTGGAGGTGTCTTCTTGCAGGCAAATTCAATCTTTACGCAGCTTACATAACACAATGACTGCACAATTAGCAGCTGCTGAACAACTTTCTGGATGTCTATCGAACCAGATGGCTGCTCTGAGTATCGAGTCTTCTGGAAAACAGGATGTGAAAAAGAAACTGTTCGAATCCATTGGCCTCACTTGTGTAGGCGATACTGAAATATCTCCAGCTAGGAATAGGACCTTTGATACTCCTGAAAACAAAGAATACTTTATCGCTTCAGGCTCTGTTGCTGCAAAAGGTCAGTCTAGAAGAAAACAAACCAGCTTTGCCAAGGGCTGTGAACCTGAAACTACAACTCAGCACCTTGATTCTTTTAATCGCGTAAGCTTTCTTACTATATTGTCTACTGATGCCCCATGTTGAGTTTATTATTCTAATTCTTGCATATTTATTGGTTGATTTCCAAATGAGTTTTTATTATTACTGTTGATGGTAGAAAAGATATTTCTCTGACATGGTATAATAGTTAGTGAATAAACATCCATGTAATTGGTTAATTTGTATGTGAATATTTATTTTTGCCGTGCAAAAAATGCGGAGGTAAGGTAGGCTTGGCTGGGGGGTTGGGGTGGGATTCATGTCCTTGGTGTAAAAAAATCCTTGGTTTTTCTATAAAAAATATATTATGACTAAGTTTGCTAGTTACATGTGTCCTGTAAAAGGCTTTGGTTTGTAAATATATCGTTCTATTAGCATTTCAATGCACGAAGTTCCATATTTTGTAAAGCATATGTAGGATTCAGATATAGGACTTATATTTATTCTAACTTACAATAGGCTCAGACGCTCAGTCAGAAAAGGAAAAAAAAAATCTTTTAGCATTTATTTTTACTGGACATTGATAATTCAAGCTGGCATTGTCACTTCTTACGTTGACTTATAGAATTGCAGTGAACAAAATTTTCAAGAATTAGATTTTGATGCATACTATCAACTAAATGCAGAGTTGGACAAGCTTTGACCCTCCAAAAACAACTCTTTTAAGGACTCTAAAGGAAGATAACGAGAAAGGGAGTTCCAATCGAGCATTGATCAATATTAGTAAACAATATCTCAGTCAGTCTCAGAAGAAATCAGAGGTTGTTCATTCAGCAACTTTGAATACCTCTGTAACCTCTCAGAACCATTACAAAAGCAAAGGTATCAGTGAAATTTTAGCTGATAAATAATGTGAATTTTTGCTTTTGTAAAATTTTACTCAAAATTAGATAATTTTTTTAAACTTGCACAGGCTTTACTGAGGCATCTGTAGAACGGTTCACTGAGAGTACATCAACGTCTCTGTACCCCAGGACAACTGAATTTCAAGGTCATGGTGTCCTAATGTCCTCTACCAATAGTTATTCTGCCTTGTCATTACCATCCGCACTGGAGGAGAGGACAGCTCAAAGCAGTGATGTGGGTGCTTTCAGGCTAGCTGATGAAACATCACAGGGCAGCCTACCCTTCTCTGGGAAGAATAATTCTTTTGCTGCTAGTGAGTCTAAACGTGAACAGCAATCTGATACTAGCCTCCATCCATTACCATCCATGTCTGCACAGTTGTCTGAACAATCTTTCACTTCACCCTCTTATTCCACTGAGAGTGTAAATCGCTTTAAGATTGGTTTTACTAAGTCCGTATCCTGGGACCAGAAGAACCCTGCTATATTGTCTGATACTCCATTATTTGATGCTAAAATCCCTTCCACATCTGATGTTAGTTCAGAGAGTGGTTTATTTAGTAAAAACTCAGAAAAAACGAGCTATTGGAATGATGGTCTGTCAGCTTCTAGCCCATCACAGTCAGTTCTGGGTTCATCACCTACTACCTCTTTGAAGTTGAAACCAAACTCATCAACTATAATTCTGGGAACTCCTAAGAGTTCAGATGTAAAGCAAGAGGAATCACATCTTCAGCCATCAGTTACTTCACCCATGAATTTCCTTTCTACATTGCCTTCCTTGACTCATGGGAGCAGTTCTTCATCTGTGTTCTTTTCTTCTAGTATTGTCAAATCAGGGTCACCTACATCCGCTGCAATGTATGGCTCAAAAACAGAGGGCATTTCAGAGATGCAGTCTAAAGTTGATAATATGCCTTCAACAACTGAAACAGGTGATAAGATAGAGACAGTTTCAGCAGCTGAGTCGCCAAACTCTACATCTGGTTTAAAACCTGGACCTCTGCCGTCGACCACACTGAGTGTACTGTCAACCAATTCCAATTCTGATAGTCAAAGTGATTTAGGAGGGTTGTCAAAGAATTCCTTTGTTGTTACACCAGCAGTTAAGGTTGAAATGCCTTCTGCATCTGAAACTCTTCCTGCAGTCCCAATATCAAGTGAAGGGATTGATGGAAGTATGAAAAATGCAATGTCAAATTCTTCTCATGAGGAGGAAATGGAGGAGGAAGCGCCAGATGCAGAGCAGACAACTGAATTTGCATTCTCGAACCTTGGTGGTTTTGGGGTTGGGTCTACACAAAATATATCCACTTCTAAAACAAATCCATTTGGTATCATCAATCCAAATTCATCTTTAGCCAGTTCTCCATATTCAATGTCTACAAGTGGCGAGTTGTTCCGCCCTGCATCTTTCAGCTTCCAATCACCTCATCCTGCTGAACCTATGCAGCCAACAACTA
The DNA here is from genome assembly GCA_023678885.1 of Pogostemon cablin. NCBI lineage: Eukaryota > Viridiplantae > Streptophyta > Magnoliopsida > Lamiales > Lamiaceae > Pogostemon > Pogostemon cablin. The sequence goes on along the minus strand of CM042986.1, from coordinate 20,744,589 downwards.
TTAACATTCCTGGTGGATTTAGCTCTGTTGTTCCTGGTCAAGTAGCAGGGGCAGCTGGATTTGGTCAGCCTGCACAAATTGGAGCAGGCCAACAAGCACTTGGTACAGTGCTTGGTTCTTTTGGACAGTCTAGGCAGATTGGGACTGGCCTACCCGGAAGCAATGGTGCTGCGCCTGCTGGTGGTTTTGGAGGTGGATTTGCCACTGCTCCTTTAGGTGGTGGATTTGCAAGCTTGGGGGCAGGCGGTGGAGGATTTGCTGCTGCAGCAACTGCTGGTGGAGGATTTGCTGCTGCAGCAACTGCTGGGGGTGGATTTGCTGCTGCTGGTGCCGGTTCTGTTTCAGGTAACTGTTAAAACAATTTATAATCTTAGCCAAGGTTGTCTGATGCTCTTTACGATGGGGAAAGTAAGGCGGTTATGGCCCTATGGTTTACAAAATTTATATAGTTTTGTGCGGTTAATCGGACATTTTCTTTGGTTTAACTAGTCATGTTGTTCCCAATTTATAGGTGGTGGTGGCTTTGGAGCTTTTAGTAATCAGCCTGGTGGTGGTGTATTTGGGGGCAGTTCAGGAAGTGCACGACCTCCCTCCCAACTCTTTACACAGATGAGGAAATAGTTTGGTGGCTTCTAGTAAAGCCCCTCCCTGGGTGGTTGCATATCTGAGAAGTTCAAGGCTGTTTGGTGGTAAAAATTTGTTCTTGGTTTTTGAGGCAAAATGTTCTGTAAATTTTACTTGGCATTATATGCCAACTCGTTTTCTAGGTTAATTGACAAAAAAAATGTGCCAATATCTAAAAGTAACCATGATGAAGAGAGAAAAATTAATACCAAACAAATTTTAGAATGAACATTCAACAAAATGAATTAATTATTCTATTGAATTATTAAAGTAAAGTTGGAATATCTCAAGGAAAGTATTCCTACTCCCCAGACCTATATTGATTATTGACATGACTTCTTATTTGTAAAATGTGGGCACTGGATTCAATTGCAATACCATAATAAAATCATTAGTTTACTTGTACAGTTTACTAAAATCTTATCATCCTATGAACAAATGACAGATCCTCGGGTATATGGAGTCAGTGTTGCTGATTGTTACTAAAGTCAGTTGATGAACCATAATAACCGTCAAAGAGTTTTACTTTTACCAAGATTTAATGCTGTACTTTTACCAAGATTTAATTCACAGCAAAGAGTAAAATGCCACTGCAGCAACCAGTGGCAGCAGTTATGGACAGCAAATTCTTAACGTGTGCAAATAGCATGATATTCTCAGTCCCGTGCTACATCTTTTTGACTTCAACTACAACTGTAGATCAAAGTGATAAATTATACTCCCTCCGTCCCAAACTCGTTATCTTACTTTTCGTTTTTATCCGTTCCAAACTAATTATCTTATTCCGAAAAAGAAAACTTCACATCAACCAACAACCCCAAAAATTTATCTTAATTTCAGAAATATCACGCTCACCTAACACACCTAACATACTTTATAATTTATTATTACCTAAATACCACAATACCCCTAAAAAGTCAATAAAGTTAGTCAAAAAACAACTTTTCTTAAACTCCGTGTCAATAGTAGCTAAGACAATGAGTTTGGGACAGAGGGAATAACAAAATATGTCCACATTAATCCACTTCCGCTTGCTTGAAAAAAATTAAGTTCAAACTGTAAAGCAGATTCATATTAGTCAAGTAAATTCGACACCAGCATATATGCTGGCCTTGACTTGGTGCTATTTATGTGATCCTCTTTTTGAATGAGCAAAGATAAGTAGCGAGCTCTGCATCTCTTGCTTACAGAAAAATTCCCTCACAAGTTTTACACGGGAACACCTAGCTCAGAAATCTTCAAGATTCTTTTATCCATTGCCGATCTTTGCTGCCGCAGATGTGATGCCATAGAAGCAACCTGGTGCAGATATTAAAATATTAACACTAACTTTTGGGAAATCTCACTTTTGTTTTCCATTTCTAAACAAAATCTTGCATGCTCAAAACATTCTTACGCTTTTTTTATTTAAATTTTCAGCAACTCTACTATCACCTAACAAAAAAAAATTAATAAAATAAAAAAAATCACCACTTTCATCCTTTTGAAAAAATCACTATTCACTATAAATAATCAATCACACCCTTTGTGTTTCCTTCATAGATGTCTATACAAGACATGCAGAACGAAATAGATTCACAAACTGACAAAAGAATTCATGTACTTACCTCCGCACGTAGTTTTAAAACCTCTCCACTTGGGATTTCTCGCAAAAGATTCATCAAATCTAAGCAGGGAATATAGTAGAAATAAATTACCAAAGAAAGATAATTTAAGGAAAGCATTGAAGGTTCAAGTACACAACAAAGAAAATGATGTTCAGCAAGGTATAATAGTATATTGTATCAACAGCCTCAAAATTATAGATTTACAGCTCAAACAGAGCTTTAGCCTAGATGAAATAACGGCTAGGTTTTTGTTTTAACCTAGTAAGTGTTCACGAATATCTTAAAATGCGGGATAATTGCCTATCTGGGAAGTTTTTTTTGTACAATAAGAGCATTGCATCCATTCGTGTAGTTTCTCCAGGAAACATTTTCAATGTGACTTCTACAATTTCACCAAGTCTTATCCACAGGCTACCTTGCTTTGAAAGGTGTGGGATTTTCATTTGTCTTTGTTGATAAATGACTGACATGTTGATTTAGGGTTCTTCACCTTTGCACCAATCTTGTTCCTAGGCTTCAGCCAGAAGGCATATATTACATTTCCATAATAAGATCTACTGATGGCTTGAATGATCGGTGCGGCGGTTAGGCATCCTTAGGCGAAAGAGTGGTCTTTCAGGATTGGCCCACTCCACCCAAGAGCACTTATGTTATAGGGGAACTCATGGCTGGAAACAACCCTTGTGGTTTGATATCCGGCAGGAATAATAATCAAAAAGTCCAAGTTGGTTGGTGAGCCTAGTGATAGGAGACTATCTAGCTTGGTTCGGAGAGCACTTGTAGGGTTAAAGATTTTTTTGTTGCTAAATGTTACGGCCTAAATATTTCAATACACGTGTGGTCAATAAAACTACCCCAGGAAGAAGAGGAGGAGGAGGAGGTTGTTATAATTATACCAGATGATGCTACCTCTGCCTTATACACTGATCTTGCAACACGCTGAATTTGATTCCCAGCATCTCTACACATCATTTCATACATCAGTAGAACAGAAAGAGAAAAGTTAATCCATGTAGGAATCAACTTGTTTGAAATATTATTCCACCTGAGGTTAGAATAGCCACGTTTCATGTCTTTTTCAGCAAGCACTGATCTTTCAAGCAATTTCTTACTCTCGTTCCTCATCAAGTCAACAGATAGAGTCAACTCTTTGATATTCTCATCAGCTCTAATGAATTGTGCCTGCATACAACCACGTTTCATAGAGCAGTCAACACATTTTCAAAGATACTTCCACAAACACTTCCCACATATGTACTATGTTGAAGAAATTGACTAATCAGAAAACATGTAAAAGCGTGATACAGATTCAAAATCATTAATAGTCATGATGATACACCTTTTCCCTATCATTGTCTTAATTTTAATCTCCCAGAGACCAAAAAAAAAAGTTTCATTGTATTGCTTTTAGGAATATTCTTTTCTATCTTTAAATTAATAATTATTATAAACTCCACGAGCTAAAAGAGAACAGTGTGAAAAAGATGTCAACAGCTGAAAGTATTCCACAACCACAAAAACATCTCCAGTAAAACGTCTCCCAAGAATATATCACCTCATTTTTTCCAACAATACATTTTCAATATCAACAAGTTATCCAATTATCAAAGCTCAAACTCCCATGACAATAGTTCCCAAATAATAAGCAATAAAATCAAACAAGATGATACTTGCGATGTTTATGGTTTACCTCCTCACTTTGAAGTCGACCGAACGTTTTTCGAAACACAAATCTTCTGGGCCCTAATACCAAAGGAAAAATAAATCATGAACCTTTTCAAGTAAATAAGCAAGACAATGCAACCAAGAGGCATGGGATACATAGTTAACTCACCTACCCAAACTGTATCTTTTACTCAAATAAGCAGATTGATTTAAAAAACCCTACCCATACCATAAATTTATACATTATCTCAATTTTCCAGATCACTGCTGATGTCACACAACTACACTAGTCTATGGATAATGTCTTGACCAACTTCTCTTCTCCATCTTCTATTTCTTCACCATTTCCCCCTTCCTTGAATACAAGTTAAGCGTGAAGTACTCTCAATGAACTACATATCAACTCAATGAATCAATATAAGTGATTGATTCAGTGAATTCAGTGTGAACAAATAAACTCAAAACAGACCAAAGTACATATGTAATAGGTAAGGGTAAAAGCACATTTGTAGCATGAAAAATTTAAAGAACATAAGTGCATCATGAGCTTATAAGTTATAACATGTAGGCTGGAGGCAGGGTTGATAGCTATATTTCTTGTCGAGCGAAAGTACCATAATAAACTGATGTGAAATGAGTTGTGAACAAGTATTAAGTAGCAGCAAATTGTGTTTAAAATGGTACATTTCCGCATCATGGCTAGTTTTCCTATTGAAAACCATTTCTGAAATGGAACGATAAGATCTTAAAAATCATAGCCTCCAGCCACTAGGGATACCATCCAGATCCAAATTTTATCGTCCAGGTTTGTTTCGGACACATTTCAATTCCTAGTATATTTTCCAGTTTGTTTCATTTTTTTATTTTTGGATTGCTTCATTTGGATACTCTTTTGAACCTTGTTTGTTAAGGGCCGTAGATCTGAAAACTCACTACATATTTCATAAAGTAAAAAATCTAGGAAGAAGATGAGTTTACTAAACCTATGAACAAGACAGGACACATAAAATTTGCTCACTCAACTCACTGACTGACTAAGGTATTGAAATGACAATGCATACCAGGTATAAGGAGGAGGCAAGCAGTAACAGCGACTCCAGCTGATAGAGCAGGGTGTTCTCTTAGATACGTTAACTCATCTATATATAAAGGATAGGATGGAACACGTTAAGTAACAAAAAAGAAAGAAGCAAAAGATGTCGGGTTATATACTCCTAACTGAAGCTGTGTAAATAAATTGTGATGGAAAATTCAAAGCGATTACAAAAAAAATAACTCAATTATAGGAATTGATGTCAGATGAGGAGGGACAGGGACCTTTGACTTTGTGAAAGAACGCCTCTTCATAATATGTATATCGAGCTCCGATTTGGGGAACAAAATCCTGAAAACGTATGCGATTATTGCAAACGTGTGAACAGGGTGAAAGAGGGAGAAAGATGGAAGAAGTGCTACCCGAAAGGAGCGGAGATGAGTAGTTGAGGATTGTTGAAGATAGCGAGCGGATCGAATGGCGGAGTCAGCGGATTCCTGGACGCTGCGGGGAAGCTCTTTCGAAATGTAAGTGCGCCACGCCGTCGACGGTTCTTCGAGCGGCGACGGAGGTAGAGGGGCCTCTTCTTCTCCCATTTTTCTTAAGTGAAACGATTTTCCTCTTCCTTCAAAAATTATATAATGGCGTTTCAAATTAAATCAGGAAAAATGGAACTAAAATTTGTAGGGGAAAGGGTTACAGGCACTTCATCTTTTTCAATGGCATCAACTAGACCCTTAAACTTTCATTTTGTACCTACCAACCACTTATCTTTGTTAATATGGTCTAGAAAACCCTTTACTTTTTAAAACATAGTAAGAGCACCACCATATTAAAATACGATGAGTTGATATTAGGTATACTATATAATTTTTTATTCTATTTTGTATATTTTTTTTTCTATTTTTTATATGCATTTCTTAATAATTGTGTATTTTTTTCACATTAAATTTTTCATTAAAATAATTAGTATTCATATGTGTATAATATTTTATTCAATAGTGTATACATATTTTTTAGGAATTATATATTTTTTACACTCAATTTTTCATTATAAAAGCTAAAAATTAAATTATATACATTTTTTATAATTCTATATGTTTTTTTTCATATATATTTTTTTAAAATTGAGCACCGTATTTTATGGTGCACCTTGTGCACATTATAATTAGTCAAATACAATATAAATACTTACTTTTCCAACATAAATATTACTAGGAACATTCTTTACGCAACCTGTTTATATGTTTTGTTAGAATTTTTTTTATTATTATAATGATTATTAGTTATAACTTTAATTATATTTATATACTCCATATAAATGGAACCAGCCTACTTAGTACTGTTAGAAATTTTAAAATTTTTATTATTCATTATATCTTTAATAATATAGTTAAGCGTTTTACATTAGGTTATAACTTAATCTACCCTTCTATTCATGAAAGTTCGTAGTCATCTTTTCCCGACGGTTTCATATTTATTCGTAAGATTTAGTCTTAATTCTAGTAATATAATTGTTATTTTGCTTTCATGATGTATTTTTGTTCATAAAATTTAATATTTAGTCTTAAAATTACAATAATACGTTAGAATTAACAATAAAAACGAAATTACCATAATATCTTATTATTAATATTAAAATTTTAAAAATAAATATTAAATCGTAGAGGAAGAAATATCATACACTATAAAATTGAAATTAATAAATATTAAATCGTAGAAGGAAAAAAAGGCACAAATTTTCATGAATAGAAGAGTAAAATGGATCATGACCTAATATAATATAATAAATATATAATATTCCCTCCATCCCACAAAAAATTGCACCCTTACGAAGATTAAGAAAGTGATAACTTTTAGGGATATAATGACTTTTTTTGTAATAAATACTCCACGCACTCCATACACACCACTAATACACCTACCCACTACACATTAAATATTATTTCTCTCACTTCACTTTACATTAAAATGAGTATTATACTCCTTAATCTCTGTGCTAAAAAAAAATGTAACAACTTTAATGAGACGAAAAGAGTAAATGATAAAGTATGTTAGATATAGATGATTTTTTGTAAATAAAGTGTATGGTGGGAAGGATGGTTGTTTTTTTACTACTTTTTACTTTTTATGAAAATGTGTAAACTTTTGTGGGACAACCCAAAAATAGAAAGTATGTCATTTGAAATGAGACTGAGGGAGTATATAATAATAATAATAATAATAATAATAATAATAATTATTATTATTATTATTATTATTATTATTATTATTATTAAAAAAAAAAGGCTCCAACGTCGAAACTAACAAACCTGTATAAAGGATGTTTCCAGCAATATTTATATTGAATTTAATAGAGTAGTGCTCTTATGTTCTGTTTTTAAAAGATAATAAAGGGCTTCTTTGATCATATTAAGAATGGTGGGTGGTTGGTATGCACAAAAATACTCCAAGTTTAAGGGTTTAGGTGATTCCATTGAATAAGATAAGAGGGTTATGTGACTTTTTTCCAAATTTGTAACATTCTGGGTCGTTTCTGATTTTCATTATAGAAAAATCGAAACCGATAATTTTAAAAAATCAGCTGTTCTTGAAGATCAATAGTCAGATGATACTAGTATTATTTAATTTTTGTCTAAAAATATCCTAAATATTTTCATAATATATCTAAATTTAGGGTGAAAAGCAATGGGGCAGTTGGGGATTTTTTGTTCAAAAAATAAATAAATTATACTATTATTTTATTTTATTGTGAAGATTAAATAAAAAATTGATCTAATGCTAAAGATACTTCAGTATACGAAAATATCTTAAATATTTTCACAATATATCTAAATTTGGGTGAAAATTAATGGGGGCAGTGGGGATTTTTTTTTTGAAAAAATAAATTAATAATATTATTTTATTTAATAATAAAGATTAAATAAAAAATTGATCTAACGATTAAAATATTTCAGTGCATGCACCGTTACACCAAGTGCACCCGAGTTAAACTCCTAAATTTAGGGTGATTTTAATGTGCATCTGGTGTATAAGTGCATCATGAGATTATGTTTAAAATATGGGGTGGTGGGTAGTTTTCATTTACTAATCTTTAATTATTTAATTTAATATTAACGTTAATATTAAATTAGATTTTAATATAACAGTTAAAATCATTTAGGTGCATTGGTGTCACATATACAACGTAGTTTAACTCCTAAATTTAAAGAGCATTGATATCAATATTTTTGATAGAAAGATAATTTTTTTTTTTTAATCCAAGAAATATTAGAAAATATTAGTATCAATATCGATATTGCTTGGTCACGATTCAAAATTTTCCAAATATTGAAATATATTAAGGATAACTCAAAATATCTATAAGGGGACGACTATTTGCACCCCAACTTTCTGAGCAAACCCCAAAAGCATTTTAATTAATCTTTTTAAAATTAATAGGACTAAAATACCTTTATTACTAAATATACCTCAAAATTATTATTCATCTCCTAAATAAAATCATTCCATTCTTTTCCCTTCCGAATACGCCGCCTTGTTGTATGCCACCGCCTCCACCTCCTGAAAAACCATATTGTTTTTTTGGGGGATAAATCATCCCAAAAACAATTTCTCTAATCGACCCAAGGTTGAAGGCAAAGGCCCAGTGATTTTATTCATTCTCAAATAAAGAACAACCAAGCTCCGGAGGTTCATTAGTTCATAGGGAATGGAATTGGAGATTTTACAATTTTTAGAAATATCAAGCACCTGCAATTTGGTGAGTTTTGTCAGTAAAGGAGACAATTCATCACTGAGTATATTCATGGATAATTTGAGAAGAGTCAGTTGGGAGAGGTTTCCTATTTATGGTGGAATGACAAGGTAATTATGAGAAAGGTCAAGAACCTCCAATTTGGTGAGATGTGACAGTGAAGAAGGCACAAAACCTGAGAGACTATTCCAGGACAAATTGAGATGAATTAGAATGGAAAGGTGTCCTATTTGAGGCGGAATTGTACCATTGATAACGAAATTGTTGGAAATCTGTAGCACCTTCAAATTGGTGAGATTTCCGAGTGAAGGAGGGCAACCCACCCAAGAGATCATTATCAGAGAAACTGAGATGAGTAAGATTAGATAGCTTACCTATCTCCCATGGGATTCCTCATACAACCAATCGCTGACGAGATTGAGTGATGATTTATTTTGGGTATAAAAAGTAATTTTGGGGTATATTTAGCAATAAGGGTATTTTAGTTTTATTAATTTTAAAAAGATTAATTAAATATGGTTAATTGCGTTAAAAACCATGAACTTTCAACTATTGTAAATTAATCCTGACTTTTATAAAATTGTAAAAAAAACCATGACCTTTCATTTTGGTGCAATTCGCACCCGTTGGACAGCTAAGGTCTGCCTGACCGCTGACGTGGCGTTGACCCTTGCCACGTCAGCTTTTAATTTATTGCAAGAAAAACCTCAACCTTTACTTAAGTTGCAATTTAATCCCAATTTGAGATTTTGGTAAAAAAGACCATCAAATTTATTTTTTTAATTTTAAAATTATTGTACCATCTAATAAAAATTTATATTTTATTTTTATATTTAAACTCTAAAAAATTTTAAATAAAATAATAAAATAATTATATGAATAAAATATTTATTATTAAAATTATAAAATTAATTATGTCTATTAAATTAGTAAAAAAAATTATACAACTTTTAAATATTTAAATTCTTTTAATTTCTAAAATAAAATATTTTATACATTATAAATTTTTTATAATTTATAAAATTAGAGTATTCGTCATAATTTTATATTATATATAATATGACAAATATACATATAAGATGTTTAAGGAATCTTATTATTTATATAAAAAAATCATTTAGAATTAATTTTATAAATGTTATAAATTAATTTATGTATTTTGGAGTAATTTCACAGCTTTACTCAACTTTATTTCAAGGAATTGATGAAAAATACATCATATATAAATTATTGGAAAAATTACTCATAGGTACACACTTTGTACCCATAATTACTATGAGATACATTGATTTAAAAAATTACTCTTACATACAAAATATTAAAGTAAAATATCAAATATAACCCTAAACTTATACACTTTTAAACCACAAACCCTAAACCCCTCACCCACCCACTGCTGCCACCGGACCACCGCCGAATATACACTTTTTTGCTGCACATGTTTTTTTTACTGCACACACTTTTGCTGCACACGACTTTTCATGCTGCACACAAATATTTATGTGCAGCACATTATAAGGGTAATATTGAAATATCACTATATATTTTTGTAGTTAGTAGTAATATTTTTGTATGTTTGTATCACATACTAATAAAGGAATTTTTAATATACCTAATAGTAAGTACCCCTAAATTAATATATAACATCTTATAAAATTAATTCTAAATGATTTTTTATATAAATAATAAAATTCCTTAAACATCTCATAAGCATATTTGTCATATTATATATAATGTGAAATTATAAAAAGATACTGTAATATGTTCACAAAAACTCTGATTTTATAAATTATAAAAAATTTATAACGTATAAAATATTTTATTTAAAAATTAAAAGAATTTAAATATTTAAAGGTTGCATAATTTTTTTACTAATTTAATAGATATAATTAATTTTATAATTTTAATAATATATATTTTATTCATATAATAATTTTATTATTTTATTTAATAATTTTTTAGAGTTTAAGTATAAAAATAAAATATAAATTTTTATTAGATTGTGCAATTTAAAAAAAAATGATGGTCTTTTTTGCCAAAATCTCAAAGGTTGGGATTAAATTGTAACTTAAGCAAATGTTGGGGTGGTTTTTCTTGCAATAAATTAAAAGGTGAGGTGGCAAGGGTTAACGTGATCGTTAGCGTTCAGGCAAGCCTTGCCTGCCCGACGGGTGCGAATTGCACCAACATGAAAGGTGATGATTTTTTGTGCAATTTTATAAAGTTAGGATTAATTTGCAATAAGTTGAAAGTTCATGCTTCTTAACGCAATTAACCCATTAAAATATTTTTGGGGTTTATTCAGTAAGTTTGAGGGTACAAATAGCCGTCCCTTATCCATAATTTTAAATAATAATAATTATTATTTTTATTTTACTTTTATCAACTAAATACATTTTTTATTCCACTAAGTTGTTCAATTTTAATAAATAAAATAAAAAAAGGCAAAGACTTGTGCGAGTCCGTCTCACGTAAGCCCTTACGTGAGACGGATAAAAAGTAATAACATCATTAACATCATTTTATATCCGCCTCACGTAAGGGCTTTTGTGAAACGGTCTCATACAAGACTTACCATAAAATAAAATACTCCATAAAGCAACACTTGCATAAGACTGTCTCATGGTGACAACGTTTTATGCTTAATTAATTATCACTTTTTATTAAGAATGTTTGGAGTATCCATTTTCATTAAAAATGTTACTCCCTTCATTCAACTGCAACGTAGGGTGATGTTTGGTTTGGGATTATGTGGGATTTGAAAACCATGAATAATGTGTTCTATGTTTGTTTTGGGTTTTGAGTAAGATAGATTTTAACTTTATGTCAAATCAATGTATTAATTTATTTAAAAAGTTAAATGAGAGAGGAGAGATAAAGAGAGAAAATGTATTAATTGAAGAGAGAGAATGTAGTAGGTATATATAGAAGAGATTTTTAAAATTGGGATGTGGGTTTTGAAAAACCAAAATCTGGATTTAAAATCCGAAAACGAACATAACCTAGGTGTTTTGTAACTTTGTTGCTTCACGTTGGCGTTTTGTCTTTAGTACGTCCCGATACAAAGGTTGCATATCAAATGAATTGTTGAAACCTTTGTTCCCCACTTTCTTAATTAATTTTTCATTTTTTATTAATGCTATTTTTTTAAAAAATTATTATACTTAAATGACTATTATACTCTAAACCCTAAACCTTACAAATAAAATACTCCACTCTATAAGACGTGTTAGCAACCGGTCGGTAGTTCGAACTACAACTCAACATCAAAGTAGATAAATTTTTTTACAAATGCTCGTAAGTTTGTAGATTAATTAAACATTGAAATTTTTTAGCAATTAACCCAAAATTTAATAGTTTAGATGCATAAAATTTAATTTAAATTATTAAAATTGAAAACAAAGTCGCCGCTCATTGGTGTTAAAAGAAATTGGATCAATTTGTATTTGTGTGTTGAAAAAGGTTATACTTTCTAGTTCTAGTGTGATTGTGCGGTCGAAGAGGTTGCGATGTTCACCGGAGGCGCACTCAACGCCGATTGTGCAGTGCTGCTACTTGTTCTTCTTCTCCCCCCATCACATGCTATAAGCGATTAGAATCAGTGGTGGACAGTTTTGGCATATGATGCGTTGTTGTTCTGGATTGAGGTGTACCGATATAGAAACCTGGATTCGAGGCTATGACAACCTTCAGCGACTCGCCCTCAACCTCATCTACGCTCAGATTGCCTGCGCATTGCTTGGATCCCTCGCCCCACTCTACAATGGCGTATTGCTCCTTCATTTGGGGATTTCCTTGTTCGCCCTCGTCGCTATTGAGAGCACCAATCAGAATCTCTCTAGGACCTATGCCTTCCTTCTCTTCGGCTCCATTTTCCTCGATCTTTTCTGGTTTCTTCTCTACTCTCATTATGTCTGGTACTACTTCTTCCTATTTATGCCTCTCCACATTTTCACTGCTTCTTGAATTATGTACGCTTGTACCCAATGTTGTTGTTCTTTGCCTCTTGAAATGTGGAGATCGCTTCTCTCTGGGTAATTGGGGCTTTGGGATGTTGAAATTTGTCTTTTAAGTGTATCGCACTTTCATCTGTTGATGCAGGCACATTCCATCTGATCTTTACGGAACCTTCGCGGGCTACTCTGTGAAGCTCATGTTTGCCATGCAAATCATTGGATTTGCGGCCAGGCTATCATCTTCGTTATTGTGGATACAGGTGTACAGACTGGGTGTTTCTCACATAGAAAACTCAAATACTAGAGATACAGATGTAGATTTGAGAAATAGTTTCATCAATCCTGCTACTCATTCTATAATTCGGCTTCCCTCTGGTAGTAATGATGTTGAAGGATCAATATATTGTCCTGGATATTATTCATCTCTTGACGCCAGGGATGACACTTATCAATATGGGGTATGCTCATTTCAACTATGTTTTCATTTATTTTTCACTCACAAAAACCCTCCCCCTCCCCTCACACAAATTACACATATAAAAGTATGTACACACACGCATGTCCCACAAAGAGAATGTTCGGGCATGCAATGTCACCTACACCATCACTTAGAATATCTCATTCTTAGCCCGTGTGACCTTGAAAAGCTGAGCCAATTTTATACGTGAAATGTTACCTAAAGATCTGTTTTTCAAAGGAAATGGATGTTTTGTGATGATTTATAGTTGTGGGACCTCATGAAGTTATCCAAAATTGAACTGAGTGGAAAGATATTATGATCATTATTACACACAATTAATTGGCGCTTTATAGTTCCTGCCTTTCCCTCGTTCGGGGTTATGAGTCCATCAAATATTATACATGTTTATTATTTTAGTCGTATCAAACAGTCTTAGGGGAGATGTCGAGAGAAGTGTATGGTGGCAGTGATTGAGGATACATTCTCTTAATATGAGTTGCAAAGTTCCTAAACTCCAGTATTAGTGCACTGTACCAGATCTTAGCAGTTACCATCTTTTTGTGCACATCATAGTTTATAACCTCATTTTTTTTTTTGTCTAAATTTCTTTGATGTATAATGAATAGGTCCTGCTATATCTTTTTACTTTTCAAATAAATTGCTTTAAACACATAGCATTGGTATGATTTTGCTTTTGGTATACTGATAATGCTGTTCTCATCACTTATTCTTTTCCAAGTGCTGGTGCTTCATTCCTCTTTAAGTTAGGATCTCTCACTTCTCATCACTAAATAAAATGATCCTAACTGTTTAAAGTGTGTGAATTCCTGATGGAGATGTTTCCTTGACATTCACGTGAAGATTGAAAACCTTACAGTTTTTATTCTAAATTTTAACTTTTCAGAGTTCGATCCAATAAAATCTTTAGAATTTTACTTTTCAACTCCTGCTCATTTTGTAACTCTGTTAGCAAATAACATATGATTGACATCAGTAACTGGGTTTGTTGAGAAATACATATACGAGGGACTAATTCTGACGAGGGACAACTGGAATAACTGATATGGAATAGAGAAAATACTTGGAGACCAACCATGACACTCCACATTGTTGTTAGGGGTGACGAGCGCAAGGGGCCTTCTGGCTTCTAGTGCTTGAGGGGCTCTTGTACTTTAGGGCATAACATTATCTACAAATCCCACACTTGAATCTAACGTATTTACACAATCATCTATTAAAAAATAGATGAAAAACATGTAATATTACATAATAACTTTCCAAAAAAAAATACTCCCTCCGTCATAATGAAATTTACTGTTACTATAGATGCAGAGTTCTAGAAAAAGTTGTTTTTTGACTTTGCTTTTAGGGGTTGTTTGGTATTTTAAGGTTATAAAAACTCATCACTAATCAGTATTCATCTTTATTTAATATATAACCATCATCTCATCATAATCAAATAGTATTATCTTTCTTGGGAGAATAAAGATGCGATATTTTTTTTCTCTCAACTTTATGAGAATAATAGATATTCTTGGTAGAAGAAACTGTGGGTGGTAATAAAGTGTTATTTTGAAATTAGAAGACAAAACACATCCTTTAAGTGTAATAATGGTGTGTTCGGTAGGCAGCTACACTGGGTGTATAAATAGCGTGCCTGAGCTCCCTAGCAGGCGCGCCTCATAACTATAATTCTCCAGGTGAAATTTTGGTTTCCCGTGATTTTGTCAGTAGCTTGAATTTGTACTGTATGTTTGAATCATAAGGTAGCCATAGTTCATTAAATCAAAAGAGGATTGAGTATTTTAGAGTTTTCAACACGTTGCCTCCATCAATATTAGCTTTTGCTATTCTCAGTTTCTTCCACCTCCTCTTCGCCATTATACAAAAATGAAGGGAATAACTTCCTTCACCAGCTATTAGCTGTCTTGCTCCAGTTTTGACAACAGATGACTGCAACTTAACAAAGAGCCTTGAAAATGAAATCTCTACCTATTTCTTACATGTGAATTGTCTGAAGTAGATAACCTGCATTTATGATGCCTGTAATATGTCGGGAATAATATCTAACAAATCTTGTTGTACTGCTGGGTTGGAAATTGGGATCTAACATCTGATTGTTTATTTAAAATTGGAAGTAGGTGCAAACCTAGAAAAGGTCTGGTAATATTTTGTTCATTCTGTTGAATGAACCCAATAGACTGCTTAATAGAGTTTCAAATTGGTGATAATCAGTTGAGTCTCTTTCTATCAATAAAGCTAATATCTTCCCTGTTAAAACACTATGTTTGTTTTGGGTTCTGAAAATCAAGTTTTGGTTTTCAAAACCCACACTTAGGTTTTAAAAACTACAAAACCTACTAATCCTTAACTTACTCAGCTTCCATACATGATACATTCTCTCTTTTCAATTAGTGCTCTTTCTATCTCTTCTTTCATGTCTTCTCTCACATGAATGAATATTCTCATACGCATATCACCACTCACCTCTTAACACATTGATTTTATATAAAGTTAGAACTTATTATACCAAAACCCAAAACAAATATGGATTATCACTATTCATGACCTCACATGAACTTAAACAAACATATCCATATAAATCTTAAACAAACATAATATGTATGTTTGTTTTGGATTTATGTAGATTTAATAAACTATAAAGAGTGATTATATCTATGTTTGTTTTGGGATTTTGGTTTGGCGGGCTTTAAAAGGGTGGGTGGTGATATTATGAATGAGAGTATTAATTGATGTGAGAGAATTGATGAGAGATGATGGAGAAAGGGAGAATAAATATTATAATGTATGGTAGATTGGTGAGTTGAGGATTAATATGGTTTGTAGGTGTATGTAGGGGTGGTTTTTAAAATATAGGGGTAGATTTTTAAAGCCTAAACCTGATTTATTAAATTGGAAACAATCATAGCTGTTTTTGTCGGCGGACTGGAAATAGTGCTTCTGTTAATTCTTTTATTTTTATGGCAGACTAGTCAAAATGGAGACATTTTTGTTGCAGACTCTGTCTCTGCTTCCGAAACTTCTCAAGGCAATCCATCCAAGCCACGGTCATTTCACTAGAGATGTATATAAGCTTTATCTATCTCAGTAATTTCCCAATGCAATGTAAACATTTGTGTAATATCGAAGTGAATTGTCATTTTGAAATCCTGAGTAGCATTAAATTGTAGTGAACAATGTTGGATGAATCTATTTTTACACTAGGGGAGTAAATTGAAAAGGTAAAGCTACCAATGATGTCCATAACCTTCCTGTGGAGGTATTTTTTTAGCTTGATGATTCCAATTCATGGTATTTGAGACATTTTTCTTGGTTCAATTACTTAAGTATTTTGTTGGTGAAAAATGGAAGTTCTCCTTATGTTACATATACTAACATAAACCACCCACCCCTGATTAATCTGTCAGGACGAGGAACAGAATGGTATTGTGATAAAGCTCCAGATCCTTTAAATTGGTGAAGACAACGACGACTACTCTACTTCATTCCACCCATATGTTTATGTTTTTTCATCCAAATAGATATTTACATGATGACGACTACTTCATTCCCACCCAAACATTTATGTTTTTTCATTCATATATATACTTACATGTCTTAAGGTAGCAAAATGTTGTACAGTTATCCATTATTTTAATACCCCCACCCCCATCCCCCCTTTTTTTAGACAGAGAGAGAGAGAGAGTAACTTACTGTTTTCTTTGTAATGTCTATAGCAAAGATTGCGATGATATCGCTTGGGTGGTTTGCAACTTTAAAGGTTGTGTATAGATACTTTATTTTCCACCATTAAGTGATCACTCGTAAACGGATATACCTGAAATCTTCATGAATGTCACGTTATGGTTCAGGCTAGAGATCATTTAAAGACAATTTACGGTGTGATGAATGATTATTTTATCTTTTCATTTACTCAATTGACTTTTGTATAATTAATATTATGATTTAATTACTATCTTATTCCAAAATAGATGAGGAATTAGATTTCTGAATGATAATTAGAAAAATTAAAGAAAGAAAGATAGTGCATGATTGTTAATTGGTGACAATAAGGAATGGCCCACCCTCTCATCACCCATATGATTACGTTTTTTCTTCTACTTTTAAATTTGCTGGACATTAATTATTATGATAATTATGGAAAGTGTATGTTAGAATTTTAGGATACGCTGATGGGTTGTTGCAGCATTTGTTGAATTAAAAAAAAAAAAAGAAAAAAATAGTGGTATTATGGGCAGATTGTTGATAAAAGTGTAGCACGCGGTTTGAGGTAGTTTGTGATTGGAGTTTCCTGGAATTTGTTGTGAGCAAGAAAAGAAAAGCTTATAACATGCTTCCCCTCCTCGTCCACTATTTCTTTACTATTATTGAACTCCTTTTTCATCATCTACATACATTAGTTTATTCACTTAAATATGATTTACTATAATTGTCAATGGTATTATTATAATTTAATAAAGGAAAGCAGATTGACGTAGAAAACAACAAATGGTGCATGGCTGAGAAGATGGCCTATCATCATTCCCATATATACTTTTTATGGAGGAGGAAGTTTTATTTTAAAATCATAGATCACCCAAAATTCTAACAAAAACAAGATCAACCAGGAAGAGAATCTATTGTGATACCTGCAGAGCAGGTTAGTTTTTAGTTTTTAATTGCATGAAACATCTTCCTTTTCATTTCAAAATGGTATTTATTTTTCATGTTTGTTTTGGGAAGAATCAGAGTTTCCTTAATCTTAGGCCGGCATATGTTTCTTTTCTAGTGCTCATGTGGTCAGGTTCAATATTAATTATCATCTTTCTTCTCTTGTGTTTAATATATTAAAGGTTGAAACCATATAAACTTCATCCTTACCTGCTCTGCTATTTGGATGCCAAATTCTGGGTTGAGCTACAACATCTAAAAAGGGTAAGAGTTTCTTGATTGTTTTGTTTAGAAAATTGAGGAGTTGGGGTTGACAATTGTGGGATAGGATAGGATAGGAGGGGATAATGGAGGAAGGATATTGGTGCCACATGTGTTCACAGAGAGTGAACCCCATCAGAGAGGTGGAAACAATAAAATGCCCCATTTGCCAAAGCGGATTCATTGAGGAAATGGCATCTGACATAGAGACGGATTCTGATTCTGTTTCTGATCGTGCCCTTTCCCTGTGGGCTCCCATCCTGCTGGGCATGATGGACAATCCACGCCGCCGCCTCACGGAGGGGGATGATTATGAACTGGAGTCCATAATGAGGAGGCGGAGGAGCTCCGCCACCATTCTCCAGCTCCTCCAGGGAATGAGAGCCGGAATAGCATCTGATCAATCCGAGAGAGAGCGCGTGATTCTGATCAATCCCTTCAACCAGACCATCATTGTTCAGGGCGGCGAATCCATGAACCTTGCACCCATTGGTTCACTCGGTGATTACTTCATCGGTCCTGGCCTGGACCTGCTGCTGCAGCATTTGTCGGAGAATGACCCAAACAGGTACGGGACGCCCCCGGCTCAGAAAGAGGCAGTGGAGGCTTTAGCCGAGGTGAATGTTGAGGAGAAACTGCAGTGCTCGGTGTGTTTGGATGAGTGCGAGATTGGGGATCAAGTTAAGGAGATGCCTTGTAAGCATAAGTTTCATAGCAGCTGCATTTTGCCATGGCTGGAGCTCCACAGCTCTTGTCCTGCATGCAGGTATCAGTTACCTTGTGATGACTCCAAGCTTGATTCCGAGAATGCCAATGCCAATGCCAATACTGGCAGCAGGGATGATGAGAGAGGAAGACAATTTTCCGTTCCTCTTCCGTGGCCTTTCAGCAGTTTGTTCAGATCATCTACGGCTGGAACCAGTGGCTCCTCCACTTCAAGTGGATCATCACAATTGAATTGAGATGGGAGCTGAACTATGTGTTGTGTATAGTAACTAGACTTTTCATTTTCTGCCTTTTTGTTTTAATTCATACTATGTCGTCTGTCTATGTATACTACTATTACTCTACTCAAAACTTGCGAGAAAAGAGAAATGCTTTGGTATTAATATTCCAGCTTCTGGCTAGAGGTTGGTCCTTGAGTTTATAATTCAAAACTAGCGCAGTTTTGTTTGGTCGAGAGATAGAGAAGATATGTCACTTGTCATTCAATCAAAAACATATAATATATGTTTCTTTCATGTGTGCACAGAGAGATAGCCTCGACAAGTTTAAATGTAAATCGAAAAGAAAGTGAATTAATTGTGTTGGGACAAAAATTGTAAGAAGAAAGAGAGCAGATGAGGATGATCACTTGACAGTGACAATCTTGATGATGGAGGCAGTTCCGATACGGTGAAGGGCCACCACAGAATCTCCCAGCTTGCAGAGCCCTTTGGTTTTAGCATGATGAAGAGCAAATTCCAGGGCCTCCTCCGTCGACTCCTCATGAGAAGCCCTAGCAGACCCCGCGCACAGAATCGGAACCAACCCCCTGAATATAAGACTGTGCCTCGCCGGTGATTCATCGCTGCACGACCAATCAAATGAATCCGTCTTGATTTCTGGAACCACAACTGACAATATGGGCATCCCTGGCCTGTATTTCGCCACCAGCTTTGCCGTGCTTCCTCCTCTCGTCAGGACCAAGATCAGACTTGCTTTAGCCGAGTTAGCTGTTCGAACAGCTGATGAGGCCAAGCTTTCCAGTGGACTCATCGGCACTGGCGCATTTGCCATTATCCGTTTAAATACATCACTGTAGTCAATAGTGCTTTCAGCTTCCATACAAATCTTCGCCATGGTACGCACTGCAAGCTCAGGATATGCTCCTGCAGCCGTTTCGCCACTCAGCATCACGCAGTCTGTTCCATCGAGAACAGCATTGGCAACATCTGTGGCTTCTGCTCGAGTTGGTCTCGGAGACTTGATCATGGATTCCAACATCTGCGTAGCAGTCACAACAGGTTTTCCTTGGACGTTACACTTGTACACCATTACTTTCTGAGCTAAAAATATCTTCTCAATTGGAATTTCCATTCCGAGGTCGCCTCTTGCCACCATGAAGGCATCTGAGTTGGCCAGGATTTCATCAAAGTTTGCCACCCCTTCTTGATTCTCAACCTAGTGGTGAGAATACACAAACCAGAGCAGAGCAGGTGAGCATATTTAGTCATGCTTTGCTTGCACAAATATACAATCTTCAAAACTAAGGAAGAAGTTCCCCTAGTATATACTATACCGATAAACGACCGATTGGGAGTATTACTAATCAAAACAAATGGGATTCTCATGTTACAATATAATACTAATTCTTTTCAGCAACTCCAATATGGATTAAGGTAATTTTTTTCAAGTTAGAAGCCAACCAATAGCCGAGAAGTTATTATTTCTTGAAAACCCAAACTTTTAAGGCTATTGTTTCGTTAATAGGAATAGGATATGAAAGAAAGTATGGATACCTTGGACATAAGGAGGATGGTTTTGGCATGGGGGCCCAACAACTTACGAACCTCCACCAAGTCGGATCCTTTGCGAACAAAAGAGAGAGCAATCATGTCAATTTGATTGGGGACTCCCCAGTTGATGATATCTTCCTTGTCCTTGTCAGTCAAAGTTGGGAGGTCCACCACAACCCCAGGGAGATTGACATTCTTTCTCTCACCAAGAACAGCAGTGTTCTCACACCGGCACTGAACCAGGCCTCGCTTCTTGTCGCAAGACAAAACAGTGAAGGAGATAGTGCCATCAGCGCAGAGGATGACACTACCAGGGTTCACATCCTCAGCAAGCTTTTTGTAACTCATGCAGATCATCTTCTCATCGCCCTTGATGCTGTAGTCAGTGGATATTGTGATCTCTTCACCTTGTTTCAATTGTACGGGTTTTGCATTTTTCAAGAATCCAGTTCTAATTTCTGGACCCTGCAGTGCACACAATAGATTACAACTACGTTACAGATCAGAATCACATCGCAATTTACTGGAATGTTTGAAAAATTAATACTATTCCATCCATCAATCAGGCAGTAAAAAAAAGAGGGCACAAAACAAAACAAATATATTGATTGATGAAAATAAAATTTGCCCTAGGTTAGGAGAGTCTCGTCTGACCTTGGTGTCGAGCATGACGGCGCAGAGGATTCCGGTGTTTTCCATAGCCTTGCGTAGATTGTCTAGGGTTTCCTGATGGTATTCATGAGATCCGTGAGAGAAATTGAATCGAGCGACATTCATACCGGCACGGAGGAGCTTCTCCACCATTGGAACAGAGCGAGAAGCAGGGCCCAGAGTGCACACAATCTTGGTCTTCGGCCGCACGTATTCACCATTAATGTTCTTCATCGCTGCGAATGGGAATGGAAGCTTGGCGCCGTCTGTATTAATATGAATATGAATATGATATTATGAAGAATTCCTGCATAGGGAAAACATATATACACAGGACACGCACCAATGGAATTGGAATAATGGAACAAACCCAGAGGCTAACTTTTTGAACAAGCCACTGCTCCTGGCCCAACTCTACTTTTTGCTTGCCTTATGTTTCTTTCCACATTAATTTCAATAACCGCTCTTAAATTAAATTAAATAATTAAATTTTAAATAAAAATCAAAATAATTATACCCTAAAAAATTAATTTATCACTAAATGCACGGGTACAGAATAACCCCAACATTAAACGAAGGGTGGAGGCGCACATTCCAGGCATCCCCGCACGACGATCCGACAGCATACGAAGGAGGTTAATCATGATAATCTAATCGATCAATAAGAGTTACACATTTTAGTCGAGGAGCCCTCTTCATTTTAAGATTAATACAATTATACATAAAATTAAAATCTACTATACTTAAATCTCAAAACAAACAAAAAATTTCCTTATTTGTTAAATTTACAAATCTCACTAATTTTATTTCCACATGGTTGTACTACTTAAATCCAAAACAAATGAATTCAATAAATCAAATTTAGATTTTCAAAATTCATACCTAAATTTTAATAGTCAAATCAGGTGGGCTAGTCCATTTGCCCAGGACTAGCCCACTGGCTCCTCACTTAAATGAGAAACCCAAATGCTTGGTATATAATAATTATAGTAACAACTAATATTTACTGATAAAAAAATAAAAAATTTAATAGTCAAACCGATGAACCTTAAAAATCTTTTAACTTTTTCACTTGTCATGTATTATTTCTCCTCAATAAATAATTTTTCTCCCTTTTCTCCACGCGTTTAAACAGAGAACAACACAATACTAGTCGTGGTCTTCTAGAATATATTTGATGCTGTTACCGTGATTTTCCTACAAAAGTTGTGTTGTAATAAATAAATAAAAATAATAAAAGTGGAAGAACAGCTTGACGTAGAAATCACGAGATATTTGTTATTCCTTGTCACTGTCAAAAGTGGTTTTTCAAACAAATAGGCTTAGCCCAGCCCATCGCATTAAATCGACGGGCAGAGACTATCTCCACTGGAACTTTCTAGATCACAAAGGAAAACATGACAACTACTATTCCCATCCTTCTTTCTTCCATTGTAGCTATTTTCACCTTTTCACATTCATCACCCAAGAACCACCCCCAACTCTCTCTAAGAATATATAGTATATATATACAGAAATTAAAATATCAAAGAAATAGAATTCTGAACTGATCAAACAGACTGATGTGATAATCTCTACTAACTCCCTCTTTCTTATCCATGAGAGAAAAAAATGAAACAAAATATCCTCGTACTCCGTTACATTTTAATTTCCAGTAAATTACCGCATCATTATCCAAGATAAATCATTCTATATTTTAAGGTTAATCTAGTCTTTCTTGGTTGCCATGGCACACAAAAATCAGGCAGCTATTCATACAACCATCGGTTTATAGCTCATCGTGTACATTGGGTTGCTCCCCGTTAAGCGCTTCCAATTTATCTTCCAGCTCCTGAATATAACACTCATTGCATCACATATCAAACTACAAATACAACTAGCATTATGGTGATAAGACTCAGTGTAGTAACTGGAGACCAACCTTAAGTCTATCCTCAACACACACAGCAGGGGTGGATAACAATGCCAAATATCTGAAAACGCATACAAATTGGATAAAAATTTGAGCATCCATTTGAATAAACACATTCATATAACAGATAGTGGAGGAGTCTTACTCGCAACGGCTTGGTTCATCAACATCTGTGAGTTCGTTTTTTAAACCACAACGTAACTTCACCTACACAAATCAATCCATGAATCACCCACAAAACGAAAACAAACAAACAGGACACTAATAATAACTCAGGAGAATAAAAGTTGAAAGTTGGATGCTGGTAGTAGTCAAGAAAAGGATGAAAATTTCAGAATGGGGATGCTTGGTTGATAAGTTAGGAGATTAAGAATGAGAATAGAATTAAACTTGTGCAAGGTAGAGACAAATGATGAGTAAATAGTGTGTTGATACCCCAATTTGTGAGAATGGACTTCACCAGCCAGTATTGATCCTTCTACTATCAATTCAATTACTTCTTTTTTTGTTCTCTCATTTCTAACCAAGAATACTTCCACTAAGAGATTACTTTCTTTATTCTTTTTTTCTTTTCCAGATAGATTTTATCATTAAGTTCTCCATTCACTTTTGCTTAGAAAGAGAGTTCGACTATTCCATCAAGTACATCTAGGGTGCCAATAAATACAGCCAAGTAATTGTTCTTCCTTAATTCAGTGATTTAGCACACGCTATTAATGTACTTTTGGAAGAAGAAAGAAAATAAAGCAAGATATATTTTAACAATTTAAGATGTGATCTACCGTCAAGCTTCTATCTGGGCCATTCCAGCACTTATCCCCATTCTGAAACTGCATAACTCTGTATGACTCCTCAAATTTCTCCCAATTCCTACATGATGGGATTTATGATATAAAGCAAGAAGTTAAAAAGACTTAACAAACTGAATATCAAACATGGAAAAAACAGAGCATATTTGGCAGTACAGATCTAAACAGACAATACTCTCGTCATAAAACTTCTTACCCCAAACGAGTTGTACTGTAACCCTCCTCCTGTGTAGCTTGCTTGAAAGGGCAGACTTTGTATACATACCTGAACATTATATTTAGACCCCATGATAAGAGAAATTATTTTCATATATCAGGGAAGTATATGGCTTGACATGGGTGGCGAGCAGAAGAAACAAAGAAAATTTCCTACTTATTCTGCTTGGCCTCAAAACATTGACCATAGAATGAATAGAATTCCTTTTCTGGACCTGCATTATTGACGTGTAGAGATTGTAACCTACAGAATTTCAATACATAACAGTATATGTATGTGAATAAAATAACGCTAAGGTGTTTTTTTTCATGACTTGAAAATACCAAAATCTTGTTTTAGTTTCTGTGTCAGGCTCGATATCCTTGATTGTATTTTGGACAGTTTGGAACTAGATTCATCATATTCCTTGCGCACATGTGCAGCCTCTGTAAAGTCAATCAGGAAATAGCTTATTATCTTATAAGTTAATGTCCACTAAACTTAAATGAAAAAATTGTTTTACCAGATATGTTAACAGGTTTCTGGAAAATATTCACGGCCTGAAAGATGCTCTTCACTCTTTCCTGTATCTTTTCCAACCAAGAGGAGCCACTTGTGCCAGTAATGTCTAAGAAATTTATCATAGCAAAGGTAATAGTATCTAAGCAGGCTGTGAAAAGGAATATCTAACAGACAACTGTCTTACCTGATAAGCAGGCTTTTAAAAGGAACATCCAAGTTCCAACGGAGAACTATCTTACCTGACAAGTCTGATTCATCATCAGAATCAGGTCTTTGTGAAGAACTTGTATCATAATGATCCTCCTGCCCAAAATCATCAACCTGGTCTTCAATCTCATCATGATCATCGTCATCATACCTATGTTCATCATCGTCTGAGGTGTAGCCAATGTCTTCTTCGTCACTGACTTCGTTTGGTGTCTCATCAGAATATTGTTGATCCTTATTTTGAGAGGTATCAACCTCCTCCTTTTGTTCCGTGGTCTTTTCCCCTGTCCATCGGGATGCGACAAGGCGCCCCAACTCCTCCCTTGATAATGAATTGGTATCTTCAGCCACATTTTCATCCTGAAAATCCAAGCAAGAGAGGCCCTACAGCTTAGAAATAGCTTTCCGAGGATTTGCGTAATTGGGATCTCTGAATTCTAGAGTTAGAATTCAAGATAAAAAGAAGAAGGCTACTTAAGTTACTGTAACAATCACCTACTAGCTTATTATTAGTAAAAGCGCAAATACATACACTAACAAACTTGTAGAAATTGCATTTACCAAATACAAACCTGATTTCTAGTGTGAAGACCATCCTTGACATCAAAAGTGGAGTCCTCATCCAGCTGCTCAGAATTCTGAATATGACAGAGGTACGTTATAAAAGTCAACAACTGAAAAAATTCTACTGTTTTCTCTCAGTGACGTTTTCAGTAAAAGAAGGCTAAACCTGGGGAGACACCTTATCAATCTCTACTGCTCCATCATTTGAAAAACCATTGGGTGCCAAATGGTCACTAAGCTCCTCAGGCTCACTGACAGAGTTATGATTGACTTTCACAGAATCCTATTAAGAATTGAATGAATTGTTTGAAATTTTTGATACCTTCAATATTTGACCATTAATTAACATTGTACTTCAGAAAAACACAACTCTTTTAGGGTAGAAGTAAAGACTAAACATATTACGTCAACATGAAATTTTTGGATTGAAATCAATGGTGTCAAAACATCACACTAACAATTTGTGCTCACGTGTATGATATAATAGATTCAGGTTTAACTAGCTACCTAAAGTTAGTTTTGGAAAATGAAATGGACAAGCACAAATAGTAAACCTCAAGAGGTTGATCTGTTTTCTCAGGATTGTCATGGATGTCATTCTGCTTCGGCTCATTGCCTTCCGCTTTGATTTCCTCCTTTTTAGCCTCTTCAGCTTCCTTTTTCCCCTTCTCTTCCTTTTCTTTTCGAAGCCGTTCTTCCTCCTCAGCCTTTTCTATCAGCTCCTTGCGCTCTAGAAGAAAATACAGCAGAAAGCATAATTTGATAAGTATTCAACATGATATATCTATCAAAAGAGAATACATTAGAGGACATAGATTTCACCGATAAGCCTCAAAAAGGGTATACAAATTGTCCATATGAAAAATAAATGATCAGAGAGAAGCTTCTAATTATAAAAAATTCAATAGGTCGCCTGATGGAATCTTCTCGTTATCATTTAAAAGATAGATACATTCACTGCAGAAAAATAAGTATTCAAATGAAAATAGTGTTGATTTTCCATGACTACCTTTACTTCCTTTCAAATGCCTAAAAGAGTTTTCACGGTTTTAGATTGTTGATCATGATTCAAAAGTCCTAATCAGGAGGAAATGAAGGAAAATCATACCCTTGAGCTTGTCAACCAATGGCTTGAGTATTTTCTCCTCATCTTTTAGCTTCAATAATTCTCCCTCCTCCTTTGCCATGGTCAATTTTGCTTTCTCGATTTCCTTCCTGCGTACAGCGACACCTTCCTGGTATGTGGTAATTTTTTTCTTCAACTTTTCTCTTGCCACTTTTCCAGCCTCCCAGCAAGTATTTGAGCACTTAGTCTTACCATCGTACTCATCACTCCCATCACAGCAATCTACACAATTGTGTAAGTTCATACTATCAGACCAAAGGCTAAGAAATATGCTTAAAAAAGTTGAAATAACACAACAGAAACGTAGAGTATGAAATTTGTAGTTTACAAATTCCAGCCATTTCAATGGTTGAATACAAGTTCGTACATGATGAAATGTGACTCCACCCCAACCCCCCACCCTCTCTAACAACCACCCAATATAAAAGAGAAAATATAGTGACATGATGTTGGTAGTAAAAAGGTCAGTAAATTTAACCAAGAAGTGACTGCTAAATTACTGTTCTCACACGAATATTCATGATCACATTAGCATAAGCTACAAATAAATTTAAGCAAGAATAGGATGACAAATTACAATCTGCTCCCACATATACATGATCATTCAAAAACCTTTATGCTGCATGAAATAGATATTCAAGAAACAAATGAAATGCTGCTCCAGAAACTTGATGTCAAATTTGCTAATACAAAGTGAAAGTTTACAATATTCTGATAACATTTCACATTCACTTATAAAAAATTTGACATCATAATTTCGTGGATTGCAGATGCAAATACTATTTGATATTATTGATATTCTCAAAGAATCTTATTTTTATTTTTATTTTTTCCTCTTTGCAGTCCAAAAGCAGCCAATTGACTGGTTAGGACATTAACTAGACATTACCATGGGGAGTGGCAATAGCAGTCTACATTTTTATAGTCAGTCGAGATACTAGTAGAATAAAAAGGGAATCACATGCATTGTTGGCTACATACGTGAATTGAATCAAACCATATACTCAACCTAAAAAAAAAACATATCCTCCTCCCACTTGAAAATATAAAATTGAATTTCTCTAGACTATGATTAATTAATATCCTCCATTACATGCCAACAAGTTTTTGTCGACTAAGCCTTAGTTTCATGATACTTTAATATTCTGTGAGGATTATCAATTCAGTTAACTGGACAACAATGAATCTTTGCAGCCTTCAGTAAAGTAAATGATAATCTATTAACCAAAGAAAATATATCTCTAAGAGTCCCTCCGACAACCCACAATGCACTCCATATATTAATAAACATAATTTATGATATAAGGAGGTATGTCATGGCCAATCTAACATCATGCGACCTAAGAAAAATTCTACATCAAATTGTGCAAAAAAGACCTTTGCCAAGTTAATCATCCCTGATGAAAATGCCAGAAGAAAGATTAACCAAATCAGATGCCTCAGTTTAATAGATTGCAGGACATATATTGGACTTTTTAGATTTAAACAACAGAAATCTGAATAAGAATGTTGAATTCAAGTGAATAATCTAATGAAGCACCAAAAAAAAAAAAAAAACTATCATCACTCCACTACCAAAGGTACAATTTCCATCACTCGAATCAAAGTCTAGTTATTAACAAGCAATGAATTATTCCCAAGTGGTTGTATTTCAGATTAGTCTAGTTACTATAATCTTTCGTTATTATTTAAATTTTTGGAAAGCTTACAACAAAGAATCATTTAGTTAAACAGAAATGTGAGAATAAAATGAGATTACCGCAGATTCCATCATTGACCCGAGAAGAATATAAGAAAAGAGGAGCATGTCCAGCGTTCTTGCAGTAAAATTTCCCACTGGGGCAAGCTGATGTTCCTGAAAATCTCCAATCCAATACCCAAATCAGTAAAAAAAACCTTAAAGGAACTAAATAATTCAGTGCCATCAGCCACCGTAAGACATAAAGCTTATGAAGGGCCACATAGAATATGGAAATAGAAGCGAGTGGAGAATACCGGGCTCATCCGAGCCATCGGGGCAGTCACAGAAGTCGTCATTGAACTGGGATTTGTTGAAATCCTTTGATCCATCTTTACACTTAATTGTGTTCGATGGTGACAAGCCCCTGTAGTAATTCACATCTGCACCACATCCAGTGATTGTCATTTTCGTTTGTCTCACGTAAAAACACAGAGAAATGGAGATGATAGAGATAGCGAGGAAATCACCTTCAGGAGAAACTCCAAGGAATGAGTCCTTTGGGGGAAAGGATGCCGCCGATCTGATGATGCCATGTATCAACAGCATAATAATGCTGCAGCCATAGAGAAGTCGGTTTTGCAGTATAATGGTTTTCATCTTGGACTAAAAAATCAACCTTGATATTGCGTTAAGGGGAGGGGCAAACAATCAAGAGATTTAGACGTTGGGTGGAGCCGTGGAGGGGAGAGGGGTTGCTGTTGAAGCTGCGGACGACGTCGTATGAATGAATATATACCCCTTAATTGTACTCTTCCTTCTATTCAGTAAGTGAGAAAATAGCCCAGTCGAGGCAGAGAAACGAAGGGTGGAAAATAAAATAAAATCTAAAAAAAATTCGGTTATTGCACTCCAAATTTGCTAAAATTACCCAAAATAATTTAATTAAAAATATTTATTATTAATATTACTTAAATATCCTTATAAAAAACATATTATTACTAAACATAACACAAACGAATAAATCTCATATGAAATAGAGACATTTCATGAAACATGTTAAAATATATTTATTATGGAGTAGATAAAGTATAATTGTTAAAGTATGTTTTTTAAATACTATAATAAATGATGAATTAAAGTATGATTTTAGAGTATAATAATATACATACTTTAACTATAAATAACTATATTTTACCTATATAATAAGTGTTGATGGCTGTTCTTGACCCGTTAATTAAAGCTTGAACACAATCAAACATAATAGAACTACAAAGAACGGGATCAAACCAATAGAAAACTCAATTCCCACCAAAGAACTCAACCGATTTTTATTACCTCTCCTCTTGAACAACACTCATAAAATCCCCCCTTTACAATGTCTAGAGCCAAGTAGTAGTTTCCTGCCTCTCTCTTGTGAGAGAGGCTATTTATATCGTCTCAAAACCCTAAACCAAAGCCAATCGTCTTGCGCCATTTGGATGGAGACAAGCCGCCTTTAATGAAGCTGTTTGGTACGCCGACCAGTTGCAGGAGAAATCTGGACGTTGTTGGTTACTTTTGCAGGGTTCCCCAGAGTGCCTCCGTCCTTTGCTGGCTTCTCATTGGTTATCCGGGTAAGGTCCGTCAGTCAGTCGTTGTCTTCTAGTTAGGATTGCTGCCCAAGACATCTCTTCTTCCCGTTAGTCTTGTCCTTTAGCCTGCGGTACTTGTCAGTCTTCATGATGGTGCTTGCTTTTTACAATCCTGCTTCTGTTGCTCATTTTGTCCTCGGACAGGCTGACTTTCAGTGCTGTGACGCTCGTCCGAACTCTGGGCAGGAGGATGATGTCGCTGAGGTTTCTTGCCGAGGGTGTTCTCTGGCTTCGGCCTGTTTAGTGGGTTCCTCTTTATTTTTTCCTCGACTGGGCCTTCAGGTTGCCGCTATCTTCTTGGGCTGTCTCAATTTTCCTTTCAGTTCTGTCCGCAGTTTGGGCCGCTAGGGGGTTGGGCCTTTTTCTTCAGGTACAATAGAGGTTATTGGGCTTTTAGGCCTGCTAAGCATGGGGGATATAATACCCATAACATTAGCCCCTCGAGCCTGAATAATTTCATGACTTGAGATTGTTCAGGGTCGAACCGTATTACACGGGTTATATCCCTCATGCTTCGGTGCCTACGATATTAGGGTTCTTTCCATCTCGGCTCTTCGTTATTCCTACTCGCTATTTTCATCCTGATCAGTTCCTGCATTATCGGGTTCTCTGTGACGTCTTTGAGATATTTTCATTAAGGTGGGGGGTATTTCTGGTATTTGGGTGTAACTGTCGATTTGAATTTTGAAATTTGAACCCTTTTGTCAGTTTCCCTTTTCCCTTCTCCATCTTCTTTCATTTG
Organism: Pogostemon cablin; assembly: GCA_023678885.1. Taxonomy (NCBI): domain Eukaryota; kingdom Viridiplantae; phylum Streptophyta; class Magnoliopsida; order Lamiales; family Lamiaceae; genus Pogostemon; species Pogostemon cablin. The sequence continues at coordinate 20,714,019 of CM042986.1, read as the reverse complement.
ATCCTGCAAACGGTTGGCGTTCCTTTTATTCAGTGCGATCTTCCTCTTCTTTCAGGTATTATTCTCCCCTCTCTTTCTTTTCCCTTCTTCTCATTGCTCTCTCCTTTTGTGTCTCTAAGTTTTCTCGCCGCCGGTGCTTAGGGTTTCCTTCTCCCTATCTCTCCGCATTTTATTTTCCGTTACAATTAGCACGGTATGGCTTGCGAGGGTTCTTCTTCCCCTCTTAGATCCCCTAGATCCGCTTCTCGTTCGACCGATTCTTTGCTCGGTAGCTCGGGGTCTTCCTTGTCGTCTTCAGAGGAGTGTTCGGGTTTCCCGTCTCCTTCCCAGATTGTTTTAATCGGAGGGTTACCGATTTTATTTCTACTTTCATGTTAGAGCTTAATCCTCAAATTGCTGACGCCGGACCTGGGCTATTTGCCCATCTTGGGGATCTTTCGCGGTGTGACCGGGATACCCTCTTTTTCGTCGCTGAGGTCTCCTTGACTCTTGACGATTCGTGGTTGAGAAATAGCATTGTCGTTGCTCTCAGTAAATTTCAGTGTGGTGAGGGTATTGATTTCTTCCTTCTTTCCCCCGATGACCGTATGTGCTATGCTCCACCAAACACTGTTGCAGCCTACGAGTTGCAACTTGAGCTTGGCATTAGGTTTCCTCTCCATCATTGCTTTCGGGATATTTTCGAGTTTTGGGGTATAGCCACTGCTCAATTGGCTCCCAATGGTTGGGCAGCTTTGATGGAGATTTTAGTTCTCTTTCGGAAGAAGAAGTATTCCTTCCTAACTACCGCTGAAATTAATTTTCTATATCGGCTTACCCCGAATCATAGGACGAAGGGATATTATTATTTGGTACCTCGCCACACCAATATTGTTGCTTCTTTGCCCAATTTTGTTAAAGGGTGGAAGAATCCGTGGTTCTGGGTTCGTGGGCCTTGGAGGGGAGATTCTGTATATGACCTCGGGGATCCTCAAAATCCCACAGTGCTCCCTAGAAGTTCCTTCTTCAAACCTGTCCTCAGTGCGTGTATGTTCCTTTTGGCTATCTCCTAGGTTATTTGGGGTATTCTAACATTTCTTTCTTTTGTTTTGTGCAGTAGGCGATTCGTGTGCTTTCGAGACGCTATCAGTAGAGTTTCAGGACGCCTTTATCCGCATTCGCAAGCTCTCTGACAAGAGACGCCATTACTAGCGTGTTCTTCGAGGGAAGAACCTTTTCTGAACTGGCTTTACTACTACGTCCATAGCCATGCTAGGTGATTTGTTTGTGCTTCCTTTCTCGTCTGCGGGGCTCATTGTATAGTTCCTCCTTTTGCACTAACCGTTCCCCCTTTTTTGTTACTTCTTGGGGAAAGGAAACATCTTATGCCTGATATTGCCCGTATGGCTATTCTCCCTTCTGCTCGCTAGCGGGCTGCGCTTGGTAAGAGAAGAAGAAAGTTTCTAAGATTTCTTCTCCGAAGGTCTCTGGAGCCCCTCTTGCCATGCAGCCTCTTACATCCGTCAGGATTGAAGAGCCTTCGGATCCTATCACTTTGAGGTTGGAGGCCGATCTCATCCAGGTGTCTACTATGGGCCCTCGGGAGAAAGTTTTCAAAAAAGCCCCTCAAGCCCCGAAGTCTAAGAAAGGGGATTCCGAGACCGCCGCCACTAAGTCTGTTGCCCCAAAATGGAAGTACAAGTTGGTGGACGAGACTTCTGAGGAGGGTACTCATGACAGTACCGCTCTCATCATGCGTCCTTCGAAAAGGATCAGGGATGATGACGTTGGTGTTGTTGCAGGTGGTTTCTCTGCTGCGCCTAGTGCTGCTCCTCAGGAGAATGTCGAAGTCTATGACATCAGCTCTTCCCCATCTCCTGAAGCCTTTGTCCGATCTCCTTTTGTCACCTTTGGCCAACCTGGTGTCACTATTCCGTCCGACCTTCAGCAGGCCCCTGGTGGTACTTCCTATAACCCGGCGTCTCGTTGTTCCCCTTCTGAGATATGGCGGTATTATCGAGGTAAGACCCCCTTGCACTTTTGGTCACGTGGTGGATCTTCTACCGAAGGCACATCTTCAGCTCTGCCCTTGTCGGATGATGCTACTCCGTTTCTTCTGATAGATACGATAACCGACCAGGAGCTCTTACAAAGGTATGGCCACATGGATGAGGCCGGGAAGATGTTCCTCCAAACTCAAGAGCTTTTGTTTGACTTTGATGCTACGGCGTATTTAGCTCGTGCTGCCACTTTTCCTTTTAAAGGTTGTACCCAAGAGCTCCTCGGCCATCTGGAGAATATGTCCGCCAAGGATTCTCTCCACAATATCTCCAGCTACCTGGGTCACCAAACGATCCACGCCGTTAATTCCTTGCATCGTATTTCCGAACTGGAAAGAAACAATTCCCATTTGCAAGACGAGGTTATTTCGGTGACTCAGAAGATGAAGGATTATGAGAAAAAAACATCTGAAGCTAGAGCGACTGATGCTCTGATCATGAGTCAGTTGAGGATCGAGAAGGATAAAAAGACTAAGATCCAAGGAACTTTCGAGATTCTTCGTGCCCCAGTATGACAGCCTGTTAGCTAAATCCGAAGAAGAGAGGAGTGCTTTAGAGATTCAGAACAAGGTACTCTCGGATAAGGTTGCAGCTTTGGAGGTGAAACATCAGAAATAGGTCATGGCGAAGGAAGGTCAGTTCAGCACCGAGTTATCCCGGGTTCAGAGTAGTCTTGATGCCTTCCGAATATCTTCCGAACAAGAACTTGAGAAAGTTCGGCAGGAGAAAAAGGCATTAGAGGTTTCCTCCCTCAGAAGATTAGGGCTACTGAGGATGTTATAGCCGGGGTACTAAGGGAACGTGATGGGGCCTTGGCTGAAGTAGAAAGCGTAAAGGATGTTTTTCTCCTGTCAGAGGCTGACAACCTCTGTTATAGGGAAGTTATCCTTCCGAAGACTAAGATTCACTGTTTCTGTTCCTGCGCTGCTGCTCTAGCTCAGGCCTCTTCCCAGAAGCCCTATCCTAATTGTCTTGATGGCATACGTGTTATCCTTCGTCAAGCCATTAGTGAGGAGAAAATGCCTCCTGGGGAAACTTTGAGGGGCGACGTTGATTTTGGAGTGCTCGGTGAGTATTCTGACTTCATCACTGATGTCCCTAAAAAATTCTCCAGAGAGTCTGAAGAGGGTGGATCCGACGAGGACTTTGCTGATGATGTCTTGGATCTTGCCACAGTTGATTCTGGGGTTGAGGATCCACTTGCCGCTCTCATCATCGAATCTGCCAGGGGACCTACCCGAGAAGTTTTCGTTGAGATTGAGTGTCGCCTTCGGTGATGACTGTATTTCTGGTCAGGTCACCACTGCCGAAGTTTTTGAATCTTTGCCCACCGAGGCCACTGTGGTTCCTCCAATTCTATCAACCTCGGAGGTGGAAGTCGATGTTTCACCGAGGCCGGCGACCTCCGAGGCTCCCTTAGGTATCTCTGAAGATGTGTCGCACGGAGGTGGAGAGCCACAGTCTACAGATGCGGCTGATTCTGAAACCTTCCTAGCTGATCAATGACGTATTCTGAAGCCCCTAGTGTTAAATCGAATGTATCTTCCTTATTAATAGTTCATTCTGCACCTTCTTTGTATTTCCTTTGTTTTATCGGATAATAGGATTTTTGGTAATTTCTACCTCATTTGTAATTCACTATTTATGAATGAAGTACTTTCTCTTCTCTGTTAGTGGATCTCGTGAGGGTATTTTGGTAATTTACCTTCAATTTAAAACATAAACCGCTGCTTTTATGTCGTGGGCTGTCACGTCTTTGGTCAGGTGCTGCGTGGATCAATCTGGATCCTCTCTTTTCCTTGGGAGTTGTAAGGTCTCTACATCCCAGCCATTGGATCTTAGCCCTTTTTGCTCCATAATTTCCAATGATGATACGTGCCGCTCTCTATCTTGTTAGACAGTTTTTATTTTAATTTTTCGAAATTCAAATCTCTCGTATTCTTCCCATATATCCTTGTATTTCGTTTAGCTGCCTTCTTCCGATATTTTTGCGATTTCTGAAAATCTCTCTCTATTCACTTTGTCTTCTTTTTCGCCAAGCCCTAATTCCTAAGTTCTTTGACTGGTGAAAGATGTCTGGTGAAGGTACTCCCCCCCGCCTGATGTTCAGGAGGTGAACACTTCTGACAGCATGCTGGTGGTACGGCGGTATTCATTGATGTGGATTTAGGCGCCGTGCTCCCTCTGAACACGGGGGATTATCTTCCTGGTCGTTGGGATATCGGCTACTTGGGGGCCGCACTTCGAGGGATGGCCCAGCTGTTTGGTTGGGTGCCGGCCTCTAGGTTATCCCCAGGGCACTTGGAGGAACTCCACCGGTGGTACGGTAATCCTAATGTCGTCTTCGAGCTTCCGTTGGATGGTGGTCCCCTCTCTGATCCCTCTCCAGGTCGCACTGCATTTTACTACTCTCTCTTTCTTACCAGTTTGCGTCTTCTACTTCCCCCCGTTATCGATTTGCTGTTGCAGAGGTGGGACATGGCTATAGGCAAGCTACTGCCCTCCTCTTGGTTGCGTCTAATATCCACTATATCACTGTTTTATGTGTTGAGCCACACCATACGAGATCCGTTCGAACTAGAGTTCTTTTTTTTTATGCTTTATCTGGTAGTTCTGGTGGTTTTTACTATTTGCTTCCCCACAATAACAAATCATATTGTGGGGGGCTTCTGATGTTATTGGCCGAAGCTGAGAGCAGGCCTGGTTCTGGTTGGGTGGTGATTATCGTACCCGTGTCAATGGTGTTTCTGTGACTTTTTCTGTTCGATTTCTTCCGTTGGATAAGTGTACGATTCTTCTCTGTCTTCCGAGTTCTGGATAGTCTCTGATGTCCTCCGTGTGTATGAGATTTTATCTCGCAGAGGGAATACTTATTGTGTCTCTCCATTGCTTTCCGAGCCCATCCTGGTTTCGGCTGGGTTGTCTACTTTTGGCCGTAGCGCAACCACTGATACTCCCTTTTCTTGGTCCATTCCTGTTCCCTTTATTTCATGTCTGATCTTTCTCTCTTGTTCTACAGGTGAGCTCCAGAGTGCCCTGTCTCTGGTGGGATCGACTGGTTCCGTGGCTGGTTTGTCGTTTACTCCGTATAAGTATGTGTACCAATTTTTGGATGAGGAAGATGACTCCGACCACTCCGCCCGTTCTTCCTTTCGCGACGAAGATGAAGAGATGGATGACCTGTCTGTTGGGTCTGAAGACATGAAGCTTGGTGAGGATCTGCTGGTTGTGCAACTTACCGAAAATAGGGCTTTGCCCCCTTTGTCTCCTCCCCGTCCATGATTGCGTCATTCTCTCGCTGCCCCTTCTTGTGTTTTTTCCGCTCTTCTGAATCTGCATCTACTTCCTTGCTTGGAAAGAGAGAAAGGAGTGTTTATGAGCATGGTGGGCCTTCTCGGTCAACTGGAATTAGCTATGCGCCTTGTCCATCCTCTTCCGTTGGTGAGTTTGACCTTCTCACTAAAATGTTAAGGGGGATAATTGCCTCTGTTCGAGCTGTCTTATCCTTTTTTTGTTAGTTGCATCCTTATCCACAGTGTCCTTTTGCAGATCTTTTCACAGTGTCCTTTTGCAGATCTTTCCACAGTGTCCTTTTGCAGGATCCAGAGGAAGATCCGGAGGAGGACCCTGTGGAGGATCCAAAGGAAGATTCGGAGGAGGACCCTGAGGAGGATCCTGAAGAAGATCCAGAGGAGGACCTTGAGGAGGATCCTGAATCGGTGGGGGCTCCCGCAGTTGAGGTGGGTAGCGGTTCCGAGGTCGAGGACTATGACATGATGGTTGGGCCGAGGGTGATGTCTGCCCCCAGAGCTGATGTTAGTTCTGCTCTCTCGACTTCTCAAGTCGACCCAACAATTATTCTTCCCAATCCGAACCCTACAGGTGTTACCATAACAATTGACCCTACCGACGCTGATGCTGAAGCCGCCAGGTTAGCCGCTGAGAGGGCCCGTGTGCGAGAAAAAAGTACAGTTGAGGAAGATGAGGAACCTGACTTGTCTGAACTGCAGGAGTTAGGGACTTAGGGACTTAGGGTTTTATTGCAGGTACCTCTCATCGGGCCCCTTCCCGTGTTCTGCCGACTGCTGTCCCCCGTTCTCTTTCCCAAGACTCCTCTGGTTTGGCCGTGATGACTGGAGTTGTTGTTGCCTCCCTTACCTCTTCTCTGCACTTGATGGATCAATACCGTTTGTTCGCCAGTCAGCTTGTTGACCATTCCGAGGGGTCTTCTACCAGTTTCGAAGAGAGATTGAATACCCTGGAGCTCGAGAATGACAAGCTAACCTCTATTGTTGCGCACTAGAGAGAATGACTGGAGGTTTCAGAATTTGAGGTTGATATATGGCGGGCTACTCTCGAGTCTGTAGAGGCGAGTTTGACCGAGACTGAGATTGCTAGAGATGCTGCGAGAGTCGAGGCCGCTGAGGTGCGTGCTAGGTTGGTTAAAGCCGAGGCTCGTATTCGAGCCTTGAAGCAGCGTATTCCGCGCCCTAGTTCAGTAGAGGATAAGATGGCGAGCATCTTCCATTCCCTCAGCAGTCGAAAGAAAGATTGAAGTCCACACATTTCTTTCCTTTGCCAGTTGGTTTTATTCTACCCTTAACCCGGTGTTTCTTGGAATTGTATTTACCTTGTCTTTAGTTAATTCACGGTTGTTGATGTTCTTAGTTCTGCTTTTATCACTTGTAATGCGTCCTTGCTTTGTTCACCTTGGGTGCGGAGGTTTATGTTTTTGTCCTTCGTTCTCGCTGAGCGTTTGTGGTTCTGATGCTCTGCCCGATGCCGAGATTCTGAACCTTTCTCTCATTTTTGCTGTCTTTGGTTTTACTTAGGTTATTTCGTATTGTGCCTTCGCGCCATTTCACGCGTTATTCCGAGGCTCATTTCTCTTGTTCCAAGCTTAATCTTCCGACCTCCCTATTCGTCCGTCCTGTGTACATATCCATGTTTATTCCCAATGACATTCCGAGGTCTGTTCCCTTTACACCGAACCTCATATTCCAACCCTTACATATATCTGTTATATATGTATGTTTGTATCCCTTCCCGACGTTGTTCCGAGGTCTGTTACTACCTTCTCTTTCTGGTTCCACTATTTCAGCTTTTATCTGAAATGATCTATTCCCATTATACCGAGATCCTCTTAATTAACCTTGTAATTCTCATCAGATAACTTGACTCTTGTTTTGACTCTCGACCCCAATACTTTGGTATTTTTATTCCGCTTCTCCAGAGATCCGATACTTTCCCCTTTTGTTTCGATTTTCGATCCTGCTCCTTTTATTTCGGCATGCCTTTCGTTTTCTCTTTTAATAGTTTTTCTTCGGTATATTTTATTAGTCTTGGCTCCGATGCCGCCCTTGCCATTTTATAATCCTTTTATTTATGTATGTAGTATTCTTTCTGAGTTTATGGGTGAAGTTTATGAATTAACATTCATAAAGCAATGATATCCCTACGCATAATGACCTCCTTAACCACATATCCCAAAAAGATTTTTACACAATTTCCATTTCCACAGAGTATGACCTAATGCCTTAATTGAAAGTTGTAACAAAAATCACCAACCTCATTCGCTCCGTTCTCTATTTTATTGGTAGTACTTTTTCAAATGTTGTGCATTCCAGGAGTGTGGTATCTTCTTGCCATCTACCTCTTCCAACTCGTACGCTCCTCCTTCCATAACTCTCTTGATCATATAGGGGCCTTCCCAGTTTTGGCCGTTACCCTGCGTCGTTGGGCCCAATACTTTCCGTAGCACCAGTTCTCCACCTTTGAATCTCCTCAACCTTATCTTGGAGTTGTAGAATCTCTCTGCTCTCTGCTTGTAAACTGTGTTATGCAATTCCGCGTTCAATCTCTTTTCCTCTAATAGGTCTAGACTTTCTTGGATCAATTCATCATTTGCCCATTCTTGGTGGAGAGCGATCCTAGGGCTGGGTTCTCCAATTTCCAAGGGAATTACTGCCTCAGCACCGAAGGCCATCGAGAATGAGGTCTCATTAGTGGAGGTTCTCGTCGTTATTCTGTATAACCATAGGACTCCCGGCAGTTCCTCAGGCCATTTCCCATCTAGCTTCTCCACTGGCTTTCAAAGTGTGTTTGATGATCTTGTTCACCGCTTCGACTTGCCCATTAGACTGCGGGTGGTATGGCGTGGAGGACCACTTCTTAATGTTGTAATCTTCACAAAATTTTCTAAGTTTAGCATTGTCAAACTGTTTGCCATTGTCAGTCACTATGGCAAATGGTATCCCGAATTGGCATATGATATTTTCCAGATAAATTTCTCGACCTTAGCCTTAGTGATCGTCGAAAGGGGTTCTGTCTCTACCCACTTTGTAAAGTAATCTACCGCCACGATAGCAAATTTATTTCCTCCTTTTCCGATCGGTAGAGGTCCGATTAAATCAATCCCCCATTTCGCGAAGGTCCACGGGCTGAACACTGAGGTTAGTTGTTTCGAGGGTGCTCAAACTATCGGAGCTAGTCTTTGACACGTTGCGCACGCCCTCGCATATTGAGTGGCGTCATTTTTTAGTGTTGGCCAGAAATAGCCTTGCCTGATCACTTTGTGTGCCAGAGCAATCCCTCCTGTGTGGTTACCGCATGTGCCTTCATGTATCTCTGCTAGTACATAGCTAGCTTCCTCAGGAGTTAGGCATTTCAGGAGTGGTGATGAATACCCTCTCTTGTACAACTTCCCTTCTATTAAGACATATCTCGCTGATCGAAGCCTGATTTGCCGAGTCTTGTCTTTATCCGCAGGTATCTTTCTTTCCTTCAAATATGCCCTGATCAGTGTCATCCATGATTCCTCTGGCGGCTGATCACTTAGAACCCATACGGTGGTGTCTGGTGGATTCTCCTGCCTCACGATATTGATGTTATTTAGGTCCTCAGCATTCGACGCGGTGGCTAGTTTAGCCAAGGCGTCGGCCGCCATATTATCTTTTTTGTCGATGCATTCTAGGAACACCTATTTGAATTTCTGCAGTATACCTGCGGCCAATCTTCTATAATGGCTCATGTGCCCATCCTTGGCCTCGTATTCTCCTTTCATCTGGTTCACCACCAATTGTGAGTCTCTATATATCATCAGCTCATCTGCTCTATGGCCAGTTCCATCCTCAAACCATTCAGTAGGGTTTCATATTCCACTTCATTGTTAGTGGCTAGAAAATCGAACCTAATTGCGGTCGAGAAGGTTTCCCTGGATGGCTTTCGAATGATGATTCCGGACCCTGATACCACCGGCGTTGCTGAGCCATCCACGTGCATAACCCAGGGTTTTCTTTTTTCCTCCTCGGTTGGAACCGTGAAAGTCAGCTCCACTATGAAGTTCGCCATGACTTGCCCCTTGACTGCATTCCTCGGCAGATACATTATATCGAACTGCCCCAATTCGACGGACCATTTGAGCAGCCTTCCCACTGCATCCGGTCTCTGAAGCACTTGCCTCAAAGGGAATGTCGTCAATACCTCAATGGTATGTTCCATGAAGTATGGCCTTAGCTTCCTCGAACTCATAACGAGAGCATACGCTATCTTCTCCATTACCGGGTATCTGAGCTCCGAGTCTCTTAGGGATTGACTTACGAAGTATACAGGCTTCTGATTCTTTTCCTCTGTTTTGACCAATACAGAACTGATTGATGTTCCCGATATTGCCAAGTACAGCTGCAATGTTTTGCCCGGTGAAGGCTTGGAGAGAATTTTGGGATCCGATAACTTCCTTTTAATTTCGTCAAATGCCTTCCCGCACTCTTCCATCCATTAAACTTAGTCTTTTTGATAACGTCGAAGAACGGTTCACATTTGTCCGCTGCTTTCAACATGAACCTGTTTAAGGCGACCAACCTACCCGTCAGGTTCTGAATTTCTTTCATGTGCCTCGTCGAATTCATCTTCTGAATTGATTTTACCTTTTCTGGGTTCATCTCGATCCATCTTGAACTGACCAAATATCCGAGAAAACTATCGTTACTCACTCCGAACATACATTTCTTCGGGTTTAGTTTTATTCTATAGCATCGGAAGATTCCGAAAATCTTTCCTAGATGGTCGAAATTATCCATCATTTTTCAGACATAGACCTCGACTATTTTTCCAATTTCTTCCTCAAATATTTTTTTAACCAATCTCTGTTAGGTAGCCCCCGCGTTTTTCAGGCCAAACAGCATGTTATTCCATTCATAAACTCCATTTCTGGAAAAGAAAGTCGTATTTGCCTTATCATCCGGGTGCATGGGAATCTGGTGGTACCCCAAAAATGCATCCATGAAGCTCATTATCACATGTTCGACCATGGCATCAACCATCTGGTCAATAGACGGGAGAGGATAATTATCTTTCGGGCAAGTCTTGTTTAGATCGGTGAAATCGATGTATAGTCTCCATGACCCTTCCTTCTTTTTCACCATATCTGGATTTTGTACTCTTATCGGGTACTTGCATTTGCTAATTCTTCCGCTCGCCAACAACTTATGCACTTCCAGCTCCATAGCCGTGTTCTTTTCTGGGCTGAACTTCCTCTTTTTCTGGTGGAATGACGGGATATTGGGGTCTATGTTCAGCTTGTGATAGACGTACTTTGGGTGCACTCCTGGTGTTTTGTTTGGTTTCTAGGTGAACATATCCAAGTCCTTTTTCAGTAATTGGGTTAGTTCGTCCTTGAATTTGCTTTCCCACTCTGTCTCAATCTTGACTTTGATATCAGCGTCTTTCGGATCCAGCTGTACCACCTCTATCTTTCCTGCCTCCAAGGCTCATTCCCTTAATTTTATCCTCTAATCCTCGTCCGGTGTTATCTGCTTTTGTCTCGGCACCCTTGTCGCTGTTTCTTTTTCTTTCCGTCCCTGAACAATCGAATCTGGATGCATTTCTGCCATTGCCACAAGCATATTACCCCCTTGTTCCTCTATTTTTTTTCCTTCGGCGACTACCAGGATCACCTCGGGTTCTATCCCTTATTTCTCTCTTTTCAGTGGTTTTTCAGTTTCTATTCTCACCTTAGGGTCCTCTACTTCTTTCATGATATCTTCGAAGCTTAACATCTTATAATCCATGTCATGCTAGCTCAAACCCTCTACCTTTTCCACGAATGAGCATTCTCTTGCCCTTCTTTGATTTCCAATCACTGTCGCCACCCTACCATCAGCTGTAACAAACTTGAGATACTGGTGAAGGGTGGACGGAATGGCTCCGAAGGCATGGATCAACGGGCGCCCTAGTATACAGCTGTAGGTGGATGCTTGGTCTACAACCTTGAAAGTCAGCTGTTTCTATATCCGGGTTTTCCCATCCAACCCCTCTAATTAGAGTGATAAATCAACCTCCATGGTCGGCCTGGTCAATGCATTGCCAAATCCTTTGATATCGTCACTGCAGGGTCTTACTTTGTGATGACGCTCTCCTCCCAGATTTTCGAATCTTTAAAGATTATATTGGCATATGCCCCGGTGTCTACCAAACATCTATGGACTTTGACTCCCGACAATATTGGCGAAATGACTAAAGGGTCGGAATGAGGAGTGCTTACCCCGTAGAAATCTACCTCTATGAAGAAGATGTTCGCCTTCGCTATTCCCTTCGCCGCCGAGGCTAGCGACCACACTTGAGGGATTTTTTGGTCTAAATCAATCAGTTCTGCCTTTCTCTTCCTTTTTTGTGTTGTGGTCAGTGCTTGGGAGGTTCCAATATAAGGGGTTTCCTCTATTGGTTCCATCATGTGTATCTCTCCAGGTCTATCTCCCCTCGGGGCTGGTCCCCCGATCCTATCAAACACCGGCGGCCACCCTGGAGGTGGAGGGGGTAGGGGTATCGCTTCTCTATTCCATCCTCTGCCTGGGGACCTTTGTCGACCTAGGGAAGGGGGAAGATTAGCATCTCTTCTGTACACCTTCGGCCTTGAGGCCTGCAGCATTCCTCTTAACTTCCCTTCCTTAAATAACTTCCACAACTCCGTGATAAGATCCCGGCATCGGTCGGTATTATGACCATGTGTCAAATGGTACATGCAGTACTTCTGAGGATTTATGAGCTCCGAGGTTCGTAGGACTGGCCTCGGCGTCTGAAGAACTTGATGGTCCTTGACGTAGTAGAAGACCTCGACAATATTCAAGTTGGTTCTCGACTTTAATTCCTCATATATCTGCTGTACCTTAGTATCTTCCACGAATGGTTTGAAAGTTGTCAGTGTTTTATATTCCTTTACTCCTCCTGCTGACTCTCTTCTTGCTCGGTTCTACCGAGGTGCTTCGGTTGCTCGCCTTCTTTGCCATTTTAGAGATATCTTCTGCTTGGATGTACTCGTTTGCCATGACAATGAAAGCAGCGTAGGATATGGGTGGCTTAAGTTGTAATGCCTTCCACAAACTAGTTTCTGGGTGAATTGCTCCCATAACCGTGATGAGGTAGGCTTCGTCCCCCATGACTTTTTCCATTGACCTCTGCTCATTAAACCTTTTAGAAAATCTCGTAAGCTTTCTGTTGAACCTTGGCGGATGTTAACCAATTTATGCTTTGGTTCCTTCGGTGCCCCAAGATACGAGTATTGCATTAGGAATACCTCCATCAGCTCTCCCCAGCTTTTGATGGTGGCTGCCGGGACCGCCCTAAACCAAGCGTGAGCCTTGTTTTCCAGGGTTAGCGGGAACATCTAGCATAATGTGATCTCGTTTGCACCTTGCGCTCTCATCCACATCAGATATTTTTCAATGTGAGAATATGGGTCGTAGTCATAATTAAAGATCAAGCTAGAGGGGAACTTGATTCCTTGTTGTCGAGGAGCATTGCTGATTTCCGCCGTGAAGGGTGAAGGAGCTACTGAGGATTGGAGGACCCCTCCTGTCCCGAACATCTTTATTTCTAGGTCTGCGAAGCGTTTGTTCACTTCTTTGTTTATTAGGGCCTGTAGATCTCTGGTTGGGGGCACTCGGAAAGGCCTCACCGTTCTCTGACCACACTTGTCTGCTTGGGGTTTCTTTCGTCTCATCCCTTTTCGCGAGACGGGCTTCTTGTTCCTTCTGGTCCGAGGTAAAGATAACTCGGTTGAGTGTAGGTCTTCCCATGAGGGATCCTGACTCTCATGTGAGTAGGGTATCGAGGACGAGAAAGATCTCTGACTCCTCGGCCTTCTGCACCTGTTATTCCTCATTTGAGAGACAGATGGGGTCCTGCGTGGGACTTCGCTCTCCGCCAGTATTTCTCGAGTCACAGGCCGGCCCCTCCTTTGGTTCTGTGACTGAGGTTGACGAGGTTCTACTCCTCTTGGCCTCTCCCTCGATGGATGGTTCTCAACCTCTTGATTTCTTCCGGGTCGTGGTTGCGCTCGAGCTTCATTTTCCTCTGGTACCCTCGGGGGTGGGGGATTTTTTCTCTCTGGATTTCCTCCATGCTGAGATTGCCTTTGAGCTTCCGTTTCTGGGCGCCAAAGGTATTCGCTACACCCACCTTCTGCCGGAGTCTCGTTCACACTCTCCATTTCTTCAAAATTTCTCCTTCGTATGAAATTAATAGTTTCTCTGGCATCTCCTCTGCTATGTTCCCTTCTGGCATCTTTCCTTCTTTCGAGGTCTTCCCGTAAATTGCTGTGGCTTGCTCCTCGAGGGCCGCTAAAGCTCAACCTCGCTGGTTGGACCTGAAGATCCCTTGCGGGGTACTAATCAATCACCCTCCGAATTTTTTCGTTCATCTCTTTTGCCTTCAGGGGGTCGCTTAAATTTGAGATGTGAATTGACCTCGCCGGGGTGGGAACCTCCATGACCGGCGCGCTGACTTGGATATTATTTCCACTTCTCATGACGTTCCACAGGGCTTTGGAAAATTCCCCTCTCTCTTTATTTCTATGGGCCGTAAACATTCACCTCCCATCTTGATTTTCAGATACAGAACAGAACCCGAAGATTTTTCTCACGGAATCAAATCAAGAATTCGAGAAGGTAAAGAACAGGGGTGGCTAATCGTAGCGTTCCCACAGACGGGATCAAAAAACGAATGCAATCATTTAAAGCTTATGAGGTAAAGATATTTAATAATGGGATCAAAAAACGAATGCAATCAAACATAATAGAACTACAAACAACGGGATCAAACCAATAGAAAACTCAATTCCCACCAAAGAACTCAATCGATTTTTATTACTCTCCTCATGAATAACACTCATAAAATCCTCCCTTTACAAGTGCAATATGGAGAGCCAAGTAGTAGTTTCCTGCCTCTCTCCTGTGAGAGAGGCTATTTATATCATCTCAAAACCCTAAACCAAAGCCAATCGCCTTGCGCCATTTGGATAGAGACAAGCCTCATTTAATGAAGCTGTTTGGTACGCTGACCAGTTGTAGGAGAAATCTGGACGTTGTTGGTGTTGGCGTTCAATCGTTTGGCTTAGCGTGAACCGTTAGGGTTCCATGCATACTAAACCAGCGGAAGCAATTAATGATTAAGTTTGCTTTACCTTTCACCAGGGTTGATGTAGATGATGAATAGTTACAGAGAACAACCTCTTGATATTCTGTTGTATTCCTTAAGTTCAATCCTGATATTGTGTGGTCAACAATCTTCAGGATCAACTCAATCTGCTTCTCACCCTTCTCACGTCAAAAACGACACTCAAATTATGGGTTCCAGGAAGTTGAGAAGACTTATATATGGGCTACAACAGGGACCAAGAAGAGAAATTGGAGTTGGGCCTCCATTGGGCTTAAGTATATAAATTAGCCCAAAGCTTATACTTAAGTCCAATAATAATAATATAGTCCACTAAAATATTATTACTGCACTGCTGCTCCAATCCCATAATTACGCTATGGGCTCTTTCTTATTATGAGCCCGAAAATCTCCCCATGTTTAAGATATACAATGCCCACTACTTAATTAAGTTACTGACAACTTAAATTAATTAATATCTCTTCCGAGACTAGTACCACTCAACCTTATTATCATGCCAGAATTAATCCACTTGCAAGATTTACATGATAAACCCTATGGGCTCCTCAAGGGGACATCATCAACCTATGTCGGACACGGATTTCTTCTACAATTAAGAACGCACCATAGAGACAGCACTACTTCCCAACTCACCGTGTTTGTTGATTTAATACATGTAAATCTCACCCATTGATGAATCAAAGAAATATATACTGTCTTACGTGTCGAGGTTATTGTATAGGGATTAAAAGCACGAACATCCATAACAACTGAGATCAAGTTCTCCTATATAGACAGTACAAGTCGAACGATCTCAAGCGGTCCCGCTCAATACACACTAAGTGCACTACGATTCTATAATCAAGACAAGCTAATACCAAATCACACTACAACCATCCCGATAGATAGTCCCTGTCTATCTCAGTTGTGAGCATCTGTTTATACTTTACAAAGAAATCGATAATATGATCTTCCGCGTGTTGTCGCACAACATATTATCTACAATATAAAGTAAATGGACTTTTGCACAAACATATAAATAAATTCTAATATGTAAAAACATTTGATCATATGATTCTCATTTCAAATAAATTGTTAAAATATTATTCTATACAAAAACCAGACTTTTAGTGTACAATCTAACAATCTCCCACTTATACTAAAAGACTACGCTGTCATATCTGCTGACACTCATCTAATCCTCATTCCTTCTATATGCCCATCGAACGCTTTTGCTGGAAGGCTCTTAGTAAAAGGATCAGCCAGGTTATCCTCCGATGCAATCTTAGCGAAAATGACCTCTCCTCTTTTAACGATGTCTCGTATCAGGTGGTACTTGCACTCAATGTGTTTACTCGCCTTATGGGCTCGTGGTTCCTTCGAGTTTGCTACTGTACCACTGTTATCACAATAAATTGTGATCGCTTTGGGCGAACCAGGAATCACATCCATGTCCATTAAGAAGTTCCTAAGCCATACTGCTTTTTTAGCTGCCTCAGAGGCTGCTATATATTCAGCTTCCATGGTGGAGTCAGCAACACATTTCTGCTTTACACTCCTCCATATTATGGTTCCTCCTCCAAGACTAACACATAACCCGAGGTGGATTTACTAGCATCTCTATCTGACTGGAAATCCAAATCAGTATAACCCAAAGGTAACAAAGTATCTGCCCGGTAAATCACCACATAATCCTTAGTCCTTCGCAGGTACTTCAAAATATGCTTTACCGCAGTCCAATGTCCTTGTCCTGGATTACTTTGATACCTACTGACCATGCCCACGGCATAACAGATATCCAATCTTGTACATAACATAGCATACATGAGGCTTCCTACCGCCGAAGCATAAGGAACCAACTTCATCTCCTCTATTTCTTGTGTGTCTCAGGACACATACCCTTGGATAGAGGTATTTCATGTCTGAAAGGCAGAAAACATTTCTTGAAATCTTGCATGCTAAAACGAGACAGAATTGTATCAATGTATGAAGCTTGGGATAAGGACAACATTCTTTTCTTGCGATCCCTTATTAATTTAATCCGAAGAATGTGTCCGGCTTCTCCTAAGTTCTTCATCTCAAACTGCTTGGAAATCCATACCCTTACGCCCAACAATACCCTTACTTGTTTCCAATGAGAAGAATATCATTCACGTAGAGTACAAGAAATACCACTACGTTTCTGTCACACTTCTTGTACATACATGATTCATCCCGACATTGATTAAATCCATATGACTGGATTACTTCATCAAAATGGATGTTCCATGATCTTAAAACTTGTTTCAATCCATAAATGGATCTTTTAAGCTTACACACAAGATGTTCTTCGCCCTTTGCAATGAACCCCTCTGGTTGCTTCATATAGATGTTTTCTTCAAGACTTCCATTTAGGAAAGCTGTCTTGACATCCATTTGCCGTACCTCATAGTCCATATGAGCAGCAATAGACAAAAGAGTCCGGATTGACTTAAGCATGGCCACAGACGAGAAGGTTTCCTCATAATCAATTCCTTCTTTCTGAGTATATCCTTTAGCAACAAGCCTTGCTTTAAAGGTTTCCACCTTACCGTTAGATCCTCTTTTTCTTTTATAGATTCACTTACATCCAATAGCTTTTACACCATCGGGTGGTTCTACAATCTCCCAAACTTGATTAGAATACATGGATTCTATTTCAGATTTTATTGCGTTTTGCCATAATTGAGCATCTTTATTTTGCAGTGCCTCATTGTAATTCCACGGGTCAATTTCATGTTCACCAGGGACCAAGTCGTATGACTCTCCCAATCCCATGAATCTATCCGGTTACCCTCCCACTACGATGAGGCTCCGTAGGCAATCGTGTATCAGGTGTGACATGCAGTGCAGTGTCCTATGGTATATCCTCTTGTACAGTTGGTATTATGTTTGGTGTTTCCTCTCTTACTTCATCTAGAATAATTTTACTCATGGATTTGTGGTTCATTACATAATCCACTTCCAAAAATCTAGCATTCATCCTAACGATCACCTTTTGGTCCTTAGGACTATAAAATAAATTACCTTTCGTTCCTCTAGGATACCCTATAAACAGACAAACATCAGTACGCGATTCTAACTTATCAGCATCTGTCTTCAACACATGTGCCGAAGCACCCCAAATCCGAACATGTTTCAGATTAGGCTTTCGCCCGGTCAACAGTTCTGTAGGTGTGGAGGCTACCAATTTTGAAGGTACTAAGTTTAAAATGTAAGTCGCTGTTTCTAAAGCATGTCCCCAGAACGAATTTGGTAATTCTGAATAACTCATCATTGATCTTACTATTTCCATAAGAGACATATTCCTTCTTTTCGCTACACCATTCTGCTGGGGTGTGCCCAGTGCAGACAATTGGGATTCAATCCCTTGCTCCAATAAATAATTTCTAAACTCTCCCAAGAGGTATTCGCCACCATGATCAGATCGTAGTGTCTTGATATATTTTCCAAGTTGTTTTTCCACATCAGCCTTGTACTCTTTGAATTTATCAAAGTACTCAGACTTGTGGCGCATCAAATAAATATATCCGTATCTAGAATAATCGTTAATGAAAGTGACAAAATATTCATAAACCCTCTTGCCTGGACAGACATAGGACCACATAAATCTGAATGAACCAATTCCAACAGATCCTTGGCTCTATACCCCTTTGCCTTAAAAGGCCTTTTGGTCATTTTTCCTTCCAAGCAGGATTCACAAGTTGGATAATTTTCCACTACTAATGAACTCAGAGGTCCATCAGCTATCAACCTTTAAATCCTACTCAAGTTAATGTGACCCAGTCTTAGATGCCAAAGATATGTTTGGTTCATTTTCAAAGGTTCTTTTATCTTATTAGTAGATGTATCATTGAATTCAATTTGTTGTACTGTGGGAGTAATTGGATTAAGAGTATACAAATTATCTATCAATGCACCATCACAGATAATAATTCTATCTTTTCTTAAAATAACCTTGTCATTAAAAGAAACAGAATATCCATCCATAAACAATTTAGAAACAAGAGTTTTATTCTTATTAAAAGATAAATAGATGTCTCCCATTGCAACAATCACTACTCTTGTAGCATTTCCCATGAGTATGGTAATCTCCCCATCACTAAACTGTCGGGTTTGATGAAACCCCTGCAAAGAATTGCAGATATGGTCAGTGGCTCCCGTATCTACACACCAAGTGTCAGTAGATACAGCCGCTAAACACGATTCAACAACTAGTATAAAAGACTTACCGTTCTTGTTCCCCTTCAAAAGAGGGCAGTCAGCCTTGTAGGGTCCCGGCTGCTTGCATTTGAAGCACTTGCCTTTAGGCTTCTTGACCGCACCAGCCTTTGCTTTCACTTGGTTCGCCTGTGCTGAATTTTCTTGCTTCTTCTTATTCTTACTGCCTTTCGGCCTAGGATGAGGAGCATTTTCAGCAACATGAACCTGAGGAGCTCTACGAAACAGTTCTTCCGCCACTACAAGTTCTGTCAGAAGTTCCGCCAACGTGTACAAATATTTGTTCATACCATAGTTCAGACGAAACTACTCAAAACTCCTAGGCAAGATTTGGAGTATGATATCGACCTGAGTTTCCCCATCAATTTCAGCTCCAAGAACTTCCAACTCATTGAGTTGGCTCATCATCCTGAGGACATGCTCCCTTACTGAAGTGCCCTCAGCCATTTTAGTGTTCATTAGAACAGACATGCCCTTCGACCTAGCAGGACGACTCTGATGCTCGAAGAGTTCCCTAAGATTATGCATCATATCATAGGCTGTGGTCATAGCTTGATGCTGAGTTTGAAGCACATTTGACATAGAAGCCAACATATAGTACTTAGCCATCCTATCAGCTTTGACCCACATATTATAAGCAACTCTTTGCTCTTCGGTAGAGGCATCAGTAGGTGCCGGAGGACATTCCTCAGTGAGAACAAAGATATAATCTTCAGCAGTTAAAACAATATCCATATTTCGTTTCCAGTCAACATAATTAGTGCCAGTAAGTTTGTGCTCTTTAAGTATAACAGAAAGTGAGTTGAGTGCCATTTGAAAATCATGAGAATCATAAATAAATAAACAGATCAAACACTTCGAATTTATCAATTTATATTGATTCCTTCAAAACAATATAAACCAACATCTTAAGCACCGTGGATTTGCATGCCATGATAGTGTGGACGTATACAAACACTAACATTTACAAGAGAACGTTTTACCCAATAATTTCATTTGTCAACCTAACTTTATGACAAAATAATTAATAGTAAGTTTCTCTTTAGCCATGCAAATAACTGCAGTGACTCCGATGGGGAGGATACTTATTATTTGCATCTAAGTGTACACCATTATTTGACCTCAAGTCCATTGCGCAAGCTTATGTGCCTTACAGATAAAGAAGTACACACGCACTCGGATAACTTCCTACAGTCATCTTAAAGAATTTGTACCAGTGATCCGTGAATAAACTAATCTGATGGGGAGGAAGGCTCCATTGCCAACGTGTAAGTTTACTCACATCACTTACAAACCAATAATGAAGGCCCGGGAATTAATTACCAATCCCCTCTCTCACTTAGTTATTTAAACACCAAGGGTTTTTAACATGCATATAATATTTAGTGATAAAATATAAATCCTAGCATGCTTCTATTTTCAGTAATTTAAAAAAATTAAATCACATAAAATATGCATTTCACATATATAACAATAATCGTCAAATAAAATAATTAAGGCAGTTATATATATCACGAAACAAGTGCATAAATAGGTGGATCAAGAAAATGGGTCCGGCTGGCCCAAAGCAGCAATGGCATAAAGAGAGCAGCCCATAATCCACAGCCCATTATCCACGAAAATAAAAAAATGCCAACCCAGCCCAAGAAGACTCATGCTTTCACCAGATCAATCTTCCTTCCGCGCCGTCAACGATAATCCACGCGCAGCAGAACCCCGCCAGCCCACCGGAGTTGTGCTGCTAGACATCTGCCATGCATCACTCCGTACCCCAGACCTTCCACCCAGTCCTCCCAACAGCGCCCGTTTGCCATGACACCGCCTTGCCAGTCGCACGATTCATCGTGCCGACCACTACCAGTAGTCGTGTCATGCTGATATGCTACCTCCTTGCAAACTCAATACCAGACTGGTCAGAACTCTGACAGTATGCAGTACAGATCACCGAAACCCATCGCCACACTATCTTCTTCAAGCCCGATCGACTGAAGCATAGCAAGCTCAATCAGAATGAGTAGGGACTTGATCGGAAGTGGCTTTGACCCGCTCGGAATCAGTAGGGGACTCGCTCAGAACCTCCAGGAGATAAAACTGAAGCGTCGCTCATGGTCTGGCCCTGCCGCCGCTTTCCGCTGTTGGTTGCTTCCAGTCATCGCCGTGCTGTTCCACCAACATGGCTGTCGATCATTGACAGTCAAGTTTCTGGCCATCGTCGCGACTGACAAGAGATGCACCATCATGCCATCGCCGTTGACGACTATTCTTAGCAGTTCAAGCCAATCCTATCGTCAATGAAAATGAGTGACGACAGCCCAACAGCGCGAACAGCAATGATGGTTCTCACTTCAGGCGCCGTCGTGATGTCTCCCGTCAGTCATCATCAGATTACCTCAGTGTACAATACAGACTATCATCAGTTTGTCACCCCCGACACTCCACATTGCTGGAAACATCACGCTGCTTTTATCAGCCCCTTGTGATGCCATCCAAACCGCTGGAGCCATCGACGTGAATCTCCAGGCCGCAGCTGTATCACAACATTGACGTCAGTCATCGCCGCTGCCTCGTGTCATCGCCTTTCTTTGTCCAGCAACCACCATACAACCATGCGACAACCTCTGTTGAAAACAGCCATCAGGCCGTGTGTGTGTGATGAAAGGCATAACAAAGCAATGAATTCTTTCGATAGAAACACTTAGGATTTCACTTGAAATTCAAATTTACAAACCCTAATACTCATGCTTTACATACGATAATTAAATCACGTATAGCATAAAATCCCTAGCCTAACGTGTCATATTTCACCACGAAACTGACACTCTGATACCAATTATTGGTGTTCGATTGTTTGGCTCAGCGTGAACTGTTAGGGTTCCATGCAAACTAAACCAGCGGAAGCAATTAATGATTAAGTTTGCTTTACCTTTCACCAGGGTTGATGTAGAGGATGAATAGTTGCAGAGAACAATCTCTTGATCTTCTGCTGTATTCCCTAAGTCCAATCCTGATGTCGTGTGGTCAACAATCTTCAGGATCAACTCAATCTGCTTCTCACCCTTCTCACATCAAAAACGGCGCTCAAATTAAGGGTTCCAGAAAGTTGAGAAGATTTATATACGGGCTACAATAGGGACCAGGAGGAGAAATTGGAGTTGGGCCTCCATTATCCAAGCTTAGCCCAAAGCTTATACTTAAGTCCAATAATAATAATATAGTCCACTAAAATATTATTATTGTACTGCCGCTCCAATCCCATAATTACGTTATGAGCTCCTTCTTATTATGAGCCCAAATATCTCCCCATGTTTAACATATACAATGCCCATTAATTAATTAAGTTACTGACAACTCAAATTAATTAATATCTCTTCCGAGAGTAGTACCACTCAACCTTATTATTATGCCGGAATTAATCCACTTGCAAGATTTACATGATAAACCTTATGAGCTCCTCAAGGGGACATCATCAACATATGTCGGACACAGATTGCTTCTACAATCAACAACGCACCATAGAGACAGCACTACTTCCCAACTCACTGAGTTTGTTGATTTAATACATGTAATCTCATCCATTGATGGATCAAAGAAATATATACTGTCTTACGTATCGAGGTTATTGTATAGGGATTAACAGTATGAACATCCATAACAATTGAGATCAAGTTCTCCTATATTGACAGTACAAGTCGAACGATCTCAAGCGATCCCGCTCAATACACACTAAGTGCACTAATGCGATTATATAGTCAAGACAAGCTAATACCAAATCACACTACAATCATCTCGATAGATAGTCCCCGTCTATCTCAGTTGTGAGCATCTGTTTATACTTTACAAGGAAACCGATAATATGATTTTTCGCTTGTTGTCGCACAACATATTATCTACAGTATAAAGTAAATGGACTTTTGCACAAACATATAAATAAATTATAATATGCAAAAACGTTTGATCATATGATTCTCATTTCAAATAAATTGTTAAAACATTGTTCCATAAAAAAACCAGACTTTTAGTATACAATCTAACAGTTGGTTGCTTTTGCAGGGTTCCCCAGAGTGCCTCCGTCCTTTGCTGGCTTCCCATTGAATATCCGGGTAAGGTCGCCAGTCAGTCGTTGTCTTCTAGTTAGGATTGCTGCCCAAGACATCTCTTCTTCCCGTTAGTCTTATCCTTTAGCCTGCGGTACTTATCAGTCTTCATGATGGTGCTTGCTCTTCACAATCCTGCTTCTGTTGCCCATTTGGTCCTCGGAAAGGCTGACTTTCAGTGCTGTGACACTCGTCCGAACTCTCGGGCAGGAGGATGACGTCGCTGAGGTTTCTTGCCGAGGGTGTTCTCTGGCTTCGGCCTGTTTAGTGGGTTCCTCTTTATTCTTTTCTCGACTGGGCCTTCAGGTTTTCGCCACCTTCTTGGGCTGTCTCGATTGTCCTTTCAGTTTTGTCCGTAGTTTGGGCCGCTAGGGGGGTTGGGCCTTTTTCTTTAGGTACAATAGAGGTTATTGGGCTTTTGGGACTGCTAAGCATGAGGATATAATACCCATAACAATAAGCATACTTTAGCAATATGTTGATCCGTCAATCCGTCTCATATAAACCTGTCTCACCACAAGAGAGGGTCCAAACTCAAAATAATTTCTAAACATAATAAAATTAAAAAGATGGAGAAAAATTGAAGAAAAAATAGCATATATATATATATATATTATATACTAATTACGAATACGCTGCTATAAATAATTTTTTAAAAGTATGAGGTGTCGCAACGTGGTTAATTGTTGTATTTTTTATTTTAATTTTATATATATAATCTTTCTACTTTTAATTATTTTATTCATATATATTTATAAATTAAATACTACCTTTAATTTTTTTATTGGTTATGAATAGATAATTAAATCAATCAATAAAAATATATCCAACTTATTATTATTATTATTATTATTATTCATGTATATCTTCAAATTAAACACCAACTTTAATCATATTTTTTGATTATTTATAATATATATTTTATTTTTTATTTTGATATCACGTATAATCTTTCTATTTTTTAATTATTATTAATGTATATATCTTTATATTTAGAATTAAAAAGTAAAACTTAAAATGATAAATAAATCAATTAATAAAAATATATCTTCAAAGATTTTAAATATATCCTCATTATTAAATTACAATATGATTTTAATATTAAATGATCTAATTAATTTTCTTATAAAATATAATGTATCCGCATATTATGCGGGAATATATATATATATATATATATATATATATATATATATATATATATATATATATAGTCTTTATCTCAGTGATGGACTTATATATGCCAATAATAGATTTTTATCATTTTTCAATTAACAATATAAATTTATAATATGAAAAGATTCATCAGTATATCAATCAATATTTAATTATACTCCGCATATTTTAATTTAATTTAATTTAATTTAATTTAATTAAATTTATATAAAATTTATATTCTGATTAAAAAATAAAATAAATAATATTCAATTAATTTATTTAAGTATTTTCATTTTTAATTTAATTTTGAAGTTCAAAATTTTTGTTGAATTTAGGTATATATTTTTAATTTAATATTTACTCAAAAGTACCATTTTATTTTAATTTAACTATTTTACACTAAAATATTGTCTTCATTTAATTGATCAAATTTCATTATACTTTAAATTGTTAATCTTGATCCAAGTATTAATAAAGGGACGTGGAATGTATCGTAATAAATTTTTTAAACGTAACAAGTATGAGTAGGATTAAAAGGATGTGAAAGAAATATTATATCATGCAAAATGTTATGCAGAGATACACGTTTGGTCATTAGAAGCAAGCCAATGAAAAGTAATATAATTATAATAACAAATAAAAATAAAATTATAATATAATTTTATTTGTGCAACACACGGATGGGTAAAAAATATTACTCCTCAAATTCTAATCAACAAGATATAAAAAATCAAAACATGTCAGAATTTGAAGAGTAATATTTCTCATTCAAACGACTAATAGTTCACTATTTAAATAGTAATTTTGCATGTACTAAAGAGTAAACAGTAAAACTAGGTTGCAAGAATTTAGAGAGTAATATTTTTCATTTAAAAGAGTAAAAATTTGTCTCTTTAAAGAGTAATTTTCATTTACTAAAGAGTAATCAGTAAATTAGGATTCATACGTGTACCCAATTCACACAAGTGTTTGTCTTCCTAAAAGTGTTACTTTTAGGATTTAAAAAAATAATAAATAAATGATAAAATATGTTAGATGTGTTAGTATGAATAATATTATTGGTAATAAAGTATAGTGTGTTAGTTATTTTTATTTATTTACCATTTTAGCAAGGTGAACACTTTTTTGCGATAGACAATAGAAAAGTGAAAGATTTTTTTAGACGGAAGTAGTATAATTATTAATATTAAAATTAATTTAAATATTAAAAATATAAATATATTATAAAATAAATAAATATAAAACGGGTACAGGCATTCTGCGGGTATTGATTATGCATCAAAATTTTATTTAAAAGTATACTTATATTTTATTTTTCAGTTTGGTACGGAGTTTCGATATGATTCGACAATGAAGCAAATGGTATCCAAATCCATATCGTAAAATATTTCGGTTCAATCCAATTTGAAAAAATCAAATAGCCAATAGACTTTTTCAATATGATTTCGATTCAATTTCGGTACATGTTCGATAATATCCAATTATCATGCACATCCCTAGCCACAAAGTATTACACACTTTACTTTTTCAAAAAGTCGTAAAATACATTTTAATAATACCCCACTTTTTACACACATTTTCCGGATTGAATTCCTTATTCAACATTTGGTGTTTCACAATATAAAAAAATTATACTTTATAAAAGACCATTAAACCCTTGGGGAATGTGGTGAATTTTGAGCATTGATTATAATACATAACAAGAATTTAATGAATGAAATAGGAGATAGAATATAAAAATGGAATTGGTAATCCAATTTGACACATTTTTCTAAAATATTCCACCTGCTTACTTTATACATTTAAAAAAAAATAAAAACTTATCTTAAATTTCGCTAACAATATGAAATATTTCGTGGAGGGAGTATATTATAACTCTCCGTCCCAAGTCATATTTTTCATTTCGTCATCTCTGAAAACGCGTTCGCATTCCTTAAATGGTAAAATAATCAAAATAACTGACCACCCCCTTATACTTTATTTACAAAAACATCAACTAAAAATCAAACATAGCTGACATACTTAATCATCTATCTATTTATTATAAAATTACGAAAAATATCTCTAAAGTAACATCCTTCTTATCTATGTGAAAAAAAAATAAAAAAAAACATGTGAAGACTCTTTTTTTTTCTTTTTTTTTTTGATGAGGAAGTATCTACACCATTATTCATAATTTTATAATGAGTTAGATATAATTAATATTTTAAATAAGATTTAGTTGGCTTATAATGAAAATCAAACATGGTTGAAAAGTTGAAACTTGGAAGGGGGAGGTTGATGCACGAGTATTAGTATACATGGATGTTCGTGTTTGTGATCACTAGGGTATTTATAAAATTAATTTTTGAATCATGAAATCCGATCTACCGGAAAATGTTGATCATCAAAGAGTGAGGCTCCCGTGTTGCAATTTTCGTGCCCCTTTGTAATTTAAACCCCCTAGCAATACATATGTTAAAATAGGATATAAAGGGGGAGAGTTGTGTTCACATGGGGACACGGGGAGCAGAAGTTTTGCCATCATCAAATTGTTGGAAATTGAATTATCCAACAAATGTTAGTACTTATTTAGAAGAGAGGTTTAAGAGAAAAAATGATAATGGGACTTCACATTGGCATAGCTTTGTACCTGCAATCAACACCCAATTAACAAGCCACTTACTGTAGTAATCTAACACCTTAGAAATCACTCGTTACACTCTCTATCTCTAGTTACATCAT
This sequence comes from Pogostemon cablin, assembly GCA_023678885.1. NCBI lineage: Eukaryota > Viridiplantae > Streptophyta > Magnoliopsida > Lamiales > Lamiaceae > Pogostemon > Pogostemon cablin. The sequence goes on along the minus strand of CM042986.1, from coordinate 20,687,336 downwards.
ATCACTTGTTTCTTGAACGTTGATAAATACAATAGCAATCTTGAACGTTTTAAGAGAAAAAAATGATAATGGGACTTGTTACATCATATCACTTGTTTCTTGAACGTTTTAAGAGAAAAAATGATAATGGGACTTCACATTGGCATAGCTTTGTACCTGCAATCATCACCCAATTAACAAGCCACTTACTGTAGTAATCTAACACATTAGAAATCACTCGTTACACTCTCTATCTCTAGTTGCATCATATCACTTGTTTCTTGAACGTTGATAAATACAATAGCAATCTCCATCACACAACTCACCTCCATTCTAACCTTGTTCGGATATTTCACTGCTCATTCCTATGTGCAAACTCCCAAACCTAAATGATACTAGCAAGCATCTGCATCTTGTGTTACCTCTAAACCAACAGCCTACTACTACATCCCATTCCCTACTACTCCTTAAGAAACAAACATTCACATTTCTTAGCTTAGCTTAGCTTAGCAGCTAATCAATCATTTAGAAAATTGGTTGTTTTCCAGAAAAAAGAAACACAAGATGTATCAACCCCAATCATCTAAGTATCTTTAACAGTTCAGCAAATATAAATGCTAATGAGCCATCAGATAAGTATTCTCACAGCCCAAGAAAAAGAAAAAAAAAACACATCAACAAGTGCGTTTTATTGCTAAATCCAGATAGTCTAGTCTAGTCTAGTGTGAATATGGATGGCAGATTGGGAGGTAGTATATGTGTATGTGTATGTTATGTATAGAAATAGAAATAGAAAATAGAAAGTTTTATTTCTTGATCCTACGAACCTTCTTGTATCCCCAAACTTCCAGTCTTCCGAGAGGGCAACCACATGGAGCTCGGAATATGAGCACCGTCCTTCCATTGAGGGGCGCCATCTTCTTCAACTCCGCCTCCAGTTCCTTGCGATCCTCCCCCAATTCAACCTCCCCCACCCCCAATTCCCCCGAACCCGCCGCCGACTGCCTTGCACATGCCTCCGTCTCCAGCTGAATATCGTACTCCACCGCTCTTCTCAGCCCTCTGCAGTAAGGATTCCCACACTTCCTCAGCCTCGTGTCAACAAACAGACCCACCATCAGCCCCAACACCACCACAACCACTCCCACAACGTACGCCACCGGCTCATCCAGGATCACCTCCACGATCAACCCATTCACGCTCGGCACAACCTCGTACATGAAGAATTTTATGTAGGGAAGGATCAAGAAGGCCACCGAAGCAAGCACCAGCGCGAGTATGATGAGATCCAGTGCGGCCAGGGGAGAGCTATCGCACAAATTATACGAAAAGGGGTTTAGGGATTCACGCCGCTGCCTGATGAGATTTCTGTTGCTATTTTGAGGGGGAAAAGCTCGGCAAAACTGGATCAAACTCCGGCAATCGATCACGCGGAGGCTCATCCTTGAATTTCGAATCTATTCATCTACTCCGGGATTGGATTGATTACAGAATTGTATGAACAGTAACAGTTGAAGACCTGAGGCTAGTTGGCTTCCTAATTCTATCTTGATGGAGTGCAATTGGATTCAAGTGGGGATGTCGCCTATTAAATTAAATTAAAACAAAGAAAATTAATTTCAGTCTGCCCCTCAACTATATAGATCTACCACTTTCACCCTTCAAACTCCAATTTATGAACCAATTCAATTTGTTATTTGGACTTTGATGAATCCGTCTCGATGCGGTTCAACTGGTAAATACGGTAATAGCTTACACTAATGATCGAATCTCATTCCGTTAAAAAAACCTCTTAAATAAGAAGCTCCTAGTGTTAAGTGGAATATTGGGCTTCTTGTACAGTGGGTTATCATAATTTATCAATGTGATCCACCTCTATTGTTCAATTAAATTACCATGATTTATTCCGGGCGTTTGAGGTGGGCATATTGGCATATTTGTCTCACGAAAAAACAAATCCTAATTATGGCAAAGACTTTGAGATCATCTCACGAATCCTATTTTATAAGACGAATTATTCATTAATCCAATTAAATAATTTTATAAAGTTACGTTATGAACCCAAATTAATTTTAAAGAGACTTGTTTGATTGATATCAAATTAAAAAAGTATTATGAAAGGAAATAAATTGGGCCTTACATGTATATATGTTCTACATTTTTTCTTATTTATATTTTTAACATTGTGATAATTTAAAATTTAAAATTCATTTAATTTAAATATTATAAATTTATAAAATGTGATAATATTTTTAAAAAGTGGTAACATTCTTTTTTTTATATAAAAATAATACTGATCAAATAAAATGATAACTTCTCATTTGGATTATGTCATAAATAATTCATAACGTGAAAGACTTGTTTAAGACCATCTTACATATGATTTACATAAGAAAAATAAGAAGTGATAACTTTTATTAAGGAAAAATGTTATTCAATTGAAGAAAAATGATCACAGTGTTGTGAACTACTACATCCGTCCCAAAATTTTTTGCACACTTTCTTTGTAAATTACAAAGGAAGTGTGTAAAAAATTTTGGGATGGAGGGAGTATTTTATAAATACTTTATAGTGTATATGAAAAGTGATAATATTTAAAAAAATAAAAATAAAAAAAGATAACATCTTTAACAGAAAGCACTAAAAAAACTCTTTTTAAACAATTGAATTCAATCCTTTACATTTTTATTTTACCAACGTGACGAATTTATTTTATTTTTACCAACAAAAAAAATTAGTTGTTATTTACAATGAAATCATTACATATAAATTACCAATGAAATTATTAGCAACGATTTACCAGCGAAATTGAAATTTCATTGCTAAAAATTTAACCAGCACATTACCAACGGAAAATATCCAACGTATTTCATTGTTAATCATTGGTAAACCAATTTAATAATGAAATGAAGACTTCCATCGGCAAAAAAAAGTGATAACTAATTACGAAAGTGAATTTTACAAACATTTTATAGAATTGATAAATCGTGATAATATTTTGATAAAAGTGATACTAGATTAATAAAAAGTGATAACCGACCAATTGAGTTATTTCATGAATAATTAATATGATGAATAAAAATTGATAACATTTTTAAGAAAAAGTGATAACTGAACAATTGAATTATTTCAAGAATACTTAGTAAGATTGATAAAAAAGTGTTAACATTTTAAATAGAAAGTGATATGTGATCACCGAAAAATGATAATCATCCAATTTAACTATTTTATGAACCATGCGTACGGAGAGGAATAAAAAGTGATGAATTTTAATAAAAATAATATTTGATCAATAAAAATTGATAATCAATCAAATAAACTATTTTGGAATCAATTCGTAAGATGAATAAAAGGTGATTATAATAAAAAGTGATACATCATTATGAATTTTTAAAAAATTAAAAATAAAGAGTATAAATTTTTAATAATTAATAAAATAATCTTTTAAAAATATACAGAAAAAAAAGTTTTAAATTTTTATGGGCCAGCAGCAAGGCTAGACATGCACGATTTAACCGAAACCGCCGGTTTCAACCGAAAAATCACCGGTTTTAACCAGAATCGGAACCAGCAGTTTATAAATCTGCCATTTGGAACCGAAACTGTAATTTATACGGTTCGATTCTGGTTCCAGAAGTTAGAAAACCGAAACCGCCGGTTAAAATGGCCGATTCCACCAAACCGCCGGTTAAAAAAAATCGCCGATTTTTTATATTTTTGTTTTGTTTTTTTTTTTATTTTCAAATGAACGGCCGAGATTAAATGGCCGTTTGAAATGAACGGACAGATTCAAATTAGCCGTTGAGGCTAAACCAGCGATTTAAACCGCCGAACCGGCGGTTCCGGTTCACGCCCAAATCGGTCATTTTGGCTCCAAAATCGGTCATCACCTCCCCCACCTCGCTCCGGTTCGGAACCGTGGAACTGGCGGTTCCGGTTCGAACCGACGGTTCGCCGACCAATTTTTTATTTTTATTTTTTTTTAATTTTCAATGGCTTGGATTAATTTATTTGAAATGGATGGTTGGGATCATTTTGCTTCCTCTATAAATACCCCTTGTTGGGGTTCATTTGAGCACACAACAATACAACAACATCTCTTCTTCTTCTTCTTCTTTTACAATTCTACATCATTCTTGATCCAATTTCCAATATTTCTATACTACTCTCTCTCAATTTGTGCTCTAATTAGGAAGAGGCTTCACGGGGTCTTCGTCGGGAGGAGAAGGAGGTTCTTCAGGAGGTAATGCTCTTTTTAAATTTAATGAGCCAAATTATTTGAGATATTATCTTAAACTTATGTGCTCCAAACATTTGCCTTTCAACTTTGCAGAAAATAATTTTTTTCAAAATTAGGTCAATCTCACTTTAAATCCTCAAGCTCCACCATTGCATCGTAATAAATGTACAAATGGTCTTATAAGAGTTGTTTTGGAGTATAAATTGGTTTTAAAGCAAATTTTAACAAATTTACCTCATAAAGTTTCTATATGTTCGGATATTTGGAGTAATGCTTGGCAACGTGCGGATTATATGGGTATTACTTGTCATTGGATTGATAGTTCATGGACTATGCAAAAACGATTAATTGCTTATAGAGCTTTTGATGTTCCACATACCGCCGTAAATATTGCTCACAAAATTAATACTATTTTGCAAGAGTATAATTTGACCACAAAAATTTTTACAATTTCATTTGATAATGCTAATGCTAATACGGCTAGTTTAGAAACTTTTATTAATATTTGTAAACCATCAATTGGTGGTAGGTTTTTTCATGTTAGATGTATTTGTCATATATTGAATTTATGTGTTCAAGATGTTTTACATTCGTTGAAAGAACATATTAGTCCTATTAAAGATGCTATATGGTATATAATGAAAAATCCCTCCGTGACAAAAAGATGGAAAAGATATTGTCAATCTATTAATATTCATCCTAAAAAATTTCCTTTGGATATTTCTATTCGTTGGAATTCAACTTATAAAATGTTGCAAGCATCTTTTCAATATAGAGAACATATATGCAATTTTTATGCAATTGAACCCACCGGTCATACTTTATTTGCTAATCAATGGGGTACATGCACAACTTTATGTGAAGTTTTGTAAATTTTTAATGAAGCTACCGAAGAGTTATCCGGTGTTTACTATCCTACTACTAACATTGTTGTTGATAATTGTGTTAAAATTGTCATTACTTTTAGTGCTAATGAAACAAATCCAATTTTACATGATGCTATTCTTTCAATAAAATCAAAATTGTTAAAGTATTTTTTTTATATTCCGGACTTGTGTTTACTTGCTAAATTGTTAGACCCATGTATTAGAATGGATGGTTTGGAAGAATTGTTAACACTCTATTATGATCATTTGTATGCTAATTGTGATTTAGACATTAGACAACAAGCTCCTAATCCTAAAGACATAATAGGTAATACTTATCAACTCTTAAGAGAACTCTTTAGCGAATACAAATAACAACATAGTGCTTCTAGTGATGATCAATCTAGTGGTGATGATAGTAGTGGAAGTGGTGATAGTTCTAGAAAGTATGAGAAATTTTATAACTTTTATGATGCTAGATCTCAAAAACGTGCAAGGGCTCAATCTAATCATTTTCAAGAACTTGATTCTTACTTTACTAACACATTTGAGTTTGAAGAGAACTTTGATATTTTGTGGTGGTGGTCAAGGAGAGTTCAATCCTTTCATATTTTATCATTAATTGTAAAAGAGGTCTTTGCGGCTACCGCCTCTACCGTCACCGTCGAACAAGCATTTAGCCTTGGTTGCATTGTTTTGGATCCTCAACGATCCAATTTAGGTGTTAAAATTTTAGAAAATCTTTTTTTGTTTGATGATTGGTCAAAAGCGGAAGATCGAAGTCAACACAAAGATGATGATTACGTGACGGATGAAGACGTCAATACGGAAGGAGAGTGAGACTGACATCACGTGGGCTTTGATTCCTTTCGACAAGGTAAGTAGAGGTAAGTTACGAGAACTACGTTGGCTTTGATTCCTTTCGGGGATACATAAGCAATTTAAATTTAAGTTTCAATTTTAAATTTAAGTTTCAAGTTGATATTCAAATTGAAACTTAAATTTAAACTCAAGTCCTTTTTTTTCTTTTTTTTCCCCTTTTATTTTGTGGATTGTAATTTGTATTATTGAATTTTTTTCTAGTATTGTTGTAAATTGAAATTGTAAGATTTTATTGTACATTTATAATTGTAAATTGTAATGACAATGGACAATTTATTGTTAATATCTTATCATCTTATTCTAGAATTTAGATTATCAATAATCAATTTATTTTAATAAATTATTATGTTTTATAGAATATTACTCCATCTACTTCAAATCTCAAAATTCAAATGATATTTTTAAAAAAGAGATAAAAATTTACAAATGCAAATTAAATTTTAAATTTTGATTTAAGTGTTTCATGATTTCATCAACAAGTTCAATGTCTCAAACTCAAAGTCTCAAACAATTAAAATTGAATTATTAAACAATTAAAACTGAAAAAATAAAAAAAATTCGAATTTAAAAAAAAACCGGGAATCGGCAATTCCGGAACCGGAACCGGCAGTTCAAAACCGAACTGAAATCGTGGGATGGCCGGTTCAGTTCCGGTTCCACATTTTCGGGAACCAGAACCGGCGGTTCCGAACCGTCGTGCATGTCTAAGCAAGGCACCGCCTTCTTCTGCTTTCAATCTTAATCCAATGTCTTTATTTATAATTATAATTAGTGTTTTTACCCATGCGTTGTACGGGACAAAAATTATCTATCCTTATTTATGTGTAATAGATTTTATATTAATTTTAAGAGTTCAATTGTTTTGAATGAAACGGACCGGTGTACCTTGGCGATCTTAACAGTTGAATTATATTTTAATTCAATCTCTACTATAAAATTAAATAAAATAAAATAATTAGTTTTTTAAAAATAAAAAAAACTACTCACTCTCTCTATTTTTAGCCCACTAACCGCAGGTTCACCAATGCACAGAATGCACCGCAAAATATCCCTTATTTTATTAAAGTAATAAAATATATTTAGTTAAATATGACATTTATTTTTTTCAAAAAATTATAAATATTATCATTGTGATTGGGAGTAGTATTTAATTTAAGTTAGAATAAATTGAACCTAGTATGCAATAGGCTAGTAGTTAGTATGTCTCCAGAATAAATGAGCAATTAAAAATAAATAAATTTAAATTTCTAAATGTCAAAATTATTCTTGTTATTAATGACATTCCGTTCATCTTATGAATATATTATCTAGGATGCTAATAAGTTCTGAGAAGCGATACCCCTTCTTCTAATTTAAACAATGAAATAATTTTTTTATTAAAAAGAAATACACGGCAGGATGATTGTGAAACGATTTTGAGTTTACCAAACTCAATATCACCACATAGTATTGAATTTTCCACAAAAATCTAGATGTTGGCAGGTCATGGTATTTTTCTAGGTAACTATCAAGAGTTTAAAATTAACTAAATAGCCTATTTTTGGTTCAATATTCTACATTATAGTTAAAATGTAATTCACATCAATATAGTGGCTATAAATAGGTTGTAGGACTAATCATAAATTGAGCACAAAAAAGAGAGAAAATATTATATGGTAACAACATAGTCTAAGAGAGAGAAAATGATAAGAACATAAGTTTGTCCTAAGAGTATGGAACGTGTTGTGTAGTGTACTTTAAAATGTTAGGTCAGAAAATAATAAGTTCAATTTGTAAATTTTTTCATAAATTGTGAAAACATATAGGATTTGACTAAACTCAATATTAATAAGAGGATTTGCACTAAAGTTAATATTAATAAGAAAACAATTACAGTAAATAAGTGTTTATAGAAGACTTTAAAACATATCTCTAGTAAATAAAACAAATAAAATTTGGTAACTATGCGACAAAGAAAATAAATATTCATGTATTTTATATTTTTTTATTGATATAATTTATTTTAATAGTATTAAATGAAGTCCAATAAGTTCTCCCTGATTAAAAATGAGTACATATAGTTGAATGTTGATGAGCAAGTACAAATAACTCAAATATTTCTAAAAACTTCTTTAAAAGCAACATTCATGCATGTAGGCGGCTCTTCATGATTTGAATCACAAATTATTATCTTTAATCTGTTTCTTGATGTTACTCTAGATATGGCAACATACAATTGCCCATGACTAAAAATCGGTCTCTTTAGATACACCCCTAAACTTTCCAGTGAGTGTCCTTGGCTCTTGTTTATTGTCATGGCGTAGCAAACCATCACCGGAAACTGTCGTCTTTAAAATTTAAAAGGAATTTGTACATCTGAAGGTGTCAAGGTAAGTCTCGGAATCAACACATATTCTGCGGCACTATGTTCAGTTAACACCCTGGCCTGAAGCACTTTATCTCCGAGCCTTGTGATAATCAAACCTCTGGCATGATCTATATTCCTTAGAAGTATGACTGGTGTTCCAACCTTAAGAGTTAATTCATGGTTTGGTACGCCCGAACATTTAATAGAATTAAGGAATTCTGGTGTATGAACATCTGCCAATATATCAACATTTGTATCAGACTTGCATGCAAAATCAGAACTCAAATACGTCCTTGATTCCCTTTTGTTAAGTGATACCATGTAATCGTTGATAGAGTCAACAGATTCTAGTGTAGGTGCAAGAATTGCTCTACACTTTATGTAATCCGGATCGTCCATCATCAGTTCAAAATTTGGGTAGATGGCTTTCACCATTTTTCCAATGGGGTCATCACCGGGAGGAAGCATGATGTCCAATGGAATGTCGACTAATGTTCCATAGTCAGTTGGTTTTCCAATTGTTCCATCTCATATGCCTGATATCCAGTCACTGAACTCTTTGAGATCAAGTGCGGCAGCATTATTGCTAGGTTCCCTCAGTCTCATATTCTTGGTTAGTCGAAGAACAGTGCAGACATCCCATAAGTAAGAGGAGTTTAGTTTTGCCCGAATGATATCCTGTCGGGTTCCTTTAGGGACAACGGGCAAAATCTGTCTAAAATCTCCTCCGAAGACAACATTCTTTCCGCCAAACGACTTTTTTGAATTTCCCGGTTGACCACTTGCATTATATCATGCATTGTCTTATCCAATGCCTCTATGCAGAATCTCTTAACCATGGGTGCTTCATCCCATATGATCAATTTTCAAAGACTCAGTAGCTTCGCCTGATCACTACCCTGCCTCACATTGCATGTTGAATCCTCACAAACAATTAGTGGAATCGAAAACCTTGAGTGAGTTGTACGTCCTCCAGGCAACAACAATGAAGCTATCCCACTCGATGCCACGTTCAAAACTATATTCCCTTCTGCTCACATTGAAGCCAACAAAGTTCTCCACAAAAAAGTCTTTCCAGTTCCCCCATAACCATACACGAAAAAGACCCCACCGTTTCCAAAGTGAACATTATTTATCAATTGATCATATATCTCCCACTGATCCTCGTTTATCTTTCCCATCAATTCAGCGTGTTTTTTTGCAATGTTATTCTATTGTAAGCAAGCTCGTTGGATACCAGGCGGTTGATATGTGAAATGTCTTCATTCGATTCTGGTATAGGCATGCCTTTAAAGTCACAAAGACTCTTACCTTGCTGGCGTAGTAGAAAATTTATCTCATTAAGGCATTCATTTTTTATCTCGTCCTCAGTCATCACCAGAACTGTATTGTATACATGTTAAATCATTAATGAATATAAGATATAGTTAGTTTAAACAAAAAAAAATTAATAACATGCGTTATGAAATAAGAAGTACTTGGAAATCTTAATTTTTTTCTTTGATTGTAGAGAATGTCCTCTGATAAGAAGTACCTGGAAATCTTAATTTTTTTTCTTTGATTGTAGAGAATGTCCTCTGATAATTATCTTCAGCATTCTCTCCATATTGATTCCTGCATGCTTGTTGATCAAGAAATTAGGATTTGGACGAACAATTCCCTCAAATTTTTTTCGAATGAAAATTGTGCACATTCAGTGATTGAATCGATATATCTTTGTCATCGTCCAGAAGACCACGGGCATATCATGCTTCTCGGTATGTTTTGTGTGGAAATTTTTTGTAAAGTCTGAAATCTGCATAACATGTGGGACCACGAACAACATTTAGACGAATCCTCAAGTAGTAGGGGTCACCTGATCCGGGCGATACGTAGCAGATCCTTCCAACCGAAGTACCCATTTTTCTCGGGACCCACTCCCTTGTTTTCTGCTTCTATACAAACTTTTTAGGAAATTCTATGTATAACAGCTCACGTGATTCTGGGTATTTTTTATTTGCCTCAAACCAAGCTAAAAACATGCTCTCTCCGACAGAAAGGTTGGCAATTACGGAGTCAAATGATTGAGAATCATCAAAGAGAACACTTTGCTGACATTCCAAGTGAAAGCTGAGACGCTCAACCGGAGGATATCTATATTGAATTTTGAAGCCAAATAATTTCCAAGCTGCCTCACATGGAGATATGTAACGACAATCGTAGTACATCTGAATTTCATCAACAACTGGTGAATCTTCTTCATCCGTGCTTCTACTAAAAGTTGTTGATATCCTGTCATTGCCCTTGTTTACATATTTGAAAAGGTACTTTATAGATCTTAATTGATTGCACCATTCAACATTCAAATGACCTCTGTATTTTAATAGAAGGTCACGATTGTGCGGCACAACATATAAATTGTCAAGTTATATTCCTTTTTTTAAAATTGTCTTTCCATTGTTTCTTCTCTTGTAAATTGGGTACCCATCCGAATCAATTGTTGTTGAGTCAGAGTATCTCTTTGGAAAGTATTTGGTACATTCTTCATTCTTGGACATGCAAGGAGCGTTCTCCACAACTTTACCACATGGTCCATGCATCATGTAATCCCGCACAACAACAAAATACTCAGAATCGGTTGATTTATTTGGTATCTCAGCAGATATCATCCTGTCTATCTCGTCACCGGTTGGATCGTTGCGACCATTATGTAGAAACAACAGAATATGTGCATGTGGTAGACCTCTCTTTTGAAATTCTATTGTGTACACAACTGCAGTATTATAAGATTAATCGATTAGTTTTCAACATATTAATGCAAATAATTTAGAATTTACCATGTGATATGTCTTCAAATTTTAGAAACATATGATGAAAAAAAGTATTCACTTGTTCTTTATCAATGATGTGATTGAAAAAAAATGTAGAATCAGTTTGAAATTCTTTCAATTTTCAACAAAAGAAAACAGTATACAGAGTTTTATTTTGAGTATCAAAACGAACAATAAGTAATGAACAATATTACTGTTTGTACCTGCGTTTATCTTCCCAAAGTACTTCTTTTTGCGTAGATCGTCAATAAGTGAATTTAACTTCATCTTAAAACCCCTTGCCACTATGTCTGGTCTATCTTCACCTTTCAATCCCTTTCCATTAACAGCTCGCTCAATTTCAGGTCATCTAGGATTGTATGTAAAAGTTATGAATAAGTTAGGATAACCTATCCACCTGCATATTGTCATTGCATCCTGATAGTTCTGAACTATGTATCTAGGGTCACCAGTAAAAGTCGATGGCAGGATAATTCTTAGACCTTGAGTTCTTGGATCTGATTCTCCATTGAATACTGCATCCTGAAGTCCGCTATATATATGACTCCTTAACTTCTTTTGATTCATCCTAATGTACCTCATCCTTCCAGTTTCAACCATAGTATAGGCATGAACAATGAATTGTTGAAACAACTTTTTCGATCTTAGAATTGTTGAGAATTTAAATCTCTCTCTTGCAAATGGGAAACGAAAAATTTGCGAACACTTTCTTTCTAGCCGAGGTACCAAATGTTCTTATGTTTGCCAGTTGTATATATTCTCTATAGCCGTCCTCGCCGAATGGAAACAAAAGTTTATATTGCAATCCAAGGTAAGAAGCATTCAATTCAGTTATTCTCTTCAATGAATTCGACCAAAATTTTTCTATCACCCATATCTTGTTCGAAGTCACCCACAATCAGTGTTGCTACCTCAGATGTTGTCGGAGTATTATAAATCCGTGCATCGCTACCCTGTCTACCACGCAAGATTAGTTTCACATCATTATGACCCTCTTCGATTTTTTTTCCAACCATTCTGAAGTTTTTAGCAAGAACATTATATTCATCTAACATTGATTTCAATCCGAAAACAATTTCTTCTCGATATCTATGTGTTTGATCTTCCATGCTGGAAAAAAAGTATAAAGAAACATGCATAGTTATGCTAGAATACATCAAGTATACAGTTTAATAATCTACCCTAAAATATGAGAAATCCAAGATTAAATATGGTAAAACTCTAGTCATCATCATCATTAGATAATAATGTAAATCATATGAATAACTTATATATTGTTTATTCTTTACGGAGATTTTGAAAATTATGTTGATATAGTGGTTATAATACATTGGTACTTCTAATTAGGCTAATATATAGATTAATAAAATAAGTGCTATAAAACATTTAAATAATAATAATACAATTGTAATTGCATATAAGCTTACGCGACAGAGTTCAAGTGATTGGAAATTTTATTATCGACGTCGTAGATATAAAGTTGTGCAAACTTTGGAGAAGATCCATCGACTGGTATTAGACTTTCTAATAGATGGTAGTTCTGCCTACTTATTCTGAATATAGGTGGTGATCGTCCATCATTAAGGCTCTTGTCAATTTTGCCTTTCATTGATGTGAAAGAGAACATACTGTTGAATGAACGTGCATAGCTTAGATAGTGTTTAGATCTTGCACTCAAACCAAGTAAGAGTTCTTCCAAAAATGGTGGTGGAGTCTTTAGATAGGGAAGTATAATATTTCCTTTCATGCAGTAAAGTGAATATACAGGACGTCTAGATTTAGCGTATGAACACAGTCTCTCTTCAAACCAAAATCTGGAACTATAATGTTCACATTGGTACTGTTGATCTCCACAATCAAAATACGAATGAGCTGCAATTAAGATGAATATTTATTTAGTTTATTTTTAAACAGCGTAGAGATAAATAATTAGTCATATTTAAAATTAACAAACGTGTTTGTACGGTAGAATAATCTTCAAATATTTCTGCAGTGTCATCAACATTTTTTGATTCAGGAAGTAACACGAGGTCTTCACCATTATAAATATAATCACATTGATCAATGGGGACATTAATCAAGAATTCTTCATTTAAAATAAGATACTCATTATTTATAATTTTGAATCCCTCCGTAACATTAATTGCGTCTAGCTGAACATGCGGAGTACAACTATAAGCAATTGGATAGTTGAATTCACCAGCTAAACGAATTGGTTAGCTTAATCTACATTAATGATTTTCTTGCAATGAAATATTACACATATATAATCACTTTAATGATTTAATAACAACAACACATAAAAAAAGAGGGAAATAATCCTTTTGATGCAATAAAAGTAGATTCGGAGCTGCTATGTTTTGTATTGTGATCTAATTTTTTAAAAGAATTTAAGAAGAACTCTAATTATGAAATAGTATACTTATAAGAGTCAAACCAATATTACTTAATATCATAGATTGCAAATGGAAAAAATATTGAGGTTTTAGATTATTTTGTTTCTCAACTATTGAATATATAAAATCTGAGAAGTACTATAAGTTCTGTAAAGACTTTTGCAAAAGTCTTAAAGTTTCCAAAAACACTTAGTTCATAAGACTATTTGTGTTAAAGGTAAGGAAGGATTTACTTAAAAAACTATAAAGTTATGGAGGCTCGAAACGTATAAATGAATGAGAACGATAATGATTCAATTAAGTAAACTCAAATGACCATTATTATATAAAGAATAAATATCATTTTAATGAAAAAATAATTTATAATTCCCTGTAGATCCATTACGCTGGTTTGTTGGAGTATTCTGATATCTCATTCCCTCTCCAAATACGTATGATGTTGATGGTTGACTCAACTTGTTACTTGAGACATCTGGATGTGGATCTTAAAAGAAGAATAGAAAAATTAAAAAATAAATAAAAAAAGAAATATGATTATTAAGAATGGGTTATTGAGTTACAGAAATCTTGGCTTTGCTCGATGGATCTCTGTCGTTTATTCCCAATGATGGTCGAATTACAAATTTTCCTCATTTGATCTCCTTTCTTTACAGAAGTGCTGCAATGTTTAACAAATATCTTTACTGAAAATGTTGAAAATTACAGGATCATGTAATAACGTAATAAATTAATAATGGGATTTTGAATTCCTATTACTCTTTATGAAAGACTGTAAAATGGTAAAGAAAGTGTGCAAGAGATTGATTTCTCGGTATTTGAAAAAGGCGAGTGGTTATAAAAGGGAAGTGGAAAAGAAGCGGGAAATTATTTTTGGTCCAATTTTTTGATTTTATAATTTCAGTTTTGACATTGATTGTTGCCCTAATTATGCTCCACATTGAATTTACAGAATCAATCAAATATGAAGTAATCTCCCAAATATGTATTTTGTGTATATAGAAACAACGACTTTAAATTAGTAGTTTGATTGATTAATTAACTTTTATTTATAGTTATAAAAGATATGTTGACATTTTATATACGATAGCAGAAAATTATGCATTACTAAAAAAAATAAATTACAACTTTAAATTAGTTGTTATAATTAAGTTTGATTGATTAATTAAATTATTTGCTTAGTTTTAAAAATTTCAATTGGGGGGAAATATTTTGATTCAAGCCTTAAACCTTCAATTGGGGGAAACATTTTGATTTAATTTTGAATCTTGCAGTTTAAAAAGTATGTTAACATTTTATGTACATTAGCAGAAAATTATTATTCATTTAAAAAAAATTATAAAATCATATGTGAAAAAAAAATTCTTATAGATTGCCTCTATCTTTATATATATATATATATATATATATATATATATATATATATATATATATATATATATATATATATATATATATATATATATTTTAGAAGAAAGAAAAAAGAATAACACCTTACTAAAACATTTAGTCACAAAATAAAAAATAATTAGTGAACTAACTTCTTTTGACAGAAATAATGTGGTAAGACCAAAAATATTTTGCTTAACCCTAGGTTGTATAATTTTAAGATACCATATATATAGTTCATATCTTATTTAAAAATATACTTAACAAACGAAATTATGTGTAAGGCAAAATTTGGGATCAAGGTAAAGAAAAAGTTATTTTTTAAAAAAAGTTGATAGAAATTTAAATTATGGCAATTATATTTAACTTAAATCATTTTAAGTAGATAAAATAAGAATAAATTATATGTTTTAACTGCAAAAAAGATAAATAGTATGTTTAACAAAAAAAATTAAACTAATTGAAAATTTAAATTAGATAAAATAATCTTATGTAAATTATATTCAAATAACAAAATTATCATAAATATTATTTCATGAAAATGAAATATATTATTATTATTATTCATAAAAACTGAACGATGTTGTTCTCCACCAGAAAAAATAAAATCAAAAAGAAAACTGTTATTGTGCAATACGGAATAAAACATTAAATTTTGAGAGACTACTCCTTTTCAATCTTAATGCTAACTACTCTTGGTTTCTTTGACGAAACACTGGCGGTCGCTCCTTTATCAAACAATACCCTCCTAGTGGATGTGTGATCATCAACGTCAATGCAATCAACAAAATCACAGTTCATCTTGAGTGGTGATTCGACTTCATCGCAAGTTGAATCAACCTAAAGAAGTGAGACTTATGTACATTATTTAACTGTCTAAAAATATATAAAAAAAATATTTTAATGTAAAGTACATAACAAACTTGCCTTTGAGTGCTTCTCACTTTCCTCGATTATGGTTTTTGAAACAACATCAGTACCCTATGAAAACAAATAATATATATTGTATTGTTTCAAGACCTCCCAATTAAAGAATATATATATATATATATATATATATATATATATATATATATATATATATATATATATATATATATATATATATATATATATATATATATATATATAATTAATGGTTAATTTTAATGTAAACAAAGTTTAATGACGTATGTAACCGAACATAAATGGAATTGTATAAACCTCCCAATTAAAGAATATATATATACAATTAATGGTTAATTTTAATATAAACAAAGCTTAATGACGTACGTAACCAAACATAAATGGAAATGTATGTACCTAACTGGGATCCATATTACATGCATACTTGGATATAATATCTGGTCAGTGTAAATTTTGATTATATGTAGGCCGTTTCCTTTTTCATTAGAATCATCCAAGTTATCCTGTGAAATATCTGACATTCTCACATCAACTTTGAACATCATCTCTTTTCCAAAGAGATCTTTAAATTCCTCCGGAAAAAGAGGATCAGATTCCTATGAATTACATATAAAAAATAAAAATAGCGGGTGAAAAAGTTAATTTTAAGAAAACTATACATTTTTATTTAATAAAAGGATAATGAATAAAGTGTGTACATGCCTCGGTTTGGTTGTCCAAAATTTGAGAAGCTGTTTTGTTGAATAATTATATTCCAATTTTATCCCAAGCCTTAAAATTTTCATTGCTAGTGCCATCCCACAACAAAACCTTCAAGTTATACCTTTCAATAGTAAATAACTAATATTAGAGACGTATTCTATAAAAACATGTTCGGAATAACGAATATGACATACAAATTTGACATAAATAGAAAACTACTTAATACAATAAATTTAGGAAATTACTTGATTATTCCAGTCGTAGAATTAATTTTGCAGGAAGAGCAAAGAAAATGATCATCTTTCTTAGACAAACTCTTCATACATTTCTTGCAAGATAAGTACCACCATCCCTCAGATGTGTGTATATCAATTATCTTTGCATAAAACCAATAATGACCCATCTATATCATCATAAGAAGAAATAAAATGTATTTGTTAAAATACATATGAAGTATTGAGCTAGCTATTATCCTTAAAACAAAATACCGTTGGATTATTATAAAGTTCTTGTATTGTAGCCAGATTGTGGGAACCAAACTGAAGATCATTATCCATGCTCGAAAAAGTCGACACAGACTTTGCCTTGCCTTTGTCCACCTCTCTCACCAAATCTGAAATTATTCAGTTTATTAGAATGGTTATAGTTTTTGGAATGGTGAATTTTTAAAAAATTTAAATTTAAATTTATAAATTTCAACCTTTACTTGTATTCAATTATATCATTTGCATCTTATGAATATATGATTTGGGACGCATGATAAGTACTGGCAAGTGAAACGATTCATTCCAATATTCACGGTAAAATAATAAAATTAGAAACATAAATAAAAAAAAGAAATAGTTTAGAAAATTTTAAAAAATACTTTCGTAAACTTTTGGGCGGAACATTTGCAAAATGATCACGTCAGATTCCTCAGATGATTTGTCACCCATGCCACGTATAAGATCCATCCATTTCTCTTCCCATATAGTAACCTTAATCGTGTTCGCCCTAAAGAAATCATAATTTCAGATAAAAGAAATAGGGTATAAAGTATCTTGATCAATAGAATAAAATTGTCAGATTATAAATTATGCAAATTACTTACTCGAAATCCTCTACATTAAACTCCATCATCTTTGTGGGTTTGCTATTGACATTAACAATCTTCATAGAAACAATTTCTCCAAACTTTCCTATGACATCTATTAATGTGTACATACATGAGAACACATAACAAATATATAAAATGTAATTTAATATTAAAAAAATAAAGGCTTACCAATCTTAAGATCTTGATTGATCTCGTAGTTCGAAATAACATTTTGAATTGGGACAAAGTTGTAGACATTCAAAGGAAACGTAGGATCGCTAACTCTCTTAACAATCGTGTTGTATATGAACATTAGCCTGCAAGGATGATCAGAGTAGCGAATCCTAGATTTATTGCGATCAACAAAAACTTTTGAAATATCATAAATCGAACCCTCTGACAACACAGGTAGAAACTTTGACACATGCTGAGCCCAAATTGTCGAATGCACTCATATTCCCTAAAGCATAAGTATTAACAATGGTTACTAAAATATGTATCGGAACCGATTCCTTAGGGAAAAATATTGAATAGTCGAGTTGTTTACCTGAGAATCAGCAAAAACACATTCAACATTTTTTCCTCCTGCCTTTGATTGTACGTAAACTGTTCGTGAATACGAACACAACGTAATCTCATTATTGGGTTTCTTGTGGTTTTGTCCAGATCCTTGAGGAAGAGATAGCTTGAAGACATATTTGCTATATTTGCAGAACTTGAGAAGGACTATAGGTTGGGATGAGAATGTGATGAATGTAGTATATGAACCGTGTTTATATATATGTATTCCTGCACGATGTAATACACGATCTATTAGGGAACCGCCTGATATAATCTATTTTATAGTTTTTTTCTAACTTTTGGGAAAATACAGATCATTATCATTATTTATATTTATTTGAATGTATGAAAAAATTGAAAAAATTTAAAAGCTCATGAGGAAAGGGGTCAACGCTAATTAAAGTGTAGTATTGCACTATTTTTATTATTCACAAAGTAATCGCCTATACGGCAATGAATCAACCTAATTAATGATTATTGGTTGAGGTAAAAGTTAAAGTGTAGTATTGCACTATTTTTATTATTCACAAAGTAATCGCCTATACGGCAATGAATCAACCTAATTAATGATTATTGGTTGAGGTAAAAGATTAATTATTTATCTATCCATATATGAAAAATTATATATACAAAAGAAATTGAAACAGATTTGGAAACGGCTGATAAAATATATTTTTTAATATGGTTAGTCAAAATTAGTTTTTACCTTATTTAAATTAAAATTTGTATATATTTATTTTGTTAAACCTTCAATTTTATATATCATGTAATAATGCAATAAATTAATAATGGGATTTTGAATTCCTATTACTATTTATGAAAGGCTGTAAACTGGTAAAGAACGTGTGCAGGAGATTGATTTCTCGGTATTTATAAAAGGCGAGTGGTTATAAAAGGCAAGTGGAGGTTGGAAAGGCCTTCCAGCTGAGCTTGGTTGCTGCAGGGTGGGGGTTCGAATCCTGCCTTTGGCATGGATTTGGCCCCTTGCAAGCACAAGTTTAACAGTGAGCCCTCTCTATAAGCCACTTGAGACACATCCTGCGATTTACCTCCTCCACCAATCCCCAGGGCAGGGGCGGTGGGGGCCCCTAATGGTGGGGTACACCATCAAATCTAAAGTAATCTCCCATGCTTCACATTGAATTTACATAATCAATCAAATCTAAAGTAATCTCCCAAATATGTATTTTGTGTATATAGGAAACGACTTTTAATTAGTAGTTTGATTGATTAATTAACTTTTTTTTATAGTTATAAAAGGTATGTTGACATTTTATATACATTAACAGAAAATTATACATTATTAAAAAAATAAATTACGACATGTCAATTATATTTAACCTAAATCATTTTAAGTAGATAAAATAAGAATTAATTATATGTTTTAACTGCAAAAAAGATAAATAGTATGTTTAACAAAAAAAAATAAACTAATTGAAAATTTAGATTAGATAAAATAATGATAAAATATATATTTTATAATATGTTTACTCAAAATTAGTTTTTACCTTATTTAAATTATATTTTGTATATATTTATTTCGGTAAACCTTCAATATACTATCTTGATTTTAATAACATAATATAATGTTATATTATCTTGATTTTAATAATATATATTATAATGTTATATTAGTATAGATATAAGAATTTTATTTCTGACCATCTTATCTTATCTTATATATAAATAAATAAAACTACTCATATGAATATGAAAATAAAAAATTTCGATATAAATATATAAAGTTTGAGAGGCGATTTATGTGTGAGAGATGATTTAAGTGTAATATGATATGCAAATTAAAATTTTGTCTTATATAATGCTATAGAGATGACATCAAGATAATCAATCAATATTAAAATGTTTCATAGGTGTTTCTATGAAATTACACTTTATAAATTTTACTTAATTATGAATTAAATATAATATTAGATGTTTCTACAACATTCATAACTCTAATAATAATGATATGGTCAAGATCTCACAAAAAAAAATTGTAATGAATGGCTGAGATTCATTTGAGTTTGGTAATCAATATCAACGGTGCAGATGGAAGATTCTTAATATTAGTGGCCAAGATTGTTGGAGAAGGGGGTGAGAAAAGAGTGGGAATAATTTTGGCCCCAATTTTGACTCTTTAACTTTCCTTTTATATTAGTATAGATAGATTAATTAAGATAATCAAATAGAGCTCATTTTTATTTAGTTTTTTTTTAAAATTTAATTTTAAATAAATATATATATATATATATATATATATATATATATATATATATATATCTTTAATATAGTAAAGGAAAGTTTAATTTTGATGAGGTGTCACTTCCACAATTTTTGTTGAGTTTTTAATTATTAATTATATTAATTATTTTTATTTATTAATATTATTTAGTAGGAGATATATTTTCATATATACATATATATTTTGCGTAGATCATATATTAATTATTATTTAAATTTAATGAAGATAAACACATTTATTTATTTTAAGATTTGAATATGATGTGATCAAATCAAAATTAATTTTCCCTACATCTATAAATATAACCGTCTACTCAACACATAAATTATTCTGAAAGTTTCTCCCCCATCTTAAAAAATGGATGGTATGTGATTTTTTTATTATTAATTTTGTTATAATATTTCCTTTAGTCGATCAATTCACAATTTTTTTTCTTTTGTTATTTTTTGGTTATTTCTTTTGATTCTTTATAAATTTTTCTTAATTTTTTTTACAATTTTTTTAAACCAATAATTTATTTATTTGTTTATATTAATGAGTATATATTAATATATGTTATGTTATTTATTATGTATATTGATTTTAATATTTTTTATGCTATTCATTTTTTATTTATTTTTTTTGTTCGTTGTGAATTTTTTAAAAGAAACCTTCAAAATTTTTTATGAATTTTAAATCTCATGTTTATGAATTTTATTTATTTGAACCCTAAACTCTCTATTTCTTTTACTCCCTCCGTCCCATAAAACTTTTCACATTTTTCTCATTTGTTTGTCCCACAAAACCTTTCACATTCCAAAAAAGTAAACAACACTTTATTTAACAACCACAAAATTTCATTTAATTTTAAATTTGTCACTCATTTTTCACACACATATCATTACTTTATACTTTTTTATTATCTAAAAATACGACAATACCCTCCAAAATCAATAAAGTTGGTAAAAAAGTGCACATTTTCTTAAACAACGTGGAACAGTAAACGTGAAAAGTATTATAAGTATTATGGGACGGATGGAGTATATTTTATTTATCATATTAATACATTGATTTCTTTTGATTAATATGTAAACGGGTCAAATTTATTTATTATTTATTTATTTTAAATTTTGTTAGTGAAATCTATGTGTGCATTTGTAATTTTTTTTTTATTTCTTTCAAATAACCACCCATGTATTATTTTTGTATGATTTTTTCTTAAATCGACCAATTCATAATTTTTAATTTTTTTTTCAATTTCTTTTGATTACCTATATTAATTTCTTTATATTTTTTCTATTCAACAATCAAATATATACTAGATATTTCCATATCTTTTATCTTTTAAGTTTATATTTTAATTTATTTTAATTAATACGTATGATAAATTTATTTATTTATATTTATTTTGAATTTTTTAGTCAAATTTATATGTAAATTTGTAACTTCCTTCTTTATTGTTATATATTTTTTTAAATTCTTTTTATATTATTTCTTTTATTAGATATATATTATTAATTTTGTTATAATATTTTCTTTAGTCGATAAATTCACATTTTTTAAAATTATATTCTTTTTATGCTATTCACCTAAAATTATTATCAATTATATACATAAATTTTAATTTTATTTTAATTATTCTTAAGTTTTAATAATTATTTACTGAACATATCTTAATTAATAAATTTACTTTACTTAGTTGGTGATAAGAGATTAAGTGATAAGAGATTTACAAATTAAAATTAAAATTTACTAATTTCTTTTGATTATCTTTTGTTCTTTTATAATTTTTTTGTTTTAATTCTATTTTCTAAAAAAAAATTATTAGTACGAAAATGAAATATATCTTTTGTTATTTTTTTTAATTGTCAAATTTACAGAATTAGTTTTGTTATGGGTTTTTTTCTTTTCTTATTTCTTTAAATTGATTTATAATAATGTTTTTATTAATATATAATAAATTTGTTATAATTTATTTCTTTAATGATTAAATATACATATTTTTTTTATTAATTTCATTATGATTTTTTATATTTTTTAAAATTTCTTTTACTTATTTTTTATTTTTATTTGTGTGAATATTAAATTTATCTCTTATTATATTTTTTTGATTAAAACATATATTAATTGTTAAAACTTTTTCATGAACGATAATTTTTTATTTTTATAAGATTTATTAGTTAATTTTGTTATAATATTATTTTTAACATATATTAAACATGTGTTTTTTTTCATTTTATTAATATATATTAATTTTATTATAATATTTTTATTAGTCAAATATACAAATTATTTGATTAATTTTTTAATAAAAATTAATATATATTAAATTTATTTTTATTTTTTTAATAATACATATATTGAATCCGTTATAATATTTTTTCTTCATCAGTAATTTTACTTCTTTTAATTTTTATGTTTCTTTTTTAATAATTTATCGTTAACATTTTTATAAATTATTTTTTATTTTGATAATTTTTTAATATGTAAATTAAGTTTATCTATTTCTATTTCTTTAGATTAAAATATACAACATTAATTTATTTTATAATATTTTCTTTGCTATTAATTTTTTTCCTTCTATTTTTTATTAATTAGTTCATTATTTTTTTTAATATCTTTTGAAATTTTATTATATTTTATTTTATTATATAATCTCATGTCCCGCGTAATACGCATGTTTTGTACTAGTATATATATATATATATATATATATATATATATATATATATATATATATATATATATATATATATATATATATATATATATATATTAATTCATAAATAATCTATATCACGAATTAATATCATTCAAGATTTCCCTGATTAAATTTAGCTATGGTGTGAAGGGGACGTTTGCCAAAATTCATACGTTGTTAAATACTGGATGCACCTTTTATTAACGTTGTTATGGGTATTATATATTTCATGCCCAATGGCCCGGAAGCCCAATAAGTTAGTACACTAGGGAAAAGGAGTCCAGCTACAAAGAGACCCAAGAAGAAAGAGAAGTACAAATCAAGGGCTGACAAAGACCCAAATAGGAAGACCCAGGTCCAAAAGACACACCTTGGAGAAGAACCAAGAAGAGGTCCAAAAGATGAGCCCATCAACAGAGGCTAAGGAGGCCCAAGAAAATGAGGCCAGGAAAAGTCCAAGGAGCAAGAAGCCCCCGGAAAGGATAGAAGATCGAGACCCCTCGACAGAACACCCCAGCTCCGAAACCAGGGGGATGTCCAGGAGTTCGGACGAATACCAAAACTTCGAGAATCGACCCACCCGAGACAAAGAGGATTATCAGAGCAGCTGGAGAAAGTACACACGACTGAAAGAACAACTAGTGGTGAGAGGCAAAACGACAAGAATAACGGTAAGAAAGGATGTCTTGGACAACACTCTCACACTAGCGGATAAGAACATCAGGCACATCTCTCTTCGTTCCACCAATGGGAAGCAAGCAAAGGACAGGAAAAGACCTGTTGCACCCTGCAAGACAGCAGCTGGCCCTCTACACCAGCTGCAAAAAGTCGTCGGTGTACCAACAGCCATTGATGGCAGTTTATCTCCGTCCAGGTGGCACGATGGGATTGGACACTCACTAGGGTTTTGTTGGTAGTATAAATAGCTTCTCTCACATGATAGAAGAGGGTTACTCATTCTCACTTTAGACATTACACTTGTAATTGGAGGGTTTTATGAGTGTTGCTCTAAGGGAGAGTAATAAAAATCGGTTAAGGCTTTTCGGTTGGATCTCCCATCTCACACATACTTTCTTATTATTGTATTTGTTGTGATCGTTCTTAGTGTAGTTTATCGTTAATGCATCCTTCTTTAATCCTGCTTATAACTAGCTAAGAACACACGTCAACAGTTGGCGCCATCTGTGGGAACGCTACACTTAGCTATTCTTGTTCTTTTCGATTAACTCTACTTGGGTAAAAAAAGTCTCTTTTATTCTTGCTCTATTTTCTTTATTGAGAGATGGGAGGTGAAGGATTTACAACCCCTAGAAACAAAGAGAGGGGAGAATATTCTAGAGCTTAGCGAAACGTGACTAGGAGTGAAAATAATATCCAAATCAGCGTACCGGCCATAGAAGTGCCCACTCCGGCGAGGTCTCTCCCTGTCCCAAATCTAGGCGACCCCCAAAAAACGAAAGAGATGAATGAAAAAATTCGAAGGATGATTGATAAGTACACCGCGGAAGCCCCCCGGTTCAACCGATGAGGTTGAGCTTTAGCGACCCTTATAGGAGAAGCCACGGCGATCTACGGAAAGATCTCGAGAGAAGGAAGGATTCCAGGAAAGAACACAGTGGAGGAGATACAAGAGAAACTATCAACTTTATACGGATGAGGAACGCAAGAGAAAGAGAGAGCATGAACGAAACTCCGACAGAAGAAAGACGCAGTAAATATTTTCACCGACATGAAATGGGAGCCCAAAGGCAACCATGACCAGGAATGAATAAGGAGATGAGAAATCCCCCTGCCCAAGAGGTGTCCATGGGGGATGATGCACGGAGATAACAACGGTCCGGATGAAATAAAGAAGGCGAGCACCCACCGCTGAGGGAAAGACAAAGGGAAGAGGGATCCCACCAGCCTCACCCATAAAACCAAAGGAGAGGTCGACCCACAACCCAAAAAGTACCAGTAGAAGACGAAGCCCCACGAAGAACACCATCTGTCTCTCAAAGGAGGCGTAATCGGTGCAGAAGGCCGAGGAATCAAAGATCCTATTCATCTTCGGCACCATATTTCCAGGAGAGCCAGGATCATTCATGAGAAGATCTACCCATGACTGAACTATCCATACCACGGAACGGGAGGAGTAGTAGACCCACCTCACGAAGAGGGTGGAGATGGATGGAGACCCAAGCGGAGATGTGGTAAGAGAATAGAGAAGCATTTCTGAATCCCCCAACCAGGGACTTGCAAGTCTTGATAAACGAGGAAATTAACAAGCATTTCGCAGATCTAGAAAGGAAGATGTCCAGAATGGGGAGAGCCCTCCAACAGGCAGTGGCCCCCTCACCCTTTACGGTAGAAGTCAGTAATGCCCCTCAGCAATAAGGGATCAAGTTCCCCTCAATTTTAATCTTCCACTGTGATTACGACCCTTACTCTCATATTGAAAAATATCTGATGTGGATGAGGGCTCAAAGGGTGAATGAGATCACATTGTGCAGAATGTTCCCTCTGATCCTGGGAAACAAGGCCCACGTCTGGTTTAGAGCGGTTCCAGCGGCATCCATCAAGGGCTGGGGAAAGCTGATGGAGGCATTTCTGATGCAATATTCTTACCTTGGAGCCCCTAAAGAGCCGAAACATAAGCTTGCAAACATCCGCCAAGGATCAACAGAAAGCTTGTGGAATTTTCTGAAATGGTTCAACGAGCAGAGGTCAATGGGAGAAGTCATGGGGGACGAAACATGCCTCATCACAGTGATGGGGCACTTCACCTGGAAACTAGCTTGTGGAAATCGATACAGCTGAAACCTTCCATGTCCTATGCGGCCTTCATGGTTATGGTGAACGAATATATCCAAGCTAAGGACATATCCAAGATGGCCAAGAAGGCGAGCAATCAAAGCGCCTCGGCAGAGCCGGGCAGGAAGAAAGTAAGCACAGGAGGGACGAAAGAATACAAAACACCAGCTACATTCAAACTTTTCACAGAGGATATCGAGGTACAACAAATGTACGAGGAACTGAAGTCGGGCACCAATCTTAATGTGGTCGAGGTCTTTTACTACGTTAAGGATCAGCAGGTCTTGTGGACACCGAGACCAGTCTTACAAATCTCAGAACTCACCAACCCTTGGAAGTATTGTATGTACCACATGACGCATGGGCACAACATTGATCAGTGCCGAGACTTAATCATGAAATTGTGGAAGCTATTCAAGGAAGAAAAGTTGAGAGGAATGATGTAGGCTCTGAGGCTGAGGATGTATCGGAGAGACGCTAATCTTCCTCCTCTTCCGGGTTGACAGAGATCCCCGAACAGAGGATGGAATAGAGGAGCGATGCCTCTACCCCCTCCTCCTCTAGGATGGCCACCAGTGTTCAATAGGATATGAGGGCATGCCCTGAGGGGAGACAGACCTGGAGAAATACACATGATGGAACCCGTAGAGGAGATTCCTTATGTCGGAACCTCTCAGGCACTCACTACTACATCAAAAAGGAGAAGAAAGGCATAGCTGAGAGATTTAAGCCAATAAATCGCTCAAGTATGGTCGCTAGCCTCGCAGACGCAAGGGATAACGGAAGCCGATATCGTTTTCACATAGATGAATTTCTACGAGGTAAGTACTCCTCATTTCGACCCTTTAGTCATTTCACATATGCTGTCGAGAATCAAAGTTCATAGATGTTTGGTAGATATCGGGGCGTATGCCAATATAATCTTTAAGGAAGTATTTAAAAATATGGGAGGAGAAGGTCACCACAGGGTGAGACCCTGTAGTGACGAGATCAAAAGATTCGGTAATGTGTTGACCAAGCCAACTATGGAGGTTGATTTATCCGTCCAGTTGGAAGGTTCGGATGGAAAGACCCAGATGCAGAAACAGCTAACATTCAAAGTTGTAGATCAAGCCTCTACATACAACTATATAATAGGGCGCCCATTAATCTATGCCTTAGGAGCTATCCGGTCTACCCTTCATCAATGCCTCAAGTTTGTCACAGCAGACGGTAGGGTAGCGACGGTGATAGGAAATCAAAGGAGGGCAACAGAGTGTTCATTCATAGAAAAGGTAGAGGGCTTGATTTATCACGACAAGGATTACGAGATGCTAAGTTTCGAAGATATCATGGAAGAGGGAGAGAGTCATGAAATACAAATGGAAATAAAAAAATCGCGAGAAGAGGAGCAAAGGGAGAACGGACCAGATGTGATCGTGGAAATTGAGAAAGGGAGAGAAGAAGATAAACAAGGGAATAATGTGCTCCTCGTAATAACCGAAGCACGTCCAAATCCAGTAGATCAGAAAATGGAAAAGGGGAAGATAGTGGCGAAGGAGCTGATTCAACAGTCGATGACACTCGATGAGGATCCAAGGATGAAACTATGAGAAGGAGCCTCGGCGGTAGGAAAAATAGAGGTAGTTCAACTGGACCCAGAGAATGCGGACATCAAAGTTAAGATTGGGATGAAATAGGAAAGCGAATTCAGGGAAGAGTTTGCCCAACTACTAAAAGTGAGTCTGGACGTATTCGTCTGAAACCCGAATGAAACGCTGAGAGTGCACCTAAAGTACGCTTGTCACAGATTGAACATCGACCCCAGCATTCCATCATTCCACTAGAAGAAGAGAAAATTTAGCCCAGAGAAGAATGCGGCTATGGAATTGGAAGTGCATAAGCTGTTGGCGAGTGAAAGAATCAGCGAATGCAAATACCCAATAAGGGTGCAAAATCCGGTTATGGTAAAAAAGAAGGAAGGATCGTGGAGATTGTATATCGATTTCACAGATCTAAACAAGGCATGCCCCAAAGACAGCTACCCCTCCCATCGATTAATCAGATGGTTGACGCCACGGTGGAACACGAAGTCATGAGCTTTATGGATGCGTTCTCGGGGTACCATTAGATCCTGATGCACTCGGACGATAAGGCAAATACGATTTTCTTCTGCGAAAATGGTGTCTACGAATGGAACAACATTCCCTTCGATCTGAGGAACGTGGGAGCGACCTATCAAAGGTTAGTAAACAAGATGTTTGAAGGAGAGATCGGAAAGATAGTGGAGGTATACGTGGATGATACAGTGGTGAAAAGCCTAAAAAGAATGGACTATTTTGATCACCTAAAGAGAGTGTTTGGAATCTTCCAGCATTATGGAATGAAGTTAAACCCGAAGAAGTGTACGTTAGGAGTAAGCAAGGAGAGCTTCCTCGGATACTTGGTTAGTTCGAGGGTAATCGAGATGAATTCGGAGAAAGTGGAAGCGATCCTAAAGATGGATCCCCCGAGGCACATGAAAGAGGCTCAGAACTTGACAGGTAGGCTGGCCGCCTTGAATAGATTCATGTCGAAAGCCTCGGACAAGTGCAAGCCTTTCTTCAACGTCATAAAGAAGGCCAAATTCGAATGGACAGAAGACTATGGAAAGGTATTTGATGAGATCAAAAAGGAACTATCGAATCCCAGGATTCTCTCTAAGCCATCACCAGGTGAAACACTACAGTTGTATCTAGCAGTATCGAAAATGATGATCAGTTCAGTACTGGTCAAAAAGGAGAAGAAGAATAAAAAATCGGTATACTTCGTAAGCCAATCCTTCAGGGATACGGAACTCAGGTATCCGGTAATGGAGAAAGTAGCCTACGTTCTCGTTATGAGTTTGAGAAAGCTAAGGTCATATTTCATGGAGCATACCATAGAGGTGCTGACGACATTTCCATTGAGACAAGTGCTCTAGAGGCTGGATGCAGCTGAAAGATTGCTCAAGTGGTCTGTCGAATTGGAAAAATTTGATATCGCATACCTACCAAGGAACGCGGTCAAGGGACAGGTCATGGCCGATTTCATAGTAGAGCTAACCTTCCCTACGCAAACCGGAGAAGAAAGGAGAAAACCCTGGGTGATGCATGTGGATGGGCTACCTCAGTCATTGTTCGTTGATACTTATTTGATTCATTCATTAGATCTTGTATTTGTTTGTTTGCTTCTTGAAAATTTTTTTGATTTTGAGCTTCATTTTCTTCAATTTTTCTTATAAGTTTAGATTTTTTTACTCCATGTGGTCGGCTCGAGGAAGAACCACCACCTTGATCATTTCTATCACTAGACAAGTTAAGATTAAACGAAGAAATACCATGAGAATCAGAAGTATAGGTTTCTGGAGATGAGAGATTAATGGAAGCATCATTCTGAAAGGAAGTTTCTATCTTTGCATAATCTTTCTTCTCCCAAACATGATCGAACTTAAACCCATTTTTATAATTCACGTCTTCTTTGAATAATTCTTTTACCCTCATCACCTACAAAGTTTGAGTTTATACAATGATTAAAACAATGACGTTATGTAATGTAATATGAATAATATCATGTATGTAACTTACAATATCATTTTCAGATGCGCCACTCAAATTCAATCTTTCTATTTAGTTTACACAACCAACCAATTTTAAGACATGAAGTTTGATCAATTGCACACGCTTTTTAAGTGATCTTTCAACTCGATTCTGATGATCGAATTTTGCATACTCTTAAGCAACACGATCCCAAAATTTCTTTGAGAATTGATTTATACCAACAATATGATCTTGGGAGGCTTCAAGATAACACTCACAAAGATCATTATCTTCAGTTTGATTAAGACCCGAGCCACAAATTTTTGATGTCATTTTTTTTCTCTGTGTAAGCTATATATTTGAGAAAATGATAAGTATGAGATTGTGAGTTATGAAGACATGGAAGCTATATTTATAGATGGAATTGAGTGAGATCACAACCCACCAACCAGTCTCAACGGCTAGGATTGAAAGCCACCAACCAGTCTCAACGGCTAGGATTGAAAGCCACCAACCAATCTCAACTGCTAGGATTGAAAGTCACCAACCAAAATTGAATGGTTGAGATCGAAAGCCATCAACCAAAATTAATGGTTGAGATCAAAACCTACCAACAAATTTTTTATTATATAATGAGTACATTGTTTATCAATCATATACATCATTTCTCATATGTGTTGTTTATATATTTCTCTAATATCATTTTGATATTTATTTTGATGTAATTTGTAAAATTTATACAACATTAAAATTTAGAAATTAAAATTAAAATATAAATTAATTAATACAAAATAGAAATATATTATTTAATTAATAATTTAAAAATAGAGGGATAAATAATCAATTTAGAATATTATAATTATTTCAATTTAATAAAATAATATTTTTAATAAGATTCTATAGAATATTCCCTTTTGCACCAAATTTTGGGTAAAAACCATTGGAGGAGATATGACCCAAATCACCAAAAATTTGGGTATTTGGTGATTTGGGTCATATTGCCCATTGGGGTTGCCCTAAGAAGAAAATGAAGGACATAAGACAACAACTTTTACAAGCTAACTTTTCCAAAGGGAAAATGGACCTTTCACCTTTTAGCTTTGACAAAGATGTGGCTCGTAAAGAACTTGCAAAAATGATTATTGTACATGAATATCCTTTAAAAATGGTGGACCATGAAGGGTTTAGGGCCTATTGCAAGAGTTTGAATCCACTTTTCAACCCAATGTCATGAAACACAGTTAAAGCAAATTGTTTGAAGATATATGAGTCAGAAAAAGAAGCCACTATGCAAATTTTTGGAAAGAACGAAAGTCGCATAGCTGTAACAACGGATATGTGGACATCCTCTTTTCAAAGGAAAGGATTCATAGCCGTCACAGCCCATTATATTGACAACAATTGGAAACTAAATAGCAGAATTATCGGGTATTATTAATAAAACCACTTTTTTGTGATGTATGTGTGGATTATCTCATTACTTATTTGATGTTTATTAATTCTTTTTAAACTTATGTAGGTTTATTTTTGTGCCAAGTCCACATACAAGTGAAGTTCTTTGTGAAGCACTACTTGAATGTCTCCTGGATTGGAACATTGAACGAAAATTATCTTCTATAACTGTTGATAATAGTTCGACCAATGATGCTATGATGAATTTGCTCTTGGAAAACTTTCCTCAGAAACTTTATTAGTTTGTGGTAAGTTATTCCATATGTGTTGTTGTGCTCACATATTAAATTTGATTGTAAAGGATGGGTTAGATGTCATTGAAAAGGAAATTTTGGCTGTAAGAGATAGTGTTGCTTATTGGTCGGGCACCCAAAAAAATAGGAGAAGTTGTGGAAGCGGCTCGTCAGGTTCGTGTTCCAATTACAAAAAAAACCTGCACTTCATTGTAAAACACGTTGGAATTCGACATACTTGATGTTGCAAGTAGCCCTTATATATAAAGATGTGTTTGCTCGTTTGAAGCACCGTGATCCAAAGTACGTGTTGCCCAAGTGATGATGATTGGAAAATTACCAATGAAATTTGTGAGAAGCTTGAGGTATTTTACACTGCAACTGAGATTTTTTCTGGTACTCGATATCCTACTGCAAACTTATATTTTCCTAATATTTGTGACATTAAGTTAGCTTTAAACCAGTGGCAAGTTTCTAGCATTAAAGTTATTGAGTTGATGGCTTCGAAAATTATAGAAAATTTTGATAAATATTGGTCTATTGTGAATAGTTTGATGGGGGTGGTAGTTTTG
Organism: Pogostemon cablin; assembly: GCA_023678885.1. Lineage (NCBI taxonomy): Eukaryota > Viridiplantae > Streptophyta > Magnoliopsida > Lamiales > Lamiaceae > Pogostemon > Pogostemon cablin. The sequence continues at coordinate 20,655,678 of CM042986.1, read as the reverse complement.
CTTGATCCTAGGTTCAAAACTGATTTGTTGGAGTATTATTTTGGGAAGATTTATGGTTTAGGAAGTGAAAATGAGATATAGAAAATTCTCGTGTTATGTCGTGAATTGTATGAACAATATGAGAGAGATTCTTTTAAAGAAGTTGGTGAGGGGTTTGGATCATCGGAGGGTAGCCAATCTATAAATTCAGCCTCTCTTACTGAATTTAACTTGTTTAGATCTCAAAAGAAAAGAAAATCAATGAGGTCAGAGATGGATCACTTCTTAGAAGAAGAAAGTTTACCCGATGTTTCAGATTTTGATGTCTTATCATGGTGGAAATTAAATGTGGGTAAATATCCGATCTTAAGCCAAATGGCAAAAGATATTTTAGTTATTCCCATCTCTACGGTAGCTTCTGAGTCTGCTTTTAGCACAAGTGGAAGACTAATTGGCCCTCATCATAGTAGACTTCACCCGAAAACCATATAGGCTTTAATGTGCGCTCAAAATTGGCTATCAATTCAGATGAAAGGTAATTTACTTCAATTATTGTATTCTTTATACTTACTGCATTGTAATTTTTGTATAATTATTTATGTTTATATTTTTTACTGTATAGATGACACATCCCTTGAAAATGGGCATGTAAGTGTTTTATACAACTCTGATGTTGAAAGCGAACAATTTGAGGTATGTTAATATAAAATTTCTATATATATTAATTAAAAGTATTGATATTAATATATACATTGCTTTAAATCTCTTAATGTATTATTTGAAATTCTTGCGTATTATTGTAGGAGGAAGAAGTATGAAAAAAAGGATACCATGGTTCAATAGCTTCTTGAGTAAGAACATGGGGGAGCTAATAACAGAGAGTAATAAAAGGCAGTACATTTAGGAGGAGGCTCAAAAATTGGGACATTATCATCAGGATGGTAGAAGACGACATCAGAACTACCATACATCTGGTGAATCTCACCAAAGTGTTTCACAGAGAGTCGGGAAGGAAGCACCCACTCTAGACGCTGAGCTACACCACGGAGTGCAACAACCAAGTCACCAATGTCTCGCCGCATCGAAAGGTAGTCCATCTGGTTCAAAGGCAGGAGGGCACCAAGCTCCTCATCGATGAGTATCGACATACTGCCAGCAACCACAGCCGGCACGATGGGAACAGCCTGCTGGTCAAATGAAGAAACAGATGGCAAATTACCTTCTGAGGAAGAGAAAGTAGACAGATCCCTCAAGTTGGGACGTTGAATCCTTCGAAGATGATTAGAACTATGAACACCAAGTTGCACATGGCACTCAGGTGTGGAATTAGAAGTATTCACCTCCTGAACATTGATAGGCGGCAGAGTCCCTTCACCAGACATTCTTGCTTATGAGGAACACAGGAGTTAGGGTTTGACAAGAAGAAGAGATAAGGAAGATTGCAGGGAATGCCAGAAATTTGGGGGAGCAGTTAAGGTGGAGTACAAGGAAATATACGAAAGATTTGAATTTCTAAAAGCAAAATCGAAAGATATCTGACAAAGATCTGACGGCTGGGATGAAAGGACTTTATGACTTCTAAGAAGACTGAAAGGTCCGAATGGATCCACGTGGCACCAGATCAAAGATGTGTCACACCACGACAGAAAACAGCACTTACGCTCTAAAAGTGAAGGTAAAGTTACCAGAATAACCTTACAAGGTTAATCAATAGTAAATAAAAATACTCCTTTTCATATGGGGCAGATTACAAATGTGGGGGACTCACAGAAAATCCTACCACTCGAAAAAAGAGAAAATTACAAAAACAATCATAATAAACTTCAAAGAGGGGGATACATCCGATTTAATACTAGGGGCTCAATAAAATTTCATTTGTCGGTAAGGAAAACTTCGGAGTCAACTGCATCCATAGACTTTGAGCCACCACTGTCGGACTGCACACCTTCAAAAGGACCCAAAGGGGCTTCTGAAATTGTTGAATCTAACGGATATCAACCATCCTAATACTACCCGAAGGGGGAGCAATTTTGGAAAAGGAAGGAACTACAGAAATAGTGGTAACCTCGGAAGGCTGTAGCCCGGAGGCCATAGCAATAATAGCTTGGCCAGAAACACCCACATCGCCAGATTTGGAAAGCTCGAGCTCAGTTGATATCTCTCGGATAGGTATCCCCGCAGACTCGGGGAAGATCCACAAGAGGATCTTCAGCCCTAGAATAAACAGCAGCAAGATCCAGAGCGCTATCGACGAATTCCTCGTCTGACCCATTTACCTCAAAATCTTCGGAAACTTCCTTAAGAATATCAGTGATAAAGTTGGAATATTCAACAAGTAGCCCCAAATCAAGCTCGTCCTTTAGATACTCACCCAGAGGCATCCTTTCCTGGCTGAGGGCTTGGCGAAGAATACCGCGCATATCATCCAAACAGTCGGGATAAGGTTTCTCGGAAGAGTCCTTCACCATGGCGGTCGATGAAGAACAGAAGCAATAAATTTTAGCCTTAGGGAGAACAACCTCCTTATAGCAAAGATTATCGGCCTCCGAAAGAAGAAGCTCATCCTTGACACGATCCAAGTCAGCTAAGGCCTCATCCCGCTCTTTTTGGGCATCGACAGCAGCACGCTCAGCATCCCGGACCCTCTGATTAAGCGAAGCCTCGAAAGCTTCTTTCTCCAGGCGTACTTTCTCGATCTCGTTGTCAGAAGACACTTGGAGGGAAAGAAAACTGTCCTGGATATGGGTCAGGTCAGCACGAAATTGATCCTCTCTCGTCCTCATCTATTCCTGATGCCCAACCTTCATAGTAGCGATTCTATCGGAAAGTACTTTGATTTCTAGCTCCAAAGTACTCTTTTCTCTCTCAGAACTGACCAACAAGCTCTCATACTAGGCTCGTAAGGCCTCAAAGCTCTCCCTGAGATCGACCCCCTTGTCCTGTTCAACTTTCAGCTCCCCTCGGATTTGTGCCTCAGCAGTACCTGCCTCAAAGGCTTTCCGGTCATGATCTTTTGTCTTATTGAGAAGTGAAGTGACCTCGTCCTGCAACTGAGACTCTCGTCTTTCTAACTCAAAAATGCGATAAATGGCATTGGCAATATGAAGAGCCTGCCGACCCGCATAACTAGCGGTGCACTAAAGAGAGGCCTCGGCAGATGTCCCCTCCATACGGGACAAGATCTCTTTGGTACACCCTTTGAAGGAAAAGGCGGCAGCATGGGCTAAACAAGCGGGAGCATCGAAATCAAACAAGGTCTCCAAGCTACGGATGAAAATTTTACCCGCTTTCTCAAGATTATCGTACTTCTTGGAAAGTTCTCGATCAATCGCTTGATTCACGGGAAGATAAGGAGTAGCACCCTCCAATATGGGTAGAGTAGGAGAGGCTGGCTCTGTTGATGAATGGCTGAAATCCTAGGAACGCAAATGAACCTTTCCTGTATAATACTGCCAAACCTCCGAATGAGAGCAATAAAGAACAGAATCACCCGAGGGACCCTCAAAAGAAGTTCTCGGGAGGCTCGGATTGTGAGAAGTTCGATACTCAGGAGACAAATAGAAAGGGACACTAGGAAAGTCGGAAGTATCAGCAAAAGACTTGGCAGGGGCTTCATGTGAGGGAGATGAGCTGACCTCACAAATATCCACGGTTTCTCTAGGGGCAGATTCAGGTATACAAGAGAAGCCGACGCCAATGCCACCAGCACTGTCACCTTGAACCTTCTTCGAATGACGAACGATAAGCGCAGTATTATCACAGGTCTCTTCATCAGAACTTTCATCCTACAGATGATACTTCCTCTTTGGATCCACGGATTTGGCAACAGTGACCTTGAAACTATCCTTGGTAAACTTCGGGCTTTTGAACCTTTTCTGAAAACTTTCTCTCCAGCACCCGAGGCATTTCCCTTGGCAGTTTCAATATCTCACCTCAGAGGGGGGGATCAGATGGATCATGAACCTTGATGGCCTGTAGGGGCTGCACAACGAGAGGGATCTCAGAAATTTTCTCGGACGGGGATTGAGACACCTTCTTTTTTGTTTTTCGAATAGCAGCTTATTTGCGAGCAGAGCGAAGAATAGCAATGTGAGCAATATCAGGCATGAAACGTGATCACTATTTTCTTTCACCTTCAAGTGTAAGGGATCGATTGTAGTGCACGTGACCAAGTGAATATCGTTTCCACGAGATAGTTATAAACGTAACAAGTAATTCTATTAATGATAATTCAATTGCAAGACAAATTCAGAATTTTTTAAGGAATGAGTAATTAAACTAATAAAACTGAATTAAAATAATTAAACTAAGCAAATAGAATAAATCACGCAGAGAAAACGATTTAAAATTCAAGAATGGAGAATTGGTAATGCTTGGGCAAACAGTTTAACTATGTGACTAATTTATCTAGACCCAAATTAATCACCTGCAGTCGTTTATAAGAGGATGACTAAACCTAGTTAAGTCACCTTGATTGGGTAAGATCTAACACTTATAATGAGCTGAAAATCCTAGGATCAATAAGAAATTAACTCACTCTCCCTCTATAGGTACTTCATGCTAAATTCCATTAAAGACTAAAGCATTAGACTTCCCTTTCTAGGTACGCGATTGTTAACCCCTTTTGTCTCTTTACCAATTACCTAATAATGATATTTTACCAAGTAATTAATATTCCAAATTGATTGTCTAACACTCTTAAGTATTATATACCAATCCCCTAAGACTGTCACAGGAAACAACAATTATTATACAGAAATAGAGAATCCTATTAACTATCAATCAGTGATACCGTCAAGAATAATTAAAGGAATCAAAACTCAAAATCACAATAATATGAAGTCTCAAAATATCCTCTTCAATAAGGAAATAAACAATCTGCGGAATAATAAATCCAATTCTAGGGCAATCAAATCACATAGTCAAATATGTTTTAGCGCCCTAACATTACCAACAAAGAAACTTAGCCCATGGATTTACGAGGGCAAATCACAAAGATGCAATAAACTCTAACCATTGTTCTAAAATAACAAAGAAAAATAATTAAAGATAAAGAACCCTTTTTGGAGGACTCCGTCTCTTCAATTACGATCTCCGTCGGAATCTCCGTCTTCGATCCAAGTAGCAACTCCGATCGTCTCTCCGGTGGATGGATGAAAGGTGGTGAGTGATGGATGAAATTAGGGTTCTGTGTATTGCGATGTATCAGACGTGAAGGGTCTGTTCTGTGAAACTCAACTTTTATACTTCACGTTATTGGGCTGTGCCAAAATATACCAAAAATAGAGCTTGGACTTCGCACGGCAAACGCACGGTACTCGCACAGCATTCGCACGGCTTCGTGCTTCGTGCTTCAATACTCAATCTCATGCAGTGCAACATTCCCTCGCACGGCCTTCCCTGTGCGCCAATTCTTCATGCACGGGGTCGTGATCCTCTTGCACGGCGTGTTCCATGCTCTCGGTAGCTATGACTTGAAGAATTCCTCTCATGGTCTTATCATTTGGCGCATGGTAGCAACCGTGTGACAAAATCTTACACACGGCTGCTAGAAATCTCACACGGCTATGAACAACCACGCACAGCTGCGGCCGTGCGACCTTCTTCTTCGACCTCTCCAGTTCCATTTTACTCACACTCAATCCTTGATCACTTTATTCTTTTTTTCCTGTGAAAAACACGACAAAATACCTCTCGAGCACCTTTTAATGGTAACAACAAGAGCATTACCTTTTTGTGCAAATATAACATCAAAATACATCAAAGAGGTATCAAATCAAACCTAGAACATCATGAATTTCCACTCTCATCAAGACGTCTCTCCTCCCTGAGACATTTCTCCTCCCCTGAGCATCACAAAAAAGGAAGATCAATACGGGAAAGAAGTAAGGATGGAAGGATAGAGAACACCATTACAGAAGCACAAAAGGAAAGAAACAAGGAATGCAGCAATGAAAAAATCACCTGGCATAGCTATAGCCGAAGAAGTAAATCTAGCAGTGAAAAGGATAGCACCAGTAAGAATGGATTGGAAATGGTGATCCTTCTCGGGAAGTTTGCAAATACGAACAAGAGCATCCTAAAACCCGGCCGACAACTTCTCGAGAACGCATGATTCGCTTACTGCATAAAATAAGAGGAAAAGGTTAGAATATTCCACATAATGAAGATGGGAGCCAGAAAAACATACACGCACTGAGAACAGGTTTGAAGAAGGAACTCCTAGGGAACACAGTGAGATTTTGAGGGGTCTTCGGAATCGAAGACGGTGGGCCCCCTCCACGGACAACGAACCCAGAACCAGTGTTTTTTCCATTTCTTAACCGAACTAGGCAAAGAGGTAACTAGATTAGTGTGACGAGGTACCAAATAATAATATCCTGTTGTCTTATTATTCGGAGTAAGTCGGTACAAGAAATTAATCTCGGAGGTATTCAAAAATGAATACTTCATCAGGCGGAAAAGAACTAAGATCCCCATCAAGGTCGCCCAACCGTTGGGGGCAAACTGAGCGGGGACTATACCCTAAAATTCAAAAATATCCTGGATACAGGAATAAAGAAGGAATCAAAGACCGAGCTCAAGTTGTAATTCATAAGCCGCAACGGCATTCGGTGGGGCAAAACACATTCGAGCATTGGAAGAAGGGAGGAGAAATTCAATATCATCTCCACATTGAAATTTGCCAAGGGAAATAATGATATTCTTCTGTAACCAAGAATCGTCAATGGTAGAAGAAAAATCCTCGGCTGAAAATTTTACTCCAGTCTCCCACTCGGGAAGCTCCCCGAGATGAGCCACTAGTCCGGGACCTGCGTCGACAACTTAGGGATTATACTTTAAATAAAAATTGGATACAAAATTGGCAACCGTTCGATCGAAGGTGAGCTTAGAAGGGGAACGAGAACTCGAGTCCTCTTCCTGATGAGGAGGAAGAGACCCAGAACTCCCAAGTGAAGAATCAGTCGTTCGAGAAAGGAAGTTTGAAGGAGAAATGGAACCCTCGTGATCCATATTCACGAAAGGATAGCGAAAAGGGGAGCGGTATATAGAAGGAAGGAAGAAGAAAAACCCTAAAACGATAGCGACGGGAAAAAATTCAGGAACACTGGAAAACAAAGTTAAGAAAGGAAAGAAGATGAAAAGAAAGGAATGGTACCTGGAAAGAAAGGGAGAGCGTACAGGGCAAAGGAATCGCAACCTCCAAGAAAGATAGAAAGGGAAAGATCGAGGGAAGAAAAAAGAAGAAGCAAACTGGCAAAATTTTTTAATTTTGAAATTCGAAAATTATAACAAATGTCGAAAACACCCCCAGCCTCATGAGAATATTGCGACGACCCCGATAATTAAGGAACATGAGATAGGATGAACCGAAAAAAGAAGCAGAGGCAGAAAAATAAGAACCATAGCACCAAAGCATGAGGGATATAACGCACAAAAATATGGGTCGACCCTAGATAATCTAAGATCCTACGATTATTCAGGTTTGAGGGGCTAATGTTATGGGTATTATATCCTCCATGCTCAATGGGTCGGAAGCCCAATAAGCTAGTACACTAGGGAAAATGAGTCCAACTACAAAGAGGCCCAAGAAGGAAGAGAGGGACAAATCAAAGGTTGACAGAGACTCAAACAGGAAGACTCAGGCCCAAAAGACACACCTTGGAGAAGAACCAAGAAGAGGTCCAAAAGATGAGCCCATCAACAGAGGCTAAGGAGGCCCAAGAAGATGAGACTATGAAAATGCCAAGGAGCAGGAAGCCCCCAGAAAGTATAGAAGACCGAGACCCCTCGGCAGAACACCCTAGCTCCGAAACCAGGGGGGATGTCCAGGAATTCGGACGAATACCAGAACCTCAGGAATCGACCCACCCGAGACAAAGAGGATCATCAGAGTAGCTGGAGAAAGTACAGACGCGACTGAAGGAACAACTAGTGGTGACAGGCAAAAAGACAAGAATAACGGTAAGAAAGGATGTCTTGGACAACACTCTCACACTAGCGGATAAGAACAGCAGGCACGTCTCTCTTTGTTCCACCAATGGGAAGCAAGCAAAGGACATGGAAAGACCTGCTGCACCCTGCAAAACAGCTGGTGGCCCGCTACACCAGCTGCAAAAATTCGTCAGTGTACCAACAGCCATTGATGGCAATTTGTCTCCGTCCAGGTGGCACGACGGAATTGGACACTCACTAAGATTTTGTTGGTAGTATAAATAGCTTCTCTCACATGAGAGAATAGGGTTACTCATTCTCATTTTTGACATTACACTTGTAATTGAAAGATTTTATGAGTGTTGTTCTAAGGGAGAGTAATAAAAATTGGTTAAAGCTTTTCAGTTGGATCTCCCATCTCTCACATACTTTCTTATTATTGTGTTTGTTGTGATCGTTCTTAGTGTAATTTATCGTTCATGCATCCTTCTTTAATCCTGCTTATAACTAACTAAGAACACACATCAACAAATGCATTTATTGTTGTCAATGAGATACCATATCTCTTCCAATTCTTCCATCATGTTACGTCTACAAGTTTGATTAGGTTGTCGTTGAAAACTTACATGCCCAAATTTATTCAGTTATTTGTTATGTCAATTTTGCCGCATTGTTTGATGACAGATTTATTAGAGAGAACGATGATAAACTTCAACAACAAATTATCTCGTGGACCCAGATGTATCGTACACTTACTTTAAAAAATTTATACATTTATAAATATATTTATATTAATAAATAAAAATGTATATACTTTCTTAGTAAATTATATACCTTTTATTTTTTAATAAAAAACTGAAGGTAGAAAAACTATATACTTATTATTAAAAATATATATACACTATTTAATAAAAAAATTATACACATATATACTCGTGTGTACCCAAATACACAGGATATCAACTCACTTCAAAAACAATTCATAAATATTAGGGGTTGGAATTAGATTTAATTCTCTCTGACTGTCACACATATACATATAGTGGTACAAGAAATAAAAAAAGATATTGAAATTTGTTTGAAGAAATGAATGGATATATAGAGTTGAAAATGAGCAGAATGAGGATGAGTAGGGTTTTTAAACGGCCGATCCTATAGGTCGGTCAGTTTTATCAGGCTTTTGGTCGGAGTTTGAACTAATCGGACCAATTTAAACAAACCATTTAAAAATGAACTTAATCTTGACCCTAATCTAAATGGATTTCAAGCTAAACGGGTTAATACTATGGGCTATAAAAAAATTATGAATTTAACGAAATTAGTAACACATAAAACAATAAATACAAAATTAATTCATCATTTATTTAGGATTTAAAATAATTAGTAACATTAATGAACAGAAAAAAAAATTATTAGAAAGTAGTATTATTATTGCAGAATTTGTGATAATTAAAATTAATTAGTTTATATTTTATTTATAGATTATAATTATTTTTGTATAGAGTGAGAGTGATAAGACAAAAAAACAAAATTGTGATGGTTAAAATTAATATATTTATTACAACTATTTTTATATACAGAGTGAGAAGAAAACTAAAGAGAAAGAAAAGAACACGAGGGAGAAGAGGGGGATGAGAATGTGTGGGAGAAATGTCAATGTTGTTACCGTTTTAAGTAAAAAATTATGGATGAGGAAGAAAATGAAGAAAAAGAACATGACCGAGGATAGAGGAGATGGGGAATGAGAAGGTGTAAGAGATAGTGTCGTGATTGTCTTCATATTAATTAGAAAAAAATGGTGAGAGAATATATCATGGGAGAAGAGGAGTGACATGTGAAATAGAGAAATTGGGAACAATGGAATATATAAAATTAAAAAAAAAATTGACACATATTAATCGATCTGAGTCAAAAAGGTTTAATTTTAAACAGGTTGGAAAAATACGATTTCTAATCCTATTTATCTCATATTTAATTGATCAGGTTTTTAACAACTCTATGGGTGAAGATGATAGTAAATAAAGTGGTTCAAGGGAATAGAGACTGATAGTTTGGCAAAAGGGTAAAAGGTGGTGATTGAGGTGGAAGCAAGGCCAGAAGCCCAATTCGATATTGGGTCCAAAATATCTGAGGTTCAGCTAAAAGATCGATGTACTGATAAATACTCCCTCCATCCCGTAAAAATTGACACACTTTCCTTTTTGATTTGTCCCACTAAAGTTGACGTATTTCCTTTTTAATACATGGAACTCACTCAAAAACAATTAATCTATTCTCATGGCCCCCATATATCACCTCTAATACAACTACCCACTACACATTAAATATTATTTCTCTCACTTCACTTTACTTCAATTTACATTAAATTATTATACTCCTTAATCTCCGTGCTTAAAAAAAATATACAAACTTCTCCAAAATGGAGGGAGTAATAAAAAACTTAAAAAAGTATGAAAAATATAACTGCAAGACGGTTTCAATATAAGTGTTGTTCATATATTATATTATATACTTTCTACATTCCATATTTAATTTCACACATTTTTGTCTCTCAAACATTAAATTTCACTATTAAAAAAAGTAGCACTGCAATTTTCAAACTTAAAATTATATCTTAATTACAAATTTATCACTTTCACATAACATAACGCATAGTAATATATAACCTGACAAAGTCATTTATGAGACGATTTGTGAGATGTGTTAAAGTATACTTATTTAATGTAAAGTAAATAGTTGTATTAGTGTTGTGTGTGGATCCTACATAGAATAATTAATGGTTTTGTGTGGGCTCAACATGATAAAAAAAAGAAATGTAAATCTTAAGAGACAACCCAAAATGAAAAACGTAAACCTTAATACCAGACGGAGAAATTTTAGTGATGGGTCGAATCGCTAAAAAATATGGAGAGTGTCCATGTATAACCCTCATATAAAAAAAACAATTCTTTTACACTCTGACAAGAGTATCAAATTAATAGCATAGTAGTACTTCTCCATTCCATAAAACATTTCATTTTTCCTCATTTATTTATCCCACAAAATTTTTCACACTCCAAAAAAGAAAACATCATTTTATCTAACAACCTCAAAAGTTATTTTAATTTCAAATTTGCTACTACTTTTTCACACACATCCCATTACTTTACTTTTTTATTATCTAAAAATACTACAATACTCTCTAAAGTCAATAAATTTGATCAAAAAATACTATTTTTCTTAAACAATGTAGAATAGTAAATGTGAAAAGTTTTATGGACGGAGAGAGTATTATATTGTCTAGAAGATGTGTGAGCGGGTGTTGACCGAGTCAATGTGTTGTTGGATTAATGAGTAAAAGTTGACGCGTCTTGATTTGGAAGTAGGGTATTGGCAGAGTATGAGTAGAAAAGGCACCATCATTATTCTATATGTTATCCCAAGACCCAAGTTGCCACTCAAAAACAACAATATTTCACAAGATGCATATTCTCCTAAATCCTTTGGTTTTTTCATTTTATCGGTTAAGATATAAGATTAAATTATTTTAATGAAATATTATCAATTCAAAACCGAAAATTGGACAAACTATTAATTTCGGGCGATCAATTTTTTTATTTTAAATATATAAAATTATCAATTCGAAACCTGAATTTGACACGTATTAACTCAGGAGTACTATTTATCATTTTAGAGCCTAAATTCAAATTCATCGGGTTAATAGTTTTATATATTTTATGTCGATAATTAATAGAAAAAATAATTCAAGTTCTGAATTAATTAATGGTTGAGTTAGTATCTTGTGTCCCCAGGTGCACATGTCTAAGGGTACAACATTTTGTTGTAAATGATATACACTTTAATTAATAAGGGTACACCATTTTGTTCTAAAGGGTATACACTTTTATTGATTTTTTTATTTTTTCAGAAAATAAAGGATACACATTCTTATACTAAAGGGTATGTCAGTTAATACTAAAGGATATTTGGGCGCATAGTGGGCGCACGAGGCCCCGGGGCACAAAATTTTTTGCCTTAATAGTTTACCGATTTTTCAAACACACTCCTTTAATTTATCAAATTTTCATTTTAATACTCACTACTACCATCACAGCAGAACATATAGTATATATCTATTCAAAACATATACTCCCTCCTACCCAAATCAAATCAAAATCATTTATTTATATTTATGTTGCAATATACTTCCTTCGTCCGCTTCTAAGATATTATTTTATTATTTTTGTCGTCCGGTTCAAAGGTATCAATTTCTCCTATTTAATAAAAAATACACAATTAATATGGATCACCACTTCCCTATAATATAACTACTCATTTTATATATAATAATAATACTCTTTAATCCATGTACAAAAAGCGAACGGACACCTTAAAACATGATGGAGGAAGTATAAAAAGAAGAAGAAAATAGAACATCACTGATCATTTTAGAACGTTAATTGAGCATTTGGGATATATATCACTATCAATATGGGATTCAAGAAGTTAGACTTCAAATTATAATATAACATGCGTTCCGTCTTCCCAACCCTACAACGCATGGCCTAGGAGAGATCAGTTTCTTCATTTATATGGTCTAGGAGAGATCATTTTCTTCATTTATTTTAAGTGTAGAATGAATTTTCAAATTTATATTCATTTGATTTTGGGGATTTATTTTGGAATAGCATCTCTAATAGTTAGTTATAAATTTGATACGACACATATTTGTACCTATCCAACCTAAGGTATAATATCATTATTAAAGATGTTAAACGTCGAATTAAATCCTAATTCATTAGAGCCAGTTTTATCGACTTTTAAGTTAGACGGGCTAATCAAACCTGTTGAAATGTGCCACTAAAAGGTAAATCTAATCTTAATCCTAATGAACTTCAAGGTATACGTGTCAGCCCTACAAGCTTTAAAATAACAATTAAAAAATTTTATATAAGAATTCAACATACACAACACAATAAATACACAATTAATTTATCATTTTTTTGGATTTAAAACAATCGGTGAAATTCCATGTATTTTTATCTACTTTTCATTTTGAGTCGTCTCACGTATTTTTACACTTTATCAATGATGGTAAAAATACATTATACATCTTACCTACTTTTTATACTTTATTCATTAATTCCAACAACTTTACTTACTTTTTATACTTTATTCATCAATTCAACAACTTTATTTACTTTTTCTTTCAAATTATCAATTTATCTCTATTTTTTCTTATATTATTATATATTAAAATAACAATAATTTTTAATCTATGTACCCATACAAATAAGTAAAATAACAGGACGAAGGAAATATAATTTTAGATGGGATTTGTGATAATTAATTAAAATTGATTAATTTTTTTATTATAAATTATAATTATTTGTGTATAGAGTGGAAAAAGGAAAGTGAAGATAGAACGCGAAGGAAGAGTGAGGGAAAATTAAAAGGTGTGTGAGTATATAATATAATGAAATTAAGGAAATACGCGTGATTCATATTATTAATAAGGCATAATATTATTTTAAATTTTCAATAGATGGCAAGGAGTGAAGAGCATTTTAGTATAGGGCAGTACAAATAAAGCAAATGTGGTTTGTGAGTCCAAAATGTGAGCTGACTTGCGACAAATTGAGTTGCAAATGTTGAAAAAATGGTCAATTAAGTGGAGTGAAGTGGAGCCTCCAATTTCCACTAACAAAACAATTTTTGACATCCCCGTGAAGGCCAATTTTGGTTTCTTTCTTTAGCTACACGACTTCACAAATATCTCTTCCATTACCAAAATGAAATGGATAGGGTATTTTTTTTTTTTCTCTTAAGGTTATCTACACCTTTAATCTTATTTTGGGTACATTCAAGCCTTCCATTTTTTTTTTTTTTTTAAATCTTTGTGAGGATCAAATTTGTCCTCTTAACTTTTTCATACTAAACAAACAAACAAACCCTCCGTTCAAGATTTTGGCTAATATCACATCTTCTTTTACTATTACCATATATTTTAATATATTTTTATTTAACCTTTTTATATATACTTAAGTTTGTCCCCCATTTTCGTTTGTTTTTTTCATTTCAAAATAAATATAGTCAATTACGATCATATCAGATCCAATATGCTTCTGCTCAATAATCAAACACAATAATCTGAATACTATAATCATTTTAAAATAGTAACAGTACATTTTTTACCAGAAATCTGTTAGGTATCTAAGAGATTTTACGAGTGCTCCTCACAGCCAACCACATACCCTGCAATGGATCAATCTCGTTCATTCAGCGAACCACTGATTCGTTTTCTATACCAAATGTACATGATACAGTTACTATTGTTAGACGAAAAATATGTAGATTAAGATTGTAAAAGAATTGAAATATTTCATGCAAAGGCAGTAGTACGAAATTATATATTTATTGAATTTAATACTTTATTACACTCTCATCATTCTTTAACAAGAGGAGAAAACTCCTCTAGTTATTAGAAATTAGAACACTCGTACAAGAAAAGAAACTATTATAAAGATTTATTTCTGAGAAAATATAGGGAAATGATCGATGCTTTCTAATTCCTCAAACTCTCCTTTTATAAAGGCATTGGACCTGAAATTCGAATTCCAACACCTAATTTATAGTGTTAAAAACCCCGTAGACCGTAGGTCTGACCCGATTAACCTTAAAAAAAATAGGGTTAAGACTTCAATTTTGCAGCCCATTTAAAAATTGGACTTGTTGGCCAGAATTGCATAACCACTGGGCTAACCGGGCCAGCCCGCAGGCTAAGAGTTATTAATATTATTATTTTTAATTTACTTTAACACTCATCACCTACACATTATTCATCCCCTCCCATCGAACCCCCAACTCATCGTGGGACAAACTCTCCATACCCTTTAATTTTCATCTTTTTTCGTTCTTTCTCTCACTATAGCCCACATTTTTCTCTAATAAATAAAATAATACTTAATTGAATATATTAGAATTAATTTAATTCTTACAAATTCTATTAAATTATATTTCTTCGTCCCGAACTTATATTCGCCGACACTGTAGATATGAAATTTAAGAAAAGTTACTTTTTGACCAATTTTATTGACTTTTTAGGAGTATTGTGGTATTTTTATGTAATAAATAAATTATAAAGTATGATATGTGTGTTAGGTGGGGTGATATTTTTGAAATTAAGATAACTTTTGAGATTATTGGATAATGTGAAGTTTCCTTTTTTGGGTGGTGAAGATAAGTATGAGACGACGAAAACAGAAATTGTGAACATAAGTGTGGGACGAAGGGAGTATAATTTAATAATATTTTTCATGTATTAATTTTAACTCCCCCAAACTCTAAATAATGTAATGAGTTAATTTTGAATTTGTTGTATTATTTATAACAAATTATATTTATAATTCTTAAAAAAAATTAATCGTACAGCCCGCAGGGTCGGCACGTTTATCCCGAAACCCGTTAGGGTTAGATTTACGTTTTAGCCCATTTCAAAATTAGGTTTTTTAGCTCGAACCGATCAGCCCGAAGCCCTTTAAAATTGACCTTAATGGATAATGATGACCTGTTTAACCTCCCTAAATATTAATATTAATATTAATAATTTTGTTTATTAATTAAGTTGTTGAGACGCACACTGGATCTTTTGCGTCATTTATGTGCATCATCTTCTGTGTCATACGTTAAGTGATTGACACGTAAGAGGGAGAAATAAATTCAATCATTGCTCATAGGATTTAATTTAAGGATTAAGGTATAGTTTCCCTCTTCTACGTGTCGTCCATCTAACAGTATGACACAGAAGATGATGTACCAAATAACACAAAAAATCCAAGCCGGTTAAGACGACTTTTTCACGAGTGAACCGAATTTCTGAGTTATATTTTTCTAAAAAAAGTATGAATATTATTTTTTATTTATATTAGAAATTATAATTCATTACATCATTATATTTTTTCATTAATTAAATATTATTTTTTATGAAAATATTATAACTTTTCATCCAACAATCATAACCAAATTCCAAGTTATACACAAAAGCTTGCTTATATATATAGTATCTAATTAGTAATTACCTGGTAAAGACTCCAGTCTTAATTTATTCCCTAATATACTCATTAATTTATATAACTTCCATGTAAAAAGGCAATAACTGTGGTTTTGTAGTTTGGATCCTTATTATTATTCAATTCTTTATTTTATAATTTTTTTATATTAAAATGTATCCTAATTAATAATCGTTAAACATTGACACAGTGGTAATATCCAGTATTCCACCATGTATTTCATAATTTATTATAATACCTCAATTAATGACCATTTGTTTTCATAACATTTGTTCACTTTTTATCCGTCTCCTTAAGAAAGATAAGATGTAATAATACCTTTAATAAAAATGATACATGTAAAGTGATAAAAATACAGAGAACTATAAATTATTAATAAAATAATTCACAACACTGTTATTATTTTTTATAGATTGAGGATCACTTTTTTATAATAAAAGTTTTCATTTTGTATTTATCTAAAAAATCATTACGACACAATCTCACACCATTTTCTTGACATAAAATAAAATAAAAATGTAATGTTGTGAAATTAATAGCATCCTGAGGAGATGGAGACAAAAGCGTAGTATTCTAAATGGTGTACCCCACCATTAGGGGCCCCCACCGCCCCTGCCCTGGGGATTGGTGGAGGAGGTAAATCGCAGGATGTGCCTCAAGTGGCTTATAGAGAGGACTCACTGTTAAACTTGTGCTTGCAAGGGGCCAAATCCATGCCAAAGGCAGGATTCGAACCCCCACCCTGCAGCAACCAAGCTCAGCTGGAAAGCCTTTCCACCCTCCCCTCTACCACTTGAGCTATGCCCTGAAAAAAAAAAAAAAAAAAAAAAAAAAAAAAAAAAAAAAAAAAAAAAGCGTAGTATTCTATTCACACAGAATGGGGTTTGAAGCCCCGGGAACGATGAGAGAGAATTAAAGAGTAGGCAATATACAATGGAAATTCATAATCATGACACATCTCATAGAGTGGTTGGTCAAGTTGTTAGCATGTATATATGAAATGCAAGTGTGGGAAGAATTTGATGAACCAAAAAAACATCGTTATCAATGTGAATGGCATCAATAGGAAGTCTAGTGTCCTTCTTCTTCCTGCTTCTGCTTCTGCTTCTGCTTCAAACTGCACTTTGTTGCAATCAACTGGAACTCGATTCCCTCACTTCATTCTACCGCACCATCTCTCCTGACCCTCCTCTCACTCTCAACTGGTCTCCCTCCACCTCCACCAACTGCTGCCTCTGGGAAGGCGTCTCCTGCACCGGCCCCCGAGTCACCCGTCTATGGCTTCCCGCTATGCGCCTCTCCGGCGACATCTCCGCCCTCTCCAACCTCACCTTTCTCCCCCTCACCCACATCAACCTCTCCCGCAACCACTTCTCCGGCCCCTCCCCCCTCCCGCTTCTCCACTCCTTCCGCCGCCTGAGCACGCTCGACCTCAGCTACAACCATCTCTCCGGCCCGCTTCTCTCCGCCGCCGCTCCCCTCTCAATCCGAGCTCTCGACTTATCCAGCAACCTCTTCAACGCCTCCATTCACCCCTCCTTTCTTCACCACGCCCCCAGCCTGAGCGTCTTCAACATCAGCAACAACAGCTTCACCGGCCCCATTCCTTCATCCATCTGCACCGCCTCTCCGCTCCTCGCCCTCCTTGATTTCTCCGCCAACCAATTCACCGGCAATCTGGACCCCGGATTCCGCCACTGCTCTCACCTGCGCGTCCTCAGGGCCGGCTCCAACTCCCTCTCCGGATGGCTGCCCCACCATCTGTACGACCTCACCACCCTCACCCATATCTCCCTGCCCAACAACCACTTCTCTGGGCCCATCGCCAACGCCATCGCTGCCCTCACCAATCTCACCCTATTAGAGCTCCAATCCAACCAACTCACTGGCCAAATCCCTCCCGAGATCGGTTCCCTTGCCAGCCTGGAGGAGCTTCAACTTCACACCAACACCCTCAGCGGACCCCTGCCTCCCTCCCTCACCAACTGCTCCAACATTACCACCCTGCTCCTGCGCAACAATCAATTGGGAGGAACCATCTCCGCCATTGATTTCTCCAAGCTCCCGCGACTGCAGGCCATTGATCTCGGCAACAACAGCTTCGTCGGAGAGATTCCCGACACCCTGTGCCTGTGCAGGTCCCTGACCGCACTCCGCCTGGCATACAACCAGCTGGTCGGCGAACTCCCGCCTTGCCTGGCTTCCCTCGCATCATTGGCGCACCTCTCCCTCTCCGACAATTACCTATCTAACGTGGTCGGAGCATTGAAGATTCTAAGGCACTGCGACAACCTCGCGGTCCTCTTCATGTCCAGATGCTTCCATGGGGAGAGGATGCCGGAAGACAACGACCTGCAATATCTAGCTGGATTCCAGAATCTGCAGATCCTGACTCTGGGAGGATGCAAGCTGACGGGGCAGATCCCGTCGTGGATCGCTAAACTCAGGAAACTCAAAGTCCTGAATCTGTCCTACAACAATATAACGGGAGGGATCCCGAGGTGGCTAGGGGAGATGCCCAGGCTGTTCGTTCTCAACCTTACCCAGAACTTCCTCAGCGGAGAACTTCCAAGGGAGCTGGGCGGCATGCCGGCGCTGATTGCGGACAACAGCAGCTCAGACCTGAGCGTGCTGGCGCTGCCTTTCTTGTTCGACAGCCAGCAGTACAATCGGCTGTTCAACCTTCCCAGAGGGCTCAAAGTGGGGAGCAACAGCCTGAGCGGGCTCATCCCGGAAGAAATCGGTAGACTGAAGCTTCTTCGGATGTTGGACCTCAACGACAACCGGTTCGAGGGCAGCATCCCCACTTCCTTGTCTCACCTCACCAACTTGGAGAAGCTGGATATGTCCGGGAACCATCTGAGCGGGGAGATCCCGGAATCACTAGCGGAGCTTCATTTCCTGTCTTCCTTCAGCGTGGCCAACAATGAATTGGAGGGGGAAATTCCCAGAGGAGGGCAGTTCGAGACATTCTCCGCGGAGTCGTTTGAAGGGAATCCCAAACTGTGTGGATATATATTGAGGAGAAGCTGCCCCCCAGCGGCAGTGGCAGTGGTAGATGCTGAGGAGGAGGAAGAGGATGATTCAAACAATGTACTAGTGCCTTTTGGGTTGGGATATAGTGTAGGACTTGTTGCAGTTGCCATTCTAGTGTTGTGCAGGACACACTGGTAGTTTACTCACTCTAATTATTCCAACATAACGAAATATAGTTTATGTATGTTATTGATAACGGATGTTCCAAATGCTTTCTTTACCCAACTACAACTTCAACTTGGCTGGCAATGGCATACAAGTATTTCACTTTTCTTTACAAGGCGGTGGGTGAATCAACGATTGGTTCTTGAAAATAATCCACAAATCTATATGGTTAGCTTAGCTGAGCCTTGTAAGGGGTGGATGTTTTGCAATAATTTAGACTAGGAGCTGGAGCTGTGTCATATATGGAAAACCAAAATCACTACTTCTGTAATCAAATCGTTCTTCCACAAATATGTGAATTTAACTACTTCAATCAACATCTCCATCTGTATCAACTATGAAGCTCTTCCTCTGCATGCACACTCCAATTTGTTGTGACTCCTTCCAATACCAGTATTTACAAGTAAACACTCCATATCCATTTCCTTAGTTCTGGACCACAGATCAATCGAGTAACAAAATCTACTCATCAAACAATGAATGCAAACACTTCCATTCACATTATGACTAAAAAGCTTCCATACCCTTGCTGAACTTTCCGAAATTCTGTGAGAACTGGTATTTATACTCAAAGGCAGCATACATCTCACCCCTGACCTGATGTCAAATAACATGGCATTACAACCATTAGATAAAAAATCGACTCACTTAGCATTAGTCAGAACAATCTTCCCAGAAACAAAAATCAGCAGCAGTATCCTGGGCTGTTTCATCTGGTATATTAATCCAGGAAAGAGTTCCGGCTTGTACTGCACCAACAAAATTCTTGCGATAAATACCATGGGAGTTTACTCTAACAATCTTCAGTATTAATAAAACAGACTAACCATCAACAGTTTTGGTAATGAAACATAGAGATGACAATATAATAAATTCCTTACACTTGAAAAAGCACATGAGCATATGCAAGCCCTTCCAGTCATATGGGGAATTTTACATCACAGGAACCAATAATGTACTGAATCTTAAAATCCTGAAAGGAAAAAATAAATAAATTAGGAATTGAAGGATACTGAACTAATAACTATATCCTCTAAAAAAAAAAGCTGCTACAAGGCCAACATAGAGATTGTCTAAAACAAAGGAGTATGCAGTACTTTAAACTTTGCTGGGAAGCCAAGCTTTAGAATGATTCTAGCATACTGAAAATTTGAGGATATTTATTGAAAGCGAGAAAACAAAGAAGAAAAAGCTAGCTTCTCATAAAGTGCATAATTATGTGCTTAATATTAAAATGAAAATATAGTAATACAAAACTCCTAAAAATCATTCATTATAAAACGCTTCTTAAGCTGTTATGCATGCACATAATATATCATACCTTCCGAGAAGCCAATTTTGACTGTTCGCTCTTGGCTCCAGCTCCAGTACGCAGCAAGGAATCAATTAAACATTACTATATTCATCAAAGACCAATTCAACTCCAAATAGAAAAGAGTAATTTAAAATAAACATATACAGAAGTGATGATTCAAAAATATCTTTCCAGATGCAAAAATTAGAGCAGTCGTTTATGGTAATCACAGCAGCAAAACGCTGAAATCCCATTAAGACTTAAGAAGCATTGCAGACAAATAGGATATGATCCTGAGAAACATAAAAGATAAAACCAGTAGAAGAAATTATGTGGAAAGTACTTCGTAACATTCCATCCCTTCGTACCCTACCCAAGTTAGGATCCGGAGAAATGGGGATAATAGGGTTTTTAGAGAGAGGGAAGGAATGAATTCAAAGGTTGATTGATTAGTGAATATTGATTGATGATTGGATTTGGGATGGCATGATGAAAAGGGAGTGAATTTTTGTCTAAGCCCGGACTTCTCAAATCCTACTTTTTTTCCCTCCCTCTTCTGCGTTCTTATTTTTAACTTTCTTAAATTAAAAAGAAAATTTACAAGAAAAAAAATACATAAACCAATTTTCCATTAAATTATTAATATTTTTTTAATTTGGATATTAAAATTTTATAAATATTATTATTAAATTAAAAGAATATGTTCACTCACCGTCCCATTTAAAATTGCAACCCTCTCCCAACACATATATTAAGAAATGTAATAATCTTAAGGAGTATTATGGAATTTTTTTTAATAAATAAATAATAAAGTACGTTAAGTATGTAATGTGTTAGGTATGAGTGATTTTGTTGTAAATAAAGTATATGAAAATTGGTGATTGTTTTGACTTTGTCGTTTTTTTAGAAATGTACAAACTTTTGTGGGACAACCCAAAATGAAAAGTGTATCATCGGAATATGGTGTAAATGAGTCGAGCCGAACCGAAAAGGGTGTTGTTCAAGCTTGTTTGAAATATTATCGAGGTTTAAAATATATGTTCAAGCTTATTTGATAAGCAATCAAGTCGAGCCCGGACGAGTTTTTATTGAGTCGAGCTCGAGTAGCTTGATAAATTTACATTTACTTTATCTATTTTCATTAATCGAGCTCGAGTCGAACTTTTAATTTTATCAAACATAAAAGTCTGTTTCAAGCTTGTTTGATATTTTTATCAAACCGAGCTCAAATCGAGCTTTTACCGAACGATCTCGAGTCGAGTATCGAGTAGTTTGATTTGATTTTCACCCCTACATCGAAAAGGAAATGAAGGGAGTAAATATCAAAAGAAGCATAAACGACTAACGTCTTAAAGAAGAGATACTACAACGAAAATTTCAAAATTACCATTTGCATGACTCATAGCATAATTTATACTCCCTCCGTGCGTTGCAACTTGCAATGTACACGTTTGTTCCACGTCCTTCTCACTGCAATGTATGGAGTACGTTGCAATCCGTTGCAACTTACAATGTACACATTTGTTTCATATCCATCTCACTATAACTTGCAATGTACACATTTGTATCCACATAGATTATGAAATATTTTATTGTGTAGTGAACTGGAAGATACAATAATTTAATATATGGAGTAGAAGATGGTTGTATTAGTTCGTATATACTATCTTATAAAGAGTCTCACTCTAATGCTTCATTTAAATTAAATACTAATATAATATTTTATTATATTTTGGATCAAGAAATATAATATTTTAATATATATTGAATAGTTGCATTAGTTTTTGGGTGGAAAGATATTAATTGATTTGTGTATGTATCATCTACCAAAAAAAATTAAAAGTATAATCTATTTTGAAACGGACCAAAATAATAAAATGTATATTAATGAGTAACTTATTTATTATCCAAAAGAACTACATTAGCCCTATAAACAGGGGCGGATCTAGTAGAGGTACAAGGGGGTACAGCTGTACCCCCAAATTAAAAAATTATAACTGTAGATATAGGATTTAATAATGATCGTATACTTGTAGTCTGGTGGTTAGAGCATGTAATCGAGAACCTAAGGTCAAGGGTTCAAACGCTGATATCAACGCTCTGCCGCCTTTTCTTTTACGCTGATATCAACGCCCTGCCTTTTCTTTTATTAAAAGGCCCATTAAGGGCTCCATCCATTCTCATTTTTTTAATTAAAGGCCCATTTAGGCTCCATCATCCATATTTTTTTAATTAAAGTCCCATTGTTTTGGGTTTCAAATCCTAAAAATTTGTTTTTACATTTTTTTTGGTGTTTATATTCATTTATTTATTGTACAATTTTAAATATTAAATAAATAATATTTTTATAATTACACGTCGTACCCCCAAATTTTTTTTCCTGGATCCGCCCCTGCCTATAAAGTTAATAAAATTAGTTATAAGAAAAGAATTTCATATCAACAATAAAGATGTAGATTATTCCAGGAGCTGGAGTACTCATAAGAATATCGGATAATTTTCTATTCTAAAAAGTAAACTATCAAGTCTTCCGAAAACGAGCATTACTCTTTAGTGTTAGTCTTCTGAAAAGAGTTGCTAAGTATTGGAGTATTTGAGAAAAATATTATTCTTTGTTTTGTATTAGTGACAATTTCTTACACAAAGTATGGTATAAAAGAATATTAAAAGAGAGAGAATCAACGAAAAAAGAAAATGCGAACCCAAACACGGACGCTGCCTCCTCCCACATCCTGGAAGATTGACAACAGCAGCCGCAAAAAGGGATCAACATCAATCATAGCAAATAGCACTTTTCTCTTTAAACCTCCTACATGGCCTGGCCTAGTCATAAAACAAATCGAAATTTGAGAAAAACGCATCAAGCGCTCAAGTGAGCACAAATCTAAACATTTTATCATCTGGGAGAACCAATGAGAGCACAAATCTAAACATTTTATCATCTGGGAGAACCAATGTGACGACGCCGACTCAGTCACAGGAACCAAGACCAGTTGCCCGAAAATCATCTTGCACTTGTCTTAGCACCAATTTTAGCACTCCCAGGCCCTGGCCCTACATATATTCAAATTATATCACATCTCAGATCAGGTTATGACAGTGATGCACTAACAATAAGATAGAAGTTGGTAATTCCTTAGCTAATTTACCATCAACAGATTGCCTCCTAAAGCCAACACTATGCATGAATAATAACTCCCCGGATAACAGAAGGCAACCTTAGAAAATGGAGTAAATAATTACAATGACATACCAAACTAGATTACTAGTTAGTCTTTCCTGATCTATTATTTTATTAAATGTCATTAAACTAAACCCGCTTTAACTCTAGTGGCAAGTAATGATGAACTTGGGCATGAATGCACATCACCTTTTCTATCATGTGAACAGATATATAGGTGGTAAACTTTCATAAGATATAGGCTTTCATGAAAAGAGAAAACACATTCTTTATCCTAAAAGGAAAACTGAAGGGGGGAGGGGACACAAACTTACAGAAGTAATAACTGGAGATTTTATTGAACTAGCTGTTGCCGTTATCCTCTATTTCAGAAAATCCACACCGTAATACTGAACAATAATAAGAACATCAACATAGATTGACAGATAATTTCTGCTGTCTCTAGACAATTATTATACTGAACTTCGGGGACTACAAACTAGTAAAGTAGCAATAGTTGCACAGCGACATAAGTGATCAGCCTAAGATTATTATACAATAATATTACCTTATTAATTGTAGCAATTGAATGTGGTGCAAGCAACCTCCCTTACTAGCAGGGGATGTTGCTCAGGAGAACTGTCTTTAGCTATGGCATCATAATTATGTATTGCAGGTTCCTTGAAGGGAAGAATTTACATTCCTATTCCACACTGCAGCAGCATCCGAAGAGGCATCCTCTCATCTTCTCATCATGTGTATGCCCTCAAACCGTTCTTCGTCATATGCCTCGAGTTAGCAACCATTCGCCACCCCATCAACATGCTTCTTATCTGGAACAGCACCACCTTTGATGCTTCCTTGTCTAAATCTGTTGCTGATCCCAGCAACTTTTGGGCCCTCACACGGCCATTCGTATTATCATCCTTGGTCTTCTCTTCTGCAGGTTTTCCTTCCCATACCTATAAACACAAGCCCATAAAACTCATCAGAAAGAAATGGAACCTTGCACTAAGATACGATTAGAAATAACAAAAAAAATACCAGTTTCTGAAACTGCTGATACTTGGCTTTCTTCTCCTGTATTCTCTTCTGCCTATCCTCGTAGAAATCAAAATCATCTAGGATACAGTGTTTGCTTGTATATTCCTTGAATATTTTGAGCAACTTAAGTCCTTGATTATGCTTAATCTGCAAGACCCAACTCATTAAGCATCATTACATGCCTCCTAATCAAAGATGAAAATAAGTGTTGTAACCATGACAATCGTCAAAATGAAAGAAATGTGAATACCTCTTGGGTGTCCCTGCTAGTAGTAACAGGTTTATTCTCATTGTTTTCAAGTGTAATATGCTTCAAGGAACTGTTGGGAACATCCTTAATAATGTGCCACTTAACAGGAAAACAACCGATCCACATGTCCTGCTGCCAGTACTCGACATTCTTGTGGAAATCAACGGGTCCCATCATCTCAGCAACACCAACAAATTGGCCACTGGTATTTACCTAATAAAACACAACTGTTCGTATAAATGACATATATCAAACGATGCAAGCAGTTGCAACTAAATTGCAGATACTTACAGAAAAGAAAAGGAACACCGGGCAGCCTTCAGATCTCTGTTGAGCATCGAGATAAGCAGCATTTAGCTTTTCGTTACCATTTGGGGTGCTAGCCCAGAGATTGTACTTTACACTCTTGTGGACATCATCCTCACTGTACGACTTAATAATAAAAAACTTTGCATCAACATAGGTCTCTGGAAAATCTGGTCAGTTGTATTGTTCCTGATCAAGGATCCCACTTGACAACTTCTCACTATCATTTGTTCCAGTCAAGGGGATGTTTTACCCTTCAACAGCAAGAGCTACTGGTTTAAGGCCCTTCAAATTCTTCGAGTTTATGGCTCTTGGTCCCTGTTCACTTCATTCAGCCCATCTATGCTCTTATTCACAGTGTCATAGAAGCCATTTCCTCTTCCGCTGGGCTTGTACTTACTATCAACAGCCATCCAACCACGTCCATGCCATCGTGTATCATGGCTATTAGTCCCATAGCCCGGAGAAAAACTGTAAGCATGTCCATTCTGGTTATATAATTTGTTTTGATATATTCTATCTATGTATTCACTAGCTGAGTTTATCCCAGACATTGACCTAGGGTGGTGCTGGCCCTGAAAAAGGAACAAGGTACATTCTTATTTAGCAGTCATAGAAATAGCAAAAGGATTCAATTTCATAAACTATTTGACAAGCAACCATATATCTCATAGACGTAATAGACAAATTTTATAGAACAATTTCAAATCAGGATCATAAAACACTCAAATAGGCACATGCAACGATGCGAGGCAATCCATGTTTCAAGACAATCCCACACAACTATCCAAAATGCAAAGCCTTGTAAAAAATCAAAAAGAAACAGAAGACAGGAATCAGCTGAACAATGAATAATAAAAAAGAGGTTTATTTAGAGATACCATCATATAAGAACAACAGTTCTGATTCCTTGATGTAGGAACACCATTTCCATTTGCAATAGATGTGGGCTTTGAAGTACTAAGTACATTCCTAGGCTGTCCATCTGAAAAGTATACACTCTCTAACCACGGAACTGGAAATTGCAAACCATTAAACGCAAAACTAGGGTCCTGATAACCAGAAGCAGGAACTACTCCGGGGCAAACCACCTCTTGCATAAGATCCATTCATGCTGTGAGATGAATTTAGGTATGCAGCTCTAGCTGGTGCAGTACCAGTATTTGCCTTTGCACCTGCATTGTTGGCGGGGCCATTAGATTTTGGTATTTCAGCACCTGCTGAGGTGGCGATTCTTCCTTTCGCCGGAGTAACTGGAGTACGAAGCTGTCCGCTGCTTGGTATCAATGACTGGAAATAGGGAGTGGGGTATTGATAATGCTGAGCGCCATATATCTGACCATCATGTCCCATGATTGGCACAGATAAAACTGCAGGGGAATATAGTCCATATGGGGCATAACCATAGCTATGATACACAAGTGATCCATTCTCTGCATAAACACCATGAAATTACAAAGGTAAAGTCAACAAACACTTCAGAACATGATATCACACAAATTGAACTTAACTTCAAGGGAAAAGCTTGAACATGACTTGAATATCACAATGTACTCACTGGGGTCATTTCAACTCCACCTTCATTAATGTATCTGGCATAGTTCTCCCAGTCATTAAAACTACCATCATAGCCTACAAAAAATAATATACTTGCCATGTCAAGAAAAAAGAAAAAAAAAGAAGAAGAAAATAACAGCAGAGCTCTGCAGTGGAGAAGGAGAAACATATAGCAGAAAACATTGAAAATTGAACTGTGAAAGCTTGCAGAATTAAAAAAATGGCGTACCACTAAAGTAGTATGCTGTAGATGGATATCCATTGGGGAGGCAGCACATTGCTGGATCCATAAATTCAGATAAAATAGGCGCCAATGATTGATCTGCTGGAATTCAATTAGGCAGATGATTGGGATCAATGGAAGGCTACATGGAAAAACTTAAAATCAATCATGGCACAAAAAATAAGAGCATGGGTCATATTAAATGCAAACACCATTCAAGTCAGAAGTTTAATGATCACCTTCTTGGTAGCATCTGGTACTTCAATAGTCATTTCCTGTGTGTTCAATGATAAATTTTGCAATAACTCAGAGGTTTCTATACCAGAAAAAAAAAAGTAAAGGAATACATGTTCTCACCAGAAAATTGTTCACCAATAAAATAATCTCATGCCAAACACCGAAAATACACCTAATTCTCTAAGAAACAAGGTACACACAAGCATTTAAACTTTAAACCC
The DNA here is from genome assembly GCA_023678885.1 of Pogostemon cablin. Taxonomy (NCBI): domain Eukaryota; kingdom Viridiplantae; phylum Streptophyta; class Magnoliopsida; order Lamiales; family Lamiaceae; genus Pogostemon; species Pogostemon cablin. The sequence continues at coordinate 20,628,223 of CM042986.1, read as the reverse complement.
AATCAAACCATAAATAGTTCAAGATCTAACCACTTCTCCATAGATAAGATGGAAGCAGTACTATCAAAAATCAATATTGAACCATTAAAGAACAGGGGACTGAGAATCTTTTATAATTAGATAAACTACTAACGAAAATAACAAAAGACAAAATCAAATCAACTTCTCAGTAAATGATATAAACTTGAATGTGATGTGCCTAACAAAAAAACAATTCCTGTCAAACAAGGAGTGGTAGCCAATGGCTCTTTACAATAAAAAGCAAAGCAAACTGGAAGAGCACCCCTTCAAGCTCGAACAGTTTTTACATAAGATGGAAGCAAAACCATCAGACAAAAAAAAAAATAATAATAATAATAATAATAATAATAATAATAATAATAATAATAATAATAATAATAATATATGTGTGCGTGTGTGTATATATCAACAACCACCGGAACAGACATCCACAAAACACGAGAACATTAAACACCAAAGAGTCATATAAATTAAAAATATATATATATGGTATAACAAAGCCCCAGCCTTTATTAGTTAAACAAAGAATAAACAATAAAACCAAATATTTCTCCACAACAAATAACAATATACCCGCAAATGAGCGAATTTCAGAAAGTAACAAAGAATCAAATCCTCCCCAGTATCCAAACACATGCACACACAAAAAATAAAATAAAAAATCGAGAGGTCATGCAAATTAAAAGACCTCCCCACACCTAACATAACAGGGGCAGAGATCTATACAAGCATAAAAAACATTCAAATGAGACGTAACCCAGAAAGAGTGAAAAACAAGAGCTATAAATACCATTCCAAGCTACACCATAGGGGAAAGTAGAAAAGGATACGATCCGGCGGAGGAGCAACGGCGGCAATGAGCTCAGAATCAGAATAGAGTAGATATCTTGATCTGGAGAGATGGGGAGGAACACGGACGGGGAGAGAGTTGGAGGAGGGAGGAGTATGAGGCGCCAAAGACAGCGAGCGAAACAAACAAAAAGTGTTTGGGTTTTGATTGCATCCAGGGTTTTAATAAATTTCAAATGTCAAAACCTGTTTGACTTTTCAGCCCCTTGGTTTACCTCTATTCTCGAATCTACACCCGCAATTCCCTGTTATTGGCTACATCTAACACGTGGCTGGGCCACATTAGTCCGCTTTTGTAATTTAGTCATTAAGAAAGATTTCTCCGTGTAGATTAGTAAAAGAACAGACAAGTCCTTATCATATTACAATTTCTTCCACACGAGAATGTCCACAGTGTCTTCGCTCTTAAGTCTTAATAACATAATAATTTTAAAAAAAAAAAAATTGTTTTCTTTGTGGAGATAAATTTAAATTATTCAATAAAATATTTTATAGGGAGTTGTTTGGAGAAGATTCCAACGTCTGACGATGGGAACGTCCGTTGAGGGAGAGAGAGAAAGAGGGAGTTGTTTGGAGAAGAAGGGTATCCAAATTAGAATTAGGGTTTAACCATTTAATAGAGTACATAATACTCAGAGAACATGGATACAAATACAAACAAAGCCACCAAATGGCGACTAGTTATTAAACACAAGTTTATTTTAATTGTTGGCTGAGCTCATGTATATTCATAATTTCAAAAACAAGTGTTAGTAATCCATAGTGGTAGCAGTAGCAGTAGCAGGTGCATCATGAATAATAGTGTTAAGCTGAACCACGAGAGGGCTCCTGACCTTATGGAATCCATCAGACCAAGTAATAGAGCCGAAGGCGTATCTCCCCACAGACACCTTCACTGGTTTTAGGGTCACATAATACGTTGCTTCTTCCTTCCAAGGTGAAAAGATGAGGACTCTAGGCCACACCACCACCTCCACTCCATTGGGATTCACTGTACTAACAAAGTAGATAGCCGCGTTGGCGTGCCCCACGTTGCGAACCGTCCGCCTGATACTGGTGGTGTATTTCAGATCAGACACTGTGATGGAGGGGTAGTTTAGGTTCCAATCTGGATCCCGTGTGGCGGGACACCTCCAGCTGCTGCTTTCTGTTTCTGGAGAGATATTCATGATGAGCATGGCTTGTATCTCCTGTTCTGAGTACCCACTGTTGCATAGGAACACAATGTAGTCTTGTGTTGTCATGTCATAGACAAGTCCCGGGTTAAAGGCATCGCGCGGGTTCAACTGCCCAGCTCCAACGTCAAACGGATCACTCGACTTCTGGGAGCCTTCTACTAGTATGCCATCACCATTTATGTCTGTGTTGTAAGCTACATATATATTTATAGAGTAGGGTAGGAAGTCTCTCGTGTTATTAATTAGTGGAGTATTATGTAATTAATGAAATACTATTACCAGTAGTGATGATGGCGGATCTAATAGCAGCAGGAGACCAATGTGGATAAGCAGATTTGAGGAGGGCAACGAGGCCGGATACGTGTGGGCAGGACATGGAGGTCCCCGAGTTGAAATTCCAGGCCACAGAGCGGTTGTCACCTGGAAACACAGAGGGCGGGACGTTTGTGGGCCATGCTGCCAAAATGTTAACTCCTGGTGCACTGATATCTGGCTGCAGTGCACTAAAGTAATTAGGTAGCTAGGTTAGGTGTAAGTTAAAAGGCAAAGGTAGGTGTTAGTGTTACCTTGAGAAAATCTGGGGAGATAGAGCTGGGCCCTCTTGAAGAGAAATCTGAGACCATGGGCACACCGGACCTCTTCAAGGCAGCTTGGGTTGGAAAGATTTCTACCTTGGTGAAGCTGCACATGAATGAATGGAATTGGAATTGGAATTGGAATTGGAATTCATGATCAAGTAGAGTTAGTTATTACTTGGATACTAGTAGTAGATTGAGTGTTGATCCTTGAATGGCGTCGATGCGAACAACAGGGAGAATGCTAACAGCAGCAACAGGCCTGGTTAATGGCTGGACAAAGATGAGTGCTGCTGCATTTGCTCTGCCTGCTGCAAACTCTGCATCTTCACTCATCAACCCTCCATCATTCCAGAAACATACCAACACCATGCCCGACAGCGATACATTCTTCCAGTTCCTCGTATTACAGATCCTGCGCATCAAACAAAGCATCACCCACTGCTACTCTACTACTACTACTACTGCTGTGCTGTGCCTGCATAACACCCACCCTCCTGAAAAATAATTTCTGGATTTCACCACCCTTCCACTTATATGCTTGCTTATTAGACCTTCACCCTGCACATATACATATGCATTCATTATGAAAACTGGCCAACAATCAAAAAGTTGATTGATGAGTGTTACCACGAAAACGCTGTGTTGATCCACCAAGATCTTGGTGGGAAAACTTCGATCCATAGTGGAAGAGGCGACACAGATGCTCCAGGGATTGACATTTCCTACAGTAGAAACATCAGGGCCATCATTACCTGCTGAAAACACCACACTCACTCCTAATTGCATGGCGTGGAACGACCCAATGTCAGAACTGGATGCGAAGAATGCCCTTAGAGGGGGCTCCTTCCCAAACGAAGCTGATATAATGTGCACCCCATCGCGCAACGCCTCATCAAAAGCTGCCAGCACGTCTTCTTCAGTGCAGGTTCCATCCAAGTTCCTGCTCCAGCATACCTTGTACACTGCCAACCTCGCCCTGGGGGCTCCCCCTCGCCCAATGCCTCCTGCAAAACCAAAAAGCTTCGCATCTTTAGCTCGTGATCCCACTGCTATGGAGGCTGTGTGAGTTCCATGCCCAAGAAAATCTCGAGCTGATCTGTACTCCTCCTGCTTTTTTATCTTCCCATAACGTCTCTCGAACCCTTTAAGGTAATATTTTGCTCCAATAAGCTTTCTGTTACAAGCTTTTTTGGGATTGAATTCTTCCCCCGCCTCGCAGCTTCCTCTCCAGCGCTTTGGAATGGATCCCATGCCTTCCTCCTCCATGAAACTTGCAGAATCTGGCCATACACCTGTATATATACATCAAGAATTAATTACTCCATTAACTGCACCTTTATGGGCTCTTGAAAGATCTACCTAACTCATGCATGTATATATATTTGTCGTATCGAAATAAAAGGCTGTAGTACCTGTGTCCAAGATTCCAACAATAATGTCATCACCATGAGTTAGCTGCAAGGGTACTCCTTGGCTGTAGTCCAGAGTAAGACCCATAAAATCCCAGCTTCTTGTGGTGTGCAGATGGAGAACCTTGCTCTCAAACACCGAGATCACGCCTCTCGTATCTGCATTACATTCCATGAATGTGAGTATTCTCATTGCATGACACCGAATTTGATTGAATGAGGAACCAGTCTGTCAGTTACTTCTTAAGATGGTTGCTTGGCTTGCATTAAGCGTCGCAGAGAAACCATTGAATGTATGCTTGTAGCTATATAGCATGGCTTGTTTTGCCTCTTCTTTGCTGACAAAATGAAAAACAATCAGACTGCAACTGCATGCATTGCATGAGAAAATAAAGAGTACCTCTGAAATAGATTGGTAAGAAGCTGATGATGATGGTGAGATGTAAGAAGAGGTTCTTGGGTGTGGATGTGCCCTAGGTAGACAACGTAAACCTGTATGAGAAGACATTAGATAATTAATACTGATAGTTACATGAGGAGACCAAAAGAGTTTGCAGCACTGTACTTGAGAAGTAGTGGATATGGATTGAATCAAATAAAGTGAAAGTGAGAGGGACAGCCCCCAAAAACATCGCAAAACATTCGCCATTGCCTCACTTCACTGATAAAGCATGGAAACTTTGCAGCATAAATATAGGGAACAAAAAGTTGGCCATGACACTAGTACACGTAGTGCGTGCTATCAAGGTCGATGGTTAAAATAATACTGTGTTACTATACAACCGTATTTCCTCCAAAGTTGATACATAAAAATACCTCTGCTTTTCCTTGCCTTTCCCATTTACAACCTTTATGAAGCTTTCTCAACAGTACTATATTCAAACAAAAGAAGAGTTCATGTGACCTTCATCATTAATTCATCCAAGGAGAAATGGTAGATAACCTTTTTGGTCATCTTCTGCTGATGACTGATTATTGGATAAAGATTATTAGAATCATCATTAATTATTTTCAATATAATTAGTGATTATGGTAGCTATATAACACTTCTCCCACTAACAAACTACTGATTATCAGCTATATTAGATCCAGAATTATGAAATGAATCAGATATGTATGATTTTCAACCTGATTTTTTTTGCATCTTTCTTTTATGATTAAGAATTATTCAACCAATGCTATGCAGGTTAAGCATGGGCTTGATAAATATCAGCAACGTCTTCCAAAAGCAGTGCTCTACACCTCTATATTAAGTCATGTGAATGCACTTTATTAGTGGATAAAATATTTAATAAAGAAAAAGAATATCTAAGGGCATAGACAACACTCATGATGTATTGGCCTGCATGAATATATCTAGTATGCACAATATGAGTGTCTACTTCATGAGGCAATTATCTCCTCAAGTAAGCTTAGTGTGATGTGTCAACTTTCATTTTGTTTAGTTTTATATTACATGTTTCGTATGGCATACAAGATTAACTCTACAGCATTAGCATTGGCAAGAATCCTAGGCATGTTCATAGTAGCTCACGCACAATCCTCATACATACATGTTCATAATGTTCTTGTCTGCTGAAAGAAATGATCATTGCCTAGTTAGATGGATTCTTTGCGCGCGGATCATGCACTCACATTGTGTGGCATAGTTGCAAGATTATGATGAAGAGTCTCCATATTGTATTCTTTTACGCTACGCCTAATTCACCTTCCAAATTGAAATTTTACATTATTGAGGTTGCAAGTAAGCATTGAGGACCTGCTTTTGTAAGGTTCCTCCTCATGGATGTATGATTGCAGACTAAATCATGATTTAATTCAATGTAATTGAGATTATGATATGAGTTAGTTTGTGTGGGCAATAATTTTTACTGCAACCTTAAGGTTTGTATTCATGTTCCACTCAAGGCTGTGTTTATGAATGGTTAATCCACTTTGCTACAATTAATTACTTGAATATAATAACAGTTTGAAGTTAATTTAAGGCAGTAAAAAGAGCAGTTCTTTTAATGAATGCTTCTGCATAAGTAACATGCTTGCCTTTCCTTGGACTAGTTCGCTTATTGACAGTCTATAGCCAGTAACAATATATTTACTGCGATCATCTTGGAGTTTCAAATACTCCATGCAGTAGTCTTCATTAATTTTACTAAGGCAACGCTTGATGTTACCATGTAGTTGAATAGAAGTTAGTTGGTGATGAGCTACAACACATTCTGTGAGGGAAAACAGTAAAGTAGTTAGAGAGTGCAACTCTGCCTATGTGATAAATATGACCATGTTAAGTTTCCAGGAACGATGGAGCGCGTTTTTTGAGTCTTAAAAGTCCTGATGATGATCCAGAACATAAGTTCCTCCAGACATATTAATCTAAGAATCAGAGAATGCAATATTTTAGAGATCTCAGCTTCCACAAAACAAAAATCCCAGTTTGGTGCCATATTTTTGGGGATAAGTCCAATTAATAATCTAGCAGAGGTCAAAATTTTAACCTAAACTATGGAAGGGAAGGTTGATTTAGTGTGAAGTATATATCTCTATCTCCTTTGTGTTTTTAGGTAATTGAACAAATTTAATTACTGTGCTGCTGATTTTTCACTTTACAGAGTGATGAACAAACAGGGCTGGGAATGAGTGATCTGTCCACCTGAAAATGATGGAATATATAATTAACATAATCAATCTATGATTTAAAATTGTGGTGTATTACCTCTCTAGGCCTCACAATAATCAATCTACAATGCATGATTAATGGAGCAGTAAATCATCATATTTTCTTGGTGGTACAAGCTAATGATCAGATGATTACCCTAGAGTTGTAGATGCATATATCTGATGATCATGAAATGTTCTTTTTTTTTTTCCATGTTGGTGTACTGTTGGACTACTTTCCATACATTGTAAAAAAATTAACCACCTTCTGCTTAATTAACTGCTTATGATGGAGTACCTTTTACTTTATTTAATGAAGTTACAAAAAAAAAAAAAAAAAAATACACCGACTGAAAACATTGTTTAAACATTATATTGAAGCGTATGGAATGGAAATACAATACGCGTAATGATGATTTTGAATTGAGCATAAAGTGAAGAAAGTAGTTGAGTTAGTTAGAGATGTGTATGCGTATGTATGTATGTATAAGGAAGGTATAATCCATTTGAAATAATAATTGGGGTTTTCCAGGTGTATTTGTCCGTGGAAAATGGTATTGGGAGAGTATAATTAGAGGGAGAAATGGGAATTGAAAAAAAGAAGAGAGAGAGAGAGTGGGAGAAAGAGCATGCGCATACTGAAGAAACAAAAATACAAGTGAAAGGGATTGATTGGTGAATGGTGGCCTGGCCTGATCAAAGTGCAAAAGCGCACTAACACATCATACTCTCCTACTATTCCACCTTACCTTAGCCCACCTCACCTCAACAACAACAACAACAACAACAAAAGAAATCAAATCTACTCTTCTCTTCTCTTCTGCTTCAATTCTCTCTCCATTAATCTAAACCAAACTACTAGACCTATTCCTTCTTCCTCATCCATGCTGCTTTAGGGTTTCATGGGGAATTGTTTGTCATGTACCTCTCCCTCAAAATACAGGCTCTCCTCTAATTCTAAATCTAAATCTAAATCTGGTTTGTTTGTTTTCTTCCTCACTCCTCCATTACTATTACTATTATATGTTTTCTTCAATATTGCTTTTCTTTTCTACCTATTATCATCACCTCTTCCTTCCCCCTCCCCTCACATATTCTGCCTTGAAAATAATTATACCAACTTGGTAGTAAGAGTATTATTTATTGCAGTTAATTAATATAATTTTCTCAAACGCTTTTCTTTCATACTTTTACACTAAAATGGAGAGAATATTGTTTTTAGCTCCCAAGGCAATATATATGACTATGGAACAGGGCATAACATGATTTCTTAACTTGTATGATCTGATGTTAATTACATTTTTTGTCTTGTCTCAAGTCAATATCATCCAAAAATTATTACTGCTGCTCTGCTGTTGATATTATGTTGTGTGATGTAGAAGGTGGTTTAAAGGATGAGAGTCCATCTGAGATGAAAAAGCTGCCGTCAAATCCGGAAGAGGTTGAAGACCTGCGTCGTTGCGCGTCATCCAAACCGCTTACTGTTTTCACATTCAACGAGCTGAAGAGCATGACAGGTAATTTCAGACAAGATTATATGTTGGGTGGAGGGGGGTTTGGGAATGTGTACAAAGGCTTCATGGAAAGCACAGCCGTTGCTGTGAAGGTTCACGATGGAGATAACAGCTCTCAAGGTCATAGGGAGTGGCTGGTAATTAATTTCTCCATGGAGTATATATATAATTAGTGTAATTAAGGCCATGTCCATGTCCTAGTCCTACTAATTAGTATATAATTATGTACTGTGGTCAGGCAGAGGTGCTGTTTTTGGGGCAGCTTTCTCATCCAAATCTAGTGAAGTTGATTGGATATTGCTGTGAAGAGCAGCACCGAGTGTTGGTATACGAGTACATGCCGCGGGGAAGTGTTGAGAACAATCTCTTCTCCAGTAACTACATTTACTTGCACATATATTAATCAACTGAATGGAAGTAATTGAAATAGGAGTAATTAATTAATATTTGTAGGAGTTCTGCTTCCTCTGGCTTGGTGTACTCGAATGAAGATAGCATACGGTGCAGCGAGAGGGCTGGCGTTTCTGCATGAAGCCGAGAAGCCCGTGATCTACCGTGATTTCAAGACATCCAACATCTTATTGGACGAGGAGTACAATGCCAAACTGTCTGATTTCGGGCTGGCCAAAGACGGCCCCGAAGGAGACAAGTCTCACGTGTCCACACGCATCATGGGGACCTATGGCTACGCCGCACCCGAGTACATCATGACGGGCCACTTGAGCCCGCGCAGCGACGTCTACAGCTTCGGGGTGGTTCTGCTGGAGCTGCTGTCGGGGAGGAAGTCTCTGGACCGATCCAGACCGGCGCGGGAGCAGAACCTCACGGAGTGGGCGCTGCCGCTGCTGCGAGACAAGAAGAAGCTGCCCCAGGTGGTGGACCCCCGACTGGGAGGCGACTACCCTCCCAAGGCCGCGGACAAAGCCGCCATGCTGGCCTACCATTGCCTCAACCGCAACCCAAAAGCCAGGCCGCTCATGAGGGACATTGTTGATTCCTTGGACCCGCTGCAGCTTCCCCCTCCCCCTCCCCCTCCCTCACTCTCTATCCATCCTCAACACAACAACACTCTTACTCTTTACGATTCCTCACCACATACATTAATTGCATGAATACAAATCAATACATACATTATATATTTACCTACCTCCACGTTTCCTCTTTTTCTTTCTCCATTCTTTTTCAATCTCTAACTTGTCATCATTAAATATCAACGGCAGGGCAGGAGTAAAACAAATATGAGGGGTTGATCATTTTTTTTTTTTTTCTTGCTAACTTTATTTAGTACTACCTTGACAAAAATTTTTTTTTACTTGATAAATGAGTTTTTTTTTATTTTATAAAAGAGAGAATTATTTCGTGTAACCAACAAATAAAAAAGTTTTATTACAGGAAGTGTTTGCCTTTTTTATGCGATATCTTCTATTATTTTCCTGGCAAAGGTCCTCATTTACTTTTTGCACGGAGTATTATTATTTTATGTATAATCTGTAGGTGTATTAGTAGTGAATGATAGACCATATGTGAGACCCTTTTATTAAAATGGGAAAATAAAGATCTTTGAGTGAGACGCTCAATATAGTAATATTGTGATTTTTCGGTGGAACGGAGGGAGTATTATGTATGCGATTTCATAAAAAAAGATTTATCAGTAAATGTTACTCCCTCCGTCCCGCCCAAACGTCATCGATTGCTTTTTGTGCGTAGATTAAGGAGTATTATTATTTTATGTGTAGTGAGTAGTTGTATTAGTAGTGAGTGGTGGGCCACATATTGTACCTTTTTACTAAAAGTAGGAAATATGGACATTTGAATGTGACGTCCAATATAGTAAAATAGTGATCTCTCGGTGGGACAGAGGGAGTAGCTTTTAGTAAGTTAGAAGTTAGTTCACCAAGAATCTGTACTCCAATATCCCTTATTGTGAGGTATAAACCTTATTATAGCATGGTAAAGTGTTTGTAGAAGGTTATACTATGTGTGTAGCTCATATATGATCGAGATGCATGAGTAAATCAGTTGCAACGTGAAGCAGCAACTTGAAATGAAGCATAAGGAAACATGCATACATACAATCGGTGCATGGATGACAAGGGAGTTTGAAGTGAGTGAATATGATTCGGAAGAGTTATGAGCAGTTCTACACATGGATAGAAACCTTGACACGTCATCTATCCATTGGGATCAGATTAGGGCAGTTTTGAAACCGTTTAACAGCCCAAACGAAGGTTGGAATAGTGCACTAGCATGTACTCCCATAACTTCCATGGCATGTTGTAGATCAGTATACAAGTCTGATGCATGACTTAATTCAAAGTTTAATCACCTCACCTATCAATGTAGTAATAAGATCATCTCTCTCTCCCATGGATATAGGAGATTTATCTCCAAACCATGTAAATCGTGTCTTGTCTCGTTTTTCTTTTCTTTTATACCGTAATGTGAGTTCGTGTGTAGTCTTTCTTGTGTAAGTTTCCTGTCATTCCCATGACACTTATGACCACTTTCTTTTACGGCTAGATTGGTATGATTGAATGGAATAACAGGGGAAGAAATGAACTCATGAATGAAATAGTAATGAGAATGGAATGATTACAACTTATTTTTATCATGATTGGTATCGTTCAGGAATTACTCAGGTAATAGAATTTGTATTCCTTAATTAATTTTAATTTCATTAATAGTATTTTTATAATATTACATTTAAAATTTAATTTATATAAAATATTAAATTAATTAAAATTTTAATGAAGATTTTATATATTTCAATAATTATAGAAAAATATTAAATTAAAAAATAAAATAAAATATTAATATTTTTAAAATACAAATTAAAAAATTTATATATTAAAAAATATTAAACTATGTATAAAAAATTATATTTATATTATATTACATGTATTTATTCAATTTAAATTTTTATATAGAATTTACTAATTTTTTTTTTTGAATAAATATTAAATAATTATACACATTTATATTTAAAATTTTTAAAAATTTAATTTAATTTTATATTTTTTTACCGAGTTGAGTAAATATTTTTTTTTTAGATTTTAAATGATTTAATATTTTATTAAATAATTTAATACAAATATTTTAATAAATATTACATGTTAAGTAGAAATATATTAACTTATTTATAATTTTTATAATTATATAAATAGATGTTATATAAATTAAAAGAATATTATTAATATAAAAGGGAGAGAGGGAGAGGGGGTGGGTGTGGGAAGTAGGGAATGAAATGAGCAATACCATGGGGAGTGGGAGGAATGTACATTCCCACAAATAAGGGAATACACATAACTTTGGAATCGGGATTTCATTAATAAAAATATACCAATCGCAAGAATGAGAATAGAACTAGGAATGACGATTCCATTCACACCTCATTCCATCATACTAATTATGCCCTTAATTCTTTCTTAATTCGTTCCCAAAATGAATCAAACTTGAGTGGTCACTCCTATATCCCTTATGACTACTTTCTTAATTCTTTCTTGATTCGTTTCTAAAATGAATCAAATTTGAGTGGTCAGGTTAACTCACCTGGTTACAATTGTTTTTTTTTACATTTTGTTTCTAAAAGGAATCAAACTTGGGTGGACATGTGTGTTAGCTAGGGTTGTAAATAAATCAAATAATTCGAATTTGATTCGGTCTTCGAATTCGAATATCAGTATTTGAATTCAAATGCGAATTCGAATATTTATTTTAGTTCGAATAATATTCGAATCAAATATGATTTGAAAGATATTCGATTCGAATATTCGCGAATATATTCGAATAGTAATATATAATATATATTAGTCATATATTATTAATATTAAATAAATAAATATATATATATATATATATATATATATATATTAAATATAATATTTTTTATAAATATAAATAAATATGTATATTATCTAATTTATTACTACCTTAAAATAAAGAGGAAAAGACAAATTTTAATTTTTTTTATATATAATGTGAATGATTTAATTATAATTTATAATAATTTAATGGTAGATGTATTTAGATAATATTTCTTTTTAAATTTATTGATAGTACAAGAAATAAAAAAAATTATTTAAAAAAACGAATTTACAATTTAGAATCGAATTCGAATTCAAATATTCAATTTCGAATGTTCAAATTCGAATATTCGAATATGTCGTTTATTATTTTCGAATCAAATACGATTAATAATCGAATACGAATATTTGAATATTTAATCAAATATCATTCAAATACCTTAGTATTCGATTAGTTTACAACTTAGTGTTAGCTCACCTGGTTACAATTTTTTTATTTTTTTATACGTGACTACACATGCAACTTTACCGAGTAATTTATAGAGTTTTACATTTTCATTTTAATTTTTAACAAAAAATAAACTAAAATTTTCATAATGTATATCACGAAAAGCTTGTAATAAAATAGTAACTCAGAATTTACTCAATATTAGAGAAGAGAATATAATTTGAAGGAATAAGAGTAGTCTATAGTGTAGTCCATAATTGTCTGGAAATTTTTGTGGGGTTAGAATAGTGTGCAAACGTTCTAGAGTATTCCTCACCGCGACAAAAACATCAATCCAACGGCTGACATGAAATCAAACTTGAAGGCTCAAAATGATCCCTTGATTTCCATACTCCCCCTCCTACTAAAAACCTAATCAATCCCTCAACTACTCTACCCTGTTCAACATAAACCCTCTCCTCATCCGCTTTCTCATCGAATTCGACGCTTCCTTAATCTTCATTCCTCTTCAGGTAACCTGCTCATTCCGATATCTTCTGAATTAGATTCATGCTCATCTATTGCGTCTTCATGAAATCTTCTCCTGCTCTTCTGTGAGAATTCTTATCGTTGCATTTCTCTCTATAATGAAATAATTCCTTTCTTGTTTGCATAATAATATACTGGTGTTTTCTCTCTACTTCTTTGATGATGAGCTCGAATTTGTTTTCTTCTAAATGTTCTGGCTGTATTTTATTTTATTTTTTGGAAAATTATCACTTCTGTAGATTAAGGGTCTGTTTAGGGATGCAAATTTCTTTTGTTCGGTTAATGCTTGTAGCAGTCGTAATGTCAAGTGTATATATCAAAAATTAGGATGCGTTTCTAGAGTTTCAGAATCCCGAGGATTTGTATTTACTTAGAAATCCTATTTCTTCCGTGTTGAATAGTTCGTTTAGATTAATTTGGAGATGTAGTGATGGCTGAAAATGACTGCTATGTTCCGTGTTCGCGTTAATTTTTAGAACTCCGCTCCAGTTTTAAACGGTGTCCAATTATCTCGTGTATTCAGCATTTCAAGCGAGTCTATCGAAGAAGGAACATTTGTTATAATCTGAGGATACTATCTGGGAAGCCCAGAGTTTAGAATTCTAAATCCGTTCTCATTATTTGCCATATCCGCATGATGTCGTCTGTATAAATATGTGACAACTTGTTAATAACAGCTATTTGTTATTGCATTCAGGGACGAGTAAATGGCTTCAACTTTTGCTGGCATGTCCTCAGCCGCCTCCTTAGCTGCCCCGGCTAGCAGGGTGGTGGATGATAAATCTGCAGCTTCATCTAACAAGTTGTCTTCTCTTGCTGCAATATCTTCTAGCTCACTTGGAAGGAGAAAGAAGATTGTTCTCCGGAAAACTCGATCCTCTCAAATAAACGCAGCTTCAAAGGAGTTGTACTTCAACAAGGATGGCTCAGCTATCAAGAAACTTCAGGTATTTAATTAGACCTTTTTGATTTCTTTTGGTCAGGTGTTCTCTTAGGAAGATTATTGATGAATAGCTCTCTTGGTGTCAGAGTGGTGTTAACAAACTTGCAGATCTTGTTGGTGTCACCCTTGGACCCAAAGGAAGAAATGTGGTTCTTGAAAGCAAGTATGGTGCCCCAAAAATTGTCAATGATGGAGTTACTGTGGCCAGAGAGGTATAATGAATGACTAACATTTTGAGTCTGTTTATGTTTATTCTTATTGGATAACCGATGGTTTACTTAATATCTTGAGAATTGTTTCTCTAGCCAATATCATAAAATGCATATCTATTTATTACCCCTTTATGCCGAAGCAATTCAAACAGCTGCAGCCTGTTTGACTGTAAACAACATTATTATTTCATGCAGGTTGAGTTGGAGGATCCTGTTGAGAATATAGGAGCTAAATTAGTGAGACAAGCAGCTGCAAAGACTAATGACTTGGCTGGAGATGGTACTACAACATCTGTGGTTCTTGCACAAGGTCTTATTGCTGAAGGTGTTAAGGTATGTGGCGCCTTTACTCTAATAAATTTGATGTTTAATATCATACGTGATGATATGTCTATGTATTTACTGTGTTTCAGGTGGTTGCAGCTGGAGCTAATCCTGTTCTTATCACTAGAGGAATAGAGAAAACTTCTAAAGCACTGGTGGCGGAATTGAAAGCAATCTCAAAAGAGGTGCCTATATCAGTCTTGGTGTTTAGAATACCTCACGAGTTCTCTTTTAATGATTATTGTGCAATGTATGAGGGACTTATTGGTGTACACTTGCAGGTAGAAGATAGTGAACTGGCAGATGTTGCTGCTGTCAGTGCAGGAAACAACTATGAAGTGGGGAATATGATTGCTGAGGCTTTGAGCAAAGTTGGTAGGAAAGGTGTTGTAACTCTTGAAGAGGGCAGAAGTGCAGAAAACAATCTTTATGTTGTTGAAGGAATGCAGTTTGATCGTGGATATTGCTCTCCCTATTTTGTAACTGATAGTGAGAAAATGTCTGTTGAATATGAGAATTGCAAGGTAATTATTTATCTTTCAATTGGAAGGAAGGCTTTACATATGTAATAGATGAATGTGAAAGTAGCTTTGTTTTAACATGTGGGTTTCTGGTGTAGTTACTGCTTGTTGACAAGAAAATAACCAATGCAAGAGATCTTATTAGCGTATTGGAGGAAGCTATTAGAGGTGGTTATCCTGTTCTGATAATTGCTGAAGATATTGAGCAAGAGGCCCTTGGAACACTTGTTGTGAACAAGCTGAGGGGAGCACTGAAGGTTGCCGCTCTCAAAGCACCTGGATTTGGTGAAAGAAAGAGCCAATATCTTGACGACATTGCAATTTTGACTGGAGGTAATTTGTTGGTTGCCCCTTCTTCCTTATTATAAATCAGATTGATTTTGTGTGAGACCTGTAATTTCTCACTTCAAACTGCATTAGTTACTCTGGTATCCATTATTAGGTTGCCCATCATCCGTTTCTTCTCATAGTTGTCTTTTATTAAGATACATTTTCCTGTGTAAGCAGGAACGGTGATCAGGGATGAGATTGGGCTTACTTTGGATAAGGCTGACAAGTCAGTCTTGGGCCATGCTGCCAAGGTGGTGTTGACCAAGGACTCCACAACAATAGTTGGGGATGGAAGCACCCAGGAAGCTGTAACTAAACGTGTAGCACAAATTAAAAATCTTATTGAGGTGTGTATTTTTTGCCTTATGCATACATTAGTATTGAGATTTGAAGCTCTAGAGTGATGCATCACTTTTGAGCAGGCTGCTGAACAAGATTATGAAAAGGAAAAACTAAACGAAAGAATTGCAAAGCTATCTGGAGGTGTTGCTGTAATTCAGGTAATTCAGTGTTTCTACAGATTTTTCAAGTTGTATTTAATGTGCATATATTGTTGCGAAAACATTAACTTCTTTGAAAATTGAAACCTGAAGGTTGGTGCACAAACTGAAACAGAGCTTAAGGAAAAGAAGCTTAGAGTAGAAGATGCTCTCAATGCAACTAAGGTGTGCTATGAGTTCAAACTCTCAAACAATTATCTTCTATTAGTTGCTGGTGTAGCGACGTGGTTTTACTAATGAAATTCTTACTGTTTTCAGGCAGCTGTTGAGGAAGGAATTGTTGTTGGAGGTGGATGTACATTATTGAGGCTTGCGTCCAAAGTTGATGCTATCAAAGAAACGCTGGAAAATGATGAAGAGAAGGTAAGACATTTGTCTTAATTTTTATTCTTAAAAGTTAAAATTGGATGGCAAAACATTATATAAAGTGATTATTGAATTTTGTGCAAAAGATTTTAGCAGTTCTAATTGCCTGGATGACCTCGTGCAGGTTGGAGCAGACATAGTGAAAAGAGCTTTGAGTTATCCACTGAAGTTGATAGCCAAAAATGCTGGTGTCAATGGAAGTGTTGTCAGTGAGAAGGTGGGTTTGGATCTGCATCTTATCAAATTCAGTGCATTATTTTACTATGGTTGCCTTCTGGCTTGCTATTTCAAATATGTGTCTGTGTACTTTCATGACATCCAAATTATTTTCACTGGGTTACATGGTGACGCTAACTTGAATTTTAATGTATGTGCAGGTACTCTCTAGTGACGATCCAAAGTATGGATACAATGCCGCTACTGGAAATTATGAAGATCTTATGGCTGCAGGAATTATTGACCCAACTAAGGTGAAAAAATATCTTTGGTTGGTCAGCTTATTAATTCTTGTGTTTTGATAATTAAGGAGTCTTGAAAAGTTACTGAATGGTTTCTGTGTTTTTTTCTTATTGCTGCTGGAAATTTATCTTCTGTTGCTCTACTCTCATCTGAACACGTCATTGTGTGTCTGTTTTTATGTCTTGCACCTATTTGAACGTTATGGGCATAACATATGGTGGTATTCATATTTTGTTGATATAGGTGGTAAGATGTTGCTTGGAGCATGCATCTTCAGTGGCTAAGACATTTTTGATGTCGGATTGTGTTGTTGTTGAGATAAAAGAGCCTGAACCAGTTGTGGCTGGGAATCCAATGGACAATTCAGGTATGATGGTGATGGTGCATATATATTTTGAACTATTTGATTCTCAAAAGGGTGATCGTTTTCTCAAAAATGGCACCTGTTATGTCAGGTTACGGTTACTGAGCAGCCATCTGTGCAAAGAGGCAGTCGGATGTCTAATTTCTGCTGTCCTTCGTTGCCTGCAAACAGAAGTAGACTAGACCTTTGGAAGTTAGTTAAATTGTAGGGGTGAGAGGCAAAGAAAGGAGAAATAGATTGATTGAAATCCAGCAAGTTTTATCTTGGTTGGATACGGCTTGTAAGGTGAACCTGCAATTTGATGTTTACATTGTATGATAATAAATGACATTATTGTGATGAGTGCAATCTGTGTGGAGGCCGTCATATAATTTACTGATTAGAGGTTAAATGGGACTCCATAGATGCCATTCACCACAAATGAGTTTTTTTAATAAAGAGCTGGTCGGATTTTCAACAGAAGGCTGTGCATTCAATTCGAATTAGGTATAAGATACTAGTAATAAGATTATAAAATAAAAGAATGAAGTATAACGCTTTTTTTTTAATTCGGTATAAAATATTAGGGATAAGAGTATAAAAGAATAAAGGATAATGCATCAAGAGTAATGAGTATGCTATTTGATGATTTTATAGGAGTATACATAATGTTAATGATATCTTGTATTCCATCCATGTTATGAGCGATTTGGTGAACTTATATAAGGTTCATCATGGATGAGCGATTTGGTGAATTTATACAAGGTTTATGTGGTAGGTGCGTTTGACAAAAAAAGGATAATTATAATGGAATATGATATGCATAATTCTCTCTCTCCCACTAAATTATAGTGTTGGTTTAGGGAGGAAAGAAGGTTTTATAGAAGGTAATGGAAAAATGAATGATGATTAGTAGAAAGGAAAAGTAATTTGAAAGGAAGAAAGCAGATAAGAGTATTTGGTCCAAACAATCCGTAAGATGCCACGTGGGTCCACAGATTTGAAGGTGGCACTAGAGCCACTAGTCTCCATCTCTTGTCCCTCTGTTAATCTTTTTGATTCAAGTCAAGTCGCACCTGGAGAGAGCTTGGAGTTGTGTGTGAGTGTGAATGGCTTGGAGTTGTGTGTGGTCATCCACAGCTCTCCCAGGCTCTGGTAGAATAATAGCAGCTCCCAAGCAGATTCCATCTCTGTGCAGCTGTGTGCTGAAGAAGAACGGATTCCTCACCAATAACCATTTGGATTTGGTAAAAGTAAAAGGCTCCATCCCATTCCCGGTAGTGAAAGCATCGGGTGGAGGAGAAGGAGAAGGTGAAGAAGAGTACGAGGTAGAAATAGTGCAACCGTATGGGATCAAATTCGCCAAGGGTAGAGATGGAGCTACTTATATTGACGCCATTGCGCCCGGAGGATCAGCTGATAAAACTGGCATGTTCACAGTTGGGGATCGGGTCATTGCCACCAGGTATTTCATTTCATATGTTTATTCATGCCCTAGTTAGCTTATAGCTTAAATCAGAGTGATTGCAGTGCAGTATTTGGGGAGGAAATCTGGCCTGCTGCTGAATATGGAAGAACAATGTACACCATCAGACAGAGAATCGGCCCCTTGCTCATGAAAATGCAGAGGAGATATGGTGGGTCATCATTGATTCGATCTTTCTTTCTTTACATACTCCATTGAATTTATGTTATCAGGAAAGATGGATTACACGGGAGAGCTGACGGAGAAGGAAATCATCAGATTCGAGAGGAACTCTGGTGTTGTTAGCAATAGAGTCAGGGAAATCCAAGTGAATCACTCTGCCCTTCCCTGCCCTGCCCTGCCCTGCCCTGCCCTATATGTTAGGAGTAAATGTGTATTAATTAATGTGTGGGTGGGTGTAGATGCAAAACTTCTTGAGAAAGAAAGAACAAAAGGAACAGAGAGAGAAGGACCTCCGTGAAGGATTGAAGCTTTACAAGTAAGTAACTGGACTGCAGTCTACTTTTACAACACTACAATGGAGTAATGGACTAATTACTATTATGTATGTTTGAAGGAGTGGCAAATATGAAGATGCTCTGGAGAAGTTTGAGTCGGTGCTAGGATCCAAACCAGATCCAAATGAAGCTTCGGTAGCCAGTTACAATGTAGCTTGCTGCTACTCCAACCTTGATCAGGTAACACTAACACTAACACTAACACTAACACTAATCTTGATCAAATGGAAATCCACACTCACTGTTTTCCTACTTGCAGATTCAAGCTGGACTGTCTGCTCTTGAGGATGCTATGGAAGCAGGATTTGAGGACTTCAAGGTTTGTTTTTATAAATATCCCCCTTATTCAAAACCTCGCTAAAATTCTCGTATCCTTTTTTGACAGAGAATTCGAACAGATCCGGACCTTGAGAATATCAGGAAATCCGACGAATTTGAGCCCCTCATGAAGAAGTTTGATGAAACATTTATCAACGAAAATGCCATCAATGCTCTCAAATCTCTATTTGGATTCGGCAAGGGATGAGCATTACAGAGAGCTATGAGAAAAGCAACATATATACTCCGATTATTTTTTTGAACACTGCTTGTTTCTATATTCTATCAAGGAACAGATTTCTAACATTTTCTGTTATGAGGCTCAGTAGCCACAATGTAATACTAGTAATAAAGATCATTTTTTTGTTACTCTTAAAAAAGAATCGAGTACAAGTTGGTTGCAGAAATGAAACAAAAAAAATCACCTAAAGCTGCATCAAAGAATGACACAAAGACAGCGGTTGCTTTCTTCTTCATTTTCCATATACCCTGTTTCACTGACACAAGATATTTAAGATTAAGAAATCACTTGAATTACAATGGTGCAGAAACCAGCATTGTCAAGAGTGGAATTTAAAAAAAAAATTGGAATCACCTGGATTCAAACACCTTTATCTCAGCAAGTTGTTTCCCAAACTCATCCATCCACTGTACTCTTTTCTTCTCAACCTGCTCACTAGGAAGCTTTCTAATACAGCTTTTCGGTACGCTCTTCGCTTCATCCACACAAGATGACACAGCAATCTGTGGAGTGTTTTCCAATTTCAATGGCCCCGGAGTGTAAAGATGAGCAGCAGAAGGCTTACAGAAGCACATGAATGGACAGTGGATCTTGCAAAACAGAACCCTCATGAAAATTGTTTCCCTCATCACCTCTTCATTTTCATATGTCACCTATGGAAACACATCCATCGCTGCTTCACCAATGCCAATTCGCCAAATCTTTGCTTCTTTCCATTAATTTAGCAGCAATTATAAATAACAGCAGATAGTAACAAGATTCAGAGTTGAAAAACAAGTTGAATCCTTGCTGAATGAGATCACAAGAGAGGAATCCTCTTCTCTAAATTTCTACAAACACAAATGTAGTTAAAATTACTATTGCAAGACAAAATGCAGCCACATATATCCAAGTTTCAAGACAGAAAGATAGATTCATGAGTGAGAAAAAAAAGCTGAATACAATGGAAGGTGTACAAAAAGAAAAGGGAGTGCTTAAATATCGTGTATTTTAACTGCTGGGGTGGTGTAACTCGTATTCTTACCAAACTTTGCAGAATCAAAGGCTTCCTTTCTTTGCCTAGTCGACAACAGATGAACATCTTATCAAACGACAACGGATATTAGCATAATTCTGTAGTAGTAATATAAAATGTAATACATTACATGGAGAGCACGAAGTGGTACATATTCTACGGATGTTTGATTTTTACTAATAAACAAAAAGATTGTCCTTGATCATACGGCAAGGGACCCTCCCCCCCCCACCACATCCTTTTAATGATAAGGTATCAAATGCTTTTTTAACTTGTCTCAAACCCTCATTTAAAATGTTATCTATACCTAAGATTGCCATATTGCAAACAATTCATTTTTTCTTTCTTTCTTTCTTTCTTTCTTTCTTTCTTTCTTTCTTTCTTTCTTTCTTTCTTTCTTTCTTTCTTTCTTTCTTTTAGGTGGTTAGTGAGTTCAACTCAAGAGTCATTGATCGGGTTGACCCCAAAAGAATCAAAACTATAATATATAAACCTACAAGGGTAGCTAATATAAGAAACATAATCAATGACAAACCTAATCTATACATCAACAATCCATAGTGTAAAATTAAACCTTCCCTGATTTATTCTTTTATGTTAGGTATATAAGCTAGGGGGCACAAATTTAACTCAAAATTATGGTTAAAGGTAAATGGTTGACCCCAGTTCGTGTGGAATAGAATAGTTTTATTACCCCACACTTTTATGTTTTTCATACTTTTTGCTGCTTACAAAAAAAATTTCATTACCAGAAAAACATTTGTAAGGAGCAGATTGTAATCTTGGATTCTATTTCTCAGGATTTGATTAGAAGTTGCATCAATTATGGGAGGGTTGCACATGCCTGTACAAATGGTGGGGCTGCTACTGATGAGGAGCATGAAGTGTGGTTGGAGCCACATCATTATAAAGCTGCTGCTTTTACTAATTCCCAGCTAAAAGTATCCATGTTTTCCTTTTATATTTAATTAAATTTTTTTACATTTTCTAAGAAAAAGGACAAGTGTTTTGTTAACATAGAGTTTGACAATTAGTAAAGGGTTGCCCCTCTTGTCCTTTCTTAGACCAACACCCAATACTAGCAATGGATGGATAATTGAATCAAGCATCATCAGGGGTGGAGCCATTATTACTCTCAACTAAGAAAAAAATCTGCGATCCAATGCCTGAATAGTAAGTCATTCAGGAAACATTTGAAATCAACACTTTCCTACTACTTAGTAAGCCATTTCAAATGTCAGAAGATGGTTATGCAATAATTAGTAGTAGTTGAATAACAATTAAGGGTGATGAAAAAGCAGGAACAAGTAATATGTCAGATGAACATTCTGGGTCCATAAGTGGCTATTCAGCAAGTTAAAACGGGCAAAGAATAAGTACTCAACAGAAAATCATTTCAAGAAACATGATTGAGACAGCATAGTCCCAGTATTCATCATTCAATCCATTTGCATTTCTGGATCATTGTCTTGCTCCAGAGGTGCAGAAGAAGACGCTGCAGATGTGCTCTTCTGTCCTGATCCACTGGCCCCTTGTTCTGGCACCCTCTCATCCGCCACCAAATTGCTCAGCTTATCCTACAAATTAGGAACACATGAAAACACAATTATAAGCTCCATTCAATATGCTGTATACAGAATTAAGTATATCTATGTATAAGTGCATTTGTTCTGATCATCCAAACTAAGTATTTTTTCGGACAAAAAAACCAAGAACCTACAAATAACCAAGAATCTCAGCAAAGGTAACCATCTTTCTTTCTTGCAGCTTTTCTACAATCCACTCATGTAACTCCAGCTGAAAAAAATCATCATATCAGCATACTATTAGAAACACAGTTTATCTAATACACGTAATCTAACTGACTAACAGTTGATCTCAGCTAAATGTCAAGTTAAAATACAACATTATTGTTTCAAAACCTTATCAACAAATCCTGTAAGTGACTCAAAATTTAATAAAGCAACACTTCTTTATGTGGACAGAGGGATCTACTTGACTTGTATATAATACTCCTATCAAGAAGAATTCAAAACATGGAATGATAACAGTTGGACATTTGGATCACAAGAAAATTTATCCCAACTTTGAGATGCCTAATAATGTTAAATTCAAATTGAACATTCACAAGACATAAAACTATCACCTGAAGACATTACTCATGTGGAATACTGTAAGAAGGAAGGAAAAATAAATGGAGTAGTGACAATAAAATAATGGAAGGTGTACATTGCCAATTACCTCATGTCAATTATTTTTATGATCCTATAAAAATAAAGGCGGCAAGAAAACAGAACGGCACTACAGATTGATAGAGCACCTCTGATTGAGAGAGCAGGAAAGAATATGAGGTTAATGAAGATATTGGATCAAAATTTAATTAATATTTTTCTTTTTAGTTACTGCAATGGCCTTGTTCATGGGCCTAATTAGGTTAGGTTACTTAAATGGGTAGAGTAATTGGTTTTCAACCTGGTGGGTGTTGCAGGGTCTTGACTACATATCATTCGCCATCTATTCCAATTTGATAATTGTCTTCACTCTATCAAATTAGTTCGAGCTTTGGCAGCATGAGGAAGAATTAATGAGATATTAGAGAAGATGGAGAAGACAATTCAAAGGGTGATTGCTGAGAACAAGGCTATTTTGTCTAGCGGAGCAGTGTTGGGATAAACAGATCTCATTGCTCCCATTCAAGCACAACACGTGAAAAACTCTAAAAAATCGGGTGAAATTTTTTTACAAAGGAATTTAAAAGAATCAAATATAAGATTAAAGTGTATTTGAAATGAATATCAAGATCAAGGGGCCTCCTTAAATAGCACTAAGATCCCTCCCCTTTTACTCTTCATCCGATGTGGGACAAAAGAAATAAAAGAAATCACTTCTTTTATCTTTGACAAACCCAACAATCTCCACCTTTTATTCTCAACCCCCAAGAATCCTATCCTACCATATGAGTAGGTCACCTTCCATTCTCAACCCCAAGAATCCTATCCCATCCTATGAGTAGGTCACTTAAAATCAACCATTTTAAGAAACCCTATGAGTAGGTCACTTAAAATCAACCATTTTAAGAATTTCCTGCGACACATATCGAAAATACTTATTGATATTTATGGTGTTACTTCCAGTCTCTTGGCTCCCCTGGAAGTCCATCAGCCATCGATATACATTCACCACACACCCTACATCCACGCTTAGTCAATGTTCGTGTACGAACTTGTGGACCAGCTAACATTATTACATCTTTTTCCATGACAACTGAGCATGTCATAAGAATCACTAATAATATTAACTCAACATTTGGAGTTGTTTGTCACACCAGCTTCTCCTTGACCAGCTGCCGTCACCATTGCTCCACCTTAACTAATTACCGTGTTATTGCTCCACCTTGAGCAATTACCGCCGTTGTATTGACATGACATCGCTGCCTTCTACCGCCAAGCTACAACAGGCTTAACCAAACTCTTTTCCTACTGAAATTGTCGTCACTTGAAGTTAATTTTAACCCTCCGGAATTCACGATATTTTTCCCCACTTATCGATCCGCTACTCTTTACCAATCTAGCGCCACCGATACCAAGCATCACATCGTCATCTTTCCCGGTCAATCACCGCTTACTCACGCCACTAGTCATTACCAGAAAAGACTCATTCCTTTCAAACCTTCCTGACCTGACATCTATGAAAAATCTCATGCCGCTATTAAGCCAACTCTACCAACGGAAGTCTCAGCACATTGCTGCAGGTCCAAGAAATCCGTCAAAAACTGTTGTCTCGCAAATCCTACCCTTGTTGCGGCACTGTCGCCACTGTCCGACGACTTTCACTGCAAGGAAAGAGATGCCACCGCATCCGACTGATCTTCTGACCTCCTTGTGCCACTAGCTTTTCTCACTTCTTTCATGCCACCCTTAGCTTAATGAATAACCCTCTTATAAAGTCTTTTCTAATGGGAAGGTCAGACTATGCTGCAATCACATAGCATACTAAGAACTTTATAAGTGCTCGAATCAGACTCTGATATCACTTGTTGGAATAAACATACTCGTTCATTTCTAAGGGACAAATAAAGAAGAGCATAAAAAATACAACACAAGAATTTACGTGAAAAACTCCATAACCGCTGACCGAGAAAATATCACTATGTGAAAAATTTTACAATTTACACAAAATTTCTCTCTCCCGACCCCAATCCCACACTATTACAAATCTTTGACTAATTCACACGAAAGGAATTTAAAAGAATGAAACAGAAAGATTAAATTGTACTTGATTGATGCACTTAATATCAAGACCAATGGCCTCCTTAAATAGCACTAAGGATCCCTCTTCTTTTACTCTTCATCTAAGGTGGGACAAAAGAAATCCCTTCTTTAATCTTTGACAAATACAACAAGCAGTTGATAGAGCACTTCTGATTGTGAACATGTACAAACAGATAGCAGCAAAGAATATGGTTTTATTGGAGATATTGGATCGAATTGAATTAATTTATTTAATTACTTTTTATTTAATAATAATGGGGCTTGTTCATGGATTTAAGGGTTATTAAATATCTGGAGTAATTCTTAGAGCGAGAATTTTTGGTGATGTTTGATTTAGGTTTTTTATTTCAAATATAGATTTATTAAATCTCCCCTATATACCCATACTAACCCTATTAACACTTACCCACCCCTTACTATATATTATCTCTCCTCAATTAATATATTTTTTCTTTCTCTCTCTTACTTTTATTCCTTCTCTCACCTCAATTAATACTTAATTTGACATAAAATTTAAATCTATCATATTTTAAAACAAACATAACAACTATAAAATAACATTATTCACTGGTTTATTAAATCAACTTAAATCCAAAACAATCACCCCCTTATATTATTGACAATTTGAAGAGTTACTTATCATTCATCATCTATTCAATTTTTATAATTGTCATTGCTTTATCATGGATTGTCTTAAAATTCAGCCTTGTATATAAGACTTCCAAATGGATGTTGTGCCGCTTAATTTCCAACATTAGAATTTTAATGTGGAAAAATGTGGGAAAATTGCACATAAACAAATCTACAATCAACCTATGTCACATTAACTCAAGATGAAATGGAAGAGAGTATTATCTTTGGATCATGGTTACACCTTCCAATAATTAAAACAAGAATAGACTTAATTTTTTATAAGCTATACAATATGTTACAGCTAACACAGAGAGATGTATAAGAAATCAAATATATAGACGCAAGTATCAACTAACCAGACATACTAAGACATATAAGACTGTTGAATCAAATTAGTGATACAAGGTTCATGCAAAGAAAAGAAACCTTATAACTCAACCATTAAATGAAAATCATAATTTTAAAATAAAATTAAGAAAAAAAGTTAACCAACATAAAAAGAGAAGAGGGAAAAAAGCATGCATCAATTGATTTAACATACATTTCTTAAATTCAAACAAAACAAAAAATATGCTTATTATATAGATAAAATATTTTTATTTGTAGTTAAAGTATGTCAATAATTAATCATATTATAACACCTTAAAATCATAATTTAATTCATCATGTATCGTACTTTAGAAAACATATTTTAACAATTATTAGACATACTTAATCTATATAATTGACATACTTTAAACTTCTCACAAACCGTCTCACATAAAACACTAAGAATCATTCTCAAATAGGAGATTGATAAATGATAATCATCAGTTCTGCTCCACACTGATATATATATATATATATATATATATATATATATATATATATATATATATATATATATATATATATATATATATATATAAATAAAGATAACTTGCTACAATAGCCTTACAGACTTAAAAAAATCTTTTGTACCAACATTTTAAGGCAAAAGTAAAAAATACCAAAATGAAGAGAAAGCACTTGACTCTGATATTAATTTTTTTAAAAAGCCAATATTGAATCGACTTTTTTATTTAAAAAAGTTGACTCGATACTGACACGATATTAATATAAAAAAAATTGACTCGATAATGATTTTTTTCAAAAATTAATATCGTGTCAATATCGAGTTTTTTTCATCATTTTGGGCATTTTTTTTTTGCCTTAAAATGTTGGAAAAGAATATTTTTGAAAACTCTAATTCCATTATATCTATTTATAAATATAAATATTACTTAAACACACAGTCTCACAAACTAAACATGAAACAATATCAAACTAGCACTGAGCCTGATTAATAACTATCACCCCTAATACTGATACCAACATGGTAAACTTAAATATAGAACATCAATAAAAAAAAATTGTTTCATCAACACGTTGTATACGCAAAATATATGTTATGAATATATTTTGAAATAATCCTCTCTATTTTTTTAAAATAATATTTTCATTATTTGATATAAAATTATTTTGATAAAAAAAAAAAAGAAATACAAAAAATTTATTAAAGAATAAATGATTTTAAGGATAAAATATTTCAACAATAAAAAAAATTAATTTTATTAATTAAAATAAATTATAATACTCTTGTAAACATCACAAATCCTATAAATACGCACAACTTTATCTATAGAAAAAAACCTAATAATATCAACAAATGAGTCAAATTTAAATTCTGCCTGAATATTCATATTTAAGGTATGATACTCAACGGATAAGCTCAAATTGTTTTCGCAAAATCTCTTAAAAAATCAAGGTAGTATACGCAAAATATATGTTATGAATATATTTTGAAATAATTCACTCAAATTTTTTAAAATAATATTTTTTTAATAATATTTCCATTATTTGATATAAAACTATTTTGATAAACAAAAAGAAATACAGAATTATTTTAATAAAAAAAGAAATACAGAAGAATAAATGATTTTTAAGGATAAAATAATTATGTAGCAAATTTTCTATACAATAGCCGTTACTAAAAAATAAAAATAATTTCTGTTAAAATCATACAAACTATATAAATATTAAATAATTTTATTAAATTAAATGAAATATAAATTAAAAATATTTAATGAAAGAAAATATAAATGTTAAAGAATTTTATTAAATTAAATGAAACAGGTTTGTTAAAGAAACATGTCAATATTTAGGGAAATTTAAAATATCATATTTTATAGTATATTATATTAATATATTTTAGTTTTAGGTTTATTTATTTCCTATAATTGATGTACACATGTATATATTTTCATATTGAAAAAAAATTACATAAAAAATTATTTGGCAAACTATATATATATAAAATTAACATCTCATACAATAAAATCTCATAATATTATGATATAAAAAATTTTTCAAAGGTAAGGAAAATTTAGAGTATATGAATAAGAACTCAATTAGCATGTAATGGTATGGAAAATTAAGGTGTAGAGATGTTACAATGGCATAATTCTGGCCAGCCTCAAAAGCAAATTTCTGATGAGTGATAGCCTGTGAATAGAAATGGGAGAGACTGTTAGCAGTATTTTGAAACATGGCATATAAAGTTCTCTCATTCTCATCAATAGCTGTGATCTCCATCTTTCTTTTACCCATATATATGTTGTTTTTGAGTGTGGGTTGCTTTTTTTTTTTTTTTTGCAGAGTATGAGAATCGGGTAGGAGTTTAAAAGGAGAAAAAAAGACAGCAAGGAATGAGATTTGGTTACAGTTGTACAATAAATGGGCAGCATCTCCTTCAATTAATTACAGATGAGTGAGTAAGTTAGAATCATGCATCCACTCTAACGGACCTCCTCTCTCTCCAAACCACCGCAATTTCTCTCTCATCCACACGGTTAACACACACTTAATTTTTGCATGCAATATCTCACCCCCTCCAAATGATATGAAGTGAATAACTTTGATTTGAAATGGACAAATTGGAGATAATATGCACCCAAGAGAGAAATTGTCAAGAGTCTCTTATTAGATAGTTCTCCAATTTTTCATTATTTTATCACTGATAACTAAATTTTCACTTTTACCCCTTTACAGTATTTCCAAATTTGCGTAAACCACAGCCTCAAAATTTTAACCTATTAAGTTTGTTCGATTGTTCAAGGCAAAAGGGGTTGGAATTACAATTAATATTTATTGTTTTACATATTAAAGTTATCACTTTAGTAATTACAAATTACAAATATAAATATTACACTACTACTTTTAACACATTACAAATATATAAATATTACACTGCTTTTCATCACCCTAGTAATTATAAATTACAAATTACAAATATAAATATTACACTACTTTTCACAATATAGTTCTTTTCTTGCAATGTTTCTTTTCCTATATTCACATATTTAGTGTTTACTACTTACTAGTAATTCCGTCCGTGCGTTGCATGAAAATAATTTTATTATAAGATTATTAATTATATATTTTTATTTTTATAATTTTTATCTTGAGTGATATATTTGTACTTATTTTGTTCGAATTTTGTGTGGTTTGAAATTTTGTTGTAGTTTATTTTTTAAGTTTATGTTTATAAGTAACCCATTTGTGTTTTGCACAGATATTATTATATTAGGAATGGTGTCTCAAATGATAATATTTGAACCTGAAAATAAAATTAAAAAGAAGAACAAAAGATAGAATATTAAAATATAAAAATAGAATTTATAGAATTATTATAAAATCAAACACAAAAAAAGAAAAATTAAAAAGAATGATATCTCAAATGAGAATGGTAGGACCAACAAATAAGATAAAATATGAGATGATTGAACTAAGAAATAATATAAAATAAAAGTATTAAAGAAGAACAAAAGTTAAATTATAAAAATAGGGTTTATAGCGTTATTCAAAAAAATACACAAAAATCGAAGAGAAAAAAATAAGATAACAAAAAATTAAAAAGTATAATGATACCTTTAAGGAGAATGAGTGAAACTGCATATAAAGATCAAATAAAAATATAAAAGACAAACAAATTAGCGTATATTACAAATAATATGAAAGTGGAATCTGTAAAAGAGAAAAAAAAAGAAGCATTAGAGAAAAAAAATAAGAGGATTAAAAAGAAGAACAAAAGATAGAATATTAAAATATAAAAATAGGGTTCATAGAATTATTATAAAACAAACACAAAAAAAGAAAGAAAGACAAAAAAAAATATATTCCCTCAAATGAGAATGCATGATTGGACTTACAAATAAGTTTAAATATAATAATAATTAAACCTAAAAATAATATAAAATAAAATTATAAAAGAAGATAAAATAAATTAAATTATAAAAATAGAGTTTATAGAATTATTAAAAAAACATAAAAATCAAAGAGAAAAAAATAAGATAATAAAAAAATAAATAGTATATTAATACCTTTAAACAGAAAGGTTGAACCTACATATAAAATCATATAAAAGTATAAAAGACAAAATAAATTAGAGTAGATTATAAATAATATGAAATTAGAACCTGTAAAAGAGAAGAAAAAGAAGAAGCATTAGAGAAAAAAAGAAGAACAAAACATAAAATATTAAAATATAAAAATAGGGTTTATAGAATTATTATAAAGCAAACACAAAAATTGAAGAAAAAAAATAGACAAAAAAAAAGAATGATACCTCAAATGAGAATTATTGGACCTACAAATAAGATCAAATATGAGAATGATTAAATCTAAAATTAATATCAAATAAAAGTATAAAAGAAGATAAAAATAAATTAAATTATAAAAATTGAGTTTATAGAATTCTTAAAAAAAAACATAAAAATCGAAGAAAAAATAAGATAATAAAAAATTAACAAAAAGTATAATGATACATTTAAAGTAATATTGGACCTGCATATAAGATCAAATAAAAATATATAAAACAAACAAATTAGAGTAGATCAAATAAAAGTATAAAAAACAAACAAAAAAATCAAATAAAAGTATAAAAGACAAACAAATTAGAGTAGATTATAAATAATATGAAAGTAGAGTTTGTAAAAGAGGAAGAAAAAAAAGAAGCATTAGAGGAAAAAAACAAAAAGAGGATAAATTAAATTATAAATATAGAGTTTATATAATTATAAAAAAAACACAAAAATTAAAGAGAAAAAAAATTAGATAACAAAAAATTACTAAAAAGTATAATGATACTTTTAAGGATAATTATTTAACCTACATATAAGATCAAATAAAAGTACCCCTTTCGTCCAATTATAATGGTTACATATTTTCATTTTGGGCGTCTCATCCTAACGGTTATATTTTCCTTTTTAGCATATGAGACCCACACAAATTAATTATTTCGCTTTCCATGGGCCCACTCATCCCACTAATACAACTACCTACTTTATATTAAATTATTATTTCTCTCATTCAATACATATTAAAATATTATATTTATTAATCCTCGTGCAAACAACAAACGTAACCAAAATGATGGGACGAAGGGAGTATAAAAGACATACAAATTATAGTAGATTATAAATAATATTAAAAGTATAATATGTAAAAGAGAAGAAAAAGAAGAAGTATTAGAGAAAAAAACGAAAAAAAATGATTAAAAAGAAGAACAAAAAAAATATAAAAATAGGGTTAATTGAATTATTATAAAGCAAAAAAACAATTAAAGAAAAAAAGATAGACAAAAAAAATATTATAACTTAAATGAAAATGATTGGACCAACAAATATGATCAAATATGATAATAATTAAACCAAAAAAATAATATCAATGTATAAAAGAAGATAAAATAAATTAAATTATAAAAATAGAGTTTATAGAACTATTAAAAAAATAAAAATCGAAGAGAAAAAATAAGATTACAAAAAATTAAAAAGTATAATGATACCTTTAAGGAGAATGGTTGAACCTACATATAAGATAAGTATAAAAGACAATACAAATTAGTTTAGGTTATAAATAGTATGAAAGTAGAATCTATAAAAGAGAAGAAAAAGAAGAAGCATTAGAGAAAAAAAAATAAAAAAAGATGATTAAAAAGAAGAACAAAAGAAAGAATATAAAAATATAAAAACAAAGTTCATAGAATTATTATAAAACAAATACAAAAATTAAAGAAAAAAAGATAGAAAAAAATGATACCTCAAATGAGAATGATTGGACCTACAAATAAGATCAAATATGAGAATGATTAAACCTAAAAATAAAATCAAATAAAAGTATAAAAGAAGATAAAATAACTTAAATTATAAAAATAGAGTTTATAGAATTATAAAGAAAAAACACACAAAAATCGAAGAAAAAAAATAAGATAACAATAAATTACTAAAAAGTATAATGATACCTTTAAAAATAATGATTTAACCCGCATATAAGATCAAATAAAAATATAAAAGACAAACAAATTAGAGTATATTATAAATAATATGAAAATAGAATCTGTAAAAGAGTAAAAGAAGAAGTATTAGAAAAAAAATATAAAACATGATTAAAAAGAAGTACAAAAGATAAAATATAAAAATATAAAAATAGGGTTCATGAAATATTACCTTAAATTAGAATGATTTGACCTACAAATAAGATCAAATATGATAATAATTAAACCTAAAAATAATATCAATCAAATAAAAGTATAAAAGAAGATAAAATAAACTAAATTATAAAAAATAGATTTTATAGAATTATTAAAAAAATAATACAAAAATCAAAGAGAAAAAAAAATAAGATAACGAAAAAATAAAAATTATAATGATACCTTTAAGGAGAATGATTGAACATACAAATAAGATCATATAAAAGTATAAAAGACAAAACAAATTAGAGTATATTATAAATAATATGAAAGTAGAATCTATAAAAGAGAAGAAAAAGAAGAAGTATTAGAGAAATAATAATAATAAAAAGATGATTAAAAAGAAGAACAAAAGAAAGAGTATTAAAATATAAAAATAAGGTTCATAAAATTTTTATAAAGAAAACACAAAAATTAAAGAGAAAAAAGATAGACAAAAAAAAAGAATATACCTCAAATAAGAATGATTGGACCTAGATTTAAGATCAAATATGATAATAATTACACCTAAAAATAATATCAATAAAAAAGTATTAAAAAAGATAAAATAAACTAAATTATAAATATGGAGTTTATAGAATTATTAAAAAAATACAAAAATCGAAGAGAAAAAAATAAGATAACAAAAAATTAAAAATTATAATGATACTTGTAAGGAGAATGGTTGAACCTACATATAGGATCATATATAAAAGTATAAAAGACAAAATAAATTAGAGTAAATTATAAATAATATTAAAGTAGAATCTATAAAAGAGAAGAAAAAGAAGAAGCATTAGAGAAAAAAATAATAATAAAAAGATGATTAAAAAGAAGAACAAAAGAAAGAATATTAAAATATAAAAATTGGGTTAATAGAATTATTATAAAGTAAACACAAAAATTAAATAAAAAAAGACAAAAAAAAGAATATACCTTAAATAAGAATTATTGGAACTACAAATAATATCAAATATGATAATAATTACCTAAAAATAATATCAATCAAATAAAAGTATAAAAGAAGATAAAATAAATTAAATTACAAAA
Source organism: Pogostemon cablin (assembly GCA_023678885.1). Taxonomy (NCBI): domain Eukaryota; kingdom Viridiplantae; phylum Streptophyta; class Magnoliopsida; order Lamiales; family Lamiaceae; genus Pogostemon; species Pogostemon cablin. Next base: position 20,595,208 of record CM042986.1, on the reverse strand, counting down.
ATAGAGTTTATAGAATTATTAAAAAAAACCACTAAAATCGAAGATAAAAAAAATAAGACAACAAAAAATTAAAAAATATAATGATACCTTTAAGGAGAATGATTGAATCTACATATAAAATCATATAAAAGTATAAAAAAAATAAATTAGAGTAGATTATAAATAATATGAAAGTAGAATCTATAAAGAGAAGCAAAAGAAAGAAAAAAAATAAAAAAAAAATGATTAAAAAAAGAACAAAAATAGAATATTAAAATATAAAAATAGGGTCATAGAATTATTATAAAGAAAACACAAAAATTGAAGAAAAAAATATAGACAAAAAAAAGAATAATACCTCAAAAGAGAATTATTGGACCTACAAATAAAATCAATTATGAGAACGATTAAACCTAAAAATAATATCAAATAAAAGTATAAAAGAAGCCGTAGATAAAAAAAAACTAAAAGAGAATTAAAAAGAAGAACAAAAGAAAAAAAAATTAAAAAGTATAATGATTTCTTTAAGGAGAACGATTGAACCTGCATATATAATCAAATAAAAGTATAAAAAATAAAACAAATTAGAGTAGATTATGAATAATATGAAAGTAGAATCTGTAAAGGAGAAGAAAAAGAAGAAACATTAGTAAGGAAAAAAAAAGAGGAATAGAGTAAGAATTTAATTAGGTAATGAAAAAATTTATATGACATAATTTTAAAGAATCAACAATCATGATTGAAAGTAAATATTTATAGAGATGATTATAATAAAAATAAAATTGATATATTAATTGAAATTAAGCATATATTGATTTAAGATTAATCAAATTTGAAAAAATATTTCCTATATTTATCAAATTTATAGTATGCAATAAAAAATTAAAATTTAAATAATTAAACCCATTATTAGTATAATAATAATCTATTAAAAGTATTAATTGAACGGTTAAGATTAAAATTAAGTTGGACGGTTAAGATTAAAATTGAATTATTTATAAATAAAGTAAAATTGAAAAAAAATTGAAAACAAAAGTGAAAATTCAAGTTTACTTTTATATATATATATATATATGTATAGATTAGATGAACTTTTTATATTTTTATTTTTAATAAATAAAGTCATACAAGGGTATGTATAATTAATAGCTTTTTTCTTTTTTATAATGGTACTCCCACCATCACCCGTATGTATATATGGACACGTATGGTATGCGGACGCATTATTTAAGAAAATTTGATTTTTATTTATTTATTTTTTATAATACTATAAGATAAACTGGAAGCTGGAATCACCGGGAATTTGCAAAAAAATGTACTCGACTTTAAATTCATATTGCAACTAGAACCACAGAGCCTTGCTTGGTGGCTTATGTGTCCCTATTGTTCACATCACCTTCCACATGTATATATTAACAAATAATTATAGCGAATTTTTAGTACTATTAAAAACAAATATATGTATTATTGAATAACAATTAATACGCATATGAGGGGATAAAAAAAAAATTTGTCTCATAAGTTTGGCCATGTACAATTTTTGCCCCAAAAAAGATAACATTTGGGCATTTGTCCCATTATCTTCATAATTGCGTCAATGTTGCCCCGTTTTCGCCGGAATTTGACATTTTCGCCAGAATTGATCACGTGCATTTCACGTGACATCGGATTTGGTATTTCCCGGGGGAAAATTTTTTTTTGCCCCGTAAGTTTGGTCATGTACACTTTTTTGTCCCAAAAAATATAAGATTTGGGCATTTGTCCCAATATCTTTATAGTTGCGCCAATTTTGCCCAATTTTTCACTAAATTTGTTATTTTCACTAGAATCGATCACATGCGTGTCACGTGATTATCGAATTTGGCATTTCCCGGCGAATTTATTGACCTGGCGACACAATGACATCCACATCAATAACAACAATGATAATATTTTATTAAAATTTAATTAAAAAAATACCCTCCATCCATGTACTCAATTCTCACGTGCCCTCCACGTACTTCCACCATCTTCGCAAATTCCCTCTTTTTGTCAATTAGAGGATCTCTCGTGTACCCTCTCACCACCATGTGCGCCAATTATTGGATCTTCCGCTTGCACCACCCTACTCACGTCACCAAGCTCCCCATCATCATCTACTTCCACAGCGGAGGATTCGTATTCTTGAGTGCCACCACTCCATATTCTTCCACGAGTCCGTAAGGTTGCTCACGTTCCTTCCCTCATCGCTTCAGTCGAGTAATACCTAGCATTGGAGAGTCGTCTTCTGGAGGCGTACGACGACTCATGCTAAAACCTAAGCACTCGCCGGTCGTGACGCCAACCCTTCGATCGAAGAATTCGTTGAATTCTCTAGGATTTTCCTAGAGAAGTTGGTAAAGGTGATGTATTGTAACACATAGGTCAAGGGATCAAATCCATACAATTATAATTTAATTTTTTATTTTATAAAGTGTTACATAAACTTTTTGTTGTAACATTTATAAAGTGTTACTAAAGTAAATGTAACAATTTTTTTAAGTGTTACTATATTAAGAAAAAGTGTTACATAAGACAATAGGTAACAAGGGCAATAGCGACACCTCTAAAAGTGTTATCTATCGTCTATAATAATACATTTAAGCCATTAGATAACATTTTTTACGTGTTACGTAAGGCCATTTATGTTGTAGTGGCAACCGTATGGTTGCTCACGTTCCTTCCCTCATCGCTTCCGTCGAGTAATACCTAGCATTGAAGAGTCGTCTTCTGGAGGCGTACGACGACCTCATGGACGAAGTGCAGTGGGCTAAAACCTAAGCACTCGCCGGTCGTGACGCCAACCCTTCGATCGAAGAATTCGTTGAATTCTCTAGGATTTTTCTAATGGAAAGTAGCGTCGCCGGCAACATTGTCTACCACGTGGGGATGCATGCACTTGATATTGATCTCCAGATCACAATTAGAATCGCGAGACTGATAATGAACCATCCATTCTTCAGTGGGGTGCGAAGGACTGAATCGGAGCTAAAAGAATGCCAAAGACCTCATCCTCCTCTGCATGGCTCCGATATCATGTGGTTGCTCGCACTTTCGGAGGGTACAAATTGAGGACATGTATACTATGATCCGTTCGTTGGTGGTAGGCCCTTGGAGGAGAAGATCCGATAGTTGCCGCCCATGTTGGTAAGAGGGTACACAAGGGATTCCTGATTGACAAGAACAGTGAGTTTGCGTAGATGGTGGAAGCACATGGAGGGCACGTGAGAATTGAGTTCATCGATATTGAGGGTATTTTTTAAAATTAAATTACTAATAAAATAATATTATTGTTAATGTGGATGTCACTGTGTCGCTAGATTAGGAAATTCGTCGGGAAATGCCAAATCCGATAATCACGTGACATGGACATGATCGATTCTAGTGAAAATATCAAATTTCGGGAAAAATGGGGCAACATTGGCGCAATTATAAAGATATTGGGACAAATGTCCAAATCTTATCTTTTTTGGGGCAAAAATTATACATTGCCAAACTTACAGGGCAAAAAAAAAAATTCCCGCCGTAAAATGCCAAATCCGATGATCACGTATCATGCACGTGATCGATTCCGGCGAAAACGAGGCAACATTGGCGCAATTATAAAGATAGTGGGACAAATTCCCAAATGTTATTTTTTTGGGGGCAAAAAAACATGGCCAAACTTACGGGGCAAAAAAAAATTTATCCCCTCATGAGTGAACATATTATCAACTCTTTCAATTCGTCTTACATATATCCGTCTCACAAGAGATGTCATTTTTACTAAAAATGTATTCTAAATTCTAAATTACCTTCTTTTTTCTTTTTTTTTTCTTTTTTAAATTCACATGAATGCCTCGTATAAGCCCTAATTCTAATTTAATTTAGAATTGGTAATCAATCAGTCCATTAATCCAAATCTATAATTGAGGCAGGGATGAAGAATTGATTAGAAGAAGGTGGTTAGTGGGAGAGAAAGTCAGAATGGAGGGATTAGATGATTGTGGACTGCTTCAACTCTTGAATGCAAATTCAAATGTTAATCAAATCTATCAACCATGCATTCTCTTCTTTATGCTGCCCATTACTTTACTTCAGTTACATCATAAATCTTCTATTTCGGGGTATTTTAATGAACCACCAGAGTGAGAGAAGAGAGAATTGGAGATGTGGGAAGGGTATTTTTAGGTATAAAAGAAATGAGCATAATAGTGAAAGTAGAACTACACGTTTGTTTGAGTTGAAAATTTTGAAGTTGGTATGGATGGAGCATCAAGTTGGAAAACATAGCATTAGGCTATCCTGCATCCTCCTACGCACAAGTAAATAAAATACCTCAGGATAGGATAATCAATCAATCCACCATCCTTGATGATGAGCAACACACACTACACTGCTACCTGTACGTGTTATTGAGAAGACGTCTTAAGCACAGGGAACGCAATAACATCTCGAATACTGGCTGAGTTAGTCAACAACATTACAAGCCTGTCGATGCCAATTCCCTGTAACAAAACAATACGTTAGTCAGATGCTATGCTGCAGAAACTAAAAAAGAGTGAGTGGATATCCATACCATTCCAGAAGCAGGAGGCATTCCGTATTCCAGAGCTGTCAAGAAATCTTCGTCAACCACCACATCATATGCACCATCATCCACTTTCTTGTCCTCTGCAACGCCTCTACCTGCATTCTTCTTATTATGCTGTCTCACTTGCTCTTCCAGTCGTTCTCTCTATGCCAACCCATATTCATTACACTACCACTTCCAAAAACATCATTCAAACAAAACCTTCCAAATTTATTTACCTGGTCCATAGGGTCCGTCAATTCTGAGAAAGCATTTGCCATCTCTCGACCACATACAAACAGCTCAAATCTCTCTGTCAAACCTGCATGCCTGACCATAATGTGGAAATAGAATTAAACACAAAGCCGTAAAATCCCAAGTATCAAAGCTTTCAGCACCTTCTATGTGGTTTAGCCAGTGGCGATACTTCAACTGGATAGTCCAACACAAAAGTGGGTTGCAATAGCTGTGCTTCTACCACTAATTCGAACACCTGAAAATACAATATATACAGTATTAAGGAGTTGTAACACGAACCTTAATTCATAGAATCCACCATCTTCAAAAGTTTACTTTTTTAAAACATAAAACAAATTATTAAACCAAGTTGGGCAGATCAACCTCATTAAGCACATGGCCAACAGATGGACACAATTCTATTGAACTTTTGTTTTGATCATCACCACGACTTTCTAGCATTTGCAGAGCAACTTCTTTTGCGGTAGTAAGATCATCACCGAACTCGTTGAAAGCAATGCCTGTAGCTTCTTTCACAAGATCGTGCATCGTCTCCCTCCTCCATGGTCTTTCCAAACATATCTCCAAGCCCTACAGCAAAGACTGAAGGATCAGTTGCTTACAAGGAAACCCCGAACGGGACTTCTCTAGGAAATCAGGAAAGTAACATTTTTAAGAAGGATATTTCTGGTCCTATGTTAATAAGAATGATAACACAATTTGGAAAAGGAATTTTAAACAGGAAGAGTATACCTGATAATCAAGGGTAAGTTTCCCATTAACAGCAAGTGCACAGCGCGTTACGATGTCTTCTGCCATATTCATCATGCTTTCATAGTCTGTATATGCTTCATACATCTAACATCACGTATAAACTATAATTAAACACTGATCACGTCAATTGAATTGGAAATTATGTACCGGAATTAGAAATTCAGTAGCCTATGGCGGTGAACTGTCATTTGAATTACTCATTCCTCAAGAAATTACAGTAACAAAAATTTGAAATTATTTACCTCAATGGTGGTGAATTCAGGATTATGACGAGTTGAAAGGCCTTCATTACGGAATATCCTTCCAATCTCATATACCTTTTCAAATCCACCAACCTGTCAATGGCCAATAAAAAACTTACTGCAACATGTAAAAGTTGCAACGATGTAATGATAAAGGATAAAAACAAAAGTAATAAGTGAAAGGGTGGGGGACTTAATAAAACAGGGCAGCAGTGACAATGATATATTGCAACAAATGTATTTTTAGTGATTGGAAATTCATTTATTCAAAAGAAAGGATGAGTGGAAAAATAACTACAAAAGCGAAATGGATTTTTTTAAAATGAAAAAGAAGAAGCACCAAGGCAACTTGTATGCCTATTCTGCTAAAGTAATCAACTGATCTTCGTATATTCAATTGCTTTTTCATATTAAGGAACAGAAATGAATGCAAGGTTTTAACATTAAAGGGAATCAGGAAAATGTATAAGAAACAGGTAAAAATATAAGCTCCTCAATAAGACTGCTAAGAAAATGATCATCATTGCAAAAACCAAGTTAGCACAACTCAAACATATAACTATAAAACTTCACCAGCATTCTTTTCAGATGGAGCTCAGTAGCAATTCGCAGATAAAGATCTTGCCCAAGAGAGTTATGGTATGTAATAAATGGCCTAGCTTCAGCCCCGCCAGCTGCACCCTATTAAACAAAACCAACAAGAAACTAAAAGTTAACAAAACATTGACTTTTGAACAAGTACAACAGCAAAGTATAAACCTATTTTTGATATATTCCCTAGCTCTCTGAAAACAGGAAGCAAATTTCAACTGAAAATAAAATGAAAAAGAGAAGAGGAGAGAGAAAATAAGCACTCATTAATTCTAAAATACCTGAAGAACTGGAGTTTCAACTTCCACAAAACCGGCAGATTCTACTGTCTTTCGTATTTCTGATATAATCTACAGAGAAATAGTTAGCACCTCAACCAGTTCAATCAATACAGAATGAAAGAAAAGAGAGTAAATAGCATTAAGTAAATATAACCTTAGCTCTTTTCCTAAATATGTCAGCTACCTCAGGATTTGCAATCATATCCACATACCTATATCCAAAAAATGGGGGAGATTAGCAAAGAAAAACAGAGGAAAATACTTTGTCGATTATATTAAAATGCTTACAATCTATTCGAATTTCCATGTACATGATCACATAAGGCCAGTTATAGAGTGTCTTAATCTTACCTTTGGCGATACCGCTTGTCTATGTCTGTCAGACCATGATATTTATCAGGCAGCGGAAGCAAGGATTTTGTAAGGATTGAGAATGAAACCACACAAACAGACAATTCCCCTGAAAAAAATTAAAACAATCTACTGTAGGATGGATGAGCCAATTACATCACCTTAATAGAGCTGGGAGAATTAATGAAAGGCGCAAACTTATGCCTTATAAGAAATTCCTTTCTAAACAACTTATATCATGGCCAGCATTAAGCTTAACAACTCAACATGACTCTTTCCTTGAGACCTGCCTAACCAGATAACTTCCAACAGTTAAACTTAAATTTCATTAAACCTTGTAAGATAGTAGAGCATAGTATGACACTGTTCTTTTAACAGAACAAACAGTCCTACCTTATATAACTAGGGTATATTAATAAAGAAACGAGAGTTACAAAAACAAAAAATCTGTGTGCTAGCACATAGAATTAAAACTAAAGAACATATGAATATAGGAGATGCTTCCTTGGAAAAGAAAACTATTGAAGACCTAATTACCTAAAAAGCAATGCACCCAAAACTAACAAGATAAATAAAAATAACGTTTCAATTGTTTGATATCAATAGATTCTTCTCCTCCTTTGTCTGAAGTCTAGTAATTATAAACTAAGCCATAACTTCTGTGAATGTCAATGCATATTTGGTGAATCGAATTGAATATATCTGATATGAGATATCAAGAAACTGCTCTTTCATCCTTTCTTTGATAGCCAAAAGCGACAGTGAGCCGAAAATGCCCAATTTAAAGAGATATAGTTTGGCACTCTTCGACTAGATAAAATGGAATATTAGGACAAGAAAAACATACCCTTTTCAGTGCGCTTTATTGAGCCTCTTGCCCCCAAAATGTCACCTATATCAACTAGTGTCTTCAAGTGATCAAATTGATCACTTAGAAGCCTTTCCTTCTCACAGTAAAGCTAAAAGCCAAAAGAAACACTCATTATCAAGCTGCAATCCAAAAAGTTTAAAATACCAACCACTGACTCCATACAAAACAACTTAAATAAGAAACAAGAAAAGAAGTTGATACCTAATATAAGTTAACATAATAATTAAATTGAGATTACTAGGTTTTCACACAGTGAAAACTGCCACTTTCTAAGGTTTCAGTACTCTCATCTAGCCAAATCTTCTTGAAATGACAACAAATAATAATGCTATGACAATCACAATAGAAGCAGAATCCACAACTACATCATAGAGGATTAGTTTAGACTTATGCTTTCATCATCACATGAATTTTGAACCTATTCTTTTGCAGTTATTACAATACTACTCAAATTTCTTAAGATGTGTATTCTTTAAATTCTTGATAGATCCTCTATGAATTCATTAGCTATCTTAGCTTTATTTGTAAAAACTATAAATGCACTGTTGTTCAAAGCAGACACGACTGTCTAGTTTATCTCTAAGATATTCCAAAGTTGTTCTCTAGAATCTTTTCTAAATATACGAAACTTAAAGTTGATGCAATCAAATATGCATATTGATTACAATAAGATATCAATTGTCAAATTAACATAATGTATTGACAGTTAAACTATCGACCAAAAGATAATCACTGAGGGTTTTCACTTGAACCAAGCTTTTATGACAACAAGAAACTAATTCACTGAACCAGTTTGACCATTTATAAATTTGTATTCCGACGTAAAGATATTTCCAGTACCTAAGGAATATCTGGAATCATGTCGACCACCGCGGTCCTTTTTATTTCCACTGACTATCTGCTAATTAAAATTCCAAAGCATGATTCAACCCATAAATCCAGATATTCCACCAAGCTTAATACATTGGTCAATTTTCTTTAAACACTATAGATTGAAGTCCGGATTTAATGACATCACATGTACACATAAGCAAGTGGACAAGGTGGTGCAACTAGAAATGGTGAACCTGGATTGTTCCTGAGTCATCCCTCAAAGTTAAAAATGCAAGCTTTCCAAAAGCCCTGCGAGCCACAATTCTTCCAGCGATAGATACTTGATCACTTTCACCAGTCAACTCTTCACCATTTCCCAGATTTATGTAAATCTCTTGAAGCTGATTTGCTGTATGAGTACGTTCCCATTCATAAGCATAAGCATCCAACCCCTTGCTCCTTAGCTCTTGCACCTATGCGGAACAACACAAGTCAAGCGTGATCACATTGTAAAGAGCAATACAATGTCAAATAATGCATTCTGAAAACAATCTACATAGCACATTTTCTACATCCAATTGATGCGCATTTCAGGTCCAAGTAACAGGCACCCTTAAACGTTATCAGCTTGAAAATGCATTATAAAGCTTCATTAACTCACAAAAGCTCATGAAATACACTAACAGAGGCGGAAAAACTTTAACTAAGAGAGGAGTTATAGATTACGATGCACCAATCATAATCATAAAAGTGTAAAACCATAATCACAGCAGGATAGGGTACCCATTCACTAAGTTTGAAATAGTTCAACATGGAAAATAAAGGATAGCAAGATCCGTGATTAAAGAATTAGCATAAATATCCCTACTTATACATTGATGAACTCAAAAATTTCAAGTTTGAAACAAGCAGCACGAATCCCGTTGAATTAACCACTTTACTGCTCATGGGGGAGCCAAAGATTATACCTTTTTAAGCCGAATTGCCCTCACGGCTTCTCTGTCTGAGGTGGAAGTTGGAGAAGGGGAGGGAGTGCGATTACGACCACCAGCAACGACGGTGGCTGAGGCGGGGGAAGAAGAAGAATAGCAACGGACAATTGAAAGAGTTCGCAGAGGAAAGCGAGTTTTATTGAATTTGGAAAGGGAGGCAAGATGAAGCAGTTGCTTCAGTTTCATGGGGTTCAGGGCAGCCTCCATTTTCGATTCTTTCTCCTGCTCTGCTCTTCAACTTTTATTATCTAAACCCACTCCAATCCTCCTCTTCTATTTTTTTTTTCTTTATTTTAAATATTAAATTCTACTCCTCGCAACTTATATACTATCCTCATTTATTTTAGGTAAAAACTCTGTGCACCCGGGTACACGGATCACATTCCGTGCGGTTTTAGAATTTTGTGTTAAATTGTATACCCTTTAGTATATAAATATGTACCCTTTATTTTCTAAAGAAAATTATTGTGTGTAACTGGGCGCATGAACAACACTCTGTGTGCCTTTAGAATTTTGTGTTAAATTGTATATCCTTAGTATAAAAATGTGCACCCTTTATTTTCTAAAGAAAAAAAATATTAATGAAAATTGTATACCCTTTAGAACAAAATGATGTACCTTTTATTAATTAAAGTGTATACCCTTTAGACCAAAGCAATGTACCCTTATCCATAATACTAAATTTCTAAAGGCGCACGAAATGTGTTCCCGTGCGCCCGGATGCACGCAAGCCTCACTCTTTATTTTATAGAAAAATTATGAAAATGAACCATTGATAATTTTTAAAAAAAAAATACCACTTAATATAATTATATAAATTCTTTTGAAAAAAGAAAACCATTTTTTCCCTCTTTTTTATGTACAAAAATATATTAATAGCATGTAGAGTAGTATATATAATTGTGTACACCAATGGTCATATGTTAATTAAGAGAGGGACTAGGGTGAGACCAGTCCCATGAAAAATTGGTGGAACCGAATCCTTTTTTATAGTTGGATCTTCAAATCGTTCAATTAGAAGAAGTCAAAATACATTTCGCGAAGCACTCTCCCAAAATTGAATAGGATTCCTCATACTTTCAATTTCTCCACGCCTGACATTAAAATCGAAGCCGTCTCCTTTGCCGGAACCCATTATTGATGTCCTCGTCGGCCCCATTCATCGTTGGATTCGTCTCCAGATCTGCTACTATGGCTTCTCTACTTCTCTACTTCTTTTCAGGCGTGTATTCGAGGGACTCCAGAGTGCCCTCCTCCACCGTTGCATTGAACTCGCCACAACCGTCCATGGCGTGGGCGCCGATGCCCACGTTGTCTTTGTCTTCACATGAATTCAACAACTTTTGTGGAATTTTATGCTCCCGATTTCTACTTTCTAATCATACCAATAATTCATTTTTCTTCTTGTGATGATTTCTTTGAGCTCAATGATCTATTTGTGAGATGACAAAAAAAATAGAGTTAATAGAGTAGCAGTTTCATTATTCATTACTGCTGTTAATTTTATGAAATAGGTCAAAGGGGTTTGGTGGTTTGTTGTGTGTACGGGGAGAGAGAGATGGCAGGTGCTTTGTGATTGTTGAAGATTTTGTTTTTTTTTTTTTGTTTTTTTGACTGATGAATAAGTATATATCATATAATGGTAAAAGAAAATTGTTAATTAGGAACTGAAGCATGGATTTTAACTTCTCAATTCGATTATGAAGTTGGACATTATCATGCTTTAAAAAAAAGAGTAACCTAATTTATTTTAAAGAGTAATCCGATTAATTATAAAGAGTAACCTGATTTATTTTAAAGAGTAACCTAATAAATTTCGAATAGTAATCTAACTATTTTTATAGAGTAATTCAATTAATTTATTATAAAAAAATACTTTATTTTTAGAAAGAGTAATCCAATTTTATTATAAAGAGTAATCTAATAAATTAAAAAGAGTAACCTAAAAAATTGATCATAATTAATTAAAAAGAGTAATTTAAAAGATATTTACGAAATAGGCAATATATATTTCACACTAAAAAAAAAGTACATACAGAGTAACCCAATTAATTAAAAAGAGTAACCTAGAATAGATTACTCTATATAAATAATTAGATTATTCTTTTAAATAAAATAAAATAAAAATAAAACAAAAAAATTAATATTATCTAATAAATAAATAGTCGTTGGTTAATAGAGGGTGGACTATTAAAATTTAGATTACTCTATATAAATAATTAGATTACTCTTTTAAATAACCTAAAAATAGAATAAAAATTATTTTCTCATAAATAGTAGTTGGTTAATGGAGAATTGACTATTAAAGCAAGGGGAGGATTGACTAATATTACGGGGGACCACATATATTTTAATTAATTTAGGAGGGGAATATATAATAGGGGACCACTACATCTTTATTTAAGAAAGTAAATATAAAAAGAGGGGGACCATTAAAGGAGGGGACCACAAGGGACCATAATTCCCTGTAAATTTGATTTTCCTTACATTGTCGAGACAAATTATAATTTTGCACTCTTCATTACATCTTCAATGTTTAATCCTTTTTTTTGTTCCCTTGTTCTTGAATTTTTTTGACATTAGATTCCATTAACATCCCAGTAAGTCATCCTTGAAAAATTCTTCCATGTCATTGCATTTTCTCGTTGGTTGATGATACACATTAGCAAGGATTGAATTTCACTTTTAATGGCTTTCATTCTTCATATTTAAATCACTCTTTTGACCACTAAACCCCCGTTCAACATTATTATTATGATTAATACAGAAAATGTAATGAATTGAATAGAGAAATAGTGGGAAAGACACAATATCTCAAACGCATGAATTTGGCAGATTTTCGGATGCATCTGTCACCTTTTAGAAAAATGAACATAACTCCTTGTAGAAAATTCCAAACGACTATTTGCATGTTGCGTTAGAAACTAGACTGATAGAGCTTTCCATCTGTATATTATACATTGTCTAACTCTCTTCTGATCAGTACCAGGTTTTTTTCAAAGATACCCTATGTGCTGAAATAATCTATGCTCTAGTTACCTAAGTGTTTGTCTTTCTCACATGTCTCCTTATCTCTCGAAGATGATTGTCTTTCTCACATGTCTCCATATCTCTTGAAGATGAGCCATATACTTTTGTCAATAATTATAGGATCATAACTTGTAACGCCCCGGGTTACGCTATGGGGTTGGGACGCTACTAGATATAAATTCTCCAATATAATAATAGAGGGGTCGAGAATGCACAGCGGAATAATATAAAAAAAATCCCTAAAGCGATAGTATAATAAAGTAAAAGTTGCATAAAGATTATTACACATTAGCATCTACTCACCCGAGTAGATTGAGATATCCAAAACAAGTACATTCAGATGATATATCTGAAATAAAGTTTTAATAGAATACTAAAATATAAGTCATAATATAAAGTCTTCTAAGGCTTGTAAACTGTGAAGGCCTCTCCATCTTCTAATTCTGGTTCTGAAAATCGATAAGGGGTGAGCGTCTAAAATACACTCAGTGGGTTAACTTAAATGATTGCACAGTTAAAAATAAATATGCATGCCAAATATACCATAAAATGTAACATATGTCATTTGATAAAATAATTAGCATATTGTCGTTGGATATCTTAATGAAAATATTTTAGACCGAATCGTCATCCGATAACTTGTGTTAGTTGGTATATGTGTACCAGGTCGTCACCCCAATACAATGATAGTATACTTTGAAATATATTTTAATACTGAACCGACGCAGTCAGTAACTTGTGTTAGTTGGTAGAAAATATTTATCATCGAACTAAAAGCACACATGACACATAACATGTCATATCAGTAACACATATCACATTTTAACATAACAATCATGACATAAAATGTAACACTCGATAAAGAGTGAAAGTTACCCCACCTTAAACTTATTGGAATGTGTAAAGTGGACTAGGCTTGCTCGTGAGTCTCAGGTATGCCTGCAAAGGTATACTAAACTGAGTTCTACTTCTAATAATAATACCTATTATTAAAACTAATTTCTAAAAATAATTTAAACAAACTAATTATTGTTATTAAATTATTAATTTAATAAAATATTAAAAAAATAGAAATATATCATTTAAAAATAATAATTTAACAATTATAGTTTTCTACTTAAATAATAGGTTGTAACATTAAAATATAAATAATAATTAAAATACTAAATAACATAATTAAATAAAATAAAACAAATAAATAAATAATGTAAAAAAAATCAAACATGATACGCTGCTTACGCAGCTCTTCAAAATTTATATATATATATATATATATATATATATATATATATATATATATATATATATATATATATATATATATATATATATATATATTACAAAATGACCCAACTTGAGTTATAAAACTTCATTTGAAAATCCGAAAGTACGAGTCCTAGCAAGGTGAGTATCACTTGCATACCAATTCTTCATGAAAATAACGAAGTTTAAAGGGGACAAAATTTTTGTACGAAGTGGGTATCTTTCAATTTTCTCCATTTCACGTCCAAACTCAAAACTAATTATATGTTTGTGATCCTCGTGAGGAGAGCTTCAAAATGGCCTATAATAACAAAGCTATGTCGCAACGAAATAAAACATGCCATTAGAGGATCGAAAGCTTCGTCTTAAGTTTTTCTTACTCATACGAAATTCATTTCACAAAAGAGTTATATATATGAAATCTACGCATTGAGACTGTCATTTTCGTATATAACATGTTAAGGTTTGCAAAAGAATAGAGAAATTTCAAAAGTATCAGTGTGCTAGAAGATGTGATATATATATATATATATATATATATATATATATATATATATATATATATATATATATATATATACCTATACATGTGTGTGTGGATGCAATAAAAGAGAGGAAGAGTTACCTTCTTCTGAATTAATTCCTTCTTTTACCTCCCAAGTTTAAAAAAAAAAGACATATATAGATATACACACATGAAAGTAGAGTGAATCTTATCTACTGGCCTAATCCAACTCCAAGTTGCTTAGGTATTCATCCCACCTCACCAATTTTGTCTTATCCAAAATGATTAAACATGTGCTCTAAATAAATAAAATAATATATATATATATATATATATATATATATATATATATATATATATATATATATATATATATAAATGTGGCATTACATCCACCCCTACTAAATTAAAATTTTCGTCCTCAAAATTTCACTTACTAGATATGAGTAGATTCTGATATTTATTTCGTATGTCGTCTTCACGTTCCCATGTCGCTTCTTCTGTATTGTGTTGACTCCATTGGACTTTGATTAAAGCAACTTCACGATTCCTTAGCTTATAAACTTTCCTGTCAAGAATGACGATAGGAAATTCCTCGTATGCTAAGTTATCATCAATTGCTATAACTTCATGGTTAACAACGTGGCTTGGATCAAACAATACTTCCGTAGCATGGACACATGAAATACATCATACACTCCAGCTAGCTCAGGTGGTAAAGCTAATCTGTATGCCAACTTGCCGATTCGTTCCAAAACTTCATAAGGCCCAATGTATCTTGGCTTGAGTTTTCCTTTCCTTCCAAATCGAGAAATTCCTTTCATTGGTGAGACTTTGAGAAAAACTTTATCTCCTTCCTGGAACTGTAAATCTTTGCGTCTCTTATTAGCGTAGGACTTCTGTCGATTTTGAACAGTCAAAATTCTTCTTTTGATCTTTTCAATCGTTTCAACTGTCTTTTCTACTATCTCTGGTCCTAGAACTTTCTTTTCACCAACTTCATCCCAATAAAGAGGAGATCTACACTTCCTTCCATAGAGTGCCTCGTAAGGAGTCATGCCTATTGTGGCTTGAAAACTGTTGTTGTAAGCAAACTCTATAAGTGGTATGTATCTTTCCCAACTTTTCCCAAAATCTAGGACGCATGCCCTCAACATGTCTTCCAATGTTTGAATAGTCCTTACAGATTGGCCATCTGTTTGTGGATGAAACGCCGTGCTAAACTTTATCTTCGTGCCCATTGCATTTTGTAAACTGTGCCAAAATTTTGATGTAAATCTTGGATCTCGATCAGAAACTATAGAAACTGGTACACCGTGCAATCTAACAACTTCTTCTAGATAAATTTGTGCAAGCTTATCCATTCCATGAGTCATTTTCAATGGAAGAAAATGTGCTGACTTGGTTAAACGATCCACTATCACCCATATAGCTTGATTTCCTCGCACTAATCATGGTAGACCAGTAACGATGATATGCTCCCATTTCCACTCAGGAATCTCTAATGGTTTCAAGAGTCCTGAGGGTCGTTGATGTTCTGCTTTCACTTGCTGACAAGTCATACACCTTTGGATAAACATGCCTATATCCCTCTTCATATTTCTCCACCAAAATGCAGCCTTCAAGTCTTGATACATTTTGGTTCCTCCTGGATGTACCGTGTATGGAGTACAATGAGCTTCTGATAAAATTTCTCTAATAAGATTCTCATTTTTAGGAACACATAATCTTTTTCCAAAAATGAGTGTTCCATTGTCTGTGAGAGCAAATCCCTTTCCTTCCCCAATCTTCACGCGTTCCTTAATTTTTCTGAGAAATCCGTCTTCATCTTGAAATTCCTTGACTCTATCTCTTAGAGAAGGTTTAATCAGTAACGCAGTTAATAATGCTTGAATGCTACTTGGAGGTATTACTACTTCCAAACTCATTCAAGAGAACTCTGCCACCAATAATTCTTGGTTTGTTATAAAGTAGGCTAATTCCCCTTTGTCTTTTCTGCTTAAAGCATCTGCTACCACATTTGCTTTTCCTGGATGGTACAGTATGGTACAATCATAATCCTTGACTAATTCCAACCATCTTCTTTGCCTTATGTTTAATTCCTTCTGTTCGAAAAAGTACTTCAAGCTTTTGTGATCCGTATAAATTTGACATTTTGCTCCATACAGATAGTGTCTCCAAATTTTCAAAGCATGCACCACAGCTGCCAATTCTAAATCATGAGTTGGATAGTTCTGTTCATGGATCTTGAGTTGTCTATACGCATAGGCAACTACTTTATTATGTTGCATCAGAACACATCTCAATCCTTGCTTTGAAGTATCACTATAGATGACAAATTCTTCTGTCCCATCAGGAATTGTTAATACAGGTGCAGTGACTAATTTCTGTTTAAGAAGGTTGAAACTATTTTCACATTCTTCCGTCCAACAGAACTTAACTTCCTTGCGAGTTAATTTCGTCAAGGGTCCTGCAATCTTTGAAAATCCCTCAATAAATCTTCTATAATATCCAGCCAATCTAATAAAACTTCGTACTTCTCCTACATTTGTAGGTGTCTTCCATTTCTCTACTGTTTCCACCTTGGTCTGATCCACCTCGATTCCTCGAGCTGATACAATGTGCCCAAGAAAGACAACTTTGTCTAACCAAAACTCACATTTCTTGAATTTGGCATACAAATTTTCCTTTCTTAGTATCTCTAGAACGATTCTCAGATGTTCTTCATGTTGTTCCCGATCTCTAGAATACATTAAGATATCATCAATGAACACGATCACGAATTTGTCCAAGTACGAGTGGAAAACACGATTCATCAAATCCATAAAAATTGCTAGTGCATTGCTGAGACCAAAAGGCATTACTACTAACTCATAATGTCCATAACATGTTCTAAAAGCAGTCTTTGAAGTGTCGCTCTGCTTGATTCGCACTTGATGATATCCAGAACTCAGATCTATCTTGGAAAACACACTAGCACCGCCCGCTGATCAAATAAATCATCAATCATTGGCAAGAGATATTTATTCTTGATGGTAAGTTTATTCAGTTCTCGATAATCGATACACATCCTAAACGAACCATCTTTCTTCTTTACGAACAGAACAGGTGCTCCCCAGGGTGAAACACTAGGGTATATGAAATCCAATTCTAAGAGTTCTTGTAATTGGATCTTCAGTTCTTGTAACTCATTTGGTGCCATTCGATAAGGTGCTTTTGAGACTGGTGCTGCTCCCGGTACTAGATCAATTGTAAATTCTACTTGCCTTTCAGGTGGCAAGCCTGGTAAGTCTTTTGGAAACACATCTTCATATTCCCGCACGATAGGAATATCCTCTATGCTCATCTTCTCGTCTTCACTTTTTACGATACTCACTAAGAATGCTTGACATCCATCTTTCCTCATCATTTTGATTGTTTTCATTGCAGTTATAACTCGCGGTATTACTCCAACTTTAGCTCCTTGAAAAGTAAACTTTTCATCTTTTGGGAGTTGGAACTGTACTTCTTTTTCACGATATCTGATTACTGCATGATTAGCTCTAAGCCAATCCATCCCTAAAATTACATCAAAATCTTTCATCTCAATTACATGAAGATCTGCTAGCAGGACTCTGTCATTTATCCCTATCTTCACATTCTTGCACAACTTCATGGTTCGAATGGAGTTACCCGAAGGTATACTAACCTCAAGAGTTGATTTGTCTAACTCCTCACAATTATTCTCTACTTTCTTATACATCTTAGCAGATATGAATGAATGAGTGGCTCCCGTATCAAAAAGTATAAGAGCGGGAGTGCCAAATACTGATAGCATATCTGCCATTATTTCCGGTTCTTCTTCAGCTTCCTGCTGTGTCATAGCATATACACGTGCTGGTCTAGCACTCGATCCTCCTCCTGCTTTAGTCTTTGGGCATTCCAATATGGTGTGTCCCAGTTGACGACATCGATAACATATTCCGGTTCCATATAGGCATGCTCCAAGGTGATTCTTACCACATTTTGGGTAAGAAGAATTTGTTTCGAGTGGCGGTGGTCCTAATCCTCCTCCAATTTTTATTTTCTTATTTTGAATTTTAGGGTTTCCTTTTTCGATCACCGGTCCTCCTCACTTGCGCTTTGCAAGTATCTATATCATCTTTTGTTTTGATCACTGTTATTCTTTTGTCGAGATTTAATTTCTTGAGCTCTAGAAAATACATCTGCAAAAGTCATCGTCCCTTGTCCAGCCAAGATAGTGCTGATCTTGGATCGCAATCCCTTTTCAAATTGTCTAGCTTTCTTTTCCTCCGTGTTTAGAAAATGTGTGGCAAGTCTGGAGAGTCGATTGAATTCTCTTTCATACTCAAGAACACTCATTGTTCCTTGTTTCAAGTACAGAAATTCACTTTCTTTTTCATCTCGGTACGATTGAGGCATGTAGTTTTGGATAATCATATCCTTGAAGTCTTCCCATGTTATTCTTGCCTTCTATTCTGGCATTTTGGTACGTCCGTAAGCCTCCCACCAGAAATCAGCTTCACCCACAAACTGGAAAACAGCGCACGAAATCTTCTGTGCATCAGTGCAATCGATATAAGTGAAAATTTTATCCAATGACCTCAACCATTTTTCAGCTTCCGCAGGGTCCTCCATTCCATTGAATGTTGGTGGATTGAAACGTCAAAATTGTTCAATTACCAAGGCTGGTTCATTTCTAGGAATAGGTTCTGGTGGTAGTGGTGGTCGTGCAGAGTTTGCTTGAAATTGTTGAGCCAATCCCTGAAGGATTGTCACTAAATCATCTCTTGGATCGCCATAAACGTTTTCAAGATTTTCATTTGTAGGTAGGTTTTGTGGTCTTCTTCGACTCATGATCTGTTCAAAATTTTTATACTCATCATTATTATATGTTGGTATATCATTAAAATACAATGAATAAGATATATAAACACACATATAATTATATATATACACATATATATTAGTAATAGCAAAATGGTGCCGTTGGCACTCTAATTGTTAAGTATACATATGCATTTAAAAGTTATTCTTAGTCTAGAATATTATCAAGAAAGCCTATTTAGTGTGACATCTAGGTTAACTATATACATCACCGAATTATGGGTCAAAAGGTTCCATCTATTGGAACGTGTCGCTACTAACTATAGCAAAATCTTAATAAGTCTGAGTTAGGCTAACCACTAGGGTGTCCTAATCCTCCACCACTCCATCAACAATATCCCCATCAATCTCGAAATCACCAGGTATATCAACGAACACCTCAACAGGATCCACTGGTACAGCCATCGGGAAATGCATCATCGGCACACCCAGGAATCCGACAGGAGGGGGAGGTGTCTGGTCTCTAAGGGCCCATGTGTGGTACAAACATACATTAAAAGCCACATAATTCAGCTCGTGCCCTGGAGGAGCCACGAACATCTCAAAGTAAATCTGCCGAGCAATCTCAGCCCACACGCCGGGCAAGGTATGAATGAGGATGAAGTAGTACTGCACCTCCGTCACCCTCCGAGCTCCATGAAAATCCTCATGATGAATGATGAGCATTAAGGCGAAATGAGTGCCTAAATAATCAATCCCAGTCCTGCCACGAAGGGCGGCTCGTTGGGCTCTAACAGCGTTAATGTGAGCAATAGCTGCTTCCATCTGATTAACACAATTTAAATTTACTCTAAGGTCAAATTTTTTTTTTTAAATATTTAAGAATTAAAATAATCACCCATAAAATCCTAAAGTGTAATTATAGCATAGTCATAAAATAGTCAATCCTAGGGTCGGCATAAAATTCTAAGTTAGGTACTTGAGCAAGTCTTAGATAGACTGCTCTGATACCACGTTGTAACGCCTCGGGTTACAATATGGGGTTGGGACGCTACTAGATATAAATTTTCCAATATAATAATAGAGGGGTCGAGAATGAACAGCGGAATAATATAAAAAAATCTCCAAAGCGATAGTATAATAAAGTAAAAGTTGCATAAAGATTATTACATATTAGCATCTACTCACCCGAGTAGATTGAGATATCCAAAACAAGTACATTCAGATGATATATCTGAAATAATGTTTTAACAGAATACTAAAATATAAGTCATAATATAAAGTCTTCTAAGGCTTGTAAACTACGAATGTCTCTCCATCTTTTAATTCTGGTTCTGAAAATCGATAAGGGGTGAGCGTCTAAAATACAGTCAGTGGGTTAACTTAAATGATTGCACAGTTAAAAATAAATAAACATGCCAAATATACCATAAAATGTAACATATGTCATTTGATAAAATAATTTTCATATTGTCGTTCGATAACTTAATGAAAATATTTTAGACCGAATCGTCATCTGATAACTTGTGTTAATTGGTATATGCGTACCAGACCGTCACCCCAATACAATGATAGCATACTTTGAAATATATTTTAGTACTGAAGCGACGTAGCCAGTAACTTGTATTAGTTGGTAGAAAATATTTATCATCGAACTAAAAGCACACATGACACATAACATGTCATATCAGTAATACATATCACATCTTAACATAGCAATCATGACATAAAATGTAACACTCGGTAAAGAGTGAAAGTTACCCCCACCTTAAACTTATTGGAAACGTGTAAAGTGGACTTGCTCGTGAGTCTCAGGTATGCATGCAAAGGTATACTAAACTGAGTTCTACTTCTAATAATAATACACATTATTAAAACTAATTTCTAAAAATAATTTAAACAAACTAATTATTGTTATTAAATTATTAATTTAATAAAATATTAAAAAAATAGAAATATATCATTTAAAAATAATAATTTAACAATTATAGTTTTCTACTTAAATAATAGGTTGTAACATTAAAATATAAATAATAAATAAAATACTAAATAACATAATTAAATAAAATAAAGTAAATAAATAATGTAAAAAAATCAAACATGATCTGCTGCTTACGCAGCTCTTCAAAATTTATATATATATATATATATATATATATATATATATATATATATATATATATTACAAAATGACCTAACTTGAGTTATAAAACTCCATTTGAAAATCCGAAAGTATGTATGGAGTCCTCGCAAGGTGAGTATCACATGCATACCAATTCTTCATTAAAATAACGAAGTTTAAAGGGGACAAAATTTTTGTACGAAGTGGGTATCTTTCAATTTTCTCCATTTCACGTCCAAACTCAAAACTAATTATATGTTTGTGATCCTCGTGAGGAGAGCTTCAAAATGGCCTATAATAACAAAGCTATGTCGCAACGAAATAAAACATGTCATTAGAGGGTCGAAAGCTTCGTCTTAAGTTTTTCTTACTCATACGAAATCCATTTCACAAAAGAGTTATATATATGGAATCTACGCATTGAGACAGTCATTTTCGTATATAACATGTTAAGGTTTCCAAAAGAATAGAGAAATTTTAAAAGTATCAGTGTGTTAGAAGATGTGATATATATATATATATATATATATATATATATATATATATTACGCTTCTGAATTACGCTTTCTTTACATGTGTGTGTGGATGCAATAAAAAAGAGGAATAGTTACCTTCTTCTGAATTAATTCCTTCTTTTACCTCCCAAGTTAAAAAAAAAAAGGCATATATAGATATACACACATGAGAGTAGAATGAATCTTATCTGCTGGCCTAATCCAACTCCAAGTTGCTTACGTATTCATCCCACCTCACCAATTTTGCCTTATCCAAAATGATTAAACATGTGCTCTAAATAAATAAAATAATATATATATATATATATATATATATATATATATATATATATATATATATATATATATATATATAAATGTGGCATTACATAACTTTGGAGTTTGTTTATAAAAAAGAGGTTGTGGGTCGAGCGAAGATTTGATAACGATTGTTCTACAAATCTTTTTAATTTTGAGAAAGTTATGAGTCATCAGCAAAGAAAGCGTAATCATATTTAGTTTAAGTTTTTTTCCTTTAAATTATTTGCTTATAATTCTAACACTAAATTTAAATGCAGATATGATTGTGGTATGTCCACTGCAGATATAATTCTAACACCCAATAAGTACTTTCTACCTACCTTCCAAAGCTTATAACTGTTATAGATATTTGCAATTATCTCAATCTAAGACATGTTTACATGCTATTGTTGTCATCTTCCGAATTATGGTTGTGATTAGTGTGTTAAAATGTGAAAATATTTTGATCCATGATTAATTTTAGTTTTAATTACAGTAATTCATAAAAATATATTATTCTATTTTAGTATTTTGTTGAAATATTATAATTAAATCAGTTTGTTTTGGATATGTAGGGGAAAAGAGAGATGATGGAGAAAAGACTACACGGTAACTGATTTACTGCTAAAAAAAGGGAAAAAACCTTATTTTGAATTCTTTTGGTTTATATGTAAAACAGTAGTGTTATATATAGTGTGACTACAAGTTTCATCATCACTTGTTTAAATGAATTTCGTTTAATGTTAAGTTGTTTTTCTACTATTTTGTTTATTTTTACATAACAACATAAAAAATGTCAAATGGAATTTTATAATCAAATCGAAAAGACTATTAAATTTTGGAAGTTCCCTAAAATCACTCAAATTTTGAATAATGGAGTGCAAGTTGTTATAACGGAATGGTTCCGTTATAAAACAATACAAAATTGTCTATTCATTAGAAAAATCAGTTAAAATAGTATATAATAATGGTAAAAGTGAAGTTCTGTAACTAGGAATGCTCCAAGAATCACTCCAGTTTTATATAACGACGTGCAAGTCGTTATAATGAAATGATTCTATTATGGGTAAAAAAATGCTATATTGATTATCCACTAGAGAAATAAGTCAATGATGTTTAATAATAAAGGTAAAAATGTGAGCTTTTGTTTAGGAGGGCCCCATTTTGAATAACGGAGTGCTAATCGTTATAATGGAATGGTTACGTTATGGGGTGAGACAATGCTAAATTGACTATTCACTAAAGAAATCAGTCAAATGATGTATAATGAAGATAAAAATAAGAAATTTTAATTGAGACGACCACGGAACAACTCGAATTTTGAATAATAACATACAAGTCGGTATAACGACATGATTCCGTTATGGGCATAAATGCTCATATTTTTGTACGTACCAATCAAGTAGTGAATTAAGATCAAATATTAAACACCTACTTTGATTTCATCATATTGCTACAAGCTTATTCGAAAATATAAGTATATACATATGATCTGTAATAGTTCGCATCAAAACTTATCATATGTTACTTAGAACATTAGTGATATATTTCATAAGTGAGTGAATATTAGCATTCTCTTGTTACATTATGATAATATTAGGCTTTACATCTACATATGGAGATCCGAGCAAGTCCAAGACCCCTAAAATGACTCAAATTTTGAATAACAAAGTGCAAGTCGTTATAATGAAATGGTTCTGTTATGTGGCCAAACAATGCTAAATCGACGTCCACTAGAGAAACAACTCATATGGTGTAGATTGAAGTTAAACGTGAGAAATTTTTACTGAGACGATTACGGGATAACTCGAATTTTGAATAGTGACGTGCAAGTTGTTATAACGGAAATGATTCTGTTATTGGCATAAACACATATATTTCAGTACATATCAATCGAGTAGTGATTTTGGACCTTATATTAATCACTTGCTTTGATTTCATCATATTTCTACAAGCTTATTTAAAATACAAGTGGATACTTCATATTTGTAATGTTTTGTATACAAACTTATCACATGCTAATTAGAACATTTTTAGGATATTCCATAAGTGAGTCAATATCAGCATTCTTTTGTGACCTTATGATAATATTAGGCTTTATATCTATATATGGAGATTCGAGCAACTCTAAGGCTCCTAAAATCACTCGAATTTCAAATAACATCGTACAAGTCGTTATAACGGAATGGTTCCGTTATGTGGCCAAACAATGCTAAATCGGCTATCCACTAGAGAAACAACACAAATGATGTACGATGAAGTTAAAAATGAGAAATTTTGACTGAGGCAACCCCGGGATAACTCGAATTTTGAATAACGACATAAAAGTGGATATAACAGAATGATTCCTTTATGAACATAAATACACATATTTTTTTATATATCAATCAAGCAGTGATTTTGGACCTCATTTTAAACATCAACCTTGATTTCATTATATTACTACAAGCTCATTTGAAAATTCAAGTGGGATACTTCATACTTGTAATGTTTCGCACTCAAACATTTATACTTCATACACTTATTCATATGACATGTGTGAAATAATTCACATGTGACTCAATATAAATATATGTTTGTTAGTTTATCAAAATATTATGTTTTGACATTGTATGTGGAGATCTAAGTAAATGAAAGGCCCCTATAATCGCTCGAATATCAAATAATGGTGTGCAAGTTGTTATAACGAAATAATATCGTTATGGGGTCAGATAATGCTAAATTTTCTATTCACTAGAGAAATCAGTCAAATAGTATACAATGATGGTAAAAGTGAGAAACTTTTACTGAGATGACCCCGGGATAACTCGAATTTTGAACAACGACATACAAGTGGGTATAACGGAATGATTCCGTTATGAGCATAAACACTCATATTTTCGTACATGACAATTAAGTTGTGTGTTTGGATCTCATTTTAAACACATGCATTGATTTCATAATATTTCTACAAGCCCATTCAAAAATTTAAGTGAGATACTTTATATTTGTAATACTTCACATTCAAATTGTATACTTTATATACTTGTTTTATTTAACATGTATTAGATATTTCATATGTGACAGAATATCAGCATCTATTTGTTAATTTATTAGAATATTATGTTTTAACATTGTATGTGGAGATCCAAGCGAATGAAAGGCTCTAAAATTGATCGAATTTCGAATAACGGTGTGTAAGTCGTTATAACGGAATGATTTTATTATGAGGTCAAACAATGCTAAATTTGCTATTCTCTATAGAAATCAATCAAATAGCATACAATAATGGTAAAGTGAGAAATTTTAACTGAGACAATCCCGAGATAACTCGAATTTTAAATAACGAAATACAAATTGATATAACGAAATAGTTATTGTTATGGGCATAACACGCATAATTTCGTACATGACAATTAAATTGTGCGTTTGGATCTCATATTAAACACATGCCTTGATTTCATAATATTTCTACAAGCCCATTCAAAAATTTAAGTGAGATACTTCATATTTGTAATATTTCGCATTCAAACTGTATACTTTGTATAATTGTTTTATTTAACATGTACGAGATACTTTATATGTGACTGAGTATCAACATTCATTTGTTAGTTTATTAGAATATTATGTTTTGATATTGTATATGGAGATCCAAACGAATGAAATGCCGCTAAAATCGATCAAATTTTGAATAACGGCGTGCAAGTCGTTATAACGGAATAATTCCGTTATGGAGTCAGACAATGTTAAATTGACTATTCACTAGAAAAATATATCGAACGGTGTATAATGAGGTAAATGTGAGAAATTTAGACTGAAACGACCCCGAGATAACTCGAATTTTAAATAACGGCATACAAATTCGTATAACGAAATGGTTACCGTTATGAGCATAAATGCTAATTTTTCAAAAATCCATAAAATATTAATAATTTAGTAAAATCCCCCATTTTTTATTTTACAAAAATGTCCCAAACTTTTATTATTTTCTTAAAAGTCCCTAAAGTATTAATAATTAAGTTAAAATCCTATTTTTTAAAGGCAGACCATCTACACAAAATTTTATAACCTTAAGTCTTTTAAATAAGATTTAATGTTGACTAGGCGAAGATCCCTAAATAAATTAAAGGAAAGGAGAAATGCCGTTCAACGGTGTTTTAATGGCGTCAACGGCAAGCAGATCGGCGGAGCTATGGCAGCAGGCGGCGTGTTTGCCGGAGCGGATAAGCAGCGATGAGATGTTGGAGCTGGTTCTATGTTTCCCTCTCCACCAGTTGGGCCGTTGGGTTCTCTACCTCTGGAATTACCTTTGTGTTTCCCCCTACTCTCACCGCCATCACTCCGCCGCTAATTCATTTTACAGCGACGACGATGATCACTCCTCACCTCCCAACCACTACTATCCATATGAATCTGATTCAGATTAGCCCTCTTTTTCTGCTAATTTCAAGTTTGTTTTCTAATTCTTCTACAACTATTCTTTTTTATTTATATTTTCTCTTCTCTGTAAATACAAGAAGAATCAATTCATTTCCTTACATTTTCGTCATCATCTTATTTTCACTAATAAGTTCTATATTTAAATGAAACATGTGCCACTGCTTCATACAAGCTTTCATCCAAATTTTTATTTGCATTCAAACTAATTTGTTTACAACGTCTAATTTACTTTCTACATTCCACACACATATATATAGAGAGAGAGTGTAACATTGCTCTCATTTTTATTTAATGTACTATACTCCCTTCGTATAATCTTATCTTATAAATATACTAATAGGGAGTTTTGCATGCCACGTGTCGTCTCTACAATTGTTTGTCCTATGTATCGAATTAATATGAAGTTTGAATGTCTATGTGGGCGTGCCTAAATATTATTTGTCTATGTGTCAAAATAATAAAAGAATTTAATTAAATGATGTGTCACATTTATGTTATATAGTTAATTATTATATAAACTTTTATATGTATTAATTATTTATTGAGTTGATTGTGCAATTATCATAAAAATATGAATTATATGAATAATATTTATTCTATATCTTTATTAAATTAACTATAATTAATTAATTTAATACTGTAATATATAAATACATAATAATTCACTATAAATATTTTTTATGAATTCCTTTCATTACATTTTATTAATTCGGTATGTGTATATTTATATTTTATTTACTTTGAAAATTGATGTCTTTCTCATGTAATTCGCGATGCATAATAATACTATAATACATCATTTAAAAGAATAAAGTTTAATATACATTTATATTTTTCAAAATTATTTGCATTGTTAAAATTTATTTAATTTTTATAAAATTATTAATTAACTTAATATATTATCATTTATTATCATGCTTAATGAAAGACATACATATATTTATATTTTATTTTACTCTATTTTTTTTTACTTATTTAAATTTAAAAAATTGTGTATAAATTTGATTTAAATTCATATATCTTCTCGTGTGATGCACGGGGCATAAAATTAGTACCTAACTAATATAGCTGTTATATTTGCTTTTTCACGAAAATTAAGAAATATAATATTTTAATAAAATTAATATGCGAAATATAATAATATTATTATAATATATAATGAGTATATATATTAGTATTGTAAATCATACTCCATATTTTTTTATTCCTATCTGAACAAAAACAAACATCACTCTAGTGTCTCCACCAATTTTTATACAATATAAATAATGAGTACATATAGATGGGGAGGGAGTTTGAGAAAATTAATTGATAGAATAGAATAAGATGCTAAGCATAGCCGTGTTGATTGTAGTTAGTATATTTATGTGCAGGGGTTGGTAGTAGTGGCATATTTAGTGTAGTACTGTACTCCTACAACATAAAAAGAAGAAGGGAAATGATATGATATGATATGATATGATAGTGTAGTATAAAAGAAAAGACTAAAATATGAAGCCCAACCCAAGCCAATTTATATATAGGTTAATTTAACTTTCCTTAATTTCCAGCCCAACAAGGAACTTGGATTTTGGGATATTGGCAATGAGATCAATTCTTCATTTCTTTAGGATTTATTTATTAGATTAGACATTGAATAGTATGTTGAGAATGGTGGAGAGTTTAGGAGCAGAATGTTTGAGAGAAGGAATGAATGCAGAATAGCGTTTGGTGAATTTAGAGTTCAATCAATTGCATTGGATTAATTGCATCACTCTCATACACTCCTCAATCCTTAATTCTTCTCAATTATAAGTATTAACATATAAAATTACTACAAAACCAATTACCAATTCATTTGCTCACCAACAAAAAAATTTAATTTATACTTTACCAACATCAAATCATCCTTTCTCAAATAGAATATATTAAGACCCAAAAGAACTCCACATAATGGATTCACACACGATCGAGTCATTATATCTCCTTTTACATCCCAATTGATCTATTAATTTGATTTAAATAATTTCACATGGTTTAATCCATGGAAAGAATGCAATAAATCCTAAAAATAAAGAATACAACCAAAGCCATAACGATAAAATAATATAATTACACCAAAAGAATATGTCTTGAACTGTACGGGCAAGTAATATATTCTAAATATAAGAGTGGAATAGTAATTGTAACTAAAAAGTATGTCCTAAATCATAAAAATAAAATAATAATTTAAAGGAATTGAGATTAAAAATCTTACTAAATAAATATAATAATAATTAAATTAAAAGAAGTAATATATTCTAAGTAAAATAATGATAAAAATATGAATGTACACAAACATTTGAGTTCATGTAAAACTTACATTAAGTTCAAAGCTCAAAATTGGTTTCTCTTAAAAAGAAATGCTAATCAAAGAATTTATGTAGGTCAATGGCCCCTCACATAGTTTTAATAATTGATTTTGGTAAAGAATCAATGATGGAGAAAAAGGAGGGAAATTTTCATTGTTGTATGGCACCAATCATGGATAATAACTAACATATTGCAACTCCAACCAACTTAATACTTCTATCATTGCTTCCATCTGCCTCATCACTCATCATTTCAGCCAAAATTTACATAAAAAAAAGAATGACATTCTTTCAATTAAAAATTAATTAATTAAAATTTTGTGATAGTTTAACCCAATGTAAAATCATTATAAATATAAATGATACCCCCTTTTCAAGGATATACTATATAACTTCAAAATCTACCCCATAATGTAATTTATTTTTTTTTAAGTGAATCACGGATGGATGTTAATTAATCATTTAAGCAAATAACACAAGTGCACCCTAATTTACCAAATACTAATTAGTACATGGAAAAATTATTTTTTAAAGAAATGAATTATTAATTTTTTGAGTGAAAAATATTACTTCTTTAAAGACTGGATTCCCAATAAACTCCCTCATCGTTCAATTATAAATGTAGATACTAATCGTGTGGAATATAGTATTTAGGGGTGACAATTCCGATACGACACGAGAGTACGACATGATAATTGCGGGTTAGTGTTTGATAATTCGTGTAATTATCGTGTCATTGCGGGTTAGTGTTTGGTCGTTCGTGTCGTTATCGTGTCAACCCGATAAGGATATGAAAATTTCGTGTCATATTCGTGTCGGGTTCGTGTCAACTCGTTAAACACAATAAAAATTAACAGATGACTCATTAATCTATTAACAACCTATTAACATGTTAACAACACGATATAAATATAAAATTTAGTAAATAAATAATAAAAATACTCATTAATAATTTTTAAAAAAATATTATTTTAATTAGTTTTTTATTATTTATTTTCTTATCATGTTGTTATCGTGTCGTGTAGGAACGAATTATTATCGTGTCGTGTTGGAACGAATTATTATCGTGTCGTGTTCGAGTTTGCTCTTATTATGTTGTGTCACTATCTTGTGGACACAAAACCCAACTCAATAGCATGAATTGTCACCCAATAGTAGTGTAGGCTTGAAAATTAAGAAAAGTGTAACTTTATGAGAGTATTAAAATATTCTTTTTAGTAATAAATAAATAATAAAATATATTAGGTAAATAATCAATTTTTTTATATTAATAAAATGTATGTGAGCAGGTTATTATTTTGACTTTTTTTTCGTTTTTTTAGAAGGTGAAAATTAGAGGTCGCAATTTGTGCTATTGGGTCGTGGTTCGTGTAGATACGATAGTGACACGAACGCAATCCAAACACGACACAAGAAGGATTCGTTATGACATAACACGAAAAAATCATAGTGACACGACACAACACGAAACACGATAAGAAAATAAAATATAAAAGAATAAAAAATTCTAATAATAAATTATTCTAAGAAAATATATTTTAAAATTATTAATGAGTGTGTTCATCATACAATTATCAAATATCGCATTTATATCAGGGTGTTAACAAGTTAACGGGTTATTAATAAGTTAATAATGAGTCATTCGTTCATACTAATATACTACTCCGTATTTAACGGATTGACATGAACGAAACACGAAATTTTTGTGTCCTTATCGGGTTAATACGACAACAACACGAAATCAATAAGACCAAACATTAATTTAAAATTATCGTGTCATGCTATCGTAACGTGTCGGGAATTAACACCCATGAAAACTTTGTGGAACAAAGACGGAGTATATGTTAATTATTAAAACTATAAAGCATATTTATATAATTTAAAATATCACCTTTTGTAATCAATTAATTCATTATTACACCTAGCTAAATATGAGACTATGAGTTCATCCACGTACAAAAAATTGTGATCTCTAATTGTCAAATTTGCTATCATCTTCACTCATCATAACATATGGTAATTAATTGCTTGGAATTGTGACTGTTATAATTATAGTTATCAAAAGTTAATATATATAGCTAAACTATAGGGTTATGATGAAATGATTGGAATGGTACATAACAGAAAAATTATAAAGGAAAATTAACTTCCACCTTTGTTCACTGCTACAGTATAATTGTATAAAGATTAAACAATGTTTCCTCATCATTCCTAATTAATCAATAATGATAATTGAGCTAGGGTTTGGATTTTCTATTTTATAATTACCAATGCTATATATGGTTCTGGATTTTTTATTTAAAAAAAATTGTGCTGAAATTTATGTATGAGTATTTTAATTTTTTTAATAGGGTCAACTTATCATAAACAAAATCCGAAATCTATGAGGGAATTTTTTTTTTTAAATTGTTATATGAAAATAATTAATAACTCAATTAACATATATAGTATGAAGAATAATATTTCTGAATTAAAATTAAGTTAGGAGCTATATTTGTTAGATGATTTATTGATCTAATTGGAAAGTAATTATCAAGTTGTTGAAATATGAAGATCGATGTTATACAACTAAATATGGAGTACAAGGATAAGTAGATGATTTGCCTCCGGACATAGTTCAAGTGGTAGAGGGGAGAGTGGAAAGGTTTTCTAACTGAATT
The DNA here is from genome assembly GCA_023678885.1 of Pogostemon cablin. Lineage (NCBI taxonomy): Eukaryota > Viridiplantae > Streptophyta > Magnoliopsida > Lamiales > Lamiaceae > Pogostemon > Pogostemon cablin. Next base: position 20,563,557 of record CM042986.1, on the reverse strand, counting down.
TGGTTGCTGCAGGGTAGGGGCGGTGAGGGCCCCTAATGGTGGGGTACACCATTTAAGGATACGTAGACGATGGTGAAGATAGATTAGATTAGATTAGGTAGAGTTGGATGTATTAAACAAACCCTAATTCGACAGATTAGAATCATCGGTCATAACGATGAACTCTTGTCGATCTCCTGCTAATTGCTATACCTATACATTATGAATTCATGAGCTTAATTATATGTGGATTTTGGGAGATGGAGTAGTGTAGTTTAATTTTTGCATGAAGCCAAAAAGGGTGCTGTAAATGTTGTACTCCAGTAATAAAAACAAAACATTAATATAATTGAGGGAATTCCAAAGCACATCTATATATTTTAGGGAAAAAAGGGTCATGTTTGTCCTTATATTAGGGTTCAAATAGACTCTTAAACTCTTCTTTTGTTCAAGAAAGTCATCCCTTAAAACTTTATAATATCAAATTAACCCTTAATCTTCTTAAATTCAAACATCTACGTATTTTCATTTATAAAAATATGGAATATAAAAATTTCTTCATTTTCTCCTCTCACCGTTGCGCATAAAATCAAATTCCTCAAACTCATCAAATATCATCTCACCCTATAATCTCACTTGTATATATATCTCACCCTGTGATCTCACCTGTATATATATCTCACCATGTAGTCTCACTTGTATATATATAACTACGTACACAAAATCAAACTGAATACATTGATACATTTTTCACCATATTGCAATTGAGTCATGTGATTTTGGATTCAATATGAAAAGATCAAAATTGATTCAATTGGTACTTTAAACAAGTTCAAAGCTTATAATTTGAGCTCATGATGTATCTCCATTGCTGCAAGAAGCTGGGTGTTCTTGAAATCGATGGTAAGGCCCTCTAACAGCAGCACGATCTTTCATCTTCTCAAGAAAACGATGAAGTGATGATCTCCATGGAATATAGGCAGATTCTTCCTTCACCACAAATTGCTTCTGTGATTATCCTTCCAAGTAGTACAATGAAATGCCATCGTTTTGTTTTGCACACAAGATGTTCGATAAAATGCCTCAATGAATATTGGAGCTTTGATTTCTAGCAAACACTACAAGTTTTTCAGCTTTATCTGCTGGATAATCATCAACCACCACCCTTCCATCTTACAATTGTCAGCTGGGAAATTTTGCAATCCGTTGATTTTACTTGTTCTATTGTGTCAATGGTAGAGTCAACCGCGATGGATGTTCTTCGTTGGTTGCTAGGCAGTTACCTTTTTCCGATGATTTCTACGATATTCAATTCTAGAAAGCTTCCTCTCTCCTTGATACATGATTCAAGAGATTACGAACAAAATTATATTACATTCAGCACATGCTTAAATTTAAATAAAAATATGCTGATATTTGAATTTAAGAAAATAAAAGATTAATTTGATCTTATAAAGTTTACTTGAACAAAAGAAGAGTTTGAGGGCCTATGAGCTCGTAATATAAGATAAAGGGTTAAAATGAACCTTTTTCATATATTTTACTTTACTTTAATGTATATGTAGTCACACCTACCCAAGCCTACTTGTACAACCTATCTACTTCACCGCTGTTATAATTCACATCCTTGTACACACATATATTAATACCCACTTGTGGGATGAATTATACTAGTATTACTCTTCTTTTATTGAGCGTAATACTATACATAAATTTTTTATTTATCTTTTTTAGATTCTCCTATATTACTCTTGATCATTAATAAAAAAAAATATCATAATAATTTCTAATCTTAAAAGTATATTTTAATTATAAATTTATCACTCCAACACAACATGCAAAAATACACAACATGCAAAAATATTTTATACTAATTTATTTATTACTAAAAAACTATATTGAATAGAGCCGGTGCAAACAAACATGATGAAATTACTTACCGCTCACTATTTTTGCTATCATATACTCCATCTATCTCATTTCAAATGACACACTTTTCATTTTGGGCTGTCCCACAAAAGTGCATATTTTCATAAAAAGCAAAAAGTAAAAAATAATCACTCTTCCACATACATTTTATTTAAAAAAAATCATCTTTACCTAACATACTTTATAATTTATTTATTACACAAAAATACTATTATACCCTTAAAGTTATCACTTCCGTAATCTCTGTGGAAATTGGAGGTGCAACCTTTTGTGGGATGGATGGATGGAGTATATTATTTCAATTATTACATTAAATCACAATAGTCTTTTGTTTTAGATAAGGAACATAAATTCTTATAGGAGATTTTATATTGAAAAAATATATTCCACCCAACTCGAATTTCATATTTAATGTTTGTACGTAAGACATTAATATAGGCAAAAGCTTCTGCGGCCCGGGGACACGGAGAGATACTCTGTGTCTCCATGTGAACACAACATTCCCATCTATATTCTATTTAAATCTATGTATTGTTAGGAGTTTAAATTGCAAAGGGACACCAAAATTGTAAAAGCGCACGGAATATGTTTCGTGCGACCGGGTGCACAGGGGCCTCACTCATTAATAAAAGTCTTTTCTTCACTTATTTTTAATGATTATTTAATATTTTTTATAATAAATAAATTATAAAGTCAGTGAATATTGATAATAGTTTAAATAAAAAATATACTTTATTGATGATAAATGTTTAATTAAAGACAGATTCTTGTGAGACACTACTTATGTGAGACGGTTTGTGAGACGGGTTAAAATATGTCTATTATATAGATAAAGTATGTTTAATGGTTGTTAAAGTATGTTTTTGTAAAGTATGATGAATAATGAATTAAAGTATGATTTTTGGATGTTATAATATGATTTATTATTGACATACTTTAACTACAAATAAGCATACTTTATCTATATGATAAGCATACTTTAATAATGGGTCAATCCGTCTCACAACCGTCTCACAAAAAACCCGTCTCACAAGAAAGTAACTCTTAATTAAATTATTTCATAGCAATTAGTATGATAAGTGAAAAGTAATATCGAATAAAGAAAAAAAAGTTAAGCAATTTAGAACTACAACAACACTGTCCCACATAATAATAAAATTAGGATGATTTTGCAAGGTTTTTAATAATGAAAAATTAGAATGATTTTGCAATTTGCAGATTCAAGAACCAAATTAAGAAAACAGTAGATAATATAATTACTTGATGTATTAAAAGGTATAAAATCAACAGTATCCCATTTTTAAATATAAACCTTTTTTTATTATTCAAATAGAAAACATCATTTTACCTAATGACAAAGTATCTTGTGAGACGAATTATTTATAAGATGGGTCGACCAATCATTAAAATATGGTTATTGTATAGATAAAGTATGTTTAATAGTAGTATTTTTTAAAGTATGCTGGAATATGCATTAAAGTATGATTTTAGTGTGTTATAATATAATCTTTATCTTTATATATAACAAAACACACTTTAAAAGTTAAAATTAGACCAAAATTTCATTTCCATTTTAACCTACCTAATTTAGCTTAGTAATATTAAATTATCTCTTAATTGTGATTACCAATTTTTAACAACATTTCATCCATTTACTTTATTTTTTATTTTATTTCATCTATTCATTTTCTTGGCTTCCTATAATATATATATATATATATATATATATATATATATATATATATATGTCAATTGATTATTTATATATCTAAGTAATTTTATTTTTTTAAGTGAATTCATAATATCATTTGGACAATTTTTATCTATATTGTTGTAATATTTATTTATTTTATAATTTTTTTTATTTTATTGTCTTTTTATATATCTAAATTATTTTCTAAATTTCTTTTTAAGGAAAATTATTTTTATTATATGAACTCATATATCTAAATTATTAATTGAAATTTATTGTCAAAAGTAATATATATATATATATATGTATATATATTAACGTGAATACATTTACACAATCTTTATCTTTATTGTTTTAATATTTTATTTATTTTGTATATTATTAATTTCATTGTCCAAAATATTTTCTAATTTTAAAAACTTATTTTAACTGTAAACATTGTCTAAAATATAATTAATTCAAAATCAAAAGAGAATTTATATTATATTTAATTAATAATAAAATATTTTTAGTAAAGTATTAATTTAAACAATAAATAAATATAAATATAGATAAAATAAATGAATATTGAATGAGTACGGGTAACCCACAAGTTTTAATAAATGTGTATGAAACGGGTACATGTATGATAATAAATATTTTTAACAAGACGGGTACAGAGAATTTATTTTATATTTAATTAATAATAAAATATTTTTAGTATAGTATTAATTTAAACAATAAATAAATATAAATATAAATAAAATAAATTAATATTAAATGAGTACGGGTAACCCATAAGTTTTAATAAATGTGTATGAGATGGGTACATGTATGATAATAAATTTTTTTAATAGAACGAGTATATATACGGGTATTTAATAAATGGATACGAGTATAAGTACAAAAAAAATGCAAGTACCCTGCCCATTGCTGTCTCTATTCTTACATGTTATAACTTCGAACTTTTTATTTTTGTTTATTTCAAAATTTATGCTCATAATAATATATAGTACAATATTAAAACTCTTAAAGTACCACAAAATTAAATAATAAATTTTATATTATATTTAATCAATAATAGTATACTAATTTTTAATAAAATATTAATTTAAAATGAGACGGGTACGAATATGAGTAATTAATATTTAAACAGATATGAGTATGAGTATCCCAAAATAAGCGGATACCTTACCCATTGTCATCTCTACTTCTACATTTTCTATAAAATTTATGCAATGTGTTATAAATAATTACTCCACATTTTTAGGTAAAAATTATTATCGGACCGGAGGTAGTATATATATATATATATATATATATATATATATATATATACACACATAATACATTTAAAATAATATTTTAATCATTTTAAATAAATTACAAACCCTTTAAATATTTTAATCAATTTTCAAACATCTTATCTTATCTCAAAAATTACAATGTGATAATCATTCCGCCTACTTTAAGGCAATGTTCGTTTTCGGGTTTAAACCCAAGTTTTATTTTCAAAACCACATCCACATTTTAAAAATCATCCCTACATAACTACTACATTCTCTCTCCTCAATTAATACACTTTCTCTCTTTATCTCTCCTCTCTCATTTAACTTTTTAAATAAATTAATACATTGATCTGACATAAAGTTAAAACCTATCATACTCAAAACCCAAAACAAACATAGAACACACTAATCATGGTTTTGAAACCCCACAAACAATTTTTTTTTCACGAGATTTAATGAGTTTTTTTATATATAGTGGGTAATTGTATTTGTAGTGAATAGTGAGTTATATGTGGGACCATTTTACTTCAAGAAAAAAATGATACATTTGGAGTGAACACCCAAAATAATAAAATAAGAACCTTTAGGATGGACGGGGGGATATATGTAAAAAAAATAAAAAAAATAAATAAATAATTAATTAATTAAACATCAACCATGTCCGTGCAACGCACGGGTTATGATTGCTAGTTTATTATTAACATAATTTAACTACATATAAATATATTTTATTTATACAATAAGCATACTTTAGTGATGGATCAATCCGTCTAACACCCGTCTCACAATAGAGTATTTCATCTTTAAGAGCTAGCTTGTACCTAAAAATACCATTAGTTCAACTAATTTTAATCCGATAAGAAAGGAGTAACATTTACCATTAAAAAAAACTAACTCTTTTTCTATTTAAGCTCATATTTTCCACTTTTATCCGTCTCAATTTCCATTTAACATTTTCATAAAAGGAGGTGACACTTAATTAATAATAGCATAATACATTCTAATTTTAAAATTAACATTTTTTATAATATACATAACATACTTTACAATTTATTTATTAAAAAAAATTAAATAATCTCTTAAAGTATATCGTAAAGTAAATATTATTAGTATATCCCTAAAAACAATACAAAGAGAGTACATGATATATATTTATGCCTTTTTAATCAGGTTTGCATAAATTTTGTGCGAAGACAAAATTAAAGGGGAAAATCACTGAATCTCCATTTCATGAGCAAAATCAATAATTCTCTTATGAGTCCTAGTTATTAGAAACTCTCCTACTGCTATAAAATACAAATATAAAATATATATATATAACTATTAATTACATTAATATATAAGTGATATTCAAATATTATTCCTGCTGCATAACACATTTTATGTTGCATATAACTTTTAGTGTGTGCAGCAAAAAGATTTGTATGCAGCATTTGTAAATATTATGTGCAGCAAAAAAATTATAAGTGTTATATATAATTAAAAAATATTTTGTGTAGAATAAAAGTTGTTATCTCACATTAAGTTAAGACGGTATATTAAGTAATTGATCTTATCCTTCCTTTTGTATCTGTAAGAAATTTTTTTTAAAAAAATAATATTATAATTATTATAAATAATAAGTGTGTACTAAATAGCAATTTTTTTCCTATTTGTTTTTTATAAGACAATTTACATTTATGTTCAATGAAATATTATTTGATTTAATAATTTCACAATGCAATTTAAATTTAAAATTCTCATTCCACCTTAATAGATTTTTTTTTAACAAATGATAGGATTCATTTATATACTAGCCCAACAGGCTACGTCGGACTCTTCGGTAATCAACCGAGAGACCAGTCCCTCCACAAGGGAGATTACAACTCCATAAAGGAGACTTTAACACCTCCCAACGAGGACACACTCCATAAAGGAAACAAATAAAAATAAGCTCAAACAGTCGAGCAAGAGAAAGATAAACATCAGGAGTAATAAATGCAAACTGTTGAGCAAATCAACCTATGCTAGTTAGATCCATAGATAAACCCTTCAAAAACCTAACAATGAGAAAAGAACAGAGAACTAAAAGGCAATGGATCTAAAAAATAATAAGAAAAGCAGCCAAAGAAGGTAATCCTCCTCTCCACCCGTCCACTGCACCACCACCTGCTCCGCATTCTTCCCAGTTCTTCCTTCACCACAAATCTGCCCAGATCTTGCCTCTGCCGCCCTTCTCCGACCGCGCAGGGAACACAATTCCATACGGATGAGAATAAAACGAGCCAAGATCTACCGCTAGGGGAGAAGAAGGGGCTGACCGCTTCCATGGTCCGTCACTAGATGGTGCCATCGCAAAGGGAATGGAGGGAGAGGGGGGTGGAGAGGGGGTTCCAAATTTGAAATTTAGGGAGAGAGAGGGGAAGGGGGAACGTTTCTGGCTAGAGAGAGAATTAGAGTTCACCACCTTAATGGATTGAAATGGGATGGAGAGTACATCTTACCTACTTTTTACATTTTATTCAACATAATTTCAATTAACTTTATTTACTTTTTATCTCAAAATTACCATTTTATCTTTATTTTTTCTTACATTATATATCAATACTTCTTAATATTCGTGCTCTCGTACAAAATAAAAATACCTTGAATGTAGGGATTAATACCATCTCTGTCCCTAAATGTCATTCACTCTTTCCTCATTTTTTCGTCTCATATAATCGTTCACCTCCAAAAAAGGAAATACTCATTTTAATCAAAACCTCAAAAGTACACATTATTTGAAAAATGTCATTCTTTTTTTTCCACACATAAAAATACAATACTTCTTGATATTCGTGTTTGTACAAATAGATAAAAATACCTTGAATGTAGGGATTAATACCATCTCTGTCCCTAAATATCGTTCACTCTTTCCTCATTTCTTCGTTCCATATAATCGTTCACCTCCAAAAAAGGAAATCTAAACCTCAAAAATACACATTATTTAAAAAAAATGTCATTCTTTTTTTTCTCCACATAACATACTCCCTCAATCCTACCACAATAGTTACATTTTACTAACTAGGGCGTCCCTTTATAAGAGTTATATTTCATTTTTTAAATCAATTACTTTATTTCTATAGAGAACACACACAACACTAATACAACTACCTAATATATATTAAATTATTATATCTCTCAACCTACTACACATTAAAATACTATATTTTTTAATCTCCGTGCGACCAGTAAACGTAACTCTTTTCATGAGACGGAGTGAGTACTTTATACTTTATTTATTATCTAAAAATATTAAATTACCCACAAAATAGTTAAAACTAATAAAAAGTACCCCATCCGTCCCATTTCAAATGACACAATTTCCATTTTGAGTTGTCCCACAAAAGTTTGCATATTCCTAAAAAAAAAAAAAGTCAAACACAATCACCCTTCCTCATACACTTTATTTACAAAAAAATTACATTTATCTAACACACCTAACATACTTTATCATTTATTTATTAGCAAAAAATATCATAATATCCTTAAAAGTTATCACTTAATCTCCGTGCTAGAAAAGTCATGCGAATTTTTGTGGGACTGAGGGATTAACATTTTCTTAATATGCGTGTTAAAAATAAAGGTTAAAGATTTTGGGGTTAAAGATTTTGGGGTTGAAGAATACTCCCTCCGTCCGCTTTTAAGGGTTCTATTTTTCCATTTACGGCGTCCGTACCCAATGGTCTCGTTTTCATTTATGTACAATGAGGGTCCCATTAATAATATTCCTACTAAATCTAAATGTATTTGCAAATTACCCATTTGCCCCTCCTTGTATTAATAAGGTGGAGGGGTAAAAAGGTAAAAATCTTACCTTACCTACCCACTACACATTAAACTTTGGAAATGTCTTCCAACTGAACTTGATTGCTGCAGGGTGGGGGTTCGAATCCTGCCTTTTGTATGGATTTGGCCCCTTGCTAGCATAAGTTAAACAACAAGCCCTCTCTATAAGCCACTTGAGGCACATTCTGCGATTTGCCTCCTCCACCAATCCCCAGAGCAGGGGCGGTGGGGCCTCTAATGATGGGGCACACTATTAAATAACAATATTCCTCAATCTTCGTGTCAAAAAACAAATGATATCCATAAAAGCATAAGAGAGTACTAAATGTTTGTGAGTGATGATTAATATTAGAGCTGGCAAAAATGGCCCGGCCCGACGGGCCGGCCCGTAGCCCGCCATAAGTAGGCTGGGCTGGTCCATTAAAAAGTAGGCCCGAAAAGAACCGGGCCGTTTTGGCCCAGCCCATCAAGGCCGGTGGGCCAAATGGCCCGACACGCCTTTGACCCGTTTTTATGGGCTTTTTTGGCCCGGTGATTTTATTTATGTTTAATTTAATATTTAATTATAAATTATTTGTAATATTTAATTAATAAATTATATTTAAATAACTTAATGTTAAATATATAAAAATAACTTTCTAAAATAGTTATAATCTTCAAATTATATATGAATTTTCTATTTTAATTGGATATTTTGATTACTATATGATAGAAATAAAGTTAAGGCGAAGAAAAAAAATTATATATATATATATAAAATTTAATATTGTTGAAATTTGTTAAAGTTGGATTCAAATTCCATTATTATATCATAATGTAATAAGTTAGATGCTAATAATATAATTTTAATTACTTACTAATGTTAAATAATTGCAATTCCGTTATTTAACAACTCTTAATTATACATTCAACCACTAATAATCAATTCTAATTTATTTGATTTAAAAATAATAATAATTAACTTGAATAGATTATTTACCATTAATATCTAATTATAAATTTGAGAATAATATTCAATATTGACTAATATAATTATTATAGGTATTAAAGTAGTTAAATTATTTTTTAAATAAAAAATTTAAAAATAAATGAATATTAATGGACCAAAATGGCCTGATGGCCCGGTATGGGCTAGATTGGGCCACAAAAAATAAGGTCCGCAAGAACCAGGCCAAGCCAGCCCGGCCCGTAAATGTGCCTTGGCCCGGTACCGGTCCGGCCCATTTGCCGGCTCTAATTAATATTGACCATTCCATAATGTAGCATTGGATTCCATAAATTGTGCAGGGTAGTAGGGCCCACCGGAGTGGGTGTATCTCGGGTACGGGCTCACGCCTCACGGGCTGGGTCTTAACCTCTTCTGCTGAACCGCACGTGTCCCCCAACTTTCACAACGGTTATATTATATCGCCCTTCATGACCAATTTGCCCTTCTAAATAATTTCCCACCAAGATCTTACAGCCAATTAAATTAGATTTGCTCTATTTTTGGACATCAATATTGCTTTTTACTCTCTATTATCCAACAATAGTAAAATGTATGTGCTTGCTAGCTTGTGGTCGTATTTCTTTTTTTTTGGTATACGCCTTTAAATTTAGAATTTTTATTTTTATATCTTTTGAAAAATATTTAAATGTCTAAAATAATTAAAATATTTTTAATTCAATTTGTATCTTAAATTAAAAGGTTTAGTTGAATGTTAAATATCTACTGTCGTTATAAAAAATTGTATAATTAAGTCATGAATATATATAATAAAATTATTTATTTTAACGGAGTTAACAATCAAATCAAGTCAAAATTATTTTGTTGAATAGGGCATTTTAAAACATATCTCTAAAAAAATTCATTATACACATAAGGGCACTATTGAGCATTCATTCTTTATGTTAATTTCCTATATATACTACAATATAATTGTTGTTTTTTATATAGAAAATGTTACTCCCTTTGCTAAATACAGCACGTATTATGTCAATACTATCAGTATTGATTTTTTAAACATCACAAATTATTACTCCATCATTCTTTGAAGACATTGTTCAATGATTTGAGTAATGAGAAGTTTAAACATTATTGATTTTTTTCTTTTTAGTTTGAACGATCTATTTTTTTTGGTACTCTCTCCGTCTTTAAAAGCTTTTCACAATTATTATACACAGAATTTATTTAAAAAAATAATTTTATTGATTTTTGAGATATAGTTGTATAAGTAATAAATAATGAGAAAGTAAGTCATGTGTGTTAGATGAATGTGACATTTTAAAATATTATGTATTGATAGGTTATTTCTTTTGAAACTTTCATCATTTATTGAAAATCATATTGAGACGGAGAGAGCATTTTATAAGAAGTGGTGCTCAGACAATATCAACTTTGTAATAGATGATCAACACCTAAATCGTTATTACCATGTAGAAATTGAAGATAAAGGCGAGACCGACCCTTATTGGCCGATCCTACGTAGTCAAAGTCTCAAGTTCAATCTTCTGCCAAGGTTTATTCTTTTATGCAAAGAGCTAGGGTCTGATGGCTGAGTAACGTTGAGTATTAGGTCTTAAGTTCGAGCTCTTACCGAGGTTTACTTTCAATGCCTAGAGTTAAGGTCCAATGGCCAACCTACCCTCTTGGAGCTGAGCTCCTATCGATGTCTAATATTATATGCCTAAGACTGAGATCGATCCTAATTGACTGATCGACCCTAAGTAGATGATGTCTTAACTACTAACTTGACAAATAGCAGACCACTATCATTATCTATTGGCACACGTAATATCAAGCTAGAAGCTAAATGACGTGATGGTCAGGTGTTACTCTCCTATTCAACCAGGACGATTCACACAGTACACCATATCATTCTAGATATAAACTAGAGATCATTAAATGCTCGTGTCCCTAACAAAAACTTGTATAAAAACTGGTCCGATTCTTCTGTTATATTTTGTTACATATCATGTTGTGCAACATTGGATGATTGACACGTATAATACATTAAAACATATACCCTGAAAGGAAAGTATAAACCCTATGGGCAGTGATTGAGATTTTGTTCTCTGTACATGTGTGACTCATCTAACGTGTGTAACAGAAGATGTAATATCAAGTGTAACAGAACATCCAAGATCAAAACATAAAAAAATAAACAAAACTTTTTGTTGATTCCTTAAAAAAAAGTAAACAAAACTTTCTCTCTCTACATTATATTTGCAAGCACGGCATAGATCAAACTGACTAGGTTGGTCATCCAAAAACCATCTTGAAGAGCTCTTGTACACAAAATTTATGTTTAGTCAAATTTAAACATTTTGAAGCCACCTATCATCCCACCCCATAAAATTTCTGTACAAATCTAACTATCAACAAAATTGAAATTAAACAGATGTTTGGTTGTGATCAGTTAAATTTGACAATAACTGTGTGGAATGTGTTTGTATATATATTGTAGAGAAACTGAGAATGTACCAAGTTGAAGAGTCAAATGGAGTTATAATAGTGTAACTCTGTTTTCTTGTCTGACCATCTTAATCTTATCTTATTTTGGAATTTGCATCTTTGACCATATGATTGTACTCATTATATCATACTAGTATAAATAATAATCCTATTCTACCAGTCATCACCACTCCCACACTAGTAAGTTTATACCTACATATATGTTTGTAATTAAATTATTCTTTTCAATTGATTAGTTTATCTAATTCTAATATTAGTGAATATCAAATGCCAAGAATCTTTGTCCAGAATATTCGAAACTGCATGGACCATTCACTGATTCTCTGAACTTTTTCATTTTTTAAATTATATCTTAGTTTATTCAAATTAGAAATATATTTACATTGCTATTTTCTAAATTTTTATTGTGACCATATTTATATATATTGTTCTTTGTAATCTATCCCCCATAATTTAATTTAATTTTTCTTAAAAATTTATCCAACTTGACTACATTTTAAAAATGCAACCATTTTAATTCAAACTCGACATGGTAATATTCAAATTGCGAAGAAAAGTGTCACTTAGTATAATATGGTATTTGCATAAAAATAAAAGTATGAAATACATTTGTGAGACAAGAATTATGAGTAAAATTAGTTAGCAAGAAAGATTTATTTTCATCCCGCAAAATCTAATTTTACTCTAAAAAATGGAGTAGTTTCATTGAAGATTGAGTCAATTCAGAAAATTCCCCCAATTCCATAAAAAAACTTGCACATTTTCCTCCTTAGTACGTACACCATATCTTTCATCTAATATATATATATATATATAAATAAATAAATAAATAAAAGTATAGTACAAAATTTTCGATATATGATAGAGTTCAACCCTAGTCTTGATGCAATTAATATGTAGATGATTTAGTTAAATGATTTATTATTATGTTAAAAATTGACATTTCGGAATGAAATAAAATAAGAACAAAAAATAATTAAAAAATAGTATTGCATAATATGACATGCAGTGCATGTCTAAACAAAACTAACATTACTAATCATATCTTATTAAAAATATATTTACCCTTTAATTTAAACATTATTATTCATTAATAGGAATTCAAAGAATATATAAACACCATTAAACAATCTCTTTCTCATCTCATCCAACATCTTTAAATGCAATCAATTAATAACAAATTAGAATTACTTCAAATCATCATATCCTTCAAATGAGAATCCCACAAACCATTGCTCATGAGTGCGGTTTTATTTAAACTTACTGTGGATGGTGTTCGAAGTATTTAAATGTCAATAAATAAAGAACATGTACAGTTTTGTCGTTTTAAAGATGATGATCTGGATTGCTTCTAAATTCCTAATTTGTTCTTAATCTATTGCATTTAAAGGTGTTGGATGAGATGAGAAAAAGATGCTTTTGAGTGCTTTTTACATATTTTTTGAATTATTCATAAATAATGTTTAAATTAAAAGATAAATATGCCTTTAACGAGGTATATTTAATGTTATTAAATTATATTAGAGTATTTAATAATCAGGTACATTTAAGAGAATCTGAGTATGATTATATGCTAAAAAAATGCTGGGTTAATTTAACACAAGTTGATTAGTTGTAGTGAACGGCTAATTTTAGCTATATAAATGGAAATTTAGGCTTTTGTCTTCATTTTCAAATTTAAAATTTTATGCGTAAAATGAGAGTATATTTCTTTATTAATTTTAGGGTGATTTTGGGATGCATGGATGCAATTTAAGTTTATAGGTTAAAATGGATAGTAAATAATTTTTTCTTTAAAAAAGATTATTTATTTTATTTTATTTTAAGGTAGGGATTGAATTAAAGATTTATCTAACTATTAAAATTGTGAAAATGCACTAAGTGGACCTCGCAGTCGGACTCCTAATTTTATAGTACAATTTTATTACGAGATTGTTGGGTCATACTTGCACAAGATAGTGTTTAAGTTTTTTTTTTTTAATAAATATTATTACTTTTTAATAATACTAATAATTGTTTATAATATAATTCACTGCACTACTATTACTTTTCATTGATCCGAATATTATTTATTATTAAAATTTTATCACTTTTTATCTATTGCACGAAATTATTTTATTAAATTGTTTCTCACATTGTTTTGTTTTGAGATTTAAGTTACTGTTTTTAATTAAACATGGACCAACTCCCTTTCCATTTTATATACCTTATTGAAACCTTAATCTTCTTATAATTACTCTAGTCTCTCTATGTCTCTCATTATGAATAGGAAGGTCCGACTTTAGTATAAGGACTTTCTCCTTTAGTTATCGGAGAGACAAAATATAGAGAGCCTTCTTTTTTAATTTTACTTCTTATCACTGTATTATATCAGATCTTTATGTGAGCCAAATTCATAAAATTTGAAAAAATTTCGTCTCCACCAATGTCTCGATGGCCTTGACAACAAAAAGATATGTGTGAATTATTTACTCTCTCCGTCCCATATTTGTCTTCACAGTTACAGTATACACGAAGTTTAAGAAAAGTTGTTTTTTGACCAACTTTATTGACTTTTGAAGGGTATTGTGGTATTTTTAAGTAATAAATAAATTATAAAGTACATTATGTGTGTTAGGTGAGAGTGATATTTTTGAAATTAAGGTAATTTTTGAGATTGTTGGTTAATGTGAAGTTTCATTTTTTGGGTGGTAAAGATAAATGTGGGATGGACGAAAATGAAAAATATGAAAATAAATGTGGGACGGAGTGAGTATATAGTTACTTTTAAAAAAATGAAACATTATCGCAATTAAAAATAGAGGCCACATGTTGGTTATATCATATGTGAGAAAAAACCAGGGAGTAGTCACGTGAATATGAATCACATTCATCACCAAAAATCTATTATTGATCGGTCAAAATCATACGACTGTTCATTTTTTATTTTTTCTTTATTTAGTGAAGAAATACAAGAAAAATAATATATAGATGTAGAAGGAATGTCGTAATCAAAACGAAATAAGACTAACTTATTTTTCAGTGGCACGTGATGAAACTTATGAAACATATTAATTTTAGGTCTTCCATTTTCCTTCTATTTTTTGTTTTTTTCTTCTTGTTTTTTTTCCCAAACTACGTACAAAGTGTAAAAAACTCGAATAAATAATACAGAGATTATTATTTATGATTTATTAACCACGTAAAACAAACATATCTCAATGTTTCAAAACAAACATCCGGTGAAGTTTTATTGCGTTAAACAAACTGGACAATGTAACAAGGTTGATATGACTAGCCCCCAGGGCATAGCTCAAGTGGTAGAGGGGAGGGTGGAAAGGCCTTCCAGCTAAGCTTGGTTGCTGCAGGGTGGGGGTTCGAATCCTGCCTTTGGCATGGATTTGGCCCCTTGCAAGCACAAGTTTAACAGTGAGCCATCTCTATAAGCCACTTGAGGCACATCCTGCGATTTACCTCCTCCACCAATCCCCAGGGCAGGGGCGGTGGGGGCCCCTAATGGTGGGGTACTTAAGGTTGATATGACTATACAAATTAAACAAAAATTATTAATTATGACTCCCTCGTTACCTAATTATTTCATGTTTTTCTTTTTATTTGTCACAACACTTTTGTATATTTCTAAAAAAACAAAATTACAATAATATCTACATTTTAAACGTATTTTAATAATTTTACACTTTCTTTTAATTAAATTATTTTATTTTCTTTGTACGTCCCAATAATTTTAACATTTATATATATATATATATATATATATATATATAAACAAATTTTTTTAAAAATTATGAGATGTGAAAGAAAGAGCATTATTGTGAAAAAGGGGTTTCGCCAGGAAGAATTATTAACAACCGGTTTGTGCATTATTCTCTCTTATTCTTTAACCGTATCATATGGTTTTTTGACCGACATTATTAATGAGAGTTTCGTTGGTTACTTTACCACATATATAGTCCCTATCCTACCCATAATAACTAATAATTAAGTTGGATATGGTCAACAAAAATTTTTGAGGTTGCATAACTCCATAGCAAAAAATTTGTGTGATAATACTGAGAAATAAATTTATTTGAGAAATTAGATGTCATAATAATTTTTAAAAAATTTATATTTGATGGGTGATAATGTTTTATTAAACTATCTAATAAACAATTCACAAGTGATATGTTTGATTAAGGTTTGTGCGAGATTTATAAGTATGAAAAATGACAATCTATGTTTGATATGGTAAATTATAACTTATATAAAATAATGTGTAAGAAGTAGAACCTAATAATGTGATAATCTATGTTTGCTTTTTTTTTATTTTAGAAATATAACTGTAATTTCATTTTGGTGGTTTAGAATACTGTTTAGCACATATTTTAGCATTAGAGTTTAGGGTATATTTTAATTTTAGTGGTTTATGATATATTATACCCCTAGGCTATGTTAGTTTACGATTTTCAAACCTAGGTTTTGATTTTCAAAACTCATATTCAGATTTTAAAAACTACTCATATATACTTGCTACACTATCTCTCCTCAATTAATACACTTTCTCTCTTTATTTCTCCTCTCATTTAACTTTTTAATTAAATTAATATATTGATTTGACATAAAGTTAAAACATACCTTGCTTAAAACTCAAAAAAAATATAAAACACACTATTCATGGTTTTCAAACCCAACATAACCTCAAACCAAACATTACCCTAGGGTTTAGGGTATAATTGTAATTTGGTTTAAGGTATAATTTACCCTTAAATTTATGATATAATTGTAATATGACCATTGTGGTTTATGCTATATTTCACCCATAAAGTTTGAGTATATTTCACGTTTAGAGTTAGAATATAATTATATTTTACTTTTGTAATTTAGGATATATGGTATGCTTTACTTTTAAGGTTCAGTGTTTAAGGTATAGTTGTAATTTTACCTTGTGATTTAGGATATTTTACAAATAAAATTTATGATATAATAGTCTTTTAAATGTAATAAAATTAAAAATAAAAGAAAAAAAAACAACACTAATTAGAAGGGACCATATGTTAATTAATTAAAGAGAAATGAGGACACATGCTCCACTTCCACCGAAGTGGCTCTCATTATTTTATATGTGATGAGTTATTAGTATATCACATTATTTTAGCAATAGACCTCGCACAAAACGGATTATATGTAAGTTATAATAATGCGAACTATTTTTAGAGTGGAATATTTGTGGAGCTGGATTTGTGAATATGTTGGTGGTGAATTTTCGTCGGTTGGGAGGTCTCACGGTACTATGTATATTATGATTTTTTTTTAAAAAAAAATTTATAGTATTATAAAATAATATTTTTAAAAAAATGTGAATTTAAGGAACTAACCATTATCATTCCCATAATATACTCAATTTCAAAATTACTTATTCTTTCTCGTTACAACTACTATACTTTATAATTTATTTATTAAAAAAAAACTACTTTTATTTATTTTCTTTTCTAATGTAAATGAAAATGATAAAAATGAATTTTTCATATGAATTATGAAGTGAGTACTCCCTCCGTCCCGAAACAAGGTATACGTTTACTTTTTGCATGGAGATTAAGAAGTAATATAATTTTTTAATGTATAGTGAAGTAAAAGAAATAATATTTTAATGTATAGTGGATAATTGTATTAATATAGTGTGTGGGCCATGTGAATATGATAATGGTTTTGTGTAGGTCACATCAACCAAAATAGAAAACGTATACTTTGTTTTGAGATGGACCAATATGAAAAAATGTATATCTAGTTGTGGGAAATGGAGTAATAATTAGAGTAATTGGCGTTAGGGTGGGATGGTAAATGGTGAGAAAAGGAGGGGCAAATTAGAGAAGAGAAAAGGAAGGCAGCAATTTCAAACGATGAGGACAAAAGCGGGAATTCAGAGAAGAGAGGGGCAGTTGAGTGGAGGGGCAGAGTGGTGTCACCTTTTTGCCCCTCGTGTTCCAAAAATGCCAAAAACTAATTAAATCACCCCACCACCAATTTCATCACTTAAAATCCATCCCTCAGAATATACTCTCTCTCTCTCACACACACAGCATCCAAATTGGATTTTTCGAAGCCATCCACCCAACTGAGAAGACAGGGAAAGGAGAGATCGCCTCTCTGTAACTTGGAGAAGCTGAAGCTCATTGTTAATGGCATTCTTCCTCTAATCCACCCCCATTCTTTTTTCACCTTTTTACCCTGGCTTCTCCAATGGGGGCTCGCGGGACGAAGAAATTCCAAATGCCCTTCTTCTTCCTATGCTTATGGCTTCTCATCTCCTTATCCTCCGCCGGTAGGGTTCCTGCTTCGAAACAGAAGCTCGATGTTCAGAAGCACTTAAAAAGGCTCAATAAACCTCCCATTAAGACCATTCAGGTTCGCCCTACTCTTTGCATTTTTATGTGTTTCTTCTTTCTATGTTGTTCTGCAGATCAGAAAAAGTGGATTTAATTTTCTTTTTCTAAAATATTTTTACAGACAAGTGCTGCAGTAGCTCTGCTTTTTTCACTTAATTTACCCCAGATTTTCCTTTTTAAAAAAATCTCGCTCATAAATGCTGAAATAGACCTCACTAGTTTATTCCATCAATAATTTTTGTTACTGAACTTGTACTGTAATAGATTTTTCCTCATGTATTTGTGGAGTAATCATTATATTTTCTATAATGTTTGTTCTTATAGTATCTGTTCTGAGTTCTAAAGGATGGATTTTCTGGTGGAGTATTTTTTAATTGGCATTTGTATTTGTGATGATTGAACAGAGTCCAGATGGGGATATCATTGACTGTGTCCACATCTCTAATCAACCAGCTTTTGATCACCCTTTTCTCAAAGACCACAAAACACAGGTTCATCTTATCACATGTTTTCTCTTTACAATCTTCTCTTCTCCAGGGTTGTTGTATAATTATCTTACTTTGTTTTTGGATTAGATGCGGCCTAATTACCATCCGGAAGGGGTTTTCGAGGAAAACAAGATGTCAAAAGAAAAAAGTAAGCCCATGTCTCAGCTATGGCACATGAATGGCATGTGCTCTGAGGGTACTATTCCCATTAGGAGGACTAAAAAAGAAGATGTTTTGAGGGCAAGCTCTGTGAAGAGATATGGGAAGAAGAAGCACAGAAGTATTCCCAAGCCGAGGTCTGCAGATCCTGATCTCATTAATCAAAGTGGTCACCAGGTAAGTATTCATAATCATTGTTTTGTGTTGCATTTTCTACAATAATCTTATGTTTTTCGTGTAACCAGCACGCCATTGCATATGTCGAAGGAGACAAGTATTATGGAGCAAAGGCCACTATTAATGTGTGGGAGCCTAAAATACAACAGCCTAATGAGTTCAGCTTGTCTCAGATTTGGGTTTTAGGTGGTTCTTTTGGTGAAGATCTCAACAGCATTGAAGCTGGTTGGCAGGTATAATATTAGAAGAACTGAGAAGAACAACCTAGAAGTAGAGTAGCTTTATTTTTTCCTTGTTTTTAAATGAATTGATTGGATGCACTATATTGTTTCAGGTGAGCCCTGATCTTTATGGAGACAACAACACAAGGCTCTTCACTTATTGGACTGTAAGCTTGCTCCTGCTTGTGGATTTGATAAACCAGTCCTGAAATTTCATGTTGGTTCCTAATATATTATCTACTTGGTGAATTGCAGAGCGATGCATATCAAGCTACAGGTTGCTACAACCTTCTCTGCTCTGGCTTTATTCAAGTCAACAGTGAAATAGCCATGGGTGCAAGCATCTCGCCTGTGTCTGCATTTCGGAATTCTCAGTATGATATTAGCATTCTTGTTTGGAAGGTAAACTTCATATTCATCCCTTGGTACCTCTTCTGAGATGTTGAGCCATAATATTTTCCCAAATGTATTAAATGATGAGGTTTATATAGTTTAAGTAATGCGCATTCTTGATTGGGTACTTTATTCCATTGTAGGATCCAAAAGAAGGGAACTGGTGGATGCAGTTTGGCAATGGGTATGTGCTAGGGTACTGGCCATCTTTCTTGTTCTCCTACTTGGCAGAGAGTGCTTCGATGATCGAGTGGGGCGGAGAGGTAGTGAACTCGGAGCCTAACGGGCAACACACGTCGACACAAATGGGCAGCGGGCATTTCCCCGAAGAAGGGTTCGGGAAAGCAAGCTATTTCAGGAACATCCAAGTAGTTGATAGCTCCAACAACCTTAAATCCCCCAAAGGACTTGGCACTTTCACAGAGCAATCCAACTGCTATGATGTTCAAACAGGTAGCAATGAAGACTGGGGCCATTACTTCTACTATGGAGGACCCGGTAGAAACCCTAACTGCTCATGAAGTTGGAAAAGGGTGTAAAAAAGGGGAGCAATGTACAATGAAATGTAGCTAAGATGGTTCCTACACCTCTCTCTTACTTTTTTTTTTTTTAATTATTATTCAGATTTGTTAGGTTTGTTAAGTAAAAATGTGTAGGTGGAAATTTTTGACCCCTTGATTTTTGCTTGAAAAGAAGTGTATGTAAGTGAGAAAGTGGCCAAGTTTCTTGAAAAACAGAAGAGAAGAGAGACAGGCCCTTTGTTATTTTCTGTGTATTTTATTAGTCCACTGATTTAGCTCCACCATTGCGTTGGACTACCCCTACCCTAGCCTGTCTTCCTCTTTGCCAGAAAAAAGGCACCAGATTTTTTTTTAAATTTAATTCAGACACCATACAGATACAGACTTACAGTACAGCAGAACATAAGGTAATATAATACTAATATGGAGTAATTATGGAGCAAACTAAGAAAAAGGTGTCCTGGTTTACCAAACTTTGAAGAGTTAATTGCAAAAAAAAAAATATAAGCTTTATTCCTATTGCAAATTATTCCTCACTTTTGAAAAATTATAAAAAAAAATCACCACCTTTAAGAATTGTTGCAAAAAAATAAAAAAAATCCTACTTTTATTGAAATTGAATTTTTTTGCAACAATATTTAAAGGTGGTGATTTTTTTACAATTTATTAAAAATAAAATTAGTAAAGTTTGTGATTTTTTTTTTTTTCAATTAACCAAACTTTGAATTATAAAGTGGAGTGGGCCAATTGTCCCATGTTTCAGCAAGTGGATCAATGTATCACCTCCATTTTTACCATTTTCATTTTTACAGTGGGGGTAGTAATAGTGTATTCCATTTTCACTTGTGGATGGATGATAGGACTGAATGTGATGTGCTTGAAAAAGATACTCTGAATTCACATGGATGAGATTTGCATGTGAGAGAGAGAGAGATAATTAAATAATCTCATTTCCTTTTCTTTTCCATTAAAGTCTTTGGTGCATTGTCTTTCTGTAAAGACCCCACCATTTCAAAGCTTTCGTATACTCTATCCGTCCCATAATTAATTTCACCGATACTGTAGATACAGAGTTTAAGAAATAGTTACTTTTTGATCAATTTTATTAACTTTTTAGGGGTATTGTGATATTTTTAGGTAATATTTCCCCCATCCCATAAAAGTTCACACTTTCCTTTTCGGTTTGTCCTACTAAAATTGATACATTTCATTTTTAATACATGAGACCCACACCAAAACAATTAATTTATTCTCATAGAGCCCACATACCACCTCTAATACAACTACCTAATACAAATTAAATATTATTTCTCTCACCTCATTTTACTTCACTCTACATTAAATTATTATAGTCCTTAATCTCCGTGCCCAAAAAAATGTGCTAACTTCTTCAGGACGGAGGAAGTAAATAAATTATAAAGTATGTTATGTGTGTTAGGTGTGAGTGATATTTTTGAAATTAAGATAACTTTTGAGATTTTTGGTTAATGTGAAGTTTCCTTTATTAGGTGGTGAATATAAGTATGGGACGGACGAAAACGAAAAGTGTGAACATAAATATGGGACGGAGGGAGTATATTCTTTTCTTTTACCTTTTTCATATATTATTAATTTACCCTCCATCATCTCATTATCATGGATTTATAAAGTAAATTTAGGATGACATTTGCATTTCCCACTCGCTTTTGTTGTGCAATCTAATCTTTTCATCATCACATTTTTTTTTTCTCTTTTAGGAGAATAAATAGATTATTCTACCCCTCAAACTTTTCTATTTGTAAAGGTACTAGCTCCACATCATCTTGTAATTAAACTCCCTTGATTTAGGAAAATTATTATTAATCGATTTAGTATTTGTTACAATTTCAATCAGGGGTATTATTTATTTTTTATTATGTCATAATTGTGTAGAGACTGGATGGGTTTAGCTGTACCCCAACCAAACAATGTGAAATGCAATATTCAATCGAGGATTAAAGAGAAATGTCAAAATTTTACGATTCCTTGTTTGAATTTATAGCATTCGTATTTTGAATACAGTTTATCACATCTGAGCTAAATAAATTTATACTCCCTCTTCCAATCTCTTCAGCTTTATTGTAAAGATCGAGTTAAAATGTGATCTTCTGTAATAAATATTTTATGCACAGACTATTTGCACCACTGAATGTATCCCATTAATATTTATAGTAAAAAATTTTTATTTAATAAGACATAAATACCCAAAGAGCTTATTATTCATAACTTATATTTTTTAAACTTACCCCATATATCAAATCTAATTTAAGAACCCTGGTTGGATGAAGCTGGGATCGTGTAGAGAGACTCTGGAAAAATGAATAGAACCAAAGTGTATAGTGAAATCTTTAGTCTTCGTGCGTGTTCTTTCTCTCCCTCTCTCATTCTCTTCATTCCCTCTTAATCCTTACATGAAAAGGATTAAAGAAACAGGCAATTCTTTGTGAGCATTTCAGAGTAGGCTTCCATGAGAACTGATCCAACGCCGGATCTTGCCCCACGCAGCTCCTCCCCGTTCCGGCGGCAGCGGAGGCGTTTAGCCACCACTTCAGGATCTGTACAATTATATGATTAATTTTTATTTATTTATCTTCTTTCTAAAAAATAAATCACAGGCAGTACAAGATGAAGGTAAACCAGGATCTTGAAAATTGCCAAAATCATTCACATATTGTAAGCCAATTTCGTTCTCATTCAACCACGTTGGTAATTCCATCAGTTGATCAAAGGGAGAATTTACTAAATTCTCATCCTCCGCAGTGGGTTAGCCTGAATTAGAGGAGGAGGAGGCGAACAATACATCTTCAAGGTTGAGATTGAGGCCTAAAGTTTGGTTCGGAAGAATGAAATCCGATAAATTCTCCAGATAAGAGATGGTTAGCCTTTACAGATCATACCATGCAATCCGATAAACTATACTCCATTTTCTCCAGATAAGAGATGATTTATTCATATTTCAATCTATTATTATTATAAAAATCACACTTCAACACTGAGAGTACAAATTTACTTGTAAGAATTTATATTGATTGAGCTAGTTTAATTCAATGATTAATGGTGCTAATTTTGTGTTCAGCTCTAGGCTTTTTCTCCACGCTGCTACAGGCGCATGAACAAATCTCACGCTATTCTCTATTTCATGAAAAATATTATTGTTTTTGTCTCGCAAAACTGTTCACAATTACAAAGAAAATGTCAACGTACTCTTGAAATGGAGAAAGTGCATTACTCTCGTAAGTAAATAAAATAAGGAGTTTTTTCGCTACGGACCTGAAAGATGAATTAATTATCAATTTGGGACCCAAAAAATAAATTCAATCATTTTAAGACCTAAATGATTCTAAACTATCAATCAAAGTCATAATTTCTCATCCCCTATTAATAAACCCCTCTCATTCTCTCTCTTACATGGACTCCAATTTTCACATCACTTCTTATTAAATAAATATTAAAATAAAATCATATATCACTTTCATAAAATTAAACACTATTCTCTTACAGAGGTAAACGCATCTCTTCAAATAATAAGATAAACAAAAATTAACAAATGAATCCCAAGAATTTGGATGCCAATAATCATATCATATAATATAATTTGAATGATATTGATATTTATATTTCTTAATCAAATATATGATTTTTTTAACAAAATGAAAAAAACAAAGAATATAGAAATAATTTTATCTAACCCTTGTAAAATAAAAAATACCAACAGATGATGGAAGATCGATATCTTATTGAACTCTATTGAGTCAATTTCTGTAGAAAAAACTTTCGACATTTCAAGAAACGATAAAAGCGTTTCAGGAAAACAATAAAAGTGAAGTTAGAGAGAACTTGAAAATACATTCCGACGTTTTATTTTCACTATATTTCTGAGAGCATTCCAATTTTTTTTTTTTTGAGTTGGTAGCCAACATGTAAGATGAGGTGGAAATTAGAGTCCATGTAAGAGAGATAATAGAAGTGTTTATTAATAGCATTAGAAGGAATGCGAAATGATGGTTTGGATTGATAGTTTAGAATCATTTAGGTCTTAACCAGTTTAAGTTTAACTTTTGGGTCCCGAATTGATAGCTAATTACGTAATGAAAAAACTCCATAAAATAATGACTTTTTTATTAACATATGTCCGAGCAGTAAATGTGAAAATGAGTCAAGGAGGGAGTACTATTTTTTAGGCTTTTATTTTTGTTCATATTTGTATTTTCAATGAGGCACTGTAATAATATTCATTAAAATTGAAAGTTTTTAATTGATTATAATTTTGAACATGTTTCCCGTACATTATAAGTTTCTGTGGTAATGCATATTGCATACTACAATTATTGTTGGGTTCACATTAAAAGATATTTTGAGTCTTAATTTTGTTGTCCAATTAATATAAGAAGAAAAAATAAAAGCCATAAACATGGAGTCCGAATATTGATGCGATTGTTAATAACCCGGTAAGAGAATGAAGTAATAAAGAATGAGATAGATTTAAGGATGCTTCTGGTGTTGTTGAAAGTAAATTTATTGTTGTTGTTATGGTGATAGGCCTCATTTATCTCATATAATTATTTTGTTTGGTTGATAATAGAGAATGACTATCATAACTTTTTGATTTTGTTTGATTTGATTAAATTCTATAGTAAATAATTCATAATTTTTATAATTAATTTTTATTTGAATGCAAATTTTCTATTTATAAAAGAAAATTATTATTTTATTTTTTATAATTAAAAAAAATTATAACACTAAAACTTTGATTAACAGAAACGAGTCCATGGAATAAAAGTAATAGGAGTCAATATGCTGAGGAATGGACTATTCCTAGATTTTTAGGAATCAAATTAACAGTAGCACTTTTATTCCTTTTAACCAAACAATCTTTTCCCATTCCATTCCAATTCCATCTCCCCACACCCATCAATCAAACACACCCTTATTCTTTTCAAGTTGTTCTGAAAAGTAACAGTTTGTTTTACAAAAGAGTAGTAATCTATTCTAATATATAGAAGAGTATAAATAAGAGCACAGTAACTTATCACGCCTATGGAGGCATACAAGTTTATGTATTAATTTTTGCATTTCATGTCATATTAATTTTAGGGGCTGTTTGGAAAAAATGAAGGAATAGGAATGGTAAGGAAATTGGAATTGGAATGGGTTTTATTCCCCTCATTTATTTTGGGAGGAATGATAGATTCCCAATAAATTGGCAATGAATCCATAGTCGTGCAAAAGCCAAACACTAGAATCAACTTTCATTCTCATTCCCTCCTTCAAAAGTTTCCAAACAAACACCTAATGTTAGAACATAATTATAATTCAACCTGCAGTAGTATTTTAATTCTTAGAGCATAGATGTGTTTTCAATTCATAATAAACATAAAACTGAGGCATGCAAGCATGTGTTAATACAAATTGCACCATTTCCCTCAGGAAATTACATTTACATTGGGTGAAGGTGCAAGAACTACTCTAAAATAATAATCAATTCTTGATTGATCTTTTGCAATCCCTTTGATTTTAAATTTGAGCAGGAGTGTCAATTTTAAGACATAATAAGTAAGGTTTCACAATATCAAGACATAACATTATTAAACCACGTATAAAGAAACACATTAAACTTGGAGAGCAAATAAAAGCTGGACATGGTATCTATGCACTCAATCTAACAAGAAATAATAGATATAAAAGAATTGAGTGTATTTATAATAGAAAGATTAGTGGGTGGGGCAAAAGCTTTTGATGAGGAAGGATTTTAGTGAAATATTGAAGAAAGAGCTTAAAATTGGTGAAGGATTGAGAGAAGTTTGATATTGATATTTGAGAAATGAAATTGTTTCAAAGAAATGCATTGCATAAGCAGATTGAGATACACTGTGATTACTATCACTACCTAAGCCATACTTCTTGCCATTACAATCATATAGGTTCAGAGAACATTACACAGCCAAAATTGAATTTCTTTTATGTCACTCACTCTGAATCACTTTCCATGCTTCCCATTGCTTTCAAACCTAGCGGTTTCTACAACAAAATTCACAAATTAAGGATGTCATGTGAGTTCAACCAATTAATGCTTGCTAAGCTTACCTTCTTACACCTCTTCTTCTCTCTCACTTGGTACCTCTCTTGACACAAGTCTGTTAACCATGCACCGGGGCTCACCAGCTGCATACACACATACATCACATCTCATCATCATTCACAATGGAGTAGAGTATTTTTAACACTAATACAATATTACTTACTAATATGCTTCTCTGGATCAACTTGGCCCTTTTCTTGGGCCTTTGAGGGGGTTTGCATCCCTTCATTGCCATAAAATCTTCCTCCTTCTCTGGGCTTGATAATGCAATCAGCAGCTTCGGTCATACCATTTTCCTATTCACCTCCGTCTTACTGCTATCATCGAATCCACCCGATCCCCTCGTCGTGTAATATCTATCTTCCTTCTCGGGTGACAATGCTTTCCGGCTATCATTCGCAATTGCAATGCATCTACCTACCCCAAAATCCCTGAAACCAATAACCACTTCAATAACACACTAGTCATCCCAAATGTTTAACTAGTTCAACCACTTATTCTGAGCTCTGTGGATCTAATCTAACCAACACCCCAACAAAGTTTGCCAAAAGCACAAATCTAAATGACAAAAATGAAGAAATAATTTTGCTACAACACAAATCAAAGAAAGAAAACAAAATTAATTAAGCAAAGAAGTGGGCTACTTGCAATGAGAAAATAAAACCAGATAATAATAAAAAAGATTGAAGCAAATTAAATGTTGTTACCTGTGAGGAGATGGAGATGGAGCTGGAGAAGTGCAGTAATTATCCTTATCCACCACTCTTGAAGTGATTTTCTTCTTCACAACACCGCCGCGGCCATCTGATTTTCCATTCACACACGACTCTGCTTTAACTTTCACACACCTCAGCCTCTTTCTATTACCCCACTGCAGCTTATCCATATCTCAATTTCACAAATCTTTAACAAATTAGAAGCAGCCCATTTCAGATCTTCACCCTCATATACCAGAAATGCGAATAAAAGAAGTAAGAACAAAATTTACCGGTGAAGAAAAGTCAAACCCACCTCAAGATCTGCGGTAGATCACAGTCCCTCTTAAGATTGTCTCAAGTTGTAATAAAATATAATCCTCAGAAATCCATGCAGGAAATGGGAGTGTCTGAAATATATATATACGTATACCTGAAGGGAGAAAGAGAGAGACAGAGAAGAAGGAAGAGAAGAGCACCTCAAATCCTTGTGAAAGAGGTAGGGAAGCTTTAAGACTTACTCCAAAAAAATGAAATGTAATGAAAAATAAAAGATAATGTATGTCCAAAGGTATTGACTGCGTCAAACCGTAAATATGTACTCCCTCTATTCCATGGTAAAGTACGTATTTCACTATTGTTTATATTTGCTTTAAATGCATTAATTTTCTTTATTTAATAAAGAAAGTATAAAATATAACTCATCACTTTCTTCTAATACAATTATCCAACTTATCTATAATAATAATAATCCTTAATTTACGTCCAAAAAACAAATAAAGACCCTAGAACCATCCATGTGCAAACCTTGTTATGTGACGGAGGGAGTACTTGTTCCATTTCATTAAAAATTTACAATTATATATGTATTTTATATTTGAGAAAAACCTATCTTTTTATTGGAATAATTTAGTTTTTTTAATAATAAATCAATTCCAAATTACGTCAAGAGTTTTCAAATTATTTGAGTTTACAGTTGGTTATTAGGATGAATGTGTTTCTTGAAATGTGATTTTTTTTTTAAATAAATAAATAAGAAAACTATTATTTATTTTTAAAAAAACAAATTAAAGAACTAACTAAAAGGAATGTGAATTTTTTTCACTTTCATGATGTGGCAAGTTTTTCTTTCTCCCCTTTCATTCAAAGTTGCTAATTTAGATATACCTACACTTAATTCTTTTTTTCTTCTGTTCATATTTAGAGGGTACACATGTGTCTTATACTGTACTAGGATTTGAACCAGTGCGTTGCACGGGACTAAGGTGTTAAATCATATGAGAAAAAGCTTAAATCATGCTTTTTAGATAAATCATTATAGTATATCTCTACGTTTTTATAAAATATAAGTACATCTTCGTATAGAATTTATCTGAATTGAAATTTTTTTATAATACAATCTCTCAATCCATGCTAGTATGTCATTTTTAGCAGTAAGAAGATTAAGAAAAAGTTTATTTTAAATATATAACGAAAGAAAGTAATGGTAAATATTGAGCGTTTTTATAAAATAAATTTTTTTAACATAATAAATAATTATGTTTATCAATTATGTAAGATACTGCTTATTTCGTAATACTTGTACCCATGCATAAATAAATAATTTCAAACTCGTTTATCAATACCTGTTGATTACACATACTTATTTAAAATTATTACGATGTTAGGACTAAT
The DNA here is from genome assembly GCA_023678885.1 of Pogostemon cablin. Classification (NCBI taxonomy): domain Eukaryota; kingdom Viridiplantae; phylum Streptophyta; class Magnoliopsida; order Lamiales; family Lamiaceae; genus Pogostemon; species Pogostemon cablin. The sequence goes on along the minus strand of CM042986.1, from coordinate 20,534,643 downwards.
AATATTAATTCAAAATTATTTAATGAAGAAAATAATTTAATAATGAATTAATTGTTACGTACTCGTATCAATTTAAATATAATATACTCATATTCATACCCGTTTCATTAAAAAAATATATTATGATACTCATACCCGTCCCAAACCCGTTTATCAATACTCGTTGATTACACATACCTATTTAAATTTTTTAACATAATAAATAATTATGTTTATTAATTATGTAAGATACTTGCTTATTTCATAATACTCGTATCCGTGTATAAATAAAATCGTTTAAAAATTTATTACAATATTTGTATCAGTCCCAAAGTCTTTTATCAATACCCGTAAATTACTCATACTCATTTAATACTATTTTTTAAAGTATTGTTTTTATTAATTACAATTAATATTTTAAATCAACTTATACTATTACTAACTAAATATAAAATAAATATAATATAATTCTATCACAAAAATATGATAGAAAAATTTACAATTTTTGATTAAATATGTAAAATACTCCGTATTTCTTAATATATAAAATATATTATGATACTCATACTCGTCCCAAACTCGTTTATCAATACCCATTGATCATACATACTTATTTAAAATTATGAAGATGTTAGGACCAATAATATTAATATTCGTTCATGTTTCATTAAAAAAAATATTATGATACTCATACCCGTTCCAAATTCGTTTATCAATATCCATTGATCACACATACCTATTTAAAATTATTATGATTAAGATGTTAGGACCAATAATATTAATAATGAAGAAAATAATTTAATAATGAATTAATTGTTAAAACTTAAAACTACTTTATAGTTTCAAAAAATTCGTAAAGAAAATTTTAATAAGATGGAAACTTAAAATGAAAAAATATTCAGCACGCATATAAGGAATCATTTTAAATAAGATATCATCTCAAGTTAAATAAGGTATCATTATTATGACAAAAAAATTAATGGGCAAGAACCCGTTAATCAATACTCAACTACTCATATTCGTACCCGTTTCATACACGTACATATTTCAAATTCTAATGATATTTTTTTGAACTACTGTACTCATTTTTTTGGGTTTGGGTAATCAGTTATCCGAAAATATCTGTCATGTTGTCATCTCTAGTATTTGTTTAGGTCTTATTTTTATTTTTGAACATAGCATAATTATGGTTAGACCAGTGCACGTGCATTGCACTGTTACGTGTTTTTATAAAATAAGTATATATTGACTTAAAATTTATCTTAATTTATATTTTATATAATATAATCCCTCAATTTCTACATATGCTCTTTTTAGTAGTACGGAAATCAAGAAACATGTTATGTAGACTCTTACCATTAAGTAGTAGTAAATATTGAGATGTTAGGACTAATAATATTAATTCAAAATTATTAATAATGAAGAAAATAATTTAATACCATTCCAAACCAGTTTATCAATACCCGTTGATTACACATACCCATTTAAAATTATTAAGATGTTAGGACCAATAATATTAATTCAAAATTATTAATAAAGAAGAAAATAATTTAATAATGAATTAATTGTTCAAACTACATTATAGTTTCAAATAATTACAAAAATAAATCATAATATAAACTATAAGAGGGATACCTCTTACCAAAGCGGACATCGGTCGAAGTAGTCTGTTTAGCTGACGGGAAGTAAGCGGCTGCAAGGCCTATAAGCGAAGATTCGGATGGGTTGGATGCTTGGAATAAGAAGATTTTAAATATACAGAGAAGAGATATAACTCGATGTTAATCAAAGTTGGTATGCTCCACAGCAACAAAAGAAGGGCTAGCAAGCTTGCGAGGGTTTAAGGAAAGCAACTATAAGAGGGAAATTTAAAATCTTAAAATTAAAATTAGTTAAATATGGTATCATTAAGACAAAAATTAAATAAGGTATATTTTAAATAAAGTATCAAATCAATGACTAAGATCTAATCTCATAATTGTGATGAACCCGGCCCGAAAAAGACGAAATATGGGGGGTCTAGAGGGGACCTTAACACGCAACGTTTCGGTATCTCTTGCTGCTTTCTGAATGTTCGGGTGGATGAGATTCAATAATGTAATGAATGAGTGAGATTTAAAATGACTTATAGTAATCAAATCCAAGGGTGTAAATTAAAATATAAGGTATCAAATCAATGGCTAAGATCTAATCTCATAATTGTAATGAATGGATGAGATTCAATAATGTGATGAATGGATGAGATTTGAAATGACTTATATAATCAAATCCAAGGATGTAAATTAAAAATTGAGTCTTTTTCGCTTTGCTATTATATTATTTTAAATTAGATTAGATTTTCTTAATAGTTACTCTCTTTAAATTTTACCTTTTCCATACAATAAAAGTTTTCGCCTATTTTAAAAATAAAATAAAATAATAAGTCAAAACAATTATCTTTCCTCGTACATTTTATTATTTTTTAAAAAAACACATACCTAAATACACCTAACATACTTTATATTTATTTATTACTCTCTTCGTCCCGTCCGAAGGTTTATACTCTGTATTTTTTTTTGCATAGGGATTAATGAATGTATTTTAATATATAGTGAGGTGAAAATAATATTATTTTAATATATAGTAAGATAGTTGTATTAATGTTATTTATGAATTCTAAAAAAAAATATTTTGTGTGGGTTTTATTTACTATAAAAGAAAATATAAACTTTATGATGAAATGCTCAAAATAGGAATACATAAATGTTATAGTACAAAAAAATGTATATATATAAAAGTTATCACTTTAATGAATCTGGGGAATATCATTTTTTTTTCTGAAAATGTTATTACTTTTATTTTATAATCATGTAAAATTACGACTTATCAAACTACTCATACCTTAACCTTTGCTTGTCCTCAAGCAAAACAAGACCAAAAACAAAGTATAAGAAAAATGACAATCACATGCAAGTGATAGTAAAACAGTGACACTTTCAAAAGATATTAAATATGGTACACCAAATATAAATGAGTGGTAGAATGCCTCACAAAAATCTTGCAACTTATGTAGGATAAAGGAATTTAAGAATTCATGGCCTCACAATGGTTTCGCTCAATAACACTCAAGTATATGTAATGGGTAGCAAAACACTCAAAATTAAACAAGACAAGACATTACTATAAGCTTGCTCCGAAATCAAATCTCCACCAAGTTCAATGAGCGCGATGCAAATATAAAAAAAACTTTAAAATTGTTGTAATGGGGCTTGAGATAAGGTGGGGTAAAAAGAATTAGAAAGACTAAATTTATCACTTTGCAAATTGTGTTAATCATATAAAACGTACATCAAAGGGATACATCTTGCATTCTCAACAATTTTCCACATCTCCTCCTTCATTTTCTTGTATGAAAATTCTGTTTTTCATCAATACATCCCCCTACCCACACCTGTTTCTTTCATATTTTTGAAAAAATAGGGTAACACTGAAGGGTTCAGTGTCTTTACAGAAAAATTCTGCTATAATTTCCAGCTTTGTTTCTTTTTTTTCTGCTCCAATTTTTTTTCTCTTATTTTTTCAACTATTTTTTTTCAATCTTCATTTTCTTTTCCTCTTCTTTTCCTTTTTTTCTTTCCTTTCTCCATTCTTTTTTTGCTTTCTCCATATTTTTTTCTTCTTTCTCTCAACCATCATCTCTCCTTCATTAAAAATTCAATCACTACAAATATTTTTTCAATGAATTCCACAATATACAAAATAGTAGGAGGTTCAAATGGAAGAGTTCAAGAAAAAATAGAATATGGCTAATTAATATGCTCATTCATCAAAGAAAAGATTAGGCTCAACTTGACTCTTCTAAAGGATTTATATGATTAGGTAGGTAAAAAGAAAGCCAAAATATGGTTACCTAAGTGCCTTTATCATTTAATTACACATGCTCAAATATAAGATCTCAAAATGCATTCAAGGAGCAAGTTCTATAATGTACATATCAAGTTTAATTTGCACTCAATCAAGAAAAATATAGAGCTTATATAGATGATAGCTCTTCAAGGCTCAAAGTTTACAAGAATAGGGTAATTTTGCCATGAATTCTCAAAAAAAAATTCTTCCACATTTGTCACAAATATAATAAGACAAATCCAACAACTCACAAGTATAAGACATTAAATTCAACTTTCATGTCATGCCAAAAATTTAACGTATCAAAAGTACAATTTCACCATAAATCCAACACCAACTTCACATGTGCACAAGTGTAAGAATGTAATATCAAATGAATTACTATATGCACATCTATAACAAAAATTAATGCAACTTCAAACACCATTCAATACACCAAACCCACTCACACCTAATATTTTGCTTGCCCTCAAGTAACAAAACACAATAAAATTCAAGGAAAAATCAAGTGTAAGAGTGGAAAAAAGTCATTGAATGAAGCTCATGAATTGACCATATGTTGGGTTTTTTTCTCTTCTCTAAAAACGTCACCAACACTATCATCGTTTCACTCTATAGCCTATAATTAAGCACACACTAAAAGAACAAGATTATTTATTAAAAAATAAAATTAACGTCTTTTCTTCAAAATCTATGTTGGGTTGCCTCCCAACAAGCGCCTTTTCTTAACGTCGTTGGCTCGACGTTCACTTCCCTTTCACGTAATAGGAGTAAAATATTCAAACCAATATAATGATCTTATTGGTTTGCGAGAAGTGTTCTCTCCCTTCAAAATTATATGGTTCTTGGTTAGGCTTTTTAAACGAAGCTCCACAGAGTTTTGTTTGATCGCCTCAAGAAAATGATCTTTAATCTTATAAATGCGAAACACTTCAATCGTCTCATTTTCTTGAGGGTCTTCAACCTTTGGCAACCTGTATTGAGATGAAAACAAATCAGAATTAATGAAAATTGATTCGGGCAGCTTTACCTCGTTTTCGTTTCCAACAGAACTGACACTGAAGGCTTCAGTGTCAGTTCCTGCTACCAGAATTTTCTGCACCAATTCTGCAGAATTTTCAGCACACCCAACCTCCTCAGTTTCTGCCTCCATCTCAAAGTCACATCATTGGTGGACTCCACAGTACATTCCTCATGATTTACACTTTGTTGTGCCACCAAACATTCAATCTCGGTCTTTAATTTGCTACATTGTCTTTCCAAATTCTAAATACTCAATTGGGTTCCTTGTTGAAATATCAAATTACTAATTTCCATCCATTTCACCAAGGACTCCAATGAAACCTTCGAACTATGTTCATCACCATAATACCCGTCATCCTCATAATAGCATTCACTATTATTGAAGGATTGAGATCTTTGCTCATAGTAGTCACGCCTTTGATATTCGTAAGGTTGATTATGATAGTGGTCCACATATTGGAAATCATGATGCCTTCCTTGATTGTAAGTGTTGACATATGGTTGATCATTCCAATTCCTTGTTGATTAGCACTCCAATATTCATCTCTTTGTCTCACCGCTAATCTATCAATCAAGGATGGACAATCATGAGTAGAATGGAGTGTAGTTGCATAAACTCTACATGACTGAATATTCTGACTATAGTAACCATGAAATCGATCCATTAGAACTAAGCCTGCAAGGTGAGAAAGTGATTATTCACGAAAAATCAAAAAAATAAAGACAGGGCAGACCTGATACTGAAGGGTTCAGTGTCAGTTCACTGCTGGAAAAAATTCAAAATAAATAAAATAAAAACACAAAAGATTTAATAAAAATTTGGGATTACTCCCCGACAACGGCGCCAAAATTTGATGTGCTGTCGCCAGCACCTAAAAATAATATTTGTAATTTTTTCAAACAAACCCACTAAGAATGTAGTAGGGTAATAAAGGTCGAACCCCAGGGAGTAATTGAATTTTAATTGAATTTAAAGTGTTTTCAAAAGTAATCGGAGGAGGGTTTGAATTGAATTCTAATAACTATTAAACATGAAAATAAATAATTAAAATAGCAAAAATATAAAATTAAGATAATAAATAAAAACAAACCTAGTCCAAGGATTTGATCCCCTCCCGTATCCTAATTCACATATATGAAATTCTTAAAATACCAACAAGTTCATAAACTCAAGCCCCTAAGCTAACGGTACAATCAGTTAACTCGAAATATCCTTAAGTTTAATAACATATGTTACGACCTCTAGATTAAACTATTTTCGAGTGACCTTATGGATTCGAACTCGACAATGCATGAAGATTTAGATATTAGGACTACTAGGCTATGAAAATGGGGGTAGCGAATCATACAACCTAGATTTCGTGATTTCAAGAGGTACTCCCTCATTTTGCTACTCGATTCACTTACTATAACAATTACGGATTATAATATGTAAAATAGCTATTGAATAATCAATCACATATGAGAGGGATAGTCTACACAAACAATTGAAAATTCAAGATTAACATCATAGTCAATCACAAAATAAATTCATAAAACAAGTTGGTAATTTAATTCATAATCAAACATATAAATTATTCTACGGAGTTTCACAATCCCTGGACTAGAAACGAAATTACATAATTAAAACTATAAAATAAATTAAAAAGTCTAAACCGATGTTCTTTGTGGTGGTACGTCTTCTTCCCCAGGCCAATCTGCCTTCAACGTGTGTTCTCTGATGTCCTAGCCTGTCTGATCCGTGTATGAATGTGATAATATATCCTCTTTATTTATCTTCTTATTCCCCAAGAAACCTAGTTGATTTCTTTCCTTCTTGAAGAGTGTCCAGGTTCCTTGTATCTCATCTTTGGTAAGTTTTTATTTATGGTTGATCACCAAATCCTTCTTTTCCTTAATTATCTTGGTCAATTCTTTATTTTCCTGCAATTAAAATTATTGTAACTGTCTACAAAATAAATTATGTGACTCTACAATTTATCTCAAATTTGGTCTGTTTAAATAAGAAATAAAATAATTAAGGTTCAACTATGAAAAATATAAATAAGTCGTAATTACATTAAATATCACAACTCACACATAAAGAAGTGAATTTCATCCAAAATAATCATGTAAAATTACGACTTATCAATTACTCATAAAAAAATTTACAGCACTACTATCATTTTCATTAATCAAAGTCTAACTTTTTATTAAAATATTATCACTTATTATTTATCTCACAGTTAAACTGTATCTCACAAATGTTTACTATCTTTTATGTACTTATAATAATGCTATAACTTGTGTGTCCCAGAGATATCGTGCGCCCAGATACTCTTTAATATTAAATAGTATACTCTTTAGTATAATGACGTGTATCTTTTATTTTCTAATTTTTTTAATGAAAGTGTATATATCCTTTAGAACAAAATGTTGTATCATTACTAATTAAAGTATATACCCTTTAAAATAAAATGTTGTAGTCTTACACACTTTGTGTCCTGGGAACACAAGAGCCAACTCTTATAATAAATTTACTTGAGATTGTTTTATGATGGGATTTTTTTCTTATTCAAGTATAATATTAATTAAATAATCTCATTTTATTTAAATGGATCATAAAATAATTCAATTAATATATTATTATTTTCATGAATTATTTATAATTTTTTTATTAAAAGGTGGTGTGGAGTCTCTACCTTAATTTGGTTCCATTTCTTTTAAATGAAATGCAAATATAAAACACAGCGGCCCAAAACAGATTATAATGGGCTCTCACCTAGGCCCATCTCGACAGCAGGCCCAAGTACAAACAGACTGCATTCCTGACGTGCCACGTGGTCAGGAGGCATGTGATTAATTTCCACTGACCGCCTTGTTTACTGGAATGACATTGGACTATATATATATACTCTAATAAATAAATAACACTAATATAAATAAAAAAGATTCCAAGAAAATAAAAAAAGTGATTTCAATAGCCTCCATCTTGCGTCATTTCTAAACGGTTCGTTCTTTGATCATAAAACACTATAATCCTTCTCTTCTTTGTTTCTCGATCGCATCAGCATATTGTTAATTACCATTTTATTTCTTCTTTTTATTTACGAATCAAAGTTTTTTTAGTGTGATTTTTTCAGAAATTTCCCCCAGCTGCGGTTCGAGGGTTCTTTTGTATTCTAAATGGAAACTACAGTATGATTTGAAGGGAAAGAGAAATTTAGCAGGTGAGTTTTGTATTATTATTATTTTTTAATATTTTGTTATTGTTATGATTAGCAAACTAGCTATTGCGAATGCAAACCATCGGATAAGATTGAAGGAGAGGGAACTTTCTTAGATCAGGTTAAGTGAATGGGGGGAATATTAAGTGAGAATCATTTGATAATATAAATGCCTTTTTTTATGCATTGGTTGCTTTCATCAATTTCTTGGGAATTTCTGTAAACAAGTAAGCAAAACTTCTGCTTAAACTACTTTAACAAGCTACTATCAAGTATCAACCACATTAGTAGAGAAAACCAAGAGATGTACTTCTAGAACATCACTTTTGCCGCTTTACTTTGGCCCCACGGGTGCCTTTCATTTGGTAAGATTGAAATAATTTTGGTATCTTTTGATGAAATGAAGATTACTTTTTATTTTTCAAAAGGAGTTAGAAAGAGACAGATACTCAGTATGCATTTATGCTCATCTGATTATCTTGATTAGTGAGAACTTCCACCTGAGTGAATGATAGAGCTTGATGGAGAGAAACAACCAAGCCTTGGAAAAATTGGGTTTAAAATGGTGTGGAATATGAAAAGTAACTAAATTGGGTTTAGCAAATGACTAAAAGCTAGCATGACTAGTGGATTGGTTTTGTCGCTACTGTCATGCTTATAGTTTTCAACTCATGAATTTTGTTGTGATATTCTTTCTTGCATCCTTTTAATTTTCACCAATTGGAAGTGGTGAATTCTAGCCATTCCTCTGTTTCTCACCATCAGTGCCAGTAGGGTAACTGTATTACTTCTTTTTCATCATGTAAGCATTTTTTTTTTTTTGATCGGTAAGTGTTAGTTGTTAGTATATTCACCAAGCACCCTTACTTTCCCTTTCTCCAAGTTGTAATATAAGCATATTATTCATAGTAAAGTAAAATATATACTAATGATTTAGTGCAAAAGTGAAGTATTTAGGTCATTTGGTGGCATTACTTGAAATATGAAGACATAATTTTACTGAATGAAGTTTATTTCCTTTTCCTATATTTACTGCCTCAACTTGATGAAGAAATAACTAGAGAAGCATGCCTTATCCAGATATACTGTATGACATTTTTCCATTAGTGATAAGAGTTCTATCAGTTTCCCATTCAAAGTTGTGGTGAAGTATTAATCTCGAACCATAACTGGGCTTTGTTTTATCTTTTAAGCTTCCAAACATTAAATTAAAAAAACAATCTAGCACACATACATTTTCATTTTATAACAAATCAGTATTCCACTTTGAATAACCTTAAATAAAAGTTCAAAATTTATTAAAAGGTTGAATATTATAGTTTGCAGTGACTAGTGAATGAGTACCATGCTTTTTTGAAACTTGATTTTATTTAAAGTTAGTTCTCAATCTTGGTTTTAAGATGCAGAATATTTCAATTTTGTTAAACTTTTACGGTTTACCTACTTTCAGTGCAAGAGAATGAGCTTCACTTGATATCATTGAATGTGGAAACTACTCTCTTTTTCAGGAACTGAAGTGACAAACCAGAAGTTTTGAAATGGTTTCTGATAGTATGCATGATAGACCTGCTTTCATTGAAAATGTCGACTCTAGTGAAGTGGATGCTGAATCAAATAATATAGATTCTCTGGAAGTTGTCTCATCTGGTGGAGACACTATGCGTGATCTAGAAAGAGCAGTAGAAAGTATAATTAAGATCGAACTAGATTTAGCATGTTCCTCTGAGAAGTTGGTGAACTTGGAAATACTTGTTATGCATGTGGCTTCTAGGGAAAATGATTTTGAGTCTTTTGCTTTGGAAGATGAGCCTGCACTGGAAGGTTCCACTGTGAAAGCATTTGAGTATGATCTTCTATATGGGATTTTGGACTCTGAAGTCAGGGAACTGGAGCTTTTTCTATCTGTTATGCAGAAGGATATTGGTAGTTCCTGGGAAGTTGTATCTTCAATCATGCAGCAAGGTGATACATATATGGATATGGAAGACAGGTTACAAGACTGTGAAGCTTCTTTAAAGAAGTCGTATGAACAGATCTCGGACTTAAAGATGCAATCTGCCAATTTCAAGAGGATCTTATTAGCTTTATCTGGTGATGAAAAAGGTTTGTCATTCAGATTTCATCCTCCTTTATTTAATATTTTTGATCATGATAATTATAGATATATTTACTGATATTGGAATGACAGTAGTTTCAAAATCTCAATTTCTTTTATTTATGTTTCTGCTGCATCCTCAACTGCATTGCTTCTGTTTCCTCCTTGAAATTATCAACAATAAGGAATGAGTTTTTCTTGCCTAACAATAGCTATAAATGTTGGCAGTGAAAGATGGCAAGGAAATTGGTGCTTCAGAAAGTAGTCTTTCAGATTTAAATGCAAAGATCAAAATGCAGACTGCAGAACAGCAGAGAAGCATCTTGAGAATGCTGGAGAAGTCTCTGGCTCGGGAAATGGATCTTGAGAAGAGGCTAGCTGAGTCAAGAGAAACTGAAGAAGATTTAAAACTTAGGCTGCATCAGGAAGTCTTTTGCATGGAACAAGAAGCTGAAGATATGTTGGAAAGACTGTTCGAGGCAGAAAATAATGCTGAGATACTCTTGGGGTTTTCAAAAGAACTATGTGGGCAATTCCAGATGGCACAGCAAAACAATGAATTGAAGGAAAAAGCGTCTGAAGCCAAAAAGAGAGCTGAGATTGCTGAAGCTGAGTGTAAATTGATTAAGGAGTCTAACATGGACCTTAATACTGATTTGATCTCCTTGAAAAGTAGCATTGCTGATGCAGCTAACAGAGTGGAACAATTGGAAAAGCAATTGAAGGAATCTGAAATTAAGCAACTGCATGCAGTGGCGTCTGCTGAGGCTAGTCAAGAGAAGCAAAGCATGTTAGATTCTATCGTCAAGGATATGGATAATTTAATAACTGATTTAAAATCAAAGGTTTTAAGGGCTGAAAGTCAAACTGATAGTGCTGAAGAGAAGTGTATCATTTTGTCTGAGTCAAATGCGGAACTCATTGAAGAAATTAATTTTCTAAGGCATAGAATGGAATGCCTTGAGACTTCTTTGCATCAGGCTGAAGAAGCAAAGAAGAAAACTACAAAAGACATCAGGCTGCAGACTAAACTCATCACAGATTTAGTTCTACAGTTGGCTCTTGAAAGAGAACGCCTTGATGAACAGGTTAGCAGCACTTCTTTTCACACTTTTTCATGAAGTTTGTTGTTCCTTCCCAGTTCCCCCCCTTTTTTTTCCACTTAAATCAGCATTTGAAAGGCAGTAATGGGATAAACCTGCTACTCACTGAGGAAAACGCTCATTACATATCTCTAACCAATGTTAGGGCATTTTGGCCTTTGGAATATATTATACAAGTTTCAGTCCCATCTTTGGGGAATCCGTGTACATTTAATTCCCTAGTTACGGAGATGCAAGCTTTTTGCCCCCAAGTACTTTGCCTGTTCCCAGAAAAAGAAAGTGAATATAATATACAAATTTCTGAACTAAGAACTTGATAATTTTGGTGATATACAAATATTTCAAATTCTTATTGCTTAAGTAACAAAAAGCAATAGGAAAGAAAATAGATTTTTTTTTTTCCTTTTTTTTTTCACATTACTATTTGTTAGTGACACTAATGAATCCTATTTATAGGCTAGTATCTATGTGGCCTTGTGTGTGTTTCATCATTTTATATGCCTTGTGTTGTTAGGTTGTAGTCTGTTCAAATTAGAAGTGATGTATGTATTTATTTTTGTTATATTTCCTTCAGACCTATTATTCTTTATCTATGGTCCTTGAGTATGTCTCATCATATTGGTTTTGATAATAATCTTCTCATCATTTCTATTATGATATCAATATTTATCATTTTACTTATGCATGTGTATATATTATTGTATGCCTTTCACCCTCAATTTTTATTTTTTAAAATGATAATGATAATCCAAAAGTTTTAAATGTGAAATGGTGGGACAACCGATGGCTTTTAGGACACTGCTCCAAGCAAGTCATTGTGGGGAAGCTTAGTGTGCCAAGTTTCAACTCATTTAAGTGAACGGAGGTCTAAAGTTAGAACCTTTCGAATGGAATTCTGCATCCATGTGATGATTCATGATCAAATGATTAACAAACCCATATTCATGTTCACATGATATTGTTCCACATTTGGAATTTCAAATTAGTCCAGTGAGCACTTCCTTGTGATTTTGACGTTAGGATAAGGATGGGACATAAAATTGTTTGGTAATTAGCTTCATTGTTGTAGAAAAGAGTTTGGACTTAGATTTGTGTCCCTAATGGGGAGCAAATGGAGGAGAAATATAGGCTTCTCCAAGAGGGCTAAGGAGGACTACTTAAGTGATTATGCTCTAAGAAAGAGTTCTGGGCATTCTTGCAAGTTCTAGTTGTTGTTTTTTTATGATTTAAAAATCTGTTTCTCCTCTCTAACAGTTTTCTGTGTGTTGCATCCCTCTTAAGATATCATCATTGATGAAGGAGAAGAACATTGCTGTGAAATATCTGCGCAGAATAAAGGACCCTTCAGTTAATATGATGGATATCCATAATCCTAAAGTGGGAGCAGTGGTGCCCTCTGAGAATGATAGCAAGAGTGGAACTCCTGGAAAAGAAAGTGGAGAGGATGCAACAGTCTCTGCAACAACTATTTCTGAGGTTGGCAGTTTTTCTACCTCCGTATAATCTAAGCGAATGAGACATTTATATTGGTAGACATTCTGTACCCCATCGTAATACAAAGAGAGTGGTGTTTTCAGATGGGCAATATACAGGAAGAGATGGATTCGGGGAATGGTGATTCCAGTGTTAGAGATATAGATGCAAGGCAGCTGAGATTCAAGTATGTCCTCATCATCATTCTTATATTACTCATTCCAGCATTTGCTGCTTTCCTGTTTCCCACATATTGAGAGGTGGTGAAATTCAGTTTCCAACTGTCTTTTTTTTTGTACGAGGGTAAATATGTCCTTTTCTTTAACAATAGCAAGTGTTTTGTGAGTAATGATGCAATCTATTTCAAACATGATGCAGAGTTTGATTTTTCAATGCAAAGAGGCTACGTGAAAACAAAACAAAGAGAAATTATCACATTTAGCCCTCTCAATATTCAAATTTTTAATTTTGTCTATTTTCAATTTTGATCCTATTTGTACATTTTTTTTGTCCAAATTGACTGGAAATTTCTAATTTATGCAGGAGTTTTCTTGTTTGGTTTTTAATATTTAGGGTTTAGGGTAATACCTTTAAGTTGGCATTTTAAATTCCGACAAGATTTAAAATTTTCCTATTAGAAAGGATCAAAATTAGATTTAAAAAAAAAAAAAAAACTAGTGTCAATTTAAATTTAAAAAGCTGTACCTTTCATCCAACCAACCCCTCACTCATGGTTCTAACTTCCTTTTCATTTTCTTCAACAATGCTTCCTCTCTCTCTAATCCTTTCTATCCTCCAATATTTTTAAAGAATTCTTGATACATTATATGAAATTCAATTTAAGGTGATACCAAATAAGAATTAGGTTACAATTTTTTTTAAAATGTGCGAAGTATTATGAATTGCTTCTTCATACTCTAATCTTTTATATTTAACATTTTCTAATATAATTACAAAAAGATTGAAACATTACTTATTTAAACACAACTTTTGCTTTTCTGGTGGGTGTTGAAACCAACAAATAATAAACCTACTAGATAATACTGCGATAGTGATGAGTAGGGTCATTTCCACAGAGATTGGTAAAACAAGTTTATTCAACAAAATTAAATAAAACAAGGATGGGGGGTTTTGAGTTTTGAACAAATAAAAATTGCAGAAGATTAAAAATCAAGTAGAATGAGGTGATTAAATAAGATGAAGTATCTAACCAAGATAATCTTTGGAATGGTTCAACAAACACGATCACGGATGCAAATATGATTCTTTCACGTTAACACCAAACTGGTTATAGTCGTTGGTACCACCTAACAACCTAATATTTTCATACTTAGTCGATAATTAGGGTACCACCTCTAATTACTTCTCTAGCCAAATAAACAATCTTAGATACAATCTTAGGATTTAATTTACCGACTGCAATCAACCTAGAAAGACTCAATTTTAGCCAACAAACACACATGTAGGTTCATTTAGACTAGGTTGCATATCCACTATAGCAATAATCGAAAGTGAGATGCGGACAATTACGCTACTTGCCACTAGTTATAGAAACAATTAAACAATTACGAATTTAACGTCCTAATTGGCCCATATCATTTTCACAAATCGAATAAGTGATCAAGTTAGACAATCCACCAAACAATATAATTAAGAACATGGATTATGCAAATGATGCAACGTGAAAGAGTATGAAGATTAGTTAGATCTCATATAATTGTGTCGAACCATGCTTCCAATTACCCGGCTAGCCTAACGATTTAGCAAACCATAATAATAATAAAGCAAAAGAAAAAGTATATCTCCATCCTGGAGTCTTACAGAGTCTTCAACGTAATAAGAAAAATAAAACAAAGATCAGGAATGAAGATGGTTTCTGGGAGTTTTATCTCCTAAGAAAACTAATCCTAAAAACTACCTGGTAACTAACTAAAAACTACTAAGATAATTAATTAAACATAAAACAAGAATTATCTAGACAAGTTAAGATGTTAATGAATCCCTAAAAAATAGGAACTGATCAGGTTTGAATGTTGGAAAACTGATTTGGGCACTAAAGATTAGATATCTCCGTCAGGTCCTTAGGCGTGCCTACGCGTTATCAGCAGAAATGCTATTGTATATTTTCCTCCACTTTCAGGTTTCTGTCAGCAACTAAGGCGTGACCACGCCTTACAGAAAAATCAGCTTCTCTCTTTATAGCTCAACTTCATCAACTTCCAAAAATAGCTCAATTAGCCTCTTGCATCAATTAAATACTTTTCATGCCTACAAATATAAAACTTGATCAAAATAAACATTTAAGGATTAATTGACATCCAAATATGAGAAAATATGACATATTAAATAACATAATAAATGGGCTTCTTTTCTTTGGACACAATAATGAGGGAGGGACATTCAATATTGGCTGAACATTTAATTTAAAATGAATGGCAGTTGTATTATACATGAGGTGAAAGTGAACACAAAGTGGGTACCAGATCAAAAGCGTATAGTACAACAATTTAAAAATATTAGCCTAAATAAGCAAGGACAAAATAGTGGTTAAGAAAGAGTGGTTTTCATTCTCAAGACAGCTGTGTTTTCACCTACAACAGACTGTCAATTCATAAACTATGCTTTTCGGATTATTATTTTAAATCATTATCATTATTAATTTTTTTTTTTTTTTTTTTGCAACTCGCTACTTTTAAACAGGTGATTCAAACCAAAATGAATATTGATTGAGAAAGTTAGACATATAATACTACTATATTTTTTTAAAAATTTAAAATTGAAAAGAAAAACAAGTTAAGTATAATAATGAAATTGTAAAATGTCATACAAAGGGGTTATAATTTGAATAGAAGAATAGAACCTCAACTTGTAACATGGAATAAAAGTAAGTAGGGTAGAGACATAATTTGATACTTTTGCCTCTCCTCTCCCTATTTTTACAAAGTTAGAGGTTCTATTCTTCTACTATGCTATTATATATATTTTTAAATCTTTGAAAAATGTCAAATTATAACCCCTTTGATATGCGTGTACATGCACATATATAAGTAAAAGTTTATTTCCTTGTATAGAATGTAATAGTATAAGATAAAGTAACAGTACCTTAGGTAATTAGGAAAAAAAATGTTCACATGTGAATAAAAAAAGGTTTATTTCTAGTATATAATATAAGATAAAGTAAGGATATTTTAAGTAATAAAAAAAAGTGCGAATAAAATTGTTAATGCAAATATAGTTTGTGATATTTTGTAATGGTGTAGTGTTTGCAAGGATACTAATGTTGTATGGTATCATATTTTTAAAAATGTGATTTAAAGTGAGATTAACGAAAATGAAAAATAAAAGAAAAAAAGAAAAAAACGATGGTGTATATAATTAATTTAGTTTAATGATATGATTGGAGTCCATTATTAGTTGTGTCCACAATTAGGAAAAGAAGTTATATTTGAAAGAAGGGCGGCAACGGTAAAGTGGGGACCACATAAGTAGGTGGGTTGCACTTGCAACGATCATTTATCATTTTTCTATTGAAAAATTTTTATATAAAAATCTAAATTTTATTTTATATTTCACTTTTAAATTTTATTTTAGAATTGTCTTATTTTAAGGTTTAATTTTAATTTTTTTCTCAAATTAAGACTTGTCTTAATTTTATTTTTTTTACGAATTCAATATAAATTATAGAAAAATATAAAATATTAATAAAAATAACATATTTTAATTTTATAATTTAATTTGAAGGTGTATAATAATATTTTTAAACTATGTTGTATGATTAAAAATGAGAAAATAAATTCTATTGTAAATCTTAAAATGAGAACAAATTGAAAAACATAAAAATTAAGCCCTAATTTGAAAAAAATATTTAAATTTAGATTTTAATTTAAAATACTTATAAAATCAAGTTTTAATTTGAGACCTAAACTAAAAGTTAGGTATTCCTTTTTTTCTATTCTATATAAACCCAACCCACAATTCACAACACAACACTCACTCCCCTCTATTTGTATTTGTTTTGTACACACACACACAAAAAAGAAACTCAGAAAATGGAGGCCATGAAGATGATGGTTGCTGCATTCATCATGCTGATGCTGATGGCCATCTCCACCGTCAACGCCGCTGATGCTCCCGCTCCCGCCCCCGTCTCCGATGCTAATTCCCTCTTTGTACCCACTTTCATTGCCTCCTTCCTCGCCTTGCCTTTTGCTCTTCTCTTCTGAATAACCCCACTTTTTTTTTTTTCCTTAATTTCTCTTTTGGGATTATCAATGTATTGATTGATATCGGATTTATTTGTTTCACCTCATTATTTTTATTATTATCTCATCTTATCTTAGCATTCAATTCTTCAATTTATGTTAATTGCTTCTACTTCTTGCACAATTATTATGCAATTCAACAATCAACTTCCACATTCACTTGTAATTTTGCTCCACATCTCTTCATACCACCACTTTAATTAAAACACTATTATAAATAAACTCCTACATAAATTTGCAGCAACGAGAGAATGTCTAGAGAGAGAGAGAGAGAGAGTGCAGAGAGGGTGAGTTTGGGAAACTGGGTAGTCTTCCGAGTGGCAACTGGTGAGGCAGAAAAGAAACCGTAGGAACCCAAACCCCAGATATGGCAGACGGGAGAAATGATTGGATCAAAGTGTGGGATGCAAACAACAAATTTGTCACCTTTTATTTCTGGAACTTCCCTGCTGCTACATGTACCATTGATATGCTGGTGAAGGAATTCAAAGAGATAGAGACAGTCAGAGATATTTTCATTCCAAATCGAAAAGACAGAGAAGGTAACAGGTTTGGGGAAACATAGATATAAATAGAGCAGAAGCTATGATGAATAGCATATGGTTCGGTTCCTTTAAACTCAGGGCCAACATCTCAAAATACAGAAGACGTTTTACTAAGCAAGTTCTGAGAGTTGAGGAAGCAAAACCACGACAACCGATAAAGGCTCATGCTTGGAGACTGGAGCAGAAATCATATGCAGAGGCAAAGCAATTTGGAAAACAATATCCAAACGTATAATACAAAACCCATGGGCTTCCATTATAAATCAGATGAAGTAGATAGAGTGTTTTTTAGCAAATGCTATACAGGTAAATATCCATGGATTGAAGTAGGACATAATATTAAAGATTTTTGTGAGGGTAATTTGAAGGCTTGGGGACCTGGTCCTATTTCAACCAACAGATCAATCGAACCCCCCAGTTTGAGTGCCTTGATGGGTTACGAGAATGGTTTGAGTACATACGACCATGTGAGGAAGGTGATGTTAATAACATCAGAGTGATTTGGACGAGGTGGTATGGAATCCAAAATTTGGGAAGATGGTTAAAATTGACGATAACACCATTGAGAGAAGTTTTCTGCAAAGTGCCAGAATTTTGTTAAAAACAACCTTGTCAGATTTACCAAAGAAGCCTTTTCCCGTGACGGTTCACGATAAAGTGTATTACATCAGGGTAAGGGAAGAGGATGAAGATTTTGAGGAAGATTCCTCTGATCGATTGGATGGATATGTGTATGATTCTTCAGAGGACGATGATATATCCTGGCCAAATCATATTGAAGAAAACGTTGTCTGTGAACTGGAGTGCTCTCCGGCGATAAATTCCGGCAACAAGATGGCGGAGGATGGCCTGCCCCCTATCATTAATGATTCCTTGTAAAACTACTCCAAAGCATTAAATGCGCCGCTCGATTTTTCAAATTATGTCGGCGAAAAGCATAAAGGGTATTACGTATTTGAAATTCTCCAGGAGATCCCACAAAATCTGATGTCAGATGGAGAAAAAAATAAGAATAGTGAAGGAAGAAGCCCAAGCCCCTTATTGGGCCATGCCAAAGAAATAATGGGTGATACGCAGGTTATAATCTCAAGGCCCATATGTGATCAGGAGGGCTTAAATAAGCCTGATGCAGACAAGATAGTCCAAGAATGCTCTAACACTCTTAATGCAACGCCAAAATCCCATCCAGATGAGAATCTTCCCACTTTAATCTCATATAATCTTGGTGTTGTACCTGGCGATAATGGTAACTCAAAATCTGTTATAGTTGGCAACAGTTATCTTGGAGATTCCTCTAATCTGCCTTCCAGTCTCATGGAGGTGAAAAAATTGGCAAGAAAAAAAAGGAATGGTGTATTTTCTTTATCACAAAACGGGAAGGATGAAGGGAGAAAGAGGATATATACAGAAGAGGAGAATACCATATCATCAGAAGCAAGAAAAGCTTGGGAGGTTGGAAAAAAATTGGGTCTTTTAAGTAAGATTTCAGACGAAGCCATGATACAACAAATTAAGCAATTGGAGTTTGAAGATCGATTGAAGGCAAAGAAAAACAAAAAAAACACTGGGAAAGGTGAGTCAAAAATTTCTCAATGAGGATGTTCAGTTTTAATGTGAGGGGATTGGGGAAAAAGGCAAAAAGAAGAGAGTTGAAGGAGATGCTACAAAAGCATAAAATAGATTTATGTTGCTTACAAGAGACAAAGATGGAGTCAATTAAAGATTATATTTGCAAAAATTTATGGTGGGATCAAAACTACGACTGGGCATGTATGGAGGCTGAAGGGCGTTCTGGAGGTATTCTTTCAATTTGGAATGACAAAATTTTTCGCAAAGTTAGCTCATGGTTCACTAGAGGTGTTTTAGTGGTAAATGATTTTTTAGTATCCGAAGGAAAAGATGTGCTCATGGTTCACTAGAGGTGTTTTAGTGGTAAATGATTTTTTAGTATCCGAAGGAAAAGATGTTTGCATTCTTAATGTTTATGCTCCTTGCTCTGCCTCTGAAAAGGCGATTCTTTGGGACGTTATCTGCTCTATTATTGATCAGAATTGCAACAACTATATTTGTGTGACTGGTGATTTCAACGCCATAAAGACAGAAAATGAGAGAGTTGGTAGAGGTATGACAATTGATCACAGGGATATATCTTCTTTTAGAAATTTCATTGCTCAAACAAATTTGATTGAGTTGTCGCTGAATGGAAGATTTTTTACGTGGTACAAAAAAGATGGAACATGCAAGAGCAAGTTAGATAGAATGTTTGTGAATGAGGAGTGGATTGTTAAATGGCTGAACTACACCCTTAAAAGCATTGGTAGATCTATCTCTGACCACTGTCCCTTGTATTTGGAAATCTCAAATAAAGATTGGGGACCAAAGCCTTTTAAATTTGTCAACAGCTGAATTTCTCACCCAGAGTATGAAACATTCATGAAGAGGAAATGGAAGGAGTACAACATTACAGGTTGGGCCGATTTTCGCCTAAAGGAGAAACTAAAGCTCATCAAATCAGACCTCAAAACATGGAATAAAAATGTGTTTGGCTGTATTGAGACTTCCATAAGCAGCAAGAAGAAGGAAATTGCAAAGTTGGATTGTGTTGATGAGGTTTTTGGACTGGAAGAGGAAGAGATCATCAGAAGAAATCAGGTTACAACAGAGTTATTACGTAGTGTTATTTGGCGAGATAGTCTTCTCTCTCAAAAAGCTAAAACTAAATGGCTGTGTGAAGGGGATGTAAATTCACGTTTCTTTCATAGGTGGATAAATAGGAAATTGAAAGTATCAGGAATGGAAGGCATCTTGGTGAATGATCTGTGGATTGATTCAGTTGAGGAGGTTAAAAAAGAGGTTTCCCTTCATTTCAAAAACCAGTTCAAGGCACGAAACATCAGCCGCCCTTATCTTCCAGGTAAAATTTTTCATAAAAAAAATTCAGATTTGAGCAATGATCTTTTGGAGTCTAGATTTTCCGAAAATGAAATAAAAAAAGTCATATGGTCATGTGAATCAAGCAAGAGCCCAGGCCCAGATGGTTTTACATTTGCCTTCTTTAAAGAAAATTGGGATATGATGAAAGAAGAGCTAGTACAAATGATGGATGAATTCCATGAGAATGGGAAGATTACAGGCCAATCTCTTTGATCGGAAGCTTATATAAAATCATTGCAAAAATTTTGGCCAATCGTATCAGTTGTGTTCTTGATGAGGTCATTTCTGAAAATCAAGCTGCTTTTGTAGGGGGAAGACATATTTTGGATGGTGTTGTTATTCTCAATGAATTTATTGATGAAGCAAAAAAGAGAAAACTCAAAAGGTTTATTTTTAAGGTCGATTTCGCTAAAGCTTATGACTCTGTTGATTGGGAATTTCTGGAGAAAATGATGGAGGGTCTTAACTTTGGTCGAAAATGGAGAAAGTGGATGATAGAGTGTGTATCTACGGCCTCTGCTTCGGTGTTGGTAAATGGATGCCCTTCTGAAAACTTTAATTTAGAAAGGGGACTGAGATAGGGTGATCCACTATCTCCGTTTTTGTTCTTAATCGTGGCTGAGGGGTTAAGCCTACTGATGAAACAAGCTGTTGAGTCTAAAATTCTTGAAGCAACAACGATAGGAAGAGACAAGATCCTAGTATCTCACCTTCAGTATGTTGATGACTCGATTTTCTTATGCCCAGGTACAGAAGATAATATCATGGCAATTAAATACATCCTCCGTAATTTTGAATTGATGTCGGGATTGAAGGTAAATTTTCATAAATGTGGAATTCTTGGCTTGAATATAGATGCTGCTTTTACTCAATCTATGGCTGACAACTTGATGTGCGAAGTAATTAAAAATCCTTTTACATGCTTGGGAATCAGTATGGGCATCAATCACAGAAAAGCATCCTCATGGGGAAATTTAGTGGACAGAATCCGAATGCGTTTGAAAAGTTGGGAAGGGAAGCAATTGTCTTTTGGAGGTTGAATTACTTTGATTCAAGCAGCTCTTTCCGCTCTGCCAATCTATTACCTATCATTTTATCGTATACCCAAAAAAACTATTAAGGAAATTTCTTGTTTGCAACGTAATTTCTTGTGGGGGGCTGTGAGGTTGGAAAAAAATTGCTTGGGTTAGGTGGGGAGATGTGTGTAAGGATAAGAACAAAGGGGGGTTAGGAATTAGAGATCTTAATGTTTTTAATAAAGTTCTTATTGAAAAATGGGTTTGGAAAGTTTTGTATAATCCGGAGAGGTTGTGGGTTAGAGTCTTAAAATCAAAATATGGTGAAAATCCTTTCTTTGTAGAAGATAGGCTTGACATGGGTAGAGTACGAGGGAGTAGAAAAAAAATATCTCTAGTTGGTGGAAGGACGTTTGTTAAATATTTTGGGGTAATGAGGGTAGAGGTTTGAATAAGGAAATGCAAAGTGTCGTTGGTAGAGGAGATATGATTTCTTTTTGGTTAGATTGGTGGGTGGGGGGAGGTCCTTTGAAAGAAAAATTCCCTAGGTTATTTAGATTGAGTGATCAAAAAGAGGCTCGGGTTAGTGAGGTTAGGAGGTGGGGAACAGATGGTTGGAGTTGACACTTAACTTAGAAAAGAGAACTGAGGGAAGGAAATAGGAATTCTCTTAACGAACTTTTGTCTTTCTTAAATAGGTACCATATGGAGCAAGAAGGTGAAGACACTTGAAGATGGATACACGCTGCCAATGGTGTGTGCTTGACAAGCTTAGCCTACAAGAATGCCGTGGAGAGCGTAGATACAGAAGAGGCTTCCTCTGATGCAGAGGCTTGCAAGAATTTGTGGAAAAGTTATGCACCGAACAGAGTAAAAGCAATTGTGTGGAAAGTCATTAAACAACGACTACCAACAAAAATGAATCTACAAAGACGCGGTGCTTTACAGGTAAATATGGATACAATTTGTGATCTTTGTAGAGAGGAGGACGAAGATATTTCGCATATTTTCTTTAGATGCAAAGTAGCTCAAAGATTGTGGAATTACTGCTACAAATGGACAAAGATGATTATGGTGTCTCATATTGATCCTTCTCGACATCTCTTGCAACATAACAACCTGCTTGGGGAACGTAGGAACTCCGAAATCTCCACAACAATTTGGGCTGCTATAATATGGACAATATGGAAAGAGAGAAATGACTTGGTGTTTCAAGGAAAAGAGTTTAAAGCCTCGAAATTTTTTCTTCAGATCAAAGCAAAGGAATGGTCATGGTTAGTCGTAAATGGAGATTTTAAAAATAAAATTTCTTATGTTGATTGGAATGGAGATCCAAAATGTTTGGAGTTGATTGAATAATTATTTTAGAATTTTTAGACATGTTATAATGTAAGGGTTGAAGTACCCCTTATACTTCAAATTCTTATTATAAACTTTTTTTACCGATAAAAAAAAAACTCCTATATGATTCCAGATATAGCTTGTTGAATGTTACTTCCTTTTCCAAGCATTTTTTGGTGTCAAGAATGTAAAAAGTTTATATTTTCATTAAATATTATTCCCAAACTAATAAAATATGAGTATCAAATTAAAAAAAAGTGATGACGAAAGTGATAACCATTAATTTAAATTATTTTATGAATAATTTGTAGAATAACATTTATTGAAAAATTATTCATAAAAAAAATAAATAAATAAAATACTCCCTTCATCTTCAACTCGTGTCACTTTGCTAAAATATACTTCCTCCGTCCCACGTTAATATTTACATTTTCCATTTGTGTTGTCGCAAGTTAAGGTTTATATTTATTTTTTTTTATCAAGTTGGGCCCACGCAAAACACTAATACAACTACTCACTTTACATTAAATATTATATATATACTCCCTCCGTCCCTTCAAAAGATGGTTCTTTTCTTTTTGCACGTTGATTAAGGAGTATTATTATTTTATGTGTAGTGGGTAGTTGTATTAGTGGAAGTGTGGCCCCATACTTTAATTGTATTAGTGGATTTGTATGTGTTTCATGTATGTAAAAAGGAAAGATGATTCTTTGAGTGAGTCATCCAAAATGGAGAAAAGATCCTCTTTGAAGGGGACGGAAGGGGTATATATATATACACACACACACTTTCGCATCTCTCTAAAATTGCAGTCATGGTAAAATCTTAGTTTATTTAATTATCAGGGACTTCCAAGTACAAAAACTTTCTATATATATAGACTTACTTTCGGGGGTAATTTGGTATTTTAGGGTAATAAATAGTAAAATATGTTAATGAGCGTAAGATATTAATGACAAATTCGAAATAAAGTTGAAATATAAGGTTATTGACTCAATGTTCTTTCCTTTTATGAGGTGTTTAGATGAGTTGTGAAAGAAAAGAACATAGAAAGTGTAAAGATAAGTTGTAAATAGAGAGAAATAAATATAGTTGATGAAAAATATTACCTTGATGTATATACTCCTTTTATCTCATTTTCATCTTCTCATTTACTGTATATTCATAAATTAAGAAAAAAATTATTTTTTAAGTATAATGTAGAGTAGTATTTTTTATAATAAATAAATTATTAAATATATTATATGTGAAAAAATCAATATAAATTTTGATATTAAAATATGTCGTGGAGGATTGCAGTTGAGATAATTTTATTTTATGAAAATGTAAAATCAAATTGGAATGGTTTAAAAGGATAACAATGAAGTTGAAGTTGAAGTTGAAATTCGAAGTTGTGGAGTATATAAAAGAGTGAGGCTCCTGTGCATCCGGGCGCACAGAGCACATTCTGTGCGCCTTTGCATTTTCCATGCCCCTTTGCAATTTAGGCCCCTAGCAATACATAGATTTAAATAGGATTTGAGGGGAAAGAGTTGTGTTCATATGGGAACACAGAGTATTCCTCCGTGTCCTCGGGTGCGCAGGAGTTTTTGCCTATATAAAATCATCACTTCCGTAAAATGTTAAAAAAAAACTAAGTTGTAATTAAAATTAATCATAAAAGATGAGATGTCACATGGTTTAAGAAACTGAATATTAAACTAAAGCAGACACCCCACCTGCCATATTTCTTCAATATTCCAACCTCACCCAATAGCTCTCAAACATGGTTTCAACAAGTGTCGTTTTAAACTCAACTACCACATGTGACATCGAAACGAAAGATACCATATTTAGGGTAAGTAATGTTTTAATTGAAACAAATTTAAAATAATGAACTGATAAAAAGAAGTAAAATATGGAGTGAATTTAGCAGATTGGTAAATGAATACTAATACTCTATGTGCCGCATGTCTTATTCAAATCAACAAATGTGTTATAAGAAGATGAAAGTCTCTTCAATTAATTTTTAATTATCATTTGGAGCATGATACTTGTGTCTAAAAACATTGAATAATCAGGCAAATTTTATTTACAAAAAGGTCAATGTTCCGAGGAGATATTTTGAATTATTTATTGTGTTTGCATTAGGTTATGCAATTATGTTAAGCACATGGATAGAGATAATAAGATGATATCATATGTAAGGGTGGTCTACAGTTTGACACCCCATGTTACCCTTCGATCATCCTACGACAATTCTAACGGAAAAACATGTGCTTCGTAATGCCCAAACGGCGTCGGCTCGACCTAGTTTGGTGTCGTGATCATCATTGAATGACAACACACCCATTTCAACAGACATGTACCCACCTACATCGTCATTACTGGATGTGCATCTCACATTTGTGTACAGCGTTTGATCATAATTAAGTGTAGAGCTGTTATATCGAACGAGCAGCTCGAAAGCTCGGCTCGAAAACTCAACCTTTTTGCTTAACAAGCCAAGCTCGAGCTCGTCCAAGTATTTTTCGAGCCGAGCCGAGCCAAGCTCGTATATAAACTCGTTTCCTTAACGAGCCGAGCTCGAGCTCGGCTTGATAAGTACTCGAGCCGAGCTCGAGTATGAGGTACTCGAGCTCGCTCGGCTCGTTTAACACCTCTAATTAAGTGTCAGCACAATGCATATCTAACTACGTACATGCATTATCTATATACAAGGATGCCCACTTGCTGCAAGAAGCTATGAATGCCTTTCTTGAAATCAAATCTCACTAGATAATCAAAAACGTAAAATCCTCATAACAAGTGACTAAATAAGTTTTGCCGCATTAACTTATGGCCAAAAGTAGTAGACGGAACGAAACCAACTCTATGAATAACGTTACAGATGGGTCCAATAGTAGAGTAAAGCAAACAGAGACAAGACAATCAATCCCTTGTATATGAAAAACTCACTCAGTCAAAGCCTCAGGGTTGCTCCAGAGGCCCATCATGCTGGAAATGCCTTTACACATTCAGATCAGGAGCTTTTCAATAGCATCCTGCAACACAAATTTGATGTTTAAATTCAAATGTCTTAGTAGAAAAGTTTGACATGATAAAACCATTTCCAAATACCTTCAGTTGCTGTATCTGCGATTTCAACTGACTTGACTCATTGCTGGTCACAGAACAAGCAATAACAGGTCTCGTAACTCCACATGCCCGACCGAGAGCTTGCTTTGACGGAACAAAAACATAGGGTACGTTCTGCAATCATATGTTACGCATCTCATTACTCACATCTACCACACACAACTAAGTCGAGAATAGCATCATTCCTAAAGAAGAAAAATATGGTTCCGAGCCGTTATTAATCAACTGAAACCTTTTTCCAAGGGCCAATCATGCCTAGCTACACCAAGCACCAACACTGATGCCCAATTACTATTTATACAAGGGAAAAAACAATATAATCCATTAAAGGGTACGGAACTTATCGGTTTTAATCAATTATTTTGTTATCTTATTTAGTTGAATTTACATCGTATTCCCAATCCTCAGGCAATTAATTTAAGTGTTTGATAAATATCAGAGCCAACCATATCAATGAGAAAGTTGCAATCCTCACTCCGTTAAAAAAAAAAAAACACGCAAGCAGATCAGATGTCCTACCCACACATAAATTAAGTGATGCAAAACATAATCACCATCACCAATATACCACATAAAAACGAGCAAGTAACAAGAAATGAATAAAAGGGATCTAAATAAAGGATAAACAAAGATCAATCTCAAGATGCATAAGTGATTAAATAGTACTCCACAAATTGATACTGCTCTCTACAAGATTAAAGCTTTAATACTCTTCTATAAACGTGGTCATTTAACATGGAATTTAAATTTAATATCTTCATACATTTCAAATGTTCAATCTCCAGGCAACTAAAACACAACAGCTTGAAATAAATTAGACACAGTGAAAAAAAGGACATACCTTATCTTCAGCAAGGAGTGGAAGGTGAAGTAGAATTTCAAGGGGCTCCGTGTCAGCCGCCATCACAACGAATTCAGAAATCCCTCGGTTCAGTGTCTTAGTAGCTGCAACGAATTAATCAAATAACAAAGATACCCCACAAATCAGAACCATAACATCAACCCTACTGAATAATAAATACAAATAATTACTATCTGGAACGGCAAAAAGGAAAATTAACTCACCCTCATTAGCACCTTTCTTGAGTTGTTTGTAGTTGGCCGCTTGTTGAACAAGGTCAAGAATGGTTATGGTGAGCTGCGCATCCGCCAACGGGTATGCTTTCGGGTTCACAGCTTCTGCAGTCTATAAAAACAAAAACTAGGTAAAATCACTCCGAAAGCAGAATGGATAAATAAAGTAGAAGGAAATTTACCATGATCGCGGATAACTCTTGCAGAGATTGTGCGTACCCAAGCTCCCGGACACAAAAAAAATTATAGGGTTTTGAGAGGTAAACAGAAATTAGGGTTTAGGGTTTCAAGATATAGTGGATATGATGCGACGTGTGCTAAGCCCAAATTTTGAGCCCAACACAGAAACTTGAAACTCTTCAAGCCCAAATATCACCATACAAAGTTTAAACCGACTCCACATATTTTCCTACTTGGGGAGGGTTTGATAAAAATAAAAAAACAAAAGACTTGTGTTTCATGTAAGGGCTTACATGAGACGGCAGAAAGTAATAACTTTTATGAAGTAGAGTGATAATAAATTAATAAAAAGTGATAATGCTCTTTCATGAACAATTTATAGTACAAATAAAAAGTGATAACATTTTATAGCGAAAATGATAACAATTTATAGGGGAAGTGATAATTATTTTAAAAAGTGAAAAATGGTCTCACGTGAGATGCTCTCACGCAAGACCTACCCAAAATTTAAACTAGTTAGCACGTATTTAAAATAAATTATAATATGATATTATAGTATTAATTAAGAAAAAGACTTGTGTGAGACCGGCGAAAGTTATAACTTCTATAACGAAAAGTGATAATAAATTAATGAAAACTGATAATGTTATTTCATGAACGAATTATAACATAAATGAAAAGTGATAACCTTTTATAGCGAAAGTATTTTATATCGAAAGTGATAACTAATTTAAAATGTGTAAAATGATCTCGTGAGACAATCTCATAAAAGACCTATCCATTAATTAATATAGGTATATATCAATTTCCATTTTTATCTATTCCAACTCATCATGCACAATTTAAAAATCGCAACACCACTCAACTTAATATCCCACAATATATTTTAATATTAAAATTATCATCAATAAGTAACACATGTAACATATTATTTTTTATTATATTAGGTGCATCTATATATGTATAACTTTTATTTTATTTTGTATATATGTTATTCTATTATGTGTATATTTTTTTTTATTTTGTATATATGTTATTCTATTTTGTATACGTGTTTCTTAATAATTGTATACTTTTTTCACACTAAGTTTTTCATTAAAAAAATTAGCATTCATATGTGTATCCATGTGTATATAAATTTTTATTCAATAATGTATATATGTTTTTTAATAATTGTATACTTTTTTAAACTCAAATTTTCATTAAAAAACTAACAATTAAATTGTATATATTTTTGTTCATAATTGTACTCCCTCCGTCTCCTTTCAGATGTCACACTTTCCATTTTGGGCTGCCCCACAAAAGTTTGCACCTTCCAAAAAAAACAAAAAGTAAAAAACAATTATCCTTCCTCATACACCTTATTTAAAAAGAATCATCTTTACCTAAAATACTTTATCATTTATTTATTACAAAAAAAATAACATTATACCCCTAAAAGTTATCACTTTCTTATTCTCCGTACCAGAAAGGGGGCGCAAACTTTTTTGAGACGGAGGGAATGTTTTTGTTTATATTTGTATACGTTTTTTAAAGTGGGTGCACCACCCTATCTTAGAGTACAACCGAACGCACAGTATAATTAACCTATTTTTTTATGGGCAAAGGATCGGATAAGCCCTTTATCTTCTCTCCCGGGATCAAATTAGTCCTCCACATAGTTTTATAGTCATTCAAACCCTTTACGTTTCTAATTCAGATCAATTGAGCCCCCCCATCTTTCTAAAACAAAACAATTATACACTTTCCGTTAAATATCAATTAACGCTGTTAAAGAAATGGTTGGGCCCCAAACGGGTTGGTTTCGGGCTTTTCCCCATTCTCCTCATAAGCTGCCCGGAGGCGGCCTATTAGGGCATCCAGGACTGCAGCGGGAGAGGGAGAGCGGCAGCCGGTGGTTGCGGACTTGCGGGGTACTACCCGAAGGTGTTCCAGTCGCGCCGCTTCTAGTTCTCGTATCGGCTGAGCGTGGTGGGAGAGGTGACGGTGAATGAGGAGTTGGAGGGGGAGCCAATCATTGAGGTGGCGGTGATTGGGGTAGCGGTGGCGGTAATGGTGAAACTGTTGATCTCTGGGTTTGAGGACAGCATTTCTTGAGTTATTATAGGGTCCATCAAAAGCTTGATCTACGATCTTGGGTCAATTCTCTCTAAGAATGGGAAAGATGGGAGAGAGAGAAGGGATCTGTGGCCGGTAGAGGGCAACCAGCCGCGCCGCCTCCGAATTACATAGGATTCTTTCTATCAGATTTGATATTAATCCAAGGTATGCTGGACCTGTAATTCAATCAATTACCCATTCAAGAAATCTTCAATGAATTTATGGAAATTAAAATGATTAAGATAATTACTTTGTTGAGAATGTGATTTTGGTAGAGAAAGCAGTATGATGAAAAACAAGAAAACAAGTTTGTGATCTAGTCTGTTAGCCTGTTAAGTTTCTGAAATGTACTCAGATGGTAGAGGCGATAGCTGATAGCTATGGCGGGCCGGCGGCGCTGTTGGCTTTCCGATTGATCTGGCTCAGTTCCCTTCATGTATCCTTAACAACGTTAGATAGATTTTTAACAGAAGTGTATAATGGTTTTATTTTTAAAAAATAAAGGGCTCAAATTGATCTGAATTAAAAATGTAAAGTACTTGGATGACTCGAAAAATAGGTGGGACTAATTTGATGAAGCCTTTGCACTATTTTTATCACTTAAAAATATTACATTATTATTTTCTTAAAAGTCAATAAAATTTATAAAAAATTGAATTTCCATAATCCACATGAAAATGTAATCGTGATTCGTGCGCAATGCACCAAGAATGAGGTAAACTTTTGTCTTTTATAACTTTATTATTTAAGAGATTTTATTTTTCTTGCAAAAAAAAAAAAAACCTTTTCGTACTTAACTCTAATTTAAATTGATTTCAAATTGTGTATTATTATACTCTCTCCGTTCAATTTTAAAGTATCCATTTGCTTTTTCACGTGGATTAAAAAGTATTATTATTATATGTAAAATGGATAGTTGTATTAGAGGGAAGTGGTGGGTCATAATGTACTTTTTTACTAAATAAATAGGAGAAATTGATACATTTGAAGCGGACACTCAAAATAATAAAATGGATACCTTAGAAGCAGACGAAAGGAGTAGAACTTTCAGGGTAATTACATTTTTTCTTTTTCGTGTGTGAACCCACATACCAACAAGAAAAATGCATACTCCCCACCCAAAAAATCTCCTTATTTCATTTTGGGCGTTCCACTTAAAGAGTTTTTTTTATTTTTTTACACACATAACCCACACACCTACTAATACAATTAAAATATGGGGTTCATAGTCCCATTAATATAACTGTCCACTATACATTAAATAATAATACTCTTTAATCCATGTACAAAAAGCAACAACAACCCTTTGGACGGGATGAAGGGAGTATTTTAAAGTGAAACAAACAAAAATGACAAAACATGAGGGAGCATATAGCCAGGTGATTGATCATGATAATAACTAATAAATTTATTTTACTCATATGAACTCAAAGGACCGATGGAATATTACATAGAATGTTTGCTTATGTAACAATCTAGATAATTCATTCTTTATTTATTTAACCTCAACTTGTATATTTGAAGCATTATATTACATAGACTCAAAAGGTTGTTGTCTTCACATGAGTGATAAGGTCAAATAAATTCAAAAATTTTGATTCAAAGATCCATCGTTATATTTCAAAATACAGTTGATTTGGGGGGAGTGATAGCTTCAAAAGAATCAAAACCATCCGAAGATTACATTTTGAAGACCGGTAGCTGGACTTTTTTCCTTTAATCATGTTTTTTCTTGATTTAAAATTTGTAATGAGACAACTAATTGCAATACATGAATATCATATCCCTATTCTTCTCATTTGGTGTTTTTTCAATAAAATTTTCTAACAAAATTTTTAACGATATATGCATATGGCATGGTAATATCAAGGAATAATACTCATGGATATTAGTTTTATTTATATATATATATACTAATCTAACTAGAATAGAAATTAGTCAATTACATACTATTAATGCATTTATTGTCATACTCTTTTGCCCTAATACTGGAGTTGTTCACTATGATTTGCAAGAGAGAATGAAAACGACTTGATGAAAATTCTCTCTTTTGTATGTATCTGTTTTTCAAAAACGCGTTAATGAGAATTTCTGTCCCTTCTACCCATTCTACTTTTTGTCTCTTCTCCCATTCAGCTTTTGGGAGTATTCTCTCCAGATTCAATCCATTCCACTTTTGCGCCGTATCAAAATAAACCTTTTTCTTTTTGATAAATTTAAATTCAAACATAGTTACTACAAGCATCAACACTAATAAAGATCAAAAGATATACTAATATTTTAATGTTTAGTAAAATGAAAAAAATATAAAGTGGATAGTTGTGGAGTATTAATTTTGTGTGTGGACCTAAACTTTAAAGCTGGATGAAGGGAGTATTAAATAAGATTGATAACATCCATGACGCTAGAAATAGAAATAGTTGTAAAACAAAATGCGGGTATGCTAGAATTCAATTAAACTACTACATGATATACAGTGGAGGATTATATTTGGAAAATTTACAGGATTCCTCGCTACACTCCAAATTTCAAAAATCTCCTCGTCCAACTTCCTCTCTCATACAAAGGATGTAACCACTACAACAGATTACCCAAAAAAAAAAAGACAATAAAAGGGAGCTGGGGATGCTCAAACCCAAGTAAGTAATACAGCAATCACTTCTTATATGTAATGCAGTCGCTTCCTGAAATCTGATACCAAGAAGTTCCAGCTGGTCGACCCCCAACAGACGCGACTCATTCCTAGCCTCTTGAAGGAAACACCCTTGATGAAGACGTCTCGCCCAAGGACATCGAGGACAGGGACGATGCCAAAACCCGAGCATTTCTTGCCCCCCTATGGAAGTTCCTAGTCTTGCAAATCTTCAGCTTGCTCCAGATTCTCTTCACATCAATCAATTGGAGAACATGTGCTAATAGCTGCCTTGACTCCCCAAATATCCCCAAATTCAGATGTGGGACGTATGCAACCCATAGTGCCAGCAGACGAGATGCAATCTCTGGAAACAAAAACAAAAAGGCCCTCGAAAGGACAAATACTAGGGAAAGCATCAGATAAGGTTCCCTCAAGAAAGCTCCTTTCAGCGATGCTCCATTCCAAAGTTGAAAGGCTTTCTCACCACTCTCCACATTACTAGGTGTTTCCTCAACAATGTCAATGAATGGATCTAACCCTGAAACACAGAAAATACAAACAATTTTCATCTCCAAACATGCAAGAGACCTTAATTTTTGCCGGTACAATCCATCAGAAGATAAAATAATTGGAAATACCAATATTTCAATGAAAATTTCCCACATAATAGCAAATTTGAAGCTAAGATTAACTCTTTTCTAGCAACTACATTTAATACATACTACATGCTTTCCTGGAAAGCACCAGCATATGAGAAGTTGCATGCAAACAAAAATGTGTTGCAGATTCCATTCGGTTGCATGATATTCTAAATATAAAGATAAATAGACGAAAGTTTAACTTCAAACAATACGGCATGTTTGATTTGATAGGGTGGACTTTAGAAAACTGGTTTACAGGATCAAGAAAATTTCGAAAATCTGATAAATATTGAGCGTGTGTTTGTTTAGGAATATCGGTAGGTTTGATTTAACTTGATATCAATAACAATGTGTGAGAGAAGGGAGGTGAGAGAGTGGTATGTTGGCATCAACATGTAATTGTTTGAAGAGAGAGAGGAGCGGTGGGTGGATATTGATTTTAAAGAGAGAATGGAAAGTGGGTGAGTTTGGTATTAGCTGGGTATACATGAATATGTAAGGTGCGTCCACCTCAACTCTGGTTTCTAATGAGACCACAACCATTCGCGTTATTGGGTTGCATAGAAGGAGCCCATGATTAATGCTCCAACTCTGAAGGTTATCCAATACAAGATCCAACTTATAACAATCCCATTGACAGTTAACACATCTGGTACCAATAAAGAAAAAAAAAATTTGCTAGATACCTGTAGCTCTTTTGTAGAAACTTATAAGCGATGAGAGATCTTTGCTACCATGATGTCTCATTCGTGTTGTCTGATTCACTATCAGCAATGATGGCACGCTATGGATCCCATATCTAGAGAAAACACTGAACACATATAACAATTAGATTTCAAAGAAAAAAGGAACTTGAATGCAGGAAAGGGGTCATAAGCCTCCAAAGGTTTTCGCGTGTTTGTGTTGCTCAAAGAAACAGGAATATAGGCATACTCTAAAAGAGGATTAGAGCTAACATGAACTTAAGTATGTATTCCGGCACCACGGTACTTCAAAGGAATAAACTACAGTGAGTCAAACAAAAACCCAATTAAGAACAGTCTACATTGAGAAGTGGTACAAGCCATAGTTGTCAAAGGCGCCCTGAGAAGCAAGGCTCATGAGAGTACAGGGTTTGCCCTTTTCGAGCTTGACGCCAGCATAGTACTCCAGGCACATGCTCGGTGCACTTTTCATACATTTTCATGCTTTCCTGAAGCTCTTTAGGTGTGCACTTGTATAAATGTGTATTTTTTAAGGTATAAAACCATGCTATAGTAAAGGAGTAAAAAAAGAAAAACAAAGAAACAAACAGCTCCGAATCTAGCCAAGGATTTATAGGATTGTAATAACCTGTTATGTTTACATTGACCCAGGTGTGCTGCTTGAGAGCTATTTATTTTCTCATCTTATTTTCTCTTTCTCTCTCTCTTTTTTTTCATTTTTCTTTTTGTAAATTTTATCTATAGCACCGTGTTTTTAACTCTATCTCTTCATACTTTCAATAGCAAGAGCCTTGATTTGGATAAGATTATAACTCCTTCCCATAGCAAGAAGAATCGACCAATTTTATATAAAAATAACAGGGTTCTGATATTATTTTTCTAGGGCACTAGAAGGCACCTTGCGCCTCATTGCACCTCTTGCCTTTTAAATTAAAGTAAGAGTGCAGAGAATTAAATGTAGGAATACTCCTAAGAAACCAGCAGATAAAAAGTATGTATAGTGAATGCAGATTGTAAAACCCACCTAGGCATGGATGAAGATTGTTCGACCATTAAATGTGTGATTTGAGGATACATGGAACTGAGAGTAGAAAATTTCGACAGAAAAATGGTTGAGAAAGGACACCAGGAGGCATAAAATAGAACAGCTGTGTATTCATTCTTCCGAATGGAGGTCATAGCTTTCTCAAACGATTCTCCATCCACCTTCAGTGACAGTAATTTATCAATAAATGATAAAAAAATTCAATAATATATTTGGTATAAATTGAAAGATTCAACAAAAAATATCAGAAGGTTATTAGTACCCACATCATGGCTTGGTTCAATAATACCATCATATCCATGAAACCAAAAACTACACTTAGCACACTCCATATAGAACCCGATATTTATCATTTTGCAATTATTCACAAACCAAATTTTAATTCATTGATCATTTCTACCAAACTAATACCTTTATAGTAAGTTTAATACCATAGAGATTATTCAAATTCAAGAAATTAGCTTAAGTTTGTTCTATGATAATATGACCAATGTCAGGTTCACAAAATCATTCTATTATTCTTAAGTGTCCTAATAGCCTGAAGCTTAAAAGTGTTACATCAATCATGCATCATGTCACTGAACAATATGCGAATACGCAATTGACTAGTAAAAATTTACCACATTGTAAAAAATGTTATCCACAAAATGGAATATCAATCATAAGCTGTTTTTTTGTATAATGCATTTTTAGGAGTTACGGATTGCATTAATATAATTTCCGAAATTCACCCTTTCCAAATGGAAAGATGTGAAAATTCTTCCTTTTTTACGAAGGAGGATGAGATGGGATCTAGTCATGAATAGAATATTTTGTTGAACTTACTCATTCTTGGTGCTGTGACATTAAAATAGCCATCTTTAACTTTTAAAAAGGATCATGGGATGAGTTTAACCATCAGAAGAATGCCACATGTATCTAACACATTTTCAGTAGTCATCTCTATGTGATCGACTAAAATCTTTGCAATAATATCTATTTATTTGTACTTTGAAACGAAATAAAGAAATCTTCAGAAGGGAAATGATCTTAAGAGTTTCTACATTGGCCCAGGAGGCAACGGTAGATGAAATAAGCTATTAACGGTATACCTCGTGAAAAGAAATCCTTATACTATAAATTAATAGAATCTTATCTGGTTAAGAATAAAAAGATTAGAAAGACTTCACCTTTAAATCAACTTATGAATCGGGTATCCCTTGTTATATTATATTCGATGAAGACTGAAGAACCAATAAACACTAGTATCATTCTCTCGTAAGCCTGATCATTATAAATATCTTTCAAACCAAAACTGTAATATCCGCAAATGTTTTCGACAGCACAGTAAAAGCACAAATTACATAATCATATCCTAGAGAAGCACAAACACCTTCTTAACATGACCTGAACCCACCAGAGACTCCACCCCAAAAAATAAAAAATAAAATATTCTTGCACCCCTTCTGGGCTAAGAGACCCCTCAACAAAGTATTTTTCTGTGTTTATTTTTCATTTTCCACCAACCGAAACTTCGAGAAAATGAAACAGCAGGCTAATAGGCAAAGATAAATTCACGACCTAAACGAAAATTAATAATCTCCCTGGAACAATGCATAACAAAATACACTCAGAAAGAATACGTAAAAATAAAATTGAAACACAAGATAAGATACCTGGATTGGAGAAGAGGAGAAGGGGTCAGAAAACGGGCACTGATAATTGAGATCGTGAAGAAAGGTTTTGAAATCCAGCTGACAAAAGGAGGACGAGGAAGGCAAAGGAAACGACGCCGCCGCTGATTCCGAAATTACGCACATCAACAATAAACATAGGCATTTTCTGATCGAAGACTCCATGGAAACAACGCAAATCGTCGGTTCGACAACAAATCTTTCACCTAAATATCAATACAGTAATATCTGATTCACAAATAAAAACAAAAGAAAAGAAAACAAAAAGGAGAAGAAAACCCTAGAGTTGAAAGTAAGAAATTGTTAACACGAGAGGATCAAAGAATCGCTTCTTCTATTTTGAAAAGTACTCCTTGATTTCTTTATGTTACTCTTTTTTTTAATGTTAAAAATCTCAACCCTCCTCGTTCATCCACCTATAATTTATCTACTCCCTCCTTCCCATATTTGTTTTCATAATTACTTTACATATTAAATTTAAGAAAAATTATTTTTTAATTAATTTTATTAACTTCTAAAGAGTATTGTGTTATTTTAAATAATAAATAAATTAAAGTATGTTACGTGTGTTAGGTGAGAGTGATATTTTTGAAATTAAAGTAACTTTTGAGGTTTTTAGTTAATGTGAAGTTTCCTTTTTTGAGTAATGAAAATAAATGTGGGACAGACAAAAACGAAAATTTTGAAGATAAATGTGAGATTAAGGAAATATCTATTATCGCCTTCTTGTTAGTTGTTAATCTTCGATTTTTGTTTTAAAATAATAATTAGAAAATTAAAAGGAGAGGTTTGATTATTTCACCCAGCTATCACCGTTTAGGCGGTGACGGTCGCATTTCAGTGGTCAATTTATTGACAAATACAGGGAGCACATGTGGCTTCTCACAAATCACAATACCAAATAAATATCTCCAAAGAAATAAAAATACACATCCACCTATGAGAGATGTCTCGATCCTTTGTTAATTATGTCTATTATATATATTATAAAGTATGAAAGTATTTGTTGATAGTTAAAATATGTTTAGTAAATGATATCATGAGAA
This sequence comes from Pogostemon cablin, assembly GCA_023678885.1. NCBI lineage: Eukaryota > Viridiplantae > Streptophyta > Magnoliopsida > Lamiales > Lamiaceae > Pogostemon > Pogostemon cablin. Next base: position 20,497,565 of record CM042986.1, on the reverse strand, counting down.
CTTAAAATCTTTAATGCATTATTTATTGTCTTTTAGAAAAATATACTTTAACAATTTCTCCTTTCGTTCGTCGGAAGGCCGAAAAGGTATACATTTTCTATTTTGGTGCGTCCATATCAAATGTATACTTTTCCCTTTTTAAATGTATAAGGACTCACACACATTATTAATAAATTTAATATTATATGGGTCCAACAAAAAGTAAATATATACTCCATCTGTCTCATCCTTATAGTTATACTTCCTTTATAATTTACAAAGAAAGCTGACGGAGGGAGTACCGAGGGAGTAATAAATATTCTCATACTTTATTTATATAATAAAAAATTAAATATAATAGTAGTATATAAGATAAAAAAACAATCTTTAATGTTTTGTATAATAAACATAGTAGTATATTAATAAATATTCTCATACTTTATTTATACAATCTTTAATGTTTTGTATAACATTTTCTGCATATTTTACTCAATTAATGAAATTTAACCAATGTATTTTCTGCACACGTAAATAAATTTTCTGCATATTTTATATTGAATCTAACCAGTTTGCGTGCAACAAAGGTATAAATTTATTGTAAAGATGAAAAGTAAACATTATGAATGAAGAATAATAACAAATACTAGTTGGTGAAAAAGAGGGTCTTATATTAGGAATGTAGTAAAACCAAGAAAAGAGCATAAACCATGCCCTCAAATCCAGAGTAGATGAATTATTTTGCAAAAAAAAAAATCCCCAAATAATATCCAGTTAAAAAGATCCTCGTTTGAGAGAACTCAAATCCTAAGCTAAAGAGTAAGCTGATCGAGTCTCGTACAAAAATTGTGTTGAAGACAGCAATAATTATTGTTGGCTTGGTTAATCACCCAAAACAAAACAATACAGTGTCTGTGTATGCTTGCTTACAATCCAGCATTCTTCTCGATTTTCTGGATCTGGTTCAAGAAAATCCAGGTCATCTGCAACATTGAAAATGCAACTTTAGTTTAGTTGCCCATTACTACACAGTGGAACATCAGACAGAAATATGTGCGACTATTACCATGACATGAGGAGCAATCCTGACACAATATACTGGAAAACCTGTGTAAAACTTGAAGGGCCCTCCCGCTTTCAGCGTCTTCATCGCACAATCTAAAGAACCAGTGTAGGGGAATTTCCCTTCTGCATCTGGCTGCATTTTCTGAATTTGGGTTTTCACATAATCAAACGGCAAACTGCACGCCGATGCGAAAAATCCTGATACCGTACTCGCCCCTGCAACCAAACCAAACACCAACTTTAAACTACTCCACCAAATAGTATATTAAGTGTAGATAGATGCAAGCATATTAATCAGTGTACCAATCACTGTTGCAGCCTCGCCGAAGCCAAGTGAATCCTTGAAGAACTCAACACTTTGATCGTACGAAGCAAGCATTCCCATGTTAAGAGCCATGGCCCTCACCACAGTTGGCCCAGCACCCTTCCACAGTGCTAGCACTCCTTCATCAGCAGCAATTCGATAGAGGGCATGAAATGCATTAGTGTAGTTCCTCCGTTGGGCAACAGGTAATGTCGCATCAGCCTGCATACGAATCAGTGCCAAATCCGCAGGACTGCCAACACTTGCTCCGATTGCTCCCGCAGTTAATCCACATAACGCCTTCTGATAGAGGGGTAAGGGCTTCCCATCATTGGCCTCTATTGCTTTATTTGTCAATATCCTATAATCACACATTAAAGTTTCAGGGTATGAGTGGATGATGCTACTTTGCAATTAAATCTGAATCTAATAAACTCTTTTCAGTTGTATACGCAATAGCCTTTGAAAGATGAAAATCATTAAAAGAATTTTGAGATTGGAAAATCAGGCAGCTATTTATTATCCAACAACTAAGGATCATAAATGTAGTTATAAGACATGGCATGATGCTTTACTAATTAACACAACCCAGCTTCATCAAGCAACAACAACAAATAAAACACTCACTTAAATGACCCAAGACGAGCAGTTGTATATGTAGCTTGCCTAAGAAGCCCAGCAGACAAACCCTGTAGAAACAACAATACATCAATAAAAAAGAGAGCAGCAATAAACTAAGGACATGGACGAAGAGAGAATGTTGCAAGGAAGCCTCAGAAGAAGTATACGATGATTGGCTGAAAAAGAGGCATCCCATAACTTAGCCACTAGAATCAAACTAATTATATTTGAAGAAAGAATAGTTTAAAACTAATTGTGAAGTAAGAACTAAGAAGTATCAGGCCAAATTCAAACCATAGAAGGTATGATTAGTTCCGGAAATCATTTGGGGATTGATCACTTATGAGACCGTTCAATCAGAAAAAGTGCCACTTGAAAACAAGTTTATGTTCAGAATGGTCCCCACTTGACCGTTCAAGCGTACACAGATTATTCAGCTCAATCAATTGCATAAGGGGCATTCACAGAGCAAGGGTCACATATCCTCTGAGGCATAAGAAGAAAAGGGTACGCCTGACAGAAGAGGGCACACCCATCTAAAAATATCATCTTTACTACACTCATACATGGAAAACATGATACTGCAGTATAAAATCAGATCACATACACCAGCAACAAAATTAATTACAAAGACTAACAAATCAAGTTATAGGGATAAGATTGAAATCCTTAATAGTAAAGAGGTTTACTTAATCTATGAAGGGGTCAAGCCAATGAAGAGTAGTGTTCTTAGAAAAGAGCAATGAAATGAAAAAACTAGTACAAAAGAATCTTGATTCTTGACCTAATTTTTAGCTATTTTAGTTTACTACTAAAGTAGCAAGTGATGAGCTCTACATAGCGCTAAGTCATACTCAAACAGAAGAAGGTCATTTCAGCCAGGATAGGAGTAAAAGGCACATGGACATAATGTCAGGTATGACATAAATTCCTCAGCAACTGGAAAATTGGATCACAGATGCAACTTGTAGCCTTTGAGAGCATATTGAAACATGAACATAACATTTGAATTAATTACTAAGTACTGAAAGCAGTGTATCACTCTGCATTACCTGAATTCCACATTTGAATAGAAATAAACCATAGTTATTAAGGGTGCAAGGCGCACCGAGGCATATATGTGCCTGATGCGCGCCTCGGAATTAATGAATAATATAACACCATTATTTATTCTACACTAAATATAACCCATATACAACATATTTACCTAATAAAATAAGTTTAAAAGGCATATAATATAACAATTTATATGAGTATGAGTATGAACTAAGCCATTTAAGCCAAAATTAGACATGCACATACGAAAATTCATAATATTTGAAATAAAATAAGTCAATCAAAGCATCACACAAAAATCTAGCAGCAAATATATTTTAACTATCATCTCTTCATCATCAAACTCCAAGTCCTCATCATCAATTTGTTCTTCCTCATTAAAATCTTTTTCTCTTCAAATCCAACATTATCTTCTTCTTCTTCATCCTCTTCATCTAATAATCTTAAAGTAGTTCCCTAATCCTTCATTACTTCTTTCCCTTTCCTTTTGGAACTAGTGGTAGTTGCCCCCGATGATTTCTCTCTAATTTTAAGGTTAATACTAGTTTGCTCCGGTAAGCCGATGATGGAAACCAGACAGGCCGGCAGTGGTCGGAGGCGCGGCGGACGGGGCAGCAGTTGAAGGCTTTGAGGCTGGAGCAGTTGGTATGTGTATGTCGCGTAGGTGGAGTGAAGAGTGAACCCTAACTTCTAACTCTCAAATCCCTAATTTAATATTTGGGATATTGTACCAAGGACATCTTGATTTTACTTAGGAGGATGAACTGGTAAAGCCTAATTAAAAGTGCTATTTAGTGTTACTTCAACTATCAAAAATGAAAATCAACATAAAAACATGGTCATTCTCAAGGCGCACCTAAGGCCCGTCCAAGGCGCAAAAAGGCGCGCGCCTTGAAACTTTGTGCCTTGAAAACCTATATCGAGGTGCAAGGGGTATAGCCTTGGGGGAGGCGCGCCCGAGGCGCACCTTTAATAACTATGAAGTAAATTGATAAATAATCAAGTTATCTATGCCAGCATTGCCAAAAACATAAGGCCTATATTTCCGTTGTGATGAATAGCTGAGCAGAACCTAACAATACTAAGATATGCTAACTTTTACCTGCTCACCAAGTTAACACAAACCCCCAAACATCTCACTAATGCAAATTTGACTCTCTGATGACACTAGTTTTGGACAGTCAACATAGAGTCATATATACACATTAAACTAACAATATAAAAAAGAACCTCAATTGTACCTCCGTTGCAATCTAATGACTCAAATCAACCATAAATTAATTATTGAGCACAAGTCCAAAACATGTACCACATGATAAAAACATGAATCTTGCAAAACGAACCTTGTAAAAGGCACCAATACCCTCATTTTTAAGCATGGTCCTGGTCACTTCACCAGCTGATCCCTGCCCCAGTTGTATTCTCACCTACAATTACACAGATCAAGATCAATTCCCTTCACCCAATAGACGATTTCAAGATTCAGGAAATCAACAATTAGATCTAACAGTACCAAGGAAAGGCCATTTTAAAACGAAATTATACCGTTAAAACCGAAATACGAAGATGGAGATCTAAAACCAATCAAGGAAGAACGAACTAAGAAGCAAACACAGAGCAATAGTAATGCCAAATTCTCATCAAGATTTAATTTCTTTAGATGAAAACAAGAAACCCATTTAATCTAAGACCTGAAACAATACCAGGAACCCATTCATCCAGCAAAAAAAAAAAAAAAAACAAGAGAGAAAAAAAATCTTGAAGAAACCAAATCTGTGACAACTAAAAAGAGCTCCAGTTGGATACCTTAATCATGTCGATGGGCTGAATCACACAGGTAGCAAGCATACCAGATGCACCACCGTTAACAAATGGTTTCACTGTAGGCCAAACTCCAGCTGATTTCGGCTTCTCTTGCGCCATTTTTTCTTCTCTCTAGTTTTCTTCGAGCCCAAGACTAGAGTGCAGAGAGAGAGAGAGAGAGAGAGAGATAACTGTGGTGGTGAACAAAACAAGGGCTGTTGGAGTCTTACGAAAGTATGAGTAGGAACTGAGTATTTAACGCCTCCATTGACATTTAACAATATACAATTAATTTAAATTTAAGTAAATAATCATCTGTGTCTGCAAATCTTTTAGCCGTTACTACGACTCACAATTCTTGTGTCGTCTAATATTCAAGATCTAGCTTAATTAAAAATCATGTTTTGTTTACAAATTAAATGTAATAATTCGTGCTGACATTTCCAAACTTCACATTGAATGTCATTATTTAATAATTACAAATGTATATTAATTGCTTTTCTTAAAAAAAAAAAAAAAACTCCCAATCTCAATTTAGTTTCCATATATCAACTCGCAAGCTGCAAGCACAGAAATATTTTGTGTTTGACGAAGACATTATAATAATAATAATTTTATAATAAGTGTTAAATCATGAATTCATTGTTTAAATAATCCTCCATACTCCTACAATCCAAAATTAATTATATTTCAAGTCCTTTTCCTTTTCTTTTTTTATTCATTTATTCTTTATACTTGGAATTTTCTTGGACCACCACACTAGGTTATGAAGTACTTATTTTCTTGCCCTTATTATTGAAATTACATTTTTTTTCATTTTATTCTACTCATAGCAATTAGCATCGACTGGCTATGTTTTCTTTGGTTTTGGGGACAAAAGTGAAAATACAATAAAAACTAGGGGCGATTTAAAAAAAATAAAAAATATATAATTAATTAATTTTTCTCGCCTCCGGATACGACCAAGCAAGTATTAACCTAATTCAATTTACTTTATTACCAAATAAGCCCTCTATTTCCTCAGTTTTGAATTTTTCACCCCATTGAACGTGAAAGGTTGAGAATGGATAGCTAAGCAGAGGTCAGCTACTTCTACTTGGTCATTTTCATAATATATATATACACACACTACTCCTTGCTACTTTGCAAAATAAATTATTTATTTGATATTTTTTCTGACATACTTTTTATTTGATATTAATAGACTCTTCCAATTAGAAGTGTAACCGAGTTGAGCTAAGCCTTGGTCTAATTGAATATCGTTAGTTAAGAAGATAACAAGCTCGAGTTGTTTAAAATTTTAAAAATCTTATCCGTGCTCATTTTAAAATCATATCCGTGCTCAATGACATGTTTGCGAACACGTTTGTGAACAAATTCGTGAATATGTTTGATAACATGTTTATAAACAACAAACAATTATCTTCTTAAATATCTACATAATTTTGTTCGTGAACATAATAAGCACACAAATTAGATTTTTAAAATAATAAAATATTATCCAAATAATAATAAATTAATGAGCTTGTTTACAAACACATTAAACGAGTCTAGTCGCGAGCTTTTTATAAAAGACCTATTTAAAACTCAAGCTCTATTCGTTTACAAAATGAACTTAAAAATAAATCTCATTAGTGTTCATTTCACTAATCAAACACACATAAATGAACTTTTATCGAGTCGAGCCATTTGCTGAATGCTCTCTCCACTTGCATTATTCCTCTTTCTCATTGGTCCATGTTATAGATTGATTAAAAATGATATATTTATATAAATAGATATTTGAATAATATCAGGTTATGATGTTGAAAACTCATGATTCTCATGCAATACTTGCACCATGACCCCGAAATTCAATACAAAAAGTTCTTCACAAAATCCAAAATTTTATTAATTCGTATAGTAACTCTAATTTGGAAAGAGTGGAGAGAAACTTATTACGGGCCACATTTATCGATTGGGCTTCGTTCACAAGAAAGTATATATTATCTTAAAGGACTAAGTATCAAACTTGGGCTCCACCAGCCCATCTGAAGCAATAAATTATAATATAATTATAAATAAATTTTACATAACCAAATTTCCAATTAAGAGAGCTAAACAACCATTGTTGTTGGTTTTTCTTGTTCCCATCATCTAATTGTTTTTTTTCCCTTTATTAATGCAATGTGTAACCTAATTTGATATTTGTATACATCTTTCTATAATAAATTAATCAACTAAGCTATTCATAAATATCTCTAATATAAATAAATAATATTTAAATATAATTTTACATAAAAATCAATTCAATATTAATGGAATTTAAAATCAATATCTCATGTAGTACAAAAGAATGTATTAATTGGAAAAAGGTCTTAAAAAAGTTTCTTACATTGACTGTAGTATCCCTTATTTGGTTGTTCTTGGGCCAGCCCAATACCGTATGTACCAACTCAGGCCCAAATCTATATTCCATTAAGGATTATTGAAAATGAACAAACAATTCTATTTTTAAAATTGTTTATAGATAAATTAAGTCATAGCAGAATTTAATAGTTGGACATGTGTGTATATAAAATGTGGAGCATTCATATATATATATTTTTATCCATTTGAGCATAATAAAGTTTTTTAGTAATTTAATTATGAATCGCCACAATAAATATCACTGGCCTTTATTGATCTCAGTAAAGTGCAGCAAACATTAACTGGAAAGCAATAAATGAACACTTATTAAATGATGTACCCCACCATCAGGGCCCCCACCGCCTCTGCCCTGGGATTAGTGGAGGAGGTAAATCGCAAGATGTGTCTCAAGTGGCTTATAGAGAGGACTCACTATTAAACTTGTGAGGTTGATATAACTTATAGAGAAGGTTCACTGTTAACACTTACTAGTTATAGAGATGACTCACTGTTAACACTTACTAGTTATTACTGACTCAGGTTGATATAAAGAACTAATAGCATTTCCAAAACTAGTGTAAAACGAAGAATATACATATTTTAAAGAGAAATACAAGAAAAATATGATACAACCTACTCTTTATTTTAACTTTTTAATTTAAAGAGTGATCTTCACTTCTCAAATTTGAAGAGCACAAATCACTCTTCATAATTTATTACTTCATTAAATGCATTTAATTATTATTGTTTTCATCCAATAGAAATAGTTTAAACAATCAATAAAAGAAAAAAATAATACAATAAATTAACATTGGAAAACAAATTTTAAAGAATTTATTGGAACATAAAAAAATTATTACTCTTTAAAATTAAAATAACTCTTTATATTGTGAAAATGTTCTTCAAATTTTGAAGTGTCTCAAGAGATACTCTAACGTTTTTATATGTTTTAATGTGATTAATATACTCAGTTAGAGAAATATAAAAAAGGGGTAAAGTCCTGTGACAGTGAAATCATATTATATTTTTGTAATGAGTTAATACTACAACATTTTAGTTTACTATATCATTATATTTTTCATTTCTTTTATTAATAATTTCTTAAAATGAATTTATATAAATAAATATATAAACTTTAGTTATTTATTTTTTTATTATACTCTTGAAATTTATTTATTTAAAATATTTAAATTTATATTTATATTTACAAATGGAGAGTTGAAACAAGTTCCGAATAAATTCTCTGGTAATTAAATGGTACTATCTCCCACGTGGTACAAACTGGTCCATTCCTTGGGTTAAATATCTACATAACTTCCTCTCCACCTCTCTCTTTCTTTCTATTAATTCATAAATCAACTTGTGTCCATATACATTAGGACTTCCACAAAGCATATACCCAAAATGCAGATTTTTTACTCTCACATCAGCGTTAACTTAAAAGTAAAAAATATCTACCTACAAAATAAAACTCCTCCCCAACAATAAACTTAAAAAGCAAGTTTTTGGGGGACTCACTTCAATTTCATTTACTTCTCATTTAATTTATCAATCAACTATATTTATCTGATTTTCAAAATAATTTATAAATAATTATATTTCATATTATTTAATTTTTTAAATTTAAGAAAAAATAGAAAAAAATATTTTTTTATTACATAAATAAAATATAACAATACAAATTAAAAGATCACCCATAAAAAAATAAAAGTAAAGTCACCGAAAGCGATAACGTAAATTTCAATCCGGCCAATTTTAATGTCTAGATAATTATTCTCCAGATCGGGCCCAAACATGTTCAACTAAGTCCTATCGAAGCTGAAGATGTTTCTGCTTATCTCGTAGTTGAACCCCTCTCCTAACGTAGTCATTGAATGCTCCGGTTGATCCTTGACTTACTTGTGAAGGCGGAACAGCCACATTTGGATCGTCGGACCAATCGATCGCTGCATTTTCTTCATTTTCGATTATCATGTTGTGCAAAATAATGCAAGTTAGCATTATATCATTTAAGTTATTTTTGTACCAGAAACGAGTTGGACCGCTAATCATCGCCCAACTAGCTTGAAGCACTCCAAAGGCTCGTTCGACATCCTTCCTAGCAGCCTCTTGCAGTCATTTGAAATGCTGCCTCTTTGAATCTTGAGGATATGGAAAGCTTTTCACAAAAGCAGCCCACTCTGGATAAATTCCATCGGTAAGATAATATCCTTGATTATATTCCCTACCATTGACTATAAAATTAATGGATAGAGCGCTTCCTTGCAGAGTATCCGTAAATAACCGAGATTGATTGAGCACATTTATGTCGTTGTTGGATCCTGCTACTCCAAAGTAGGCGTGCCATATCCATAAATCTGCAGAGGCAACCGCTTCGTGCATGATCGTTGGAACGCCATGGTCACCGCGTGTGAATTAGCCTTTCCAAGCTATCGGATAGTTCTGCCATTCCCAATGCATGCAATCAAGGCTCCCAAGCATTCCGGAAAATCCGTGTCTTTCTTCGTGCATTTGTAACAATTTTTGACAATCTAGGGCACTAGGCTTTCTCAAGTAGTACCCGCCAAATACTTCGATCGCACACTGACAAAACTTAAAGAGGCATTATATAGAGGTTGTTTCAGCCACACGTAGATACTCATCCCAAAGGTCGGCAGGTCCATCATATGCCAATTGGCGAATGGCCACCGTGCACTTTTGTAGTGGAGAGAACCCTTTTTTTTCCAATTGCATCTACCCTCCACTGAAAATACTCATCGTGGGACTCCAGTGCATCAACTATGTGTTGGAACAACTCTCTTGACATACGAAAATATCGACGAAACGTCTCACTTCCGTATACTGGATCTTCAGAGAAGTAGTCGAGGTAGAGTCTCGTATACCCCGCCTCACAATTTCGGTCCACATACGTTCTTCGCTTTCTGGTACCACCAGCAGAAGTCCCAACACGACCAAGTACGTCTTGTTATTTTTTGAGCAAGGACTCTATTTCTTTCTCGATGGTATCATCGAACATGAACTCATGAAGACTATCACTTTTAGAAGATGATGAACGTGTAGAGGAAGACATGTATGAGAGAATGAAAGAAATTGAAGGATAATCAATTACAAGAATGTGATGTTCTCATGTAGGAGTTCAAATCATCTGATAATATCCTTTAAATAGAGTAGTGTTCCACAATGGCTAGTTTTCCAACGGTTAGTTTCCAACTGGTACTTTTCAACGGATAGTGTTATAATGCCAATTCCAACAAAACATATTTTATTAAAACTAAAACACACCGGTGTGTTTTAGTTAAAACTACCTCCATTTTGAATCTCAAATATTTTAAGTGTGTTTATTCTTTTAATTTAATGTATTTTTGTAATTTATGATTTTAAGTGTTTTATTTATGTAAATATTTCTTTATTAATTATTTTTTATTAATAAATTATTAATTAACATAAAATATTTTATTAAAACTAAAACACACCGGTGTGTTTTAGTTAAAACTACCTCCATTTTGAATCTCAAATACAATAACGAATATTGAAAATGGTGAAACAAATTACAACAACAGGAATGTGTTATGAAAATTAACTTTAAGTCTAACGGTAATATAAGAAGAAGAAAACAAGGAATAAAAAATAAAAAAAACAAAAGGAAAGAAAAAAACAAGAAACAGAATGTGTTCTGAAAATTTAAAAAAAAGAACAAATAAATATATGAAAAAGGTTGGTGGAGGATTGGACGGGCCCACACATATCTTTCCCACTTGCACGTGTTTCTCCATCATTCTCTGTTGGACGGTGAATCACACACGCCTCTCTCCCACTCTCGCAAATCTAAAAAAACCTGGGTTTATTAGAACATACCTCACAAAAAACCCACGAGCTCCCACAATGTAAAAAACCTTTCTTTCTAGGTTTTTAGAATTCCACCTCACCCAAAAAACCTTGCGTTGAGAAAGGCCTTAAAATACATTAATTTTATGAATGGTTATGTAGTTCCATTACTATTAGGTACAATTTATATACAAAAATTACTAATAGATACAATAAATAAAAATATTATTAATTAATACATTAATAATGAGTAAATATCCTTCTTATCCTTATTTTAATTATGTTCAAAAATAATTTAAAAGAGTAGATATTTAATATAATATTAAAGAGAAAAATTATCCCACGATTCATTCCTTAAAAATAGGTGGAAGTTTATTGCAATTTTTTGATTGGAAGCCCGATAATACTCCCTTATCCATATTTGTGTTCAGAAATTCATATTTGTGTTCAGCATATTTGTGTGCAGAATTTAATAATTTGTGTTCAGAAATTTATATAGTTCATGATATTTGTGTTCAAATTTTAATAATCAATTTCCTCTTACTCACACCGTTAAAAAGACTTTACTTGTATTCAGAAATTTATATACTTTGATCGTTAAAAAAGACATTACTTGTATTCAAGAATTTATATATGTGGTATTCAGGATATTTGTGTTTACAATTTAATAATCATTCATACGTTGATTTACGTGAGTAAAACTCTCACACGTGTTCAAAAATACATATACATGGTGTTCAGAATATTTGTGTTAAAGACAAAATAACTGCATAGAAGAACAAGATCACCATTACAAGATCTAGAAGTCCACCCCATACTAGTGGAGAGATGAAAACCATTAATTAGTTCAAAGTAATATACTAATATCACAACAACAAAAAATATACACATACATACAAACAAACAACCCTAAGAGGATGCAAAGGCATTAATTAGGGGATAGAAGAGAATAATATCGTTAGGAGGGAGAGAAGAGAATAATAACTTTTGAATAATAATATGCTCATGATTTAGAAGATGATGATGCGACAATGGAGAGGAAATCACCAATGACGGAATGAATCACGTTATATGGTTTGAGATTTTATTTCATTGTTATATAGGGATATATGATTTTATTTCATTGTTATATAGAAATATATTAGGTATCTTCCATTAATAAATTGTATCTATTAATAATATTTTCATGTTAATGTATTTACTAGTAATATTGCTATATATTTTCTATTAGGAATTAATAAATCCGTTTATGTATTAATTTGATTAAATATTATCCACTTCTTATTCCTTCATTTCGCGCTGGATTTGGATCCACTCCATTTCTTATTCTATAAATTTCGTGAATTTCGTGTAATCTCAATCATCCAATTATATCTACGGGCTATTAATTTGACACGTCATTATACATGATATGAGAAAATTTATTATTTAAAATTTAGTTAAATAAGAAAGTTATTATTTTAATGACGTGTCAAGGTATGAATGATACATTTTTATAATGGATGACAGTTACTTAAATTTACGGAAATTTAGAGAATATAAAAGGGAGAGGATCCGAATCCTTTCACGCTTAAGTTAATTTTTCTTTTAATGAATATATACCTTATTTTCAATATATATATATGAAATAGTTCTCTGACTTCTTTAGGTTTCTTAAATTACAATTTTATTTTATTTTATTATTTAACCTATTTTATATCTTAGGAGACTTTATCTTAGATACAATATAATAATAATAATAATAATAATAATAATAATAACAATTTTGGTACTCCCCCGTCCCAAAGATATTGACACACTTTTCTTTTTGGGTTGTCCCACAGAAATTGACATATTTTCTTTTTAAGAATATGTGACCCACACAAAAACTATTTATTTATTTACATTGGTCCACACAAACATCACGCTCACCACTAATATAACTATGCAAAAAAAATGTGTCAATTTATTCGGGATGGAGGAGGTATTTATTTATGCTAGAAAAGCCAAATTAGAGGGGATAGTATTGATATTTAAAGGAAAAGGCATTGGCGAGTAGGAAGAGGCAACCATAAGATTGCGATATTTGAGTGGGTACGGGGCGGGCCCCGTGATGAGGCTGGCAACCAAATGGCGGGCCGGGCCGGGCCTGCCCTGCCCTTCCCTGCCGCCTCCAACCAATTTATTGTATTGTACTCACCCCTAATCCTATTACATCTCTCTCTGTCTCCTCACTCCTTCATATCAGTCAAACGCTCTCTAGATATTATCTCTCTCCTGCAATCGCAACACGCCAAACGCTTTGGACTTGATACAAAATGAGAGAAATCATTAGCATACACATAGGTCAAGCCGGAATTCAGGTCGGAAATTCATGCTGGGAGCTCTACTGCCTTGAGCATGGCATTCAGCCCGATGGCATGATGCCTAGGTATTTCTTTTCATCTTTTTCTTCTTTCCGATTCGCTTCGTTGAGGAATTTTAATGAATTATTTCTTATGGATCAATCTAATGTTTCACATAATTTTCCATTTCATTGTAATTCTACTAGAAGGCGAATTTCGAAATCATCCCGCGTTTTACCGAGCTTGAATCGTTTTTGCCGTGGATCTACCTTCTTTTTATGTCAATTTCATTATATGTGATATCTGAATTTTGTTTGATGTAAGGTTTAGAATCTCATGCATTATGATTTAGTTTGTTAACTCCTCCACAAACACACACCAATTACTAGACAAAGTAAAATATGAGATATGGAAGGGTTGATCTCGAAGCTGTTACAAATGTAGTGGTAGTTGAAAGAAGATTACACTGCTTGAAGAAATTAATATTTTAGGTTTTAATAATCTCTGCCTGTTGAATTGTGAATTCTGATGCATTAGTTTGTACTTTAACATGCAGTGACACCTCTTTTGGCGTGGGTCATGATGCTTTCAACACCTTCTTCAGCGAGACCGGATCAGGAAAGCATGTCCCTAGGGCTATATTTGTTGACCTTGAACCTACAGTTATCGATGAAGTAAGGACGGGGGGTTATCGCCAGCTTTTCCATCCTGAACAGCTCATATCTGGAAAGGAAGATGCCGCTAACAATTTCGCTAGAGGCCATTATACAGGTTAATTGCTTTGCTGTCCTATTTGAAGAGTTATAAATTTAAAGTATTATGAATTTGGAGGTTACATCTTGATGCTTTCGTCTTATATGTTCTTTAGATTACTGCAACATGGTATCTGATTTATTAACCTTCTAAAGTTGAGGATAAACTTTCGTACTATGCACTTCCCAGCATGTACTTGATGTCTTTTCATTTCTTTTTATATCTTTCAATATTGCTAACTGGTTTCAATGTTATTTGCTATGCTGATTTTTGCAGTGGGCAAGGATATTGTTGATGTATGCCTGGACAGAGTGAGGAAGCTGGCTGATAATTGTACTGGTTTGCAAGGATTTTTGGTCTTCAGTGCTGTAGGTGGTGGTACTGGTTCTGGATTGGGATCATTGCTTCTGGAACGGTTGTCGGTCGATTATGGAAAGAAATCGAAGCTTGGTTTTACCATCTACCCTTCTCCCCAGGTGAAAATGATAACAGTTCTTTCACTGAATGTTACTAGTTTCAAAATTCTAATTCTATACAAAAGTTTGAAATTGTAAAAACTAAAAAGTATACAAATGTTCCAGAAAGTGCCAGTCATTTCTGTAATTCTATTTATGAAATTGTCTCGTGGATGTTCTCAATGTAACACAAACAAAGTGGGGTCTCTTTTATTTCAGGTGTCTACTGCAGTTGTTGAGCCTTACAACAGTGTTCTTTCAACTCATTCCCTTCTTGAGCACACAGATGTTTCTGTGCTATTGGACAATGAAGCCATTTATGATATTTGCCGGAGGTCTTTAGATATTGAGAGGCCTACTTACACCAATTTGAATCGATTGATTTCTCAAATCATATCATCCCTAACTACTTCTCTGCGGTTCGATGGAGCAATTAATGTAGATATTACAGAGTTCCA
This sequence comes from Pogostemon cablin, assembly GCA_023678885.1. Taxonomy (NCBI): domain Eukaryota; kingdom Viridiplantae; phylum Streptophyta; class Magnoliopsida; order Lamiales; family Lamiaceae; genus Pogostemon; species Pogostemon cablin. The sequence goes on along the minus strand of CM042986.1, from coordinate 20,482,537 downwards.
GACCAACCTCGTACCATATCCGCGTATCCATTTCATGCTCTCATCATATGCCCCTGTTATCTCAGCTGCGAAAGCATACCATGAACAACTCTCGGTCCCTGAAATTACAAATGCAGTATTTGAGCCCTCGAGTATGATGGCTAAATGTGATCCGAGACATGGGAAATACATGGCCTGTTGCTTGATGTATCGTGGGGATGTTGTTCCTAAGGATGTTAATGCTGCTGTTGCTACCATCAAAACGAAAAGAACAGTTCAGTTTGTTGACTGGTAAGTGATCACGTTTACGTTCTCAAGATTTATACCTTATGGATTATTTGTGAGATGACTTTGAAGAACTATATATTGACAACGTTTCATAAAAGGATTTAGTTTGTTTGGAAGTTTTAAAAAAAAAATTAATGTGTTGAGTTTCGGTTTTTATGTGGGATGTGAATTTGCATTAAATTTTATTCTTTGGTGTAACTATGACAAAATCTTAACAGGTGCCCGACTGGATTTAAGTGTGGAATAAACTATCAACCTCCATCAGTGGTTCCTGGAGGGGATCTTGCTAAAGTGCAACGTGCGGTGTGCATGATCAGCAACAACACTGCTGTTGCTGAAGTGTTTTCACGCATTGACCACAAGTTTGATCTCATGTATGCCAAGAGGGCTTTTGTTCACTGGTATGTGGGCGAAGGGATGGAGGAAGGGGAGTTCAGTGAAGCTCGTGAAGATTTGGCTGCTCTAGAAAAGGACTATGAAGAAGTGGGTGCAGAGGGTGTGGATGAAGAAGAGGAACACGAAGACTATTAATTGGCAGTGGCATCAGCATTTTGTGACGATTGTCAAGAGTTGGCATCTATATACTGTCTATGTTTCATATTTTGTGTAGGGGTTGGTGAATCTACCATGTATGCTCTCCTCCAAGTTTATTACGTTTGTCGTTGTGGTATCAAGATTGTTGTTGAATATGGTTCCCTCAAACTACCATATATATATATTGAGAATTCACTTTGTTACTTGTTTCTCTCTCTCCCCCCAATAAATATATGTTTGTCATGAAAATCTGACATTAGTCCGAATGAACTATAAAGCCTACAGAAACCGAATGTAATATTCGCTTCAAGACATGGTGAAAGATAAATAAACTAGAAAAAACCAAGAAAATGAAAATGTACACAAATATTGCCCCTATTTATACAGCTTTTACCAACATTATACACCATTTCCATAACCTCATAACTAAACACCCAAAATTAAACACAAATCCACTACACTTGACTCCAACAATCCAACCACTTGTGTTGAGATGCCCCCAATTGAAGAAGCAATTCGTTTGTGTAAACCCACATATACAAAAACCTGCATCCCGACCCGTCGTTGGACCTGCAGCACCATAATTAGATAGATACAAACGCCAAACCCAACTTCTTGAATTCATCATCAAAGGACCCACCCAGGTTGCATCACAAGAAGGGTTGGGGGGTAAATATAAATGAACACACAACACTGCTGCAGCATCATGATATTTTCTTTCACACCATATATGCCACTAGTATAACATGGAAGGAAAAATATACGACAAATAAGGCCAATCAGGTTGGAACAACCATAACAATTTCCGAATTCTCATGTCTCTTAAGTCGAAAAAAATACCATAGAGCAGTTCTCAATCAGTCAGCACCAAAGCATTCGAATCTCAGACTTTCAGATTCAGGATCCAAACTCTCAACATTCCCTGAAGTCAATAGTAAAAAATTCAGCGTCATATCTGTTAATGATGCAACAGTGCAAAACTCTTTACATCTGTAATAACCCACCATGAGGATTCACAAAGTTGTTGGCATCTGGCGTTAGGAAGGGAGGCCTACAGTAGCTATCCAGTAAATCTGAAATGACACAGACATGTGAGATATAAATTCGCCCGCTTTCCATTAAATACAACACATGCAGGGAGTACGCTGAAATCTTGTAACCAAATAAACACTCCATTGTGAACTTGAGTCGGATTTGATGAACAAATAAGCCAGAACTATGATTATTAATTTGGGGGGAAGAGAGAGAGAGAGCGCACCAGAACCGGCATTAAAATCAGCAGTCAACTCAGGGAAACTTGGCGGCATTTGTGCCAAAAACCCAAATGAGGAAGTGTCACCATCCAAGAGTGTCTCATTAAGATGTTGTGCATTAGAATCTACACTACTGAAAGACGATACAGATGCATCACCCATCAGAGCACGTGATTCCAGATAATTGCTAGGTGGACTGAAAGCGAAAGGTGAACTACCAGCATAACCAGCTTCTGTTTTGACACTCTTCACATTCATCATTTGTGACAGACCCACGTTTGAGTTTTGTGACAAGAATAAGTTGGGAGGAACATCAATCTTTCCACCATGAAGAGGCCCATCAACAGTTCCTTGTAAAGAAGATTGGATTGCTGAACCACAATTATGAAACATATTCGTTGGCTGCATGTTCTCCGTTTTGAGAGGTCTGGCATTTTGTACAGGGCACGATGGGGGGATATGTTGTGCTGTAACATTAACATATTAAGTTCTTCCAAAGCATCGTGGCGTCAGAAATCAAGTAAATTTTAAAGCACATTCATATTGCTTCACTGAATAACTATAGAGCCTGAATGTTGTTGATACAGAAAAATTTATTTTGAGGGTAAACAAGTCAAAAAAATTCAGGATACCACCAGAGACTCTAATAAAGAAGCAAAAAAAAAATTAGGAAATAATGAAATATCTACATAGAAGAGGTGTCTTACTTGGTGAAACATGTGATCCATTAGATGTGAAAGGAGTAATCCCACTTAAACCAATTCGACGCATCAGCTCCACCTGTTCTGAGAGCAACCTGTTGAATTCCATTATTTGGTCCTTCACCAACAGCTTGAGATAATAAGCCTTGAAAAAATCTTGATTGTCTTCTTCAAGCCTCTGCCAAACTGGAAAATAAGCAGCACACCACATTAACTAGATGGATGTGCATTTAACTAAAGACATGCAATTCACTAATTAATACCCAAAAGGATTCCCACTTCATACCAGTTAATACATGGAGAACAAAGGGCATTGCAGCATTTAAAATCTCTTTCAACTCAACATGTTCAACTCAAAAAAGATGGGCGACAAAATAAGTTTTCAGGTCCAAATCCACCAATTTTGCAACCAGGAAAATAATAGCACAACAGCTATAACTTATATACAACGTGGTCTAAGCAATGCATCTTTATAAAATGCTTGTCATATATGAGTATACATTTACATGAAGATTAAAATGCAAATGAGGTAATAAATAGTGGAAACTTGTTTATTTCAAATTTCAAGCATGTTAACGTGAAAACTTCCAATGCAAACAAATTCAAGCAAAACTAATGAGTTTTTTTTCATGTTACAAGTTTTTAATTGACATGTATTGACAAGTTTCTTGTAATTAAAAAAACAACAATTATAAAAGTGGTGGAACAGCTAGATAATACATGTAGATAAATAATCAACAAAGAGTGAGTTGTTAAAAATTCTCAATACAAACAAAGAGTTACAATATAACTGCAGAAAGAAATGCAATATACTTTATAGTTGAAGCAACAGTTTATCAGTAGCTTCATAATTGTGTTGTCCAAAAACACATGTTTACTGATTAAAACTATGTAGAAAGATGAGAGATTACTCTATACTGAAGAGACTCTGCTTGAAATAGCAACATATCATAATTCTACAAAAAGACTAGAATAGAAATTAGTTCAAATTTGTAGGTGGAATACTTAGAATCATATCTCGAACATAATCCAGAGCAATTGCAACAGTCTGGTCTGCCTGGTTGTTAAATGTTCAGAAAACAGTTCTATTCTCCTGTAATATCGGCTTTGCTCTCTGTTTTGAAATAATATCAACATAAAGCAATGTGTTACAATTTCGCTTAAGTAGAAGCCATTTCCCTAGCTCTCATATCTGAAAACTTCACAATCACCAATTTTACTCTGACAAAAAATTATTTTCCTTGAACAATTAAAAATCAAGTGAGAAATCAAATTATCTTCTCCAATAAAATATAATTCCCACCACAGGATACCCCGAAGTTTTATCATCACACCAACCTCTTCCCACACTCCTGTTTTCTAAATTCTCAAAGTCAATGTAAAAACAGATCAAGAAGTAAACATGCACTTTAAATTCCAAATTATGATTGAAAGTAGAACCAGGCATGCAAACAACTAACCAGATAGGAGCAGAAGATGTATAAACATACAGGCCTGAGTGTTTGCAGAAGTACATCCAGATAAAGAGAAACATACACATATAAGAAATAATTTCTCCCTAGGACAGTAGCGAATAGAAACAACAGTAGAAGTGTAGAACTGATGAAAGATAAATAACTTTGGATAATTACTAAATTCATTGTATAATTGTTTATATCAGCAGTATATATCTATGTAACCCCAAACACCTGAAGAGTTGTCTTGGGATTTATTCTTATCGGCTAGAAGCCGGAGAGAGAGACACAACAAACCATAAATGCATACCTAGTTCAGTAATACATGGCTCAATGTTGTCCTGAATGAGAGTGTTTATAACTTCCTTCTTGTTCATGTAGTGCTGAAGACACTGCTCGATACGAATTTGCACCTGACATCAATTAGATCAGATGAACGATCATGAGATAAGTTTTTGAGTTTTATCAACTAATATGGACACTCCATTCAATGCCAATTCTCATTTGCTAAGTGATATTGCTCTGAGCAACAGATGCTATATGCCCAAGAAAAAAAAAAAGAAGAGAGAAGGTATTTCTCTTTACTTGTATATTTTACATGATAAGTATGTCATCACATATTCAAAATAATTCAATCTCAAATAGCTTACCAGTTGTATATCTTGATTTGAGAGTTTTCTGCCCTCCCCACCAGACATTTTCTGTGATGGTAACCTTGAAAGAATCGGATTAATAACAATATAAGTTGAAGCAGTTTAAAAGGACTTCAAAGCAATAATAACCATCATACGCAGCAAACCAACAATTTTTATAATACAGCCACAAGAAACGAATTCCATCAAAGTTTACTATCTGTACATACAACTCAAACAAACATATGAGACCACGAACATTTCTAGAAATGATTCCTCTACTAAATTAATTAAAGAAATCAAAGAAAATCTTTACTTATTCTCTTATTTTTCAATATACTCATACTTAATCAGTTGCAGATTTCGACCAGAAAAAGTCAGCAAGAATGGAACTTTCCTCATAAAATGACAGAAGCAAGTAGACATTTCGTCAATTCAAGGTTGAATTTCATTCTATCCCCACACACAACATTCTTTCAATAAAAGAGAGAAAAGGGTTCATGGCTTGAGAATTAATAGCACGAATAACATCAGCCAAACAAAAAATGGAAGTAAAGCAGCAGAGAATATACCGATAACTCGCAGAGAGGATGGTTCCAATTCAAATATGCACAAAAGATAAAGAAAAAAGATAAATAAAACACGAGACAAGAAAAAGGCACAAACCCAGGAACCCTATTTAACGGGAGCAGCAAAGCGAAGGGAAATTAAGCATAAAGTTGGCAGTGAAAACACAAAATTGAACAAAAAATGAAGTGGGCTGCATTATTTTCACACTTTACCGAATCTTTCAAAGCAAGAAATCAACAGGAGGCGTGGTAAATGAAGAGAACAAAACTGAAAAAAAGGGAAAAGAGAGTATTACCAGTAAAATTAAATACTGAAATTGTACAGAAACGGGAAGCAGTGAGAAGTGAGGAGTGGGTTTTTGAGGTTCGTATTAAGAGAATTTGATTCAAATGTTTCCTCTTTTTATTGTAGAAAAGGAAAGCTATGGTGATGACGTGGCTACGCTCCCATTACATGCCCTTCTTTGTGCTTTTCTTTCGTGTAATTCCACTTTCTCACTATTTCTCTCTTCTCCCTTTTTTTTCTTTTTTTTTTTTCTCTAATTACACTTTCTTTTTTTTTTTAAAACAACAATTTATTATATATATATATAGGGGATCCAGGTACAGCTGTACCCCAAAATTAAAAAATTATAAATATAGATATAGGATTTAGTAATGGTCATATGCTTGTAGTCTGGTGGTTAGAGCATGTAATTGAAAATCTAAAGTCAAGGGTTCAAACGCTGGTATCAACGCCTGCCTTTTCTTTTATTAAAAGGCCCATTTAGGCTCCATCATCCTTATTTTTTAATTAAAGGCTCATTATTTTGGGTTTCAAATCCTAAAAATTTGTTTTTTAAATTCATTTATTTATTGTACAATTTTAAATATTAAATAAATAATATTTTTATAATTACACGTCGTACCCCCAAATTTTTTTTTCTGGATCCGCCCCTATATATATATATATATATAAATTATATGACCATCAAGGAATTTTTTTAAAAAATACTAGGACTTGAATATCCATCAAATCTGAATAAATAGTTGAACTCTTTATAAATATTGTTGAGCACCAGATTCAACTCAAAATGAGAAAATTTCATGAAAAATAAGTTGTTTAATTTTATTTTTTTAGTACTCCATTTGGCAGCATTCAATTTCATGTGCTTCATGGAAATAGGGTGGATATTTATTTCAAATTGATTTTACTTATTTGTTTGTTAATAATAATAATGACATACTGAAACAACAAAGTACGAAATTTGAGATTAGACACACGCGTGCATCTACATAAATATGAACAATGAATAGTGAGGAATGAGTTTTTTTTTCCTTAAGAAAAATACCAAATTCACATTCAAATTCTGTTTTGCGGCGATTAATTTTAGTAGATGAAGAATTATTTTTTAAAGAAATAAATTATTATTTAAAAAAAAATTATTCTTCAAATTTTTGTACATCCTAATTTATATATTAAAATAATTTTATAAAAATAGAGTTCACACCAGACTCACTCTTTCTTGATGGTGTACCCCACCATTAGGGGCCCCACCACTCTTGCCCTGGGGATTGGTGGAGCCCCACCACTCTTGCCCTGGGGATTGGTGGAGGAGATAAATCGAAGGATGTGGCTTATAGAGAGTGCTCACTGTTAAACTTATGTTTGCAAAGGGCCAAATTCATGGCAAAAATAGGATTCGAACCCCCACCCTGCAGCAACCAAGCTCAGTTGGAAGACCTTTCCACCCTCTCGTCTACCACTTGAGCTATGCCCCAGGCAGACTCACTCTTTCTTTTCATTATGGATTAAATATCATGCGGTCAATACTCACATCTTCAATGTCAAATTCTCATGTGCATCAACATTAAAAAAAAACTTATACACTAAAAATAAAAATATAATATACACTAACAAATAAAAATTTATGCAATTTATTAATAATTTTCTATTAGTTTTTTAAGAGAAAAAGAAATGTAAAAATGTTATTTACTAGTATTAAACGGTATATATATATATATATATATATATATATATATATATATATATATATATATTATTAAATAAAAATTAATACATTTATAACGGCATATCAACTTAAAAATTTATTGAGTCAAATAGATCTTATCTTTATATAATTTGATTTTTTATTCGGTGGTCAAACAAAAACATTTTGTTCATACAACTTACTAAGAAATTCAGTAGGCAAAATTGTCCATGTAGGGTGTATTTAATGGGAGATTTTTTTTTTAATATGAGGTTTAATTAACACTTAGGTGTAGGGATGTAACCAAACTAAATCGTTCGCGAACTATTCGAGTCTCGGTTTGATTAAATGTTCGTTCGAATAAGTTCGTTAACCTTAACGAGTCAAACCAAACTTGAATTTTGGGTTCGAATAGTTTATCAAACCAAACTCAAGTCTAAGGGTGTTCGACTCGAAAGCTCGCGAACATATTCGTTTATAAGCTCGCTAATGGCTCGCAAATGCGTTCGTAAATTTTATAGTTATTCTTTAAAATTATATATTATTATTTATTTATTAATATAATAATTAAATATTTTATATTAAACCACACAAATATGATAATAACTTAAGTGATTATTTAAATATTTAAATACTTTTTACCGTTTATAATTATATTTTGTTAGTTTGTTTATTTAATATTATGAATAACATTAAATGTTTATAAACGAAAATTCTTTTAATATCCAGACACAAAATTATTTAAATGTTCATGAAAATATATTCATAAATAAGTTACTTTATGTGTTCGTGAACATGTTCGCGAGTCTTAACAAATAGTTTGAATTTGAGCTCGAGTTCGATATTTTTTTCTTGACGAGTTCGAGCTCGGGCTCGAGTTCGATAATTTCTTAACAAACGATCCTCAAACCTAGTAGTGTTCTACTCGGCTCGATTCGATTACATCCCTACTCAGGTGTATATAGATAAGATAAATTCTCTTGTGATACATTATATATGTGAGACAGTTGTTGAGACCGATTAAGGTATGTCTATTATATAGATAAAGTACGTCTAATGGTTGTTAAAATATATTTTCTAAAATATAATAAATGATGAATTAAATCATGATTTTATGGTGTTATAATATGATTCATTATCGACATACTTTAACTACAAATAATCATATTTTACCTATATAATAAACATACTTTAGTAATGGGTTGACCCGTCTCACAACCGTCTCACAAAAAACCCGTCTCACAAGAAAATGTTTCGATAGATAATACGAGGCATTAATAGTCTTGACCAAAATATAATTAAATTCTAAAACAAAATCTTAAATTCTAGAGTAAAAAATAATTCATGACCTACAAAGTAAAATATTATATGAATCGAACCACAGAAACTGAAATTTTAATTATGTTTCTAGAATGAATAATAATTCTAAGAATAAAAATTAAATACTACTATAATAAAATAGTAAATGAATAAAAAGATTGAAGGGTAAATAGATCATGAACCCAAAGATAAGAGAATAAATTAATTAAAAAAATAAAATAATAATTATTCCTTAAATTTTTATTTTAAATTCTAAAAATAAAGTATTAAATTAAACAAAAACTCATGTGAAATTGCCCCACAGAATAATACTGAAAGATAAACAAAAAATGATAATTTTTGTAGTGAAAAGTAATACTTAATTGATAAAAATAATAGCATTACTATTACTATAAATTATTTTATGAATAATTTTTGAGTATAAACAAAAAGTAGTATAATATTTAAAAAAAAGTAACAATATCTTTAATAAAAAAAAGTGATAATTAATTAGAAAAAGATAAGATGGTCACATTCAAGCGTGCCCGTCAAACTACATGAATAAAATAAAAATAACAAGTTTCATGAAATTACTCTCATAAATTCATATTGTGAAGGATAAATTAGATGTATTAAATAAAATGTAAAATGAAAGAGAAAAGACAAAATATGTAGTGCACATAATGATGCAAACCAAGTGAATACGTGTCATGTTTATAGAGAGTTGAGATTAAAGAACTAATTTTAGAAAAGTCAAATTCAATTTAGAGTCTTGGATGTAGCAACATAATGTACAACGAATCGATTTCGCCTCTTGATAAGAAAACACACACATATATTGCAAGATTTTGTTTAATTTTAGTGTATATATAGTCAATATAGATTAGGGGGTTGTATGTAACTTCGGTCAATTCATGTATTGATGCATCTAATCCAATGATGCAAACGGAATAATGATTTTAATTTTGGTCAAATTTTCAAATGAGTGTTTTTATTCGATGATGATGTGGACAGCTTCATTGTAACTTAAGATCAAATGAATCTCACAAATTAGACAATCTATCAACAAATTCATGATTAAAATTAACATCAAATGAATATAATTTCATTCAGGGGGAGGAGTGGTTAATTTTAGTCTCATTAGAAAATCATATTGTTGTTGCAATTATAGTCAACAACAAGTACTTGTTTTTCTAATTTTATTGATGCTAATGATTAATCTCTGATCTATAACAGTAACTTGCAAGATAAGAACTTACTAGGGTATTTTTAACAGTAAATTGCACATATTAAGATACCAAAAAATACAACACCCCTTTCTTTGAACTCCATCAAAACTAACAAAATGTGTTTGTATGTTGATATAACAAACTGTTTAATAATCAGATCAAAACTGTGACAGGTATTGCCTCTCTGACAAAACCCAACATCATATCACAATTGAACAACAAAAATCTCACACAACACCACCAACCTCTTCGCTAGAACACAATGCTCAAGCAATGACTCGTTTTCGATCCAAGAACCTACTCGGAACACCTTTCTTTATATTAACACATTATACAGCAACGGAATGCATTCATGCTCAACCCAAGATCATATGCCAGATGTACACTGTGATATTCTGACCCGAAAGAATTGAGGAGCAAATGACACAAATGAATGTACTCTGCATGAACAAATGAATTGCCCTTCTTCAGCCATAACCACTACGATGACAGAATTGACTGCAAAACAAGCTGCTGTTGAGGCTGTAAGGACGACCATGTTGAGGCAAGGGTGGATGGAGGAAGTGTCTGTTGTAGTTGCCTCAACAAGCTTATCATCCGACTAGCAGTTTGCTCTGTGGCGAGTTCTTTGCCTGCACAGATGACCTGTGGTACAAGAATAATCTGGTAATGAAGCAAAATGTAAATGCTCAAACTCACCGAGAAGCAAGTATTATAAAAGTTACCTCAGCAAATACAGAGACAATTTTCGGAAGATACTGATTGTTGGGACCCAAAAGTTCCCCATCAGATCTGAAGGGGAGAAAAGGTCAATACTTCGAGATATTGAAATGAAATTTATATAGTCAGAATAGCATGACATTCCAACCTCTCAACCATTGAGCAAAGCTGGTCATGAACAACTTTCGCCTCTATTAGATCACCCTTTATTGGCAAGCAACTCAACCAAGCGGGAACCACCTATGATATAAGCAACTTCTAGCCATAAGATTTTGATTAAATATCATGCACTTCAGTGTTACGTAGATGTACGATTGGATAGACTCCTTCCTCTTCGTATAATTTAATTTAATTAAAGGTTTTGAGCATTTCTTCACAAAAGGAGGTACAAATTGCAAATATTCGTCTCATTCCATTCTTCGAAGCTACTGAAAACCTAATAAAGCACTGAACTGAAGCCAACTTTACATTTGCAAAAGAAGATGCTCAAGAGAAGTGCCACATTAAACTATCAAGAAAGAAGCTGCTGTTATGAATTACCATGCTAATACTTAGCAGTTGAGCAGCAGGTGATGGCCCAGTCAGTCAAAATAAGACCTCTTATAGCTAAGACTTTTATTTTATGGAGAATTATGTTTTTCCTTTACTTTAGTTCATGAAGCAAAATAAAAGTAAACCTGAGCAGAATCAATACTGTCACGATGGAATTGGCATATCTTTCCCAGCGCTGAAACAGCATTATCATAAGCCATCACATTGTCTGGTTGCAACGCATTTGGATGCCTGATAACAACATTAAGCCTTGAAAGAGCTTCTGAAAAAGTAAATAAAAAAGGTTAGTGCAAAATATTAAGGAGATATTACAAGCCTGTTCACAAGCACATGTCACCTCCAACAAGTGATTTAAAGACAGAACCACCGAATTCTGCACACACACCAAGCCCATATACAGCAGCCTGAGAATAGCCATGAGGTAAATTAGAAATGTAATTTAGCACAATTAACAGTTGATGAAAATAATACCAATGTAATATGTGCGCTAACCTGACGGACATCTGAATTTTCGTCATTGCATGCTTCCAAGAGGAAAGGAAGATATGTGTCATAATACCTGGTTTTAATAAACATGCATTAGAAATTGCACAGCTGTAACCGGTGACCCTAATCCATAATTTGTAATGGTAAGCATACATACTTAAGAGCAGTTTCACGGCATTGTTCTGCCACGTCATCAAATATACAAATAGCAATTCTTCTCTCTTCTGCTGTCTTATCCTTACCCTGAAAAGAAAATTAGACAAAGGATAATATGTATTGATTTCCAATATTTTTAAATCTTCTTGCTTAACTCTATACCATATCCTTTCTAAAAAGGCAATTGAGGAAGCAATACTTACCCACATCGGCATTAGGTAAGATGACAACTCCTCAAAGAAAGGCAAGAAGGAGGCTTTGAATGTCTTTATCAGTGTTCCCAAGATTTCACCAACCTGAATCACCACACAAACTTATGAATTCCTGATTATGATTATAGACCATTTCATCTGAGGACACAAGGAATAACTAACTTGATCAAACACTTCTTCTTCTTGCTCATTTTCCTCTTTAAGCAATTCGCCCTCCTCAGCATCAAAATCCTCAGCCTTAGCTCTCTCAGCTCTCTCTGTTTTTCTGCTGGAGCTAGCCGTAATCACCTGTTTTATCTCATCTACTATGCTTCTAACCTGACTCTCCTCTAGAAGTGGTCCAGTAATCTGAGAGGAGACACAATATAGGTGATTTAATGCTGGTAGCGACAAGGTATGATCACAGAAGTAAACCGCAGTCGATCAAAATTAACATTGCCACTTAAGGTAGAAGTGTCTAGCATACAAAAATAGATAAGAGGAGATCATATTATACTACCAGCTCTACTATATATAGAATGCCAAACATCATCATTCAGAATCAAAATCTCATAATGCATTGATATTCTTACTTTCTCTAACCAGAAACCAAGTTGCCTATTAATCATTAAATCAAATTGCTTGAGATGCAAGCTGCAGCAGCTCTCGGTAGATAATCATATAGAAGCAAATAAATGAACAGATAGCCTGCTATAATTATTATTAAAGAATAAATGTCTGAAAGCTAAACACTCTTTTCAGGAGCTCACAGACAAAATTTCAACGTACAAGCTTCCCACTGAAGAAGAAAAACCCAGCAAGGTATTAAGAGGGTAGACAAAACCAAAATCCATGTATTTATGATCACTTTTGTACTGGTGGAAAAAACAAACATGAGATTTTTAAACATAAGATCCCTTTTTGTATTTTTGCAGCTTGTAGGCATCAGACAGAATGAGAGGAAGACCAAATAGAACAAATATTACGATGGTGTGACATTTTACGGCAGATCCTAAACAGAAGAATAAGAAAATAGAAAAATGTAATAAAGAAGTTCAATTAAATCAATAAAGTATATCCATGTCCATGTTTGATTATAGTTTTATAACCCACTGGTCTAATTTTCTTATTTTCTGCATGCTCCTCATAAGAAGGAAAATGAAAGATTGTCTTTAAGTGATATCATTTGAAGTTCCAACAGCAAATTATGAATGTTGTATAATATATACAAACCTGTACACATTCATTCAGTGCATCCAACATATTGGCACATATCTCTGTATCAGGCTCCTGGCAGACAAAATTATTAACATCAGTGCCAAAATATTAAGCACATTAAAGAGCTTTTTCTTGAGCACAACCAGCACCTTATGTAAAGCTTCCACTAAAGCAGGAATTATATAGTCAGACAACTGCTTAACATATGTCTCATTACGGCCCTGAGCAATCCCTTTTTCCACAGCCAATTTTGCAGATCGCAAAAGCTCCGGCATCGCTAAAAATTAAAGTGAACATTTCTGATCAAATACAACAATATATATCAGTTATAACAAGGCACCAAACTAAAGCAAACTTATAATACCTGAAACAGCAGCTTTTCTGACTTCTTCATGGAAATAAAATTTCAAAAGAGGTACCAATGTTGGGGCAACCTATAACAATTGTAATGAGCCATATGAAAACTTGCACTTGTTGCAGCTATCAGACACAAGCAAAACTACTGTATATTCACCAACCTGATCGATCCATGGGTAAAAACCTTCCTTTAACTCATCAGCATAGCAACATAGCATGTTGCAAGCAGTGGCCTTTTCTTCAAGGACGCTAGTTTTAATACCAATTCTTTTATCACCAAGAGTAATAGTTTCCATGCTGCATAAGCAAAAGATTTTAATTAAGAAATACTACTATTCAGTGAAATGACAAAAATAAGACTGAATGATTTAGACATTGCGTGTCATTATATAAATTCATAAGGAAAGCACCATACAATAGCTCAAATATAAATGAATAAACAAGAAGCTTTCACAGGAAAGCCAAGAGAATTAAATGAAATACAGCTGAAATCTCCCAGATATAATTCGAAATAATGTTCACATTTAGAGCATGGCATACCAGAATAAATAAACAAAAGAAATTATATACTTGTTCCTTCCAAATATTTAAAATAATCAAATGAGTTAACCAACCACGAAAAAGAAAGAGAGAAACAGAGAGTTCAACAAACATTGCTTAAAATGTGTTCTTATAGACCGTCATGGACCTTAATCATTTTCCAACCCAGATAACATTGAAACTATTCAAGCAGCCAGAACTAATGCATTTAAAAATAACAATAAACAATAGTACAACTAATGCAGTAAGATTGATAATAGGCAAAAGTATGTTGCCAGTAAAGCTTCATATATTAAAATGTTTGGACATATGAAGACCATAAATGAGAAAGCCCATCAAGAAAACAGATATAACAAAGTCAAATGGTTGCTTCTAACTGAATATGCATAGCAAGAGAACAAAAAAAATAGGCGAGCAAAACAAGGAAACATAAAATTGAATTATACCTTTCATCATCTGATTCAACAATTTCATTGTCTGAATCAGCAGATGTTATTGTTACATCGGGCTTCAGCTGGGCAGATTGAAGCAAAGGAGGCATGACGACTGCCATGTACGGTAAGAAATCCTGTCCCAAGCACTTGCAAAGTCTGGCCCATGCCTACAAAAGAATAAAGGAAATTGGTCACTACAGATACATACATAATTAGTAATTCAAAATTATTGAGCTTCCAGGGGCACATGGCATACTTGTAACATGTAACTAGTAGTCGGATCATCTGTCTCCATTTGCGATCCTTGCAACGACATAAGCAAATCCATGACCTTGAATTAGAAAAAAATGCTCGAGTTTGAGTTTCAGAATATATTGTACAACTTACGGAAGTAAGAGAAAATAAGTCCTTAAACTTCAGAAAGAAATATGAAAAGCAAAGCAGTGTATACAAAAATCCAGAATTAAATCCAAATCCATGACCTTGAATTAGAAAAAAATGCTCGAGTTTGAGTTTCAGAATATATTGTACAACTTACGAAAGTAAGAGAAAATAAGTCCTTAAACTTCAGAAAGAAATATGAAAAGCAAAGCAGTGTATACAAAAATCCAGAATTAAATCTTTTCGCTCTTTACCTGCTTAGCATCTTCCTTGAATATTTCCTTTCCAACAGCCATCCCAACCAAGCTGATGCACTCCATTGCTTTGGCACGAAGCATGCGGTTTGACTTGTCAGTTGCACTCACCAAGATAGTCTTCAAGTAAGGCATAACAGCATCATAGTACTTCTTGAAGAGTTCCTGCCATGACATTCACAATTCAGTACCCACGTTGAATAACAATTAACTTACTTAAATAACTAAAACAGCCATGGTACACCTGAGATGAATCCGCAACCGAGGCCAATGCAGTCAAGGCGCCTTCCTGCACCATTTGTTTGGTGTTCTACAGACAACATAAGCAGTTCAGAGAATATCACATGCAATATAGTTTGCCACGTAGCATATATCTTGATCTCAAATATTCGCACCTGAAGCAACACAAGCAGCTTGTGCACTATCCCATCTAAGTAAGGTGTCAAGATTTCTGGAGTGCAATTTTCACTGAAGTTGAGAACAGCTGAAGCTGCATGTGCCTGCAGAAGCATATAAAAATGATAGACCACATTACAAATATTGCATTGATACATTCGAGAACCTTATTTAGGTTATGAGGAGAGCACTATCGCAGAGAAAATAACCTAAGCAATACCAGCAATAGAAACGCAAGCTTATGTTCTCATCTAATATATAAATTGATAAAAGTGAATCTACAACCATCATATGTGGAATTTACAGAGAAACAAACAGATTTGTAACTGTCGCTCCACAATCCACATGTAAAAGAAAATATATGTTGTGGTAAAATACCTATGTTGGGCCCCATCCCAGCCAATTGACTAGCTCTTGAAGGTAAAACTTACCAATTATACTACAAGATAGAAATAATGAGTACTTCCAAAACTTTTAATGAATGTAGTATTAAACAACCTGTACTCGAGGATTTTGGAAATCATCCATAGCTGCAGCTAACGCTGGCAGCACTCGCTGATGGTATTGAACTTGCAAATCTGGGCCCAAGTCGGTTGATAGCTGACCAATTGCATTAATAGCCGCCCATCTTACACGTGCATGAGGATGTTGAAAAGAATTCAAGACCATGTTGACTACTTGCTCCAAATTCTTAATCATCACCTAAAGTAACCAATGTCGAAAGGAAACATGAGTCAACCAACAACAGCATAACACAAACGGTTCTCAAAATGTAACAAATTTCCTAGTGAACAGAAAGGACAATAGGCAATCGATACCAAAGCCATTGTCAACTAAAATATTAACATAATGCTATAATCTTTTCCGACCACAGTCAACTAAAATTTGGCACTTGCTAAAGAATAGTGCACTAATCCAAGAAAATATGTGATGCCAGTCAACCGGACAACACTCTACAAGAATTACAAGATCAAAGGATCATCAACAGTTCTTTCAGCCATATGATGCGATTAAAAAAGAGTAAAATGAGGAATGAGCACATCTACTACAACTCAACATTAAACAAAAGTATGTATACAAGATCAAAGGATCACCAACAGTTCTTTCAGCCATATGATGTGATAAAAAAAAAGAGTAAAATGAGGAATGTGCACATCTACTCCTACTCAACATTAAACAAAAGTATGTATACCTTTGAACAACCTTCCGCAATTTGTGCAAGGGCAATGAGGGCTGCGTGATGCTTCTGCCACTCAGGAGCAGACAGATAAGCCGGCAATTGCTCAGATGCCACCGGGACAATCGTGTTCCCACCAAGGGCAATGGCAAGCCTATCCAAGCACTCCTGGCCAACACTGTAATTACTAGTCTCCCCCGCATCTTCATCCTTAGTCTCTGCACTGTGCCACGCAGGATCATCCTCCACATCCGTAAGCATCTTCATTAAGATGGCAAAGAGCCTGCTGATGAATTGGGGCAATTTGCGCATCATCCCAGGGGCTCTCTCCCGTGCTTCAGTGAGAGTAATCACGAATTCAATAGCCAAATGTCGTGTCCCTTCCTCCAAACTTTCAGCCTCCCCTATCTGCAACATGGACCCCACAACATCAACAATCTGCCTACGCAAAAACCTCGGCTCTGTCCCGGCCAACTCTATCAACAACTCCAGAGCCTCCTGAGCAGTGGCTTCCTGCCCCGAGTTCAGAGCCTCAGTCAACGTCCTCATCATCGACGGCAACAAGTCCTGAAACCTATCCCGATCATTTGAACTCGATAAGCACTGAATGAAATTAATAACAGCGCTCAAAGCAGCAATCTTCACATCCGAATTGGGGGAATTATTCAGTACATTCAGGAAGACGGTATGTAAATCCGTGATGTATGGAATCAACGTCTCGCCGATGAATTGAGCCAATTGAGAAAACATAAGGAAAGCAGACTCCTGTAATTTCGGGGAACTAGAAGTTACGCATTGAAACATGAAGGGCAAAATCTCGGGCCATTGATTATCAGGGAGAAGAGAGGAGGCAAGCTCCGATATGGTGTCGCATAGCTTTTTGATAATAGATTTCGACTCCTCCTTCTGGATAGCAGAGAGCAGGATGTTTTTCAAAGTGGACCGAGTCGACTCAGACAATTGTGGCCAGATGAACGAGTCATCCCGAGTCAGCTGCTTCCGGAGGAGGATTGCTGCCATGGCACGCGACTCAAGATGGACTGAGGAGGAGAGCAGGTGGGCGAGTTTCAATGCAAGCGAGTTGGGATCGTTTTGCTTGATCAAATTGAAGATCGACTCGGCTTGGGAGCGCTGCTCGTTGGCTGAGGACATCAAATGGGAGATTAGGGTTTCGAAGGGCGCGGGGTCCGGGCCGAGAATCGCCATCAATTCGGCATGGTGGAGCTGAGTTGACTCGGCATCCATGGCAGTGACTTAGCGATTCAGGATTAGGGTTTTTGATTTTTGTGTGAAATGCTCCTAAGGTGATATCCTTTCTCTCTCTAGAACGGTGGTCGGAGGTCACTTACTCCCTATCTCTCACACACAGAAGCACACGCAGTTGTGGTGTGTATAATCAAGGCTTATATATATTACATACTCCAGGGATATTTTTGTCCGTCCAAATGTTGGAAATTAGGGAGGGAATGTACAAGTATTTGAAGCGCGTTGTACACATTGAAGCGCCGGTAAACAGGAGGGAAAATAAAAGCAAGCGGGTGGGGTTTTATAATGATTATTATCATTAGCTGTTATTTGGGTGGCACTAAATATTCTATAATTCTCACTAATACTATTCTTTGTACATTATTATTATTGTTAACTATTCAATTTTCTATAAAATAAGTTAGTATATTTTTAATTAAATTTTAAAATTGCTTATGTTGAATAAGTACCTTTTTTAGGTGCATCATTTGGTAGAGCATAGTAGGAAGTATAAACTTATTAATCCAGGTTTTCTCAATTAAATTATTACTAACAATTGGTGCTTAATTAGCATATTACATGTAAAAGCTCCATCAGCATGGTTCAAAGAATAAAGCCCAATAATCTAAGGTCTAATAGAATGGAGACGCACACCTTCATATGGTCCGAAATGTGGAATATATTAAGAGTGAGGCTTTTGTGTCTTCGGGGACACCGTTCCCCTTTGCAATTTAAACTCCTGGCGATACATATGTTTAAATAGAATATGGTAGAGGAGAGTTGTGTTCTCATGGGGGCACGGTGTGCTCCCGGGGGCGCAGGAACTTTTGCCGTATATTAACATGTACAACTCATAAAGAGATTGTTCCAAGATGGCTTGATCGCTATCCGATCGAACCTTGTCCATCTGAAGAAGTCCAAAAGTGATAGAGTTGCCTACGCTCAATGATCATTCACGATTGATCAATGATATCTTTTATAAGTACGGTAGACCACAGGGCAAATCCAAATAATAGAGATTCAAGGAAGATTGTTGGGGGAGCTTTGATCATTTGCCTAATAGTTATAGTACTTTATAGATATGTAAATGAAGAAATGACTAAATTACCTTATATAAATAGCATAAATGTACTTGTCAAAATGATCATCTTTCCCACTTTTATTACACTCATCCTCATTACGTTGATGCCCGTTAGCTCTCAATCATTGAGAGAAACTCTTTTATTTACTTTATGTTATTGCAATAATGTTAAATTAGCTCAATTATTACAATATTAAGAGTCACATTAATTTAATTATCCACACATTTCAATGTATCCATAATTTTCAAATTATATTTATATTGATATATGGAGTATTAAATAACTTTAAGTATATTAACAATATATTTCTTTCAAATTTTAAACTATAGTACTACCTTTTTTTTTTCTATAAAACTTATCCGGATATTTCCCTTGATCGAGCATTTTTATATGTGTATATGTGGAATTGTAAATTAAGAAAAATTACTATTTTAGATGTATAAAATAAAGTAAAATAAGAATATTTTGACTAATTCATTAAAATATGAATAAAATTATTGATTTTTTTAAAAAACTAAAGTGTAAAAATTATGTGACATTACATTGGCATTGTTAGTATGTTAACACCATCTAGTGTTACCATTAGAAGAAATATTGTCAAAAATGATGGCATAGTGTAAAAGTAGATTACATTACATTTTATAAATTAAAATGTAATATTGAGGTATTGGATTAAAATGATACCCCATTATTTTTTAAGAGGTAAAACGTTTTATGGGACAACCAAATGAAGAAATAGTGAATAATTTTATAGGACGGAGGGAGTATTAAACATCAATCCCGTTGAGAATTGATGGTGTTTTAGCAGTTGGGATGACAGTTTTGATAGTTACAACAGTGACTAATCAAGAAAGAAGGCCAGCAAAATTAACTTGCTGGTATGATCTTGCAGACAGTTTCTTAAAGAGTAGGTGCATCCGTTTTAATCGAATCCCGAGTGTTTTGGAAGCTCTTGTTATACGCTGCATGATAGGATCAAGATCAGTTATTTTCAAGCTCATTTTCTACATTATTATAGGGCACGAAACAGCTTGGTTTTAGTTATCTCTCATTCTTTTTTGGTGTATTCTAGCCATTAGAGGTAAACAGCTTGGCATTAAATTTTGTTTTAGTTATTTCTCATTCTTTTTTTGTGTATTCTAGCCATTAGAGGTGCTCTCCACACTTATAACCCATTGTAACAACAAATTTTGTATTTACAATAAAATAAATACAAATTGAGTACAAAAATAATTTCAGATGGATTTAATTTGGGGAATATATAAGCGGGTTATAAACTCAATCAATCATCTGATTCTTTTCTCGAACCAATTTGGCTTGACTTGACTTTGAGTTGACTTGTGTGTGTTGACTTTGACTTCTTTGACTGAAGTGTATGCTAACTGTGTTGACAGCGTGTACGTTAAGCTGGATCTACAAACGAAGCTTATTAATGATATAGATATTTGGGCTTGTATATATATCTTTGTTGTATACTTATAGTTATAGGCTTGACCCACTCTTGTAAATGTACAGTGTATTTATACGTGAATACCTCCAAGCAGTAAGATCAACTGCTTGCATTTTTACATGGTATCACAGCCACCATAGAAAAACCCTAGTTTTTTTTCGATCCTCTTCCTTCTTTCTGTCATGTCGACCACTTCCCTCACAACCGTCGTCGACGCTGCCGTCGACACTACTGGATCTGTTCCTCCCCTCTCCTCTTCTATCCTATCTGATTTGCCCACTACTATTCCCACCCATTCCACCGGCACTGCTGCCATGTCCGATCAAACGTTGGTAGCGCACCAGGATGTGATGACCGCTCCCCCATCTGTTATTTATCAAACACCATCAACCTCCCTTCATCCTGCTCTTTCACTATCAAATATTAAGTCTCATGTTCTTGAAGTGCTTGATTTCTCAAATTATTTGTTATGGCATGAATTATTTTTGCCAATATTCCGGGCAGATCGTGTGTTGTCCCATGTTAACGGGACTGATCATCCTTCCTCAGACTCTGCTGCATTCCCTCAATGGCTACAAGTTGATTCTTTGGTTCTCTCTTGAATTCAATCCACAGTTTCTAGGGATATTCTTCAGTAGATTATCACTCCTAGGCATACCATGACTGCCCATGCCGCTTGGACAAAGATTGAGATGCTTTTTCACGACCATGTTGAAAGTCGTATAGTTCAGTTACGTCAGGAATTCTACAGTATTAAAAAGGCTTATCATACTATGCGGGAATTTCTACTTAAGTTGAAGGATTTATATAATTGTCGTCTATCTAATGGTGATTCGGTATCTTCTCGTGATCTCCTCTTAAAGATTGTGATGGGGCTTGGTTCTGAATATAATACCATCACGTCTATTTTCTCCACAATGCAACTGCCACCATCATTTGATCAAATGAAGAGTATGTTGCTTTTAGAGGAGTCGAAGTTGTTGGCTCAACGGACATCCGTTCCTGCTGCACCTGATCAACTCTTGGTTGCCCAGCAGGTCACTAGCGGGGGGTCAGGTCAAATGTCTCGTTCAGCCCGAGGCCGAGGTAACAATCGCGGGGGGCGTTCTAGTAGGCGTTCATGCAACAATCGTTCGCGATTCTTCAGCAACAGCCAATCTATTTTGGGGCCTGCTCCAGGTAGTCGTCCTCCTTTAGCTCCTGCTGGACTCACTTCTCAACAATTTCAATATAATGTTACTTGCTATAACTGTGGAGTATTTGGCCATATTTCTCGAATGTGTCCTTCGGCACTTAAGACAGATGCTGCAACTCCTCAAGCATTCACTGTTTATCCAGCTAATGATGCGTCCTCACAGCAGTGGATTTTTTACTCTGGTGCATCCACACATATGACTAATGATGCAGGTATACTTCTTACTTCTAGACCTTATTGTGGTTATTCTGGAATTAGAGTTGGTGATAGCAATATGCTTGAAATAAAATGTGTTGGTTTCTCTGTTCTTCGGTCTGGTTCGCATGTTTTTTGATTGAATAATGCTCTTTATTGTCCTTCTTTTACCCATAATCTCCTATCTATACGATAATTCACTAATGATAACCTTTCTCTGATTGAATTGTCCTTTGATGGTGTTTCTGTAAAGGATCTCAATTTGAAGGTTCCCCTTCTCACATCCAGTAGTCCTACCGGTCTCTACACTCACCCTGGTCGTCCCACTTCTGCTGTTTCTCCTATTGTCTTGGCTGTCTCCTTCACCTCGGAGTTGTGGCATCATCGTCTTGGTCATCCTAATGCTAGAATTTTATCTATTCTAGCTAGTAGGAATTTTACCTTTTGTTCAAAGTCAGAGAAAATAAACTCTTGTTTGTGTCATACATGTCAGCTTGGCAAGTATGTTAGGTTGCAATTTGATTCTTCTATGTCATTATCTTCGAAACCATTTGAACTATAGTACATTCTGATATATGGTTCTCTCCTATTTTGTCGAATACTGGTTATCGATACTTTATGTCCTTTTTAGATGATTTCACGCATTATTGTTGGTTGTTTCCACTTCGATCTAAAACTGAAGCATACGATTACTTCCTACAATTCAATATTTTTCTTCGTGCACAGTTTAATGGTGTCTTAAAAGCTATCCAATGTGATAATAGTATTAAGTACACCAATAATCAATTCCAAAAATACTGTCATGAACATGGCATTCGGTTTCGTGCATCATGTCCTCATACTCCCCAACAAAATGGAAAAGCAGAAATATTAAATCGTACTATTGCAAACATGTTTCGTTCCATTCTCTATCAGTCCTCTGTTCCAATCACATTCTGGGTAGAAGCACTACATACTGTTGCCTATATCTTGAATATTCTTCCTACACCCTTACTCAACAATAAATGTCCATATGAACTTCTCTACCAATCCTAACCCTCCTACACTCATCTGCGTGTTTTTGGATGCGCTTGTTATCCTAATCTTCAAGCTACAGTTCCTTATAAATTATCTCCCAAGTCTTCTTGTGTGTCTTTCTTGGCTATTCCTCTAACCATAAAGGCTACAGATGCTACAACATATCTACTCGTCGAGTCATCACATCAAGACATGTCACTTTTGATGAAAATTATTTTCCATTTGCTCATACTCTGCCTAAACAACCATCATCGCCTCTTCCTCTTATCAATCCCACATCCATCCTTCAGTCCTTACCGCCACCACCTTGTTCTCTTCCTCAGTCTACACCATCGGCTCCCTCGTCCAACATAACAGTGAACGTTCTCTCTCCCTCAAATATACAACCCATCCCTATTTCTCGTGATAATATTTTCCCAACTTTATCTCCTATAGATATAGTATCTTCCCTTCATCACAAAATCATGTCCCAACATAAACATGTACTGAATCCACACAAAATTCGCATTCTCCTTCTCCTCCCATTTCAGCATCACCATCTCAGCCCACACATCCCATGACCACGCGATCCAAGGCCGGTGTTCGAAAACCTAAGACATATTTTCTTTGCATACTGTCACTACTAATTCTCTTCCACAGGAACCCAAGACTGTTTCAGAAGCATTGCAGGACTCTCTTTGGCTGGCTGCTATGTAATCCGAACTCTCAGCCTTGCATAAAAATAATACTTGGACTTTGGTGTCCAAACCACCTAGTGTAAACATTGTTGGTACAAAGTGAGTTTTCAAAACTAAACAACGTGCATACGGATCTTTGGATAAATGCAAGGCTCACTTAGTAGCTCAGGGTTACAGTCAGCGTCCTGGAGTTGATTGTGGGGATACATATAGCCCAGTTGTGCGTCCCTCCACCATATGCACAATTCTATCTTTAGCAGTATCTAACCATTGGCCAGTGCATCAGCTTGATGTGAAAAATACTTTTCTTCACGGTACACTATCTGAGAAGGTTTATGTCCGCCAAACTCCTGGATTTATTGATTCGAGACACCCTGACTATGTCTACCAGCTTCATAAAGCATTGTATGGCCTAAAGCAAGCTCCACGGGCATGGTACCTGCATTTCATGCGTTTTCTTTGTGCCCGAGGATTTATTAATAGTAAAGCTGATTCTTCTATGTTTATTCTGAGCCGTGGTTCTGATATGATTATTTTATTGCTGTATGTTGACGATATAATTCTAACAGCTACTTCCTCTTTGTTGCTACAGTCTATTATTCACCTGCTTCAGTCGGAGTTTGCAATTACTGATTTAGGTGATTTACAGTATTTTTTGGGTATCTCTGTCACTCGATCTACGAGAGGTCTGCTTCTTTCCCAAAGGAAGTACTTATGTGATTTGCTTGAAAAATATAATATGGCTAATGCAATGCCAGTTTCCAGTCCGGTTGACAGTAAGGCCAAATTATCTTTGCTTGATGGTGACCCACTTCCTGATTCTTCAATATATCGTAGTATGGTTGGAGCACTACAATATGTTACTTTCACAAGCCCAAACGTGGCCTTCGCTGTCCAAAAAGTTTGTTTGTTTATGCATGCACCCAGGACAACTCATCTTTATGCTGTTAAGAGAATTTTTTGTTATCTTCGCGGCACGATTGATCATGATCTATCTATTATGCCCGATGTCACGAACAAACTCACAGTGTATTCAGATGCCGATTGGGTGGGCTGCACCGACATCAGGTGTTCTACATCAGGTTATTGTGTGTTCATGGGTTCGAACTTGGTCTCTTGGTCGTCCAAACGACAACATACAGTGTCTTATTCCAGTGCCGAAGCAGAGTACAGAGCCGTTGCAAAAGCAGTTGCTGTGGCATCGTTCATTCGATCATTATTTTTGGAACTTCATCTTCCTCTTCTTGGTGCTACTCTTGTCTTCTGTGATAACGTTAGTGCAGTCTATCTAGCCTCCAACCCAGTTCAGACACAGAGAACTAAGCATGTTAAGATTGACTTGCATTTCGTGAGAGAACGTGTTGCTGTAGGACATGTGCATGTGCTAAATAGCCAAGTTCCCACCAATTTGCAGACATCATGAATAAGGGACTTCCTACTGTCTTATTTGAAGATTTTCGGTCCAATCTGAACGTCCGTCCTCCTCCCATTCTGATTGTGGGAGGCTGTTAATGATATAGATATTTGGGCTTGTATATATATCTTTGTTGTATACTTATAGTTATAAGCTTGGCCCACTCTTGTAAATGTACAGTGTATTTATATGTAAATACCTCCAAGCAGTAAGAACAGCTGCTTGCATTTTTACAAAGCTTGTCTGAGCTCGAATGTGTAGTCTTAAAACGTTGACCCGGAGGCATTGAACCTTTGTTCGGATTGAACGTTGATCGGAGAGCTTTTCGCGAAGGACACTTGATCTGGGGGACTTGGAGCCTTGATCTCGGATTGGTGTGCGTTCTTGACTTGAAGCTGGCTTGAAGATGTTTGAAGCTTGAAGACTTGGAAGACTTGAAGATTGCTTGAAGATCCTCGCTTGTTCTTCGCTTGAAGCTTTGAAGACTTGAAGATTGCTTGAAGATTCTCGCTTGTTCTTCGCTTGTTGAAGATTTGAAGATCCTCGCTTGAATCCTTGAAGATCCTCACTTGAAACTTTGAAGACTTGAAGATCCTCGCTTGAAACTTGAAGATTTGAGGGAGCGCTGCTCATGTTCTCGATCTCTTCAAGAAGGACGTCGTCTTCGAGTGCTTGAATGTATGTCTCCAAATAAATGGAGGAGGGTCCCTTTATATAGGTGAGAGGTGAAGACGCCCCATATAGGGATATTTGGGCCTTATTCTGCGGGCTTGGGCCTTATTGGGCCTCCGACTTAATTGAACTGTAATCAGACTTATTTTACTTGGGCATGATTAATTTGTGTGAGCTTGTTTGACTTAAGTCAGACCTTGTTTGACTTGAGTTTATTTGACTTGGGTTATGCCTCATTTAATTTAAGTCTCATTTAATTTGTTGGGCTCAAATTAATTATCAATTATTTATTAATCTATTTTAGGAATTAATTTATTTAAATTTAAATACCAAAATAAATTAAAATTGATATTTAATCAAGAAAATCCACGTGTCGTCATTTGATTGGACCGTAAATTTTAATTGCTTACACCTATAATCAATAAAATTCTCTCCTCCTGGTTTGTGATTTGATGTCCATGTGTGCTATATTTCGCGATCTTGTGTTTGCCGCTAAATTCCACAACAAATCCAAATGTTTATATATATATATATACTCCCTCTGTCTCGTCCAATGGTTGTTTTTTGCACATGGATTAAAGAGTATTATTATTTAATGTTTAGTGGGTAGTTGTATTAGTTGGAGTGTGGACCCATATTTTAATTGTATTAGTGAGTGTGTGTGGATCCCATATGTAAAAAAAGAAAATGAGACTCTTTAAGTGAGACGCCCAAAATGAAAAAAAGTAACCCTTTGAGTGAGACTTAGGGAGTATATTATTTCTTTTCAATTAATATTTTTTCTTTTGCGTCCCAATACTCTTTTAAGTATATCAATCAAAGTGATGTCAATTATACGTTAATTTAATAATTAAAACTCATCCCTCTAACAACTCACAACTAACATAAGATTATCATTAATTAAATTTCAAAACCCATAATTTCTTTCAAACATACCCAAGTGGTACGAAGTTGTAGATGAGAAATCCAAAAGCGGTGGTGGAATAGTGTGGTTGGGCCTTGGCAGTTGTGTTTGCAAAAGCTAGAGATAATAATGCAAAAATTGGTCTTGAAAAAATGGGATTATGGTTTGCAAAGAAAAGAAATGGATAGACACCACCATTTGTACTAGGAGAGATGGAAACGTGAGCTTTAGAAATTTGTGAGTGATAAAAATAATATGGGACTATAATTACAATCTTGTCTTTTGAACATCAACACAAGCAAAACAATAACAACATAAATGAAATTCAGCATGTATTGTTCCCATCCTTGCAATCCCTGGTCAAGTCATTGAACGTCTCTACTCGTTTCTTCGCCCTGTACAGCACCTCCGTATCCACCTCCACCCTCATATACCCATCAAAATCGACAGGGCGACCGCCATTGAGCTGGGTCATCTCGTAGAACCACTCACTCGTATTCCCCCACAAGTACTTGTAATCATCCAGCAGATGAACTTTGTAGTTTGATCTCAGCTTATCAAAGTAGTTGTAGAAGGGTTCGTTGGTAGCAACATAAACGTTTCTCCAAGGCGCAATCACTCCCTGAAGCTTAGCAGCTATGGCCTCAGGCGATGTATCAGCATCCAAATGAGGCCATAGCTGCTTGTTCAGTGCCTTCTCTCCCCTTACCACATGAACTGCATCGAAATCCCAATCCATACTACCACTGATTTCTGAAACTATGTTCATCAATCGTTTCGACTTCCAAAGGGCTTGCCATGGCCTCTCAATGTACTTAGCAGCCTCGCCTTCACACACACGGTACCAGTAGTTTTCTGGCTCGGCTGCATCAAAATGTCTCCATATGATGGTGCTTTTGTCGTTCATCAGCTGAGCCGGTGTCTTCTTATGACCTGAGACCGTCGTTACTGGAACTTTCGTCCTAAGACTCTTCTCCCATCTCCT
Organism: Pogostemon cablin; assembly: GCA_023678885.1. Classification (NCBI taxonomy): domain Eukaryota; kingdom Viridiplantae; phylum Streptophyta; class Magnoliopsida; order Lamiales; family Lamiaceae; genus Pogostemon; species Pogostemon cablin. The sequence goes on along the minus strand of CM042986.1, from coordinate 20,454,931 downwards.
CCAATCTTTAAGAAATTCGCCTTCTTCCACAATGGAAGCCACCTCTTTCAAGTGCTCAAAATCGAAATAAAACCTGAAGTCTTTCCCTTCCTCATCCTTATTGCTATTGGTGTAGGTAGAGGCCAAGCAGATACTGAGATCCATCACGAAGGTACGGTTCAAGTACTGGGCCTCACCAAGAGCACACAAGAAGCTCCATAAATATTGGTTCATTCCCTTGCAATAATCCCCTCCCCTAGAGTAGTACAAGTACCTTCCATTCCTAAAAGCCAAATCTGATCCCAACACAGGAATGGTGTCATTGATCTCATCATCACGAAAAGCTGGAGAAATCTTCGCCCGCTGACCATTTTGTGTGGCATTGGCATTCGCTCTGGTCCTGAAACGACGAGCATTGACACCAGAATGCCAACGCCCTGGTCGAACCACCTTGTAACTACAATCATCTCTAAACCCCATCTTAAACCGACGAAAATCTCTATACCTCCTCCAAGACTTCTCTTTCTTGTTCCTAAACCTCCAAGAAACATCACATTCATCCTGCTTCGATCCATTTACCGGAGTTTGGTAATCCAAAAACACAATGGCCTTAAAAGCCTTCAAATTAAACCTCTGGATTGCCATCAAAACTCTAGGATCCGAGCAATTGACCACAGAAACATCCACACAACCCGATTTCAATGTCCCATTTTCCATGAATTCCTCCTCCGATTTCTCAATGGTGGACTCAGTAATTGGTGCAGGTGATCCCACAGGACTTGCTACTGGACCTACGGCAATATCCTCACCGGTTTTAAGAACCGATGAATCTGTCTGAAAGGTAGCATTTTCAACTTGTGTGAAGACCTTAGTAAGGGCTCTAGCAGATTCCCATGGATCAGGGGGTTGATATGTGATTGCAATTACAGTAAAAATAAGCACCGAGAATACAAACACTGAGAAACACACATTGCTTATGAGCTTTATCACGTTTTGCCCAATGGGATCAGTTGGATTCAATTCTTTCATCTAAGCAGATCCCCCAAACCCTCCCAAAACGCTATAATTCAATACATAAAAATAAAACATGAACTTGCAGCAGGAAAATGGAACCTGGCTTTCAAAACAAACAGCAAAAATGCTCTGAAATCGCAAGAAATGAATAGAAAACACAGTAGATTAAGGAAACATAACTGACCCTTGGTATCCAAAAGGTGATTAATCAAGACAAGTAGGGATCTTGGAGGAGCCTAAACAAGCGAATGTAACAAATGAGGAGAGAGAAAATAGCTTAAGATTAACTGAGCAGACAGGCCTGAATGTCGCTCAAGATTGGATCTTGGCAGAAAATCAGAGAGTTAAGATTTAAGTGATAAACCCAATTTACTGCAAGAATGTGGTATTGTGATTAGGATTAATATAAACAAATTAGGTGTGGTGGGATGCTTCAAGAAGCAGTAACCAATGAGATTGAAGAGAGATTGTGCCTTCGATTGGAGGAGGGTGTTGATAGTGGGTCCCATCTGAAGTCGGGTCAGCTGTCAACAATCAGCAGTGTCGGTGGCAGGCCCAAGATTATGTTTCTGGAAGTTGGGTCCAAAATATAATACTATAAATTGGGCCATCGATGATAGGCCCAAATCTAATCTTATCTAGGGCCTACGGAACTATATTATCCTTTGTACTTGTAACAGTGGTCTGTTTTGGAACCGACCAACACGATATCAATCTGCTTATTAACGTGTGATTGTGATATATATATATATATATGTATAGTCTCTAAATCATGCATGGTGTGGGGTGTTGCATGATTATTGGAAGGTGATAAACTGAGAGTTTTGCATGGAAATTTTTGAATTAGAATTGATTAGAGATGAATTATGGGCTAACAGCTGGTGTGACCTTCCTTTATGGCTGTGTTTTTAAAGTTTTTATCTCATATCGATCGAGTTGGAAAACAATTACAAGGTCTATAAAATTAAGCTGGACGAGTGTATTCTAACTTCTTCTTTCCATTTTAGTTATACACTCCAGTCCTCCTTCATCAATAATAGTATATGGTATGCTTCTATAACTCACAGTGATATATACATTGATCAAACCACTATAATTATTTATGTTCTCATGTGTGGTGTGGTTACAAGTCGTTTTCATCATTATTCAAAAACTTGTTTTAGGATTGAGTGGATTTCATTTTTCAAATGTAGGAGATTTGTATATTAATTTAGTGTTTCCTTAGGACACAGGAGTTGTATTAGTATTAGTATTCGGTAACATATTTGAATACGGATTTGTTAGACTGAGATAATTTATTTATGAAAATTCAATATTCTCATACTACGCGTTTAAACAGAGGTCACTCTTCCCAACCTATAATCAAACTATCAAAATATTTATAGACACGTAAAGTTTTACTATTTCAATAGAAAGCAACCATTAATTTAAAAATAATAAAAATGAATATGAATGGTAATAGATCATCAACCCCAAAATATTTCTACAATGTTATCATCCCATCTATGTATGGAAGGAACAAAAGACCGTCTTCCTGATTAAATTTGAAAGACTAAAGATTCCTCTAGGAAAGAATTAGAATGAATTGCTAGGCTATCATTCTCTCTATTCACAAAAATATAAATAAATGTATAAAAATTAAAAAAAATAAAACAATTAAGTAGGGTTGATGAGTTCAGAGGAGAGAACTACATGCTATAGTGCATACTGCTACTTCGAGAAAGATTACTACCACTTGGTGTTGATGCTCGACAAGGAAAGTCGAATCTGAGGCGTCGTTTACTTCTGGGAGATAGGTTTACTTGCTCTAATGCATGAGTTTGCAGCCCCGAAGGATAGTCTCTCAAGCACCCGATTCTTGGTCCAGCTCCCGTGCTCCATTTGCACGACAATTGCTTTCCCAGTTGGTACGACTTCATGCCTTTGTGCGAATTGATTCGTTGGAAAAACGATTCTTCTGTTATGACCTCCTCATTCTGTTCTTCTGTGCTATCAGCAGCAGGTGATTCTAGCCCACAACTTTCGCCTTCTGCTCTATCGTTTTCCAACTTCAATGTGTCTAACAAGTCATTGTTGCTTGGTATTTGGAGAGTGAGTTTACTCAACCCTAGTGAATTCCTTAGCTCCGTAAACTCAATAGGAGCTGCTTCTGCTGAACCAACCATTTTAGAACTGGAATCTTCGACCTCATTTTCTTCCATCTCCAATTGATCTTTCTCAATCAAGTCATCTTCAGACGAGTTGCTTCTCACATGCATTCTGATGGATCCTTGTTCTTCATCATCAATCGAATTAAGCTGCAAGCAGGCGAATAAGATTATTGACTACCTCATACTATCTATTTTTTTCATGAAAGAAACAAAAAAGTAGTGGCACACACCTCAACTTCATTCAAATCCATATCGTTCTCCCTCATAAAAGATATGAAGTCCTGAAAGTTTTCTGGTGTTGGCCTATAATGTCCACTGTGAGGCCACACTGCCTGTTGAAATCCAAACAGAGCCGCAACTTAATCCAATGGTTTCGATAAAAAAAAAAACATCATAGATGAAGAAAGCATCAAGTTGTTAACTGTGATGATACCTTTAAGACACCATTTTCTGCTATGATCCTCCCGGCTGCCAGTGTTGCTCCTCCAGCCAAGAAGCTAGAGTGCTGAAATGAGCCTTTCTTTTTCTGCCCCACATATAAGGTCCTAGAAGTGCTAAGGACAAAAATCCACTTAGTGCCTTTTGGTTCATCTACAGTGTCCAAAAGCTCGCCCGTTTCCTTGTAGAATAGCTTTCCGTCCTCCACGCCAACTTCATAAGCCTTTCTCTCCATCTGCCAACAAAAAATTAGAAAATCATCAGCATGAAAGATTTCCTGGGATAAATGAATGAACTATTCAAATCATGAGGTATGTGAGACCTTACCGGACCAAGATACTTGATGCACTGCTGTTGAAGCTTCAAACGAGGGCACCTTTCTGTAAGATTAACCTCCTTTCCTTCCCCTATGTCAAGCCTGCACGAAAGAAGATAACAAATTCATTAGCATCATGAGATCAAAGAGGTTGAATAGCTCATCAAGTAGACCAAGCTCTTAAAAGGGATTACCAGTAGAAGAAGGGCTCTTTACTTTGAGAATTCAACCAATTCATGTAATAGAAATGTAAATTGTGCCCATAACGATGTCGTGGATCAATCTGTTGAAAAACAATAAATTGACTAAATCAGCATTTTCTCCTGATTACTAACAGATATCTGAAGAAACAAATGTACTTACAGCTTCAAGCCAATGTTGTAAAGCAAGTTTTTGAGCTTTGCAGTTCTTCGATAACCCTTTTCCCACCTGCAAAAACCACATTTCATTCTCAGATTCCCTACAGAAAGAACGATATCATAGACAAAGTAATGGATTGATCAAAATCTACCTTGGCAGCCCTCGTTCTTGCTCTTGACCAACGCGAAAATGCTGTTTCATGTTTCTCAATATCAAAAAAGGAAATCGAACTATGCTTGAGTTCTGCAAAATCTAATAATTTCCACCAGCTCTGCTCAATCAGAACTGCACAATCTGCTAGCTTTCTTCTCGTCCTGAAGCTTTTGTAAACCTTCTGCAACTTAATAGCAGCCTCATGTTTGGGACTACTTGGATCTAAAATCGGAGAATGAGGGACTTTTCCAAGAGAGCTACCCGATCTAGGCAATAGGTCGAGCACTTCTCGGCTCACACAATTCTCTTCAGCTTGAACTTCATTGAATCTCATGGTCTGAGTTTTTCTCGCTCGGAACCTAACAGATCCTTCAGCGGAGAGCTTGAAGCTCGAAGATCGGACTTGCTTATCATGCTGATCATCACCAAGGTTGATCGAATTTGCAACCACTGATTCAAAACCATTCTCCAAATCACAATGAACAGCAAGCGGGCATGAAAAGAATACACCCATGCAATTATGAATTGGATGGAAAAAGTCTGTGAAACCTAAATTGCAGTAAGGAAACAACTCATTTAGAACACAAATTATCACTATAGGAGGGATTCAAATCAAAACAGAAGATGCATCAATTTTAGTAAGTGTGAAAACAGAAACAAAATCACACTAAAAAAAAATCTACTTTTTGAAATGATAAATAAGGCAAACACATCTTCCATTGAAGTGAACAAACATAAAATGCGAAACTTAACACTTATAAACAAAGATTTACAAATCACAGGCGCATCCACTTTCCAAACACCCATCGGAACAGATTCTTACAATTTCCCAAACAACACAAACGCATCAAATTAAATAGAGGATCAATATTAAGAACAATGCGAATTAAATGAAACCAGTTTATTAGTTGAGTAAAGAAAATTCAGGTGTGATAAGGAATAAGAGATTCATAAAAGGAATGAATCGAAAAAGCATACACGCGTATTTAGAAGAAAATAGGAGAGAATAGTGAATCCTTCACCTGAATGCCAAAGAAAGCCAGAAAGTAGAAATTGAAGAAAGAGCAGAAGGATTGTATGAAGGTGTTAGCGTGAATTTCAATTTGGTAATGGTAATGGTAATGGTAATGGTAATGGAGGTTCTTCTTCTTCCTTGTGCGGAATAGGGCGAATAGATGTGTGTATTTATGGAGGAGGAAGAGCTGTACGGGTGGCGTGGTTTTGGGGGGTGGGCGAAGCACGTGGCATAGACTTTTGAAGGACTATTACGTACTTTTCACTTTTTCCATGCCATTCCCACCGTGTCCTTCAAATTTCCTTTTATCCGCTATTTCTAAATTATTATGCAAAAATATTCAATTCCATCTTTATTTTAGACTGATTCTGGGTGCATAGGATAGTAGTTATTAATTTAATTTATTTTTTATATTTTATTTTATTTTATTTAGTAACCAGGTTTAAATAAAATTTTAATTTATTAATTGATATTATTAAGTTGTATTGGTACTTCGACGAGTGAATCACAGTTAAATCTAGAATTGTTAAAAAAATCTGAAAATCATGAGCGTAGGCCGTTTAACACAAAAAAAAAAAATAGAGTTAAAAGGTCGAGAAATTTAAGCCCGTTTAACATTCAAATTTTTTAATCCAAATTGATTAGACCGTGAGTTAATAATATTTATCCTATAATTTATTTATAAATGTATTATTATTACTATTCACCAATTGAGTCGTAAAATAATTTCACACAAATTTTTTGCCTTTTTTTAAGTAGTTATAATTTTATTTCTATTATTTGATTATATTCTTAAAATTTAGATTTATTGTATTATCTCTTTAAATAAAAGAGTTTTAGCGTCGATCAATTCATATTAAATTGGTCCACTTGAATGTATCGCGAGTTATAAATCGCATGCACTATGCAATGGAGAATGGCTTTTGGAATTATTCTTAAAATTGAATCACATTGTAAAATCTTCCATTATTTGTTTATTATCAACCAACTCGAATTGTATTATTATTAATTGATGGAATTATTTTTCTTTCACGAAAGCAAATGAGTTTATTTTATCAATATTTTTTCTTTTCTTTTTTGATGTTTTGAGAACTAATATTAAAGATTGATGATAGCATAATGGTGTTCACTGTGAATTTTTACAGGAATGCTATCTTTTATTTTCTTGCGTTACTTTTAAAAATATATAAGGTTGTTTTACTAAGAAAAACTCATTATTAATTGTATAATATTATTCTTTAAACTAAAGAGTAACCCACAACTATATTGAAGAATAATCCTTTCCTTTCCTTGTGCTCAAATGCAGACGGTTACTTTCTGCACGAAAAAAGAATGTAGCATTTTAATATGTAGTGATGTGAGAAATATAATATCTTAATGTATACTGAGTTATTGTATTAGTGTTGTATATGAGCTATGTAAAAATATACTTAATTTACTATAAAGGGAAATATAAATTTTATTAGACGCTTTAAATAGAAATGTGCAAATATTATGAAGGGATAAAAGTATAACTGGTTGTACTAGTTTTTTTTTTATATTATTTAAATTGTTAAATTCTTAGCTAGGTGACTCCTCCATCAGAGAAATATATTCATCTTTTTTAAAAACAAGACTACTAATTACTTGAATTTACTCGTAGTTAAAAATTAAAATCAAGACTTTGTTGAACAATATTAACTTCGTAGTTAAAAATTAAAATGAAGACTTTGTTGAACAATATTAACTTTTCTTTGGTCCTAAGACGAATTAATAGAAAGCCATAGCTTACCGTGCAAGAATCTTTCTATGATGCGCAATTTACATTAATTAAATAGTGAATATTAGTATCAATTACATTGACCTAGTTTGATAGTGATGCGTTTCTCTAATAAATATTAAGGATGATATGCATGCAAGTTGTTGAGGGTTGGTCATTACTAGACTCAATTAAATAATCATACAAATTGTTTTAGATAAGATCTCATATTACTTTCCATCTCCGGTTATATTTATTCGCCTTGAATTCTCTATGTCATTTGATACATCATCTTCTGAGTCGCACTATTAGATGGACGACACGTAAGAGAGAGGAACTATACCCTAAACCTTAAACACTAGGGACAATAGTTGTATTTATTTCCCTCTTTTACGTGTCAATCACTTAATGTGTTGCACAAAAAATAATACACAAAAATTGCGTAGAAGTTCTGGTGTGATATTTCGGTATTAATTTTTTATTGTGAAATGTAAGATCAATGACATGTAAAAGAATTAAATTTAAATCTTAATTAAAAATAAAAAGAAACGTATATGGTAATATTTTTAATAAAAAGATTACTATATTTGACTTATACAAAATGATAACGGTCGTATAAAATTATTTCTTGAACAAGTTCGTATATTGAAAACATTTTTAGTAAAAAATATCACTAACTAAAAAAGAGTTAAAACATTTTATTATAAGATGATTTCACTTAAAACTTCTTCAAAGTATGCATAAACCCGATGTGAAGTATACTTTTTTTAATTTATTGTCCTTTACTACGTATCATTTAAAATATAATAGTAATATATATACACGTCCATATATATGCTGTTTGATTATTCACAAATCACACTCCCATTTTCTTGTTTTCTAAATTAGAATTTCGTGTTAATCAAGCGCGCGTGCATATATATATATATATATATAAAATATTTTTTTCAAACTCTTTTTCTTTGTTTGATCATTTGAATTCAAATGAACTTGTTATTAAAGATGTTAATTAATTAAGTCAACAATTAAATAAAATAATTTAGTTTGATTCTAACTCTAGTCTCTAGCTAGTAAATAAAATATCAGTCATCTATATATAAGTCATACTACTTGATAAATTACACAAGAAATATATGTACATATATTAAATTAAATAACATGAAGTCCAACATGTATGTATAAACTATGTTTACTCTATTTTATGTCAACTTCGTAAGAAATTCTCACCACTTTCCATTTATTCCATAGTAATTATATTGTGAATTAATCAATATGTATAAGTGTGTAGTAAAGTAGTGAAACTTTGAGAAAATATCCATTTTTGTCATGTATCTTTTACAAATCTAATTTTAGTCCTATAACTTTTAGTATTTTCAATTTTAGTCCTTTTAGTTTCAATTTTGGTTCTATAACTTTAAAAATTTCAATTTTAGTCCTATAAGTTTCAAATTTAGTCCTGTATCTTTTTGAATTTTCAAAATTAGTCCTATTATAAATTATATTATATTTCAAAAGATACAAGACTAATTTTGATAATTTAAAAAGATACAGGACTAAATTTGAAACTTATAGGACTAAAATTAAAAATTTAAAGACTAAAATTGAAACTAAAATGACTAAAATTAAAAATAACAAAAATTACATAATTAAAATTGAATTTTAGAAAAAATATACAACCAAAATTGATATTTTCGTCGTGAAACTTCCATGCATTGTTAAGTATGTCCCACAAGTTGACCTAAACCAGATAATCACATTAAATTAGGGGGTTTGATGAGGTAATAAGAACAAACGGCAGGGTAGCCTACCTATATTTATGTACAATTCCAAGGTGTCACTTATTATTTTAAAGCTAAAGTCCCACATTCAATTAGACTGTTTTAATCTTAATTTAATATAAAAGAAGATACTGTCTATCGTATTTTAGTAATTTAATTCAGACATTCAAAGTTTGTATCGGGTGGCACTTAATATGCACACATATACATGTAACCCAATATTAAATAAATGTTTCTAAAACAATTTTAATTTGTGGCTGCCAGCTTTATAAACCTCCCTTCCCCCAAACAAACTACAAATTTCATTTTTAATTATTACTTTTTCATCTTCTAGGGTGAGCCTCCCAACATAAATAATTTAAATACTGTATTAAAATTTAATTTATTAGGATTTTATTTATAAAATATGGAGAATCAATTAATCATATAATGGGGGGATTTTTTTTCGGTGGACTGAATTTCTAGTTTAATTAAAGTCAATTATTTATTTACTTTTACTTATATGGAGTAGTATATTACTAAACAAACCCTGCTAACCATGCACTATAAAAATACGAGTAAAAATTTGCGTCAGCTCGTTTTTTCAGTTTTTAAAATATTTTTCAAAAATATTATTTTTTAATAAAAATGTTATCAATTTCTATTTCTGAATTAATTATAATTAATTATATCATTATTATTTTTTATTAATTTGACTATTATTATTTTTTAAAATATTTATTTTTTATCTTTTTCACGCAAATCTTTCACTTGACGTTGTCACAAAATTTTTTACCTAAAACTACACACTAAATAAATTGAACGCGATATTTTATATCTTTGCCACCACCAACGTCTATTCCATTTCGAAAAATACAAAATATAAAAATTCAATATGTTGTCACTTGCTTTTGGTTGGAATTTATTATAATTGGATGCATTCTAATAAATACACATTTTTTATGAAGATGCGCTTTCTGCAATTTTTAATTCTTAAGTAACCAATTTTTTCTACACAAACGCCTTCCATGTACGTTCAAGTGCATTATTTATTTATTTATTTATTTATTTTATTCTATATTTTTAAAATTATAATCTTTTTATCAATATCCTTTTCTATATTTTTCACTTATTTATTTTTTGATGATAATTAGAATATTGCTTTGAAATTCTACCAAGCTTTTACCAAAATAAAAAAATTATTTTCAAACACCATCTAATTTGAATTTCATAATAAAATCAAATAAAAAATTTCAATGATATAGTCATCACTACAGAAAAAAAATAGCAACAAAATTTACCAACGGATTTCCAAACAAAAATAACATTTGTTTTTAAACAACATAATGTCAATTAATTATAATATTAATTTTTACTAAAAGGATAGTTGTTAGTTAGTAGTTATAAACGAATTACAAATAGAATCGTTATATAAATTGTCAAAAGAATTATTAATAATTGATTACCAACTAAAACATTTACTAATGAAACTGGATTTTTGTTGAAAAAATTAATCAACCACTATTTTACCAATGAATTTTGTTGTTAATCCATTGATAATCCAATTTAACAATGAAATGAAGACATTTACCAACAAAATATAGCATTATAAAAATTGAGTTAGGTTTTTTTTTATAGTGTATATATACTCTATACATCTTATTTCAATCTTTAAATATTTTCTATTTGGGTGTTTAATTTCATTCTTTATATTTCCTTTTTTAATAGACGAGATTCACACAAAAAAAATAGTAGTCTTATATCTGCATAAGATAATACACTAATATAACTATTCATTTTACATTAACATATTTTATTTTTTCAACTCATCCTACATTAAAGTACTATAATTATTTATTTTTGTCCAAAAATAAACAAAAACATTATTGAAGTTCGAAAAATAAACGTAAACATTATTGAAATGTGACAGGAAGGAGTATAACCAAACTAAAAAGATTAAATTTAAAATATTTTTCCAAAACCTTTTATTTTAAATACTTTTTAAAAGGTATTGACAAGTCGTCTTTGCCTTTAGTTTACGTTTGTTAGTTCATAATATATATTTAGTATATAATTAATAATTGGGAAGTAAGTAATAAGACTACGGGTGTAGCAGGGTATTGACGAAGTCTAATCATTTAATTTGCTTTAAAGAAAATACCACTTTCTTACTTTATCATTATTTATGGAGTAATAAATTCATGATATACACTAAAAAAAATATTTTTTACTAACGGAATATTTCGTTGGTAAAAATCTTAATTTCATGGTTAAATTGGTTCATCAACGGATTAGCAACGGAATCCGTTGATAAAGTGGTGGCTGGTAAATTTTTTGCAACGAAAAATTAATTCCATTTGTAATTCGTTGCTAAAAAATTTGTTGGTAATATATACTATAAAGATTCCATTAGTAATCCGTTGGTAATTGCCAACGGATTAAATTTTGTTGCTAAAATATAAAATAAATCTGCTGACATTCCATTGCTAATAGAGAAATATCATTTTAGTTGCTAAGAGCCTAAAACCAATGGATTGAATTCTATTGGTAAATTCCATTGCTAAAAAAACTCCCCCCGTCCCACAACAAGGAGTGCATTTTTCCATTTTCTTCGTCCCAACACAAGAGGTGCATTTCCCTTTTTTAGTAAATGAGACCCACACAAAATAAATATATTTCCATGGGACTTACCCATCACACTAATACATCTACCCACTATAAATTAAAATATATATTATTTTCAACTACTTATTAAATATATATTCCTTAATCTACGTGCAAAAAAATACACCTCTTGTGTTGGGACAGAGGGAGTATTTTTTGTAGTGATATATGTATCTTAATATTTTACTTTTTTATCTAACAAAAAATTAATTATCTACAATAATATTGGATTTATACCAATGAACTTTTGTTTAAGATTTATAGTGTAAATTTAATTTATAATAATGATAATTACAATATTATTTTTTTTTAATTTAATCAAAGGGTATATGTATTAATAAAATATTTAAAAAATAATATTTACTGTTAGCCAAACTTTGTTGTTTGTTAACAACTCTGGCTTTAATGACAAAATATTTATTACATGCGAGTGAAAAAAAAAATAACTTTTAAGTGTACGTTTATTAATTTGCATTAGTGCAATGTTGCACATAATTATGAGACTACATATGAACACATGTAACGTACACAACTGTCCGATTTAATTCTGATCTCTGCAATAAGATGGCCGTACGATCCGCCGTACACCTCTCTTATCCATTCATATTCAACCACGTGTTCCATCCTTCTTTATTTTTCCTAATTAAACGAGTTTTAGCCAACTAAATTTTGCATGCACTCAACCAAAATGAATCTCCCCATTAATTTCACTAGATTCCCTCTCACTTAGCGATTTAAAATATTCATATAAATTTATAATTATCTAAGTTTTTTAATTACTATTAAAAATAAAAATTAAAGTATTATGCACGTTACATAGTTTCATTCATGGCTATATTCCTTAAATTTAGAAAGTAATTTATTTTAATTAAAAATAAGCCTATAACTGACACTCGTCATTAATTATAGAATGCAATTATTTTAGTTAAAAGAATTACGAAACCCAATTCTCATTTATTGTTCAATATTATTCAAAATGTTTTTTTTTTTTACAAACTTTATTAATATTTTGAGAGTAATTTAGTATTTTACATAATATATACTAATTAAAATAGTAAAATATATTATGTGTATTAGTTGGAGATGACACATTGAAAGTAAAAGTACATGAGATTATTGAGGAGTCATTTGGAATAAATTTCACAATTAATGAAATGAAAATGTATATTATTGAGAAAGCCAGTGTGAATAACAATAATTGAAATATGATGAATAAGTATTAAATTAATAAGAATGATTAAATTTTTTTAATTTCTATTACACCTTAATCAATACGTTTCCATTCTCATTACGGATAAATAAATCATAATTCTTTAGATGCCTCGTTACCATACATTGTGTACAATATCAGCCTAGAATTTAGACGAAATATACAATTTATTTAACAATTTTGAAACTAAAACCGTACTAAACTATCATCTTTATTTATATAATTAAACTGATTATATTGCAGTACGTTCCCTTGTGAAATTATTTAGTATTCCTTCTATCCCACATTAAATTTCACACTTTTTTTGTCCCACATTAAATTACACCATCCATGAAAGGAAATATCACATCAATTTCTATCCTTAAATGTACAACTTAATTACAAATTTAACACATTCATTTAACACACAATCACACATAACTACATTACCCTCCAAAAGCCAATAAAATTAATTTTAATTTTTTTTTTAAACTCCGTATCTACTGTAATAATGCAAGATAATGTGAGATGAACGCCCGATTAATGTTCTGTTCAATATCAATGTCAAATTCTCAACGATATATATATAAAGAAATCAATCTTATTATTAAGTTAGTTAAATAAGATGATAGTGCATCACAAATTAAGCGTTTAAAGAACAAGTTATGCCCCATTGTGATCTACGTTATATATCTCTATTAATTAGCCCAAATGATGAAAAAATGATACTAAGATTTTGTTTTTGATGCACGGAACCAACATTATAGAACAAAATCCGATTCAAATTTAAACCCATGCATATAAAATAAACATATGGATATAGTAATTTGTAAGTACACTGAAATAACAAAATCTTAATTAAAATGTTGTGACAAGAAAGAGATTAAATTAAATTTAAGAATTAGGGTTAAGGTGTAACCGACAGGTGGAGCTGGAAAACACGAGGGTGCATTAAATTACACGTAGATGATAGAACGACTTTGTTTTTAATGTTGGCTCACAAACGCGCTTTCTATTTTCCACATGACAATGCTCACCGACGACCACTTTTGCAATTGTAGTGGTACGCCAAGGTACAACCGGCCATTACGTATAAATATTTTTCTTATAAATTTTTGACGTTGGAATTTAATAAACATATATATGATGACTAGTTAGGAGAACACTTCTACAATCAAACCATGTGGTACAAGCCCTCAATTTTCTCCACCTTTATTTTTGAGTTGAATTTGATTTCTATGTATAGACAATACTAAAAACACTTATTTCCAAATTGGTTTTTTAAGAGGTAGCATTAAATAAAGTAGACTCAAGTCAATTCATAATTATCTTTTCTTTCACCACCTCTACACTTCTACTCCATTTTAATGCGACTACACCACCTTAAGATTGAAGATTTTTTTTGACGTGATATATAACTCTAAATTAATGTGCGTTATATATTAATTCGATTTTAAATTCTTATTAAGTTTATGATGAAATACGTGATACATGCTAAATATTAAAATTGAAAAATCATATTTACTCGTACATGGCTATTTCATGAAATGAATTTATTTAAACAAATAAGAAATTATAAAATTTTAGTAAGAGGTGATGTTGATTACTTTTTTATGAACTATGGTAGGGCCATTAGGCTGGGCCCATATCCAAGCCTAAAATTACATCACGTGGCCCAAGAGCTAGCGTCTGTACTCCCCATCCGAGGAGGAGATTAAGGGAGATCGAGCAAAGAAGAAGCATGCGCTCGTCCCATCCCATGACTCCCAGGAAGAAAGAGGGGGCTTTCCCCCATTATTCTCTCTCTACCTCACACTTGCCCTCTCTACTCTCACTTTCTCTCTCTACCCACTTGCTCTCTCTACTCTCACTTTCCCTCTTTACCCACTTGCTCCCTATCTCTCTCTCTCTACTCTCCCACCACCCCGAGTCTCCCTACCTCTCTCTATACTCACTCCCTCTCTCTACTCTCTCACCACCAAGTTGTCCACTTGCTACTCTCCACCAACCAAATGTCTCACTTGGGTCTGACGCCCTACAAGCCTAGTAGATATCCCCTAAGATATCTACTAGGAAGATAATCCTACCGCATATCTTTTAAATAGCCTCATGTGTCTACGCATTTAATGCCTAGAATATTTGTAATAAATATGATGTGATCAGTCGAAAGATCTTCGGATACGGATGACGAAAGTCACGCACATTATAAGGAGTTCGCTCCTTAAGGAATAAAACAACACAACATTCACCTCCAAAAATGCACAAATCTCCTGGAGGGAACTCTAGAGCATTCTTCATACTACTGCTAAATTATTGTGTTAGATCAGTATGAATAATCCCTCAATTACACCTAAACAACCACATTATACTCATCAAAAGGGGTTAATTCTGCTATCTACATAAACTAATTTATTTTATTGATACATGCTCAATTCACATCGAGTGAGGCTCTTGTGCCTCCGAGGACATCGTGCCCCTTTACAATTTAAATCCTCTAACAATACAT
Organism: Pogostemon cablin; assembly: GCA_023678885.1. NCBI lineage: Eukaryota > Viridiplantae > Streptophyta > Magnoliopsida > Lamiales > Lamiaceae > Pogostemon > Pogostemon cablin. The sequence continues at coordinate 20,439,652 of CM042986.1, read as the reverse complement.
ATGTTTAAATAGAATATAAAGGAGAAAAAGTTATATATGTTCACATGGGGACTCTCTCGAGTGCGGAGGAACTTTTTCCATTCACATCAAAATAAATAACTCCAAAATGGATTGAAAAAGTAATTTATTGCACGTATGTATGTATGGCGAGCAAGAGTGAAGAAGGGGCGAGAGTGTGTCGTGAGAGAGCAGAGAGAGGGTGGAGCCCGCATGGTGGAATATGAGAGTGACACATAATACATGGGCCCTCCTTTTTAAGGCCCCGTCATCCTCCTTTTTGCATAGTTTGAGAGAGGAAATATTAGAGCATAGGGTTGTTTTGTCAAACATAGATCTTGTCTCCCCACTTTCATGCCCTACTCTTATATTTCAACTACGACCATTATATTAATTCTCCAACTTTTTCAATATTTTTATCTTTTTATCATTCTAAAAAATTACGAATAAATATTTATTAAATTATATACATATAGAAAAAGAACATCATTTCGTTTGCACGGAAAATGTAAAATTATATACTCTCTCTATCTCAACACAGTTTCCACATCTCCTTTGTAAATTACAAAGGAGGTGTGAAAGCTCTAATGAGACGGATAGAGTATACTTTAAAAATAGAATCAGCTAGTATTAAGTGATAAAATAAAGTTTAATTAATGGAACGGGTCATGAATAGTTACAAGAGATATATTGTAGTATTTTAAGTATAAAAAGCACACTAGTTATAAACTTTGAAATTCTTAAAACAACTAATTCAAAAAGGTATGAACTAATTAAATTATACTATATATATATGTAGATGGTCTTACTAAATTAAAAGTTTGATGACGAATATTTTATTTTAAATAAATAGCGAAAGCAAAGTGATTAATAAGTAAAGGCAAGCTATCAAGTTGCCATGTTACTATCTATCTTTCAATTATAAGCATAATTTATATATAAAGGTAACCCTTTGAGATATGTACGTATGTAAATTGAACATTAAGGATCATTCAATTTAACATATATAAATTATATTTATATCCTAATAACGTATCATATATATATATATATATATATATATATATATATATATATATATATATATATATATATATATATATATATATTTTATATCAAGTATAGGAAGAAAGTGTGGGAAATGGGATTTGCAAATATAGTCAAAGGGGCCTTATTACAAATCACAAGTTTCCACACTAACTTTCCAGCAAGTCTTGTTGACATTTGTTGTTCACCGCTGAATTTAAATATACTACTACTATGCATATTTCTAAATATTCAGCCGAAGATATTACATTTTCATTAATCATACCGTATATTTAATTAAATATTTACGGCATAATTGATATGGTGGAATAACTTGGGAATGAAATCAATATTCTCAATATTATTCTCATTCCCATATTTGGTACTGTATAATTTATTAATGAGAATGTTCATTCCATAACGAACACAATTCTTTCCATACCCATGATATTAGCTATTCCATAGCCCATGAGAATCAATTATTTTTATTTATTTATTTATTTTATTTATTTGTGTAATATATATTAGAATCATAAATAATTAATTTTATATCACATTTCATTTCATATAGTTACGAAAATTAAAAATAAGTTAATATTTTTTTAAGTTAACATATAATTTTCATATTAAATTTTTTAATATATTAAATTATTTATTTAATATATTAAATTATTTAAAATATAAATAAAAGAAATCGTATATTTCAATTCATATTATAATAAAAATAATAAAATTTAAATTATTTAAAAAATAAAAAGTTATATATTCAATAAATATTTATTATAAAAATTATACAATATATGTAAATTAATATTATTTTTAAATTAAATACACATGTTTGTAATATTAAATATAAATTTTATTTTTATTTTTATTAAGCACTTAATAATTATTAAATAAATGGCAAAGACTTGTGTGAGACGTCTCACGTAAGCCCTTACGTGAGACGACCAAAAAGTGATAATTTTTATGAAGGAAAGTGATAATAAATTATTGAAAAGTGATAATGTTCTTTCATGAACAATTTATAGTATAAATAAAAAGTGATAACATTTTATAGCGAAAATGATAATAATTTATAGCAAAAGTAATAACTATTTTAAATAGTGAAAAATGGTCTCACGTGAGACGGCCTCACGTATGACCTACTCTAAATAAATTATTTATAATTTTTATTTTAAATTTTAAATTATATAAATATTTAGTTAGACTTTAACTTTATAATAATTTTTTTATTGTATAATTATTAAAATATATTAAATTATTGAGACTTTAGTTAATTTAAAATATAAATAAAATATTAATAGTGAGATTTGAATCAAATTAAAAAAATGTATTTCTATTCCTTTATTTATTCCTAATCAATATCAATCATTGTAATAATTATTTTTAATCATTACTTTTTTATCTTTATTCTATTTAAACTCATTCTATTTCAACATAATTCTATTCAATTATATCAATTTCCATTTACCATATACTCCATAAGAGACCAAAAGTAAGAGAGAATGCAAGGTTGAAAAAGGGCAAAACGATGTCCAAATCTACCAACTCATTAATTCCTTCGCTAATTAAAAAGGCTTTGACCACTTTTACGACTAAAGAAAATAAGAGAAATATACCTATCTATATTCTTATAATTTAATTAAACAACATCTAAAGGAAGAGTAAGGTTTAATTTTTGTCAAAGACTTTCATGTCCATCTCACGGGATGTCTATGTGAAATAAATAAATATGATAATATTTTAATAAAAAAGTAATATTCAATTGGTGAAAAATAATAATGGTGCAAGGATGAACAAATTATAATATAAATTATAAATGTCAATATTTTAAAAAAAAGTGGAAAACATTTTTAATATAAAATAATAATTAATTAAAAAATTATAGGTGATTCTTGAGTAACCCGGGATCACCTATAACCATCTCACATGAGGGGTGGGTGCCCACATGTATGAGGGGTCATAGATAATAGGTGACCTCAAAATTTATGACTATGAGAATGCAGGCATGGTATTCTAATGTTCTATTTATAAAATTAATAATTTAGGGTTTAATTAAAAATATTATATATCACTTTGTTTTATCAGTGTGTCACGATATACATTCTTGCACTTTTAAAAAAAAAAAAAAAATTATAATATATCTAAGACCATCTTCGTTCTAGTACTAATGATAGTAGTCCATTTAAAAGTATTGATTTGTTAAAGAGTGGAAGTTTAGAAAACATTAAATCGGGCTTGGACCCATTAGACCTATTGAAAGCCCTTATTAAAGCCCACTTCATATTAACTCACTATCTCATTTCTTTGATACTCAACTTTCCAGTCCAATATAATTTGTGGATTCCATTTTAAACTATTAAAACATTTTATTTTAATTTTTAAATCAACTCAGCGGCAAGAGTGAGTGGAGTAGCTGTAGAGGATGGGATATTGAAAACTTAAATCGCAAATTTTCCAACTGATTAAAGGGTTGAATGAGCATGATGATGAAGGCGGTGGGAGGCGGTGGAGGTCGATCTTGGCCGTCTACGACGTCGGTCTCGGCTTCCAGCAAGAGAATACAGAAGGAGATGTCGGAGTTGAGTATGGATCCTCCACCTGACTGTTCCGCCGGTCCCAAAGGCGACAATCTCTACAATTGGGTTGCCACTCTCTTTGGTTCCCCCGGTATAGTCAGTACCTCTTCTAAATTAGGACTTTTATTGCTAAATTTTGTAAGCCTAATTTTAGTAATTTCAATTTTAATTCCAATTGTTAATCCTTTTTGTATCGCGGGTATTGAAGTTCAATGATGAGATAGTCTTTGAGCTATATTGGTGGTAATTAATAATAGTATTTTAAATAAAAGAGAGGGAGATGGGAAAGAATATAGGTGAGGTGGGGGTTGAAGATTTGGTGAAGACACACTTGGCCCAATACTTTGAGAGAAGAAGACTAAAATTTGGGCCAAATACCCAACGGGCCTAACAAATCTCCATATTGGCCCAAATCATCTACCCTTGTATACAACTAAATGGGAATTCATCATTGCACTTTTCCCCGGACACCTGCAAAACGAAAAGACACAAAGTCAAATGCAAGATCCAGAAATTTGACACAAAGTCAAGGTATCACAAAAGATACTCAAATCTAAGCCGAAACAAAGATCACGGGCACACAGTCACAAAATGTTTAAAATGTCCCAAGGACAAAATAAACTGAGCACACAAGCTCAAGAGTGGACACAACATCCACGGAAAAGAACTGCATACAACATGCTTCAATCACGAGAGTCGAAATTTAAAGTCCTCATGCAAGACCTAAATTTTTCAACAGATAAGCATTTAGTACCCATATCAGCAGGATTAAACTCAGATGCAATCTTTTCCAGGTTAACAATATCTTTTTCCATAATATCACGAATGAAATGATACCTAACATCTATATGCTTGGTTCTATCATGGAAAACAAGATTTTTACACAACTGAATCGCAGACATACTATCAGAAAATACAGTGGCACATTTGTCAAGAAAACCTATTTCATTCAAAAGACCTTGCAGCCAAATAGCTTCCTTTAAAACATCAGTAATAGCCACATATTCAGATTCAGTTGTAGATAAAGCAACCACATGCTCTAACTGAGACTTCCAACTTATGCAAGAGCCACACAAAGTAAACACATAAGAAGTTGTAGACTTCATATTATCCCTATCATTTGCATAATTGGAATCAACATAGCCAACAAGGTTCACACCATTTATAGATTTGGAAAAGCGCAAACTTACCTCCATGGAGCTCTTGAGGTATCTCAAGAGCCATTTCAAAGCCTCCCAATAAGGCGCACCTGGATTAGCCATATACCTACTCAAGCAACTAACAGAATATGCAATATCTGGTCTAGTGCTAACCATAAGATACATAACAGACCCAATGACATTGGAATAAGGAACATTTTCCATTTCAACAATTTCAGAATCAGTCTTTGGAGACTGATCCTTACTTAACACAAAGTGAGCAGCAAGAGTCACATTCACAGTTTTAGCAGACATCATAGAGAATTTACTCAAAATCTTTTCAACATATGAAATCTGATTAAGCAAGAGAACATTGTTCTTCCTATCTCTATCAATGTTCATACCAAGAATCCTTTTAGCATCTCCAAGATCTTGCATATCAAAATTATCACATAGACTCTTTTGAACAAGCTCAACATATTCAAGATCAGGGCTAACAATTAACATATCATCCACATATATGAGCAGAAAAACAGGAACAGAAGTATCAATCTTGAAGTAAAGACAATTATCATGTAAGCTTCTTTTAAACTTCAACGATGTCATGCATTGATCAAACTTCTTATTCCACTGTCTAGGAGATTGTTTCAAGCCATACAAGGATTTCTTCAAAAGACATACATGATCAGGATTTTTGGGGTCCACAAAACCCTCAGATTGTTTTATAAAAATCTTTTTGTCCAAATCACCATTAAGAAAAGCCGTTTTGATATCCATTTGCTTCAATTCCCAATCAAAATGAGCAACTAATGCAAGCATTATACGAATAGTGGTGAATTTAACAACAGGAGCAAAGATTTCATTATAATCAACCTCTTCCTTTTGAGTAAAACCTTTTGCTACCAATCTAGCTTTAAATCTAACATTTTCAGGCTCATGTTTCACTTTGAAAAGCCACTTGCAATCAACAACAGAGCAATGAGCAGGTTTTGGAACCAGAGTCCAAGTATGATTAACATGCAACGATTTCATTTCATCTTTCATAGCATTTAACCATTTCACAGAGTTGTCAGATTTTAAAGCCTCTTGATAGGTCTTAGGTTCATTATCAACACTTTCAAACGCATTACAAACATGAGTATTAATATGAAAATCATCATACCTAGCAGGTGGCCTAATATTCCTTCTAGGTCTATCCCTTGGCAACACATAGTCATCATCTTCAGGAATATCATGCACATTTTCATCATTGATAGCAGGTTCATTGGCAACAAGTTCTTGATCAACAACGGTGTCAGACAAGTTTTCAACATCAGATAACAAAGGAGACAACTCCACCTCACTCGAAGAAGTGGTAGGATCATGTAAAGGCACAACATCAGGCATAGGAGCAGATAAGCAAGGAAATTCAGATTCATTGAAGATCACATCCCTACTAATCACGATTTTGAAACCTGATTCAGAAAAATTTCACAGCCTATAACCTTTAACACCCTCAGGATAACCAAGAAAAACACATTTTCTACTCCTAGGATCCAATTTGTCATGTTTCTGACGCACAAACACAGCACAACCAAATACACGTAGCACAGAATAATCAATACTTTTACCAAAAAACATATAGTCGGGGCACTTACCCTTTAAAGGCACAGAGGGGGATTTGTTTATTAAAAATATTGCGGTAATAAGCGCCTCACCCCAAAACTTTTTAGAAAGTCCAGAAGACACCAACATGCTCCTCACCCTTTCTAACAAAGTCCTATTCATCCTCTCAGCAACCCCATTATGTTGGGGAGTGTAAGGAGCAGACTTATGTCTCACAATTTCAGATTTGACACATAAATCATCCATGATATTATTGCAAAATTCCAATCCATTATCAGTTCTAAGATACTTAATCTTTTTACCCATTTGATTTTCAATCAAAGTTTTCCAATTTTTGAACTTTTCAAAAACATCAGATTTGTTTTTAAGCAAAATCACCCACACTTTTCTTGAAAAATCATCAATAATGGACAGAAAATACACATTGCCACCTTGAGTTGGCTCACTAGAAGGCCCCCACACATCAGCATGCAGGTACTCAAGTATATCACTACACGAAGAAGTCTTAGGGTATGGGCAAACAGGGAATTTCACCTTCGCATGTTTGCCTTGCACACAAGAATCACAGAAAGGAATGCATGTAAGCTTATCATTACCAAAAGAACCAGCTTTATGCAATATTTCAAGACTTTTTCCACTCATGTGACCTAACCTACCATGTCAAATATTTGTTTTATCTTCTTTAACCGCGTTAGCAGACATAACAACAGATTTAGCACAATAAACATACAGGTTATTCCTTTTTTCAGCATTAAAGATGGGCACAGAACCCTTTACAATATACATGCAACCCTTTCCCCACCTACCCTCAAGCCCCTCATCTTCAAAACGCAAGCAGACACATATCGCACGTTTTTCAAAGTGAACACAGAATCATCTTCAAAACGCAAGCAAATGTCACCAACACCAAGCACATCGCATCTTCTTTCTTTAGCCATAGACACAGATCCATGAGAAACATTTTTATATGAAGAGAAAAGATGTTTAAAAGGTATCATATGAAATGTGCAACCGAAATCCACAAGCCATTCACTATCACACAGAGATGAATGTACAGAATTCACACAATTATCAGAAATAGCAAACACATCACCATAATTCACAGATTCAGAGGCAACATTAGCATGATCATTAGAATTATTCCTCTTAGGATGAGGACACTTGTTTGCAAAATGTCCCCTTTCATGGCAATTAAAACATTTCTTCTTTTTCTTGTTCCCATTCTGATTATTCTGGGATTTCACATCAGAATTTTTGTCCTTGTTCTTATTCTTGTTCTTGTTCTTGTTACGATTGTTAGGTTGTTCTTGTTACGATTGTTAGGTTTCCCCTTAACATGCATAACCTCCCCAAAATTCTTAACATCCCCATTTTGTTTTAAATCATGCTCTTTGCTTTTTAAGGCATTCACCACAATATCAAGAGTAACGTCATCACGACCATACTTTATAGCAGACTTGACATCATTGTAAGAATCAGGTATAGCATTTAAAAACACAATAGGAGTGTATTCATCAATATGCTTGTCACCAGTTAGCTTAATATCTTGAATCAACTTCGTGAACACATCCAAATTTTCTTCAACATCTTTGTTTAAATCAAGTTTAAAACGAAAGAATTTTTCCAGAAGAAACATTTTACTAGGAAAAGATGTTTCAGTGTACAGCTTATCCAATGTTTCCCACAAAACTTTTGCGGACTCATGCACACCAGCTTTTCAAAGCACATGATCAGAAAGATTCAAGATAATCGTAGATAAAGCAAGCTCATTCATCTCAGCCTTTTTAGCAGGTGTATCATCATTATCATACGAATGATCTACATCTTTGAATACCCTTTGTTGAATGAGTATGCACTTCATTTTCTGTTTCCAGATACTGAAGTCTCGCTTACCATCAAACGGTGCTTGTCCAAACGAAGACGAAGCCATGGGTATTTAATGTTGAGTAGAACACACTTTCAACGGAGAAAAATACAGAAATACAGAGCAACAATTTATCACACACCAGGTTGACACTACTCTAATCACACACAAAGCGAGAAACGGAGCAGTATAACACACAAGGACAAATTTTTAGCAGCGAAAATTGAAAGACTAAGATGACAATTTCAAAAAAGTAACAAACAAGAACAGTAATAAGAGGGTCAGCCGCCTCAGGGCATCACATAAGAGCAAATAAGAGGGCCAACCGCCTCAGGGCATCAGACAAGAAAAAATAAATAAGAAAGACTCAAGCTATTTCACCAGAGCGGTGTCTCCGACGAGAACACCGTACCACCTCTACGAGCCACCAGCCCGTTACTTAACGGGGGCGGATCCCTCGTAGTCTTGTTCACGTAGCAAACACGAACGGGGCATCCTTCACTCTAAGTTTCAACCTACACACAAAGTGAGAAACATTGGGGGTTAGTAAAGGCACAATCTGAAAAAATTTCAGAAAAATAACTATCCGGAAAATTAACAAAACAAATTTGAAAATTTTCTGGACAATATAAAATGAGAGGAGAGACACTTCCCTTCCACAAAATAGAGAGCCCAATCTGACCGGAACCCTAACTCCGGCGGTCAACGGCGGCGGCCAACGGCGGCGGTGGGTGGGCTGTAACAGCCGGCGGCGGTGGCAGGCTGGACGGTCAGCAGTGGCGTCGCGGCGGTAGTCGGTCAGAGACGGCGGGCGACTGGACAGAATCGGACAGCTCGCGATTCCAGTGGCGGAGCCCTAGCGGCGGCGAGCAGTTGCGGTCGAGATCTGGGCAGAGGCAGAGGCAGCGGCGGGCAGGTAGCGGCTGGCATCGATCTAACGAGCGGAGGCGCGATCTGACTGGGCGGAGCAGATCGGCGGCGGCGCGGCTTCGCGATCCCGGCGGACAGCTTGGCGGCGTACAGCGATTCCGATCTGACCGGTGGCGAGCGGCGTCACGTCCCTTCAAGTCGCGATTCAGGCGGATCCGGAGGCGAAAGGCGGCAGCTGTCCGGTCTTCCGTGCGGTGGTGCCCTGGCGAAAGGCGGCAGCTTCGCGGCGGACGGTGGCTGCTTTGGCGGTGGGTTGCTTCGCGGTGGACGGTGGCTGCTCCAGGCGGAACCCTAGCTGCGGTCGCGAACGGAGGCTGGCGGGGGAGCCCGTCGCGCTCCCGGCGGAGGCGAGCGGCGGCAGCTGTCCGAATGGCGGCGAGGTCTGAGGGTGGACGGCAGCGGCGCGTTGCTGCAGATCGGGCGACAGAAATCTGGCGGCGGCCGGACGGCGGCGATCTTCCACTGGTGGCTGACGATCAGCAGCTTCGGGAGACGGACGGACGAAACCCGCTCTGATACCACTGTTAGGCGGATACGGTCGTCATCGTCGTCCGTGTTCGTCGTCTACGCCGGAGAAAGTGGTCGAGGGAAGAACTCCACAGTGCTCAGATTCCCGTTAAATTCACACAAGAATTCAAATCCACGTTCTACCCGTAAGGGTCACAAATGGGTGATTAAATAAGACCAAAAGTGTAAGGCTATGGGCCAAGACACACTTGGCCCAATACTTTGAGAGAAGAAGACCAGCATTTGGGCCAAATATCCAACGGGTCCAACACATGGTCCTCCTCTCTATTGGTTCCCAACCCTGTAACTTCCCCCTCCCTCTCTCTCTCACACAGTCGCACACACTGGCATCAAAGCATTTTTGGCTCATGCTTTTCCTTAATTTCTGGAAACTTTGCATTTTTTAGCCTATAGTGATTCTTATGTGTTTACACATCTTTGAGTCTCAAGGATCTTTCAGATATGTAGACCTATTCTGATATTTACCAGCTGTGTTTATTATGTTGAGCTTAGGGTGAGCTTTTTGTGCCTCTGTAATGAGGTTCCAGATTTTCATGCATTAGAAAACACAAGTACCTCCATCAAATGGAATTTGGTGGTTTAGACTCTTAGGGAAATGGAGATGTAGACCTCCTCAGAAATATACCGACTATTAGCCTGTGCTTCCATGGGATCTTCGAGGAGTAAAACTTTTGCTGGCTTTAGGAAATTCTACGTGTTAAAGATCTATCTCTGCTGACATTCTTTGTTTTTGGATGATGGGCAGCTTTGAATGTTCTAAGATGTGCTAATTCATCTCAAATAGCAGTGATGGAGGGTAAATGAAGAAATAAGTACTGCATATGTGCCTCTATCTAGTTGTTGCATAAGTTATTCTTGTTTTAAATTAATCTGGCAATTTTGAGTTCATGAAAATTATATGAACTCTCAAGTGTGGGATTTTGGCAAATCATGAGAATACACATGTTTTCCTAATGATGATCCTCACATTTTAGTACAGATCTCAGTCAAAATCAGTCAACTTGGGGCGACTCATGGAATCTCACGGTCCCCGACTATTAGGGGAACAATATGAGGACCCAATCAGAAGTTTCAAAATATTTCACCAGTTCTCTGTGCAGCATCCTGAGGCAAGACCTTGTTTGATCACAAGCTGCAATTCTATGTGGAAAAAAAAAAAAAAAAAAAAGCCTTTTCATATCAAACAACATTTTTGCTGTGTGTTTCAGAAATATTGGCCACTTATTCTGAACGAGTTCTCCATTCAGTTTTCTGTGCCACCAAAGTGTATTCTGGATACATGGCTGCCTGGTGCAGTAATGAACATTGCAGACTGCTGTCTGCAGTTACTTGAAGAAGCACGAAGATAGTTTAGCAATTGTATGGAGGGATGAAGATCGTCCTGTTGAACATATGACATTAAAGGAGGTTCGGGAGCAAGTAATGTATGCTCTAATTCATCTGGCATTATGCTCTGCACAAAAACCCTCATTATTAGCTTCTTTAGAATTGAGGCTCTTCAAGGAAAAGTACATGTGCATAAATGAAGCCATCCCTTGTACATTTCCAAATTTAGAATTGATAATTCCTATGACAAACAGACTTAATTTCTGTGTAATCAAGAAACATCTTTGCCTTGTATTTGCTTACGTCAGTCTTGTTATTCTTTGAGCAGGTTGACTTGCAATTTTCAAAGGGAGATGCTATTGCCATTGACATGCCCATGACAGCCACTGCTGTTATTATATACTTGGCAATTGTACTTGTCAATTGCTGACAGCTTCGCACCTAAGGAAATTGAAACTCGTTTACGTGGAAGAATAGAAATTTGTGACAATGAGATTTCCTATGGTTGGTGGAATAGAAAGAAATCTTTGAGTTGAGTAGGGAATTGTTCAATAACCTTTTAAAGCTTTTGAATGGTTAGGGCAGAATAAAGCACTCAAAATATTCAAATGCAGGGTAGAATTAAGCAGATGGCTGTCCGTTGCATCTACTAAAAATCTTAGTGAAACCTTTGACTTAAGGTTCTTTGTTCCTAAAGTACACGCTCAGTAACTAGAATATTAGGACTCTCTAGCTTTTTTAAAAGTCATTTGATTTTCCTTCTATTGAATATTTTCTAATTTCAAGAAATTCACGACCTCATTGTCCCTCTAATACATGTGTAGTTTACTTGGAATTATATAAATGCTCATAACTATACATGGTTAGTTTCTACAACCTTATGAACTTTTGGTTCCCCTAACTGGAGTTTCATACGATCAGATGGAATCGGTTTGTTTCTACAGCCTACGAATAGTTGAATGATCTTTATGTATACAGTTTTTAAGTCCATGAAGGGCAATAGAGCGGAGGCCTGTCTTTTATATATTTTCATCAGTCATTTGACTTGTACTAAATACACACATCTTGTATACATATACTCCCTCCGTCCCACGAAATTGTTCACACCTTAGAAACAAATAATCCCCATCAATACATCTTTTTTCATAAATGTCATCCATATCTAACAACATAATATATTTTACACTTTATTTACTACCTAAAAATATTATATTGCCTTCAAAAAGCAAAAAATACATCAATAAAATTACGTTTAGAAAAGGATGTGGAATAATGCCAGTGAACATTTTTGTGGGGATGAAAATGCTTTGCGTCCTCATTTCTCTGTGCAGTCGAGTAGTAGAAGCCACTCCACATAAAGTTGTAGTTATCCCATTCCCTGCAACTGGAAAAGATGTTGCTGTTCAATTGAGACACCAAGACTCATCATGGCAAACTTTTCTTTCAAGTGCATATGACTTACCAAGGTAGGCATTTATCATTTAACAACCAACTACACATCCTTTTACTAAATATTACAATTTTCATAAAATCTCCTCTTAACAGATGGAATTGTTATTCACCATTTAATCAAACCGTGGATGCTGTCACCAATATCTTATTTTCGTTGGGTACCACAGGTTAGCATTTCTTTCACTTATCCTAGTTCCGAATATTTGTTCTTTGGCATTTCTTTACGCATCTGATGCACTTTCCACCCCTTAATAGGAGATCCGAAAGCCATACCATGGACTCAACTTTCTCCTATTCGTGCTGCTGCTGATTCATGGACACATCTAGGTGTTCAAAGCGGAGATGTCTTCTGCTGGCCAACAAATTTAGGATGGGTTATGGGCCCAATCTTACTCTACTCAATGCTTCCTATCTGGTGCAACTCTAGCTCTCTATCATGGTTCTCCCTTGGGCTGTGATTTTGGAAAATTCGTCCAAGTAACTTCCTCCTAAGTGCTAACATGTTTAGCTAGAAAGTTTACGTTTCTTTTTATCCTCCAATTGCTTGTACAAGAATCATTCAGCATCGAGCATACACAGTTTTTACAGACAAACTCTTCTGAGCATATGCTTATTTTCAGGATGCAGGAATAACTATTTTAGGAACTGTTCCTAGCTTAGTGAAGACATGGAAGAGTACGCATTGCATGGACGGCTTAGATTGGACAAACATAAAGTAAGATTCAGTTATTTCCTTCCAATGTTTGCATGCAACCTGCAAAACTGAAGGAATGAACTAGAACCGCGCTCTACAGGACATTTGCATCGACTGGTGAATCCTCAAGCATCGATGATGACCTCTGGCTCTCCCGAGGTCGTATTACAAGCCAGTCATTAAGGCCTGTGGTGGCACAGAGCTTTCATCAGACTATATTTATGGAAACCTTTTGCAACCACAAGCCTTTGGAGCATTTAGCTCGGCTTCAATTGGCGCAGGGTTTGTCATCTTGGATGACAGTGGAGTCGCTTACGTAAGATTTTATTTCCTAATTGAATTCAGCTTCTTTTCGATTGAGCGTGATGAGTGTTCACTATGTTGAGTTGTGTGGTGGTGCAGGCGGATGATGAACCTTGTGTTGGTGAAGTAGGGTTGTTTCCTCTCTACTTTGGTGCCTCAGACAGGCTGCTGAATGCTGATCATGAAGAGGTTTATTTCAAGGGCATGCCAATTTACAAAGGAATGGTATGCCTAATTCACAAGGTGTTGTTACTATGGTGGCAATCACTAGAGTTGATGAGTGAATTGTGCTTTTCTTTTTTGTGTCAGCGACTTCGAAGACACGGAGACCTTTTAAAGAGAGGTGTTGGTGGGTATATTACGGTACAGGGCAGAGCAGATGATACCATGAACCTTGGAGGCATCATGGTATCTTCTTTCCCACGTAAAACGATTGATACTCTGTTTTAAGCGACATTCGCTGCTTGCAGACAAGTTCAGTAGAAATCGAGCGCGTGTGCAACCGGGCAGACGAAGGCATCCTGGAGACTGCTGCCATTAGTGTTACACCACCAAATGGTGGTCCTGAACAGAACAGCTATCCATATTTGTGACCCTGAAGAAGGGATTCAGCATCAAACCAGATGAGCTAAGGATGAAGTTCTCCAAAGCCATCCAATCAATCAAGGTCCCACTCCTTCCCAATCCCGCCTATTTATTCATTTAATACTTTGTAACTTCTGAGTGTGCATTTTTTGGTGGAGTAGGTGAGTTATGTGAAGATCGTCCCAGAGTTTCCTCGAACTGCGTCAAATAAACTGCTGCCAAGAGTGTTGAGGGATCAGTTGAAGTCACCAAGTAAACTTTGATTCAAATTTCAATCCATCCCATGTGCTATCATGATCAATTCAACAATTCCAAATAATGTACAAGAAAACTATATTGTATTTTGAAATCTTATAATAAACGTTTATCCATCAAACTTGTGTGAACCGATATTACATAATTAATAATTAAGTATTTGAACTCGTGTTTTTAAAATCTCTCTCTTATAATTAAAGTTCAATCATGGTTTCATTTTGTGACTAGCACAAGATTCACGTCAACCACCACAACGTTTAATGGTAAAAAAGAATTAGAGCGGAGGAAATTCTCTGATTATCATACGAGTGTACTATGAAGTATGAACAAGTATCACTGTCTTCAATTACAAGAACGATCAATGAACAAAGTAATTGTCCTAAACTGGTACACGAAATGATTTTTAGTTTCCCAGAGAGGAGAAGCAAAGGATAAAAGATCCATGTAGTAATCAAAATCCCATATCACCATCACATGACTATACCACAATGTCATTACGTTCTGCTGACATGTTGGTCACACGGTACTTTACAAAACTTACAATGATAATACACCTGATTGCACTTCTCGGGCTGGGTTCATACAGGTACTCTTTTCCCACGGTAACGATCAAAAAACTGCACAGGCAAACAGTCTTAGTTATGAGACGCGCTATATGTTGTAAATGCATGTGTTCACTAGTCATTTACGGCCAAAGTGAGGAGAAAAATTAATGTTTAAAAAGTTAACATGACATTATAATAAGGCCACTTTCCCGAGATATGCTAGAAAAATTGTTCAATAGCTACTCTTTTAATCCTGACCAAGGATGTCGCAAATCTAAAAATAATATGCAGCCTAATAGCATGCGAAAAATCAAACTCTTCTGATAAGCAAGGTTCAACCTCAGTATTGCCTACTGTAGTCTAAAGCTTTTACAATACCAGCGTACATTCTCTAGGTTTCAGATCATGTACGATAACCGATAAGATCTTCTCTTGATTCCAACAAAGAGATTTATCAGTCCCATCATTAAGAAGTTAATAAATTAAATAAGCAAAAAAAAAAAAAAGAAACAATACAACAAACCCAGAGCATCCAACAGTCAACACAATTTTGATTACAATCTCAAGGCTCCGAGCTCCCTCAACTCAGTGAAAGGTGCAGTTATGAATCTTTACCAATAGAAATCATCTTTACCCAAACATAAAGTGAATCTTGCTCAATCTACAACTACTAGAATAGACTACCATGGATTCAGAAGCAAGAACTTAACAATGATTCCACTAGGTGAAGTCACAGTAGTCGTGACTTGAAACAGGCTTGTCACTGTTATTCACTTGATTCCGTTTGTTAAATTTTTAATAATTTATAACAGAGGTATCACCATATCATGAAACATTGAATGCCATAATAACACCCAAATAGAAAAGGATGACAAAGCAACATTACCGATCTGACAAATGGTTGTTGGAACACCCAGCCAATGATAGGCATCTTCTGCAGAAATACAGCCAGTGTTGGCCAGAAGCCACTGCAAATGATAAACAAACAAATAAATAAATAAATCCTTTATAAAATTACCAAATAAAATACCAAAGTTTAAAATAAAAGGATCCTTCAAGGGTTATGCAGCAGTGTACCTGAAGAGCACAATAAATCCATATGCCTCAACAATCATCCCAATGATAGGCCATCCAATTATGACCAAGAAGAAGCCAATACCAAAAGAAACCGTCCCCTGCAATCAACATTACAAAGGTAAAATTAGTCATAATAATAATAAATCAATGAGAGCAATAGTGAGAAGAGAAAGGGAAACGAATTGTAGTTCTAACAAAGAGAAATAAACCTTAAAATTAGAACGTTTCATAAAGAACTGCAAAGATGACTGCAGTCCAATGGTTAATGTCACTCCTGAGAAGAAGAGGATCTGTTTGAGTGTAACAAAACAACATTAGGAAGGCCACAATTTCTGTAGGAAATTAAGAATAACAGAATAACCTGCCACAAAATAACACTTACATTTCCCATTGCAAGAAGTCCCTTGTCAAAGAAAAAAATTATGCCGAGAAATGAAAAAAATATTCCAAACCCCGTCAATCCGAGTCCAATTTCTGTTCAATCAAATTAGAGCAAGAAATGTTTTGATCAACCACTTGAAAATCTTCTCATGAAACAGATTAAGCACTACATCAATTAACCAGTCAAATATAGCTCATTCGAGTCTGAACAAAAATAACATCACATGACACTGAAAAAAAAAAAATCAAAGATGCAATATATTAATCTTAATATGGATTCAGAAAGCCATCCACACCCCAAGTACATATTCCACAACATAAGTGAAATGCACTCCTTATTTAGAACAATTCAACCCCAAAAAGTTCATTTGCAGAAAAGCACTCAATCAAGGAGCTTCAAACAAAAACAACGGTAGGAGAAATTGTGAGGAAGCGAACTTACTTTTCCGATCGTTCATTTCGAAGGACATCATCTTCGCGGATTCAGATTTAATCACAATGAGCTAGATTTGACGAGCAAAACTTTGAAAACCCTAAACTGCTGAAACAATTACAATAATCAATTAACAGTTGATAATTACCGAAAAGAAAAGAAAAAAATACTAAAATAAGGATACAGATTTAGCAGAAATAAAAGCGAGTTAACCGCTACAAGATCCACTTAACTACCTTGATTCGGTTCCCCGAAAATGAAATTTTAACAAAATGAACAGAAGCGAGAGAAAATCAAGTTTGGACTTGGAAGAGAAGCAAACAATTGGCATTCGCTCGATGACGTGATCTCAATCGAAAAAGGGAAATTACTGCTCAGTTTGTTAGAGGCGGACGAGTTGACTCATACAGGGCTGAGTTGCTCCACTCCACTCTTTTGCCATTTTGTGTGCAGATTAATTGGGCCGATGCCTCTGTAACTAATGGGCTTTTGCAACATCTTTTACGCTTAACAACGTTCTGTAACGTTTGATAAATTTTCTTTTTCTTATTTCAGAAAGAATGATTCTACTAATATACTACTTTCAGAACATCTGCCATTCAGATTTAAAATAGTGAAATGCAGCTAATTTAGGAGTAATTCATTTTCAATTATTTGCTCTAATTTTATAAAAAAAATTTAAAATAATACTCTTCTCAATTCTATAAACAAATTCATAATACTTACTATTTTTATTTGTCTCAAAAATAAGTTCAAGCCCTCAATTACATAGCAAAAACAATAAAGCAACTCCACAACATACTTTAACTAGTATAGAGCTCGTGCCGGGAATTTTATTATATATATATAAGATAATTTATAAATATAGCTAAAATATATATAAAGAAAAATAATAACTAATTAATTGAGTTGAATTTATATAGATTTATAAGACATGATGAGTATTTTAAAAATAAAAATAAATATTTATAATGATTTTTTAATTAAATATACTACAAACTATATAAGCAACCAATTATGTAGGCATTGATGAATTTCTTATCACTATATAATTCTGACTTCTAATCTATATTTCTGATTCTGACTTCTTATCATTGTCGAAAATATCAATATTTAAATTAAGTTAATGACTCAAAATTTTAAAACCCTTAACTAATTATATTAATATCAGGTTTTTCCCTACACTTACAAATACTTTCATAACTCAAATACTCACTCTTTTTTTTAGAAAATAATAATAAAATATTTTACTATTTGTCTCTACTACTTTTTGTGTAATCAAATCCGTTTTGTAGATGAATAATCCCAGGAAGTAATAATAAAATATATTCACTATTTATCTCTACTACATTTTGTGTAATCAAATTCATTTCTTAGACGAATAGTTTTTACAATATCTCTAATGGAACCACCAACCTCTAAAATAAATATGTTTCTAGGATTTCAATAATATTTTCATCAGCAATCTACCGTCTCTAAATTTCAAATATAATCATAGAAATCTCTAATTTTAATAATCAAATCCATATCAGTTGAATAATCTCAAAATAATTACCTTACATTTTTTCGTGAGCCGTAGAATATAATAATCTTCGGATTAGTATGGTAAATTAATGATCATAAACATAATATCCTTAACATTTGCAATAGATTAATTCATTAATTAGATAATTGATTAATTCCTTTATTGAATGAAAATAATTATGCATAAATAAGAAATATAGTAAAAAATAGGGTTAATTACAAAAAACCACAAACTTTACTGTTATTGCAAATTAATTCTCAATTTTAAGAAATTGCAAAAAAGAACATCACTTTTTAGTATTGTTGCAAAACGCACAAAATTTTTCAAAAAAAATTAACTCCATTTTTAGTTATCAATTGAATGTGTTTTGCAACAATACTTAAAGATAATGTTTTTTTTTTTGCAATCTCGTAAAAGTGGGAATTAATTGCGATACGATTTAAAAAAAAAATTCAATTAACCCTAAAAAAATATTGTAATTCCTTCAAGATTCTAGTAAAATAATTCGATCCTTAACTTAATTCATTAAATTATTGACTAAAATTAAATTAATCCAAATTAAATTATTGATTAATAAAATATCAATTAATTAAATTTGTTTAATTTCAATTTGATTGATGATGATTGAAAAAATAAATAAAATTAATCTAATATTTAACTACGCATTGTATGATTATTGAAATTCAATAATATAACTAATTGATCGATAATTAATACTTGATAATAAATATAATATTACTATATTGATTTTTGAATTAATATTATTATTAATACATTATTATTCATCACATATAAAATTAAAAATCAAAGCAACAATACATAATTTTAAATGAAATTTAATTGGGATATTATTAACTGCCCAAATCATGGATTTTTCTCTTTTACCCAGCTATAAAATATTAAATTGTGTAATAATTAGATTTAAATTCTAAATATTCATTCATTTATTATTTTATCATCAACCTATAAATAAATTTGTAATAATTTATTAATTAATATTGATTAAAATTTTTTAATAGGTTAAAGTATTAAATACATTATTTAACATTTTGAAATTTGTGAATTTCATCCACCATTTAAGTTTATAATTTGTTAAATTGCATTATAAAGATAGTTGGCATTTCACTATTTAATAATTTAACATGGGCTAATATTACTGTGCATCTGGGTGCACCCAAGGATATTGTGCATCCACTTTCAGATCATATACAATATAAACAAAACATATACAATTATGAACAAAAATGTATACAATTTGTTTGTTAGTTTTTTTGATAAAAAATTGAGTGTAAAAAAATATACAACTATTAAAAAATATGTATACACTATTGAATAAAAAGTTATACGCATATGAATGCTAGTTTTTTTAATGAAAAATTGAGTGTGAAAAAGTATACAATTATTAAGAAAATATATACAAAATAGAATAAAAAGTTGTACATATATAGTGCATCCTTGCAGTCGGGTGCACCTAATATCAACTTTTTAACATTTTTCTATCAATATTTAGATTAATTTACAATAAACCCTCTCTAAATATTAATTAATGATATTGAAATTGAGTAGTTTTGTAATTAAATATTAATTAATTATGATTGAAATGGAGTAGTTTTATAATTAAATATAGAATGATAGTAATTGAGAACTAATTAATAGTCATTAACAAATATGGAAACATAAATATATTTAATTTTAAGCCAATTCTTACATAACCTTAGTACTAAAGTTCTAGGTTAATTAAATATAAAAAATATTATTAAAAAATAAATTGTCTTCACATAGCAAGTCGATCTACGTTAAATATAAAAAAATATTACTAAAAAATAAATTGTCTTCACATAGCAAGCCACTGCTATCTATATATATTTTTAATTAAATATATGTGAATTGTAATTAATATATGATCTAAGTAAAACAATCTAAAATAAAATATTTAATAAACTAATTTTTTTAGTTTTTTAAATAAATTATACTCCTAATTCTTTTGTCCCATAAAATCCTTCACTCCTAAAAAAAATTAAATATCAATGCATCCAACAACTTTAAAAGTTACTTTAATTTCAAATTTGCCAATTTTTTAACACACATACCGTTACTTTATACTTTTTTATTATTTAAAAATATTATTTTTTTAAACAATGTGAAACAGTAGACGTGAAGCATTTTGTGGAACGAAAGAAGTAATTATTTTTTTAAAATTTATAAGCATTTGAATTGATGTAATCCTATTATACGAAATTTTAATTCAAAATTGGGTTAAATATTTAAAGAAATTAAACTAACACGTATATAAAAAATATACTTTTAAAATTTAATATGAAAATTTAATATTTTCCATATTATTATTATTTTTCCTTTGCCTTAAAATTATTTTCTCGATGTATTAAATAAAATGTCACCTAATACAATTACTTCATAATAATTTTAATTTTTTCAATCATTTTTCTCTAAAACAATAATATGAGTATAAAATTATAATTTAAATACTGAAAGATATTATAAAATTAATTTAATATAAAAATATTTTTTAATTTTTTAATTATTATTTTTTTTCGATTTAAAAGTGAGGTTTTAAAATGAGTATTACACTGATTGGTCAAAGCAATAATTTAGGAAACGGTAGACATGATGTGATCCATTTTTTTTTTTAAATAACAGGTAACAACCGTATAAAAGTTTGGGTAAAAGATGATGACATGATTTCCGTAGGTAATCCCGTACAACAAAATTTTAATTTATTCTAAATTTAATCCAAATTTTCTTAGCATTAATAATATCCCACAATTTAAAATACTACATCGGGCTCGTAACAAAGTACGCATTTCACTATTCCTGACATCAATTTCCTCTATTTAATAAAGAAAGTACACAATATGACTCATTACTTCCTCTAATATAATTACCCAACTTATCTATAATAATAATACTCCTTAATTTACGTTCAAAAAGCAAATAAAGACCCTAAAACCGTTCACGTGCAAACAGCAAACGCGTACCTTGTTATAGGACGGAGGGAGTATAAATTTTCATTTGTCTTCAATTCTCCACAAATTTTATTTAATTATTTCTAAATTAATTTATTAAATACATTATTTAACATATTAAAAAACTTTCTTCAAAAATTTTTGTGTTCATCAACCATTTACTTTTATTATTTATTAAATTGCATTACAAAGATAGTTTTTCATTTCACTATTCTTAATTTATTATTTCTCTATCAATTTTAAATTAATTTATAATAAAATGAGTAATTTTGTAATTATCATTAACAAATATGAAAACACGAATATTAATTTTATTAGGATTAATATTACAACAAAATTTTAGCTTATTCTAAATTTAATACAAATTATCTTAACACTACTAACATCCCACAGATTAAAATATAATTCTCCATTTGTCTTCTCTTCTTTGTTGGCTAACTCAATTTGTTTTCGATTCTCTGCAAATTTAGCCAATGCAGTAAAGTAAAATAAAAAATGATTTGAATGCAATAAAAATATTTGTATGATCATGTGTTTATATATACACATAGAAATAAATACTAATTGGGTGAGATTATTTAAGAAAATCATATTTCATTAAATATTTTATGAAAATTAGCTTATAGTGGATTAAAATTAGGTACACTGATTGATTAGCTTTAAATTCAATAATTAATAATTGAAGAAAACAAAAAAAAGAAAAGTTTAATCATAAAAAGTAGAAAAAAATCAAATTAATGTGAAAATTTAAAGAATGAAAAACGTAAGAAAAATAGTAGAGAATTAAAACAGTAAATGAGAGAAGGGAAAGTGCAAGGGGAAAAAGAATAAAATAAAAAGTACAAAAGTAAAAACCTAGCAAACAAAGTATATGAGGAAAATTAAACAATATTCAAGAAAAATGGGCAAAGATGCATTGTGCCTTTTAATAATTCAATGTATACAATAGAGCACTTTAATAAAGCAAACAAATATGAAGGTGAAATAATATGCAAATTTTCTCATTGAGTTGATCCACATAAATGGAAAAAGTAAAAACATTAGAGCCTCAATGTTTGATATCACTCCATTAAAAAGGATAAGACACAAAGACAATTTTAAGAAGGAGACTTCAACATTGATTTGAAATAAAATAGGAAAGTGTGTGTGATAGTCGAATATGTGAATGTGTAAATAACATCAAAAATTACACTGGTAAGTATACTACATGCACATGAAAAAAATTTCAAATTGGATAACATCATAACAATAATAATCTCTTGTGATTAGAATGTTTAAATCAATACAAAAAGGAATTGTCCAAATATTAGAATTAAATCAATACTTTCTCTCAGTCATATTCTACTTAGCAAATGATTACTTTTTTCGCAGCATAAAGTCACCCCCTCTTCTCCCATTCCAATTAGAATATCTGGAAGAAGAATAATAGGATAATGAATCAGTTTTAAGAAATTAAATTATTTTACAATAAAAAATAAAGGAAATGAAGCACCAACTCTAATAAGCGGAAATCAAATGATTTCCAATCAAGTAGAGTACCACACAAAACAAATTTCGCTTCGCCATAAACTCCTTAAATGATTACCAATTAAATTTCTCTTTGTCATAAGCAGCGATCTCAACCCGATCGAAATCGAAATCCATGATCTCTGATTGGAAATTCTCCTTCTTAAATCTAATGGAACACACAACGGCATAAGCATTCGACATCCAGAGGTTTTGCTATCACGGAGTTTTAAGGAAGAGAACATAACAGCGATTTTGAGTGAGAAAGAAAAAAAAGGATAGATTGGAGAGAGAAAGATCCAACTCATTAAGAAATTAAAAAGGAATTAATTAATGAAAGAGAAAAAAAAACGTCAGAAAAGAAACGCAAGAAAATATAAAAAAAAAAGGAAAAGATAAAAGGAATGTGCGATAGATTATCTCCAATTGTCATGTCATTAATAGAGATGTAAACGAATCAAGCCGCTCACAAACTATTCGAGACTCGATTCGAAAAAAATTCGTTCGAACTCGATTTTTGAGCCGAGCTTGATTTTTGAGCCGAACTCGAGTCCAAGGGTGTTTGGCTCGAAAGCTCGTGAACGTGTTCGTTTACAGGCTCGCGAACGTGTTCGTGAACATGTTCGTTTAAAAAAGCTCGTGAACATGTTCGTTTACAGACTCGCGAACATGTTTGTTTATAAAACTCGCAAACGTGTTCGATTATAGGCTCGTGAACGTGTTCGATAATAGGCTCGAATAGTGGTGAATATGCTTATTCTTCATATTATTACTCCATTATTATTATTGTTATTGTTATTATTTATTATAACATATTAATATGGTAATTTTAGAGTTTAAAATTTTTACATAAATAAATAAACTTATATATATATAATTTATAAGGGATATAAATTTATAATTTTAAAAATATAGTATACTTTAAATTGTAGAAAAATTTTAAGGTATGACAATGAAAATAATGAAATTATTAAAACGTAATAAATAAAAATAAAATTAAAAAGAGAATGCATGTTATTAATTCTAAATAATGAATTGAAAGTCATATTTATAAGGGTAGGTCTTGCGTGAGACCGTCTCACGTGAGATCATATTACACTTTTTTAAATCGTTATCACTTTCGCTATTAAATGTTATCACTTTCGCTATAAAATATTATCACTTTTTATTTATGCTATAATTGTTCATGAAATAACATTATCACTTTTTATTAATTTTAATATCATCTTTAAATATAAAAGTTATCACTTTCTAACCGTCTCGCGTAAGCCCTTATATGAGACGGTCTCACACAAGTCTTTGCCTATTTATAATGGGTTTAAAAATATAAATTTTTTATTTTCCATCTCTATATAAGATTTAATTTTGGGGTTATTCTGCAGTGTACCGGGTGCACCGGTGCACCTCTAGTTAATAAGTTAATAATAAGGGTGTGGGTAGTTTTTTTATAAAAGAAAATTAATTATATTATATTATTTAATGTTATGGATTAAATTTAAAATTAATCTGACGGTTAAGATCGTCTAGGTGCACTGGTGCACCCGGTGCACCATAGTTGGACTCTTAATTTTAATTTATTTATACTTAAATTTTGAATAAATATAGGCATTTATATATATTAAATTGTAACTAATAGTAATTAATAAAATTGTAAGTATTTTAAAATCGTCACCTCATTAATATATATATATATATATATATATATATATATATATATATATATATATATATATATATATATATAATTATATAGTAATTCTGAATTTCAATGAGCTGTTGTATATTCCTGTTTTTAATTATTAAAATAAAATATACGCATCCATTATGACAAAGTCTCTTGTGAGATGGATTATTTTTGAGATGTGTCGACCCATCACTAAAGTATGCTTATTGTATAGATAAATATGTTTAATGGTTGTTAAAGTATGTTTGATTATGTATTAAAATTAAAGTATGATTTTATCATGTTATAATATGATTTATTATTAACATCCTTTAACTACAAATAATCATACTTTATCTATACAATAAGCATACTTTAGTCGACCCGTCTCACCAATAACCCGTCTCACAAGAGAATATCACATTCATTATTTATATAAACATATATATTATTTGGAAAAAAAAAAAAAATTGCAGCAAGCATGGTGCTTCTACTCCATTTTGCCTAAATGTTGGAGGCACTCTTACAACATGTTTCACTACCCCCTCATCCATCTCATATTTATGTAAACATAAATAAACAAATAAATAAACATCATACCCTCATAATAAATAATAATTTCAATTTTAACATTTCATTTAAACTCATATAAGTATTTTATAATTTAATTATTATGTAAAAATAACAAACTATACCAAAAAATCAATAAAACAAGTAAAAAAAATATTCTCTCATTCTTAGACAAAGTCTATGTGAAACTGTTATTTACATGATACGATTATAAGACATGTTAAAATATATCTATTATTTAGATAAAATATGTTTAATACTCTCACAATATAGTCTCTCTTAATGTTAATATTCATTAAAAATAATAATAAGTGGGAATATTTTTGTACGCTTCATCCGCTCTCTCATCTTTTCTTCGCACATTTCTCTCCCTTATTTAATCTTATTTATTGTTATTGTCGTATCTCACCAAAAGTCTAAATCACTTGATTTTAAAATGAGAGGAACAATTGAAAATTTTGTTTGCGTAGATCAATAATTTAAAGAGGGAGGCTCTTATGTCTCGGGAATATAGTGTTCTTTTACAATTTTCGTGTTCCTTTGCAATTTAAACTCCCTAACAATAAATATGTTTAAATAAAATGTGAAGGGAGAGAGTTGTGTTCACATGGGGACACGGGGTGTCCCGGGAGCGCAAGAGTTTTTGCCTAATTTAAAATGACAAAATCTACTATCTACCTTTATATTCACTTTTTTTTATAATTATTAAATTAAATTATTTCTCTAAAAAAACCCTAATATCCACATTCTAAAGATTGAATAATATCCATCTGTTTCACAATAGTTTTGACATTTTTTTTACAATAAGCACTTAATACAATGAGTTGACTAATCACTAGTGAGTAATGACAAATACTATTTAATTTCCATTGATTACAATGTGAAATGATGAGAAAAAAGAAAAATAAGAATATAATAGAGATGCAATGAAGTGGTGTAAACAAGAATTGAATGGTGAAGACTAAAGCCCATCATCTTTTTCATCACAATCTTGAAACCTAATCCACATTCTTGATTTGCAAAGCTTCATCAACAAGTACCAAACCACAGCACCAACTGTCATAACACCACTCACCACCAGCACCTTCCAATTAGCCACCACCATTACATATATCAGGAATCCAGATGGAACCAAGCACATGATCAGCAGCCCAGGGTAAGGCAACGGCACCTTGTACGGCATGTTCGCCTCCGGTTTCTTCGCCCTCAGCCGAAGAAACGAGGCGAACTCCAGCAACATCCCAAGGCTGTACAGGAAGTTCACTGATGAGATTATATCTGAAAAGTTGAGGTAAGAAACAGCAAGAGCGATCAATGTCGAACCCAGGATTACCACCCAGGGCGTGTCGAACCATTCGGACCTGGATCCGAATACCCGGGGCACGGCTGGCCATGCCCGCCCACAATCTGGTATGCAACACTGCTTAACTGTATGAATCCCCAGTTATCAATCAGTTGGGCAGCCCCAGTTGCAGATAAGAGTGGGATTAAGTAAGCCAAACATGTAAGAATCCCAGCAGAAAACAATGCTTTGGGGAATGTTTCTTGAGGTTTGTCCACTTCACCTGCCAAAGTACTGACATTATCCCAGAAGTTCCAAAACAGAGTATTGAAGAACAATCTCCAGTCTTTTCTCACCCCCTTCTGTCCTAAGCTGATCCATCTACTAGCATGAATCTGAGGGATGGAAACTAAAGAAAGCACCAAGAATGGAGATAGAGAAACAACCCCTAAACAGACAGCAGTATAACCCACAACAGTTAAACCAGTGTAGTTCAAGAAAGACAGAAACAGAGTGGAGAACAGGACAGCGAGATACCTAGGATAGCCCGAATCGAAAATTGGGAAAACGAGTTTGAGATAATCTACACAGAGGATTGGTTAAGAGGCTAAGTTAATTACACCGGATAAGAGTTTCCATGACCCCATCATCGATCCGCACAAGGGTCCGAAGGCCTTGTGGGCCCATATGACGAAGCCCCCGTTGCCGGGAAAAGTGGTGGCTAGCTCCGCCGTCACGAGGCCTTCCGGGATGCTCCAAATAAATGGGAAGATCAAGAATCCTAGAATCGCGAACAGGGGGCCGGCAGCGCCGACGGCGGCTTCTTCGCCGTAAGGGCCGCCGGAGACTTCGAAGAATATGAGGAAAATGAGAGGGAGGAGAGCGAGTTTCTTGGAGGTTTTTGACGGCGGCGATTGTTTGGTCTTCGTCGGCGAGAAGCGGTGGGGATGGAGGAGAGTTGAATGATTGAGAGACACCCATATCGTTGGATGCTGAATATCTTCAGATTCCATTATTGATCTTTTGCTTTATAGAATCTGGAATTTTCACGGCAAGATCAATGAAAATTACTTTGATCGAATTACATCAACAGGAATTCAATAAACACTACACTCGAGTTCAAGTTTGTTTTTACAGTTATAAACGGTGAAATAAATGTAAATCTTTAATGTGAATTTTAAGAGTAATGATTATTTTATTTAATATAGTATAGTATAGTATATTATATTACTGTAGTGGTGAATTCTGTTTCTTTTTTAACTCATCGCTAATTTTTTTTTACTTTTTATTTATTCTTCCAACGTTATTCTCTTTTCAATTTTTATATTGTCCGTATTTCTTTTATCAACGTTTTTTTAAGTATGTTCTGCTCCTATATAAAGATAAAAAAGTTCATAACATTAAATATTTAAATTATATTATAAAAATATTATAATAATTATAAAATATAATTTTATTTAAATATTATTATCAAAATAAATTATGATTTCATTTTTCAAATCTCAATATTTAAGTAAATTTTTTATTTGCTTTCAATGATTATCTAATTCATTTTATATTTTAATTGGGGTTTGGTAAAATTAAATTACATAAATTTCATGTACCTTTTAAACACACCACATCCTACTATATGTGACACATATTACTCTGTATTATTAGATATGAATTTGATATAAAGTTATAAGTTACCTTACTTAAATTTCAAAACATAATTTACTAATTCAACTAATTCTAAATTCCAACTAATTCTAAATTCATCTTAAACTTAAAACAAGTACCACCTTAATGATTTCAAGGAATAGTACCACAAGTGACTATATTGTATAGAAGGGAAAGGAGTGGAATTGCGATAGGAGAGGAAAGGAGTGGACTACCTTCTCTTTGAAGCCATTTAAAAAAAAACTCTCACTTTCTCATTGTGGTTCTATTTTTTATTTTTCTCTTTTCAACACTTGTTCTTTTTTCTCTTTTACTCTCATTCTCAACATTTCTCTAACACTCAAGTCTCTTTTAAAATTTTATCTTCAATTTAGTTTTTTTTTTCATCATTCTCAACCCCTCCATCGATTCAAGTATTTAGGGATGTTAGTTTCGCGGGTTTTACTGGATACCCGACCCGACCAAATCCTAATGGGACGGTTTCGGGTATTTATAAATGGGTTTGGTAAAAGATAAAAATTACCATTAGGGTTCGGATTCACTCCCTCGGGTACCCGCTACCCGAACCCGGTTAGCAAGTCGGATAAGGGTAGCGGGTACCCGCATATACCCGTCCCAATTGATTCTTGTATGAATGTGTTATAGGGAGGATTCGAACCCTTGATCTCTTATTTAAAAAAGATATCTTCACCATTAATATACTAGTACTTCTTGTTACATATTTTAATATTAAAATAAATATACACATTATTAGTCACAATTCACAAATACAAAATCAAAACCCTAGATAAAATTCATTTTGTCATTCTCTCTCCACCCAAAAATTATTCACGTCGTGCAGCCGCGACTATGGAGATTGGAGAACCCTACCATCCAGTCCACCATGGGGCACGAGGTCTGATTTTCCCTTCTCCGACGCCACCTTCCTCCTCGTCGTTGATTCGTGGGCTGTTCTCTTCGATCTGGGTATGTCTATTTTCTTCTTGGCTTCTCGTCACCATCGTCATAATCTGAATCACTTTCGACTTCTTGGTAACTCTCTTTCTCACTCTATGACTCAAATTTATTGCATTGAACCTACTAAAAGGAACTAACTCTTTGTCCAGTATCCGCACACATGCGCACTCTGTCATTTCCCCCATCCCAGTCGAGGATCGACGATGTGTTGGTCTATTCATAATTTTGTAGGAATATTATAATGTTATATTTATTTGAATGTGTGGAGGTGTTGCGACATGGGTCACCGATGTGCAGTATCAACATGTAGTAAGTGAGTTGATTAGTCACATGAATGTGGGCTTTACAATGAATATTCTAGGAATCAAGTAATATTTCTCTTCATTGACTTGGGGATTCATCTTATATGTCCATTATTATTAGTTTTAATGTCCTAAGTATTATTTATCAGTAACAATGGAGTATTTAAAATGCCCACTAGTTGTCTATAAAAGCGGCATCTTATCTATCGAAAACTCGATGATGCTTCTATTCTATTTTTTTTTGGCATTATATATTTTATTATGTTCATTTTCAATATGATTTGGTTGACGTGTGAGTTGTAACCATCTTCTGTGATATACATAAATTAAGTTGTTAATGGAATTATTCCTCGAGAATGGTTTCTCCTAAATGTTTTTAACAAAATTGTTAAAGTTAATTTAGCAATATAGATGGTTTACAACATGGACCTCCTTTTCCTTCATGCAAAACACAAATAATGATATAGTATGCATATATATGTTTCTGAGGCTTTATTAATTTTTAAATATGTGGCATTGTTTAGATTTTTAAATGTCAACTCCAAATACAAGTGATTATGTTGATAGTTGCAAAGGTACTCAACCATGTGATAGCCCCCTTGATCAACCAATTACACAAAGTGTCCAAGCTCAACATTCATTAGATGCTCAAGAATCTGAACCAAACAATACTACTACGGACAATACTCCGAGGGAGAATGCAGTCAATCTTGGTCCAAGGAAAAGGAAGTTAACATCTGATGTTTGGGACCACTTCAAAAGAGTAGGAAATGATTATGCTATTTGTAACACTTGTAAAGCAGAACTTAAAGCTCCTAGTAAGAATGGGACAACGTCTTTGCGCAACCATATAGTTATTTGTGTATAGAAGGATAATCAAGACATTGTTAAAAGTTTAGGAAAACAAAAACAGCTTATGGTACAGAAAAATTTTGATGGCAAAGTGCAATTTGGAAATTTCACATTTGATCAAGAAAATCAAGAAAGGAGTTGGCGTGTGCTATAATCTTGCCTATCCTCTTTCAATTGTTGAGCATATTGGATTTAGGAAATTTAGTTCTAGCCTCTAGCCTCTTTTCAAGATGGTTTCTCGAAACACTATCAAAAAGGACATTTTTGCTATTTATAATAAAGAATTTGAGAAGTTGTATCAAGAGTTGGGGAATCTTCGTAGCCGAATAGCCATTACTACTGATATGTGGACGTCAAATCAAAAGAAATGCTATATGTCAATAACAGCTTACTTCATTGATAATTTTTTGGGTGCTACAAAGTCGAATCCTACGGTAAATTAAAAATTTATTATTTCACATTTATTATATTATTCACTTATTTATATTTTTATTATTACATTTGATTTCTTCTACTTCTAATAAGTCATGTTACATCATTTGAAACTTGTAGGTTTGTTTATGTGTCATCTCCTCACACAAAGGAAGAGCTTGCAAAGAACTTAATTGATAGTTTAACAAAGTGGAATATTGAGACCAAGATTTCTACCATTACTGTTGATAATTGTTCTTCTAATGATGATATGATTTCTATTATTGCTGAAAAATTATGTGGTGATCTTTTATATGGGGGGAAGATTTTGCATATGAGATGTGCTGCACATATTTTAAATCTTGTTGTAAAAGATGGGTTGACTGTAATTGAGAAAGCTCTTTCGAAAATTAGAGCTAGTGTGGCGTTTTGGTCATCTACACCTCAAAGGGTAGAAAAATTTGATGAAATGGCAAAGCAATTAAAGATTTCATGTGGTAAAAAATTATCTTTGGATTGTAAAACACGTTGGAACTCAACCTTTTTGATGCTACGGACAACAATTCCATACAAAATTGTCTTTCCTCGTTTGAAAATTAGGGAGAAGAGTTATGATGATGTGCCTTCCGATGAAGATTGGTTATTAGCTGAGGAAATTTGTGAAAAATTAGAAGTGTATTTCAATGCTATTGAGTTATTTTCTGAAAGAAGTTATCCAACTACCAATTGTTTCTTTAAAACAATGTGTCAGTTAAGATCTTCTATGGAAGAATGGATGTTTGTTGAGGATGAGACTATAAGAGATATGACTGTGAAAATGTCTGAAAAGTTTGATAAATATTGGAGTGTTGTGCATACTGTTCTTGCTGTTGTTCTGGTGTTGGATCCTAGATATAAGTTGAAGGTGGTGGAGTTTTGTTTTCCTCTCATATTTGGAGGCGAAAATGTTCAGAAAGAAGTTGATAGAGTTAAACAAACTTATTATGACTTGGTTAATGAGTATCAGTCTAAGTGTGTTAATTCTAAAAAAAAAAAAACAGCCTCAAAATCTAAAGTTCCAAATCTTTCCCAAGAGAGAAATATGCAAGATTTAATTGCATTTCTTAGTTCTTCATCAACTGGTGCATTGGTGAAAAGTGAGCTGGATTATTATCTTGATGAGCCGGTATTGCCTTGGGGTCAAGATTTTGATATTCTTAATTGGTGGAAGACGAACGGGATAAAATATCTTACATTACAGTTGATTGCTCGAGATTTTCTAGCAATAATATCAACTGTTGCATCTGAATCTGCATTTAGTACAAGAGGAAGAGTTGTCAGTCTCCATCGTAGTAGACTTAATCCTAATACATTGGAAGCATTAATGTGTTCTCAAAATTGGTTAGTGAAGGCCACAATTGAAGGTAATAATTTTAGTTGATTAGAGTCATTTAGTTTATAAATTATACTTTACTTTAGTTTTTAATTTCTCTCTTTTATGTAGACACTTGCTCGATAATTGAATCAAGCAACTTATGCACAAGTGAAGACGATGTTGATTGATCCTCCTTATGAGAGAGTAAGCTTATTAAGAAAACAACATATATTAGTTTATCTTAGATTTTGAAAGTATTCCTAAAATTTATTTAATTGTAATAGTTATTTTAATAATTGACAGGTTGGCATGCACATAGAGATGAAGACACTGAGCTCATCTAGCATGAGAAAAAAATTCTTTATTATTTTATTTTATTTGTATGTTATTTGAAGTTTGAATTGAAGATGTTGTGATATGTTAAAACTTGTTATGATTTTATTTTAAAACTTGTGATATTGTTTAAGGTTTAGACCAAGAATGTTTAATGTTGTAGGCACATTTATATTTGAGACTTGAAATTTAATATTCTAGGTTTTTAAAAAAAAAAACAGGTTTGACGGGTTTGGGTACTCGCGGGTAGGAACAATCGGGTACGGGACGGATACGGGTATAGCAAGTAGTATTTTAAACGGTTATGGGATGGATACGGGTTGTAATAAATTAATCGAATACGGTTTCGGGTACCCAAAAAAATGCGGGTACCCTACCCGTTGCCAACTCTACAAGTATTTCAATTCGATTCATACATGGTTTTATATTGATTTCAAATTCGATTTGGTTTTATTCAGAATTGAAACGATCATTGTACATCCCCTAATAGTAATTCTCTATTGTACTAACTTGTTTTTATTTTCTACCAGAGGAACACACTAGTTTTTGTTTTCTTAAACTATGGAGTATACTCTAGGTTTAATTTAATTCAAGACGGAGCGCATTTGCAAATCAAATCTAAACTACCAAAGATTTATGATCCATTTTTTAATTAATTAAAAAATAATAAAGTATTATGCAGTGTTGTTGGAATCGGATCGGACCGGCCAGTTCGATCGGGAACCGATCCGGTATCCGGTCCAACTACACCCTAGCAACCACTTTTGAGGGAAAACCGGTCAAAATCAGTCAGAACCGGTAAAACCGGATGAACCGGTAATCGTCGGTTTTTACTTTTTATTTTATTTTTAAATTACAACCTGTTGACCCATTTTTAAATTTTGACTCAATTTCAAAATTCTAAATTTCTAAGATGTTGTCTTGCTTAGTTTATTTTGTTGTGTTAGATTATGCATTGGTTGGTATTCAAGATTCTAAGTCCTAAGTATTTATGTTGGATGGTGAATGGTATTTCACCATTTTGTTATTTGTTTGTCACTTTGTTGTCTATTTTTTTATGCTTACAGGTGTCTGCTGCTTATATATAATGCATTTTTTATTTTTGATTGTGAAAATGCTATTAGTATTGATGTAGATGATGATTTTTCTTTATAAGTGATGAATTTCATATAAATTAAAATGTTAAATAATTAATATATTAATGTAAATAGTAAAATTATATATAAAATAATTTATACAATTGAGTACAAGTCAACACCCATCCACATTCGATGGCGGTGGTCACTCCTCATCAACCACCCTATTGAACTTGAACCAGCCTTTGGACTTGCACAGTTTCATCAAACCAAAGAAGGCCATTCCACCAACCGTCATACACCCACTGACCCAATACACAGTGGGAGTGGCTATAACCATTATATAGACAAGAAAAGCAGATGGGATCAAACACATTATTACCAGAAATGCGTATCCAAGTGGCACCTTGTAAGGCCTCTTCAGCAATGGAAACTTCCACCTCAGGTAAAGAAACGCCGCGAACTCCAGCAGCATCCCCAAACTGTACAAGAAATTTGCACACGAAACTATGTCCGTATAGCTCATGTAAGAAACCCCGACTGCAATCACTGTGGACGCCAGGATGCCAATCCATGGCGTGTCGAACCATTTGGATCTCAAACCGAATACCTTTGGTAGAAGGGCCAGATCCGCCATTCCAAGAACTTGGTACGCGCTGCTGCTGAGTTGGGCTTCGAACAGCCCCACTGATGACAGGACAGCTCCGATTTCGATCCATATTTTCAGCCAGTTGCCGGAGATGGTTCTGGCGGCGTCCGCCATGAATCCGGTCTCCCATAGCTCCTGATCGAGTTCGACAGCTCCTGTGACTGCTACGAGAGGGATTATGTAGCCGAAGCAGGTTAGAATTACAGAGAAAAACAGGGCTAGTGGGAAGGTTCTAGAAGGGTTGTCAACTTCTCCAGCCATGGTGCTGATGCTGTCCCAGAAATTCAGATTCCAAAACAGAGTGTTGAAGAATAAATTCCAGTCCCTTTTCACCCCCTTCTCACCTAAACTGGTCCATCTATGGGGGTGGATCTGGGGCAGGGCAAATCCAGACATTACGAGGAAGGGGGAGAGAGAGACCACCCCTAGCAGGACTGCGACATACCCAACAATGGCTAAACCGGTGTAATTGAGGAAGGCCAGCAGCAGAGTTGAAATCAGGATTGCCAGCTGCCGAGGTAATCCAGATGAAAAAATGGGGAAAACCCTCTTGAGATAATCGATACACAGAGCGGGAAAAGCAGCGATGTTGATTACGCCGCTGAGGAATTTCCATGTCCCCATGAGAGCGCCGAAGAATGGGCCGAAGGCTTTGTCGGCCCAAATCACGAATCCGCCGTTGCCGGGGAATGCAGTGGAGAGCTCCGCCGTGATCAGGGCTTCCGGTATGCTCCATATGAAGGGGAAAATGAGGAATCCGAGGATGGCTAATAGAGGGCCGGCGGCTTTCACGGCCGGCTCCTCGCCGTAGGGACCGCCGGCGACTTCGAAGTAGATGAGGAAGATGAGGGGGATGAGGGTGAGCTTCTTGGCCTTGGAGGCGGCAGTGGTGGTTGTGGGGAGCTGCTCCGGCGGCGGCGTGGACATAGTGAATGATTTTTTTCCTTGTTATGGGTTGGTTTGCGAATCTGAAAATAGAAAAAACAATTAACTGTTGAAGAATGAAGATTCGATTTGCATAATATTGCTACTCCAAATATGGACCACATATTACTTATGTGACTCCAGTATGGTATACACCATTTTTTCCACAAGAAAAATCAATGATAATTAATGTCGTAAATAATTATAAAAGAATCTCATACATATCAACGAGATTTAATAATGGAGTTTGAATACACCTTTTACTTCTTTACATGTATCAATATTGGACTTCTTTACATATTCTTTCGGTATAAATTATTAAGAGTGAGATTCATGTGCATCCGGAAGCACGGAGCACATTCCATGGGCCTTTGCAATTTTTTAAACCTTCTACCAATACATATGTTTAAATAGAATTGGAGGGGAGAGTTGTGTTCACATGGAAACACTGAGAGCAATGGACACCCCCAAACATTACTATAGTTTCATCTCTGAAATATTTACATTTTGTAATTATAATTTGTTCTACTTTTTCTTTTGGTCAAGTGATATAGGACCCCACACACTAAAACTAATACTTCTTAAATTTCTACCATTACCCATTAAAATTTTATTATACTCTCGTGTTTTATCTTAACACGAGAAATAAGAATTTCTCATCCAATTAAAATTAAAGTTAGAGGCAAAAGATAAAAGTATTGATTATATTATTTAATCTATATGCTTTTAGCTTAATATAAGTAAGGGAAGAAGTCGAACCAAATTGGAAAAAAAAAAGTATATTCCAAATTAGATAAACCAAAATAACCAAGTATTGCAAGTATTAAATAAGAAATTAATTAGACTCAACATGAAATTTGGATGGGTAATTTTATTCTATACGCATAATAATGGGCTTTAGACAATTTGAATTGGGCTAATGGCCCAAATGGACAATGATTTTAGAAAAAGTTTGTGTAATGATCCAAATTTAGAATTGAAAAAATCATTACTTTTATTAGATTTGCGTTTGCCGGGGGAGTATTGCTTGAAAGGCAATTATCCTAACCCTTAGACTACAAACGCTTGCTGTGATAGAATTTTGATAATAATTTAAAAATAGTCTATTACTCTCTAGTACACCTAATAATATATTCAATTTTTCTCCTTCTGATGCAGATCATCTTAGCTAATCACTTATCTATCTAATTGTATTGAAGTGATCAATAAAAGAATGCCCTATATAGAACCTCTTAGAAAGATAAAATTTGTGTATTTCATTATTTTTGAAACTATTGTACACTTACAATGTCAAGAGTATATATAGAGAATTTTAGAAACAATTACAACCACCTAACAAATATAAAATGAGAATACGTATCAAAGCAACATTTTGGAAGCTTCTGATATTTCAACACTATAATCTACTGTGGATGTAGATCCTTAGTTTTTGAACCACTTAAAAATTTTGAGTGTTTTTTCTATACTTTTTTCAGTTTGCTTGATTTCTTTCCATTTCATCAAAGGTGAATGAGTGTTGAGTGGATTCTTGATTCGTTTGAGTGATTGAGAGGTGCACTCTAGAGTGTCTGAATTCATACCTTATTAAGAACCAATATTCATTAATCAATTATTAGTGCTGATTTTTTTTTTCTCTCATAATTTCGAGAATTCAAAGGCAAGCAAGCTAGTTATTGTTTCTTGTCCAAGCAATATGTAATTTTTAATCGATTATAATAAATAATTTTTTAATTTATTTATAATTAATAGTTGAAAACTCTGCCTTTGTTTCCAATAATAAATAAGAGTACACATATAATATGCTTGAAAAATGAAAATACAAAATTCACAAAATTGTAGAGTTTCCCTTTTAATTAGCACGTTTACTTTTTAAATGAGGATTGCTCTTTAATTAGTAGTCAAAAATAAGTAGTAGTATTTTCCAATTTAATCGTGATTTCTTTTTAAAAATTTTAATTTTTGAAACAAGTCAATAATATTCGTGAAAAAATTATGGGCATACTAATTTTTAAATGTATTTAGCATTTAATAGAAAATGATTGTTATTTTTTAATCTTATTTAATTTATAACAAACATTTCGTAACTCGACTCAATAAGAGTTTGTTCACGTGTGTCTGATCAATCAAATAAAAACTAATGAGAACCCATTTAAGCTTGTTTTATTAACAAACAAAGCTTGAACATTACGTAATTTATTTATTAAAAGCTTGTGAACATTCAGTGTTATTAACATGTTCGTAAATAAGTCCGTTAATATGAGCTCGATTAATATAGTATAATATTACATTATATTATATTTATTATTATTCATAATAAAAATATTTTATATTAATTTACATAAATATAATAATAATTTATATTTTTAAATTTAAATATACCATTTTAAATTTTTTTAATATCTTTAATATATAATTAAAAGTTTTTTTTTTCCTTATGTGTAAGCCTACTCATGAAGAAAAACTAACGTGTGTTAATTTTATTTAATTTAATTTTTAATTATTCATTTAATTTAAATTAAATTAATTTAATCATTTTAAAATAATATATTTACAAATCAACAATTAAAAGATAAAATTTTAAAATATTTTAT
The DNA here is from genome assembly GCA_023678885.1 of Pogostemon cablin. Classification (NCBI taxonomy): domain Eukaryota; kingdom Viridiplantae; phylum Streptophyta; class Magnoliopsida; order Lamiales; family Lamiaceae; genus Pogostemon; species Pogostemon cablin. Next base: position 20,402,292 of record CM042986.1, on the reverse strand, counting down.
ATTTATCTTAAAAGGATATTCCCTTGAGTAAAAGTAAACAACTCTACAAATCAAATATCAATATGAACACTCCAAATACATTCTTTATCTTTTAAGAAAAACACTCCTAAAATGACCATTATACTCCTCCACCAAAATTAAAATGCTCACTCTGTCTACTTTCAAGGGTATCATTTTTTTATTTAGGGCGTTCGTTCCTAATGATCTCATTTCTTTTTTTATACATATGGGACCTACACGCGCCCACTAATATAACTAAAAAATGGGATCCACACCTCCACTAATACAACTACCCATTACACATTAAATAATAATGTTCCTTAATCCACGTGCAAAAAGTAAATGACACCTTTAAAGGCGGACGGAGGGAGTATTTTTAAGTACTCACCCACTGCCGCCGATCTCCGCCAGCCACCATGAACCGCCGCCGCTGACCGCCGGTCGCCGCCTGTCCACCGAAACCTACATTGGACAGACCCGTATGGGTAACCTATACCGGAACCTACATTGGATGGATCCGTGGGGTGACTGATGAGTGATATTTCACCTAGATTTTAGTGTTTTTTTATATCTATTTTTGCAGTATTTTATCCAAATTATGTACTATTTGGTTGTGTTTTGTGTGTGTTTATGGAAATGTGTGAGAATGAGTTTAAACGTATGAAAAAACAGGTGAAAACGGAGCAAAAAAGGAGATGAAATTGAAGATCCAAGAAAGGCGTTAAAACTCGGTCTAATTTCTGTAAATTCGGTCGAGTTTCTCCTACAGTAGTGATCCAAAAAGATGACATAAAAACTCGGTCGAGTTTCTCTTACTACATTGAGCTCGAAGATATTGCATAAAAACTCGATCGAGTTTCTCTTACAGACATATTTGGAAACAGGGGAAAAATCACGAAAACTCGACCGAATTTGAGAAACTTGGTCTAGTTTTTGGGCAAAATGCCAGCTGTCAAATGTGATTTCCAGGTTTTTCAAGGGGTATATATACCCCCAATTTCAACATTCCAAAAGAGATTCGAAGGGTTTCACCCCTGCACCTATATCACACACCATTTCCTCAATTTTACATAATCATCTTCATCCATTCTTCATCAATTCCATCTACCATCATCCAACCATCAAAATCACCATCCATTTGAGGAAAAGAAGCAAGGAAGAGAGGAGAATTGCAAAGGGAAGAAGAAGATCACCATTGGAGCCATCCAATGGAGTTTTCATCTACACTTTGTATTGAAACATTATTGTTTATCATATTTTGTAAGGATTTTAATGTCTATGTTGATTTCCTTTTTAATATGGTAGACTAATCACCCTTGTGAGATTAGCAACATGATAGTTTTTGGATAATTTTGGGATTTGTGTATTAAAATTTATATGTTGATTGGGTTAATTGATTTCCTATCATTGATGCTTTATATCTTGATGTTTATGATGATTTGTGTGGTTTGTTGTTTTAAACATGTGATTAGATTGAGAAGTCAATTGCATATTTAGGATAATTAATTGAATAATTTTGTCATACACCTCATGTGCATTATAAATTGTAAAGAGATTAAGAAATCCTTTAGGATTTAGAACCCTTTGATAGGACATCCGATTGGTTTGATCGAGAGGTTGATTAATCGTGTGAAGGGACTCTTATTTCAAGCTTAGTACCTAGTTAAAATTGTTTGTGTGAGAACCAATCCTTTGAGCTAATTGAGATTTATATCATATCCATCTCGAGAGGGAGTTTAGGTGAACTTAGTGTTGACCCTTAATCTTATACCCATTATTCATATGAATTTGATGCATTCATCTTAGGATTTCCACTTCTTAATTGTTGTTAATCTCACTTTTATTTAACTTGGAAAACCACCCCTCATCTATCTATCTTGTTTGTTGATCATTGCTTAGGGATGTAAATGAGCCGAGCCGAACATCTCTGAGCTCGAGCTCGGCTCGCATGTTTATTTCTGGGGCTCGAGCTCGACTCGAACTCGATTCAAACTTTATTTTCCAGGCTCGAGCTCGGCTCGTAAGTGAAATAAATAGCTCGCGAACAGTTCGCGAGCTCGGCTCGAAATATTTTCATCTGAATAAATAAAATCGAGCTCGAGCACGAGTTTGGTTCGATAAAATCTCGCCAAAAGTTTGAGCTCGGGCTTGTTCGGGCTCGAAAACGAAAATTATATATTTTTAGCTTTTTTTAAATCAACAATAAATCAACATAAAATTCTTACATAACCAACTACAAAATATAATTAAAACATAATACATACTTCAAATAAATCATCTCTACTTGATGAAGGACAAAAAAGAAGGACTGGGCCGGATGGCAGCATACAAAATAACTAAAAACATCAATTTCAAACCTAAGCAGTTTCAATTCAAGTCTAGAATCATAAACTCAAACTACACTCATCCATCAAAGTGGATATAATTAGTAATTCAGAACTGAAACATATAATCTTAGAAGGGCGAATCATGAAATAAAATCAAGAATAAACATGTCTCTCACTTGAGCCAACATCCTATTTACTTCCAGCTACAATTGATAGCGCCAAACAACAAAAGAAAAGCATAGAGGGGAAACATGTCTCTCGCAGTTAAATCAAATAAGATTTGAAAATCAAAAAAATGTTAACAGTAGTGCAGTAGGCACCTGAAATTGGCGACCACCACAAATTGGCGATAGGAAGAGCGACAGGAGAAATTATGGCTTCTAACTTTGCTGGAAATGAGAAATGGCGGAAAAGTGAAAAGTGGAATTGGGAACAAGGGGGAAATGGGTTTATGTCTATATTGTTCTTTAATTTCAATTTTAATTTTACTTCAAATATTAATATTATTTTGAGTATTATATATAAGGTTTACACGTGTAGTTCAAATAAGATGTAGTTCAAATATTAGTATAATTTCTTTAATTTCAATCTCAAACCTTATTTTATTTTATTTTATTTTATTATATATTAATTATTTATAACAAATAGAATAAGTTTTAATTATTTATAAAAATACTTATATGGTAATTTAAATTTTATTTTTATATAATACTAATATGGGTAGATGAGACCGTCTCACATAAGACTATTTTATATTTTTTAAAATATTTATTAATTTCGCTATAAAACGTCATCATTTTCGCTATAATGTTATCATTTTTCATTTATACTATAAATAAATTATTCATGAAATAACATTATCACTTTTTTATTAATTTAGTATGACTTCTCAGTATGAAAATTAATACTTTCTGACAGTCTCACGTAAGTTCTTATGTGAGACGGTCTCACCAAAGTCTTTGCCTAATAATATTTCTTTTATATTACAATAATCAGTAAAATTATGAATTATCTAAAAATTAAGACAAAGTCACTTGTGAAATGGTATTTATGTGAGACGGATCGATCCACTGTTATAGTATGTCTATTATATAGTATATAATATGCTAATTCGTAGTTAAAGTATAATTTTTCGTAGAGTACGATGAACTATGGCATGTTATATTTCTTAACCACAATATTGTTGTAGTGATTCATGATTGTATTTTATTTTATTTTTGTTATTGAATAAAATATTTAAGTAGACAATATTAGTTATTACAAAGTAGATGATTGAAGATTAATATATTATGTAGTAAATATAATTTTTAAATTAATATTTATTCTACTATGCTAAATGCCAAAATAAATAGACAAGACTATATAAAAATTGTATAATGACTTCGAAACTAAAAAATAAATTTTAATATATTAAGTGAACATAAATAGTTTATGTCTTATTATACCTTTAGAATTTAATATATATATATATATATATATTATATATATATTATTATTAATAAAATTTGATAATAACTCTAGATATAAACTATTTAAGAGCATTATATTCTCATAACATTTAAATAGTAGTAATAGACTTGAAGGATTGAGTTAGACCGTCTCGCAAGTTGTGAATAATAATTTTTTTTGTTAATAAAAAACAGTATATAGAGTTATTAACTTATTATCAATTATTATTAATTATAAGAAGTATTTATTATTAATTAAAATAAATTTTAATAATATAAAGAAGTTTTTTTTTTAAATTAACATTTATAAGTATATATGTATATGGAGTATATATTTACTTTAAAATTTGAATGCATCTTTATGTTATCCCATTAACTATACTAATAATTATATTAAATAAAAAAAAGGGAAATACGAATATATGGGTGTATAATAAATTCGAAATTTTATCTTCTAAGTTCTAAATAAAATTATATTAAAATATAAATAAATAATTATAATACATTTATTTGTTTATAAATTAAGATTTTAGAACTTGCTCGCACCCGCGTAATACATACGCGGAATATTATAGATATATATTGATGAGGCGTTGACTTTAAATTTATTTATAATTTTATTAATTACTATTAATATTAGTTTAAATTTAATGTATATAAATACATATATTTATTTAAGATTTAAATATAAATAAATCAAATTAAATCTTATATAGAGATATGAAAGAAAATAAAACATTTATATCTTTAAACCCATTATAAATATAACTTTCAATTGATCTAGAATTAATAACATTGGTTTTTTTAAATTTATTTTTAATAATTATGTTACAATAATTTCATTATTTTCATTGTCATACTTCCTTTAATTTAAAGTATACTATATTTTTAAAATTATAAATTTATATTCCTTATAAATATAAATTTGTATTTGTACAAGTAATATATAGTACTCACTAGTAATTTTTTATTTATGTAAAGTTTGTTAAACTCTAAAATTGTCATATTTAAAATAACTTATATTAAATAATAATAATAATAAAAGGAGTAATAATATTAATTAATGAATTAACTCACATACTTACCAGTATTATATCCTAGTGACAACACTATTTGAACTTATAAACAAACATGTTTACGATCTTTATAAACGAACATGTTCGTGAGCTTGTAAAACGAACATGATCACGAACATGTTCTCGAGCCTATAAACGAACATGTTCGTGAGCATGTAAAACGAACATGCTCTCGAACATGTTCTCGAGCCTGTAAAACGAACATGTTCGTGAGCATGTAAACGAACATGTTCGCAAGCCTTTCAACGAACACGTTTGCGAACATGTTCGCGAGCCTGCAAAACGAACATGTTCGCGAGCTTTCGAGCCAAACACATCCGGGCTCGAGTTCGGCTCTAAAAAATAATCGAGCTCGGCTCGGTTCTGCTCGGCTCGTTTTTTTTCACGAACGAACTCGAACGAATTTTTTTTCGAATTGAGTCCCGAATAGCTTGCGAGCGGCTTGGTTCTTTTACATCCCTATCATTGCTTGCTTGCTTGCTTTGATTGATTTTATTTACTTGTTTAAACAACCTCTATTGATGATTCGTCTCTATAAAATTACAAGAAACGTGATATCACTTAAGCTCTAGTATATTCCTCCATGTGGTTCGATAAATTCTTGAATTGGTCATTCCAAATAGACATGCACGGCGGTTCGGGACCACCGGTTCCAATTTTAGGAAATATGGAATCGGAACCGAACCGAGGGTAGGCCGGTTTCGGTTCCGGTTTGGAACCGCCGGTTCCGATTTTCTCTTTTTTTTAGCCTTTAACCGTAAAAAAAAGAAAAAATAAAAAAATCGCCGGTTTGGAACCGGAACCGGCGATTCCAGTTTCACAAAATGAGGAATTGGAATCGAACCGGAATATATCCGGTTTCGATTCCGTTTTGGCCGGTTTCGATTCCGGTAGGACCCGCCGATTCCCGGTTCGGAATCGCTGGTTCCGATTAAAATGTGCATGTCTAATCCCAAATTCAAAATATGACTAATCAGTGACCTACATCGGAACCTACATCGGACGGATCCGTATGGGTGGCCTACACCAGAACCAATGAGACATTGGATATTAGGTTTGAATAATAGTGGCAAAAGAATAAAAAAAAGTTTAAAAGAGATATGAAAAAAAAAGTGTTGGTATTAGTATTGAATATTGTTTCTTTTTTTAATTCTCCCATATTCTTTTATATTTATCTTTAAAAAGTAATTTATTTAAAAGATTATTTTTTAATTATATTTTTAAAATTATAATTGTAGTTACTATGTGATGATCTGTGCTAGTGTATGAATAATAATATAATATATTTACGAATGAAATGTTCTCTTGTTGTTTATGAACAAAAGTATTTATAAGTTTGTGAAAAGGTGTTTACAAACATGTTATTAAATATGTTCATGAATAAGTTCATGAACACAAACGAGCCTTAACAAAAAGCATTTGTTCGAGCTCGAACTCTATAATTTTTTTTATGACAAGCTCGAGCTCTGAAACGAGCTCGATTATTTTTTAATAAACGAGACTTAAATAAACCAAGGTTCAACTCGACTCGACTCGATTACACCCTAACGACGGGTTATATGGTAATGGTTCTCATAATTTATATTTTATGATTTATTCTACCACTAAAATTATATGAATTATCCAAATACTGAAATATAATTTAAACATAACTAGCTTATTCAAATTTTAGAATATAATTATCTTTTCAAATATTATTGGTGTTAGAATATAATTATCTTTTTAAATATTATAGGTGGAAATTATAATATGTGCTTAATACATGCTCATGCTCAATATAAAAAAAAATAATAAAAGAAATTAAGTATAAAAAAAAATTTAGGGATTAAAAATTGTAGGTATAAAAAGAGAAAAAGAGAAGGAGCCCCTAAAAATATTGGTTTCATCGCGTATTAAGCAGAAACGCTAACTTGCAGCACCATAAATACGTGGACTCATATTTGGAGAGAAAAACAATTAAGACTTTTTTAGAGAGAGAGAGAGAAAGAGAAACAGAGAGAAGAGAGAGAAACACCAAAATTCAACAGCGACGCACTAGAAGATATTTACGCCTCCGATCGCACATCCTCTGCCCAAAATTAGGGTTTCTCTATCTTTACCTCCATTATATTGTATGTTCCTAATCACTCACAAACACACACTTTCTTGCTATGTATGTATCTCAATGTTTCTACTTACCTGACCTCTATATCGAACTATTTCCGTGACCTCCTGATTGTGTTTCAGGGAATTCATTTTGTTTTAAATTTTTTGGTGGAATTCTGCATTTTATGTGGATTTTTTGTTATGTTTCTTCAAATTGAGTAGATGGGTGGAATTGGTTTTTCCCCCCAATGTTCATGTGATTGCTCATGTCTTCGCTGTTTTCTGCTCGGGGAATTTTTTTCCCTTTTTTTTTAGATAAGTTTTATCGTCTGAAATATGTGGTGGGTGTACTTTTGAACGTTTGATGGTGAGAATTTTGGGATTTTTTTGTTGCATATGCAGCTTTGAGAAGGTTCTCTGCCTTCAGAAAAAGTCTTTGGTGTTGGAGCAATTTCTAATCCTCTTGGATTTTTGGACTTTTGATAAGGGAGAGAAGGAATTTGTGTTTTTTTTAGGATGCCTACAGCGTGGTCTGATTCAGTTGAGAAAGCTCCTGTCGGTGGTGGAATGGCAGCCTCTACTGCTTCTCGATCAACATATGTTCCACCTCATCTTAGGAATAGGCCTCCTTCTGCAGACCCTCCCTCAGCTCCAGTTTCTTATGCTGGTACCATATCGGGAAATGATCCTTACGGACATGGTGGTATGGGTGTAGGTGGCATTCAGTCAGTTGGTCCCAGGAAGGATAGAAGTGTCGGTGGTGTTAGCCGTGGGGGCGGTAGTGGTTGGAATAATAGAACCGGTGGTTGGGAGCGTGGGAGGGAAAGAGAGGCTAATCCATTTGAAGATGATGTCGATTCAGAACCAGCATTTGGGGCACAGGAAAATACAGGTATCAACTTTGATGCTTATGATGATATTCCTGTGGAGACAAGTGGTAAAGATGTTCCCCCTCCTGTGAATTCTTTTGCCGAGATTGATTTGGGTGAAGCTTTAAATTTAAATATTAAGAGGTGCAAGTATGTGAAGCCTACACCTGTGCAACGGCATGCCATACCAATATCACTCACTGGGAGAGATATGATGGCATGTGCTCAGACGGGGTCTGGAAAAACTGCTGCGTTCTGTTTCCCAATTATTAGTGGAATCATGAAAAGCAGTCAATCTGGTCAGAGGCAACCACGAATGCCACGCACGGCATTCCCGCTTGCTCTTATTTTGTCTCCAACTAGGGAGCTTTCCGTCCAAGTGAGTCTCTGAAAAACTATTTCTATGTGTTCTTTTGCATTTATTTTAATCACCTGTTTCAATCCCATACGGATCTTTCATTACAGATTCATGAGGAAGCCAGGAAATTTGCATATCAAACTGGTGTCAGGGTGGTAGTTGCTTATGGTGGTGCACCGATTAATCAACAGGTCTCATTCTTTTAATTCTTTGTTGGTTGTTTCAGTGGATTCTATTCTTGATGCAATCCCTTTGTTATGCAGTTGAAGCCTTTCTCTCTCTGTTATTCATGTATATGTTCTGATTTTTGCAATATGAGAATTTACCTAGTAGGGTTGCATCTGTTTTACTGATTATATTCTTGGTTGAGCATTTCTACATTTACTTGCTAATTTTCTTCCATGTAGTTGACTGAAATTCAGATTTGCCAGTCACATTAAGCAATATTTTTCTTGTACTAGATCTGCTTCATTTTCTTGTTTTAATTCTGTGATTCATGAATCCTGGGCAGCTTCGGGATCTTGAAAGGGGTGTTGACATACTTGTTGCAACTCCTGGACGATTAGTTGATTTGCTGGAAAGAGCACGAGTCTCATTGCAAATGATTCAGTATTTAGCCCTAGATGAAGCAGATAGAATGTTAGACATGGGATTTGAACCTCAAATAAGGAGAATTGTGCAACAGATGGACATGCCTCCACCTGGTGTACGACAAACATTGCTATTCAGTGCAACATTTCCGAAGGAGATTCAGGTTTCTTTCTATTTCCGTCGACAGGATTATTTAATTTTCCTCCCTTGACCCTCTCTGTTTGACTTTCCCTGTTATATTAGTTATCAGAGAACTTGTTTCCTAATTTTATCCCTATTATAATTTCTATTCTGCAAATCTCACTTGACATGCAGAGGCTAGCGGCTGATTTTCTATCAAATTACGTGTTCCTGGCTGTTGGAAGAGTTGGTTCCAGTACTGACTTGATTGTTCAAAGAGTTGAATATGTGCTTGAGACTGACAAAAGAAGTCACCTGATGGACCTCCTGCATGCGCAGAGAGCAAATGGTGTTCAGGCCAAGGTAAAGACCCAGATATGTTGGTTTGAGTTTTCACCAGCTATAATTTTTGTCCATGTACTTGATTGAGTTATTTCATTTAATATGGATAAAAGTTGATTGCTACTCTATGTGAATTGTTGTTTCTGATTTTGTTGATGGCATGCCTCTTGAATTTTTTTTTTTTTTTTTTAAATTGTTATGTATGGTATTTTATTTGGATCAGATCAGTAATCTTGGTTTTTGTCATCTGATGTGCAGCAAGCCCTTACGTTGGTTTTTGTTGAGACAAAGAAGGGTGCTGATGCTCTTGAAAACTGGCTTTGTAAAAGTGGCTTCCCTGCCACTTCTATTCATGGTGACAGGACACAACAGGTCTTTCTTTTATCTTATCTAGCTAGGACTGAAGCTTCTGAATTGTTCTCTTGATGTTTAAATTTGATGCTTGCCTGCAGTAAATGAATTTGGGGGAGTCTACTGTCCAATTAAAAAATTGAAATGTCCTTGCCTGTAATCTTTTCTTAGGATTATTCCTACACTTATTCCAGGTTATTTAACCACGATTATATGTAAAATTGGTAGTGTCTGGTAAATTGTAAAATAACTAGCTCCTCTAATGGGTTATTGATAAAATTATTTATTTAAAAGGAACTCCCTTATAGATAGTAAATCACATTAAGGCTAACGGGGCAGTATGGTATGGAGTTTCAGGTGTTGCAAAATTTAGAGCCAGAACCTCATCTTTCAAGAAGAATTCTCATTAACCAGTGTTTCTTCATAGTTAATATTTATCATATCGTTTTTTTTTTTTCTGTGGGATCTGAGCTAGAGTATCACCTTGAAGGAATTTGGAGACTGAACAAAGGAGAGGACCCAGCTCAACCCTACCATCCAAGCCGTTCCACTTTATTTTTTCCAATATTATGATATTAAACGTCACTCGAGTTGGCAAATTCATGTTTTCATATTTCAAATTCAGTTATTTTATTTATTTTCTGCAGGAGCGAGAATACGCACTGAGGTCCTTTAAAACTGGAAAAACTCCAATTCTTGTGGCAACAGATGTCGCCGCACGTGGGCTTGACATCCCTCATGTTGCACATGTCATCAACTTTGATCTTCCAAATGATATTGATGACTATGTCCATCGAATTGGTCGTACTGGACGTGCAGGTAAGTCAGGACTGGCGACTGCATTTTTCAATGAAAACAATGCCTCACTGGCAAGGCCACTGGCTGACTTGATGCAAGAAGCAAATCAAGAGGTTCCAGCTTGGCTGAGCCGCTTTGCAGCTCGATCTTGCTACAGCAGGAGCCGCCGTGGGGGAGGTGGTGGAGGAAGATTCGGCGGGCGTGATTTCCGGAAAGACTCTTCTTATAATAGAGGTGGAATGGACATGTACGGTGGTGGCAACATGAAGAATGGATACGGTGGATATTCTGGAGGAGGCTACAACGGAGGAGGCTACGGGGGTCCTGCTATGGCTAGTGCTTGGGACTAACATCTTACATTGTCGATTGCAGATATTTTAGCAAAAGGTGGATCTGAGGTTAGTGATATAGTTTGTGGTTTTGGGTCAGAATGGTGTGCAGTGGATGGAACATGGATGAATGGATTAATCTTTTGCTAGCTTGGACTTGGAGGATGGATGTTGTATTATCCTAGGATCACTATTCAATTGCTTTTTTTTGTCTTGACTTCACTTTACTTTCTCTGTCTACTTTCTACTTACTGGTTATAGCCTCCCCTCCCCTCCCCTCCCCTCCTGTAAATATGCCCCTTAACAGCTACTTCTATTCCAGTTTTCTTCATTATTAGTTAAGGTCTCCATCTCATATCTACTTTCCTCTGTTTCCATATTAGTAGAGACAATATTGTAATGAAAATGTTCCATCAATATTGGCCTATTGGATTTGGATGTAGAAAGCCAATTGAGATTTATCTAAGAGGATGACAATTTATTAGTGCGAGTGTATCTTGGTTCTTTTCAAGTGATGGGGCAAATGTTTGGATTATCATATACTGGTTTCATATCTATAATATTATATATAGCACTTGATCATCATTCTTGGTAATACACCATATTTGAATAAATAAAAGTCGAATCATGGCGCTCGAATATCAACTGCTTCCTGAAATTCTTGATTGAATCATCAGCTTTTTTGGAGGCAGTGTTTGGCTGAATGCATTCTCCATTTGTAGAAGAATCCATTATGAGAAGGTGGGGTGATATAAGATTGTTGAAGATGGAGAATATTTATACATAGTTTCAAATATTAGGTTCATCAACATCGATACCACTAACAGACACCCAACCAGTGAATCCCAACTTGCCCTTAATGATTTTATCATAGTAAACCACAGGGAGTGAACGAATTGTCGGTGTTGGAGAGTGAATAGGATTTGATTTCTTTAGGGAGAAGACCCTTTGAGTTGACGATCGAACCGGACAAATGTTCAACTGGATAATTTAAGATTTTTTTATACAATAATTTGGCAAGTAAAACATAAACCTTAAATAGAATCACACACATTAAAAAAGTATCTAGAATAATACCACACAACACATTATTAATTTTACAAATTAAATAAAGTAATTGTAACCACCACCCCTTTAATCATTTGAGTCTCCCACCAATACCATCTTCCCTTTTCCCCTCCATCACTCTTCTCATAAGCAGGAGACGACGTCGTTGTTGATGAACCTTATATTTGAAAACCGATACTCCACAAATTAAAATAAATATATAATAATTATTAATCTTTTATAAAATTTCTTACCAGCAGAGCTACTATTTTTGGCACCTTTTGCAAAGTCCTCGAAAATCTTAGCATCTGGTGAATTTGGTGGCAGATGGAGTAAAGCTGCACTCAAACTCAAAATCATCAACTAACTAATTAAATACTCCCCAAAATTTTCAATCACAATGATCACAAAATATAAATTCAAATTCATACAAATATTTAAGGAAAAAAAATATTAATCTATAAAAAGTGAAGATAATCGGCACCGTGTCATCTTTTATACCATTAACAATATAATTGACACGTAAGATGGAGAAGAAAATCCAACAATACCCCTATTGTTATTTTCTCTTCTCTCTTCCGTGTCACTCATCAAATTAAATAAGAAAATGTTACACTAGAATGACAAGGAAAATCCAAATATTAGGGTGCGGCAAGAAACGTGTTACCGGGGCAGTCGGTGATGGATTGATTGACGGGGGCTTTGCAGCGATCGGGCAGTTGGAGCGCAAGGGTCGCATTGATCTTAAGGCCGAGGAGGCTGGGATCATTGCGATCCTTGATCAACAAACAAATGCATTCTCGACTATCTCTCAACACTTGTTTCAACCCAGTGCAGCAATCAGTAGTAGGGCTCTTGGCTTCACCTCCTACAAAGGGTAAGCATGTTGCTAGGGCTACTAATTGGTTTTGACATTTTTCTCTATCTTTTTCTATGTCACCCTTTGCTACACCTAATGCTAGTGCCACTACCATCATGTATCCCAATAATGCTATTTTGGAGCATTCCATTTTTCTTGCTATGAGGTGATGGAGAGAGAGAATTATGAAAGAGGGGGTTTGGATCAAGATGGAAGTTACCATGCCTTATATGCTCTTTGATTTCAACACACATCTTGTAATGTAATTTTATGAGATAATCCATCGTCTCATTGACACATTTTTTTTTTTTGATATCAGAGAATTACTCGAATCTTCTGTACTGTTTTCGTATATCATTTTCTGTGTCACACGTTATATGATTGACATGTATAAGGGGAAAGAAATCCAATAATTACCCCTAGAGTTTAAGTTTTTCTTTTTACGATATATAGTTTCTCTCCTTAACCTACGTGTAATCTATCTAACAGCGTAACACAGAAGATGATGCACCAAAATAACACAGAAATTCAAATCGAGATTTTATTATATTTACTAAAATAATAAAAAGTTATTATGCAAATAAACAATTATACCCTTAAAAAGTTAAGGGTAAAGTTATTCACAACATTTAATAACACTAATGAATAATACTACCCCTGAAAATTAAGTTGAAAGCACTTTTTTTAAATCCATAAAAAAAAAAGAAAAAAATGTGTCTAGAGGATAAATCAATGGAAATTGAGTGACAATGAAATGTGAGGCTTGAGGGAGTTGGGATTAATAAAGTTCTTTAGTTATTTTTAGTAATTAAATAAACTAAACCAGTTAGGCGTTTACACGTAGTTAGATGATTCGTGATAGAAGTTAAAATTGCATATTTATTTTAATTATGAATTGCCCTCATCCAGTTATTACAAAGATATTACGTCTATATTACATCTTCACTTTCCGCGCAAATTAAGAAATACTCCATTAAAGTTTTTTAAAACGTAAAAGTATAGTATTTAAAGTATTTAAAAAAATTTGCCTACAAAATTCCTTATGTGACTACATTATTAATTTAAGAAGCGATAATTGTCTAATTAAATTATTTATGAATAAATTAAAAAATATAAAAATTAATATTTAAATTAAAAGGGAGGATTACTACTAGGTAAAAAAAACTCTTAATTACTATGAGATACAAACATATAAAAATATTACTACTAACTACAAAAATATATAGTGATATTACAATATTACTCCTACAATGTGCTGCAGATAAATGTTGCGTGCAGCAAAGTGTGTGCAGTAACAAAAATGTGTGCAGTAAAAAAAAAGTGTGCAGCAAAAAAGTGTAGTGGTCCGGCAGAGCTCCGGTGGCGGTGGGTGGGGTTAGAGTTTGTAGTTTAAAAGTGTATGAGTTTAAGGTTATATTTGGTATTTACTTAAATATTTTGTACTCACTCCGTCCCACGTTAAGGTTTACACTTTCTATTTTAGGTTGTCCCAAGTTAAGGTTTACATTTCCTTTTTTATCAAATTGGGCCCACACAAAATAATTAATTATTTCATTTAGGACTCACACACAATACTAATACAACTACCCACTTTACATTAAATATTATTTCTCTCACCTCACTATACATTAAAATATTATACTCCTTAATCTCCGCACAAAAAACAAACGTCAACATTACCATGGGACGGAGAGAGTATGTGATAGTAATTATTTTAAATTAATGTATCTAGTAGTAATTAGGGGTACAAAATGTATACTTATTAATAATTTTTCCAAATTAAAACTTATCTTTTGTGCACTCATGTATATAAAATGTTTAAAAATATAATATTTTATTTTAAAGGATATGGAATATACTTTGATTAATAAAAGTACTATTTTGTCAAGTCGTTAAAATATGAAGAGTATTAGAGTATTAATAAAATGGGAGGATTACTACTAGGTAAAAAAAATCTTAATTACTATGAGATACAAACGTACAAAAATATTACTACTAACTACAAAAATATATAGTGATATTCCAATAGTACCCCTACAATGTGCTGCACATAAATGTTTTGTGCAGTAAAGTGTGTGCAGTAAAAAAAGTGTGTGTAGCAAAAAAGTGTGGTTGTCCGCGGTGGTCCGACAGAGCTCTGGCGGCGGAGGCGGTCCGGCAACTTTTTCGGCGGCCGGCCGGCGGTCCGGCAGTGCTTTGGCGAATGCCCGGTGGAGCTTCGGCGAGGTCAGTTTTCCAGCGGCGACGGCGGTTTCCGGCGACTGGTGGTCAGACGGCGGCGGCGGTGGTCCTGCGGTGAGTGGGGGCTAGGATTTGTGGTTTAAAAGTGTATGTGTTTAGGGTTATATTTGGTATTTTACTTAAATATTTTGTATGTGATAGTAATTATTTTAAATTAATGTATCTAGTAGTAATTAGGGGTACAAAGTGTGTACTTATTAATAATTTTTCCTAATAAAATTTGAGTAATAAGAGTACTATTTTGTCAAGCCGTTAAAATATGAAGTGTTAATAAATTTTGAATAATTTTTTTAACAAATAAAATATTAAAAAATATATATAATCCTCAAATTTAAACATTTTTGAACGTGTATACAAGTATGCGGATTAAGAAAAATGTTCTAAATACATAATGTAAAATAAAGTAATGATATTATTTTATTATAATAACATTTTTATAATATCATAATATGTAAAATATTAATATTATGTATTATATTATTTTTAATAACCGTGTAAAAGGTGGAACGATAAAAAGTTTGAAAAAATAATACTCCGTAGTACATAAGACGGAGAAAATATTATTTTTATTTTAAAAAAATCAACTAATTTCACTTAAAAATATAGGTATTTCTCCTTCTCAGCATTTTCTATAATTAAGTGACATTACAAGAGAGTTACTCTATTAGTTGAGAAAAAATTTGGGGCATTTCAATTTCATAACAACACATTTATATGGTCCTATGCATGTACACATGTATGAGTTGTTCACGTAAGGTTTTTATCATTCCATTATATTATTTGATGGGACATTTAATGTCACAATAAATGGGTAGATCAAATACGTTTTACATATGTTTCACTTTATTACATAATTGATCCATATGGTTCCATTTATTGTGATAAATAAATTATTTAGACTTTATTTATTTACTTTGTAGTATTAATCAGCACTCATTCTTTAAGATATGTAGTAATTATAGACTTTCAAAATTTATGCACAACTACCCAACAATTTTCGAAAGAGTATAAGTAATGTACGTGTACAGGATAATTTAAATTATTAAATTAGATTTTTATTTAATTTTAACTATTAAATAAAATAAAATAATTAAATAAATTTAATAACTACCATTGTACTCTAGTTTTTACCTTATAAATTTAAGATTGCACGATGCACCCTAAAATTATCATAAAAGGTTATATTTACGTAGATAAATAAAATAAATTTTATTAAAAATTATCATCTTACAATTAATGAACAATTAATAATTAGTTAAACAAACTATTAAGAAGTTAGATTTTTATTTAATTTTAATCATTAAATAAAAAATAATAATTAAAAATAAATTTAATAACTACCATTGTACTATAGTTTTCACCTTATAAATCTAACAGTGCACCGATACACTAAGTGCACCCTAAAATTATCATAAAAGGTTATATTTACATAAATAAATAAAATAAATTTTATTAAAAGAGTGAGGCTTTTTGCGTGCGCCGGGCGCATGAGAACACATTACGTGCGCCTTTAGAAATTTAGTATTATGGATAAGGGTACATTGCTTTGGTCTAAATATTTTACACTTTAATTAATAAAAGGTACATCATTTTGTTCTAAAGGGTTACACTTTTCATTAATATTTTTTTTTCTTTAGAAAATAAATGGTACACATTTTTTTCTTTAGAATAAAGGGTATACATTTTTATACTAAAGGGCATACAATTTAACACAAAATTCTAAAGGCGCATGGAGTATTGTTCATGCGCCCAAATACACACAATAATTTTCTTTAGAAAATAAAGGGTACACATCTGTATACTAAAGGGTATATAATTTAACACAAAATTCTAAAGACGCCTTATTAAAAATTATCATCTTACAATTAATGGACAATTAATAATCAGTTAAATAAAGATAAACTATTAAGAGGTGATAATATTATTTAAAAAAAATAGAAACTGATAATGAAAATTGTAAGTCATCGAAGTGAACTATTTTATCAAAATATTATACTCCCACAATTCATCCGTAAGCCACTCATTTGTGTTTTCAAAAGTGAATTAAAGAATATTATTATTTATTTAAGGCAATTTATATTGTGCACCCGGGTGCACTTAAAGATAGGTTGCACCCACATACAAATATAAGTAAAAACATATACAATTAAGAGTAAAAATGTATACAATTTAATTGTTAATTTTTTTAATGAAAAATTGTATATAATATTCAGTAAAATGTTATACACATATGGATGTTAATTTTTTTAATGAAAAATTAATGTGAAAAAAGTATACAATTATTACAAAACACGTATACAAAATAGAATAATATGTATACAAAATGGAATAAAAAGGTATGCACATATGAGTATACTCTTGCACCCGGGTGCACCCAATATACACTCTTTATGTAAAGTGAGTAGTTGTATTATTAGTGAGTGGTTGGTATCTGTGGGGTCATTTTACTAAAAGGAGAAAATGAATATCTTAATGTTTGTTTCCGAATTTAAAACCCCGAAATTGGAATTCAAAATCCACACCTTTGTTTTAAAAGTCACCCCTATATATATCTATATATATTATCTCTCCTCAATTAATACATTTTTTTTTCTTTATCTCTCCTCTCTCATCTTTTTTTTACATAAATTAATACAAAAATCACCCCTATATATACTTATATACATTCTCTCACCTCAATTAATACACTTTTTCTATTTATCTCTCCTCTTTCATCTTTTTTTTCTACATAAATTAGTACATTCTTACATATTGATTTGACATAAAGTTAAAACATACCCTATCAAAAATAAAAAACAAACATAACATTACTATTCATGATTTTCAAACTCCACAAAATCCCAAAACAAATATCACCTAAAAGTGGACTACCAAATGTCAACAAAAATAAAAAAACAAGCATAACATTACTATTCATGATTTTCAAACTCCACAAAATCTCAAAACAAATATCACCTAAAAGTGGACGACCAAATGTCAAAATGAATACATTATCAGCGGATGGGGAGAGTATAATATTTAATTCCTCCGTCCCACAAATGTTTGCACACTACTTTATGCACGCATATTAAGAAAAACGATAACTTTTAGGGTATTATGATATTTTTATAATAAATAAATGATAAAGTATGTTAGGTGTGTTAGATAAAGGTAATTTTTTTAAAAATAAAGTGTATGGGGAAGGGTGATTGTGTTTGACTTTTTGTTTTTTTCGGAAGGTGCGAACTTTTGCAGGACAACCCAAAATGAAAAGTGTGTCATTTGAAATGAGACGGAGGGAGTACAAAATAAGTGATAAATTTTATAATAAAAAATGATATTACTATTTAATGAACAATTTATAATATAAATAAATGGAAAATATAACATTTTATAATAAAAATGATAATTAATTACCAAAGTTTAAAATAATTTCATCCTGAGAGATTTCGCACAATACTTGTCCCATATTTAATCCAACTACATATATCCAAATAATATACTGTATATATAAAGTTTTTAACAAGTCCGAGATGAACAATTAATACAGTAAACGAGTTTGTTCGCAAAATCTAAATAAACGACTGATGACTTTATTAATTGTAGAAGACTTAAATGAAAAAAAATTACGAAAATTACTTCTATTGTAAATTAATTTTTACTTTTGAAAAATAACAAAAAAATCACATTTAACTATTATTACAAAATGAACTCAATTTCTAAAAAAAATCTCATATTTAGTCATAAATTTAGTGCGATTTATAATAATAATAATACTTAAAAGTGATTTTTTTTTTTTTTGCAAAAATGAGGTTTAATTTGTGATAAGACATGTTTTTTTTTTCAATAAAGTCATTATAAAATGATGTTAGAAAGGAGTACGGTAATGTTCATTTAACTATTTAAGAGAAAAAATGGATTTATTAAACCGGGAAGTGTGCCGTTTGCTGAACATTCCGTACGCTTACACCTTAACCTCAGTTGGTTACATTTTATTTCTGACTTATTGACACCTGAGTAGGGTTGTAAACTAATCGAATCAAATGCTAAAATATTTGAATGATGTTCGATTGAATATTCGAATATTCGTATTCGAATTCGATTATTAATCGAATTTGAAATCGGATTCGTATGCGATTCGAATGTTATAAACGAACTATTCGAGTATTCAAACTTGAACATTCGAAATTGAATATTTGAATTCGAATTCGATTCGAAATTGTAAATTCATTTTTTTAAATAACTATATATTTTTGTAATTTCTTGTCCTATTAATAAATTTAAAAAAAAAACTCACTAAATACATCAACCATTAAATTATTAAAAATTGTAATTAAATAATTCACATTATATATAAAAAAATTAAAATATATCTTTTCTTTTTTATTTTAACATAGTAATAAATTAGATAATATACATATTTATTTACATTTATAAAACAAAATATTATATTTATTATATAAAAACATAGATTAAATAAATAATATATAAGTAATATATATTATATAATATTATTCGAATATATTCGCGAATATTCGAATCGAATATCTTAAGAATCATATTCGATTCGAATATATTAAATAAATAATATATAATTAATATATATTATATAATATTATTCGAATATATTTGCGAATATTTGAATCGAATATCTTAAGAATCATATTCGATTCGAATATTGTTCGAACTTAAATAGTTATTCGAATTCGAATTATTTGATTCGTTTACAACCCTACACCTGAGGTAAGGGCATCAGTGTCCCAAAAGCACTCACTTAACTCTTACTTCAAAATTAAAGAATCACTGTGTCCCGGACACAATAGCTTCACTCATTTAAAAATCGACAACTTATGATAAAAACGTCAAACTGCACAATCAATTTTACTTGAGACACTATTTTTAAATGAATCATTAATCCTAACAGCTTGTTTGGGTTTGTAAAAAGGGAAAATAAAGGTTGGGCGGCCCAAAATAGGACGGTGCAAATTATGGCCCAATTCATTTGAATTTTGAAAATAAAACAATGTTTACAAACCTGGAGAAGAGATGAGGTAAATGAACCCGTATGAACTTGTGGGTTTTTTTGGTAAAATTTAAAGCTTTTTTTCGGTTTTTTAGTTCAAGTTTAGGATTGGTTTATTAAAATCATATATATTACATGAATCTCACATATCTCTTACATAGATCAAATCTATCATACTCTCTCTCACACAACCTTTTCTACTATTGCACATTTATTTGACATCCGGTTAAAATCCATCATACTTAAATTCAAAATAAACTAAATTAACATTTAGATTTACTAAATGCATATATAATTTTAAATATAACTTTCATATTCTTATTCAAATCCAAAATAAACATCGAAAAGAAATGGAAAGAGTGGATAAGTTTGGAGAGATATTTTCTTGATTTCCATGGAGTGGGTTTCATTCCATTCCAACCATCATACCAAACAAACAATTTGATTTCATTCTCATTTCTTATATTCAAAAGCTGTTTCGTACTAAGATTGGTGAAAATTTATATACTTTATATGACAATACAAAAACTTTGTGTCGAGCGCAGAGAACACTCTGTGCGCCTTTAAAATTTTTTGTTAGAATATCCTTTAGTATAAAAATGTAAATTTTTATTTTCTGAAGAAAAATAAAAAATATTAATAACTTTAAAACAAAATGATGTACCATTACTAATTAAAGTGTATACCATTTAGAACAAAATAATGTACTCTTACTCATAATACTAAACTCTAAAGGCGCATGGTTTGCCCCCGGATGCACGCAAGTCTCACTCTAATTAGTATAGGCAAGACTTATTTTTCAGAATTTGTTGAACCTCCTCCCTTCACCTTCAATGTGTGTTTTGTTATTTCATCTTATTTCATTTTTATTTTATTTTATTTTATTCTCTTTTTGTACGGTTATGTTGTTGTTTGTATTTTTTCTATTCTTTTTCTTGTTTATTTTTCTGTTATTTATTTATTTATTTATTTAATTTTAGGAATATAATTATAATTTCACTCGTATGGTTTAGGGTATATTTAAATCTTAGAGTTTAGGGTGTAAGGTATAATTGTAATTTCACCCTTGTGATTTAGGGTGTATTTCACCCATAGAGTTTATGGTTTAGGGTCTAATTGTAATTTCACCCTTATGGTTTATGATATATTTTACTCCTAAAGTTTAGGGTTTAGGGTATAATTATAACCCTTGTGGTGTAGGGTATATTTCACCCATTGTGTTTAGGATTTAGGGTATAATTGTAATTTCACCCCTGTGGTTTATGATATACTTTATCCCAAGGGTTTAAGGTTTAGGGTATAATTGTAATTTCACCATTGTGGCTTAAGGTATATTTTATTTATAAGGTTTAGGGTTTATGGTATAATAATCATTTAAATATAATAAATTTAAAATTAAATAAAAAAATAACATTAATAAAGTTGGAGAAATTAATTAAAAAGGGTGAGGATCAAGGTTCCAACCAATTTGCTCTCTACTTATATAATATTACTGATGTTTCTTTTGAGTTTAAATATGGATAAGAAAGATAGATTTATGATTAGTTGAATTTAATAAATCTAACAAATAAAATAGATTTATTTTTTTATTTTTAGGATTTAATGTTATGTCAAATTAATGTGTATGAATATGGAGTAATGTTTTTGTCATTTTGGGATAGTTCACTCTTAAATTATCCAATTTCCTTTTTTAAGTAAAAGGACCCACACATGAATCATCACTTTACACTAATACAACTATTCACTTTATATAAAATAATACTCCTTCCATCCCACAGAAGTTGTGACATTTTCCTTTTTGGGTTATCCCACAGAAGTTGTTACATTTCCTTTTTAAGCATATGGACCCACACAAAAAATATTAATATATACACATAGGGTCCACACATACTTTACACACACAACTAATACACCTACCCACTACACATTAAATATTATTTCTCTCACTTCACTTCACTTTACATTAAAATATTATAGTCCTTAATCTCCGTGCCCAAAAAAATTGTTACAACTTTAGTAGGACGGAGGGAGTATATAATACTCCTCCACGTGTGAAAAAGAAATAAATATGTTTGCGATGGAAAAAGGGAATATAAATTTACATTATTATTGAATAAAAATATGTATCTGACTTAAGTAAAAAAAATTGATTCGATATATATATATATATCTATATATATATATATATATATATATATAAATTTAAAGTTAATATTGTGTCAATATATTTTCACCATTTAGGCATTTTTAAACTGTTTCTTGAGAAGACGGCAATTTTTCTCTTTTTTTTTTTTTTTTTTTTGCAAACCTGAATGCCCAATGTGATTCATATATAGGCCCATAGACATAATACTAATATATTAACTCATTACATATTAAATTTATTATTTTATTAAATATTAAAATATTATACTATCTCTTAATTTATATAAAAAATAAACAGAAATCTTTATTTAAAATAAAGAAAGTGTTTTTCTTTTCATTTATATTATATTATTTTAGTTGTTAGTTGCATGAGTAGCTATTCTTCTTCTAAAAGGGAGAAAATACGTGACCGAACATATGGAAAAAGACGTTGATACTTTCTGTAGAAGAAAATCATTTGAGTAAAGAAGAAGGAATGTCTTATATCAGACAACTTGCGACTATTATTTTTCTTCGTTGTCGCTCATTGCTTTTCATTTCCAACTATACTAATATGTAATTTCCTTACTTATTTAAGTGGCACATAAATGACATAGTATATAATTCTCCTTTTTTATATATATGTATGAATTATTACATGAATGAAAGATTTTTATTAGAGAGAAAATCACGGTTTCCCACTTTTAATATTACAAATTTTTTTTAAACAAAATTAAAAATACCCATTTTCTTTTATTTTTTTTTAATATGCGCCATATCTATTAATATAGTATGACAATAAAGCTCCAAGCTTGATCACAATATTTTAATTAAAGATTCCTATCATCCTATCAATTAAAACATTGTTGGAATAGAATAAAATCAAAATACAAAATTTGAATAGAATAAAAAATCACAAAATTCAATTAAAACAAAATAACAAAATTCGAATAGAACAAAAAAATCACAAAATGCGAAGAGATTAAGCATACTATTTTTTTCCCCTAAAGTCCGATTAACATTTTGATAGGAGTATTATAATACATTTATTACTTGAGAAGTGAGGTAATTTAATTAATTAATTTTAGTTAAAATGGACATTTTTAGATAATTCCTGCTTTTACTCCATTAACTTAATAGACTTGAATCCACTACACTAGTCATGTCCTACATCCTCTACATGTCTTTGCCATAAATTTGGTCCCTTGCAAGCACAAGTTAAACAGTAAGCCTTCTCTATAAACCACTTGAGTCACATCCTGCGATTTACCTCCTCCACCAATCTTCACTCTTCAGGGCAGGGGCGATGGAGGTTCCTAATGGTGGGGTACACCAAGAATCGTGGCACAACATTTGGAAAAAAAAAATCAAGCAATTTTTTGTTTAAATATACTAGACTATAATTATTATTATTTAATCAAAGTAACGCTGTGGAAATGACAAGAAACTTATGGTAAACAAATACTCCTTACAATTAATGTTACATTTCCTTTTCAGATGTATAAAATGCACTTAAAATAATCAATATATTTTTATAAAATTCACCAACTAACACTAATATAATTATTCATTATATATTAAAAATTATATATATCAACTCACAGTATATTAAAATATTAGTTTAAATTATTCGTTAATTCCTGTAAAACTAGTAAATATAACAACTTTGCTATAGAGGGATTACTATATATGAGACAGCATGATGTGGAGGGTTATGATGGCCCCATGTTGTGTTACCATTTTCATGAATATGTTCTAAAACAAACACTCATCAATGCTCAAATCAAAGTGAGGCACTTCATTACGCTCTATTCTTGTAAGAATTTTCTCAACTTGCTTCACCCTTAATTCATCAATCAAATCTTCATCAAATACTCTCCTCCCTCCACTTTGATTTTCATGCATCTTATTTTAGAGTTTTGTTTTGACTATTAAGTAATAATAAACTTGCAAAGTACTGCTATGCTATTTGAAGGTCGGTCTTGAAGGGTGTCCAGATGCACTATTGCCTTGCATATTAATATAGTTGAGTAAAAAATTAATTTAACATTAATTACCCAACAAAGAACAACAATCAATAGTATATTGAGCTAAAATGATTCAACATTAATGACCCAAATAGTAATCCAATACTAAGTATATAAATTTTGGAAATAACTCATTTTTCCTCCTTTACGCAATTCTATTGGTCCTATTTTTTAATTTATCATGAACCATCATGTATTGCTTGTAAATTTAAAATTAAATTGTATTACTCCCTCTTCCATAATTTGCTTTTTTATGTGAATTAATAAGTATTATTATTTTATATAAAGTGTGCTTGTATTAGTAGTGAGTGGTTGTCTCTTTTAATAAAAATGAAAAATGAATACCTTAAAAATGGACGATCAAAATTAAATAACAAAATAAATATCTTATCACCAAACGGAAAGATTATAATTTTTCTTTTATAGGATGTAAAGACAAACTATAGACGAATAATAAAAAAAATAAAAAATGTGAAGTTGAATAGTAGATGGAGAGAATATATATAGTCATGACTCTTGATACTCTTTTTCTATATCATTTAATTTGGTTCAAAAAAAAAAAAACAACACTCGAGGATTTTACTGAGTAGTACTAGTATTTGTGAGCATGCATGATGAAGTACGGAATACAGAGTCTAAATTAATTCATCACATAATGATGAAGTGTGGAATAATATTTGTGAGCATGCGTAACTTATAAGTTATCATGCATTTTAAATAAAAAAATATCTCAGTATATATTAATGTCAATTTTAATCGTGTAATCTTCTAAATATTTCAATTTCAGTTATTCTTGTACGTGTCAATCTCAATCACAACACTTAAATTCAAAAATAGAGTGATTGAAATTGATGTAGAATTATATTATGTAAAATTAAATTTAATGAAAAAGAATTAAAAGTTAAAAAAAGATTTAAAAAAATTACATAATTAAATTAGATTAATAAAAATTTATATATAGGAATAAAAATTAATAGGCTAATTATAGTGTGCACCCATATACAAATATAAACATAAACATATACAATTAAGAGCAAAAATGTATACAATTTAATTGTTAGATTTTTTAATGAAAAATTGAGTGTAAAAAAATATACAATCATTAAAAAACATGTATACACTATTGAATAAAAAGTTATACACATATGATGTTAGTTTTTTTTAATGAAAAACTTAATGTGAAAAAAATATACAATTATTACGAAACACGTATACAAAATAGAATAACATGTATACAAAATAGAATAAAAAGTTATACACATGTGAGTAGACCCTTGCATCCGGGTGCACCCAATATACACTCAAATTAATATTAATGCATAGCAATAACAATAGCAATAGTTCACGGCGACTCTTAGGAAAATAAAGTATTAGTAATTGTTGAATTAATAATAACCATCCTCACATATAATTAATTTTTTATTAATCGACTTAAGTGGTCCACCTTTCATTTTCATTTTTCACATATCGCACCTCAAATTAAAAAAAAAATGAAACAACCAAAGAAACACAAAAGGCTACATCAAAATTCCTAAAGTGGCAATCGGACAAAAAATTCAATTCACCATATCTAATTCACTTTACATTGTGCAAAAGATGATACAGACATACTCATGTGGCAAATGAAATAAATTATGATGACTCAACTAACTAATAGAGTTATATTGCTACCTACTATATACAAAGAGTCTCTCATTTTTAGAGTTATATCGCTACCCACTGCATATAAGTAGCCTCTCACTTTGAGAAAAGTTATTTCAACATTTCTACAGACGGAATTTGATCATTAATCATTATATAGGTTGTATGGATTAAATTGTCCCTAACCCACTTTTCAATTGTGTATTTAAAACCACACACACCTAACATCTCCACACATGCACTAATCTTTGTTCGAAGTGAATTAGGAACATATATCTACTCATACTTGAAATACTAAAGCAATCACAGAATTAAGCTAGACAAGCATGGCCACAACACATCCAAAATCATTCTTTCTCATTCTCTCCATCTCCATCTTGGTCTCTTCCACATCCTCCCAAGTGAAGGGAGTTGAAAATGATGTCGATTCGGTCGAGAAACCAATCAAGGAAAAACTTAGCCATTTCCGGCTATATTGGCACGACATTCTCAGCGGTCGGGCTCCCACTTCGATCCGAGTGGTGAAGTCGGCTACAAAGAATGGATTCGGGAACGTGAACATGATCGACAACCCGCTAACCCTAGGGCCCGAATTAAGCTCCAAAGTAGTGGGAAAAGCACAAGGATTTTATGCAATGGCTTCTCAAGAGGAGATCGGGCTTTTGATGACCATGACCTTTGTGTTCACGTATGGTAAGTATAATGGCAGCAGCATCACAATATTAGGGAGGAATCAAGTAATGAATCATGTGAGAGAAATGCCTGTGATTGGAGGAACCGGGCTTTTTCGGTTTGCTCGTGGATATGTGGAGGCCCGAACCCATGATTATGATCTCAACACTGGTGATGCCAACGTCGAGTACAATGTTTATGTTTTGCATTATTGATTACATTAATGTGAGATTTTTTTTTCTAAATGTGGGATTATGTTACTGTTACGTATGACATATATATCAAAATGGGCTGGCGGACCCGTAACGGCCTCCTCAACCCGTGTTTTGGTGGATTTAAGTAGGCGGGCGAGTTACGGGCTAAATATGCTAGGCCCAATCGAGCTCGTTCTTAGGCTTGTTTTCTTAATGAGCCGATCTAGAATATGCACTACTCGATTTCTCTCAACTCAAACATCTCTAATCTTCTCTTCTTCTCAAAATACAAAGATATACTTGCACATAGGACACATATTTTAAGACAAATAGTTGTATGGAACAATTTCACAAAAGTAAAATTTTGTGTAAAATTGAATTAGAAAATATCATCCTTATAAAATTGAATTAGAAAGTGAGTTAGTCTCTTGTGAACCGGTTCAAGTTGTAAACAATGTAATTTCTCTTTAATTTAGACCTTAGCAAAACATAAAGTATAATAGAATTGGATGGTGGACCACAACTTTACACAAGTTTTAACTTGGAAATATCATCCTTTAAGTATCAAAAAAAAGTTGATTTTTTTTTAAAACATGATTTAATATTAGAAAATTATAAAGAACTTTGGTACTTCATAGAGTTCTTCAATCAATTTTCAATTTAGAAATAAAACACAAAAACTAAAATATCCAAATTAAAAGTGAGCCTGTGAATGTGGTTCACCATACACCTTATTTTTACTAAATTGTTCTCTAATATTTGAAAAATTACTATTTAAAAAAAGAATTATTACTTTTTTGATAAAAAATATTACTCATCTCAACAAAATTAGAAAATTTTAAACATATCAGAATTTGAAGAGTAATAATTCATCTCTATAAAGAGAAAATTTTTATGTACTAAAGAATAATCGGTAAATTAATAGTAGTTCATCTCTCCAAAAATAATTTTTCATGTACTAAAGAGTAATCGATAAATCACCCTCGTGTGAACGGAGTGTTTGGCCTAGTGGAGTATATACTATTGGTAACAAGGAAAAATGAAAAGAGGAGGGGGGAATAAAGGTTTGGCAAAGGTGAGAAGGACCCCAATTCTTTAACATCGTCCCTTTTTCTCCTGATAATATTCCATATCACCACACCATATTCAACATTTTCCTATGCAATATTCTTCTTCATCACACAAAAATAAAACCAACAACATAATAAGCAATCACAGTGTTATCACATAACTACCTACAAAAAACACCATAGAAATAAATCACATACGATGAACTATAAGCTGCAGGTGGTTTGAACCCGTACGCTTCACCAACTGGAACACCAAAGGACTATATATCATCACATAGAAATCATGATAATTATATAACGACACTTTTTTGCAAGATTAATCTACTCTCCAGATACATTAAGATCTAAAATATACTCTATGACACACTGCTGTGTCATAACTATGCTTCTCGATAAAAGGTTCGTTCAAAGGAAAATCACCTATAAATAACATACGATGTAAGTAGTAGCCTTAGTTTCTCATACCCTCTAGATGGCTAGATACTACAACCCCCCTTACCCTGAGTACCTACAATACTTGTCATTGCCAACACACTTTGTTTTCTCACTGTAATCCTCCTTTTCTTGACCTTCAATTGGTACATAAACTATGAGTACATATTCATTGACTTGATGGATCAAATCAAGATAAGTCTCATGGTGTTTCCAGTGCTGATGCTCCTTACAGTGCACTGGTTATCTGAGGAACGGGAACGTTCCCTTTTCTCGGTGAATTTAACAGAGAAGAACTCCCTCCACAGGGTTGGAGGGTCTCCACTTGGGGTGTCCATTCTGCTGGTGGTTTTGATGTTCATGATCTATCATCATACTTCCTTGCAAGAACGATGGTTTCCTTTGTTTGCTCGACGATAATTATGATGCTTGTAATTTAATTTGTTGTTGGCATGCTACGGTGTTTTTTGTTGTTTGTTGTAATTTTTGTAATTTGATTGGATGTAATAATTTAGCATAAACAAGGTTCATGTATTATTGGTTCTTGTAAAGCTGCAAGAAAGTTAAACAGTTTGGATCTTGATGTTTCGATTTAAATACCGTTTGCCACACACATATTATGAAACCTCAACAAAATACCTACCTCGAATTGTACCCTATATCTGTTTATTCTTTTCAAATTTAATCAAGCAAATCAAGATCAATAATCAGATTCCATCATTACTCTTGGAATTTCATTAGTGCAGATAAGAATCTGCTGCAAATACACTCACAAATCTTTGAGAACAGGCATATACAAATACAACTTTTATATTATTGTATGTATAAAAAAAGAGCTTCAGTTGATACTTACAGTTATAAGAACAATAATTACCGGAGTATTTTGCTCAAGGATCGCTGTTGGGCAGGCGGCTGAGGACAGAATGCTCTGGTTTATGTTCGCATTCGTAATCCGAATGAACAAAGGCCCTTTCAACTTCAGGAAGTTTTTCGAGTTTCATCTGTAGAGTCTCTCCAATGGTGTGAGCTTCTTTTAGGGGCATATCTTCAGGAAGTTCAATATCAACCTAAGGCCACAAACCATCTCTTTTTACATATACCTCATTAACAAGAATTAGATAACAGAACAATCATGAAATCCATTCTGCTACTCTCATTTGCAGGTTGTTTCATCACTAACCTCGACAAAATACAGAACTCCAAAAGTGTAAGCGCGGACTGTATCAATGCGCTTGACCTGTGGGTGCCTTATCACTAGGTATGTCAATTTCTGCATTAGTTCGGGAGGTGCTGATTGTCCCACTAAGGATGCTGAACCAGAAGAAAAACAATCTTAGGAAACAGAAAAGTCGATTGCATGTGCACATTCTCGTTGGATTATTACTAAACAAAATAAAACTGATTGTTGCTTCTAGAATTAGCAATCTCTTGAAGATCAGATTCATGGTCCATGAAAAATGAAAGCAAGACTAAGGCGTAATTAATCAATTAAGTGACTTGCGGGAAGAAAAGAGTAATATGTCATTAGTTATATACAGTGATACAAATGTGTTTAGATATGACACAAGTACACACCTGAAGTAAATCAAATTTCAAATAACGTCGATTGGCACATTGAATCTAATTGCAATAATACAGTTACAATGGGCTAGACACAATACAGCATCAAAGACAACGAGGAATATAATACCTGCATTTTCTAGAACAGTTCCAGACCAGTTGGTAATTGTATATATTGCAAGGATAATTGCACCAGCTGGATCAATCCACCAGTAGAACTTATCACCAAGGACAGCTGCTACCAATCCCACTAGGTTTGTTACCACATCAAAATAATGGTCCTGTTGAGTAGTGTCAGATATTTTTACTTAAGTGCAAAGAGAAAAAAAAGAAGTTTGTGATGAATCTAGAAAGATACCTTTGCATATGCTCGAACAATTGAGTTTCCCGAACTTCTACAGTAAAACCAAAGCGCAAGTTTTACTGCAGTTGCAGATAACATAATTGAGTACAGCCATATTAACTGATTAGAAGTCATTTTCTCAGTCCGTTCTTGTTCAATAAGTTGTTCTACAGCCTGAACCAGGACCTGAAAGCCTAAACATTAGTGTAAGTTAAGTGTGTTATACTTTAAATACATAGTCAAGAAGGAAAACCATCAAATGTGTATACATTTAAATCATACATAGATCAATAGTCTTTCATGGAAGGGTATATAGGTCTTTGAAGAACATACCGAGAGTGGCCATTATAGCAGCAAAGACAATAATACCAACTGGCTGCACCCTCAACTTCCCGATTGGATATTTGTAAATGTTGACATTTTTCATTGCTAAGTGGGTGAACCAAAGTATGCCCCCAGCCATGAGATCAAGTAAGGAATCCAGCGTAGATGCAGCAATGGCTAGTGATCCAGTCTTTATTGTGGCATAGGTCTAATACAAGAAGAATGAATGTAATCCCGTCATGGCTAGTGAATAGTGATCCCGATAGGGTACATAGGGCTTCTCAATTAACATGAAACAGGTCGGAGCTTATCCTCCTTAGATATTAATACAGATAAACGACATCTTACCTTAAATGCGAGCAATAAAATGTTAGCATAATTGGAGATTCTCATAGCTCTCTCTTGCTGTGATTGTTCTTCAAGATCTTCATCATCTAAGCTCTCAGATGAAACAACTAAATCCACCTCCTCAAATGATTTTAAGGTAGCAAACTGTCTTTCATAATAATCCTTTTCTCCTATATATGGTACAGAAAATTCTTGAATATACCAAAAAGTGGATAACCAAAAACAGCTTGCAAATTGCATAAAAAGCTAGAACCAACTTATAATCCATTTCCCACACATTCCAAACCTTTTGAAATAAAGACTTTGCACTTTACAACATACATACAAAAATAAAGAACCAAGTAGAATGAGGATCAATTACTGATTTTTCTTCCAATTACCCTAACTTTATCCCCCAAAATCATTTACATTTGAGAATAAAAATTTTTAAATGAATGAACACGTAAAATTATGAATCAACTAAATTATCGAAAGTTTCAATTGCAACTCGAAATTATTAAATTCTGAAAACCAAAATCCAGAGCAAACGAAAAAACAGAAGAATTTCTTCGAACAAGTTGATAAACATAAATGATCAAAATATATATACAGATACGACACACACAGACGGAGCCGGGTGATTTACCTTGAGTTAAACCCTTAGCTCTAGAGAGATCAACATGAGAAGGAAACTCCGGGTCAACAGCTGAGCGGACCTTATGGGGTAGCCTGGAAATGAAATCATTACGAAGTGAATTCACAGAGTTCCGGCGACTTAAACGACCGCGCCGCCCACTACTACCTCGTTCCCGCCCTTCCAACAGAAGTGACTTGGCATCACCACCATCAACGGTAACTGCTCCGGTTTCAGCATCCATTTCAGTTGCATTTCGCGAATTTTCCTTTTGCCACATATTGGAGTAATATACTACTCATAATGGAATTAATAATTTCTCACTAATCTCTCTTTAGAGTCAAACCGTGACTTTGAGCACGGGTGAAATCTGTTTAGTCCATTAATTAGGATTGTTATGCAGGAAAAATATACTTGTGAGTAATAAAAAGTACTATATCTATGATGAATTATTACATCATCTTTAAATTATAGACAAATTCTCGTGTTAATGTATCTCTATTATATGAATAAAGTATGTTTTTTAAAGTATGATAAATGATGAATTAAAATATAATTTTAGGGTGATTTATTATTGATATATTTTAATTACAAGTAAACATATTTTACTTATATATAATATGCATACTTTAGTAATAGGTCGACACATTTCACAATAAAACCCGTATCACAAAAGAGTTTCTCTAAATTATATTTTATTCTATCATTCACCGTATTTTAAAAAAACATTATTTAACGAGTAGTAATAATTTACTATATATAGCGAGATATTTTTTCTCTTTTAATGAGTATGTAATTAAGTCCAATCATTGATTAAAAATTTTATAATACTCCTAATAAGTTAAGACAATTCCATCTCATCTAGGTTCAAGTAATACAATTACTGAAAGAGTGATATTTAAGCTTATTCATTATTAAGCTAGACAAGTAATTAAGAATATGCATTATTAGGAGGAATTTGTCCCCCCTAAACCATCTTCATAATGCAACCTAATTTTAAATAATTATTCTTAAGTTTAAATAGGTGATGAGAGAATATGATCATTCCACAAATGTTGTTGCGACTGTGACAGCAGATCCTGTTAAAATTTAAATAAGACAAAGTATTTCACTATAAATATGCAAAAGTCAAGAGTAAAAAAGTCAAAAGGCCCCGCAACCAAAAACATGCCTCCAATATTAGATTCCTTACTTAAAAAAAAAAAAAAAAAAAAACCATGGGAGGTATAATACAATTTGAATTTTGAACCATAAATTAGTCCGTCGTAGACAAAGTCAAGTAACCAGAAGCAAGAAACATACCTTCTCCAACATGGGCGTATGAATTTCAAAACACGACAGAGAGAGTTAACACGAAGAGTTGGAAACAGCTGCACAGTCCTCTGAGCTCGGATCTGCTGCATCAACAATCAAAGCAGAAAATCGATTTGTCGAGCTGCTGCTCTTCGTCTTCTTTGTGTTTTGATGCTGCTTATTTCTAGCTCGATCAGCTTTGGACACGATTTCTGAGACTGTAAATCCAGCCACTTCAAAGTACTTTGATCTTTGAGGAAGCAGAGCATTTCGAACGACCACATCAACTCCTTCATACGTCCAAGCGCCCAACACTGCTTCTCCCTTGAGCCCTATCGCAAACCAACCAACACCAGCAGCAGCAACATCCACAGAGCTTGAATCCCACGAGTTACCACTCACACGAAATTCCTTTCTCACCCACTTACCGAGCTCCCTTGCTCTCCCCTCTCCCATTGGGGGCTGAAACCAACGTTTATTCACATTTAAAACCACATCCTAGCTACTCTTTTATGTGTATTCAAGAATAAAAAGCACTGAAGCATTATATCAAGTCGTAATGCAACTTGAATAAGTAAAAAGAGCAATACATCTCAGTTTACACAACACAAACGAGATATGGATCATAATGATCAAAAGCTATCTATAGAATGTTTACCTGCAACTGACGGCCAAAATGATCTTCCAACATTGTGCAAGCTTTTTCGGTCTTTCCCATGTGCAATGGCAGAAGAGAAGACGCCCATACTGTAACATAGATTGAATCGACAGATGAGTCTTCGATATCCAACCTCAATAGTCCACCAATATGAACTGAATATCCTGCCTGCCAACAACATAAGATAAAAATCATTCTAATATGTTTTGTTTGACAATCTTAAAACCATGTGAACTAGTAAGATGAAGGCTGTTTCAATGTGCCTTCAAAAAATACATAAGCTGTATTGTGCATCTAAACGAAAAATAGACTTGCTCAAAACAAAAAACAAAAAACAAGATAACATAAGAGCACTTCCCTTAATGAATTAAAGCAATCTAAGGAGTAAGAAACAAGGACCAAAGTTTTCCTCCCAAAACTGTTTCAAAGTTAAAATTCGATACAATAACAACTATAGATAAGATTGTAAAACAGTTATCTAGAATCTCAATTGTGATTCAAGTTACCATAGAAAACAGTTTGATATATAATTTCAGGAATAGCTATGTTTCAAACTTTAAGTTCCTCTATGGATCTGCAAAGTAATTTTTTCAAAATCAACTCTCCACATTTTCAGTAAATGTACATAGATACCATAAGGCCATAACTACGGAGGCAATTGATAATAGACTCATCCTCAGAATCTTATACACATAGTTCAGATATACTTAAGAGTTCGACAGACATATTATCTGCAAGGACGTCTAACCTTTATTCTATACGTTCTTGGCTTCAACTCCTTGCTGATACGAGTTAGCTTCTGCTCCTCCATGGTTAACCTAGTGGATATATGATGAGGATGCAACAGCCCCGGAGTATCAAACATCTTGGCCTTCCCAGGAAGCATTCCTTCCATCCTCACAATTCCCAACGTCGTCCCAGGGACTGATGCCTCTGTTACATGAGTCACCTTCAAGCTTACAAACTTTCCAATTGCATTGATCAATGTGCTCTTTCCCGCATTCTGAGCTCCGACTGCCCAAACGTGCCCTCTCTGCCCTGCAAAGTTAACCACATCATCCACCAATGTCTTTACTCCCCAATCTCTCACAGCACTCACCAAGTGCACACTAGTCAGCTTTCCTGCCCCACCTTCCCTTGCTCGCGTCCGAACCCAATGCTCAAGTCTCGTGGGTGAAATACAGCTAGGCAAAAGATCAATCTTCGTCACCACCAACACCAACCTCGGTATATTCCCTGATTTTCCTTCCTTCCACGACCTCGCATTCTCGTCAATAACATCGGATACCATGCTTGCCACCTTCCTAGGGAACGAACCATCAAAATCAGCAGCATCCACCACCAACAAAACTACTGTTCTAGCTCCATTTATGGACATCAACCTCCTCCCGACAGTGTGATCAAAATCAAAATCCGGCAATAAGTTCTCCACACTCGGGTCCTTCACCTTTTCATAGTGCCTCAAACTGTGACACCGGGAACAGACAACGGGCTTCTGACTGCCCGTTCCTCCATCCAGGCTTCCCTGGCTTCCAACACTATTAGGCATTTTATCGAACACCTGATCTTCAGTTTCAAGACTCTCACATCTTTCAACATCCGTAATCTCATTAGCAATCCCCCTTTTCAAGGAGTCTGAAATTTCAGACTCATCCACGATGGGAGTCAATTTCTTGAATTTCCTGTAGTTAGGACCCTTGGTTGAGGGCTTAACAAAAAACCCAGGTAGCTTAGGGTCAACATCTTGCATTTGGATGCCACAACCAGGGCAAACGGGAAAAGCTCGCTCAGTGGCTTCGTCGTAATTCCCATCCCGATTCAGCAGCAAATTTGGGAAAGATTGGTTCTTTACAGGTTCGGAACAAAAGGGTTTTGCGAAGAAGAAAAAAGGCAGGGTTTTAGTAGGGTTCTGGGAGTAGGAGAAAGTGGATGAAGGGTGGATGATTGATGAAGAAAGGGAGTTTGATACAGGTCTCGTGTATGTATACTTAGAGAAAGAAAATGAAGCGCGAAGCTTTCGAAGCCTTGATGGAAGGAGATTCCTTACCATCATTCTCCTCTCGCTTAAGCTTTCAGTTATGGAGTTTTGGATTGTATATTTGCAAACGTTAGATCTTAATATGTTTCTTTTTCAATCATTCGCAATTCTTTGGAATTTGATCAAATTATCAGATAAATTCTTCGAAATTGCCCTTGTTCTCTGAGAAAGATTTAGTTAAGATTAATCGAACATAAAATTTAGGAAAATTAAAATGTAATCTTAGTAATTGGATTAACCCCAATGAAATGTTAGGTACGCCCAGTAAGCAGTCGGTTCGGATCTGGTATTAAATTGAATCCAAATTTAAAATTAGAAAAACTTTTTTTTTAAGACTGACTATTTGTAAAACGGACGTGAGAAGGGCCGATCCAATGTATAGTTAAAGTGTGCTTATTTGTAGTTAAAATATATTAATAATAAATCAAATTATAATAAATTAAAATAATACTCTAAAACATAATTCAACCTACTTTAAAAAATATACTTTAACAATCATTTAACATACCTTATTTATACAATAAATATATTTTAATGATGAATCGACTCGTCTCACAAAATAACTCGTCTCATGAGAGACTGTCCTAAAATTATACTTACTCCATTTAAAATAAATAAATAAATAAAAAGAAAGCACATCACATCAATTTTCAACTTATATGGAGAACTTACAAATTTATCTCTCATAATTTATTTACTACATAAAATATTACATTACCCCAAAGTAAATAAAGTTTGTAAAAAAAAAAGAAAAATTCAAAATTCCTATGCATATAAGCTGTAATTAAATATGGAACAGAGGGAGTATATATTTAGTAAATTAAAAATCAGTTCATAAAACTATTGAGCATCTTATTCAACATACCAAAACGCATACTATCATATTCACATTTCCAATTGAAAAAGGAAAAGGCATAAATTCATGACTCATAGTCTAGTTAAAACAAGAAAACACCAGCTTTAATTTCAATCAGGTCAGGACAAACCAATTAACATCACAGCAAATTAAAGATTAACTAAAGCTTCAACAAGAGCCAATGGTCCAATGTAGTTGTACTGATAATTTTAAGGTTAATGAGTCTATAAAGAGCTTTTAAGGTTAAACAAACGCCATAGCCCACATCATT
Source organism: Pogostemon cablin (assembly GCA_023678885.1). Lineage (NCBI taxonomy): Eukaryota > Viridiplantae > Streptophyta > Magnoliopsida > Lamiales > Lamiaceae > Pogostemon > Pogostemon cablin. The sequence continues at coordinate 20,365,985 of CM042986.1, read as the reverse complement.
AAGTAGCTCATTTACACTAAATAAAACAGACCCAACAACCACAGTTTTATTCACAGGTATGTGTTGATTAATCCCACAGAATATGGAATGATCACAAGCTGACAGAGTTTCTCACGCTTGTTCTTTCCATATTCGTCCGGCCACTTTCAGCTTCAGTTCTTGTCTGTTGCCTCCAGAGAAAAAGAGCGCCATGCTTCGTTGAATTATTAGCCCGTCCATAGCATCTCGGATCTTTGTATGACTATCACGGATGCTTCTCGGGATTCCTTGCCATGTAAGCTTTCTGCCATTTGTGCCCACTTCCAAACTGTAACAGAACTTTCTAGCATCATGATCGTCGCCCATGAAACGAATGAATGCCATGTAAACGGGCGCCATTCCGAGGTGGAAAGCCTCGAAGTGCAAGCAGAACTGGTAACCATAACAATTGAAAACCTGAATGCAAAAAAGATGGGGGAATTGAATTAATTCATAGACACTCTTAGAGTTCAACTTACACAATAAAAAAATGCTCGCTATAATTTTATGATCATATAATCATGCTGACAGATTGAGCGATACGGATAATCTTTGGTTTCCTTTTTTTATAATAAAAAAAACAAGGAATGTGGGTGTAAAAGTTAAGAGTGGGAAGAAAACAAGACAACTTACAGTAAGCATCCAGGTAGCATTCTCAACGTCTTGGGGATTAGACTTAACGTATCTGTGGTTGAAAGTACAACCATCATGCATATCAACCTTGTGGTCTCTCTTGAGGTGTTCAACAAGAAAAGGGATATCACCAGTGACAGGGCATTCGGCTCCAGCATAAGGGCAATTATACGGACGGAAAGTGCAATTCTGTTCGTGCCTCAGCCTGTTATGATACGGAAATATGTCTTGACAGCCAAGAATCTGATATTTGCAAGGTAGTTCAAGTGATTCCGCAACTCTCTCCAATGCTAGACACCTTATGTTCCCAAGCTCATGACGACAAATCGGGCAACAACGCACCTTTGACTGGCATTTTGCGCATAAAGTATGGCCATTTGGACACTAGAAAGGAAAATGATTACAATATATTCGATCATGCAGATGCAGTGAATTCCATCTCAAATGCTCTTCTTAAACAGATACATATGTACACATCTACAACAGAACAAGAACAACTGAATCATAAACCAAGAAAGACCCTACTATTCTGTGGGAAGCTAACGGCAAAAATTTGACTAGTAAACTGTCTAAGCAGCAAGCTATCAACCATACAAGATACAGCATGTAGCTTGAACAAGTTATTGTCCTAAACAATATTTTATTTTGCTCTTTAATATGTGAATAAGTATACTATACATCAACTATGACAAAGTGAATAATAAGAGAATCTACCTGTTGGATCGGAGGGTACATTACATTCATACAAATAGGGCATTCGAGTAGTTCATGCACAGCAGTATTTGATGCTACTCCATGCCTTGCACCATTATGATTCGAGAATTTCCTAAGCGGGGACCTTCTAACTTCAACAATATCAGGTGCACTGTCATACTCGGCATTGTGTGACTCCATTATGCTCTCATAGGCTACCTCTAGAAGGTCAAATGTTTTCCCAACTGTAATGTAAGGTGAATTGAGCAAAAGTTCTATGTAATAGTAAAGAGGAACAATTGATAAATTCAGAACATGTCACTTAAATGAACTCAAAATGAAGCAAGCTGTTCTATTAACATATTATCCCAAACAAAACTGATTGCACAAATCTTTATCAATATAAAATTGGAGTTTAGGCGATTCATTCAAAAATTCATTAATGAGAAAGAAATGTGAAAAACTGAGATTGAATTACATAGTAAAAAAATTATCCTAATAAAGTTCAAATTTTTTCTCTCTTTAACAAGATTTATAATAGGTGTTAATAGCATCTCTCCAATAAGCAACTAGTTACTTGTGTATGAGTGGATAGGAAATACATATACTAAGAAAAACACCAAATATCCAATCTTTTTTTTGAAACTCACCCAATATCCAATTGAGATGCTGCTAAATTACGTTTCACTATACAAGGAAAACCAAACTTTCATTTAAGCGTTACATTCCATGATAACATAAACTAATGGCCTAAGACATTTCATCCTGAACCAGTCATGGTGAAAAAGTAAATCCAATAATTTAGAAGTGCAACAGTTTCAATGAAATTTGAGTATCAAAAGACAAGCTACCTGATATAAATCCCAAACTCAAATACCACTTCAATGATTGTCACTAGATTCTCACTTGAGCTTAATCAAGTCAAGTGGTTGGCATGTGCTACTCAGAACCATGGAGCTGTGGATGACATAAATATAACCATAATTAAATATGACTGTAGAGGAGAATTAGTTGATCAAATTGGCAAACATAATACAAGCTACATGTGTAAATATGGGTAATTTTTTTTGAAAATGGGAACACGTGGAAAAAGAATTGTGGCATGATAATTCTTTCTAGGTCAAGAATCAGATATTTTATTCATTGAAACCACCATATTCCAAGCTGCTGCATCAACACATAGAAGATACACGCGCAAAAATTAGCACTAGTGAGTATATGACATCCACGGCATACTTCCATCTAATTACACATGAAGAGAGAACATTCTTTGCATAACTAAAGTGTTACTGATATATTGCAACTGAGAAGAACGAGGCCTGAGACTCAAAACACATCTTAGTCAAGTCTTACCACAATGAAGTTCAACTTACTGAGACAGATACAAGATAGTAAAGTATTACCAACAAGAGAACTGGATTAAAGGTAAAGTTCTACTTCTTGGATCAGTTGATTTTTATTAAATTTCTGGGCCAATAAGATAAAGAGTAAATTTTCAGTAGAGAAATCCTCCACAAACTTCTACACAGAGAACAGAATATATATGGGTATGTAAAATTCAAGTCACATGACAGCATAATTTTTCAAATTTGGATATTTAACAACATTAACCGACAGGCAAAAAATCCATACCATAGGCTTCATATTTACAGTAAATGACACACTTGTGAATCTAAACAGGTATACTCTCTCATCCCAAAATGAAGACCAGAATCACAATCCACGCTTATGGTCATATTTCAAACATAAAATATTTTGACCTAAAGCATTCTCTCCCTTTTTTTTTTTTCGCATCAATCTAATCTGAACTAACATTCTCATAATCATAATCGATAACCCAATTAAAAACACACACACACACACAATAAAACCCAGTTATGATCCTTCAAACAAGAGAAACATTTTTTTTAGTATTTTCTCTCTCATCGATAAAAATTTTGAAAAACAGCGAGCAGAAAATCCAGAAGCACTTGTACACCTTTCCTCCGACAAGTAAATCCGAACGAAATGAAAGATGGGATTCTTTTCCTTGAGCAAAAATTGCAACTTTTGCATTTCGAAAAAAGAAACAAAGAGAAAGGGGGAGCAGTATAACACTAACCAAGAAAATTGGAGAAAATTTGTTGAAATGCAATCAAGGCATAATGGAGTATCAATAATTGGGAGTTGAATGCAGAATTAGTCGCAAAGAGTAGAGAGCAGAGACGGGAGGGGGTTGAGGTGGAGCTCAATCCTTCGCCCACTTGGACTTATTTACCACTTTCAAACTTTTATATCAGATTCTCTTATTCGTTGTCTCATTTGGGTTTTTAACTAGAAACAAGAAACTTTGATTTAAAATGAGTAAATCTACCCAATTTTCTTAATACATATGTTTATTTTTTTATATACTAATATTTATCAGGTCGCGCGTTGCACGGACAGGGACATTTTGGGGAGAAACATGAGAAATGTGATGATCAGATTGATGAGTACGCGTAGTCGTTCTAGGTTGAATTTCTCAATTGTTGATATTAGCATGTAATAGAGCTTGAACATGGAACTAAATATTTGGAAGAATCTGCAAATTCATTATCACATTAGATATAACTTTTCATGAGGAAGATTATAGATATGTAATGATGAGAAATGTTATTGTATGTAAAATAATGTGAGTATTGAATTACAACTCTGCTAAGTATGTCAATAACTAATTATGTTTGAATTATGATAATCGTCATGCTTTTCTAATTCATTTTAGAATTCATTCACCCAAATTAGTGCATATGGTTATTAGTTAAAGAAATCTGGTTATTTGAATAATAATCATAAATACTTAGAATTTATCAACTTTTTTTTTGCAATAGAAGTGAAATACAATACTATAAGGCAAAAACTCCTGTGCACCCGGGCGCACGGACCACATTCCGTGCGCCTTTAGAAATTTGTGTTAAATTGTATACTCTTTAATATACAGATGTGTACCCTTTATTTTCTAAAGAAAATTATTGTGTGTATCTGGCCGCATGGACAACAATCCGTGCACCTTTAGAATTTTGTGTTAAATAGTATACCCTTTAGTATAAAAACGTGTACCCTTTATTTTCTAAATAAAAAAAATATTAATGAAAAATGTATACTCTTTAGAACAAAATGTTATACATTTTATTAATTAAAGTGTATACCCTTTAGACCAAAGCAATGTACTCTTATTCATAATACTAAATTTCTAAAGGCACACGAAATGTGTTCCCGTGTGCCCGGGCGCACGCAAGCCTCACTCTTACTATAAACTAAGTGAAAATTGAATCAATACATATTATTAACTTACAATGTTTTCTGCATGAACACCTGCACCCGTATTTTTTACGTTTAAAAATTCATTACAATATTCCGTCTCAAACTTCGTTTATCAATACATGCAAGTTACTCGTACCCGTTTAATACAAATTTATTTTTTATATAATATATTATTTAGTTATTTAATTAATATTTTAAATAAATATAATATAATCCTTTTAAATAAATTTGATTTTAAAAAAAAAGACTTACACTTTTAAATAAATATATAATATATTTCATTGTATATAACTTATATATTACAGTAAGTATTAAAAATATTACATGATATATGTATAAACGGGTAGCCGCAAATATCCAATGAGTATACTTGTATTTGTCACAAATCCTAATTTTGGATAAATTTTTAACTATTTGTATCTGTCTTAAACCCGTTTAGAACAACTTATACTAATTGCAATAGGGTTGGGTTAAAACAGATATCAGAAAATATATTTATTAGAGATAACAATATCAGTGTTAGAGGTATCTATATCTCATATTCATTAAATGTTCACCATATGTACTCGTCCCAATCCCATTTTTAAAATTTATTATGATATCCGTATTTATTCCAAAGAAATTTCAATACCGCAAGTTACCATTACCTATTTAATAATAATTTATTTAATATATATTTATATTTTTCAGTGATTAAATTAATATTTAAAATAAATAATTATATTGTTATTAAATATAAAATAAATACTCCCTCTTTATTTATATAAGTGTATGGGTACCCTTAATCCATATCCATTTAAATGTACACTACCCGTACCTAATATTCCATTTTAAAAATTCATTATGATATCTATAATCATCACAAACTTTTATTTATCATTACCAACAAATTATTCATACTTATATAATACTCTTACTAATTTATTTTATATATATTTATATTTTTAGTGATTAAATTTTATATTTAAAATAAAAAACTATACTATTATTAACTATAGACAAATTGTTGCAGTCTTACACATCTTGTGCACTTGGGGACACAAGAGACCAACTCTTTAATAAATTATATTGTATGGTACGTACATATATCTTTTAATAACGTCAAATTTTATTACTAAGAAATTAGGAATTCTAACACACAATATTATCAAATTTTGATCATATTGTTAGTATACTCATACCCATATATGACACGATTAGGGATGACAATGGGTAGAATACATGCTAATTTAGGAATTCACATACGCAAATCAACTTAATTTTCAACTACCCTTATCCGTACTTGTCCCGTATATAAAAAATCATTATGATACTTATACCTGTTTCAAACCCGTGTATATCCACAAATTACTCGTACCCGTATGGTATTTATTTTTTTGTATATCAAAACACATTGACTGAGAAAATCGGTTGAATCAGTTCAATCGATTCTGTATATATTTTTTTAAATTTTTAAAAATTTCATTTTTTAAAAAACTTTTATTTTTATATGTATGATGTTTTACTTTTATAATTTTCCTTAGAATATTATTTAAATATTAAATTAATATACATTACAGTATTGTATATTTATATTATACTTTGAACTGTGAATATTTTTACTTTACCATATTTTTTTTAAATTGAAATTTAAATCATTTATTTTTATTTTTATTTTTATTTAAATGGTCTAACGTGAGACGATTTCACACACTCATACCTATATCTGTTTCATTTAAAAATTCATTACAATATTTTCTTTTTGTCTGAACTTATATTTGATTGTTTTTAAAATAATATTCTTAAAAATGATAATAAAAAACTTTCATTTAGAATTGAAGGAGTAAATTGTTATATTTAAATAACATATCAAAAACAATTATATAATAATAGTAATTCTAATATATTTTTTGCTTGTTTAAAATTAAAGTATTTTATGATCAATTAGGTTTTATTTTTAGAGCAACAATTGTATTTGTGTTTAATAAAAGATAAATTATAATTATATTATTTTAACTAAAACTATATTAATTAAGACACGATATGACGATTAAAATAATGTACCATCTAAATCTTAATTTATTGTAGATAACCAATCAATATTCAAAACAATAAAAAGATAACTAACAACTTTATTTTTGTTTTTTATTTTTTTTTTCAGAAGCCAGGACAATGAATTTATAAAGCTTCAATCAACACCAAAATCATATTATCCATTCACATATAATTCACAAAATCACTATGAGGAAAATACCATCCGTTTTGTAAAGTATGAGAAAAAAATATCATACCATACACAGACGTTAACCACCAATATTTCCATAAGAGCAAACTCAAAAAAAAAAAAAAATCATACCTAAATTACAGTGCTAGTATTTCTCCAACTTATGATGCAAAATGAGAAATTCAAGAATCTAATCAGTTAAATAATTGATTAGCAAATTATTCGTACCATTATACCACCAAATCTTCTCTTTTCAAGTTCAGTAAGTATATTTGAACTATCGATTCATTGAATGTTAATGTATAAATTATCTCGTAAAAACATCAAAGGACAAATGCTTTCTTAAATATAGAGTATAATCACACAAACTTATAAAAACCAATTTTCCACAAAACCAAACTTCAAATAGTTTCCTAATTTTTTCATTTGAACAACCACTGGAGAAGGTATTATACTTTCATCAGACATCTCCAAATTCAAATCCCTTCACTCTTGAGGCAATAAAACTTTAATTAACATGTCACCCTTGAGATAATAAAACTTTAATTAACATGCAACTTAATCTAGATCCCAACTATGTCATAACTCCTTTTCTCTAACCTATATCATGACAACTAGAAAGATAGGAGATAAGAGAAGTGATAGCACCCAGTGATATAAGATTTTCATAAAAATCATAATCATAGAGTTCAATTCTATAAAAAAAAAGAGGGTTATTTCAAATCCAGCAGTAAGATGTTATATCATCAAGTAGAAGAATGTCTAATGGATACTATCTAAAAATCATAAGCCGACTATATTCTATATGGGCAAACATTAATTAAATAAAGACTATAAATTACAATAGAGTCACTCGTCAGATACTGTCACCTACAATGAAATCAATAGAAACAGAAATTTCTAGTTTGTTAAGATAGATGACAAATTTTTTTAACTCCATAGGCCATATAGTTTGTTAAGAAAGAAGACAATAGAATTATTCTCACCATATTCTTAAGGATCTTTGCTCATGTATTTAATAGCTGATCAATTGTAGCAAGGTCTATATCACTGAAATAAAACTTGACCTGCAAAGGATAACAAAAAAATGTATTCAAAAGAAGATATCAGTTGAAAGAATAAAAATGCCTGGAATTTTATAACCACACCCTAAAGAGTACAATGAATTGCATTAAGGCTTACAGACCTATTCTTATATATGCTTAATGCAATTCCAATAATTTGTACTTCCTTCATGCATAAGTGACGTGATTAATTAAATATATCCTAGAAAAGACTTGTTAATTTGTATAAGCACCATTACCCGAATTTCAGGTTGTGGTACATAATTGTCTAAAGGTGTAACGGTGCAGGACACAACGGTATTTTTTTCAAAATTAGTATCAAATAAGTTGGCACGTATACTATAGATGTAAAGAGTTCCTTGTCAAATGACCATTTAAAAATGGATTTAAAATAAATTTACTATATGATGTGGAATTATTATTGAATTTGAATACAACAATCTATTTAGGGTCTGTTGATGCTTATAATGAAGACCAGTATCAGAGAAGAACAAACAACTTTGATATGTTATGCATATTTTGTACTTAAACATGAACAATTAAAATCATGATTAGATACATACATATAAAAGAATAAAAATATAATGGCTGTCTAAGTACCATTGGATTCCACTTTCATCACCTATATGTAACAGAACACAACACTGAATACAAATAAATAATTGTAATAGATCACAAAATAGGTTGATGTGCCATAAACTATTCAAAGTTCTTTGATCAATTAACAATTAGCTTCTTTTAAAATTTGGATAATTTAATGTTCTCCCTGTTCCCTAAATTATGAAAATCAATGTATAGTAATTCATAATAAAAATATACAAATTACTGATGATGATAAAAGTATAAATTTAGTTTGCTCCAGCAAAAGACTACTAAATTCCAATATCTTTTGGTTTTATCTTTCAACTATGTAAAACTAATGAAACTGCTAATGTGTTTTAAGTTGCTGAACAACTCCACCCACATCTTTAGGGTGATGTTTGATTTGGGATTATGTGGGATTTGAAAATCATGAGTAGTGTATTCTATGTTTGTTTTGGGTTTTGAGAAGGGTGAGTTTTAACTTTATGTCAAATCAATGTATTAATTTATTTAAAAAGAGGAAAGATAAAGAGAGAAAGTGTATTAATTGAGGAGAGAGAATGTAGTAGATATATATAGGGGAGATTTTAAAAATCTGGATGTGAGTTTTGAAAACCCAAACCTGAATTTAAAATTCAAAAACGAACATTGCCCAGATGTATCAAAATTCATATTTGACAGTATACCGAGATGGTTTATACTTGAGTACAGGCTGGTGAAAAATTTAAGTTTGACCAACTTTTTGTGTTTTTTAAGAACAGAACTTGAAAATTTCTCATTGCAAAATAGAAGGAATATTTGCAAGATTTTAATAGGAATATATATATAATTAATCAACTACACACAAAATAATTATCACAAAACTATGAAGATTACAATTCAATTCACAATCAGATTGCAAGATATGTAATTGACATTATATATACATATATAAAGAGTAAAAAAATTGATAATATCGAAGTACCAAACATATAAATCAAAGTACTAATAGCCATCAGGCTAGTCTACGTAATTTCTCTCTTGTGAAGATAATTATTAAAATTTTCTAAAATATAATCTAATTTACTCTAGCCCCATCAATTATTTTGTTATAGTTTGGAGCCTTTCAATGCTCCTAGATCTTATCCACGAAAACTTCAATAAGAACATAAACCCTATCACAGTTTTTTAAGTTAACATCACCATTTTTAACCATAAAAAAGTAACATCTTATACTCGGCTCATTCGTCTATTACTTCCAAAAAGAGCATATAGTAAACAATGCATAAGGTGAGCCTCTTTGATTTAATAAACAATCCTAATTTAATTATCAATCGTGATCTTGCCTAAATATAGTCAATCATGATCTCGTCTATTATATATTCAAGTTGCTACATATATAGAAGACATCTTAATTTACACACACCAATGTAGAGTAGTTTTTCATCAAGAAGACATCATAAAATCCCTAAATTAACAAAACTTAATAGTAAATTTGCAAAGGTGAAGGAAATAATTTAATGTGTGGGAACTTCTATACTGGATCCCAAAAACATAATAATTTGCAAGTTGCAACCTCATTATTGTATTGTTCATTTGGATCAAGTTGGGAAGGGAAAATCCATGATAGAAAAACTCATTTGATAAATGTACCCTCTCGATTGTATAGTGAAAGTTAAAGGTTCAAGATCTTACTATAATGACATTTATATATGGTAAGACAATCTTGCAGCTCCAAGATCTTGCTATTGTTATTTTTTTTCCTTACAATGATCAACCTATTAAAGACGTAAAGTCTATTTTTTGAACTTACATTATTTAATCTTGTAAAGACGTAAAGTTGGCATGGAGACATAACAAAGTACCTCATACTGATTCCAGATGTTATAATATAAGCAATTCTGTATCCACAATAACACATGTGAAGAAATACTCTAACCACCAACATACTCTTCTCTCCTATCCTACCATATAAATAAATGTTCTTTAGGAACTCTCAAAATCGTGTATTCATCTCAAGCACAAAGTCTCCAATATAGTCTCTCGGTGCCTCATTTCTAAAATAACACGATGAGTCCATTTCACTATTTAATCAATAAGACCTTTTTGCCATTAATTATTGTTTTGTCCTAAGTAACCTTTAGTTCAACATAAAAGCACCAATTTCAAACATGATTTAATTAACCATCAATTGTAAAATCTTTCAAACATTAAATCAGTCAAAGTGGATTAGATCACATTTCAGCACTATGTCGGTAATCATGTAGTAAGCAAACATCATTTTACCTAGGTAAGATTCACAACTTCCGCACAAATAATAAACACAATTCACAAATATATCATGCAACCATTAAGCGTTAGTTATAAAAACACTTTCCAACGCCACATTATAAAAATTCGATTAATAAAAAAAATTAATTGAACCCTAAAATAATATATATCCCAGCTAGTTACCTGTTTCATGGCGATCCTTTCAGCAATTGAAGTTCCCAAAATTGCAGAAAATTTGAAGAATGGCAAGTTAGTACATTGGTGAACCTCTTTCTGGCTATACAACAATTTAAATCAACTGAATAATGATTGTATGAAAATATAGTATTTAATATCTAATCCGAACACTTATACAATAAATGCATCCTCAATAGTTCGCATGTGATGGGACCAATAATCTCTACGGTTCCTGAATAACATAATGCGTTGCCATAAGAAATTTACATGACTCAAAAGTGATAATTCCAAAATTAAAAAGCAGTTGGATAAAAATATTCAAAAAAAGATTAGCTATATCAAATCTGTTATCTCTAAACTGTAAAGTTCCATTGCCTATTATCTCTAAACAGAACAACTAACTTATAAAACTTGAGTTCATCTAAAGTTACCATGTTATTTTTTAAGTGAAAAAGTTTTGAATTAAGATTGGTAAAGAGAACGATAAGCTATACCTGCTCCCCTCACCTTTCATGGATGCTCTTTAATTTCTTCATGCTGCTTCTTTCATCTCATGTATCCCATTTCCTACCAATTTGAAACAAAATCTTACATCTAAAGCCTCATTGAAAACATTAAGTGTGAACCTTTTGTGAATGGGCTCTCCAATTAAGAATAAAATAGACATGAAAAATTAGAAACATAAAATCATAACTAATCAACTATTTCAGAATCACAACCTGGATCTGCCGCCAAAGAAAATTGTTGCTCGTCATTGGTGCACAACGTTTGAATCTGGTCGTACCTATGCTTTGCAGCAACTATCACAAACAAAGACGAAAAATTCAATCAAAATAACAATCAGAGCTTTCAATTGTCGAATTTATGTAAAAATTCAATCAAAATATAATTAACGTAAAAATGAAGTAAACAACCAAACCTTTAAAAAACCAAATTCATCTATCTTTATCCAATCATATAAGAATATAACTGCATTATATTTTGATAAACAATATTATTTAATTGCTTCATTCCACCCGTCTGTGAATCTCTATCAAATTTTCAAACATTTTAAGAAAACTGGTAAATGCAAACCATCACCATTAATAATGAATAATCCATTTCTTTGGTTCAGCTAAGATACAATTTATTAGCCCACTCCTTGCTCAAAACCTTGTATTACAGACAACAATAAATAAGAAAAATATGTTAAAGATTTAAAGAATGAAAAAAATATATGAATACTAAAAATTAACAGACCAGGGTACTCATTTCATTAGTAGATGGTGGACAATGATTATACATCGGCAGATCGCATGTACCATTAGAATAAAAATAATCTAAAAATGCTTTGGTTTTGTCCCCTTTTACATACATAAAGCGTGGGCCTGGAATATAACAATATTAAAAAAAAAGAAAACGAAAGTATTAAATTCACTAATTAGGCAAGAACATCAATAACAATAAATAAAAATGAATGAAAATTAATGTATGTTGAACTAAAATCTAAAATATATGGTGAAAGTAAATGGTGATTCAGAGTTGGTCTTAAACAACCAAGGTAATAGGAAGATAAATAAATTCGAGAAACATCTTGAATAGTAAGAATAGTGCACATTGAATCTTAAGGCATGTTATAATTTAAACATCTTAAATTTTAGTTAGAATATTATAATCTAAAAAAACTCTTAATCAAAACGAAGAAAAATGACAAAGAATAGTGCACCTTGAATAGTAAGGCATGCGTGCCGATTGAAGGGTAAGAGACTAATATATTCCTGCAAAAATGGAAAAAAGGAACAATTGAAATTATTGTTATTAATAGAATAATACACTTCATAGATGAGTAAAAATCACCAAGCAAACAAAGAAAAAGTCATACCTCTGCTTCCAAGAAATTTGTGCTAAAGTACTTCACAAATAAATGCATTTAAAATGCCTTAAATTAGGATAATATTTCCAGCAAGAAGCTACAAATGAAGCAAAAATTTCAAGCAGACACTACGCTAGTTATAATGCAGCATGGTTATCCTTATAATTTCAAGTGATATTATCTTTCATAAGAACAGTTGACATTGGCCACAAAAATAAAAATCTCAAAGTTGATGAATGACATCTATTGATTTCCACATGTATCTTTTTTGAACATTTCGTAATACTTATGATCATTAATTAGAAGATGTCAACTAATAACAAAAGAGAAATATAAAAAATTATATTGATAAGTAGGCCATGCAAAGAAATTATTATCTTTGATTAAATTGTCTTTAGTATGATATTGATTTTATCTTTGCTTTATTAACAGTTTGAATAGTTTACATGTGTAAAAATGGATTTCTTAATCATATATGTAACTTAAATGTAGAAACTGCTTTAAAACTAAAACTAAAACTAAAATAAAAATCTCAAAGAATTCAAAATTAAAATTCTATATACAGAAGCTGATAGAACAAAAAATAATAATACCTAAGTCAGGCCTTCTCTGCCACTGCTTGCGGTGGTCGTTAAGAAATGTTTATCATCGTTCCCTTGTTTCGCTCTGAGAGTCCTGCCAGTAGAATATATAAAGTATATTTAAATCAAAGTTATTAGAATTTTACTTTCAAAATGAAATTAAAAAATGCCTTTCATGGATGAGAGGTCAAAAGAAAAAAATATCAATGCTATACCGTTTTAATTTGGCAAGTTCAAAAACAAAGAATCTATGAGCCGTACAAAGAATGATGGCGATCTACTACAGTGGAAACAGGGGCAACAGTTAATGGCCCTCTGGTACCATTAGTGAAAAAACTTAAGAATAAAATAGACATGAAAAATTAGAAACGTAAAATGAAAACTATTAACCTATATCAAAATCACAACCTAGATCCGCCGCTGGAGAAAATTGTTAAATATCATTGATGCGCAAGGGTTCTTCAGGAGAAGCAAAAAATATATCAATATACCTCAGAGCTTTAATATAGAGAAAACAAAGCTATATGGAGTTTTTTTTCAATAAAGCAAAGATAACTAAGTGATAAAGTTTTGATATTACAACATCAATAAGTCTGCCATTATTATTTTTCAAAAACCATAGATAAGCAGAATTTTCATAATTTCTTGGAAGCCTTTCACTTCATAGCAGTATTAAAAATGTAAATAACACCTTTAGTTGGGAAAATATTACTTACAAAAATATTTTATTTAGAGTTGAAGCAAAATAAAGAGACATGAATAATAGAAGCACATAAATTCAGAATGTAAGAAACCAACACACGTTGACCAATAAAGTTGTTCCATTATGATAAACATGCCAACCCAAATCATTAGTACATATTATCCACCCATACTGCTATATTTGTATCTGATTCCACAAAAAAATGGTAACCAACTGAGAAACATATTTAAGAGTATACATGATAAAAGGGAAATTGATAATCCAAAGTACCATCAAGAATAAAACTTTTAACACCTTCAAAACCATCAATGGCATAGTAGATACACATAATGCTAGGCAAACCATAAACTACATAAAAGGACGAATCTACAGATGATATTAAAGTCAAGATAAATTCAAAAACTTACAAAGATGAAAATGACGATGAAATCCGAAGAGATGAGACGGAGAGCAACAGCGTGGGTTCTTTTTGGATCAAAATTAACCCTAGCCAAGAAAATTTTAATCAAACCAACAAATACCCATAAAAATTTGAAAAGCTCACAGGTTTAGAATGTCTGTTGCCAAGTTTCCTCACATTTTCGTTAAATCACACAAATGACACCGATATACGAAAACCTGAAATCAAAGGATTTGTATTTTAATTCAAAATACGAAAGCCTGAAACCAAATAATACTCATCATTTTAATAATACAGAATTTTGTAAATATGAATATACTCATCTTTCTAATAATATAGAATTTTGTAAATAAATTAATAGTCAATCAATACTTCCAATTCAAATAAGACAATAAAATGAAAATCGTTAAACATACTTAAATTTTGATGACATGATACGACTCCTCAAGTCATCTTCACCTTCTTCAAACCCAGTAACGTGAGTAAAAGGAATGGCTGGCAAACTAAGAAATTAGATTATTCACATTTATTACATGAAATGAAGGTAAAAAAAATGCCAAAACAGAAAATTAATTATTCATAACAAAAATAGTTAGATAAAAGAGCATGATAAATACCTAATATGATACATATATTCATCAAATACCTAAATAATAGAAACTTAAACTTTATACTCAATAATTCAATCAACCATAAATGCTATTAGGAATTCCAAAAATACTTGTTAATATCCAACAACATATGGCTCTATATTGAAGCAACACGAAGGTTATCACTCTCAATAACATCAACATATTTGATTATTTAGATCCACCATATTTATACAGTCATCATTGGAATACTGATATGATGAAATGACAAAAATAAAACAACCACCAACTATAAATATCCATAAGAAGAAAGAACATACTTGATGAGAGGATGATGCAAACTTTGGGAGTGGAGAAATTAAAGGGTTCAGAGGTTTTAGATAAGAATAGAAGATGACATCTAAATATTTTATTTACTGAGAAATAGTTCAACTTCCATGTAAAACGAAAAAAAATACCGAGAATGTAAACATCTTTAGAATTCTGCCACATTAGTGGGTAGAAAAAGGCAGATTCTTGTCTTAATGGAAGCATCAAAATCACATCATATGTTACATTAAAAATAAAAAAAAAATAGCAGATAGCATGCAATCCCATGGACTGATCATTTCTCCACAAATTACCCTACCACAAGGCAAAAAAAATCATGATTATCATATTTGAATGTTCATAACCTTTTTACTCTATATCTGGTAGTATCTCTTGGAATTGATTGATCATGCACATTTTTCTCAATTAATTACCAATTCCAGTTTAATCTTGAGAACTTATGCCTTGAATTCACCCAATTTGCACCAAATCTATTAAATGTGAAGCAACAGAAAATGACTAATTAGAACACAAAACATTAAAAGATCTATAAACATATATTTTGCTACATTGACTAACCTTTGGGCTTCACGATTAGCTTTCTGGATTGTAGCAAAAAAGAAGAGAGATAATGCCGAATGGAAGAGTGCGGAGAAGTTTGTCAGAAAGGAGATAAAGATTAGGGATTTGGAATAGCTTGTTTGTAAACTTTACCTATATTGCAAAGTTCTATAATCATACCCAACAACATTCCTCCTGCTGCTTTGGTTGATAAGATTTTCCAGGAAGCTATTCTACTCCATACAGACGAAACTCCTTAATTCATTCCGCATTCTTCCAATTGCCTCTTGATTCGTCATGCTACTCGATCGATGATATAAACTTTTGTGAAGATCTTGTATTCGTATAGAAGAGAGAATGGCCACCAAGGGAAAATTAAAAAGAGATTAGGATTTTGGAATAGCTTACTTTACAAATTTCAGCCGCCAATTAGAGGGCTCCAGGGGTTGGTAAAGCCACCGCGCGATGGCGTCAATAATGGCAGAATCCGGCATCGTGGTGTGTGGAGATCGTCGCGAATTTGCGTGTTTCCGTGCAGAAAATCTCGAAAATGGACCGAGTTTCTCTATCGCCATTTCTGAGCCCCGTCCGTGGCGAGACCTATTGGAGGCGGCGGCGGAAGCGCGCGGCGGCAGCGCGAGTACCGATATCGCTTCCGCCTTCTATCGAGGATGAGGAATTGTACGTGATAATGGTAGAACTGAGGAAAATTTTAGGTTCCAGATAAGCAATTTTATTATTTATGTTGTGATTATGAATAGAAACACACTTGGATCCTACTTCTAATCGCTCAAGCAAAGACAACACACTCAATCTCACGTTTTTCAGATTTGAAAGCAATGAACAACTGAATCAAATAAACTGTAAATGAAGATAACAACACTCAAGGAATTATAGTGGTTCGATCATGATGATCTACGTCCACTTTCAAAGGAAATCGAGCACTCTTTCATTGATAGACAATTACACTTGAAGATGAAGATTGACTAACTAAACTGATCACTCATGGATCAACCTGTCAAACTAATAGAAGCTAAAACTTAAAAACTGTGTCCATAGCAGCAAGCTTGCTGCTTATATATCAGGTAGACGGTTAGCTTGTTTCAGCTGCACAACTGATGCATTTCACCAATCAATGAGACATTGACACATCAGCATCTTCCTAACAACATACTTAACAAATTAACTCCCTCAAAGCTTCTAGAATTAGCTCCCTAGCTAACACAAATGATCACTTAACCACCTAACAAACTCTAATAACCAACATGTTGTCATGCAGCTGATGTGTGATCTCATTCCAACGTACAAACACCAAGAAATACGTATGCATTGCTCACATACTATCAGCCAACATAATGCACCGTTTGCATGGGATCATGATCATGTTTTATACTCCATCTTCTAAGAATTTAGAAATAGGTCCAAAGAATTTGTTTAAATAACAAAGAAAGCACCGAGAAATTCAATTAAAAAATTTACAAATGAGATCAACGGCGTAGATTATCTATACTAAAAATAAATGGACAGGATTGATCAATAAAAGTAAAAATTGAGCAAATCCATTTTGCTTTTATATTAGTATAGATGAGAGGCACTATGGTGCAACGGGTTGTACCAATTGAATTGGTACAGCCTTGGTCCCCACCCTTCATGCTCCTTCATTAATGTTGTTTTTTTATTTTATTTTTAAATTTTTTTTATTTAAATGACTATTATACCTAAACCATAAGGAATAATTATATCCTAAACCACAAGGGTAAAATTACAATTATACCCTAAACTCTAAACCCTAGGGGATAATTATACCCTAAACCACAAGGGTAAAATTACAATTATACCCTAAACCCTAGGGGATAATTATACCCTAAACCACAAGTGTAAAATTATAATTATATCCCTAAAATTAAAAAAAACAGTAATGTACAGTAACAATAAAAAAAAGAGGAAAACACACACTGAAGGTGAAGGAAGGAGGTTGTACAGGAGGTTGTACCAATTGGAGGTTGTATACTAGTCTTTGCCTAGTATAGATATAAGGATAGAGCTATCGGAATTTTCTGCGCATATTATTTTCTATGCTAACATATATTGACATGCAACATGAGAAAAAAATTTAATTATTGATTTTAGAATTTAAGTTTTCTTTTTAGGTATAATTTCCCTCCCTCTACGTATTATCTATTTAACGATGTGACGTAAAAAATGATGAATCAAAATAACGTAGATGTGTGTGGTGTATGTGTGTGAGAGAATTTGTTTTTATGTGTGTAAAAGATAAACGAAGTTTATATAATTCATTTCCTATTAAAAGTCAACTAAAGTAAAATAAAAAAATGAATTATAAAATCTAAATCTGAATTAAAATATCGAACTAAAATACTGAACACAAACATAGCCAAAATAATTGCCTGATAACATTTTTCTATGGTGGAGCAGCTGGACTATCTAAACCATTATATTTAATTGTAATTTAATTTTTATAATTAAATTAAATTATTAAAAACTAAATAAAATAATTACCCACTATTATTTTATTTAAACATATCAATATTGCATAATCATCCTTAATTTTTATTTTATTTTAGGAAAAGAATCACCCTTAATTTTATTATATGCCCAAAAGAAAAGAAAAAAGTGACGAAAGTCCCTACCAAGCTAAGGAATTGTATTCCTTGTATGAAGCCCAAATAATATAATGCCAAATATACTTATCAGCTTGGAAGCCCAACTCATTAAGTCTATATCAATTGGCCCATTGAAGAGAAACAAAATCTGCTAAAATACACACTTCAATAAAAATTGATTAGTAGTTGAACTCTTTGTACATGAACCTATAATAACTTGGTAAATAATTACTTGCTCCATCACAAACTAATCTTCATATCTGTCATGATATTAATAAAAAATATTTTTTAATTTATTTTTCAATGTAATTTAATATTTTTAAATAATAATTAAATTTATAATATATTTTATGTGTTAAAAATAAATTATAATTTTAAAATTAAAGTATATTATAAAATTATTAATTAAGTGTCATTTCTTTTCACGAGTTTGTGAACTAAATTGAGAACTAATCAAAACGGAAAGTGAATCTGAGTTTAGATTCAAAGGAGTATTATTTTATATTTGCAGACCAAAATAATAATTAAATCTAGTCAAGATTTAGGGATGTTATAAAGTCAAACGTAGTGAATATCATGAAAATTAAGCTCAATTCAAATATTAATATTCAGACTCGGGTCTGAAAAGTATTAATTGAGGAAGTATTAATTATGGGAGAAGTAATTGGGATGGGGACCACAAGGAGAAGCGACTCAAAATAGGGATGCCTTTACACTCTAATGCAGGCGTGCCATTCGACTTTTGTTACCATTCAAACACAAATCATTTTACTAAAACTTTCTTTTTCAATTTCATTAATTAATTGTTTCTTCTCAAATATATAATATACCCAACATTATAAATTAAATTAATGGGTCAAATTGGAATACAAATTTATTTGTTGTCGCATTCTTAAAACTAAAAGAAACTACAAGGTTTATAAGGATTTATGATGTAAATTCGATTTATAATAGATTAACTCTAATATTATACTCATTTTATCCCATTAAAAATTGTACATTTTCTTCATTAATTAACCCTAAAGTATCTTTCACTTTCAAAATAGGAAATAAAATTTTATCTAATAATAATAAATATAATAAATTAATACTGTTTATTTTATTAATACTTTGTGAATATAATTATTTAGATAATTAAAATATATTTATTTGGATTTTGAAAATAAGATTTTGATTTTCAAAATTCAAATTTAAATTAAAAATCATCCTAAAATTATACGAATCATATTAATTGTGAACTCCCGCACTTTCTATACATTCTCTCATTAATTTTTAGTGTTCTCTTTCTATCTTTTCTCTTTGCCGCAATTTATTTTTTTTTACAAGTATTATCATCTTTTATTCATGCATTTTAATTTTAATATAAAATTAATATCTAACATAACAAACAAAAAACAGACAAAGATTATAATTATTTATATAACCCTTCCCAACAAATGTTCGGTGAGAAAAAAAGATGTTTCTCCCTAGGAAATTTTCTCTGCCTTCTCTCTAGAATTTTTTAAGGTTTCCACTCACGTATTGGGCATGGAGGAGCCCTCCGATCCCTCCTAGCCACCTTCCGTTCCATCTTGCCCTTCCGGCCCTTCTTCTACACAGGCCCGTCCAGCATATCTGCCATCCTTCGACGAGCTTCTTACCAGTAATGTTGCTTTCGCCGGTGCAACTCCTTCAATGGACAGCACTGGCCGGATAAATATAAGATCGGCCGCTCCGCGATCTGAACAGGGATTCAGCCGGCCTTCACATCAACACGATGGACATCATCAACAGGGTTTCCCTTCAAACCCTAACTGATCTAATTTGCAGCCAATCTCCATACATGGCACAGGATCGTATGCAGCCAAAGCGGCTCAAAGTCGAGAGGATCCTGTCTCTCATCAAAAAGCGGCCATATGCAAGGGATCCTATATTGATCCTGTGGCGAGGCCTATTGAAAAAACAGGTGATGCCGTAACATTATCAATCAATAAAAAATTCTGTGAAAAGCGTAAGACACTGTTTTCCCAATTTGTGATTGTCAGGGTTTTGAATGAGAAAGGAAGTAAACCACTTTCTCAGATGGAGGTTGATGGCCTATTTAAGAAGACTTTCAATATCCAGGATCTGTTGAATATTCCACTCGGCCGTGGATATTATTCTATGATGATATCGGATGAAGCCCGCAAGGTGGATATGTTAAGAAAAAGAGTCCTGAATGTTGGCTGTATTCAATTGAGAATTCAGCAGTGGATGTCAACATTTAACCCTTATAAGGTTAAATCGTCTATCGTACCAGTTTGGATGAGGATATATGAGTTGCCACTGGAGCTATGACATGTTGATATTATCAAAAGTATTGTAAGTGTTGTTGGAACGATTATCAAAATTGATGATCGTACTTTGGATGGATCCAAAGGACACTTCTCACGAGTGCTAGTGGAAGTGGATGTGCAGGAACCACTTTTGAATAGTATGAATATTGATACATCGGAGAGCATAATCAAAATTTCCATGGGTTATGAAAATGTCCCAGAATATTGCAAATCTTGTAAAATCCTGGGTCATAATGCTAGTGATTGCATGAAAAGGAAAGAAAGAAATGAGCATATCAAGGAGAATAGGAAATAAAAACTGAAACAGGGTTTCCAGGCTCCGAGTAAGACTTGGAAAAAGAAGGATGATAAGCCCCCTGAGGTTCACACCTCTAATATGTTCAGTAATCTTGCCGATGATGGACATGAGGAGCAACCAGGTATTCTAATTGAAAAGGAGCAGGAAGCTGAAAAGGAGAATGTTGAGAAGGAGAAGGATAATTCGGATGATATGGTTGAAAATGAGAAGTATAAATCTCTTGTCCGTGTTGATCAGAGGCAAGATCAAGTCAGCCTATGTGTCATGGACATTGATGTATATGAGCGGATCGTGCTGATATAGAGGATCATGCTGAAACAGTGGAAAGAGAATATGATAGTGAGAATAAGGAAGAAGAAGATGATAAAGAAGAGAGCCTGCCTGGTGCAGATGATCGATCAATTGTGATCTTCCAACACGAACCAGTGCCACTTGCTGTAATGAGCCCTGTGCATGCTAAAGAACTCTCTACGCCAAGCCCTGATAAGCTTGCTATTGTGACAAAGACAAGTGCCTCTGTTAGGGACGCACAATAGTTCCACATTATTTAATTGCCCTGAACTACCAACCACTAGGTCACGTATGCCTGGAGGTACGGGGATAAAGCATGTGCAGCCGGAAAAAAAGAAACAAAAAGCATGAACACTACTTCCACCAGAGAATGGGGAAATCTAACAAAGTCGCCGAAGCACGGTCGTCGAGATGGTAGGAAATGAAGGTTTTGTTTTAGAATATCAGAGGGTTTGGGAAAGCTTCATCTCAGGCTGCTCTTAAAGAATTTATCAGGAACCACAAACCTAGCTATTGTGGAGTCAAAAGTTTTATATGAATCAGTACCTAACTATGTATGGAATGGCTTGGGATATCAATTTGCTGGACATAATGTTAGGGATGGTCTTCGCCCTAACATTTGGGTCTTCTACAATGCAACACAGATCACTCAGGTTTCTTCGATATATTTTTCTTCTCAGATAATGATCTTTGATTTTATTCACAACGCTGCTAATTATTGCTTTAGATTTGTACATGCTCACACGGATCATATCATACGACGTGATTTGTGGTGTGATATAATTAATTATATGAGCAATAATATGATGGTCATTAGGGACTTTAATTCTACGCTTGGGGCTCACGAGAGATTGCATGATACTAGGCATGATAACTTAAGCCCCATAGAGTTTAGAGCATTTTTGGATCATTCAGGATTGACTGATGTATCTCTAAAAGGCTCAAGGTTTACATGGGTGAGCAGGTCGGCTACAAGAGCTATGAGGGCTTCAAGAATAGATAGAATACTTGTAGATGATAGCCTTCTTAATCAGTAGGACATCATTTCAAGTACGGCATTAGCAAGGCATGGCTCAAATCACTTACCTATCATGGCTTCATTGCAGATGAGTGAGAAGATTGCGGGACCCTTCAGGTTCCAAAGCATGTGGCTTCAAGACTTAGAATTTTTTATTCTTGCTGAAACTTCTTGGAAAACGTTTTCCACATGTGCTAATCCGATGTTGGCTTTTGCTGTAAAACTAAGAAGATTAAAGCATGATATTAAATGTTGGAATCAAACTGAATTTGGGAACGTTAACGACTCAGTTGAGGAGGCTATGGAAACTCTGAATAAAATACAGGTGAGAATTGAAGAAGAATGAGACAGTGAGGAGCTTTTTTATGAAGAAGTGGATGCGTATGTAGCACTCAATAAAAAGCTGGAAACGAAACACCTATTCTTTGCTCAGAAAAATAGGCCATCTTGGCTAAAAGATGGGGACAGAAATACAGGTTTCTTTCATAGAACTCATCATATCAAAAGAGCTAAAACTACTATTACATCAATAGAGATTGGCGGTGAAGTTACTGATGATAGAAAACGGATTGCGGATCACATTGTTCATTACTACAAAGCTCTATTTCAGAAACCTACGGAGGAGGGAAATTTCGATCAGCTGAACTTCATTCCTCCCCTTGTGGAGGATGCAGATAACAACAAACTCATTATGCCTCCAACCATAGAAGAAATTAAGGAGGCGACCATGAATTTATCAGCAGACAGTACACCAGGCCCGGATGGTTTTGGAAGACAATTCTACCATAAGTGCTGTCATTTTATTGGGGAGGATCTTTGCAGAGCATTGCAATACTTCTTTCACACGGGAGTGCTGCCACAGGGTATAAATTGCAATTTTATTGTTCTTGTACCCAAAGTTGAAGGGGCTAACAAAGTGGAGGATTTCCGACCAATAAATCTTTGTAATTTCTTTTTCAAAATTATTACTAAGATTTTGGCTACCAGATTGGTGCCTTTGCTGAATGAGAAACTTGGTGGCAATCAGTTTGGATTCATACCGGGGAGGAGTATTCATCATTGTATAGTTGTTGCATCTGAGAGCTTTAACTGCTTAAACAACTCTAAAGTAGGCAGCGTAGGATTCAAAATCGATATCAAGAAGGCTTTTGACACACTTAGATGAGATTTTGTATTGAATGTTTTGCAGAAAATGGGATTTCATCATAGCTTTATACAATGGATCAATGCCATTTTTGAATCAGCTAGGGTTTCAGTATTGATCAACTAAGCACCTGAGGGTTTCTTTGGTTGTGGCCGCGGAGTCTGTCAGGGGGATCCACTTCCGCCTTTGTTGTTTTGTGTGGCAGAGGAAGTACTTGGGAGATGGATAGAATTGGAGATTAATAGAGAAAACATCTCTCGTGCGTACGCGAACAGGTCTAATCCGCTACCCTCTTACTTGTTTTATGCTGATGACATTGTTTTATTTTGCAAAAGTGACGACAAATCTGTGGGAAGTCTTTGCAATATTCTGTTGAGCTATGCTGCTGCATCAGGGCAAGTATTCAGCCCACAAAAATCTAAGATTTTCTTCGGCATGCATGTAAGGCAATTAATTAAGCATCGTATTTTAAACAGCGTTGGAATACAGGAAGGGAAATTCCCTTTTGTTTATCTTGGTGCGCCTATTTTCATAGGCTCTCCCAAAGCTGAATTCTTTAAGCATGCCACCGATAGGATCCTTAATAAGTTTCGACGATGGAAGGGTAGTATGTTATCTATGGCTGGTGGTATTTGCTTGGTTAATTCGGTGATAATTGTTTCGACTGTACATGTTATGATGGTTTATAAATGGCCTCATGGTCTAATTAAGAAGATTGACACTGCATGTAGAAACTTTGTGTGGTCGGGGATGTTTTGAAACAACATCACTTCACTGTGGCGTGGAAGCGGCTATGCTGCCCTACTCAAGAAGGTGGCTTAGGAATTAGATGTGTAAGGGCGGCGAATGAAGCGTATCTAATGAAGCTTTCATGAGATGTAATTGAGGGGAAAGAGAATTTGAGGTGTATTAAGAAAAGATGGTTTAATGAAGATGTCCTCAAAGTAAACTATCTTCCTTCCTCTATACGATCATCATGCATGCCACATATTAAAAGACTGATGGAAGAGGAGATATGGGCAGTTGGATACGACTCTAGAGTCCGTTTTTAGCTAGATAATTGGCTAGGAACTCCAATTGCAGATATGGTTGACATTCCTTTGGAGTATAGAAAACATTTTGATCAAGTCATTGGTGACTATTTTTACGATAGCTTCTGGCATTTTATGGAGAGTTTCACAACCACCTTCCCAAATATAGTGGACTCCATCTTGGCCACACGTATGTCTCATAATGTGGAGGATTGCAGTTTTTGGAGCAAATCTGTGCAAGGGAAAGTCACATCTAAGATTGTCTAATGCATATTCGACAGACATCTATTGAGCCAACATGAGGTTCTTGGATATGGGCACCATTTATTCTCCCAAGGCGGTCATTGGTCCTTTGGAAAGCAATCAAGGGAGTCCTAACAACATGGAATGTGATTCGAGATAGGGGATTCAAAGGAGCATCTCGATGCTATTTTTGTAAAGGAGGGGAAGAGTCTATTGATCACATCTTTCTTTATTGTCCTGTATCTTTGCAGGTATTGAAGAAATTGTTGTCTGGCTTTCACTTCGGTGATAGGATTGATCTGGAGCAGACATTCGTGGGATTTTTAATACAGGTGATGGAAATTTCGGAGAGTAAGCAAGTCTTTTCTTTATGGCGGCTGGCTATTGTCACCTACATTTGGATCATGTGGCAAGAGAGGAACAATGAAATGCATGATGGCTATGAACTACGAGAAGGGGTGATAGTTGATAAACCTGTCAGAATTTCAGCAATCACTTCAACAATGTTTGCATTAATCAGAGAGGGAAACAAATTCGAGTTGGGGCGTTATGGGCAACACGGTGGATGATCTCTACACTCTGAAATTTTTTGGCATTGCTGGAAGACACAGGAGAGCTCCGAGGATCATCCCTGTCCGCTGGAGGGCTCCGCCGCCGGGGTGGGCAAAGGTTAACACAGATGGATATGCTTCAGGCTCACTAGGAAATATTTCAGGTGGAGGAATCTTTCGAAACAACAGAGGGTTCGCTATGGGCTATTTCCCGTGTGGATTTGGAGTTGGGCTTTCACTGGAGGCTGAGCTCGCTGCGGCATGCTTGGCTATTGAGTTTGCACATGACAAAGGATGGGAAAGAGTATGACTGGAGACTGATTCAACATATGTTATACATGCTCTTACACATCCGACTCCAGTAATCCCATGGAGGTTGGATTCACGTTGGAGAAAAGCTAAGGATATAATTCCTCACATTTCCTTCCGAATCTCGAATATCTATAGAGAAGGAAATTTGGTGGCTGATCTGCTTGCTAATGTTGGTGGACCACTGACTTGGTACAACCCGACGCCGGAGTTTCTAAACAACATGTTTAGGGACATGAATAGTGAATATTATATGTTCAAATAGACATATTTTATCACATCTTTTTGTATCTCCGTGTACTCTTTTTCATTTCTTCTTTAATAATATGGATCTATTTGCCCAACAAATGTTCGGTCTTTTGTTAAATTAGTAAGTAAATAATAAAATAAGTGTAATATAAAATAAAAAAAATAAACAAAACGAGAGAAGTCTGCGGGGATATGAATGGATTCCAACACAATAAAATAATAATAAATTATAAATAAAGTGCACCATTAATCGCCCTTTATTTTGGGGTTAAGAAATCATATACTTAGTACTGTTTTCCTATAATAAAAAGTCAGTGGCCAGTGGGCCATTATAAATTGTCATTATCTTTTACTTGTGTAGGAGATTGTTCGAACTTGCACCATTATTAATTATGGACTCTAACATCATGTTAAATGATCATTTCATCTAAAAATTTAAGTTAATAGAGAAATGTATCGTTTAATACTTAATTAAATTACTCTAACAAATACCATTAAAATTTGTCCATACATTCAAAATTAAGTATATTCTTAATAATCTTAAAAAAATAATAATAATAATCTAAATGCTGAAATAGAGCAAAATTATTTCATTTGTCCCAATAAAATCTCTTACACTTTCTATATTTTTTATTCTCATAACACCATTTACCCTTTTAATACAATTCTTTTACGTATAACCTCCATAGTTGCTTAAATTTAAATTTTTTACTTTCACTTAACAGGTACAATTACTTCTTAAAGTCAATAAAATTATAGAAAAAAAGAATTTTTAAAAATAATTTGAAGGGTTTCATGAAACAAGGGAATAATATTTTTGCGTAGGACATAATTGGCACCAAGTAAAAAGAGTGGGTAAAAGACAGAAGAAGACAAGTTAGGAAACCAGAAAGGGATTTATGTTCGATCCCTTCTTAGAATATGAGAATGATGGAAATGACGACTAAGGGCGATCTAGTCCTTTCAGGTAAATACATCGGGGGCAAATTCGTCATTTCATTAGTTGCAATCATTGGTATTTTAGAGATGCCTCCTCTATGTTATCTAGATTAACCTAGCTACTGTTGTAATCATTTTTATAGTTAAATAACACTATTATGCTAACTAAATCTCTATTTTCATAAAGTTTATGGGTTATCTATCACAAAAAGTATATGCCTTTAAATATCTTATTTTTTATTTTATCAAATTACTTTGTCATATTAATTTATTCACAGTTTCTTTATAAATAAATTACTGAAAACCAGCTAGTTTTATTTGTTTAAATTTACTAAAAGCTTCATAATTACAATTTTAAAATTACTCAATACTAGTCCCGTATTTATTTTTAAACGAATTTAAAAAATAAGATTATACATTAATTGAACTTGTATGGACTTATTTATCTTCTAGTTCCGGTGGTAAAAAAGAAAGTGCCAATGGAATGTAAGCAATGGAAGTTTTTATTATTATTATTATTATTATTATTATTATTATTATTATTATTATTATTATTATTATTATTATTATTATTATTATTATATGTCTAAGATATATAAGTCCTTATGCAAAAAAACTGGCACCATTGACCCAATTAATTTTCAAAACAAATAACAAAATTATTATTGACCTAATTAATATAAAAATAAATATATTTGCTTTAACTAGGATGAAATGAGGACTATGGGAGTGGGGGTGGGTGGAAAGAAAATCAGGCCAATTTAATCATAAATTGCTTTGGTAATAATTAGTTGTCGGTCATATGAATCATTTGTTATTATTTGGGGAGACTTATTTTCCTCCTAAGTTACTATACTTTCGAAAATTATTCGCTCTATTAATTTAGCTCATTTTAAAGTTATTTTATTTATTTGTTTAATTTCAAATTTTAATACAAAATATCAATACAAATAATCTCTATATATATATTTTTTAAAATATATAATTTTCATCTAACTTTTTTAATAAAATTATTATTACTATCCTTCTATTATAAAGACAATTAAACAAAGTCTAGACTTATGAATTTATAATTTAATTTATTATTAAAATATGATTTTTAAATATGTAAAACATGATTTTAAGGTAGTTAAAAGTATGTTTTTATTAAAGTATTATGCATTGTTTGTTTTAATATGATTTTAAAATGGTTAAAACATGATTTATTTGTGAATTATAATATGTGATTCATTAAAGTATGATTTTCACGATATTAAAGTATGAATTATTATAATCATATTAATAAATCACACATCATATTTTAATAAATCATATTGTAAGTATCTAAAAAAATTATATATATATATATATATATATATAATTGAATATAAATTTTTAACTTAATTATTTTAAAAAAAATTCTAAATATTTTAAGAGAAGTTTTGGGTGAAGTCTCATGAAATAGTTCACTATACATTATTTTATTTAAAATATTATTTCTTTTCTTTTAAATGTTTTCACTTTTAATTTATACTATAAATTATTCGTGAAATAGTTTACTATACTATTATTCCCTCCGTCCCGCTGAAATGTACGTGTTTTTCCATTTTGGTCCGTCACAATACAAAGTGTGCATTTCCCTTTTTTGATAAAAATGACCTATACAAATTAATTAATTCTCTCTCTTTGGGCTCACCCATCACACTAATTCAGCTACACACTTTACATTAAAATATAATTTCTTTCACATCAATGTACATTAAAATATTAATATATCCCTTAACATACGTACAAAAAGCAAACACCCACCTTTCAATAGGACGGAGGTAGTATTATTTTTTATCCGTCTCACGGATATTGTTTCACATTATTTAAGAAAAAAAAATTTTAATCAATTTTGTTAAAACTATGAAGAGTATTGTAGGAGTATTATTTTTAGGTAATAAAAAAATAAATTAATGGTATGTATATGAAAAAAAAGTGACAATTTTAAAATTAAATAGTATTTTTTATGGTTCTTAGTTAGTAAAGTATTTTTTCGAGTGTGGAGGATTCTGTGAGACAAACAAATAACGAAAGTATGAAAGTTTTTTTGGAACGGAGGGAGTATTAGTTATTTTATTAAATAAATATTTATATTTATATGTTTATTTTTATTTTATTTTTTGGTGAAAGAGAAAGTATAAGTGATTATGTTGGACTTTGGATTGCAAAAAGAAAAAGGTTGAAGGGTAGAAAAGACAAGTTAAAATTACTTTAGGGGACAGAGTAAAATGTCAACAAAATAATAACCTTTTTTGGCGCTCTTTTTCCTTCTCACATCTCTGTTTTATGTTTTCCAATTCTCACCTCCTGTTTCTTGGATTTCATGACCGCACGGAATCATCTCCTTTATTTGGGCACAAATCTTTGCAAATAATCTTTCTGGGATTAACTTTGTACAGTAGTATAATGTAATAAAGTCGTTTTTGTTGAAGACGTGACCCACCATAGAGGCCCCAGTGGTTGGGACACAAACTGTTTGAGAAAAATGGCCAAAGAACTCCTTCAACAGGATCATCTCTCTCTCTCCTCAAACCTTGTTTCCTTAACCTCACATTCTTGTTTTCTCACACAGACACTCCAGATTGCTCTCTCTTCAGTCGCTTTTCCATGGACAAGCATCACCAGCAGCAGCTTCCTCTGCCCAAGAGCGCCAGTCAACGTTGCAGTGAATGGTTGCTCATTCTTCACTCTTCTCCTTTCTTCTGCCTCTGTATTACGAATTACAGAATTTATTATGATATGGGGTTGAATTAATATGCAAAATTCTTAATTATAAAGAGAGTTCTTGGAAAAAATTAAGAAGCCATCATGTGACAAAATGCTGTTGCTTCCCTCATAATCATATCCCCTGTTCTGATTTCTGTTTTTTTTTTATAGGGTATTCCGAGATGTTCCAAGTGATATACTAATCGAAGTAGATGGGGGTGTGTTCTCATTGCATAAGGTCAGGATTTTCATCTCTGAACTTCCCTTTAACCATCTCTTTGCACTGCATTCTTCTTGGTATTCTTTTTCTGGATCTAAACGGCTACAAATTTCCAGATGCATATGATAAAATTGAGCTGCATTTGTATATAACATTGTTCAACTTGATACATATCTAGCTAGAGAACTTCACATTCATTTCAAGAAAGATGGTTGTAGAGCCCATGGCATAACTCAAGTGGTTGAAGAGAGGATGGAAAAGACTTCCAATGAGCTGATAGCCGTTCATATAAAAAAAACCGCTTGAAAGCGCACTTAAACAGTTAGCCTCTTAACATAGGCCACCCAAGAGTAAGGGTGGTTGGGCGGGACCTAATAGTGGGTTAAACTGTTTTAAGAAAGACAGTAGTAGAAATGGTTTTTTTTTTTTTGCCACTAAAGTTGCAGCTCTTGAATGTGGGGCTTGATCTCAGTTTTGGAACATGTTGATCTGTTGCAATTCAAGTGACAATGTCAAGACCTTTATCACATCAAAATGAGACATAGAGAGATGAGACTAGAGAGTTATAAAGGTTTTCACATTGAAGGAGTGGGAGATTAAGAACAAATTTTACGAAATTAAACAGAGTAAAAAGAAATGACTAGATGGTATACATTGATTAAGCGCAATATATGGTGAATATACGACAGTTTCCTGTTCTTTCCATTTTGAACTTGAAATGTGAAGATCTAGCTTTTGTTTCTTATATTCTCCTTCTGTAATCAACTCAGGCTCAGGTTGAGCTGCCAATAGGTGGCAATCTGTGAGCTTGGTCTATCATTTTAATCACAATACAAGCCTCGCTGTATGTATAACAAGAAATGTTACCGTATGAATTGCAATTGCAGTTCCCTCTTGTCTCTCGAAGTGGAAGAATGCGAAAGTTGGTTGCAGAGCACAGGGAATCAGATGTTTCCAGGATCGAGCTTCTTAGCCTACCAGGAGGTGCCGAGTCATTTGAACTAGCAGCCAAATTCTGCTACGGCATCAACTTTGAGATCACAGCCTCAAATGTTGCTCAGCTATGCTGTGTCTCCGATTACCTTGAACTAACAGAAGAATACTCGAAGAACAATCTTTGTTCAAGAGCTGAAGAATATCTTGAGAGTGTTGTATGCAAAAACCTTGAAATGTGTGTTCAGGTCCTTCAGCAGTGCGAAAACCTACTCCCACTTGCAGATGAGCTACAAATTGTTACACGTTGCATCGATGCTATAGCTTCCAAAGCTTGCGTGGAGCAAATCGCCTCGAGTTTTTCAAGACTAGAGTATAGCAGCTCAGGGAGGCTTCACATGAGCAAGCAAACAAAGTGCGATGGAGATTGGTGGATTGAAGATCTATCTGTACTTCGAGTCGATTTCTATCAAAGAGTCATAACAGCCATAAAATGTAGAGGAGTGAGGCCAGAGAGCATAGGTGCATCACTCGTAAATTATGCAGAAAAGGAGTTAATCAAGAAGTCCACCTTATGGAATCAGGCTACAGTTGATGTTGTATCAGGTTCGACCGGCCATGAAAGGCTCGTTGTTGAGACGATTATTAGTCTCCTCCCTGTGGAGAAATTTGCTGTTCCTATTACTTTTCTGTTTGGTATGCTGAGAAGTGCTGTGATGCTCGATTGCTCAGTCGCATGTAGGCTTGATCTTGAGAGAAGGATAGGATCACAGTTAGATATAGCCACCCTTGATGATCTTTTGATCCCTTCTTTCCGCAATGCAGGGGATACATTATTTGATGTTGAAACTGTTCACAGAATATTGGTTAACTTTTCTCAGCAGGATGATAGTGATGAAGACATGGACGACGAATCCATGTTTGAGTCGGACAACAGCCCTTCTTCGCCCTCCCAAACTGCGCTGTTTAAGGTCTCTAAACTACTGGACAATTATCTTGCTGAGATTGCACCAGATGCCAACCTCAAGCTCAACATGTTCATAGCCATTGCAGAATCCTTGCCAGCACATGCAAGAACTATCCATGATGGATTATATCGAGCTATTGATATATACCTCAAAGTAAGTACTATCCATGTTCAGAGAGACAGAGAGAAAGAGGTGTGATATTTTAACTGATGTAAGATTTCATGTTCACAGGCTCATCCAAGCTTATCAGATCCTGATAAGAGAAAGCTGTGCAAACTGATAGATTTTCAGAAACTATCACAGGAAGCTGGTGCACATGCTGCACAAAACGAACGCCTTTCAATCCAATCAATAGTCCAAGTGCTCTACTACGAGCAGTTAAGGTTGCGAAACTCCTTGTACTGCTCGTATCCAGAGGATGATCCAAAGCCAATCCACCAGTCATGGAGGATCAACAGTGGAGCCCGGAGTGCTGCAATGTCTCCCAGGGATAACTACGCTTCGTTGAGACGAGAGAACAGGGACTTGAAGCTTGAGTTAGCAAGAATGCGGATGAGGCTGAATGATCTGGAGAAAGACCATGTTTACATGAAGAGGAACTTAGAGAGGTCAAGTTCGCGAAAATTCATGAGTTCGTTTTCGAAGAAGTTTGTTAAGCTGAACATCTTCGGACACACATCTTCACGGGGATCAACCTCCCCGTCGAAGCACTCCCATGTATCTGAGTCTAAGTTAACAGAAATAACATAGGAAGCATACTCTCTAGGTATTTCAACTTCTTCTGAATCCTTTATATTACTTACATACACTGCTAGTGAGAGAAACTGTGTTTATGTCATCAGTGATCTTCAGTTTCATATTCCTGATTACTGTGTACATAGTCTGTTGGCATTTTCTTTAAAAACAGATACATTTGAAGCCAAAATGAGAAGTCTGATTTTTTGCTATTTTACTTTACTTTGTTTATGTATATTTTTTCATGTTAACAGCAAATTTATGGAACATGAACATATATGTAACATTAAAAAATAAATAAAAAATTGTAACTTATTCGTTAGTACTACTCACCAAATTCTTCAATGCCCATTAGAGGGAGCTCTTGAAAATTTCATTCATACAATTAATAATCTTTGGTATATTTCTTCCATTCATTAATGGTCATGTGAGAACAAAATTGAGTCTCAAACTTTGTAAAATAAGCTGTTAATCTCAGCTTCCCAACCACCCATAACTTTTACTTAAATAACAAGAGTGAAATGGTTGACATCTCAGACCAACATAAATAAAAAAACACAACCACTATAGACAAGTATGGACCCTTTTCTTAATCTAAAATTATGGTGCAGTTACACAGTAGTACTATGACTCAAACTTAACTAGTTAGTTTTCATGTGACTAGTCTAGAATCTGTAATCCAGAGTCATGCTGATCCGCTCGACAGTATCTCAACGGTGGATGAAAATCTCACCTTCAAGTCGAGCTTTCTCCGATCACTCTCAGGGTGACTAATACAGGACTTAAGTCTCTGAAACTCGAGCAGATCAGGGCTTTCAACGTGCGGTCTCCCACCTTGTATTGGAGAATCGGGCTCAAAATTTGGGTCGAATAGCCTCCCCTGCATCTCTTTCCACGACTCGTAAAATGAAGACTTGTACTTGCTGCTTCCTGCATTGTCTGAATCCTGCTGCTCTTGATCATCATGACTTCCATATCCCTCCTCATCATGATGGTGATGGTGACGGTGACGATGATGATTAGTGCTTGGTCTCACATGCTGCTGATGATGATGATCATGGTTTGGTCTAACATGCATGGACTGATCCATCTGCTGCCTCTTCTCCTTCAACGTTCTTTCCACTGTTTTGTAAGACACTAGGAAGAACATCTTCCCGGGTACAAGAAGCGACTCGGGGCGAACGACGATCCATGGATACTCGAAAAAATCAGTCCTCGCCACGCAGTGTCTGGGGTACCCTCTCATGATCTCCCCAGCGGTGATGGGTTGATAGAAGATCTCTGCATAGCCATGTGGATGCACCACTTTTAGGAAAGCACTACTCCGATGTTGATCATGATGTCTTTTTTCTTGTTTCTTGTTCTTATTCTTGTTCTTCTTGATTCTTGTAAGAACTCCCATTTTGAAATGCAAGAAAGCAAGGGGGAGGGAACATGAGAGCCCCCCTGTGTTCTTCTTATAGACATGTAGTGGACAAAAATATATGATGTGGCATTAATTCGTTGGAGATAAGATTTAGGTATGTCCAACGAGAGAGGATCGTTTGATCATCACATATCATGCACGATTCTTGATTTCTTGTTGGATCGACATTATTTATTTATTTATTGCATGCATGCTTTATAGTTTTTATCTTACTATGTTGTTGTGTTTTATTGTTTAATTTAGTAGAGATTAATTGATCATTGACTCTCTCCAAAGGTTATTGAGAACTTTGATAAAGTAACTTTTATGGATTTTAAAAAGTAATATTCCATATTTTAAACAATAACTTACCCCCTCCATCATACACCAAGTTGCACATTAGCAATTCTCTATATTAATATATGCAAGTTTTTATTACTCTCTCAATCCGCTTGAACGAATATTTTTTTTTATTTTGATAATCTCTTTTTTAAATACATGACCCACACACAAGCACTAATACAATTAAAATATAAGGTCCACATTCTCACTAATACAACTACCCACTACATATTAAATAATAATACTACTTAATCAGTGTGCAAAAAAACAAATGACCCTCATTCGTACGAACGAAGAAAGTATTATAGTTTATGATCTATTTGACCTGTTTGATTTATGAAACCTTGTGGTTCATATGTATTTTGTCCTTAGTATCTTTAAATTTTAATATTCCCACCATTCATTGATAAGATATCAATTTTTTTATTTAGGTCGAAGGGATCACACATGACCCACCTCTCACTACTAATATAACCTCCATTTAATATAGTATAAAATAACGATACTCCTTAATCACGTAAAAAAACAAATAATTAAATAAATAGTTAACTAAATCACGTACAAAAAGAAAACAATTAACTATTTCACGTACAAAAAGAAAATAATTAACTAAAATAGTTAACTAAATGAATGGAGCATATTAATTTTGAGGGAATAATTGTACCTTGATTGACTTTATAAAAATTTAGTCTTAAAGTATAAATGTAACTGGTAATAATTAATTAATAAAAGAAATATTTTTTAACAATTCACCCTGTAGTTATTAATATGATACTTTATTAATTTAATCTATTAAATTAATGATATCTTTAAATATAAAGTGGGGTATTTGAACTTCTCAGTAATTTGAAAGCTATTTTTGTTTTTAGTGACAAAGACAGACGAAATTCAATGAACTGTAGACCTGTGCAGGTGGTGAACATAAGAGCTTACTCTTTAATATCTCTCTTTTCTTTGAAAAAGAACTGCTCTTCAATTAATTATTTATAAGCATAGCTAATTGCTCCTATTCACAAATAGCTGGCAATTGTGACAATAATAAATAGCTAAATTGGATAATATCAATCAATATAACCAGATGAGATGATCAGAAAAACAATACTGTGGTCTATGGATTAAGAAAATACAATAGTAACATCAAAACAAAAGCAAGAAAAATCAAATTCATGAAAAACTAAGAAGAAAACAGCCAAGGAACAGAATCTTCAAGAAAAGCGTCCTCGAACACATCAAAAAATTGAAAGACCCTGCTATCTGTTCAATTTTTGTAGGGTAGAATGCATTTTTTTTTTTTTTTTGGGGTGGGTGGGGGACCTAACAAGTTTATAACAACATTTTTCTTAAGCAGATGATTTGGTATAGAAACGTACGCCAAAAGCCACACCCAAGATGAGAAGGGGAACTAAGAACTGTAGGAGCTTGAGCATGAAGCCAGATGAATTATCAGTTTTCAGCTGAGATTGCTTAGGAGGAGCAGTTGTTGTCTTGGTGGAAACGGTAGCTGAATCGATGTCACCTACATAGTATTCGTCCAACATTGCCCTTGCAGCTGTGCTGTGGCCAACATCCTCAAAATCTTCAGTTGCATCCTTTCCTGCATCAACAAAAAATGTAAGTTGGTCTAAACTTATAACTGAGGAGTTGGTAAAGGGTGTTACCCGTTGAGGTCAACAGAACTTCATCACCACCAGGATGATCATCCAAGAATTTAGTCACATCATATACCTGTTTAAAAGGATTTAAAATTAGGATGCACCGCTTTGCGTATGTAATGCACTCAAATCAAGACCTCCCAATTCGTTATCTTCTGACTCCGTAGTCAAAAGTTTTTTTACTACTTATTTCATTGGGTCATTTTTGGCGATAGCGTGATGCACGTTTGCATGTAAAAAATGTGAAACTTATACCTCTAACCCAACTACAATTGATTCTCTCGTTGAGTTATGATAGAATTTAGACATAACCTAGTTCCAGAAATTATACTAACACCCATTCCATAAAAGATTCCATCAACTGAGATTTCTTGTCCAAGTCCTTCAGAGATGGATCATAGCATTAAATACCAAAATTGTTACTCTTTCTATACTAGAAATAGTTGAACCAGCCAGAAAAAAGAGAAGGCGAAGGTAACATGTATCTTTAAGAGAGTTGGTTATTATGATTTCACAGGATGAGCACATGTTCGTTCCACAGAAAAACACACACACAAAACCATCAAGATTCCCTGAGGCATCACACTATAGAGGTTAGTATAGCTAAATTTGTTGGTGTAATAACTTAAAAGCTCAAAATGATTTTATTAAAAATTTCTTCACTACATTCTTATTCCTCTAGTCTAGATGCATCATCATGTTGCCTATGTTTTATCATATCAAATAGTGACAAATGGCACTCAAATCAGATTTTCCATGAAGATAACCTCATCATAGTAACAATCACATAGCCTAACAAATGAATCGAAGATCATACGATAGCAACACTGTTTTCAATAAACCTCAGCATTGAACCTATGAACATCCTAGCATACCAGTGGATTCCCAACACCATTCTTCCACACACAATCACACACACATGCAACTGTATCTAACATGAGTAGTTGATGTGTAGGGGTGCCTAACATGACTGGTGGGGTGGCCACACCACAGGGGCATGTGTGAAATGCACCGGGTGTACAATCTACCTAACATCTGCCATTCTGGAACAAGCAATTTGGACACACAAATGTTTTATCTTACAGCATGTGGAAAAGTGAATGGAAAAGTCTAAACAAAAGAGATGCACATAAAGAACTTAGAAAGCAACTCCAAAAATTCATGCAACTAATTTCATTTAAAACCTGAAACAGCAGCAAACAATTCCGATACAATCTCTCCAGATCCACAAGAATCACATTCATTTTCTCCAATCACATTCAACCAGGGAAATCAGCAAACTAGACGATCCAATTGAAGTGATCATAAACTCAAACAGCAACAGATCAATAACACGACCCAATTCATCAGATAGGTCCCGTATAAATTTTTTTTAAAAAAAAAGCGTAAAATTGAATCGACACACATAAGCAACAGTAGAAGTTTTGGAAAGTGATTCCATTACCTTGCCACCAATGAGGAGCCAACAATCCTTTTTGGTGCTGTGCTGAGAAACCTCAGAGAGAGTAAAAACCTTAGACATTGGAGAAAATGGAGGAATTGAATAAAGGTAGAGAGGAGATTGAAAAAATAATCGAAAGTAAGCAAAAGGGATCGAGGTGGGCGGTGGTGAATGCAAAAGAAAAGGTGATTTAAATTGTGCGGTGGGGTTGGTGAGATGTGAAACAGAAAAGGTGGTGAGATCAGTGTCAACCCCCTTCCCCTTCCCCTTAGATGGGAATGAATATTATTATTAGTCCACTCCTCACATTAATTAATTTCTAATTATATTTGGGTAATTACCATTATCACATATTGGTTGGGTAATTATTATAAAAACTTACCATTTGACTAAATTATCAATGAATCTGTCATTTTAATAATTTAATCGTTCCCTAAAATGGTTTCAATTACCAAATGAATCTTGGTATGGCAAATTAAAAAAAAAAACTTGTGTCAATCTAATATATACTCCATCCATCTGACCCCTATCTTTTCAAACAAATTTAATTAAATAATTTTAATTTTATATAAGTTTGGTCAAACTAATTTGTTGTAATTTACCTTTTGAATTAAAAAGGTTAAAAAAACAAATTTACACTTGGGTGAAAGTAGGTGAAAGTAGATAAAGTAATTTAAATGGATTTTGTCAAAGTTGGGGAAAAGATAAAGTATTTTATATAGTTAGACTTTGAATCCAACCATGTTTGAATTTTTATTATTATTATTATTATTTTTTAAACTATAAAATTGATAATAACTTTTAAAGGTGTAACTAGATTGTAGCTTTGAAAATTTGCAGGAGTTGATCCTATGTCCATATGGAGTAGTAAAAAACTAAAAATAGATAATATTTCATTCATCAGTTACATTGTGTTAAAAAAAAATAATAATAATCATTTTATCAATGTATATCAAATATCCGGGCAATAGTAACATAATTTACCTTTTTTAAAAATACAAATTAATTGTAAATCATAAATAATACCCACAATTTTTTATTACATTTAAAATGGATACTATTGAAATTTACATTAAATAAATTTCCTTTAAAAAGCCCAACAAATGTCTTTGCCTTTATGACCTCTGCATGAAAGTTTTTTCTTTTTTTTTAAAGATTTTTTTCTATTTCCGTTCTCTATGTTTTCCCTTTTAATTTTTATCAAATAAGTAAAAATAATACTATATTTCTTTAAATACAAAATCTACTCTACTATAATTTTGCAACTAAATACTCTTATACGTAACATTTTGAAGAACAATTTTTTTCTTTTTTAATAGCAGAAAATATTATTCCTTATTTGAATAAAATTATTATATACTCCATATTATAGAATTATATCATGTGCATGTATTATAAATGCACCCAAATTTGTATTAATATTTATTCATTTTTATTTTTTAATAAATATATAATTTTTTTATATTTAACCAAAAATTTGTTAACAAAATGTATAAATTTTTATTTATTAACGTAGCCATATTTTTATTCATTAATATTTAAATATGAATTTGATGCATGAATTCATGTGCACATAAGAATTTGTAGTATTTTTTGTATTAAAATAATTAAAATTTGTTGGAACTTGTTGTGTTGAAGGATGGGTTAACCGCAATTTTAACCAAGGAAATAACTAGAACAAATCCAAATTTTACAACATATGGGGTCACCCTTAACCACACCTTCTTTTCTCCCATTTGTTTAGCACTCGCCTTTTTGTTTGTTTTTTATTTTTCTTTTATTTTTTTTCATTTTTTTGGTATTTTTTTATGAGTAACTTTCTTGTGAGACGGGTTGACTCATCACTAAAGTATGCTTATTGTAGTAGATAAAGTATGCTTATTTGTAGTTAAAGTATGTCAATAATAAATTATGTTATAACACACTAAAATTATACTTTAATGCATGATTCAACATACTTTAGAAAATATACTTTAAAACTATTAAACATACTTTATCTAAATAATAGACATATTTTAACACGTCCCACAAACCGTCTCATGTAAATAACTTGTCTTTTTTTATAGCAAAAATATTTCTTATTTGAATAAAATTATTATATAAACGGTAGATGGCGAGTTTTGTCTCCCCTGATAAAGGATTGATGAATGTCACTATTGACCGTCAATTGTGCCTCCCTCAAATGAGGGTGCTATTAATTGCTTAAAGATAGACTCCTCGACTGTGTGCTGATAGATGACGCTTCGTTGCTGGTAGAGCTGGTAAAAATGGCCCGGCCCCACCATAAGTAGGCTGGGCTGGGCCATTAAAAAGTAGGCCCGAAAAGAACCGGGCCATTTTGGTCCGGTCCATCAAGCTCGGTGGCCAAATGGCCCGGCCCGTCTTTGGCCCATTTTTATGGGTTTTTTGGCCCTTTTTTAACACGTTCCACAAACCGTCTCATGTAAATAACGTCTTACAAGAGACTTTGTCTTTTATTATAGCAAAAATATTTCTTATTTGAATAAAATTATTATATAAACGGTAGATGGCGAGTTTTGTCTCCCCTGATCAAGGATTGATGAATGTCACTATTGACCGTCAATTGTGCCTCCCTCAAATGAGAGTGCTATTAAATGCTTAAAGATAGACTCCTCGACTGTGTGCTGATAGATGACGCTTCGTTGCTAGGTAGTTGAGATGGGATCTCGAATAGAACTCGGCCGTCTTAATTTCCGTGTGGGTTCCGAGATATCTTGCTTTTGTAAGAGCCTCTTACAGTGTATAATGGGCCTTGGGATTTTAGGGATTGAATGGGCTTTCTAAATTGACAATAATTGATAATTAATTTAAGTTCAATAAATTAAATGAAGTTAATTTTTTTTTATATAAGTCAAACAAGTGCGAGTCAAATGAAATTTGATCTAAGTCAAACAAATTAAATTGCGTTAAACTCAAATAAGTTTGATTAAATTCCATCCAAATTAATGGTCCAAATCCGCTAAATCATGTCAAATCAGATTAATCTTATTTAGAGTTATAGATGAAATTTTTTTTCATCCATCTATAAAAGTAGTCCTCCTCCACACATTTAAAAGACATCTGAACATTCGATATCTAAAGATACTGAAAGTACGAGTAAAGATGAAAGTCA
Source organism: Pogostemon cablin (assembly GCA_023678885.1). Lineage (NCBI taxonomy): Eukaryota > Viridiplantae > Streptophyta > Magnoliopsida > Lamiales > Lamiaceae > Pogostemon > Pogostemon cablin. The sequence continues at coordinate 20,325,519 of CM042986.1, read as the reverse complement.
AATCTCCTTCAAGATCATCAAGTAAGATCAAATCAAGAACGACTTACGATCTGAAATCAAGATGTTAAACCTCTCGACATTCTTGATTTGATCTAACTTTGCCTTTCGATCAAATCACTAGAATGTATGATGAACCATTACAAGAAAACTTTGTCTTATGAGAATAATGTAGCTTCTTTATCAGAAGTAATATATAAAAGAATTAGATAAGAATAACTTAATAATTGGCATGTAACTAGTTTCATGATGGAATCGGAATCACTCTTTAGTGTAATAAAATATTGTTACAAAAAGTAAATTTATTATTGTTAATAAATTATTTCGAATAGAATAATCCTCAATATTTTGAAGAGTAATTATTTCTTAAGCAATACACTCTATTGCATAATAGCACCTGTTTAATACTAAAGTAAGTTGTGTGTGTGTGTGGAGTGAACGTAATTCTTCTTTTTAAAATAAAGTGTAGTGAGATTTGGAGAGAACATGATATTTTTCTAAAAATAATTTAAGGGTAATACAATGTATAGAGTGTTTTTATTGTTTTGTGCGTAAAAAGTGTGCTATACAATGAAAAAAATATAAAATGCCTAATGTCATAGATGAAGTATAATGTTTGGATAATTTGTTGAAATTCTTAATTTTCTTTTTTAAAATTTTACGATATTATTGAGGTTCATTTTTGTGTGTTTTTAGTAACAAAACTAACTACTTCCTCCAGACTCGCTCTAACTTTCCCACAGATTCCATCTATTAATTACTCGGAAAATTAAAAAAATAATAATTAAAGAAATTCACAAGAACAGCCACCACCGGTGTGGATGGATCACGGCAGCGGAGATGAGCTCGATTCTCCAGACTCACGGCGGTCACCGAGCGACGGCGACGCGCCGCTGTCACGAGCCCCGTCGAACCGAATTCTCTTCGACAATCCGGTCGACGACGGCGAGAGGACACGTCAAGTCAAGGACAAGCTAAAAGGCCCCGGCAGTTTCAGCGGCGGCCGAGGCTCCACTTGGACCTCCTCCGTCCCCGTCCCCGCCTCCGACATCCCCATCAACCCCAACAAGAACCGGATGATGTCGCGGCACGACTCCACCCGGATGTCGGACGACTCGGATCCCACGATCCAGCCCGACATCTCCGCCGTGCCGGATTCCATCCGCAGCACGAGTCTGTTGCGGACTCCCAGCCGGCCGGCGGAGAGGTCGAGCGGGAGGTTCGATTACGACAACCCGATGAAGAGGCTGCAGATGGAGGAGCAGGAGGAGAGCGAGGGGGAGGAGGCGGCGGAGGAGGAGCCGCCGGAGAGGATGTCGCTGATGTCGTTGCTGGCGGGGTATGACATGGACGATGACGAGGATGATGACGAGGAGGATGACGTGGACAGTGGGGTGGAGAATAACTGCTGCATCTGTATGGTGAGGCATAGGGGGACGGCTTTCGAGCCATGTGGACACTCTTTCTGCAGGCTGTGTTCACGTGAGATGTGGGTCCAAGGGGGGAATTGCCCCCTCTGCAACAATTATATTTTAGAAATTCTTGATATCTTCTAACACCTTCTATTTTTCTCTTTTTTCATATATAAATTTTTAAAATTTTCTTGAAAAAATAATTATGCGTTTTATATTGTTCCGAGGGCAATAGCTAGGCAATCATGATTAAAGAAATGAGAGGCCATAGCATGATGAAAGAAAGAACAACTAATTTTACCTTTCTGACATGGTGTTCAAACAAACCCATTCCCAAATTACAACTATGTGTATACATATATTTCTTTCATTTTAATATTCAATTTCTTTAATTTCAAATTTTCAAGTAATAAGATTTTTTTTTTCTTTTGAGAGCAGTAATAAGATCTTCTTAAATAATGCTTTTAATGGGTTTATGGTGGGACAAGTGATACTCCCTTCATCTAACATTATGCGCGTATTTTTCTGATGTAGATTAAGAAAAAATATTTGTTTTTAGCGTATAAAGTAAAACAAATTATGAGTATTTTAAATAATTCAATAAGAAAAATATAAAATTATTGGATTGTGCGTAAAAAAATAAAAAAATTTTATAATATACTCCCTCCGTCCCACATTAAGATTTAAGTTTTTCATTTTTGGTTGTCTCAAGTTAAAGATTTACATTTCTTTTTTGTCAAGATGTGCCCACACAAAACAATTAATTATTTTATTTAGGACTCACACAACACTAATACAACTACCCACTTTACATTAAATATTGTTTCTATCACCTCACTACACACTAAAATATTATCTCTTAATAAAATATTATCTCTTAATCTCCGTGCAAAAGGCAAACGTTAACGTTAACGTGAGATGGGGGAGTATAGATATTGTGAGGATATTGATTGCTGTGTTTAGAGGTGTGTATTATACTTAAGTTTTGGGTTGAATAGAAAGTAGACGGTAGCTAGTATCTGACATTAATTTCCTACTATGCATGCATGCTTAATTCAAATTTATGAGTTTTCATGAGCAATAAAAATCGATCACATCAAAAGCTACTTATTTTTATAATTTATTCAGATTTACAATTCATCTAAATTTTATAAATAATGTTATTAATTCAAGATAAGAATGAGAAATACTTCATCTCATATTCAAATTTAGGGTGATTCTTGGGTGACCTTGACCCTCTCACATGAGGGAGGGTCATGGGTGATCCCGAATCACATAAGTAACCCTCTCAAATTTAATCTCTTACTCTCAAAATGTAATAAAAGGAAATTACTTCCATGCCAATTTATCCTACATCCTACACAGTAATATATCTATATAACATAATAACATGATCAATTTTATTCCCTCTTAATTCAATAGTAACATTCAAACCATATATATTTAGCAAAATATTCTCTCACTTTCAGCCCACTCATAAATTATGACACCAAAATAATCCCAAAAAGAGCAGAATTAGTGATGTAATTAGTTATGGGTAATAGTATGGACCAAGTTTTACTAGCGTGTACATAATTTGTTACAACCTAATGATCTATCACACTATCCTTGCCAAACTTTTTCTAGCTCTAAAATATCTATATATATATATATATATATATTCATAAATTCAATTAGGTCAAGTGGAATATTATAGGATAAGAGTTTCTATACATATAAAGTTTTTTTCTTTTCAAATGGGACCTTCTTCCCAGTTTGGCTTTCTTAAAATTATCTTGATCTTTGTATTACTACATACTACATTAGACGTAGTTCGAATGGTAGATGCTGCATCTGATGATGTACCTTTCGGCAAAAATTATGAAGTTACTTGGGGAGATTCTCATGTTTCATACCATGATCAAAACAAAGAAGCCCAGCTTTTCTTGGATGTAGATTCTGGTTTGATATATTTCACTTGCTCTATAAATAAATTTTCTTACAAAAAATTAACTCTTAAAACATGAGATAAATATATATTGTAAGAACTTTATTTCATCTATATACTATATTGTGTATAAAATATGGAGTACATATTTATTTATGTATTATATATATAGGAGCTGGTTTTGGATCAAAGCAAAGCTATGGATCAGGTTTCTTTCACTTGAGGATTAAGCTGCCAAACAAGGACTCTGCTGGAGTTGTTACTGCTTTTTATGTACACTCTCACTCCTTTATTTTTATTTTATTTATTAATAAATTTATTATATTTAACTATTTAATTTCCTTAAAAAGAAATCATGGATGTGATCTTTGATAAATATTTACCTTTTAAGTAGAAACATAAATAACACATGCAAGTGGGATGGAGAGGACACATTGATATATATATATTGTTTGACAATATATTTCGTAGAGTAAATAAAAAAACTATATATAATTAATTTGCAGCTGAATTCAAAATCGAACAACCATGATGAGCTGGATTTTGAATTCTTGGGTAATAAAGAGGGGAAACCCATCACAGTTCAGACAAATGTGTTTATAGATGGAATTGGAGGGAGAGAACAAAGGATCCATCTATGGTTTGATCCAACGGCTGATTTCCATACTTACATGATCTTATGGAACAGTCACCAAATTGTGTAAGGAATTCTATTTCTTGCCAAAGGGTTTTTTCTTTCCACATTCTGTCTGCCACTTTAGTAATAATACCTGTAAATTGGGGCGATTCATATGAGTAAGTAGTGGTATTTTGTTGATCAGATTTTACATAGATGGTATCCCAATCAGAGTACATAAGAACATGATGAATGGTGTTTATCCAAGGCAAGCCATGAGAGTAGAAGCAAGCATATGGAATGGAGATAGTTGGGCTACCGATGGAGGGCAGACTAAGATTAATTGGACTGCTTCACCTTTCGTTGCCCGTTTTCGTGGTTTCGGTTATGGCGGTTGTGTGACGCCGTCCAACGACTGCTACGACACCGATAAATACTGGTGGAATCAGAGCAAGTATTGGAAGCTGAATTATAAGTTGCAAGAATCTTTCGAGTTAGTCAGACAAAAGTACATGAATTATGATTATTGTTTAGATCGGAATAAGCATCCCACTCTACCTCCTGAGTGTGCATTCAACATTTAATTACTACGACTTAACACACACACACATTGCAGTTCATTCAAATAAGAGGAAGAAAAAATTGAGTAATTTCACCATTTTTGCTTGTTACTCATTGAGAAAAGAATAGAAAATTAACAACTTCAAAAAAAACCAGCAGTCAAAAATTATATAATGTTTCAAGATTACAACAGAGTGGCAATGCAACGGTTGCTGTTGTTGTTAGCTTCAAACCAAATCAAAAATTGAGCATAGAAAGGCAGCGCACCTCATAAACATTGAGCAGCTCTCGACTCTTCTGGGTGCAACATTAATCTTTTTTAGATTTCCAAGCACTGTATTTTCTGCTCTCCTGTTTATATCTTTTCCATTCTCTAAGGGCAGCCAGAAGCACGTGCAGTGAAACCGGAAGAAAGAAGGGCTGTCGAAGAAAGAAAAGCGAAGATCATAATTACAAGAATTTAACATGCATTAATTATAGGGTGATTGAATCGATCACACAATTTATCTTGAGACCAGATTATAAAAGTCATCAGGTGTCAAAGGACAAACCGAATAGACAGCAAAGCAGTGCTCGAATGAGTAGTAGCTCACGGACATCATTGACGGATGATAAAATGCATCCTCTGCAAAGGACCTGGCTTGCCTTGAAGACGCTGAAGCAAAAAATAGAGGCGATGTGTAAGTAGATTTCTGTAGTGTGATCGAGAGGATATATTTCCCACTGCACAATATAACCACAATTTTATTTTTTCCCAGAACCATACCTGCAGAAGCATCATAAACTCCATTTGACACATTGCTTAAAGCCAATTTTGCAGCTTCTAGAGAATGTCTCACCTGCTCATTGATGTGCAGAGGATGGATTAATGTTGTGTAAATTTTATTGCAAAAACAAATGATAGACTTGGATGAAGAAAAACCACATCTAGATATAACAACAGAAACTTTTTTATTCATCATTTAAATAGATATTAGCTCTAAGAATTCAGTAAACATTACAAACCCTTTAAAAACTCAAAAGTGTGAAAGCCTATAACTCAGATCATCTTAAGAGATATCGAGGAGATGAGACTACTTCTCTAACTAGACACAATATACAGCGTAATGCGAGACACTAGTCATTATGCCCATCTTCAAGACAGCCAAAGAAAAACATCTTTGATCAAGAACATCAAACAAAGCTATTTTTATAGATAAATTTAACATTAAGCAAACTAAAAAGAGCAGATACCCATACTTGATAAAGAGGAAATTTAACGAACAAAAGTATTATTAACATGCTGAACCATTAACCTGTATTCCAATTTCCTCCTTAATGATCATTCTTGGAAGCGACTGAACCTGAACATATATCTCGGTTTTAGTACAACCAAGTGTATATATTAACATTACAAGTAAATAAAGAAACTAACTACATACCAATCGAGAAAGTGATCCCAGAGTTGTGGTGCATTGAAGAAGATTAAAACATGTGTGTTGCCTTGACAAGAAATCCAATTCCCTTAGCAGCAGAAAATACTTGTGCCATCAGTTTCCAATTAAATGGATGTAATAACAAATACTTAAATAATATTTATTTAAATGGTCCTCCATGTAGAGAAGTTCCGTCAGGATGGGTTCCTGAAACCCCTTCCTGAGGAGTGAGAGTGAGAGTGAGAGGTGGGGAAGAGAAATTAAGTAACGCCATGTAAAATATTTTCATGAATCTTTATTTTCCGAAGGCATAAGCATGACACTGAATTCAACAACTAGCAGTAAAGAAATCATCTCTCTCATTCACAACCTCTACATTTTCTATTGGCATCGCATGTTCACACAGTATATTGCCTCACCATTCTGTGAAGCCTCTTTCACTAGTCAATAGTCGTAATGTTCCTGACGCATCAAAAAAGAGGCTTTTGGACTTCAGTCCAAGGAGTTGCCGCAACTGGCCCATGAAGACTTCAAAAATTTTGCTTAACTCCTGTTTCCACAAGGAGTATATTAACTCAAGGAAAAGACTCAAAAAGTTTACTTAAAGAATGGCAAGCTAGTCAGCCAATTCTTTGCCAAACTTCACTAGAAAAAAAGGCCAATCATAAAGGAAATTATATTTTACAACATTAGCACAATAATATGACTATTTTAAATCTCAGCATTAGTATTCCATCTGCTCTACATCATTTGAAAACTTTTTCTAGATAAGCTTATCTTGATAATACATGACACCATGACAGCACAACAAATATTAAAAAAATTTAATAAAAGAGCAACTTCTGAATCATGCATTTCCACGTGAAGGTAGGATATACAACAACATACGGGAGAACATAAGCAAATGAACATGGCTTGTCTGATAAAAAGTTCAGCTGGCCAGCGAGACTCTTAACCAGTGAAAAATATTTATATTTCACCTGTGATCATTAGCTCAGAAATTTGAGAAGGTTACATAGTACACATGGTATATAAATTAAGCAGCTATAGAATTGATACAAGAAGAAGAGCAAAACTTAGATTTAAATCAGAGTTGCTGAGCAGGCCTTTTATCAATAAGAACCACAAACCATGCTAAATTAAACATATCCAGATGCCAAAAAAAAAAAAATGATACCAGTAACATCTTTTTATCATCTTTTAAAATAAAACTAACCTCAGAAGAAAACTTATTTCTGACACGAGTCTCCATTTTTGAATCATTGAAACAAGCTGAAGGGTTCCAAACAACAACACTTCCCCACATCTAAAATTTGACAGATAAAAACACTGAGATTTCATGGGTACAGTAAGTCAAAAAAATGATATAAAGCACAACTCACAGGAGATATGAACCCATTTGATGGGGAAACTTTCCCATTTGGGAGACGTAATAGAAGTGGACACTCTGTTGCAGATGGCACATATCTGGTGTACCAAGAAGAACAAAAGGTAAGGAAATACATTCAGTAGTTTCAAAAGAAAAATAGAGAATCACTGAATAATTAATGATAATCGACTATAAGTAGATACCACAAGTCAGATGACCTCTGTAGGAGCTTTCTACTTCAGTTATAACTTATAACTATTATACCAGGGTCAGTAACATTATTCCAAATTCTCCATTACAATTTTATTATGAGTGCAAGTGTGGGGTTAATATGTCTAAAGCACTTCAAGACCATAAACTGCATTTATATTGGCAGCAGAAATTCAAAGTAATTCCATCCATACAAGCAACTTTGAAAAGCACAAAACAGTTAAAGATTATACACCACAAAATGGAGGATTTTCGAACGCCCTCCAGCTGCAAGTGATGTATCCAAATGCCACTCATTTGAATTTACCTACAAGAAATAGAAAAATAAGCATTTCGAGGAAGTGAAAAGATAATTACTTTTAATAAAATAAGCACAAAAGTTTTGGATAATTATGACAAGGATTGACAGCACATAAAAACTGAAAGATATATACGGAAATTATCCAGAAAGTTAAATGGTTAACAAAAGTTGGCAAAGAGCAACATAATGTTTAGCAGTAATTACTAAAAAAATAGCATCTTTCACAAATGCAAATAATACTCTATCTATTGGTCCTTGGCCCTCTATACATCAAGTTTTCATGAAATGAAAAGGCAGTAAAACTTTTATTCCAAGGAATTTGTACTGCAAGCAGCCATCACTTGATTTTCTTAATTTTTAGTGGTTAACAGGGATAGTATGATTCCTCTCGCTATCATTTTACTCCATTGTCCAACATTCAAGGGTTCAAAGTAAGAGGATGCTGAGAGAACATACAAAAAAGGGAAGATCTTTTGTAGTAAAAATATAGCTGCCCAGCAGTTCATCCCAGAAGGAAAATGAAGACTTTGGAGTGTGGTATAAAACCTGTGCATTGGCCAAAAAAAACAATATGTTTATCAGAAGATAGCCAGGATTCCTACTGATTAAATGTAAGTTAAAGAACTTTCCATAGTCTCTCTCTAAAACAAATTACATACGAAACTTGGAAAATAACCAATAAAATATAGTAGCTTGAGCACGACCTGACTCTCCACCCTAATATCTGCTAGAGGCTTCAGAGCCTCAAGAACTGGAGCCAAGATGTTATCGTCTATCTCTTGAAATTCCCTGCAGTAACACATATTCAAAAAGATATTTTTCTGTAGAGAATTTAATCAAAACATAAGCTAGTTAGCTAACGCACTAGTATCTACCATGAAGTTGATTTTTTACTACATTTCTTGGTTACAGAAAATTTGTGAATGTCCTAGCAGGATTCAAAAAGCTTTTAAGAGAATCTAAAACAAGATACGGTGAATCAGAAATCAGCTAAAATACCTCCTTATTAAGGAAATTTAATAGCTCTCGTAAGAATAATGAATTTTAACAATTCCATAATTTTTCAACAGAAACTTTTTAAGAAAATAACATCAAATCAGTGTCATACCAGATATAAGTCCGATCACGTGGATTAGCATTCAGCAAATTGAAGGAAAGCACGATCTTCCCATCCGCCCCTACTGGCATAAACTCCCCACTGATTGACCCTTCCTCCTTTCCACCATTCATGAATACTTTCAAAAAAACATCTGATACCTTCTTCACAGCCTCCTCCTCCGAGATTCTACCCACAATCCACCCATGCCTATACTTCCCAACCACTGCACTCACATCCTCCTCTCCCTGCTTCATCAATACCACAACAGAGTAAATGCTTCCACTATTGCTTGTGCTATCATTCAACAACGAATGCAAATAGTCATCGAACAACTCATCGTTGAATTTCCCCAGATCCTCAAATTTGTTAAGTTCATTAAGTGCTCCACATTTCCAGTTGAAATCATTGTCACTGTGGGTACAATCAGAACTGGAATCTAGTACTACAGAAACATGGGAATTACGGCTACAGGCGCCACAAGATGCCGAATCTTTCGAGGCAAGTTTACGCATGTGAGATTCAATCATAACCGATAATTCATTAGCAGTCGATGAAGGCTTACTGACCCCCACAAAAATTGCTTGAAATTTGCAAGGAAATAGCAGCGGATTCGACTCAACCGCAGCGGATAAAATATCAATTTCTCGAAACGGCAAGGATGATCTGTATATCTCTACTGACTTTAACAAAAATGGAAGAGCTGCAGTTGCAGAAAAGCACCAATACACACAAATTTATCGATTAAACGGTGAAAGAGAGTAATAGCGAGAAGGATGGACGAATTTTTACCTAACAGGAATGAGAAAAGAACCGAAAGAGTGAGGGCAAGACGCTTGAGGCCAGGTTTCCCTTTGCGCATGGTCTGTGGGTCAAACTCCGGTTCCAATTTGTTAATCTCCGGCGAAGAGGACTGCGGAGCGTCTGAGATTTCAGCCGTCGCCTGCGCCGTCGGAGTATTGGAATCCATTTTCGTTCTACTCGAGCATTCCGAGAAGCCTTCGTTTTTTTCTGTTATTTTGATTGGAGTTTAAAATACTCCTATTCCTATATAAAATTCAGGGAAAATATTTTTTTTTAATCCTCTAATTTTAACTTTTTTTGTTAAATTCAGGGAATTTTTTTTTAATCCTCTAATTTTAACTTGTTTTGTTTTTCGTCCCATTAATTTTTAAATATTATTTTTTGTCCTCTAATTTTAATATTTTTTAATTTTTTCTTCCTGCTACTAGAAGTAACTCCGGTTATTGTTGATGTGGAAATCTAATACTATCATTTATTTTATTTAGGTGGCAAAGAAATTAAGTCTACCTCTAGTAGCAGGTCCCACATTTTGAAAGACAAAAAAAATTAAATACCTTAAAGTAAAAGCAAAAAATTAATATTTGAAAAATAAAGGACAAAAAAGAAAAAGAGTCCAAATTAGAAGATTAAATACATTTTTCTCTAAAATTTAATTTATTCAAAATTGATGTATTAATTCTAAGGCTATTTTGAGGTGCACCTTGATGTTTATAAGATAAAATTGAAGATGCATATTATTAAATTTATTTTTTAATTATTTTACTTTATTAAGTGGTGAAAATTAAAAAGAAAAATTAATCTAACAGTTGAGATTATTTAAGTGCATTAGTTTCTCTGGCTTAATTTTAAAAAGATACTACATTTTATTTATGTCCTGTTAAGGACATAATGGGAAAAAAACTATAAAGCTTAGATAATTTTCAATGTGAAAATATTGAATAAATATCAAAAAATTAATTTGGGGAACGATTATATAACTTAGTACATATAAGAATTTTGAAAACATAAAAATTTTGAAAATTAAGATTACATTACGACTCTGTTGGGCCGGGGTGTAGGAGCGTTTGGGGGTGGGGGATGCCATATTTTACATCAATATTATATTTGCGTTGTAAAGGGAATTGGGAGTAGTTTCGTTTCAGTTTGGTAGATTGCATTGAGATATAACGGCCCAATTAATGCCCAATATCATGTCCAAAAGTGACATTTAAATACTTGTTGGGTTGTCTCTGTTTGTTCCATATGCATCCAATATATGAAATTGTAGATAAAAAAAAAAGTATATGAAATTCCAATAATATCCTCATCATCTTTTTTAAGCCTCAACACATTTATTATATGCCAAAAGAAATAATTTTTTCTTAGTACACCTAAACCAAAAGCATATTAAAATCACACTTTGACATAGTTACATCAAGAACATACACTTACACATAACATCAAAACACACATTCTGAAAAATGAAAAATGAAAAAAAAGTAACACTACAAATGCAAAAAAGAAAAATATACAAATTTCTAATTTAAAATTTAAAATTTAAAATTAGAAATAGGACATCTCTCTCCCCCCACAAAAAAAATTAAAAAAATAATAATAATAAAAATATTTTTGTTGTTTCATTTATTTTTTACTTTAAAATTTACTACTATATGTTATTCTTAATTTTTTATTATTAATTTATTCAAAAGTAAATTAAGAGATACCACAAATAATTAACTAGTACTTTGTTACATGGTAGTTATGATGAAAATGAATTAATAAGCCATAATATAATTCAAAGAGACCAAAAGGGTATGTCACATGAGTAGTGAGTCATTCATCTTTTCCAATTCTTTTTTTTTTTATGATAAAAATAAAATAAATTCAATTGTCTTATCTCCAACCATTTTAAACTGCTTGGTTGTTTAAAAACCAAAAAACCAGTAGGCTCACAAATCTTATTTGTTCTTTTCAAACTTCTTTGGGATTTTACTTTCCAAAATGTGAAATGTAAAACTGACTTTTCTTTTTTTTGGATATATTAATCCTTTTTTTAATAGGGTTGGCAGAAATAAATATATTTAGTTAAAATAAAAATATGGATTTAATGAAATACAACATTACCCATTAATTTCAACTTTTGAAAAGTAAAATGACTAATAAATTTCATTTTTATATTTAATCTATGGTTATGTCCAAATCATCATTTATAATTGAAAAGACTTAAACTAAAAATAAAATAAAAATAAAAATTGGTATAAAAGTTCCCAAGTGTTGCCCTATACGTATCCAGGGGCGGACCCAGGAATTGGGTCCGGGGAGCCACATATTACTCTCTCCGTCTCATAAATTGGTTCACATTTAAATTGTTCAAAAAAGTTACTCCTTTATTTACTAATTTTATTGATTTTTAAAGGATGTAAAAATAATAAAGTCTAAAATAGGTTAGATGTATTAAGTGGGAATAATAATTTTGAAATTTAAATATGTTGAATATATAATTGGATAAAAATGTTAGTATTTTTTTAAGAAAAAAAATTTTATAAGAAAAATAAAAATAAAAAAGTGTAGAGGTTTATATGAGATAAAGATATATATATATGAGTCCTATATATTTTAAATTAAATAAATTAATTATAATTATGTGATAAGAAAGAAATAAGAATTTAAAAAACAAATAATCAATTAATAAAATGAGAGAAAAAGATTTAAAATGCGGGTTATCGTCTAGTATCGAACTCCGAACCCCAAACGCCTTGCCCTTCATTACAAACCACTAGGCCACGACTCAATTTTGATTGATATTTTATATATTTATATTAATTGTTTGTAAAAGTTAGGGGGCCACGTGCACCCTTCGCCCCTTAGTACGTCAACAACTCATGTTATATATCTTTATGCAAGATAAATGTTATTTATCTAAAATATAGAGGACTTTTCGACTAAATCATGTTTTTTTAATGGATAATATATACTCCCTCCGTCCGTCCGGTGCAAAGATATCATTTGTTTTTTGCACGTGTCCGATTCTATGATATCCATTTGCTTTTTGCACATGGATTAAGAAAAATTATTATTATATGTAAAGTGAATAGTTGTATTAGAGGGAAGTGGTATGTTATATTGTGTATTTTTTTACTAAATAAGGAAAATAGATACTTTTGAAGCGGACGCCAGAAATAGTAAAATGGATATCTTAGAAGCGGACAGAGGGAGTAGTTTATTAATTTTACAAATTACTTATAGAACCACACTTTGTACCCATAATTACTGTGAGATATATTGATTTAAAAAAATTACTTTCACATTGTATAAAATATTAAAGTAAAATATCAAATATAACCCTAAACTCATACACTTTTAAACCACAAACCCTAAACCCTCACCCACCGCGGGACCACTGCCGGACCGCCGGCGGCCGACAGTCGGACCACCACACTTTTTTGCTGCACACACATTTTTTACTGCACATAACTTTTGCTGCACTTAAACATTTATGTGCAGTACATTGTAAGAGTAATATTTGAATATCACTATATATTTATGTAATTAGTAGTAATATTTTTGTATGTTTATATCTTATAGTAATTAAGGAGATTCCAATGTACCAAGCAGTAAACTATCCCAAAATAATTTTTTTTTTTTTTTTGTAAATTAATGACATTCTTGATCTGATTCTTGGATTATTTGTTAAAGTGAATGGCTAAGTAAGGAATCTGTTGCGTTAATGGAAACAAATTATTTATGAGTTGGCCAATTTTATAGTAATTGATTAATGCTTGTTTGTGGGTTAGTGGAAAGTATCTCTTCTAGAATTTAGTTGTTAGAAGATTATTTAATTCAACAAATTCCTTCCTATAAATTTGGATTAGGAGCATAAAACATAATTAAATCCATAAGCACATATTCTCTCTCATTTTTCTTTTCTCTTTCGAGTTAAGTTCACTTAAATTTACATTGAAATATTAATTACAATCCAAGAATAAACAAAATGCAAATAGTCGTGTCTTCTTGCAATCGGATAATAATTACTCCCTTCGTCCCACGTATTTTTACCCACTTTTTATTTTGGGGTGTCCCACGTATTTTTATCCATTCCATTTTTGGTAAAAATATATAATATTTTATTACCTACTTTTTACAATTCTAACAACTTTAATTATTTTTTTACACTTCATTCACCATTCCCAATAACTTTATTCACTTTTTCTTTTTAAATTACTAATTTATCCCTACTTTCTCTTACATTATATATTAAAAAAATAAAACGTCTTAATCTCCATGCTCGTACAAACGAGTAAAAATACTCGGGACGGAAGGAGTAATTTAAAATTTATACCGAAATATTAATATTTCTTACAAACTTCTTTTCTAATTTTTAAATTCAATACCATTATTATCTTAACGTACCCATCATATTTTATTTAATACTTATTTATCATTAAAAAAATACTAAATTACTTCAAAAACAGATTAAAAAAAATCTTATATTAATATATTCGAAGGAATAATTACGAACTAAAAAGTGATAAATTCCATGTAAAGACTACATAAGTGGTAGCAGAATTTTGTAATTATTTAAGACGACTAAAAAACAGTCAACGTGTGTGGTGACAGTCGCAGCTAGACAACAGTTTTTTAAATTAATACTCCCGTCCCATAAAAATCGATATAATTTTCTTTTAGCACAGAAATTAAGGAGTATAATAATTTAATATAAAGTGAAGTAAAGTAAAGTGAGAGAAATAATATTTAATGTGTAGTGGGTAGTTGTATTAGAGGTGATATGTGAGATCCATGAGAATATATTAATTGTTTTGTGTGGGTCTCAAAAATGTGTTAATTTTAGTTGGATAAATCAAAAAGGAAATTGTGTCAACCTATGAGACAAATGGAGTAGTCATTATTTATAATTGTATCCTGATTATCGATTGAATTTGAGAGAGTTTTATATTTCAATTTTAAAAAAAAAGGAAAACAAATAAAACAAAAGAGAGAGAGCCGCCAGTACGGTGTAAGGGTTTACCGGTGTGACAGGTGGCCAGTTGCTTATATCATCTTATCTGAGTATTGGAATTTGAAATATTTATATAAGTAAAAGACGAGATAACTATTTTTTGTTTTAAAGTGGAGTAATTAATTACTAGTGAATGGAATTTGAAAGTAATAGTGCAGTGCGTGTCTTATTACACATAATGAAAAATGGATACCCATGATTTTAACGATGCATATATATTAATTAATCTGAATAAAAGCAATCATTAAGAATTTAAGCTATTAATTAATAGGCTCATCATATATAATATCACAAATGGTCATTTTTACTTTAAAATGTTCAATTTTTCTAATTCCTTGCAATGAGATTAAGTCGGTGTTTTTACAAAGTTATGTGACGAAATTGGTCAAATAATAATGTTTTGGGACGAAAATGAATGTCCTAACTATTTTGAAATCTTTTTGAATAAAGTAAAAAGATAAGGGACGTTTTATGTTTTAATCTCGAGCAAACGCTCTAATCCTGGTCGGGCTAATGTTTGCCAATTTAACATCCAAACGCAGAAATGCTGCTGCCGCTTGTTTTAGAAGACGAAGATGGATATTAATTTGATTGATCAATAAAAATTAATTCGGAGAGAAATAATCCCAAGTCACAAGGACAATTGCTCTTTGTAAAGGAAATTACCAACTCATAAACAATGAGCTATAATATTATATATTTTGAGATTAAAAAAAAAAAGCGAAACCTTTTGAGTTTTGAAATTATCATACATCTTAATGGTACAAGTTTTGAGATCACATTCACATTTAGAAAATGATTTCAAAGTTAATTTGCTTAAATTAGATCACACTTCTTGTAGTATCTATATAGTTTAGATGTGGCATCAAAGTTATTTAAATTTGATATTATGGCTATATTTTAACATATGAGTTTTATATCTTTTTTATTTAAAAATTAAATCGAAGGCCCTATTTTTTATGTGGTGAGTAAATAATATTTTGTCATATAGTTATTGTGTAGACAATTTTTTGTCTCTTAATAAATTTGTCTTCAATAATAGTACGTAGGTGCACGAAAAGTTATGATCATCTCAAATATTCTTGACCAAAATGATTATTTCATTCAAGTAGAAGTCACAAGGACTGGATGGAAATGGAGAATTATTAAAATTTGTTTGGTTAGAATTAGGAAATATTTTGGAGGCAAATTTTACTTTGACATAAATGATGACACTTATATTATTCTCATCCTAGTCCTTTCCCTTCATGGAAACATGCAAACGACTTCACTTTATGAGGATAAGGAAGTCATCACAATGGGCGATCATTTTTTTAAATCTTCACCATTAGGGGCCCTCACCGCCCTTGCCCTGGGTAAATCTTCATTTTTGTCCAAATTGTAAGGGGATCATGTCCAGAATAACAAAAACGTTATTAACTCGATATTAACATCATATTAACTTTTTAAACATAAAAAAAAATTGTATCTAGTTAATTTTTTTTACTTGACTCGATATATGTTTTTGACTTGATAATGACTCAAATATATATACCGGGATGAGGAAGGCCCGGAATAGGTCCGAATGACCCCAAAAAATCGTTTTTGAGGTTGAACCCATCAAAATCAGAAAAATTAGAATTGGTTCAATTGATTTCAATATATATATATATATATATTTGAATTTTTTTATTATTATAATATTTCATTTTTACTTATGTATATTTAGAACATACTGCCTCCGTCCCGGTTAAACTGCACCGTTTACATTTTACGCGTAGATTAAGAAGTATTATTGTTTTATGTAAAGTAAGTAAGTGTATTAAGAAGTATTATTGTTTTATGTAAAGTGGGTAGGTGTATTAGAGAGATGTGATGGGTAGTAGTGGACCATTGGTCGATCTTTTATACTAAAAGAGGAAAATTGTGCAATTTGAACGGAATGCCTAATATAATAAAATGATGCTATTTGGGCGGGACGAAGAGAGTATAGTTTAAATTTTGAATTATAGTATTGATTGAGTATAATATAAATTATGTAATATTTACTAAATTATATTCTTTGATTTTAAATTGAATTTTTAACCTAGTAAAATAATTTCTGTGATTATAAATTTTTTATGAATGATGATTTTATAAAATATAATTAAAAATATATTAATTCTAATTTTCCGATTATACTTCAACAAATTCAATCAGTTAACTTTGAACTGTTACCTCCACTAATTCGATGTCAGGGACGATTATGAAAGCAGTGTTTAAAAGCATAGTTTTGTTAATTTAAAACAAACATTAATATTTTGGTGAGGTTGTTAAGACTTAAGACGGGATAATAAGAAAGAAAATATTGAAGTGTGTAATTGGTAAGAAATGCTCAAACCAAACAAAATAGTCAACTCCATAACCGGTGGCGCCGGTTATCGGTTAAGACACCTCTCTCTCTCACCATCCATCGTTAACTCATCATAAATTCATCTCTTTTCACTTTCTCTTTCTCCCCTTCTCTCTCTGCAAATCATTTGCTCAAGATATTTCTAGCTTGCTGTTGCCGAAACGGATCTTCCTTGAATTCCAAACCCTAATCTTGATTTGCTCCTCTGCTGTTTCTGGGTTTTCCTCCTGCTTGAGGAAAAATGTCTGTAAGTGTAGCTTTTAATTTCTCTCAAGTATGTTCTCTTCAAGGGAGATTCATAGTTCTTGAACTCAGAATTTTTAATGTTTCTTTGTTGGGTTACTCTAGTAGTACTGTCCTAATATAGTGGTCCTTTTATTGTTTTCTGCTCTGTTTCTGAAAATTACAGATTTTTGGGTTTATTACAATGAATTTAGTGTAATATGATAATTGTTGGTCATCAAATCCGAATGAGTTAATTAGCTTTCATTACTATCCATTTGAGCAGTAGTTGATCAAGCTCTTCTGTATTGGTTACTCAGGTTTTCTTAACATTTTAGAAATTCATTTATTATTTTTATAATTGGGGTGATGAATATCGTATATGTGTATTGTAATTTGTAAATAGGTTATGCAAGTTTAGTTCTTTTGGTCAGTTGGTTTTGTTGTGAATGAAAGGGGGCTCCCTCCAGAGAGGATGTTTGTCCTATCCTAGGAATAGTCTTTTAGATGTATAACCTCATCTCCTAAAGAGAAGCAAAGAAGATGCAAAAAAAGGTGGCTATTTGCAGCTAATGGCTAGTGTGTTTATGGATGCAGCGAGCAAATGTGCCGAAATTCGGAAACTGGGAGAACGAAGACAATGTTCCATACACAGTGTATTTCGACAAGGCTAGAAAGAACAAAGAAGGGAAGATGATGAATCCAAACGACCCCCAAGATAATCCGGACCCTGCTCATGGTGATCCAAAACCTGCCAATGAAACGGGTTATGGAGGACCTAGCACGGGATCAGAGCAAAGCTTCGAGCGTTCTCCTTTGCATCCGCACCACCAGGCAAAAGTGACGGGTAGGCCTAGTGGATCGCCAGATAGTGGTCATGGTACTCCTCAGAGATCCCGGCTTAGGCCTACTAGTCGAGGCGATGAGAGTGTAAGTTCTACACTTTTCATTTTCAATTTCTGAATTGAATCAAAACATGACGCTTCTAACTCTTTGCATGACAAACGGCAGCCTGAGGCAGGAGCTGCAGTCCCAAAATTTGGAGCTTGGGACGAGATGGATCCTCAATCAGCAGAAAACTTCACGCACATTTTCAACAAAGTGCGTGAGCAGAGGAATACCGGACCAGGACCAGGAAATGTGTCCGGTACGCCTAACCATCCATCCTATGACCATCGAAGCAACCAAACGAAGGTTCGTCATGCATCATTATATATATACTTCATCTTACAACACTCGTATCTGGGCTAATGTTCATCGTTTTTGTCGTCCAAACACAGAAACGCTGCTGCGGGTTGTTTTAGAAGACGACACGTTGGAGGAGGCCTGTTTCTGATGCAAAGATGGTGTGCATTATTTCATTCTTAACTAAGTGTGTTGGTTGTGAAAATAAAAACTAGAGCTTTATACTATGCTTATTCTTCATCATCAACATCATCTGTGATTTCCAGAGATTGTACCTTCCCATTTTCTACTTGTACACTGGATGAATTAGATATCAATTATGGTGTATTCTTTAAATCAAATGCAACCCCCCCTCCCCCTCCCCTCTGTAGCTTATATACTCTGTATGATTATACAGTTTCACTCTTTCAATATCCTCTCTTCTTTGTATGCTTTCAAAGTTGATTTCATGGTGTAGCTCAATGTCACCAGATGAAAGATTTATCTAGTTTAAATTGTTATATTTAATTTACTGTGATTATATTATGTTTTATATTATCGATTGAGAGCATTATAAGGTAATCAAATTATTTTAATTTATAGAGACAAGTGTTAAAATAATTTATATAAATATTTGATTTATCATTAACCATATAAAGGTGGCCAATCCAGATTGAGAACATTTAACACAACCTGTTCAATTATCTCCAAAATATTTATAATACACCTTTAAGAATGAAACACATAATAAATATGGAAAATAGATTTTTTTTGTCCCTTAACTTTGCCCAATTTTGAATTTAGTCCATAAGTTTTTCACGTTTTGAAAATCGTCCATTATATTTGCAGAATTTTGAAAATCGTCCATTATATTTGAAAATTTTGAAAATCGTCCATCATGTTTACCAAGTTCAACAAAATTGTTCATTTCAACAGGTCATTAGCAGATTATTCTAAAAAATAAAAATAAAAAATATGTAATATATATATATATATATATACTATTTAAAAAAATAGCATCCACTAAGAATTTATATTATACTCACTCCGTCCGCCTGAAAGAGGGCATTTTGCTTTTGTGCACGTTGATTAAGAAGTATTGTTATTTATTGTGTAGTGGTTAGTTGTATTAGTGGGAGTGTGGATCCCATATTTTAATTGTATTAGTGAGTGTGTGTGGATCTCATGTGTGTAAAAAAGGAAGTGACCCTCTTTGGAACGGACGACCAAAATGGAAAAAAGACCCCCTTTCGAGCGGACGGAGGAAGTATCAATATTTAGTCAAATTTGCTCCACTTTAATATTGTTAGTTTGGTATACGGAAGTGGAAAATGAAAAGTGAGATAAAATTGGTTAAATAAAAATATGATATAGATTAATTGAAGTAAAAATATTCAAATGACCTGCCATAGCAGGTCAAAGAACCAAAATGTTGAATTTTATAAAGTTAATAGATTAATTTCAAAATTGTTATAAAATTAACGGACTAATTTCAAAATTTAAAAAATTAATGGACTAATTTCAAAATGAATGAAAGTTAGCGGACGAAAAAATCTATTTTCCCTAATAAATACTTGTAATTTTATAGATAAATAAAACTGAAAAAGAAGTGAGATAAACTGGTCACTCAGTAGTAAATTTAACCAAGAGTAATTCAAATATCATCCCATTCTCTCTCTCTTTTTAAATTTATAAAAAAGAAATTCCTATGATGATATCTTAATACACATTGATGCACAACATAATAAGCATGAAAACCAATCCTCTAGTTTTAAATTAAAGTTTCAAAATTCAAGAAAAAATCTTGAAAACTCCCATAAAGAAGAGGCTAAAATTACAAGGTAGGCAATAAAAAGAGAGTAAAGAGAGGCGAGACAATCGAACAAACGAGTGGTCGGGAGGGGGAGGGGGAGGGGGAGTGGTTCGTTCGGTTACCGAGTATAAGGGTAGTAGGGAAGCTCATCTCTTTGCAGGTTTCTTCCTCCACTCCGTACGTCCCCTGTTTATTTCTGAACCATCATTCGTCAATCTCAATAAATGCAGAAACTGGAGGGAGTCATTCCCATCTTTCACAACCGATGAAGATCCATTAGTTCCTTGGAGCCCTGAAATTGTGTCATCCACGACCAACTCGGGGCTTGTAAGGGAATCGACTGCATCATCATCTCCACATTCACGCCTGTAGTCCAATGTTATAGCCTGAAGCTCGTGACTGTCGATGATCTCTTGAGGCATGCTCTGTCACAACATTATTCTCTATTAGCAAAACTAGGATATGGAAACTAAGTCAAAGACAAATTGTACGAATATTCACCGAATGAGGTCAATTCAATCAAGACCAATTCCTGGATGCAGAATTTGCCTTTCATTTAGGATAAAAAATTTGCCATATCCACGCCACTACTTTTATAACATACTGATAAAGAAACACTATTCTCAACAAATTTAGAAATGGTATAAAGATATTAATCTAACCTAACCATAAATAAAAAAGTGGAGACGTACTGTTCAGATGTTTTTGTAACTCAATAGTAGATGATGGAATCATCAAATATGTGACAACGTGTAAATACATGCATAAAGTGAATATATTAGATCACAACTTTTTCTGACTAATTTTATGGGCCGATAGATATAGCATACGGTAAAAGATAATGTAAAACATACTGAATATATAGTATCTTAATGTGATTAAAAAGAGTTCATTTGAAAGACTACTAACCTCCAGAACCCATCCAATGTAGGTAACATTGTTTACATGCTGGTTCATGTCCAGATCAGCTCGTCTAGGCTGCAAAAGAGCACGGGCTCATTAGTCATTCTAAGTAGAAGACTTGGATATGCATAGAAAACATATGGCAAGTGACCTTACCACAAGACCAACTTTGGAGTATTGACCTGGATCATCAAGTTTAGCTATTTTCTTCAGGCTACCATTATTCTCTTCAGGAAAAGCTAACCTGGCATCCACAACAAATTAATGAGCTAATTAGTTATCAATCGAGAACAGGGACGTTGTTTCGCGATAACGAAATTTATTTGTGCCTAGAGCCAATATACAAGCAACAATATAGGTTGAGCTCAATATAAGTATTGTATGTGCCTATTCAAGATCATCAATACTTTCTACAAGCAAGTTCAGGAGAATTTTTTCTACATCTTGTTCTAGGTAGAGCATTAATGGTTCTAGTGGTGAAATCCTGTAATAATCGAATAATGTGATCCACCTGATAAATGAGTATGATCTTGATAGACACAAGATAATTTTTGGGCAATTTACTTATTCCAATAGACAATGCCCTCAAAGATGAAATGCAAATATTCATTATGTGCTCCAATAAAGAAAAGATCAAATACAAGTTCAAAAACAGTAATTAAATTTAATCCATTTTATAAGGGAAAGGAAAGACTTTACCTAAGTGTTCTTGGGCAAAAAACTAAATATTCCTCGCGAACATCATCATTGACTTTCTGAAGGCGCCTGGTGTCTACGTTCATCATCACCCACTTACTGCAACAACAAAGTTAGGTGATGAATATGGATGGGAATGGGGCTTGGTTGGGGAGGGTGGGAGGGGGTAGACATCAATTTTTTTGGAAAATCACCAATAATCAAACTAATAAAAATGCCAGAGGTAAAACCATTAGAGAGAAGTGCTGGAAAGATAACAAATTATCAATGCCACTTATTTTATGATTCAAAAGTATGAGCCACAAATATCGACATTTTATTTTTGAATAAAATGTAACCACCTCACCTGGTAGCTCTTCCAATGACTTCACCAGTAGCATAATCTTTAAGAATCCAATCACGTCTAGTGCCAATCCTTCCTTCACCCTGGCACCATGTCTCGATCTCAACCACATCACTCCTGTTTCATTATGAACACGTAAAAAATCAGGCCTAAAATTGAAATATAGCAAGAATACAAGTTCAGATTGTATTACCAAGCGGGGTATTTGTAGATCTCAATGTGCATACGAGCTGTCACCCAAATGAGATGCAACTTCCGCATGGTAGGTGTAGTTGCAAATCCATCAGTTGAGAACCCAACACTCTGAGCATGGTTGCAACCAACCTCCTGCTTCAATTACTTTGATGAGAAACAAGAATTACAAATAACGAAACTAGACATTAAGAATTACTCGGTCGAAATGCAAATTCATGGCAGTTAGCCCGGTGTTGAACATAATTAGAAAAAGGTTAACTTTCTTTTTAAAAATCTTTTTATTGGTAAAAGTTTGATCATCTAAGATGGTCTCACAAGAGAGGAGTGAGTTTGGAATGAACCCGGTTCATAAATGAACCCTAATTTTGTAAAGTTACTCTTTAGAACATTATTCGGAAGATTAATAATTCATTTCTCTAAAGAGTTTCATGTACTTAAGAGTAATTGATAAATCAGAATGAGAAAGTAATTTTTTCATTTATAAGAATAATAGTCTATCTTTCTAAAGAGTAATTTTTAATGTACGGTAAAAATAGGGTTCACATGTGAACCCGGTTCACACAAGTGTTTGCCCACAAGAGAGTGTCACTTCGTGCTATTGAGCATGTAAAATAAGGACTATGGATATACAATTTGCAGAACAATATGACTAATTCTTCTTCTTTTACCACTATATTGTTAAGTTAGAAAAACTAGCTAAAACTATGCATACATAGAGACCAACAACAACAATGGCAATAAAATCATAAAGTTACAACCTTCACCCAATATCAACCCATATCTTCACAATTTGCATTGCATCCATAAAATAGAAAATCAAATAAGGTCAATCAATAGACCAATTCTACTCCTTAAAGATTAAGTACACAATTCAGAAATTGAAAAGAGAAAAAAGAAAAAACCAATGCAAGTAAAACAGAAGCACCTGCAAGAGATTGGCTATGGTTTCAACGGTGGCGGTTTTGTTAATCCCAACCTCATAACATCTCACAATGAACTTCTCTTTATAAGACAAGCCATCTTCAGTCAAGCTTCCAAGCCGAAGCCGGTCAGCCAGAATTGACTCCAGCGGCTTGCTCTTCGGCTCACCCGTAGCCACCGACGACACCCGCAGCGCGCAGGTCCTCCGGGGACGGCTGCAGCAAACGGCGGCGGCGGGAGAGGGAATCACGGCGGAGAAGCGGCAATTCCCATAGCCATCCCCCACGGCGGCGTTGCATGCGGAGAATGCCCTTCCTCGCATCAACATTGTGAGCTTAATCAGTTCAAATAATTATCCGGGATTTACAAAATTTTACAAAGAATTCCCTGCCACAAGATTAGAAAGAGTGTGTGTGTTATTTTGTAGTGTTAATTCGATATGAACGATGCAACCCAGATTAGGGGTGGGGGTGGGGGTGGGGGTAGGGGTAGGGGTAGGGGTGGACTATGAAAATGGGTTCAGTTTTTGGGAGTAATTGCGATTGTTGCCTCCTGGTCCTGGTGGCTTTTTCACATATAAAGGTATTATTTTTTCTTGGATTTTTGTGAGTGGGGGCTGTGGGGCTCATGGGGTGGGTTTAAAGGTCGGATTCTCCAGTCTGATCTACAGATCTGGAAGAGTTACAACTGGTTATGAATACACAACAGAAAAAAACACTTCTACTAGTATTTTGTAATCCATATATATTAAAAAATACTACATATAAATATATTTATAAGCAATAAATGTATATATAAATACACAAATAATTATTATTGTCACAAATGTACATTCTATATATAATGGTGAAGAGATCAAGCGATTTAATATGCCACTAATACAAGCATTAAAAATGTTTCCTCTATAACAAAATAGACATTTATAGATGCTTATATAATTATATTCCCTTCAAAAAAAAAATATCGAATTGATCATCTTTGTATTCCATTGCACGAGATGTTAAAGAATATAAAATAATGAACATATTTTATTGAAAATGTTTATTGAATTATGAAGAGTATTTAATTTTTATGAAGTTTATATTTTTTTAAAAAATTAAAAATTCAAGTGTAAATTTTTAAAGAGAAATTATCATAAATGATCCATTATGTATAATTAAACCCAAAATTAATCTTCAAACTTTTAAAAATTTTAATTTTAGTCATTTTCAATCCAATTTTAGTCTTTGAATCCAATTTCAGTCTAAATTTCCTAAAAATTATTCACAACCCATCGGTGGCTCAATTTTGGGATATTCCCATTTTGCAAAATCCCACGTGGCGTACACATCAGCATTTTAATCTTCATCAGGCCAATTCCTCTACCACCAATAGGTCAACAGTCAACCCATACAAATTCTTCCCTTCTAAATGTTCCTCGCCACCGTGTTCACCACCATCTCTGCCAACCGCCACCGTCGCCGCCGGAGCGCGAACCCACCACCAGCGAACGCTCGCTGTCCGTTGCTTACACTCCAATGTCGCTGTCAACTGTCGAGACCGCCGGATCTGCCGCTGCTCACCGTCAGTCAGTCGCCGTCACGCTGCTGCCGCCCGTCGATAGTCGCTGTCGTTGTTGGAGAGCCACAACGCCACTGCCGGAGTCTGTCGCCTTCGCATTCCGCCGAGATCCGCTTGCAGTTCGTCGCTGCCGACTGCACCAGATTTGAATCACAAACTGCTAGGATTCAGGGAGAGGAGGTACTGCAACGTGTGCTGGCTTTTCCTTCTTTGTGCAGAGGATGACAACGAGACTCATCGGCGGATTGTCGTTGGAGGGGTTTGCTGCCAATCGTCAAGACCGCCGGATCTGCCGCTACTTAACGCCAGTGTTGG
The DNA here is from genome assembly GCA_023678885.1 of Pogostemon cablin. Taxonomy (NCBI): domain Eukaryota; kingdom Viridiplantae; phylum Streptophyta; class Magnoliopsida; order Lamiales; family Lamiaceae; genus Pogostemon; species Pogostemon cablin. The sequence continues at coordinate 20,300,312 of CM042986.1, read as the reverse complement.
GCCCGTTGGGTCTATTGGCCCAAATGTTGGTCTTCTATCTCAAAGTATAGCCTTGCACCAACAACCCATTAATCCACCAATTCGTGAACCCAACAAGTGTGGTTGAAGCAGACTACTCTTTGTGAGTAGAGAATGGGAATCTGATCACCTCCCGTCGCCACCACCTCCGGCGACGTGTTAGGGTGTAGCTCCGACGACGAGGACGACCGCATCCACCCAACAGCCAGTCCGTCGTCGTCACGCTGCCAACGCCCGTCGTCCGTCGCCTTCGCATTCCGCCCAAATCTGCTCGTCATTCGTCGCTCCCAACCGGAAACCAAAAAAATTATAGAAAACAGCCAATTCCGGTCAGTTCTATCGCCACTCGCCACCGTCGCCCATCGCCGAGATTGTGCCGCAGCGTTCCCAGTTCGCCGGAAAACTACGTTCTGGCCATCGCTTCATTAGCAGTGGAAACAGGAACAGACTATTTTCAAATTAATGTGGTGATGAGTGATGACATGGCAGTTCAAAGTAATTTGTATTAAAATAATTATTTGAAATACCACGTTGGATCTTGCAAATTGAGTTAACTATTCGTCTCCGTTGGGTATTAATTTTTTTTTTAGGAATTTGGACTAAAATTGGTTTTATTGGAGTAAAATTGAACTTGAAGGACTAAAATTGAAAATTTCAAAAGTTATAGGACTAATTATGGGTTTAATTATACATAATGGACAATTTGTGATAATTTTTCAATTTTTATAAATTTAGGATTATAACACTCAATGCTATAAAATTGGATTTTGGTGTATGGACTTAGATCCGTACACTCAGTGCACTAAAAAATTTGACAAATATTCTCTTTGTGTGCTAATTAGGATATAATTTTTTTTCACGTTAATTAAGAATTATTATTATTTAATATATAATGGGTAGTTGAATTAATAATGTATAACCTCATTTTTTAATCGTATTAGTGAAAATATAATTCTCATATTTCTAATAAAGGAAAATTGTACCCTTAAAAGCAAATGCCCAAAATAATTAAAAAGAGTTGATTTCTTGTGCACAAGATCGGTAAGGATATATCATTTTATTCTAAATGATAGTATAATTTTTTTATTAAAAAGATCAGTTGAAATATGAATAGTATAAATATTTGATTAAAAAATAATAATTCTTTTTAGAAAATAAATGTTACACGTTCTTATACTAAAGATATACTTTAATACTAACATATACTCCCTCCATCCCGAACTTATGTTCACCGGTACTGTAGATACAGAGTTTAAGAAAAAAATTGACTCACATGGAATAGGGGTGAGTTTTACCGGGCAGCCCTCTACCATCTATCCCATTGCATTTCTTTACTTTTTGACCAACTTTATTGACTTTTTAAGGGTGTTGTGGTATTTTTAGGTAATAAATAAATTATAAAGTATGTTATGTGTGTTAGGTGAGAGTAATATTTTTGAAATTAAGAAAACTTTTGCGGTTGTTGATTTATGTAAAATTTCTTTTTTTTTGGTGGTGAAGATAAGTGTGGACGGATAAAAATGAAAAGTGTGAACATAAGTATAGGACGGAGGGAGTATAACTTTTCAAAAATGAAGGATTTAGGAGCACGCGCAAGTTTTATCATTTGGTTAGGAATAAGAAAAGTAGATTTAGAATTATGTTCATTTAGTAAATTTAACAAATAGTGTTAATTGTTTTTTTTTCTTCTTTTCTTTATTCGGATTTAAGTAGAATAGATTTTTTTATGTCAACTTAATGTGTAAGAGTAGAGAGTAGTGAGAGGTGTATAAGAGTAAAAATTGTGTAAGTTTATGTATTCTAATTTGAGTGAGGCTTGCGTGCGCCGGGACGCACGGGAACATATTTCGTGCACCTTTAGAAATTTAGTATTATGAGTAAGTGTACATTACTTTGGTCTAAAGGTATACACTTTAATTAGTAGAAGGTACACTATTTTATTCTAAAGGGTATACACTTTTCATTAATATATTTTTTTCTTTAGAAAATAAAGGGTACACATTTTTATACTAAAGGGTATACAATTTAACACAAAATTCTAAGGCGCATGGAGTGTTGTTCATGTGCCCAGATACACACAATAATTTTCTTTATAAAATAAATGGTACGCATCAGTATACTAAAGGATATACAATTTAACACAAAATTCTAAAGGTGCACGAAATGTGGTCCGTGCGCCTGGGTGCACGGGAGTTTTTGCCTTATAATTTTACTAAATCTCAACTAAAATAAACAAAATAAATTACATAATCCTTAACTTGAAATAAAATCGAAAATAAACGTAATTAATAAGAGAGAAATTAACTAAATTAAAAATTAACATTTTATTCAATAACTGTATAAATTACTCTAATTCCAAAATCAATCACTTCTTCATTACACTTATAATATTTCTACACTTTATTTGTCGCATAAATATATTTAAACATCCCAAAAAAATTAATAAAATTGATAAAAGAATAAAATAAAAAATAAAGAAAAACAAAATATTTTCTTTTAAGAGTGGGGCTCTTGTGCCCCGGACACCGTGCCCTTTTGTAATTTAAACTCTCTAGCAATCAATACATATGTTTAAATAGAATAGGGAGGGGAAGAGTTGTATTCACATGGGGACACGGACCATGTTCCCATTTTTCCAGGGGCACAGGAGCTTTTGGCTTCTTTTAAACAACATGAATCAGTAAACATGAAGAGTGTTGTGAATAAAGGAGTACTATATGTAATTGGAAAGCTGTTAAAACAAACAAACAAATAAATAAATAAATAAATAAATAAGAGAAGGTAGAGTGGTATAGTATACTCCCTCCGTTCCCCAAAGTATTTCACACTTTCCTTTTTCATCCGTCCCACAAAGTATTTCATAATTTACTTTTACCAAAAATAGTAAAAAATACAATATAACAATACCTACTTTTTACACACATCCCAACATAATGCTCACTTTTTCACACATTCCAATAACTTTACACACTCTTTTAATTAAATTAATTAAAATACTTCTTCTCTTTCTTACTTTATACATAAAATAATATTTTTTTCTTAAATTCCGCGCACAATAATACTTGAAGTATTTCGGGGACGGAAGGAGTAAGTTTGATCTACAGCCTAACATGACCGTGCTATGATGCTATATTTTTAAACAATGGTAGGCCTATTGGTCTACATTTTGGTAAATGATATCAAGGTTTAAAATATCGATATCGATAAAAATATCGGTACCTCAAATTTACGGATATATCGAATATCGATATCGGTAAAAATTTTAAAAATTATTGTAACACCCCAATATTTCATAATCTATATTTTCGTAATTTTTTTTAATAAAACTGTATTTTTTTATATATTATATTTTAATTATTATATATTATATAATTTTAATAATAATAGTAATAATATTCATAATATATGTTTATAAATGTAATGACGTGAGGATATGCATGACTGTGTGCAAGTGGAAGTGTTTTGGATAAGGGAAAAGGAAAAGATAGGGTTGGAGCCCAAGTTTGAATTATGTATAAATATGTACCACTCACACTCACATACATATGTACACACACATATATATACAACACATACATATACATATATAACTTCACACACTGCTTCTTTCTTATATTACTCATTTCGTTATTAGTTGTTAGTGTGTTATATATGAAAATGTTCCTCTCGAAGCGTAGATTCCAAATATAAAATTCTTTTATAAAATAGATGTCATTTGAGCTAGAAAAGTTCCGTCAAAGTTTTTACCCCTTTAATGACATATTTTGTTTTGGTGTGAGTTAGCTTTGATAATATAGGCTATTTTGAAGCTCTCTTCATGAGGATCACAAATGTATAATTAGTTTTGAGTTTTGACGTGAAATGAGGAAGTTGGGAAGAAACCCACTTCGCTGTATAAATTCCATATTTTCAAAACTTCAATATTTGATACAAAATTGGTACTATTGTGATCCTCGTCTCACGAGGACTCCAATGGTGTTTTCGAAATTTCAATTGGAGTTGTATAACTCAAGTTGAGTCATTTTGTAATAAGTTTAAAGTTTAGGGTAAGTTTAAATAAAAATTTAATATAATGCAGGGACTTGATTGCAATTTATAAAAATATATATATTAATAATAATAATAATAATAATAATTCAGTAATTAAACATTTAAACTTGGCATGCGTTGTCAGCTAGCTATGCAGTTATATTCTTTTATACTATAATAATATATATATATATATATATATATTAATTTATTTTAAATATTAATTATAATTTTACCAATATATTATTATTTTGAATGTAGAATCTTTATTTTATATTTATTATTAAAATTAGTATATATTTTCAAGAATTTATGAAATTAAAGAGCAAGCCTTGTCCACTCTACAATTTTCAAGAAAGTTCAAGGTGGGGTAACTTTCACTCTTTACCGAGTGCTACATTTTATGTCATAATTGCTATATTAAGATGTGATATGTGTTACTTATATATCATGTTATGTATCATGTGTGCTTTTAGTTCGATGACAAATATATTTTTACTAACACTTGTACGGGGTGACGACTCGGTGCACATATACCAACTAACACAAATTACTGGCTACGTCGGCTCAGTACTAAAATATATTTCAAAATATGCTAACATCTTACTGGGGTGACGACCCAGTATGCACAGACCAACTAACACAAGTTATCGGATGACGATTCGGTCTAAAATATTTTCAATGAGTTATCGAACAACAACGTGCAAATTATTTCATTAAATTGACATGTGCTTACATCTTATGGTATATTTGGCATATATATTTATTTTTAACTGTGCAATCATTTAAGTTAACCTACTGAGTGTATTTGAAACGCTCACCTCTTCCACTCCAAACTCTTTTCAAGTTGAGGCTGCGACGGCGTACCAGGGGTGGATGCGTTGAGTGAGAGACTTTTAATTAACGCGCTGCGCCAAAATCTTTTTATATAATTTTATATTTAATGATACTTTATTAATTTTATTTTATGGTTCATGCCCATATTGAAGGTTAATATTATCAAAGAATTACAAATAAATCTCCCTTTCTATTTATTGAAAATCGGGGCGTGATAGATGGTATCAGAGCGGATCTACGTTTCTGTGGACTCGTATTTTTAAAATAAATTATGAGTTTACGTTTTGTGGACTTGTGTTTTCAAAATAAATTATTTACAAGTTTACGTTTCTAAAGAATTGTATTTTCAAAATAATTTATTTACATATAATATTTTTATTAATAAAATAATTTTCTTATGATACTCGCTACGCATCTACCTAATACACGATGTCAGCTTCAAGGTATACAAGTATTTATTTTATTATTATTTACCCAGATTCTTTAAAATTGAGAGTTATTCTGAATTTCGAGGACGAAATTATTTGTAGGGGGATAGATTATAACACCCCACTATTTGATAATCTATATTTTCGTAAATTTTTTTTAATAAAACTGTATTTTTTATATATTATATTTTAATTATTATATATTATATAACTATAATAATAGTAATAATATTAATAATATATGTTTATAAATGTAATGACGTGAGGATATGCATGAGTGTGTGCAAGTGGAAGTGTTTTGGATAAGGGAAAAGGAAAAGATAGGCTTGGAGCCCAAGTTTGAATTATGTATAAATATGTACCACTCACACTCACACACACACACACACATATATATATATATATATATATATATATATATATATATATATATATATATATATATATATATATATACAACGCATATAATTACACACAGTGCTTCTTTCTTATATTACTCATTTCGTTATTAGTTTTTAGCATGTTATATAAGAAAATATTCGTCTCGAAGTGTAGATTCCAAATATATAATTCTTTTATAAAATAGATGTCATTTGAGATAGAAAAGTTCCGTCAAAGTTTTTACCCCTTTAATGATATATTTTGTTTTGGTGTGAGCTAACTTTGATAATATAGGCCATTTTGAAGCTCTCCTCACGAGGATCACAAATGTATAATTAGTTTTGAGTTTGGACTTGAAATGAGGAAATTAGGAAGAAACTCACTTCGCTGTATAAATTCCATATTTTCAAAACTTCAATATTTTGATACAAAATTGGTACTGTTGTGATCCTCATCTCACGAGGACTCCAACGGTATTTTTGAAATTTCAATTGGAATTGTATAACTCAAGTTGAGTCATTTTGTAATAAATTTAAAGTTTAGGGTAAATTTAAATAAGAATTTAATATAATGCAGGAACTTGATTGCAATTTATAAATATATATATATATATATATATATATATATATATATATATATATATATATATATATATATGAATTTAATTATAATATAAAAGAATATAATTGCATAGCTAGCTGACAACACACGCCAAGTTTAAATGTTTAATTACTGAATTTTTTTTATTATTATTAATATATATATATATATATATATATATATATATATATATATTAATTTATTTTAAATATTAATTATAATTTTACCAATATATTATTATTTTGAGTGTAGAATCTTTATTTTATATTTATTATTAAAATTAGTATATATTTTCAAGAATTTCTGAGATCGAAGAGCAAACCTTGTCCACTCTATAATTTTCAAGAAAGTTCAAGGTGGGGTAATTTTCACTCTTTACCGAGTGCTACATTTTATATTATGGTTGCTATGTTAAGATGTGATATGTGTTACTTATATGTCATGTTATGTGTCATGTGTGCTTTTAGTTCGATAACAAATATATTTTTACTAACACTTGTACGGGGTGACGACTCGGTGCACATATACCAACTAACACAAGTTACTAGCTACGTCGGCTCAGTACTAAAATGTATTTCAAAATATACCAACATCGTACTAGGGTGACGGCCCGGTACGCACAGACCAACTAACACAAGTTATCGGATGACGATTCGATCTAAAATATTTTCAATGAGTTATCGAATGACAACGTGCAAATTATTTCATTAAATTGATATGTGCTTATATCTTATGGTATATTTGGCATACATATTTATTTTTAACTGTGCAATCATTTAAGTTAACCCACTGAGTATATTTCAAACCCTTCCACTCCAAACTCTTTTCAGGTTGAGGCTGCGACGGCGTAGCAGGGGCGGATGCGTTGCGTGAGAGACTTTTAATTAACGCGTTGCGCCAAAATCTTTTTATGTAGTATAATTTTATATTTAATGATATTTTATTAATTTTATTTTATGGTTCACGCCCACATTGAAGGTTAATATTATCAAAGAATTGCTAATAAATCTCCCTTTCTATTTATTGAAAATTGGGGCGTGACAATTATGGAAATTTGTGAGAAAAAGAAGAAAATTGATTATTTAATTTTGCAATATATTATAACTAATTTTAATATATAAATACAATTTATAATTAAAATAAAACTCAAAATATATGATAAGTGATCAATAACAACATATTTAAATAGTCTGAAATCATACAATAATTATTATTAATTGTTTAATACATAATAACTACTATCAAAATGATGATCTATGAGGTTCAAATGTAAAACATGTCACGTTGTCTTATTCTAAACTAATATTGGTACCACCTAATCGAATTAGATAATTTTTTAAACCTTGTTCTGAATGTGTTAGTAGTATATCGTTCTATCTTGTCCAATTGTGCCAAAATAATTGTATTTTTAATCAAAGTATACTGTTTATGTGAACCCTTCATATTTACTAGTTAATAGTTATAATATTTTTAATAGAAAGTGATAACTATTTTAATATAAAAAAAGATAGTTAATTAAGAAAACGTAAAACAGTCTCACTATGAGATTGTTTCACGAAAGTATTGCTTTATTTTTTTTAAAATTGAACAAATTAATGACAAAAAAATGTATTTAGTTGATAAAAGTAACATAAAAAAGTCATTAAAATTTCTTAAAATCATGGATAATTTTTCGATATTTTTGATATTTTATCGATATTTTCTCGATATATCTCGACATTCAGAAAAATTTAAAATGTAGCAAATCGATATTGATATTTCCACCGATATTTTTCGATATTTTCTCGATATCATAAAAAAATATCTTTTTCTCTAATATCGATATCGGTACTCTCCAAAAATAGATATATCGTGAAAATATCGAGGATATTTCGGGATATTTTAAACCTTGCATGAGATGTCAATTTATTAGAGCATCCACAATGGTTTGTGGGTTTAAACTCAAATATATCACACTCATCCACTTTTACACATTTCCCCATTAAACTCAACTAACACACACACACACATCCGTTCCACAATTTAAACTAACTATTCATGGACCCACTATTTTATTTTTCTTATATATAATATAACTAAATACAATACTCTTATATTTTCTTTTAAAATATTATATAAATATTAAATACTCTAAACAAGAAATTATGAATTTAATTTAATTTATTTTATTTTAAATAAAAATATATATTTATATTTAGGTCTTCCCCAACCCTCTACCCAAAAAAGCAGGTATTTTTTTCATTACATAAAACATAAAAATTATAGGTTAACGTTTCAGAAGATAGCTTATCGTTTCAGAAGAAAGATTTAACATTTTAGAAGATAGATTAACATTTCAGAAGACATGTTAATATTTCAGAAAATAGGTTAACGTTTCAAAAGATAGATTAATATTTCAGAAGATAGATTAATGTTTTAGAAGTTAGGTTAACGTTTCAGAAGGTAGGTTAATATTTCAGAAGATAGATTAATATTTCAGAAGATAGGTTAACGTTTCAACTTATTAGATTAATATTAATATTAATATTCTGAATTTTGTAACGGTCATCTAACATCTAACGTTAATATTCTGAATTGTAACGTTAATATTTTGAATTGTAACATTTATTGACAATGAAAAATGAAATAAATAATGAAAAAGTTTGTAAAATATTAACAAAATTTAAATAATTTATTAAGACAATGCATAATACAAAAAAATGAGTATAATAATTAGGACTAGACATAATACGAAAAAATAAATAATTATTAATTGTCACCAAAGTGCTGCCAAAATATGTTGAACTAAATCAGCACGAAATTGGTGATGAGCATGATTATCACGTAGCTCGGAATTTCTTCGAAGATATTCTTGGAACTCTCGATTCGAGCCTTGAATAGGTTGTGCATGATCATCACCTTCATCATGTGACCAATTTGTGAGCATGTCTCCTTCATGTTCTACAATCATGTTGTGTAAAATAATGCAAGTTAACATTATGAGTTTCAATTTCTTTCTATACCAAAAACGAGTCGGTCATCTCTCGATTGCCTATCGAGCTTGGAGAACCCCCAAATGCTCTTTCAACGTCTTTTCTTGCAGCTTCTTGTTTTTCTTAAACAATCTTTGTTTTTTATCTTGTGGACATGGAAACCCTTTGAAAAAAGTCGCCCACTCTGGATAGATTCCATTAGTTAAATAATAACCTTGTGTATATTGCGTTTCATTCACGGTGTAATGAACAGTGGATGCATTTTCTCGCAAAATATTGTTAAACAGAGGAGATTCATACAATACATTAATGTCATTACGCGAACTTGCAACTCCAAAAAAATGCATGCCATATCCATAAATCTTGCGACGCGACTGCTTCAAGCACAATCATATGTGAACAATGACCTCTTGTAAATTGACCTTTCCATGCAATAGGATAATTCTTCCACTCCCAATACTTACAATCAAGACTGCCCAACACACCAGGGAACCCATATTTCTACTTGTCCATTTGATAAAGACATTGAATGTCGTTATACGTCGGGCTTCTCAAGTATTGACTACCAAATATTTCAACCACGTTTTTGCAAAATTCAAAAAGGCAATTCATTGCAGTTGATTCTCCCATACGAAGATACTCATCATGATGGCCGGCGCAGATTCCATAAGCTAATTGGCGAATAACTGCGGTACATTTTTGTAGTGGTGACAACCCTTGTCTCCTTACAGCATTGACCCTCTGTTGAAAATAGGAAAATCGACTCTCGAGTACTTCTAATATTTGAATGAACAACTCTTTTCGTATTCGAAATCGTCTTCTAAATAAGTTATCCGGATACACAGGATTTGTGCAAAAATAATCATGCACAAGTCTGTCATGTCCGAATTCACGATTTCGTTCTATGAACCTTCTTTGTCGTGGTATGTCGATTTGTTATTGATATGCTTCTAGAAGTTGTCGCCCTTGATTGACTAACATTAACATGAATTATTCGCCTGGCGAATTTGGTCTCTCATAATTTTTGACTTCATATTCTTGATCACTGGATGAGGCAGAGCTGTTATTGTTATAATATTGAGACATTTTAGGATGTAAAAGCTTTGTGTGAGTAAAATAAAATAATGAGAACGCAATAATTTCATTGATGTAGCACATATATATAACAAACTCACCTTGCAACGGCTATATTGCAATGGGTAGTTTTACAATGGCTATATTGCAACAGCTAGTTTTACAAAAGCTATATTACAATGACTAGTTTTACAACTGCTATGTTCGAACGTCTAGTTTTTAATGATCAACTATGAAACAAAAAACTTATATATATAATAAAATATTAAGAAAAAAATATTAAACTAGCTAATTCTACTCATTAAACTTATATAATAAAATATTAAGATTACATTAAACTAGTGAAAGTTACAAACACTAAGAAAAAAACATTAAGAACATTGTACAAATAAGTGATAAACAAATACAACGACTAGCTAATTCTACTTATTTTGTGAGTTCCATTTTTCCATGATCTTCTTACATAGTTGCTCGTGTAAGATGAGACGATCTCTAGACATTTTTGATGTATCTGCATTAATAGTTTCCCACTCTTTCATCATGATGTCGCGCTCTTTTAACTCAATTTCTTTTTTCTTCACTTCTGTACAGTCTGAAACTTGTCGAGCACAGTTGAGAATTTCATGGACATATCATCAAATCTTTCTAAGTTTTCACCTGATTTAACTTTTCCTTTTTCTTTTCCTTTACCCTTCGCTTTGCTGCTTTTTATCCAATTGGACAAGGTTCATCATCATTTAGATTAATATTCAGATGAAAATTTCTATCCGATGATGTATTGCTTGCATCCGACTCCGACGTCCTCGCTTTTTTTTATGTCCCACAGTAATCATTATTTTGTGGACAATACATTGGACGATCCTTCACTATTTTCCAAACATGCTCGAGATTACATGCAACACCATTATTTTCATCTGCATATTTAACATAAGCCATGGACAATAGGTCTGCATTACTATGACCACTTCTATATACCTCGTATACATTGTTGTAGCAAGCATTGAATTTATTCACCTTTCGATTAATTATTATATACCAGTGTGATTTCATCACGCTTGCATTTCTTTTGATTAAGCTTGGGGATGATTATCGTTGTAGTAGGCTGCAACCCGCTCCTAAAATGCACTCCCTTTTTGATCGTTGCCATTTTTGGGTCATCACTGATAGTGATAAATGAATAAGCGACTAGTTTGTCTTCTTCTTTGCTCCATTGCGACTTTTTTTACTACTAGCACCACCTTCATCATGCTCTTCTACCTCTACTTGAGTGGGATTATTATAAAATTGTGTTTTTGGAGTGAAGGATGGAAATTGAGTGGCTTGATTGAATAGGAAATTTTAAAAATTTTGTGAAACTTGTGAACTTGGAGAATAAAAGGATTCATCGGATATATTTTGAGAATCCAAAAAAATTCTAAAAAATCCACTATTATTTTTATCCATGTGAGAAGACAATAAATCAAGAAGAATAGTAAGAAAAATGATAGAGAAGAAATTTTATATAATGGAAGAAATAGAATGTTGTTGTGTGTAATAAAAATAAGTATCTCACTAAATACACACCATCTTTTATTAAATACACACCCTCATTAATATATAATTAATATATATTTTTAAAAAGTCTAAATTACCCTTAAATCATTAAATACACACCCCTTATATATATATATATATATATATATATATATATATATATATATATATATATATATATATATATATATATATATATATATATATATATATATATATATATATATATATATTATATTAATAAGTTCTATATGGATTAAACTTGATACACACTCTTATTGAGATGAAAAGAAGATGAACAACAGATTGAAATGGAGACGGATTCCAAAATATTGCTCAAAATTCCCCATATTGAAAGCTTTGATTTAAGTTACTCAAACCAAGGAAACCCCAACAATTACATGTTTCTTCATCTCCAAATAGCATTTCATCTTAGATTCTTATAATACCTATCGCATAAAATGGAATCAATAGTCAATACACATATCAGTATTTGAAGTCCTAGGAGAAAATAATGAACAAGATTTGAGGATGTATAATTGATTCAAACCGATGGTAAGTTCCAATAGAACATAATATTAAGAAATGTGTATCGCTCCATTCTAATTGGAGACGGGTTGAATATAAATGTTTCATCGATGGATTGGCTTGGGCCTCTACCGATCAGTCGCTCGAGCAGGCCTTTTCTCAGTATGGCGAAGTTATCAAACCGAAGATCATAAATGATCGCGAGATCGGTGATCCAGAGGCTAGCTTTGAATTCATTACTTTCAAGGATGAACAGACCATGAGAGATGCGATCGAAGCGATGAACCAGCAGGATCTCGACGGACATTGTATTACCGTCAACGAGTTTCACTCTCGCGGTGGCAGGGGTGGTGGAGGTAGAGGGGATTCTGCAGTTCTTGCTATGGAGGTTATGGTGGTCGTCGTAAGGGTGGTTATGACGGCAGTTAAGGTGGTGGTGGCTATTGTGGTGACCGTTCTTACTCTAGAGGCGGTGGTGAGGGAAATTGGAGGAATTACATTTAAAAGTTAGTGATAGATCTTTATGTTCAGTTATTTTTTATTCTGTCGAATCTATATGGCATAACGTTCTGTTTTTGTTTTCTCATTGCTGCTTCCTTTCCTTCATGTACAAGTCCGAAATCAAGGTTTATGAACGATGTAAATTGAGATTTTTTGATAGTTTACTTTTATTAAAATAATAATAATAAATATATTAGGGTATGTATAATCTTCAAATTTAAAAGGGCAATTTGGTTATTTAGGGGGTGTGTATTCAATAAAATTAAGATTTAAAAAATTAAAAGGGGTATGCATTTAATAAAAGGTGTGTATTTAATAAAAAAAGGTGTGTATTTAATGATACTCAAATTTCTCTACGTATTTATAGAAAATTTTCAAAAAAATTTATGTTGCCAACGGTTATATTTTACCTTTTTATTCTGATAAAGTTGTTTGATGCAAATAACGGTTACAAATATTATTTACATAATGTTAATTAAAAAAAAGTGTTATGTTCCAATGTATAGAAATAAATGGTTAAATTGTTGAATGTTATTAGTATGTCTCACCACTTTCATGATACGTGTGCTACACTCTCACTATGGTATATTGGGATGAATGTCACTCTCTTTAATTGAAAAGGAAATAAATTTATTACTCCTCCAAATAAACTGTCAGATGTCAGATGTGCATTGAGTTTAAATTGTATCCCTCATTAGTTGGTTTACGGAAAAGTGAGTTTAAACTCACTAAAAAAGCAACCGTTGTGGGTGCTCTTAGAATAGCATTGAGAAAATATGAATTTAAAATAGAGAATGCAACTATTAATTGCAGGATAGTGTAGGTTTGGGTTAAGTATGAAAACATCCTATGGCTTATAGATGATACTCGGATCCATATAACTAGTTTCCGTTCAATAGAAGTTCTTAATGTAAATATAAAGTTTAAGAAACAATTATTTTTTACTTTACTTTCCGAGAATGTTTGTTTTAGGTTTTTAATAAATCCGTAAATAATGTTATTCTAACATATTATGTTTGTTTTAGATTTAAATTTGGTAGGTTTAAACTTTATGTCAAATCAAGTATTAATTGAGGTGAGAGAAGAGGATTGAGAAATAAAGAAAATGTATTAATTGAGGAGCTATAATGTAGGGTAGGGACTGGATAAATGTTAGTAGGGTGTGTAGGTATATATAAGAGAGATTTAAGGATATTTATTAAATCTAAACCTGGAAGATTAAACAGAATCAAACATCACCTTAGGGGTAGTTTGATATTTTTAAATAATAAATAAATTATAAAGTAAGTTATGTGTGTTTAAAGGGGTATCAATTTTGAAATTAAAATGCACTGTGAGATTATTAATTTGTGTGTATTTTCTTATTTGAGGTGTGAATTTGTTTATGTGACGAAAAAAATAGAAAGTGTGAATTTATTTATGAGATTGGAGTATTAAATTATCAACTTTATAGTCTACGACATTTATTTTATCAGTTAACTTTAATTTTTTATTAAATATTAATGCCCTTCGGCCTTCCCATTTCAACAAATCATGTCAATGAAAAAATAAACTCTTATTAATTAAATTTAATATCCTTTTAAAATAAGACAAACACTTGTATGAAATTGTTGTTTATTGGAAAACTTTTATGAGAAATGATAATAATTTAATAAAAATTGATATTCGAAATAATAAAAAGTTATAGTGGTATATTAAACTATTTCATGAACAATTCTTAATATAAATAAAAGGAGATACACATTAATATACATTTAACTAAAAGTTATAAATATTTAAAAAATGTAAAAAAAAAAAGAAATCTTGTACGAGACGATTTCATACAAGTATTGCAATTAAAATACTAAAATGTAATACTCTTAGCTATGTTAGTTTTCAATTTACTAAGATTTGAAAACCTGTGAATAACAATAGACGTTTATTTTGAATTTTTGATAGGATTTAAATTTGTATTGACTGATATGAGAGAAGATATAAGAGATAGAGAAAAAGGGAATACATATTAATAAAAGAGTTATAAAAGGTAAGTGTATTAGGAATTAATAATGTTTATAAAAGTATATCTAAGTTGGTATTGAAACTGAGCTAGATTTTGAAAATCAAAAATCGATTCTGTTTAAAAAAAAAGGTCAAAAATCGATTTTATTAAGATTGGATGAACAATAATGATTTTAACTTTGAAAACGTGTAGTTAGAGTAAAAGATTATACTATGTCCATCTCATTGAAAAGTACGCACTTTCTTTATAAATTACAAAAAAACGCGTACCTCTCAATGTTTCAATGGGAATGAGAGAATACTACTTAATACTATAGTATATTGAAGTAGATCATGTGGCTATGATTTTGAAACTAGTAGGCCAGATGTCATGATAGTGTCCCAATGTAAATGACTTCTACTATTTAAGATCCACTTGTTCTCATTTTAGTGTGGTTTTAACAAGCAAATTAATTACTACAGTCTCTTTTTTTTCTCTTATTAGCAAATTAATTACTAAAGAGTCTCTTGATTGTTAATCAGCACAATCATTCATTTCTATACTTTTTTTAATTTATTTATTTGTGGTCATTTGTGTGAATTGCAAATCCTAAAAAGTGAGTGTTGTGTTCTACATTTTTCTAATTAAGTGTAGGCACAATATGAACACTCCATTAATAAAGACCCAAAAGTAAGATTAAAAAGACAAAACTTGAGCAAGGGAAAATGTATAGAAGATACTACAAGTTAAGTAAAATAAGATCATCATGGGATAATTTTTTTTTTCTTTAAAATGAATATATGCATTATGTTTAAGACAACAATTATCCACATCCGATGTCTTATTATCTTTAAACAACACTCAATTATATACATACACTATACTTACTGTCAAAGAATCAAAAGGTATAATTTCCTAAAACACTAAAAGAGAGTTTTTCAACTATAACATGATGTCACTTTTTCAATGCTCTTAGCATACCAAAATTCTTTTCTTTTTTTTTTGAGAAAAGCATACCAACATTCTAGGAGTCTTTTTTATTTACTCAAAAATTAAAAAAATAAAGGACTAATTGAAAATTAAAATTTTAATCGTATAAAGGCCATTTTTCTTTTTTTTTCTTCGGGTAAAAAACACACATTTTGAATTTTTGACCATGATGTCCAAATTTATTTATTTAGTATTAATAGTGTTTGCTTATACACATATAAGGTGGTCAATAAGGGTATAGGGACACAAATCTTATGGCACTATGGGGATTCAATTGAGTGCATCATCTATTGCTCATTTACACACATATATACACGTATATGTGTACATACACAAACGAATGCTACACCTGATGAAATCCGGGATTTAATAAATTAGGTCAGAAAGCTCATTCTCTTGCAAGTTTCTTTCTCCACACACTGCATCCCCGACTTATTTCGGAACCATTCTTCGAAAGTCGCAATAAATGCAGAAAATGGAGGCAGCCATTTTCACCTTTTGCAGTTGATGAAGATAAATTAGTAGTGTTTCCCTGAATCCCTGCTACCGTACCGCCCACGTTAAAATCACAGCTGGTATGGGAGTCGACAGTGTCGTGTTGCTGGCATTCACGCCTAAACTCCAACGTTATAGCCTGCAACTCGTGGCTCCCGATAATCTCTGGAAGCATGCTCTGTTAAGAGGTCTAAATGTAAATTAGCTACCATAGCAAAATTTTCACCTATTCATGGAGATTGCTTATGGAGCACAAGAGAATCTAATGAAACTGTCCAAATTACATGCAGCCCGGAAGTCACAAAATTTAGACAATTTATGTAAATGATACACTCGACAAAATACAGAGGAACTGCACAATATCCACCAACAATCACACCATCCTTGTATACACGTGCAAATGTGTGTAGCTATATTCGTAGATAGTGTACAGTATTTTCTACATGCCCCTTTAACTTATTATAATCAACTAATTCATCTTTCATATCAATGAACATGCCCTGCTAATTTAACCATCCCAAAAGTAGCAAAAAGCACGAAAATCAGTCCACTTGGGTAATAATTAATTGAAAGACGAGTATTATTGAAAGACAACCAACCTCCAGAGCCCATACAATATAGGTGACATTGTTTATGTGCTGGTTCATGTCCAGGTCAGCTCGTCTAGGCTGAAAAATACAACAGGGTGATTATTCTAAGAAAAGACTCAGACTTATCCCACCAAAATCACCTGATCTTACCACAAGCCCGATTCTGGAATGCTGAGCTGGGTCATCAAGTTTAGCTATTTTCCTTAGGCTAGCATAATTTTCTTCAGGGAAAGCTTGTCTGGCATTGACAACATATCAAAGACACGAGTAACAAAAATAAATTATTTCTCTACAGAGAAAAAGGGAAGCTGAAACATAACGAAGTTAACATTGATGTAGCCTTGCTCTCAAATTTTTTTTTATCAATGCTGATTTTAGGCAATAATTTATAGCTTTGAGCAAATATAAATGCACGAACTTCATGCATACAGAAAAATCAAAATTAGGAACTCGCAAAAGGTAGAAAGCAAGTCCTTATTTCTGTTAATCTGTTCTATATTACGTGTCCATTATAAAATACAAGTATAGAGTGAGGAATAAATTGAAAAGAAAGGACTTTACCTTTGTGTCGCATATCTTAGAAAATCATTTCGTGTTTCATCAGAAATTTTCTGGATTCTCCTGGTGTCTTGGTTTATCATCACCCACTTACTTCAATAAACATGTTAGGCAGCAAATATGCAAATGAGGAAAGGTAGGAACAAAAATAATGCCAAAAAAAAAAAAACTTTTCTGGGAGTTAGTTATACAGAACATACCATGTATTATGTTTGGCCTAAATGTTCACATATATATTCAAGTATATCGAGTCAACAGAGTTTTCTAAAAACCTTTGAAGGACTTCTTGTTCCCTTCTTAAATAGTAATAATTCTCTACTTTTTAAATGTTGTAAAGAGACCGTCTGAAGGTTCATGCACATTTCATACCATCTTGACCGAATTTTTCTTTTTTAGGGAACCACTTTCATTCTTAGGCATTTATTATTCTATCTAATGATGTATCCTTATCTCTGCAAGTTGCAACCCTCAATTTTTTTTTATTTAAGATGCCTACAATTCTGACCCATATAGCTTTCCCGGTCTAATAGTTGTTCAACAATTTTCTTTCAGTTCCAACGGCACTCTACGGGTAATAGAGTTTAGAGGATGTACTGATTCATTTGTTGGAACCTACTTGAATTTCACATGACAACTGTACAGTCTCCATTTTATTTCATGATCACAAATGTTACCAATCCGTGATCAATACTGCGTAATGGATTTCAGCACACCTGGTAGCTCTCCCAATGACTTCACCAGTAGCATGATCTTTGAGAATCCAATCGCGAAAATTGCCAGTCCTGTCCATGTGGCCAAAAGTCTCAATCTCTACCACATCACTCCTGTTCCATTACAAATATAGCAGATAAGAAGTTGTAACCTAATTCGAAAACAATCAGGATACGAGTTCAGACTAACTACCAGGCAGGGTAGTCATACATCTCAATGTGCATTCGAGTCATTACCCATATAAGGTGCAATTTTCTCATGGTGGGAGAAGTTGGAAATCCATCACTCATGAATCCAAAACTTTGAATATGGTTACAAGACACCTCCTGCTTCAATCATTTTGATAAGAAAGTGGAAGTAAATACAGCCACTCATCATCAAATATAAAAAATTATGATGCCTCAGTTATTTTTCTTTAACAATGTGCTTAAAACTGTTTTCTTCTTTAACAATGTGCTTAAAACTTAAGAAGTGCAATAGAATACGCAAAACACTCGGAAATAAGACCGTATACATCACTACATCACTATTAATACGAAATGACAAACTATTTTCCAGAGTAGTTCAAAACGTAATCCTGAAATCTTTGAATAAAATAAAAATACAGTCCCAGTTCATGATACATAGTGAGCTACATCATCAAACTAACAACAAATAATTTTAAAGCTGCAATCTTTAAACATATCAAAAGGCAGGCATTAACATATACACAGCTGCAACTTCACAAATTTGCAATTTGCATAGTAAAAGAGATCCACAGAAGAAGAAGAAGAAGAACAGCTACTCTTCCAAGTGAAGAATTCATCATCTTACAATAAATAAAAGAAATGTAAACAAGATAAAGTAGAAAATTCGAACCTGCAAGAAATTGGCAATGGTTTCAACAGTAGCAGATTTATTAATTCCGACCTCGTAAGACCTCACAATGAACTTCTCTTTGTAAGACGAGCCGTCCTTAGACAAGCTGTTAAGCCGAAGCTCCTGCGGCTTGCTCTTTGACTCGCCCGCATACACCGAGTCAATCCACATCATGTGAGTCCTCCGAG
Organism: Pogostemon cablin; assembly: GCA_023678885.1. Lineage (NCBI taxonomy): Eukaryota > Viridiplantae > Streptophyta > Magnoliopsida > Lamiales > Lamiaceae > Pogostemon > Pogostemon cablin. The sequence continues at coordinate 20,281,043 of CM042986.1, read as the reverse complement.
GCCGGCTGCAAGAAACGGCGGCGGGTTTGCCGAAGGGGGGCCGGGGAAATCGGCAACTCCGAAGATGGTTGTCCTCGACGGCGGCGGCATGGCATGCTGAGTATATTCCCCCTCTCAGCAACATTTAGTTATATCCAAATGAAATTGGGGATTGTTGTTCCATTTATAATAGTGTCCATCAGTATGATGCGAGCAATGGCGGATTAGCTAGCATTCAGCAATGTAGGGGGTGGGGGTTAGGTGGGGGTTAAGGTGGGGATTGGGGGGTAGGGTTTGGTGGTGATTCATAAGATTGACTTCTTTCAGAATTCAGTGTTCAGACCATGGTGATTGGTGAAGGGGTATATCGTTTGGCACCAAATTTTTTTAATTAATTTTTTTTTAATACTTATATTTTTATTGGCAAAGTCTTGGAATAATATTTTTTAGGTACGGTATTTGATATGTAGACCAACTAATTCGGAAAAAGTCAGAATCAATCGTTCAGGAATCCATTTCAAGTTAGAGTTTTGCTTTTTGTATGGACTGAACCCCTAGTTGATCGCATCAGCAGGTTTCGAACCTGAGATACTGTTTAACGAGTTAATACGAACACATCATATAATTATCGTGTTCTTATCAAATTGATGTGATAACAATATGAATATGATAATACCAAAGATTAATCCACAATTATTGTAGTGTGTTTGTCTCGTGCTATTGTATATGTTGGGAATTGTCACCCATACTTCTTACATTTTAGCATAAATATGGAGATTGTATTAGTATATCTTTTATACTACCTTTATCCGTCACAAATATATTTTTTTTCCACGTGAATTAAAAAATATTATTAGTATTATTTAGTTTGTAGGACAACAATAACTGGATTCCTTCTTAAAAGCCAAACATTTTGTACTAGAGTGCAACTCCAACCCACTTTAAAATTTATAGAGCATAATTTATTAATGGAGAGCACTTTTTATTTATTTTAGAGAATCATAGTATTTTATTAATGGAGAGCATTTTTTATTTTAGACTTTAGAGTATCATAAATTTACATCATCCGATACACATTGTACTTTTTAAAAGTTCAATTTTTGAAAACTCTTGAAATAATTGGATAATATCGTAAACTTCTTATTGCACATTAATTTTCTAGAAATTCATATTTTATTTTAAGGGGATCAAGTTTACCTTTAACAAGGGCAATGTAAAAGAAGAGTTGCATGTTGAGTTATTGATGATCTAAGATTAATTGCTGACATTTATTTCATTAAATATGGTAGACTAAATCCACATAAATATATATGCACCTATGGATTTAGTTTGATTATATAGTTGCAAAATTTCTTGTAGAGTAAACCTAACTAGCTACATACATACATGAACTGCAGATTAAATGCACAAAAGTGCAAATTATCATAGCCAATCCTAAACCAAAATGTAACATTCCATCACCATCACCATCTAAGTTGAGCATTAATGGTTTCACAACACAGAAATCAAGTGTTGAAACAAATTATTCCCTCATTAAAAAAAAAAAGATTATAAATAAAAGAAATAAATGAACTATTCCATAACAGCTAATCCTCCAACAGCCTTGATTTTCTCTATGATGCTATTAGCCTCATCTTTTGTTACCTGCTGCTTGAGTAAAACTGGCACTTTCTCAACCAAATCTTTAGCTTCCTTCAAACCTAGATCTGTGAACGAACGGATCTCTTTGATAACCTTCAGCTTTGCACCAGCATCAAATTTTTCTAACTTAACATCAAATGTGGTTTTCTCAGCCTTTTTCTCCTCAGCTTTTGATGATGCAGCACTTGGCGCACCTGAATCCATTCCTTCGCCAGAAATTCGTTCCAGTTTGGGATGCATTACCATCTCCATGAGAGTAGGACGAATTTGAAGGCGTTCTTCTACAGGCAGGGATGCGATTCTTTCAGCAAGTTGGACTATCTTATCAGAAGGTGGGGGCCGTGGTCCATATGGATCATATTGAGCAGGGTATTTGTATTTCTTAGGTTTATCTTTTGGATCTCTTGGAACAAAGTCTGGCTGAAAACAGCGGTACTGCAGAATCTTGCTTTTTCCACACACAATGGGATGGCTACGAGCAAATCGATATAAAGTTGCCAATTTCATGGTGTGTTAATTTGTACTACAGATGAGCAAGGAATCAGTGATGGCCTCACAGCATAGCGAGAAATATGTTTACGTGGAAACAATTCACATATTCATTATTAGAACTTGATCTTTTGCCCTCTGCACAAAAGACACATAAAATTTCAGAGACGACCATCGTTATGAGGATACTTCAAGAAATATACTGCTTTTATTGGGAAAGCCCCATGAGTCGAGTTTCGAACAAATATTATAGCGCACAAAAATATCAAATATTTGCCTCAGAAAATGTAATGATATTCAGGCTCATGACATTGCAGTTTTTCTAAGCAGAATCCAGTCTTTTCAACCACATTAGACAACCTAAGAAAATAATACTATGTGCTTTCAATCAGGAAAACATAGTGAGGAAGAGAATGATATCATATCACAGTGAGCTAACTTAAACTTTAAGTAGAACCACAAGAGCTGACCACCATGGAAAACCTTATATTATTTCAGGTTATCTGAATCCTCAGAGCATGGAAAGCAACAAACCAGTAACACTAAATCATAACATGAAGTATGATGGAATTGAAAGGTACGAAACAATTTTTTGTTAGCTTCTACAAATTCTCTCCTAAAAGATTCTGATAACAAATTCATTTAATCCATCATACATAAAACTTATGACTCATCAATAGGGATGGAAATTGGATAGCTCAGGCCAGACCTTGTATTAAAAAATATAGGCCTATTTAGGAGAAACTCAGCCGAAGAGCCTAACTTTTTTTATCTCTGTTAAATCTCAAATTTGCAATTTCACTACAGCTAAATCAATACAAAGTTATGAAACACATTACAAGATCCAAATAAGTCTATTAAATCTCAAATTCTTAACTATCATATTTCATCACTTTTCATTAAGTACAAAATCAGGGGCAGCAGTTAACCCCTATCTTTAAATGGCTCATAGTATTATTTATGCATCAAGGCTGGGGTTAAACAATTAAATTCATCGGTTGATCAGAATTCCATGTATTCTAGAAATGCATCCACTTCTCCAAATATAGTTAGGTCAGAGGGGAAATTGTGGTTTTTTTTTTTTTTTGACAACATAAATTAACCTCGACTGATAAATGCAAATAAAAAATCAGTTCAGGTAGTGGCGGTCATTTATCCATGGGGAATCCTAGTAATAAAACATCAAGAAAAAGATGATTTACAGTAGATAGCATAAAAGAGAGATGATATGAAGAAACGAGAAAGGATTTACTTAGCCTTAAAGAGTGAGATTACTGGTGGTGGAGCGATGATAGGGTTGGGCGGCGTCCACGGCGGGAGAGCGGTGAATCGTGAGAGAGATTAACCAGAGAGTTGCACCGGTCTGATTAATGGGCTGAGACTGAGAAAAGGCGGTGAGAAATTAGGTTAGAATTAGAAATTAAGATTGATACACACCTTATTTTTAAAAAATTAGGTAATTCATTTTAGAGCCATTCATTCAAATCATTTAATCTTCACCGGATACGAAGTTAAAAAGAAAAATTATTTATTTATTTATTTTAATCAATTTTATTAATTTTAGAAAAAACAAACATTTTAATCCGTGCGTTGCACAAAGATAGATTTTAAAAAATAAAATTATATAAATATAGATTTTTTGTAATTTATATACAATATATATATGTCGTGGACACATAAACACATATAATTACGTATTTCCTCCATCTCATTCTAATAATTACATATTTTAAATTGGTTGTTTTATTCTAACTGTTAAATTTTTTTTTGTATGAGACCCACACAATTAAGTAATTATAATATTTCAAGGGATTCATCCGCCACATTAATACAAACATCCATTATATATTAAAATATTATTTATCTCACCTCAATACATATTAAAATACTAAATTTTTAGGTGCTTTTATACATATATATATATATTATATATATATATATATATGAAGTACTAGTATTTTAGGCTAATTATAGTGTGCAGCCTAAGATAAGTTGCACTCATATACAAATATAAACATAAACATATACAATTAAGAGCAAAAATGTATATAATTTAATTGTTAGGTTTTTTAATGAAAAATTGAGTGTAAAAAAATATACAATTATTAAAAAACATGTATACACTATTGAATAAAAAGTTATACATATATGATGCTAGTTTTTTTTAATGAAAAATTTAGTGTGAAAAAAATATACAATTATTACGAAACACGTATACAAAATAGAATAAAAAGTTATACATATGTGGGTGCACCCAATATACACTCGTATTTTTAAGTACTACCTCCGTCCAATTGAAACGTACGCGAACGTTTCAATGGGACGGAGGGAGTAATAAATAGTCAATTGAAAAAGGGTTAAGTGCAAAAAAAAAAAAACCACGAATTTAATTTCTATTACAAATTAATTCTTACTTTTGAGAAAATGCAAAAAAAATCACAACCTTTAAGTATTATTGTAAAAAAAAAACCTAATTTGCGACTAATAGTAGGGTTTTTTTTGGTTTTTTTATAACAATACTTAAAGATTGTGATTTTTTTTTGCAATTTTCTCAAAAGTGAGGATTAATTTGCAATAAAAGTAAAGTTCGTGATTTTTTTTCAATGAACCTATTATAAAATATGGTATGTGTACGAGATGAAAATAATAAATTTGTAAATAAGATTTACTTTTAAGAGTAAAAATTAATGTAATGTTTCTTTTCTTGATTGGGAAATAAAATTTGATGTAATGTTTAAAGTGACACATAAAAAATCATTATCATAAAAAATTAGAATGATAATTATTAAAAAATTCACACTTAAAAATTTGTTCTATTTTATTTGTTTGTATAATTAATACTCTCCCGACTTGAGAGATCGATTGTTTATTTTTGACATAGGTTGGAATAAGAAATCTAGATTTAAAATTTGATGAATTTATAAATCAAATAAATAATGGCGTAATAGGAAGATATGATATAAATATGTTTAATTTAAGACAAAAGCTTGTGTGTCTGGGCACACGACTTTAAAATTTTATGCTAAATTGTATACCTTTTAGTATAAAGATATGTACCATTTATTTTAAAAAGACAAAAATTTGTCTATGTCTGGGCGCACGGAAGCACACACTTCGTATGCTTTAGAATTTTGTGTTAAATTGTATATTCTTTAGTAGCAAGATGTGTACTCTTTATTTTTTGAAGAAAAATAAAAAATATAATGAAAAGTGTATACATTTTAGAATAAATGGTGTATCCTCATTAATTAAAGTGTATACCTTTAAAATAAAATAATGTACTCTTATCCATAATATTAAATTTTAAAGGAGCACGCAAGCCTCGCTCTTATAATTTAATGAGTAAGTGCATCCTAATTTTTATCTTATAGGAGTAACTCTTAAGTGCACTGGTGTATGGGATCCTCATATTTAATTGAAATAATCTAAACCATAAATAAAATTTTTATTATTAAATCTGGAACCGAAAACAAACATGAGCGCAATTAGATCAATACTCGTTATCGGTTGAGGTGCTGTGGCGAACAAAGTGAAAACTTTCTTCTAAACATTATCATCATTACTCTGAAATATCTACTCCTACCCCTACCGGCAATGCTCGCTCACGGAGTTACTCCGTCCACCTCTTCTGCCGCCGCTGTTCCTTTCTCACATTCCGCCGCCACACTCCGCTCTGTAATCACCCCCACCTTCTCTCTCTCTAAATTATTTGACGAATTAAGATGAACATGATTAATCATAATTACTCTAAATTAATCTCTATTCTACTTCCAACACATCACTTAATTCATAAGCTGCTTGTTTAGGCTCTTAGTTACTGTTTTTTCTTCTGCAGATCTTTCACCATAAGAATCCTAATGCTCCATCTTTGCATTTTAATGACCGCTGTTTCGTGATTGATGCTCCAAAAGGTACCATGCCCTTTCACTTTTTCTGAATTTCTGTTATAGCTGAGCACCAACTATGTTTATGTATCTCATCATCTTCCTTTATCAACAACTTCATTGCAAATAAGTGCCATTTAACGAATGGATGTAGTTATCAACGTGCTCCCTCTAGAACTTGAATAACTGTTGAATGTATCACGCTGTAAATGAGTAACCATTATTGAAAAGTATCACATCGCCATACTTTTAATACTTTTACCAATATACTGTGATATTTTTCAATAATAGTTATCCTATTAGCAACCACTGATAATTTTCAAGTCATAGCATGTTCAATTTGGTGATGCCAACAGTTTTAAATTAGCCTAAACTCCAATAAATTCGTTGGTGTTAAGGGAGTGTCTGGTGTCCTCCATGCACTGCCGCTCTTAGTCTCTGCCTCAGCTTTTATTGACTAACATTGTCAGTCGTCTTACATCTCATCTGTTAGCAATGTGACCATAGGTCGCTGGAGGCACAGAAATGGCCGTATGTCAGGTCTTGTGTTGGTTAATAAAGAGGACTCCCCCTCCACTACATTTCCCACTCCCATATCCACCCAAGAACCTGTTGATGCCTCAGATCCTCAGGACCTTGAATATGTCTCGCAAATTAGAAGAGTTAGCTCCACAACTCCTTTCTCTAACTTTATAATTCTTTCCTGTTCTTGATAGTATGTATTTCTTACTTGTATGATGAACTTCTCCTTTAGGTTTTAGAGCTTCTTAAGAAAAACAGAGATATGCTCTTCAACGAGGTTCGCTCTTTTTCTTCTTGAATGATTTTCTCCTTATCATTTTGGTTGTTGTATGTACTCGCCACTTGCAGCATATGATGTAAATAAATATAAGCTGGGTTTTGCAGATCAAGTTAACCATAATGATTGAAGATCCCAGAGATGTTGAAAGGAGGCGTCTTCTTGGCATTGATGATGAGAATGCCCCAACTCGGGATGATCTAGCTGATGCTCTAGTACAAGTAACTCGTTATCTATTTGCTTGACTTTGCTATTTCTTCTCATCAATGGCTTCCTTTTTCTATGTCTAATAATGACTGAGGCACTGATGTAGCTCTAATTCACAAATAACCCTCAAGAGACTCTAAAATAGTTTACCTTTTATGCTACAAATTTAGCTGTTCTACCTCGCTTCATATGACACCAAAAAACTCAGTTGTCTTTCATTGAGCCAAGTTTTCTTCTGAAAAAAGTCATCATAATAGTTTTAATATTTACTTTATATTTCAATTGCAGTTGATCACTCATAACTTAAAGAATTTTCATTTCTGCATTCCTCCTTTATACTCAGAAAAATACTGAAGAGTTCAAAATTGTCTCATATTCCTCCAATTTGATTGATTTTTATCAACAGGTAAATGAAGGAAAAATCCCTGAAAATCGTCTTGCTTTGCGGATGCTAGCAGAGGAAATGCTTCAATGGCCTAATTTAGAGGTAACTCACGACCTTAAGCACTTCTAGAATCTAGATTTTGAAACGAAACTGTTGTACGTTATAGCTTGAGCACTTAGCATTATTATGTTTAGTTTTCACTTAAAGGATCCCAAGGTGGTTTCAATGATTTATAGGCTATAAACATTTGCGGATTCTGTAGATTGTTGCAAATGATATAGAAGTTTTCATCATGGTCAAAATTACCCTTTCACAAATTCGAAACTGATGAATGAGTCTGCACACGTATACTATTTAGTGGAAGGACTGGCACCCATGGTTTGGTGGCTAATCTAGCATTCACAGTTTGCTTTAAATGAACTTGGATTGTACTTTGTCTGAAACACACAAATCATGTTGTTTAGTTGGAGGATTTGCCTCAGGAGTTGAGATGCCTGTCTCGGCTCAGTCCCTGAAGCTATCTAGCCATCTATTTCTTAATTCTTTTGATTGATATATTAAGCTTTTTTAACTTGTTATAAAAGTATGCCGGTTTAGCTAAAGCATATCTGTATGAACTTTTTTCTGTATTTGTAATATTATGTGCATTTTTAAAGTGGGGAGCCCCTGGGTATCTCTATCACTTACCAAAATTTGTCATTGTTTGGCAAATTGATAGACTTGGGGAGTGTTTGGTTCACATTGAGTTAATAATACTCCATGGGATTAAAAAATTTACTAAAAATAAGGGAATTTACGCACTAATTGCACTTAAGCGGGCTTGTAGAGTGTTTGGTTCATTAAAATTATTAGGTGGGTTAATAAGTCTTGAAAATGTCAAAAACAAAGAATAAGTATGAGAATTACCTTAATTCTTTATTACTTTAATTGGATATTATAATCCTATCTCGCTATTAGGTTGTGATCCAACGGAACCCTTATCTTTAACTAACTGGCTTGGAGTTTGTATGTGACATGTTCTATGTGATCTTAGCAAGAAGCTGCTTTACCAAATTTTGCCAAAGGGAATGAGTTAGTATGGTTGTTAGTATTGATGAATGTACAAAAAAAGGGAGATATAGATGATCGAAAGCTGGTCGAATGATTTAGTAAATGTGCAAGTTTGGCTTAATATGTTGCAGGTAGAAGCACCAAAGAAGAAACAGGCAGGCAAATCCTTGTATGAAAAATTCACAGACACGGGTGTTAATCCAAGGGAGGCAGCCAAGAGGCTAAAGATTGATTGGGATTCAGCCGCAGAAATCGAGGATGGTGAGACTGATGACGTCGAAGTGCCCCCAGCTGTGGTATGTTTTTCCTCCTCTAATTCAGAATCATCAAAAATGTTAGTGTACTTTCATGAGATATGTGGTGTTGTGAATGCAGGGATACGGAGCTCTGTACTTGGTGACGGCATTTCCGGTGATAATCGGTATCTCAGTTGTGCTCATTCTATTTTACAATTCCCTCCAATGATACTCACTACCCATTAATTAATTAATTAATATGTTGTTTATGAACAAAGTAGTAGGAGTATATATTTACTTTATTGATCTTGATATTAGAAGTTGTTAATTTGTGTGACAAAAAGAGAGAGAGAGAGAGAGAGAGAGAGAGAGAGAGAGAGAGAGAGAGAGAGAGACTTATGGCGATTGTGTACATGCTTGCATATCCGGAAGATCACTTTACCCATTACAACCCTGTTGGATCACATCAAATATCTTATTACTACATATATATAGGAGTATTTTGGACTACTTTTATTTTAAGAATGAATGTTCTCTTGTAATAAGGATATATAATGTTTTGTTTAAAAGGATAAATATTATAATTAATAAAAGGTTAATTGCAAAAAAATATTATGAACTTTACTTCTATTGAAAATTAATTCTCTCTTTTGAGAAATTGTAAAAAAAAAAATCATCACCTTTAAGTGTTATTGCAAAAAAATCATACTTTTAGTCACAAATTGAGTTTTTTTGTAACAATACTTAAAGATGGTGATTTTTTTTGCAATTTCTCAAAAATGAGGATTAATTTGTGATAAGAGTAAAGTTCGTAATTTTTTTTTACAATTCACCCGTTTTTTCATTTAAAAGATCACCAAAAATATGAATGGTATAAAACTACTACTTAATAATAGTATATATTAAGATATTTTGCTAAAATCATGTAAAACTCATCTACAAAATTAATTATCCAATTAAATGCCCGCCATTGAAAACACAATTTTTGTTTAAAAGAAGAGCATAATGACTAATGAGACACACGTAGTTTTAAAAAGCCAAATTACGGTAATGACTTCTCAATTATAATAAAAATAAATATTAATTTTTGACATAAAATAAACATTAGATACTTGAGTTAATTTTTATTAATCATAATTAAAAAAAAAGTATATATATATGATATAATTTCTTAGATGGGAGAGGAAAACTCAGATAAATGACTAAATGAGTGTCTACTCCAAAATTGTGAGAGTTTGTAGTTTGTACGTAAGATGTTCAATCGGGTCGAAACCCGAATCCTCATTAATTTATGAAGCGCCAGAAGTATTTTACACCGCTATACATAAAATCGACTGCCTTGCCCTTAATCTTCTTCTTCTCTCATCGGAAACGAAATTGTATCATTGTTATTGTAATCATATGAATTGAAGATATATGAACCCACTCAAATCATTAATATCTGCCCCCAATTAAAACTTTTCTGTTCTCGCAATTGCGATCGGAACCCTAATTCCGAGTAATGGGGAGCAGCGACGTGGAGGCGGGGTTCGCAAAGCTACAAGGTGAAGATTTCGAGTATTACATGCAGACCTACTCCATAATTCTCGGCCGCAATTCCAAGAAATCCTCTGTCGACGTTGACCTCTCTTCACTCGGCGGAGGGATGAACATCAGCCGCCACCACGCCCGCGTCTTCTACGATTTCCAACGTCGTCGTTTCGCCCTCGAGGTTCTCGGCAAGAATGGCTGCTTCGTCGAGGGCGTTCTCCACCTCCCCGGTAACCCCCCGGTCAAGCTTGACTCTCAAGATCTTCTACAGATTGGCGACAAAGAATTCTACTTTTTACTGCCGGTTAGGAGCATTTTGGGCGGGCCCATTGGCCCGAGGCATCATGCCGTTAATTATCCAATTGGGGGTCCTGCGCATCAGTATCATCAGCAGCAGCATTTGGGGTTGCCTCCGCCTCCCGGTGGTGGAGGGGTGGGTTATGGGAAGAAAGGAAGAGTCAGGGGAGAGTACTACGAGGATGAGTATAATGAGGAAGATGGTGGAGGGGCAGGGGAGGACGGGTCATCTGGAGGTAAGCGGCTGAGGAGGGTCGATGGTGTTGATGGTTCTGGTGGTGGTGGATACGGATATGGTTCCGGTGGCAAAGCAGGTTCCTCAGGTCAATTGGGTAAGTTATTTATTATGTAGAATTATTCATAGATATCTTGTCATAATTTGGCTACTGGTTTTGTAGGATGGCAGAAGCCTACATTTTTCAGATAGGCTTTGTGTTTGTTGTTAATATGTAGTGTGTGTGCTTCCTTTGCCGATAGTGTGTAATTGCTGAGACTTAAGTGTACTATTTAAGGCCAGAACTTGTGATACATTTGTTGGTTTGACTTTTGATGTAGTGGTCATAAGAGCATTCCTAGGGAACTTTATAGTAATTACTCTGTTTAGTCAGTTAGATACTGCATACAGCTTGGGTAAGAAAAAAATGTCCAGGACGTATTTGCAGATGTTTCGTTTAAAACGTATATTTACACTTTACAGGTTATTTGCTAAATAACATGTGGGATATTGGATTGAATGATTATTGTTCTGCAGTTGCAAAAGTTTAATGCCTTCCTCTCCCATTTTCCGTGCTATCCATATGACTTTAATCTTATATCTTGCAGATAAAAAGGGTGATGGAAGATCACGCGTTGACAGGGAAGCTGACAACCAGCAGCTCCTTCTATTAGAGGAAAAGGATGTTGTGTCATCAGTGGCAACAGTCCTGTCTGATTTATGTGGTCCTGGGGACTGGATGGCTATGGAGAAGCTTCATGCGGAGGTAACTTTATAAACATTAACAAACATCTGGTCTTTCCTTATTTTGTTTTCAATGCTTGTCTTTTATCAACACTCACTCCCCTTGTGGTGCTGATATTCGTTTCTGTTAATATGTAACCACTTGATGGGAGCTTTGGCCAAAGAATTGGCTCACAATGGTTGTCTATTATTGATTGTACTGCTAGCCTGGTTTGGCCTAAGAATGACTTTCACAACCCCACACTTTACCTTGTACCAGCAAGCATGAAATATATTTTGTAGTTATATTACTAGCTCATTAATTGTTAACCGTGATCTTAGTCCCTAGACCTCATCATTGTGCTTTTTTTTTTCCTTTTCTTAATTGTGATTAATCTGAGTTTATATGGCAGCATTTAATCTAATCCATGTGTCTCAACTTTACGAAAGGGATCTGCAAGATGTCTGTTCTTTGTGTGTTCATGTGCATGTCTATGTGTGCTTGCTCAGAATTTTGGTGGTAATTTGTATTTGAGTGGGTGGGGGTGAAAAAACTGAAGGTGGGAGATGAGGTGAACTGGTGAAGTACTACTGTTCTATGAACACTTGAATCTTCTCGAACAGGAATGTAGTTACAAATACTATGTTTTTACGAATTTCTCTACATAGTCTACTCTTGTAATTATAACTACAGAATCTAGTCAGCTACTCAGGTTAGATAGTTCAAAATTATTATCATTAGTGTGTTATCGTTGAGAGAGAACAGCATTAAATCTTCTATAAACTCCAGAATCAGTATTATAACTATAATTGTTGTGTATTTTTTTTCCTCCTATAATGGTGATAGATTATAAAAGGAGATTCTTCTTAGTAGCCCCCCATATCTATGGGATCCTCTTCTCCTTCACTTTTAGCGGATGATCTTGACTTCTCCTTCATTAATTCACTTGATGTTCAATTATTTATGAGATTCTTGATTCTTCTTTGGCGTCATAATTCAGCACCTTATTCTGTCACCTAGTTGATGGGCTTATATAATTTGCAGGTATTGTGTCAGTTGGTAGCATATATGCAGTTCATTTTCTCTTATGGAGTTTGACTACACTTTTCTAAGACTCGTAACTTATCTCTGTTAGCATCTTGGGCTTTTACCAATTCAAGGCTCGAAAAGTTATTGTATTCACCATAATGCACACATCATATGTTGTAAATGTATTGATGAATCTTGCTCTAATGATGTCGTTGTGCAGTTGATGGAACAATTCGGTAGTATTTGGCATCATAGCCGAGTGAGAAAATACTTGACTTCTGAGGATTTTTCCAACCCGGATGCCAAAGGAAAGCCATGGTACGGAATGCTGGTGTTGTTGAGGAAATACCCAGAGCACTTTGTAATCAACACCAGATCAAAGGGACGCATCACACAGGAGTTCGTCTCTCTTGTTTCGCTTCTCTCTTGAGAACTTCCAGCATGCTGAGCAATTTAACATGTAAAAATTATGTAGACAGTGAGATTCCTATGGTGTATCTGGTATTTTGAGTTTGGTAGTGGCTTTAATTTTACATGTTTGGATGGCACTATGAAATTTCTTATGAATTTCATTCATTTAACTTACTGCTTAAGAACAACCAACTCCTATTTTTCACCTTCATTACCATGTGAAATTACATAGTTTTTTTTTCCTACAGTAATACTATTTTCTTAGTAAGCTGAATCAATTAATACTATAAGACAAATTTAAATAGCTAATAATAAAAGTTATTTCTGTCCAAATACACAAGATAATAACTGAAATAACCCAAGAATTTTAGAATCTAAAATTTATATGAATAAATACCATGTCGGAATCCCAGAACTTAGGAAACCGTGTCTCGAGTCGATTACCAATGTCCAGAAAAGGAAAGAACAAACCAACAATGGCAAGATTTTGTTACAGTTTTCACTGAATTATGACACAGACATGTATATATGTATAGATATCATGGTTATTCTTTGTTCAGACTATGGACTTTTCTGTAAATTTGTTGTTCTCATCGAGCACCTGAATGGGCGACCATTCGGGTAACTTGAACCAGTCAGCCTTACTCTCTTTGAGTCTGCTGATGTTAGACTAGAAATTGCCATAATGGAGTAAATTGAAAAAAAGTATGTTATTATTTGGAATATAAAATCCAAACTGAATTACAAAAGTTGTCGTTCATGGTTTCCATGAAGAGTGCACATTAAATGTCTGAAGATAAAAGGCCACTTCCTTTTTCTCCTACACTCTCTTTTATGCTCCTTTCAACCAGAGGATTGCTGTCAACAACTTCAATATCTCCAACACTTCCATGATTATCAAAATAGAGCTCTTTCAATTTGTAACAGTGCTTTATTTTTAGAGCAAAAAGACATTTGAAGCTTCCACGTGCAAACTTTAATTTTACAAAATCAATATCTTCAATTTGAAGAAGGTGAAGCTTTTGAAATCCATTCTCTTCTACTTCCCACGTTGTTCCTCGAAACGCATTGAATCGAAGCTTGAGAGTTTCAAGAGTTGGCAACGAAGCAATCTTGCTCATTTCTTCCCAAGGATATCCCAATCCACTTAAACTCAACTTTCTTAAGCAAATTGCAGGGAGGCATGGAAATGGACCAACTTGAAACTTGTATTCACGATTCACGATCACACATTTAAGTGATTCTAGTTTACCTGCATCGGAAAGTTGATCAAAGCAACACGTGGAGTCTTCAACATTAGGTGTGAGTTCGATTCTAATTCCTAGCTTCTTTAGATTAGAGACTTTTGAGAACATTGATACTTGTAGTATTCACATCCAAAACTTCGGTAAGGTCTGGTAATGAAGTGTCGTCGCCAATATCCAATAGGTCGTTCCCCATGACATGGAGATACTTGAGGCTTTTCATATCCCATATCTCCATGGGCAAGTAGGATGGAGCTCCACGTGATTTGATGCTAGAATGACGATGAACAATCAAGAAATGGAGTTTTCCAAGGTTGGATATGGAAGAAGGAAGTTGTCCATTGCACGTCAGAGCAAGGCATCTTTACTCAACCATTTGCAACACCTCCCATGGAAAACCATAGAAACGGATGTTAAGATCGTCAAGCCTCTTAAGCAACTTTAAACCGAAACATATTGGTACCATATATTGACTATAAGGACCTAAACATAAAAGAGTTTGTGCAGATGGTGCACAATTTTCCTCGATCGATTGATGCACATCTTTGAGGCCAAGTAAAGCATTATTATGAATGCTCAACCATCTTTGGTTTTGCATATGTTCTTCAAAAGCATCATCAAAGCAATCCAGGACATAAAACATGTTTTCCTTGCTAGATTCTCTTTGGATGAAGTGCCACCACGAAAAGTGGAGGCGACACGTTTTTACGCCTTGAAGTCTTGTAGATTCTATTAAACCAGTGCTACTTTGTAAGATCATAACAAGATTTAGTGCCTTAAAATATCTCAAGGAAACTGCACCAAGATACTCTAAAGTCTTATTTCCTATTGGTTGAATCAAGTCCTCAGCCATCCACATGTTAATGATCTTGGATCCTCTAATCACAGACTTTAAAGGAAAAAGTCCCATATAACGAAAGCATGGTTTATACAATTATACATATCTAATTTTTTAAAGCTCGGATATAGTACCTCTGATATTTTTGCATATGCCTCCATAAAGATCGGATGTCTCTTCTCTGTTGCTACGTCAATCCAGAGTGATCCCAGTTCCTCCTCGGCCTTAGATAGGAGGTCAGCAACGGTGACGATTGTAAGAGGAAGACCATCACACTTGTCGGCAATCTTTTTACCGGCTTGTAGGAGCTCAGGAGGGCAGGAGTCTTCACCAAACACACTGTTTCGCAGAAGATGCCAGCTTTCGTCTTTACTCATCAACCTCACTTGAAGGTGCAATCCTCCTACAAGAGTATTCCTTGTTGTAAGAAAAACCTGACTTCCATTTTTGCTGTCGGGAAGTGAACTTTCCAAGAACTCGCAGACCTTTTCGCTCCATACGTCATCCAACACGATAAGGAATCGCTTGCCCATCAAACATTGTTTCAAACGAATAGCGATTTCCTCATGAGGATTAGTTTGTACAGAGTCCACTTGTCTGATTTCGTCAGGCTTCCATTCAACTCCTACACTCGCCCACACACGACAGTCAAACCACTCAACAATATCCAGATCATGAAAAAGTTGATGAGCCAGAGCTGTCTTGCCAACCCCTGGCATCCCATCGAGGGAATATGGGACTAAAAGATCTTCTTTGAGCTCAATCCACACGTCTGATAATCCAAACCTCCTTGACTTGGAAACAACTCCTTCTTCTTCAAGCAACAATTTATTGCACTTCTCCTTCACCTTCTTCAGTATCTCCATCTACGTGCCTTCTCCTATTAAACTACTCATCTTCTTCCTCGTCCTGCTGTCTAATCTTTCTACTAAATCTTGAAAGGATTCTAAGTCCTTGTATGTATATTGCATTCTGTTAACAGTGTTCGAATCCAACCAATAACTTATGCCCGTCGATAGAATGCGTTTGTGTTATTATTATATTTCACAGTTCCTGTTTAATTGGTGTTTCGTAACATTAAAAACTATTATACCCTATAAATGACCATTAGGAGTTCGTATTCTCTCTTGAGAACTTCCAGCATGGTTAGCAATTTAACATGTAAAAATTATGTAAACAGTGAGATTCCTATGGTGTATCTGTTATTTTGAATTTTGCAGTGGGTCTCATTTTACATGTTTGGATGAGCACTACTTTGAATGTTCTCTTATGAATTCCATTCATTTAATTAACTGCTTAAGAACAACCAACTATTTTTTATTTTTATTTCACCTTCATTGTCATGTTAATTTACATGATTAGTTTTTTTTTTTACTTTCTACAGAAAAAAATAACATTTTCTTAGTAAGCTGAATCAATTAATATAAGACAGTTTCTAGTGTGACGTGTTTAAAGTTAAATAGCTAATCATAAAATTAAATTATTTCTGTCAAATTACACAAGATAATAACTGGATAACCCAAGAATTTCAGAACCTAAAATTTACTCTATGAATAAATATCATGTCGGATTCCCTAAACTGTAGGAAACAAGAGGGTCTCACTAATTGATTACCCAAAAAAGGCCTATGTCCAATGTCCAGAAAAGGAAAGTACAAACTAACAATGCCAAGATTTTGTTACAGTTCTTCACTGAATTATGACACAGACACATACTATATATATGTATATGCATATAAATGACATGCAATAAAACAGTTGGGCAAAAAGAGAGAAGATATCAGGGTTCTTCTTTGTTCAGACCATGGACTTTTCTGTAAATTTGTTGTTCTCGAGAGCGCTTGGCAGCAACAGCCTCCTCATCGAGCACCCGAATGGGCGACCATTCGGGTAACTTGAACCAGTCAGCCTTACTCTCTTTGAGTCTGCTGATAGTAGGCATTGCCTTTAGAGTAGCATAATCAAGGGCCGTCCCAGCAACAGCAAACATAACAGAATAACGAGCAGCGCCAATTGGACCAGCTAATTCGTCATTTTGAACAAGGGGTAAGATAATTGCAGCCAAATAGGAACAATGAATAAGTGTACGACTGTATGAGTACAATAAGTCTTGCATATACCTTGCAGGTGCCCGAGAATTGCTCCAGCACCAAAGCCTCCAATGACTGAGTTCAGCAAGTCATCTGGTTCTCCTTCTCTACTTACCCTCACAAATTCACGAGCACCTGTAACTCTAAGAACTCAATATGCAAAGAACAAAAATTCCCCGAACTCGTGCATTGAATCAGCCCTGTTTCCTCTTAAATCACTTTGTTACTCGACAACATCAAGATGCATTTTAAATTTTTTTAAAAAAGAATCTAATTTGGGAATGCATCTATACTACATCAAGCATCCAAGTTAATCTTTAGTTTGCAGAAAAATGCATACACTTGGATCGAATTATCACCACTCGCTATATATGCTCTGAAAGAAAAGAACAATGGACTTTCTAGTGACACAAGTTGAAGAGTGCTTAAAATTATCTTCTCACCATGACACTGAAAAAAATCTGCAGAACTACGCAGTTTTGAAATTTTTTTTTTCAAATTTCGTGCAACCTAGCTTGCTCCAAAGACGAAGCAAGAAATGCTCCTTCAATCTTAACTAAGTACTCCACCTCTGAGTTCTGATTGTTCTTAAGCCATATGATATCCCCACTAAAGAAAGTCAAGAATTTTTGTAAACGGCACTTGTAAGAGACGACAGAAACAGCTGTTGATACTATTGAGTTCTGCAGCCTTAGAAGAGTTCTATTAAAGAAAATTCTACATTACAAATGAAACGAGCAAACATTTCATCTACTCTACAATATAATCACCAATTTATAAGAAACAGAAATGAGTTACATGAGAAAAACATTACCAATTCAACAACGGTTTTAAAAATTCACACCACAATATGTGATTATCTTTGCATATGCTCGAAGTAAACCATCGCAAAGTCACCAAGTACTAGACGTAAACGTAAACGTTGTGCAAAATTGAATCTAAAAGCTACAAATACATTATTCAGGACCCATATCACATAATCAAGATTCAATTTTCGTCAAAAAATTTGTTATAAATCACAGTTCAAATTAATTTATATTCGTATTGCTGCTCTTACACAACCAATGATGAACAAATTCTGACTCCAGCAAGTAGAATAAAATGAAATCCACAAAATAAAATGTATAATCGGAAGAACAAATTTACCGCAATAACAGCCGGTGACAATAGCAAAATTGGAAGCGTAAGTCGCTGACATTGTTGAAAGGCCATGAACCTTTCCATGCTTCGATAATAATCCTACAGCGCCACCAGCGATACCTAATTCAAACAAAAACGACGAAATGATTTCAGCATCCGATTTCGCATTAAGGATTTCAATAAAATAAAAAATTAAAATTATAAGGAGTTTGAGTTCGCAGGACTCTAAGAACGAGAAAAAGAAGAAAAAAAACACCTGCGAGTACGGTGGGGATCAAAATGCGCTCTTTCCAGTGATCAGAGAAATTAGAAGAAGATGAAGGAGGGGGCGGAGGTGTCTGATCTGGATTTTGGTCATCTGAAGCCATCTGTCAATTGATAAGTTACAAAAGGGAGTCTGGTAAAAATAAGGGCGGCGAACGGTGGTTCACGGCGGCGATAATTCAGCTAATGAGTTGCTAAAGCTGATGGCTTGGCCGCCTATTATTGGGCCAGAATCATGCAAATTATTTAGCCCATTGGGTCAAATATAAATATTGGACCCAGATCTGGGCTTAACAAACCCGAGTCCATATTGAAATACTTAATTTTAGCAGTTTAGATTTTTCATCGTTCGAAGAGAGTGTTGTCAAATTATTATTATTAATTTTTTATTATTTGGCAAAAGCTCATATAAGACTTTTTTTTAATGGACAGACAGATTAAAAAAAGAAGAAAAAATCTTGATTGATGAAGTGATATTATTTAATAAATAAATAATTTTTAGTATAAATAAGCATCTCCAATGAAAAATAATTAATAATTAAAAAAAATGATTTCATTTTTTAATTCCTTTCATTGCATGAAAGATGTTTTAAGTACTATTTTATCTTTTGTTTATCTTTTATTTATCTTTAAGGGGGAAGAGAGAGGAATAACCACATAAGATTCAATAACATGAATCAAATTTGGAATTAAATGAATATCTAAAGCATTATATTTCTTAAAATATACTCCTATTTGAGTAATTTGAATCTATCAACACTAGAATGAACAGAAAATCCAAGTAGAGCGTTGACGCAATTCAAAAAAAAAAAAAGGTGAAATCTGAGAAACACCAAATAATTAATCTACTGATATGAATTTCCAAATTCTGAACACAGCCATGGGATTTTGAAAACAATATGCTGCTTAAAACGAAGAACATACGAGCTTGAAGAGTACGATGACGATGTATAATAATATTGAATTATGTTGTTCAGCTGATCTGCCCCAAGCTGGACTTTTGTATGCCAACCAGATTGAATCAGATTATGAAGTAAGTCGTTACGAATCGAGTAGACGAACAACGATAATCATGGAGGCTCAACAGGCATTATATATTCACCCTGCAGTGCCTTACAAGTAACAAAGGAGTGGAAATCCATCAAGGGGCTAACATGTCATCTTCAGAAGCTGAGAGGCTGCTGTGTCCATGCTCGTCCTCCCACTGCTCGTTCTGAGGCTTTCTTCCCACTCCCTTCTGGCCTTCTGATGATCGAGAAACAGTACAATATCAGCATTGTTGTGTAGTAGACATGCATGATATATACAAACACTTACTCTTGTTAGTGATTGCAGAACGTGTAATGGCTAGAAACTCGCTCCACTTGTACTGTCGGAGTTCCTGCTTTTCCTCCTCGGATAGCTCGAAGTTGGGCTCCCTCCCACACATAAATGCAGCCCTATTATTGTATAACATGTCAACTTCTATCCAGTAGAAATGTTTGCAGGTCAGGATAGTTTGCTGTTGATCAGAACATAACTTGAGAAAAAAACAAGAGATGGCATAACCTAGAGCATAATTTGTGTAATGGGATTTCTGAAAGACACATATATGAGTTCAAATCCTTTCTCATTACAGATGGGAATAGGGGCTATAGACCTCCTAGGAACTGCCTCACCGGGTGTTGTGTGATGATTAGTTCATTCGAGGCACACTGGTCTTTTCAGCTTCAAGATAGTTATAATAGAAAGGAACTTTCTTGCTCAAAAAAGTATTGTTACTTGAACTAAGTGGCTAGCTCAGCAATGATACCTGTCGTATAATCGAGCAGCTTCTTCTTCTGAGCCAACTGTTCCCAAATGGATCTGTTTCTTCTCAACTTTAATAGCAGCTTGCCATTTTCTATTCTTGTAATAGACTCCGCGCATGGTACACGTTTCCTGGTTTTCGACTTGCTTTCTCCTATGGCGCTTTCTACGTCTAATCTCTGGGATGATGAAAAATGCTAGTTCAGATTTCAGCACAAACAAAAAGCAGCCAATTCACACTTGGGTTTTACACAGAATTGTTCATCAGAAAAGGGATAGTAAACAGATTACAAACACATCTATATTTACATACAATGTGTTAGAATAGGTAGCATATTAACTCAAACATGGGCATAAGTAGAATACATGGATATGAACAAACCAGGGAATTTCTGAAAGATCTGCTCTTTTGATGAAGTGGATGCAACTAAATCTGGTGAATCATGGGGAGTTGCCGAGACGGTTTCCTATGTAATAAAATTGTAAAACTATCATTCAATACCATTATTTAAGCAGTCTACCATAAAGAACATGAATTTTAGGTGATTATACAAGATCAAACTTGGGCAGTATCTCTGAATAAAAAAGACTCAAATATTTGCAGGAAAATGTCCATCTACGAGCGATGAGCATATAACATAATTACGGGACGAGAGATGCATAATGGTGCATGAATCATGGTATAATCTCTTCCAAATTCAATTAAATTATAAGAAAATAAAAGTAATACAGGCCAGAATAAGAAATCTTAATCCTTACAGTCTCTCAGTTTGCATCTGATGGAAAAATATTATAATAATGAGATTCGATTATGTTTAAACCATGTAAATCTCTCCCTTTATTCTGAGATTTAAATTGATGAATCCAAAGCTTTTGTATGCCTACAAAAACCAATGGACATCAGAAACAACATACAATATAGCTATGCTGTAGTAGGAGCTCATTCAGCTCATACTTTAAAAGATAAAAGTATTTTATGGCAAAGGATTTCATGAGCATAAACTAATGCACATGCGCTCAGATGGTGAACACTTACTGGTTTGACGGTCTCCCCCCAGTTCTCAGGAGTGTATCCATGCTCAAAAACCCGCGAAAGTGGACCCAAAATAGAATTTTGCCCTACCAAGATTATGTGATTATACAAAGTAAGATTCTGAATTGGCTTAAGTAACACGACAAGTGAAAGAATGCTTCTAGAGGATATTCATTGTATTCGATAGTATCATCATTTACTGTAAGTTGAATACCAGAGTAGAGTGCTAAGAGTTTACGCCTTCGTATGCTAACCATGACTTATTTAACACTCCTGAAATGCATAACAATAAGTCAGCTGATGGCCTCAAAACCTTACCAAGAAGCATATAAGATGGAGAATAATACAACAAATACGAGTGCAGTGATGAAACCTTCATCTGATCCATAAGCAACTAGTGTAAAAGACAGAAAGAGAACAATGAACATATGAACAATATAAGGAGTTCCACCTAGGCAACTAGATGACAAGAACCAATAGGCTACAATGGGAGCTGCATATCTGATTTACTATCCACGAAGAACTCGTGCAATCAAACTAATGGTCGTAAATTTCTTGCATGGCTTCAACTTATGACTAATACACTAAGCTTGAAACCATATCATTGACACTGTTTAAACAGATTGATAAACTTGGATAAATCAAGAGTGTAACATATGCAGAACCCCACATTACCTTACCCAATTTAGTACTATCCAAAAGAGGTGAAGTAATCTTCTCCCTCTAACTAACAATCATACAACAATACCATTTTCTAGAGTGAAGATAACAATCTCTTTCAGAATTCAAGAAAAGTGATGACCGAATCTGAACTTAAAGAAGCTTAAAAGGTAATGGTAACAAAACATTGAACCCAATCTAACCTTACCCAGAGAGGGGGGGTACTGAGGATAAATACTCATCAATTCAAACCAGAAGCGGAAATTTAACAAATCTATGTTCCCAAATTCTTCAATTTCAAAGAATTGCAAGTCAACCCCACCCACCCACCAACCAACCACCCTTCATGGAGATAAAAAAAAAAATCTACGAGAAAAGGCAGGGCAAGAAAACAATAATTCAATCAAGATTACGAAACAAAAAACACCCATCTCGAAAAACACACAAAATCATAATCTTTGGGAGCCAATGGCGAAGCCCAGAAACGAAGTGACAATTGGTACAATACTACAAGTCAACCAACGTCGCCAACAAAAGTCCAACCAAGTTTTATTACACAATAAAAGACAGAATCTGTGAAATCCTCGCATCATTACCACAAATAGCTAAATTACCTGGAAGAAAAAAAGCGAAAGCAGAGAGAAGAAGGGGTAACAGAGAGAGAGCGTGGAAAACGAGGCAGAGGGGGGGGGGGGACTATTAGGAGGATTAGAAAGGGAAGGTGGTGAGATTAGAGGGAGAAAGAGAAAGAGAGAATTGAAAATTATGGAAGCAGTAGTGTTTTACTCATGCATCAACCACCTTTTACTTCTACTCTCATTCTCATAATAATTATAATGCCTCTCTGTCTCTCTCTAGGAGTAATTGGGTTGGGTTGGGTTGGGTTGGGTGATGAGATGAGATGAGAGAAGGGGGAAGACTGTACTTTTCTCAAATGACTAATTTACCCTCCTGATGCTTTTCCCAAGCAATGTGGAATTATCCTTTTGAGGTATGTATATTGCCCAAAATGCCCATGCAAGACGTGAATCACCAAAATACCCTTCGGATATCAACCACTCATCTTCATTCAAATTTTCAACTTTTAAATTAATGTCAAACATTATTAATAATTTGTAATGATATTAAATTTTAGAAGAAATTGTGAAATGGAGTATAGTTTTCGAAATTAAAGGTAGTTTTTTTTTAAAAGTTAATTAGATGGGTGATTGTGGGCAAATTGTTCCATCTCAAAAAATGTTCCCTTTAAAATGAAGGGTGTCACTTCTAAAATATCATATGTAGGCTATATTAACTTTAACATAGGAGTATATTATTATATGAATAATAATAAAAAAAAAACTCTGACACACTAAAATTGTGATAAACCAGATTTGATTTCAAAAGGATGATGGGTGTTTAGGCTTTGGCTTGTCAATACATTTTGGTAGCCTTGATGAAGCTGAATGCCCCATTCTCCATCATCTCAAACCTCCATGAATACAATTCCTTTTTTTTTTTTTGGATTATTTTAGCTTATAAATTAGTTGTGCATGAATTTGCTTTTTAAGATTAGGGTGATTTTATTTTAAATTTTATCGTGTTGGCTGATTCCCTTTTCTTTTACTAACTTAATTATCTTTATATTGTGAAGTGTTGTACTTAAGTACTAACTACTAATGCCTACTTTGCTAAGTAGCTGCAATTTATGAGATGAGAGAAAAAATTGCACCAAGACATATTATTATGTAAGACTATATTGAATGAGACAACAAATATAAGTAAGCCACATTATATATAATATAATACATAGAATTTTAAAAAAATAAAAATTAAACGCATTAATAAAGAGATTATCTGGGTTACTACAGGGTACCACACTTTATAATTACTTCATATGTCCCGCAATAAGAGTTACCTTTTACTAATTAGGGCGTCTCACTATAAAAGTTATATTTCCTTTTTTTAGTAGATGAGACTCACATAAATCAATCACTTTATCTTTATGGAACTCACACATATCACTAATACAATTATCTACTATACATCAAATTATTATATCTCTCTATTAGTATAATGCATATAAACTTTGTATATAGCTTAGTCCAACATCCCACATCGAATTGTTTTCTTTCTTTTCTATATTGTACATGTATTTGTAACTCACCCTCAATTGTTTATAATATACAAAAATATTTTCCTAATATGGTAACCAGAGCATTAATGGGCTAACGCCTCAATCCCCACGATACTTGCTATATCAATCTATCAAATATTTTTCAAATTTGACTTATTCAGAATCTATCAAATATTTTTCCAAATTTTGACCCATTCTCTCTTCTTTTTTTTCCTCTCCACCACAACCCACCTTTCTGTCTTTACCTTATTCTTCCTTCTACAGAAATCATGCCAGCCCCTACAAACTCCAACACCATCACTGACTCTCAGTTCGTGGTTTTTAATATTGCTGCACAAGCCCCATTGACACTAACCTCTACAAACTACACAGCATGGAGTTTTCAATTCCGAACACTTCTCACAGGATTTGGTTTGTATAGTTTTCTTGATGGCATTCACTTATGTCCTAAGCAACCATGACCATGAACAATGTCACGACACCGAATCCAGAACATGCTCGCTGGGTAAGGCAAGATCAACTCATTCCTTCCGCAATTATTGGATCTCTCACACCAACGTTGATTCCCTTCATTGCTGCATCTAAAACATCCCGTCATGCGTGGGAGGTTCTCTCCAACACTTATGGAAAATCAACTCGTGTTAGAATTTTGGCTCTGAAAAATAAATTGCACAACCCGATTAAAGGGCATCGATCAATTACTGATTTCATGATGGAAATCAAAGGCGTGGTGGATGAATTAGCCATCTTGGGTGTTACCACTGATGCTGAAGATCTTGCGTTGAAAATTCTTAATGGCTTGGATGATTCCTTTAAAGAATTGTCTAGTGTTATCCAAGCTAGGGAAAACCCGATAGAATTTGATGAACTACATGAGAAACTTTTGAGCACTGAGGCTCAACAAGCTTCTCGTCATGCTACCATTCACTCCCAGCCTCTTACAGCTCTATATGCAGGATCTACTTCACAGCATAGACAACAAAATAATTCTTCCCGCATAAGGCCACGAATGCCCTCCCAATCACCACAACCTCAAGCACGCCATATGCAATCCTCTACACAGCAAGGCCAACGCCCTTACCTCGGAAAATGTCAACTTTGCGGGGTAACAGACCATTCTGCTCGTCGGTGTCCGAAGTTCACTCATGTACCTATCTCGCAAGGTGTTCGATCTCAACAGAGACCAGCTTACACATCCCCATCTGCTCATGCCGCCATTGCTACCCCGCAGCCTCAGAGTGGATTTTGAATTCTGGAGCATCACGCCACATCACTACAGATCTTGCGAATTTATCACTTCATACACCATATGAGGGCATTGACAATCACCCACCTTGGCTCTTTAAAATTTGCTAATGTTGCTTCACTTGAGTTCCATGGAGTATTAGTTGTTCCTGCTATGGCTCTAAATTTAATACCTGTATCTAACCTTTGCTATACAAATAACGTTTCTGTTGTCTTCTCTGATTTTGATTTTCAGGTGAAGGATTGTCGCACGAGGGGAATGCTGCTCCATGGACCTCGCGTTAATGTATTATACGTATGGCCAGCTACTGTGCATACTCCATCATCTCCTTCTGCTCTAATTACAATCAAGCTATCTCTACCCATCTGGCATGCTCACCTAGGCCACCCATCAGATAAAATTCTAAATTCAGCTCTATCTTCTCATTATGTGCCAAAACACAAACCTTTGAATATCTCTTGTGATTCTTATAAGTGCATTAAGAGTCACAAATTACCTTTTGCTAAATCAAGTTTATCTTCATCTGATCCACTTGAATTATTATATTCTGATGTTTGGACATCTCCAGTTATATCAATTGATGGCTACAAATACTATGTTATCTTTGTTGATCATTTTAGCAAATATGTTTGGTTGTTTCCCCTTAAATATAAATCTGATGTTCAGGCCACCTTTACTGCCTTCAAAGCTTTGGTTGAAAACTTCTTTAAAACCAAAATTATCACCTTGTATACTGATAATGAGGAAGAGTACATTGCTCTTCGACCTTTTTTCTCATTTCTCATGGCATCACTTATCTTACCACTCCACCTCATACCCCTGAACATAATGGAATATCTGAACGTCGACACCGACATATAGTTGATACTGGTCTAGCCCTTCTTCATCAAGCTTCCATGTCTCTTACTTATTGGCCTTATGCTATGTCCGCTGCCACATACATAATAAATCGCCTCCCCAAGGTCAATTTATTGATGTCATCCTCATTTGAAAAACTTTTCAAACACCCACCCAACATCACCATTCACCAAACTTCGAGTGTTTGGTTGTCGATGTTATCCATGGCTCAGACCATATTCATCTCACAAACTTGAAACTCGATCCACCCCTTGTGTTTTTGTTGGTTACTCCCTAACTCAAAGTGCATATCTCTATCTTGATCCCTCTTCCAACCGACTTTACACATCTCGCCATGTTGAGTTTGTTGAGGATATCTTCCCTTTTATTAAACCGTCTTCACCTATTCCCACTACAACTTATGAACCTCCACTCATTACGTCGCTTCCTATGCCTCCACCTGTAGTTGAGCCTACACCTGTCGCTGAGCCTACACCAGCTCCCCCCCGACAAACTCCTTCAGTGACAACTGTCAATCATCCAATGACACACGTTCCAAAAACAACATTCACAAACCAAATCCAAGGTACTCTTTCACTGTTTCTATTTGCGCTAAAACTGAACCTAATACTGTTTCTCAGGCACTGTCTGATAGTCGTTGGCGTACGGCTAAGTTTGATGAGTTTAATGCTCTTCAAAAAATGGTACATGGGACCTAGTACCTCCAGATTCCTTTCACAATGCTGTAGGTTGCAAGTGGGTATTTCGTATCAAAAGAAAATTTGATGGCTCTATAGACAAATTCAAGGCTAGACTCATTGCAAAGGGCTTTCATCAACGACCTGGAATTGATTACTTTGAAACTTACAGTCCTATCGTCAAGCCTGCAACAGTTCGTTTAGTACTTAGTATCGCTGTCTCAAAAGGTTGGTCATTACGTCAATGTGATGTGAACAATGCGTTCTTGCATGGTACTTTGAATGAGGAAGTTTATGTCTCAAGCACATGGGTTCTCTTACAAAAACTTTCCAGATTATATGTGCAAGTTGCAAAAGTCAATTTATGGGTTAAAGCAATCTCCCCGAACATGGTATAATGCTTTGAGGTCCTTTCTTTCCTCTATTGGGTTCTTGACCATGAAGTCTGATGAATCACTCTTCGTGTACAACAAGAATGGAATTGTGTCTTACTTTTTAGTATATGTTGATGATTTGATACTCACGGGTAATAACATGCCTTTTCTTACCCATGTTGTTGAGGCACTCAGTTCTTAATTTTCAGTTAAAGATCTTGGTTCTCTCTCTTATTTTCTTGGGATAGAAGTTTTCCATACCAACAATGTATGCTTCATATCCCAACGAAAATACATTATTGATTTGCTTGCTAGACACAATATGCTTGCTGCAAAGCCAGTTTAGACATCTCTTGCTTCTGGGTCTTTTCTTATTTTATGAGATGGAACTGCTCCGACTAATGCATCATTGTACCGACAAGTTCTTGGTTGTCTCCAATACCTCCAGTTTACTCGGTCGAACATTGCCTTTGCAGTTAACAAACTCTCTCAATTCATGCATGCTCATACTGAATGTCATTGGGGTGCTGTAAAGAGGTTACTACGATATCTCAATGGTACTCGAGATATAGGGATCTCCCTTCGTTGTAACTCTCCTTTATATCTCCACTGTTTTTCTGATGCGGATTGGGCAGGCAACACTGACGATAGAACTTCCACAAGTGCTTATATTGTTTTTTTGGGAGCCAATCCAATCTCTTGGTCATCTCGAAAACAACGTTCAGTAGCTCATTCCACCACTGAAGCTGAATACCGGTCCATTGCATCTGCTGCAACTGAAATGCAATGGACTCGCTCAATTCTTTCGGAACTTAGCATTCATATCCCATCCACACCTACTATATACAGTGACAACATCGAGGCTACCTATCTTTGCTCAAATCCAGTCTTTCACTCACGAATGAAACACATTGCTATACACTTTCACTTTGTACGTGACTTGGTAAAATCGTCGCAACTACGTATCTCACATGTTTCATCTGCTGATCAACTTGCTGATGGTCTAACAAAACCTCTCTCTGGTGCACGCCTTCGGTTATTGATGGACAAGAATGGAGTCACCAATGGTGTTCCAACTTGAGGGGGTGTATTAGTATAATGTATATAAACTTTGTATATAGCTTAGCCCAACATCCCATCAGATTGCTTTCTTTCATTTTCTATATTGTACATGTATTTGTAACTCACCCTCAATTGTTTATAATATACAAAAATATTTTCCTAATACTCTCAACCACTATACATTAAAATACTATATTTCTTAATCTCCGTGCAAACAGTAAATGTAACTCTTTTCATGGGACAGAGTGAGTATGTTTTAGAAATTTACACGAGAATAAAAATATATTTATACTCTAATAAATATTAGGCAGTATATAAATAATAATAAGAGTACAGATATAAACTGCTCACAGCCTCACACAACTTTTGCCAAATAAGCTATGAGAATAAATGAGGATGAAATTGTTAATACCATGATTGCAAATACTTACACGAAATGACTTAAAATGGATAAATGTAATAACATTTAAATAGAAAATTTATTTCTAATTAATAAAAAATAATAATGATATAGTAAATTATTTATTAAATAATTTATATTATAAATAAAAAGTAATAATATTTTTAATAAAAAGAGTAAAAACTAATTAAGAAAATGTGAAATATCTCACTATACGGTCTCCTTTGAGACTGCCTAATAAATTGTAGTACAAAGATTCAGCTTAAAAGTTACAAACATCATACTATAATTAATTTGTCTCGTTTTTATATATACCTCGTAACTCATACATTTACAAAATTAGCCCCAACAACTATATAATCAACAATCTTATCTTCTATCGATAATTCCGTCCTAAGTATGTTGTCAATTGTCATGATATGAATTAATGGAATCTCAACATGATATTTAATGGTACTGAGAAATATCTTACTTCTTATTAAAATATCAATTTTATCATTTTAATCGTCCATTAATTCATATGCAAAAAATAAATAGTTACCCTGGGTTGACAGGGAATATTAAAAGTAAACCCTTTGTGTGAGACACAATCATGAAAAATTCTTCCAATAACACAGAATAAAAAGTTATAATGATTTAATAAAATATGATACACCACTTGTGATTAATAGAGAGTGTCCATGAATCATTCATAGTATAAACAGAATGTGATAATTAATCAAGAAAAATCATTAGGAGTATAAATAGAAAGTGACAGTTAATCAAGAAAAAGTAAAATTTTCTAATTGGGACACAATTTCACATTGTATTCCTCTTCAATAAAATGTCTAATACTGTAGTATATATTTGGTGAAATGGCTCATTCTTTACAGAGCTTCGAACTGTAAATGTACAAACAAGTATTAATGAGAACCTAATCAAGTTAAATCTTTCAATTCTTCCTAATCAAAGATCATATACAAATATAATCATATAATTTTGCAATATTCTCAATTCTATCCAAACCTAATTACTGCAAAAGCCACCAAACTGGACTCAGATCATCCAAAAAAGGATCAGCAAACCTTCATCAAATGCTCTATTATTGCTATATTTCTTTGTTTCATGCACACCAGAGAGAGAGAGGGAGGAGGATGTGTGATTTAATTTTTAACTTTTAAAAGTATAAGCATACCAGCATACAGTAAAATCAGTAGTCATTGTCAATGAAAGATTCATGTAGCATTAAAGAAAAACCTAAGTTTGCATATGTAAGATGTATGAAAGAATCTATGTTCCAACAACCCCACTAACCTCTTGATCAACCCTTTACGTCCATGTACTCTTCCTCCACCTCCTCATCATCATCAACTTCTGTCTCTTCTTGGTTGGGATCCTGTGGATCAAGTAACTGAATTATGTCCTCAGATACTCGGCCCAACTCGCACAGCAGCCTCTAGCAGTCCTTCACAGCATTGTCATAGACACTCATAGCAGCTGCCTTCATGGCAGCATTATTCTTGAACTCATCAATAGCAGACTTTGCCGCCTGCCTCACCAAACTCATTTTGTGGCGTCGTCCAGCTTCAGATTGCAGGAAGGAATTGCCTGTCGAGCGCTCCTCATCCAGCTCCAGCAACAGCTTCTTACACTTGTCCTTCTCCTTCTGCAATGAATCATTCGTGAGAGTGTTTTTATCAGTTAGCCGTTTCACCTCCTTCTCTGCCTCACTCAACCTATCCTTATTCTCCTGCAATTTGCTCTCAAGGAAAGCTGTGACGTTGAGCGTCTGCACAAAGTTAACACAACACGACTCATGTTCGTAATCCAAGTACAGTAAGACAAAAAATGAGGATAGGATGAAAGTGCATACTCGCACATAATCATTAGCCACAGACTCTATCAAGGTGTGCTGACTTTTCGACTTAAATCTGCTAGTGTCGTAGGGACTAATGAGAGATCTAGACCTCCTCCATGCTAAGCCGAAATCTTCTTCGTCCCAAAATGATTCCACGCCCTCTTCATAGTTGACACCACACAACGACAAGCCCCTCGACGACGCATCCTCCCTAGCCCTCTTCAAGCCAACCTCAGGCTGTTTGATCACAGCTTCAGCTAAATTCCCTATTCCTAAACCTCCTGAAGGTGTTTTCTTCCTAATTGCTAGCACACCAGAATTACCCACAGCATCATCTGAAGAAATTAAGCAAGAAACACCATTGCATCCAAAGATAACACAAAGCAACAGGCTGAATGAAATAATACAAAGAAACTGAAGCACCAGAAATGCAACATCTATCCTATAAACCTCACTATGCTATCCAAGGATTTGTTTACAGGAAATTACTGAATGAATTACAAATAGTACTCAATTGTGAGTAAGATGATCTTCGCCGTGTTAATTATCATACAACAGCCAAAAAAGAAGAAACAGGGAAATACATCCACGCCCAAATTTCAAAACAAAAATCCAAAATAAATAAATAAATAAATATTTCATTTCACAGAATTGATATGACGACTCACCATCACGTCGGGGTCGAACAAGGTTCAGAGTGGCCCCAATTAGAATGCGTTAATCAGCGAGAGTGCGGGCGCCATCGTCAAGCTCTTTGCCGTAAAGCAAGAGCCTCTGCTCACTCACAGGAATACCCATCCTCTCGTGAATGTGTGCCTTGAGATTGTTAATGGTGTCCAAACTCCAAACCCCCATGGTAAAGGTATAACCAGAGAAGGTATTGATGTGAAGGTGCATACCGCCTCTGATGATACGCGTGAGATGAATAACAGAGTGATTCTGGATACGGCAATCCGCAAGGGTTCTGGAATCCTCGAGAACTTCCCAGGAGAAAATCAATGGCTGATCCAATCGATCAGTGCCTTCCTTTTCCTCAATGAGTTGCTTCACGTGATCAATGGTGTGGAAGCCCTCCGCTTCAATGGGGATACTCTCCCCCATGAGTGCCTGGATGTACATCAGCATTTTGCAAGAGAGAATGAAATCAAAAATGTAATGTTGCTCTGTTTCAGAAACCTCCAAAAACCTCCAACGGTGGGGTGGGGAGAGAGAGAAAAGTCTGGTTTAAAGTGGTGATGAAGATGATGGCCGTTGAGGCTGCCGGTGTTGGGCTGGGCTGGGCTGGGCTCCCCGCCATTTCCCAACTAAAAATGCATAAGACCTACCTACTCAAAATCTCTAAATAGGGTTTTTTGTTTTTTTAAATAGTTACTACGGAGTATATTTTTATTAAAATAAAAAAAATCCCTTCTTCCGGATATAAATAATTAATGTGGTTTTTACTTATAGTTACTATATTTTTATTAAAAATAATCCTCCCGTCCTTCCATTTGCACCCAATTAAGGATTTTTATCTTAATCTTAATATATACCATAA
Source organism: Pogostemon cablin (assembly GCA_023678885.1). Lineage (NCBI taxonomy): Eukaryota > Viridiplantae > Streptophyta > Magnoliopsida > Lamiales > Lamiaceae > Pogostemon > Pogostemon cablin. The sequence continues at coordinate 20,249,005 of CM042986.1, read as the reverse complement.
GTAGAATAATTCATCATTTATTCCTCGAATAAATCTTAATTACTCATTAAAATAATTAAATAATTTTAATTATACTTTTTTCAAATTATAAAATGATTTAATAATAAATCCAATCCTGATCGTCTGTTCAACTCATTAATTATATAAACTCTTTAACTCCTTAGTTTAATTGAAGTTTACGGGCGTTGAATTCCTGAGGAATCAGACAAATTAAATTTCTTTTCAAACTCCGCCATCTACATAGTCGTTCATTTTATCATTCGACTTGAAAATCCACCGTAATCATGAATATTATTCTATAATGTGAAAAAGAAGAAGACAAATATATATATATATATATATATATATATATATATATATATATATATATATATAATGCTTTTATGCTATGTAAAAATATGCTTTAGTATATACTAAAGTATGTCGGTTTTGTGTTATATTATATTATTAAATATTATAAAAGTAGACATTTATATTGTACATCATTATATAAAAAGTTACTCTATTTTATGATATTCTATGTGGGTATTGCATTAAAATATGTTTAGTGTGTTCTAAAGTATAATTTTTTGGTGTGAAAAAATATTTGTAAGTATTATTGAGTAATGTACTCTAACACCAAACAAACATATTTTAGCATATATACTAAATATACTTAAATTAATACTTTATCAAATAATGTAAAGTATATCGATTTTGCGTTAAAGTATATTGTTCACTAATGTAAAATAATTAGTATTTATATTGTGTTACTGTCAATTTTATTTTAAAGTATGTTTACGACGATGGTTGGGTGACAGAGCAGATGATCTACGTGGTTCGATCGAACACCAAAGAGACTTGTGGTAAGTCTACTCACATCGTTCAATACTACAGAAAAAAAAATTGTTTGGATGATCTCACTAATTTCTAAAATTAAGGAGTTGACTAACTATAAATATAATATTGTGCTTGTCGTATTTTCTTATTTGTGCGCTTCATTACACTCTTTTCCTTAAAAATTCAAAATAAATAATCTTTAAATACACAAATGCCACTATCACTTAATAACTTAATTTATTACTTAAAAATATAATTGTTAAAAATTTTTCAGTAATTATAGTAAAGATGAAGATGGAAGAGAGTATAATTAATATTAAATAAATAAATTAATTAATAAAATATTAATTGACATGTCTCATGCGTCTTACTATGATTACTGTGGAATTTTACTTCTAACCGAACACCAATTACTATTTATTGCACCAATTTTACTCCTGTCCCAACATCAACTCTACAAATAAAAAAACTCTTTGTTTCCTCCAATTCCATGGAGTTCACACAACACATATTCGCAATAATAATATTATAAAGTTCAATTCAAAAATGATAATCTTTTATGATCTTTACAAAAACTTGTATTTTTATTGATCCGAAATGGATATAAAATGATTATATTTTTAATAAAAAAAATAATATTTGCATTAAAATTATAAAATATAGTATTTTAATTGTAGTTGATAACTTAAAAGAGAAAGTACATTTTTACTCATTTTTTCAATAAAAATAATAACTCTCCAATTTAGCTAAAGAGAAGTGAAAAGGTGATGCATTCTCATGCCAAAGAGAACAGGTGTAATTAATGACTGTATACCAACTATTTTTTGCAATTTAGACATGCGAAAGAGAATCATGGAAAGTAACATTAACTATTCAAAGTGGATGCCACGTTTTAAAAGATGCAATGCGTTTCCAAAATATAATAAAATGTGCTGGAAATTTTAGCTAAAGAAAAACGCAAAGCTACCAAAGCCATGCAAGACCTAAACTCCTTAGCAAAACATCAATATTGTTCATAGTATAATCCACATCTCTCCACCAATCTCAGTCTCCTTTCCCTCATTCTTCTCCTTCCCATCCCCATCACTGTCATCACTATCGTCATCGTCATCGCTGTACTCCTCATAGTCACTGCCATCATCCTCATTGTCGTCTTCGTCCCTATCACCATCACTGTACTCATCATCATCATCATCACTGTACTCATCGCTTTCCTCGTCGTCATCATCATCCTCGTTGCTATACTCCTCCCCATCTTGGAAATCATTCGACTCAATGACGCCGCGTAGCTCCCTCAGCAGCGCCTCCATAGCATCATCATAAAGATCCATAGCACGATACATCACAAGCTCATGCATTTCAGTGCTCTTCTTGAACTCATCAAGAGCAATCTCCTCTGCCTGCCTCTCCACATCCACCAAGTACTGATGCCCAGCTTCAGATTGCAGGAAGAAAGCTCCAGTCGAGCACTCCACATCCAGCTCCGTCTTCAACCGAGCATTCTCCTCACTCAGCAGCTTCACCTCCGTCTCCACCTCACTCAATTTGTCCTTATACCCCTGCAAGTGCCCCTCCAGAGATGTTGTGAAGTTGAGCACCTGCACCAAAAACCACCCATCTTAATAACTTAAACTAATGGAATGATAACTACTGCAGATGAAGTTAGAAAACAACCTGATCAGCCAACTTCTCTCTTTCTTTAACCTTTGAACTTGCTTCCTCATCCACAACATCATCTGAACAGATTAAGCAAGCAAGATTAGGTGGTTGATTAATAACTCAAGTGATAATTAGTATCATCCTCACTAATTCTATACACAATAGTGGTTGATTAATTACTCAAGTGAATCATCCTCAGTGTCACTAATTCTATACACAATACCCAAAATAAACGAGTAGAATTCATAAACAAGAAACAGAACAGAGCAATAACCTTGATTTTCTGTAATAATAAACTCAGATTAAACAATAAATAATCTAAAATTGAGGCATAAACAAAAAAGAAATTCCGATCGATTCAGACTCACCACGAACTCGCAGGATAAGAACACCGCGACCGTTAAGAGTAAGGTTGTCGTGAAGCTCTAAGTCGGAAATCATGATCCTCTGCCGATTAACGGGAATACCCTTCCTCTGTTGAATTTGGGCCTTGAGATCACCAACGGTGTCGGAATCATAAACCACCGCTGTTGTGATTATGAATGGAAACACACTTGGATCCTAATTCTAATCTCTCAAACAAAAGACAACACACTCAATCACACGTTTTCAGATTTGAAAAGCAAAGAACAATTGAATCAAAACTGTAAAATGAAGAGAACAACATACAAGAATTATAGTGGTTCGATCACGAAGATCTACGTCCACTTTCAAAAGAAATTGAGCACTCTTCCATTGATTTACAATTACACTTGAAGATGAAGATTGAATAACTACTTTGATCACTCATGGATCAATCTATCAAACTTGCAGAAGCTTAGAAACTAAAGAGCAATCACACACTTTCCATTTGCAGCAAGCTTGCTGCTTTATACCAGGTGGACGGTTAGCTTGTTTCAGCTGCACAACCGATGCATTTCATCAACCAATGAGGCCTTGACACATCAGCACCTCCTTAACAACATACTTAACAAGCTAACTTCCTCAAAGCTTCTTGGAGCAACTCCCTAACCAACATAACTGATCAATAACTTCCTAACAAACCCTAACAATCAACATGCATTCATGCAGCCTTGTGTATGATCTATTCCATCGTATAAACTCCAAGTAATACGGTTGCATAGCTCACCTACTATCAGCCAACATAATGCATTGCTTGCAGGGAATCATGATCATGTTTTACACTCCATCTTCTAACAATTCTCCACCTTAAAATATGTATCATATCTTTCAACAGAGTTCCTGCTCAATTCCTTTTGCTGCTGCTCCATTGAGCAGCTCCCTCCAAGATCACTAGAGATACATTCCAACTAAGCTCAAGCTTAGTTCAAACTTTGAACTAGGCAAGGCTTTGGTTAGACAGTCTGCTGGATTGACAGATGTGTCAATCTTGTGTACCTTTACAACTCCATTCTCTACAAGATCTCTCACAAAATATAATTTGACATCAATGTGCTTAGTCCTTTCATGATAGCCCTGATGTTTGACTATATTAATTGCACTTTGATTGTCACAAAACACCTCTACATTGTCCTGTTTAATACCAAGTTCATGTAGCATTCCAGAGATCCATAACCCTTCCTTGATTGCTTCAGTCAGGGCTACAAATTCAGCCTCAGTTGTGGATAAAGCCACAACTGACTGGTGGCTTGCTTTCCAACTTATGGCTGTTCCAAACAGAGTAAAGATATAGCCTGTCAGTGATTTCCTTGTGTCCATATTGGCTGCATAGTCAGCATCTACATATCCATACAACACTTGACCTTGTTCCTGGTTTTTCTGAAACTTTAGACCTCTATCTGCAGAACCTTTGATGTACTTCATTGCCCATTTACTGCCTGCCAATGTTGCTTCCCTGGACATGCCATAAATCTACTCAAGATACTCATGACATATCCCATATCTGGCCTGCAGCAAACCATACAGTACATCAAACTTCCAACTGAACTTGCATAAGGAATTAAGTTCATTTCTTTCAAGTCTGATGCAGTTGTTGGAGCCTGCTGAGATGATAACTTTAATCCTTGCTTAAAAGGTATTGTAACAGACTTACTTTCAGACATGTTATACCTTCTAAGAACCTTTAGTAAGTAGGATTCCTGATTGAGAATCAGACTTCCATTATTTCTGTCTCTAATGATAGACATCCCAAGTATCATCCTAGCTTCCCCTAAGTCCTTCATGTCAAATTCTGATTTTAGCATACCTTTGACCTTCTGAATACCACTCAAGGTATGACTTGCTATCAACATATCATCAACATACATAAGCAAATAAGTATACTGGTTTCCTTCTTTCATGTAATATACACAGCTGTCATATGAGCTTCTAGCAAATCCACAGGCTGTTATATATTGGTCAAACCTCAAGTACCATTGTCTAGGCTTTGTTTAAGTCCATAAAGTGATTTCTTAAGTAAACAAGCCTTAAACTCTTTATTCTGGATATCAACTCCCTCTGGTACAGTCATGAAGATTTGTTCTTCTAATTTACCATGAAGGAAAGCTGTTGTTACATCCATTTGGTGAAGCTCAAGATCATACTGTGCTGTCAAGGATAGTATGATCCTGATAGAGCTTTGCTTGACTACAGGTGAGAATATTTCATTGTAGTCCACTCCTTCTTTCTGTGAGAATCCTTTTGCTACTAGTCTAGCTTTGTATCTTATGTTTCCATCTGTTGTTGCTGGAAGCTTTCTTTTAAAAATCCATTTGCATCCCACTAACTTTTGTTTCAGAGGTTTATTTACTATCTTCCAAGTTTCATTTTTATCCAAAGACATAAGTTCCTCACTAATTACAATGATCCACTGCTCAGCATCATGACTAGCTATTGCTTCCTTATAGTTTTTAGGTTCACTAGCTTCAATCTCAGAGGCTGTGAATAGAGCATATGAAACCTGATCAGCTTGAATATATCTAGCTGGAGGATTTATTTCCCTTCTTTGTCTATCCTTTGCTAGATGGTATGTGCTGAGATCAGTCCTATCTTTATCAGTACCTGGTGTGTCAGCTACTGAACCAGTGATCTTGTCAGTCTCCACCTCAGACTCAATACCCTCATTTGATATCACTGAGGTATCTGTTTGCTCTAATATTGGCATCCTAATTTCATTGAAGACAACATCCCTGCTTACTAAAAACTTATGACTTTCAAGGCTCTATAGTCTGTAACATTTTACACCAGATGGGTATCCAACCATTACGCACCTTATGGCTCTTGGTTCTAGTTTATCTTGCCTTATGTGTGCATAGGCAAGACAACCAATTACCCTTAAGTAACCATAATCAGTAGGTTTTCCCTTCCAAACCTGTTCAGGTGTTTTGAACTTCAAAGGTGTTGAGGGGCTTCTATTGATCAAATAAACTGCTGTGGAAACTAGCTCACCCCAGAAACTCTTGTGAAAACCTCCACTACTCATCATGCATCTAACAGTATGGTCTGGTTCAACCTTTCAACAACTCCATTTTGTTGTGGAGTGGAAGGGACAATCTTGTGCCTTCTTATCCCCTTTTGTTTACAGAAGTTGTTAAACTCTTCAGATAGATACTCCAAACCATTATATGTTCTTAACACCTTCAAGGTAACTCCAGTTGCATTTTCAACCTCAATCAGCCAGTCTTTAAATTTTGACAGAGCTTCATCCTTTGATTTCAGGATGTGTATCCAAGCTTTCCTTGAATAATCATCTATGAAGGAGATAAAGTATTTACCTCCTCCCTTAGTCAAAGTCTTGGCTGGCCCCCATAGGTCAGAGTGAACATAATCAAGGATTGATGAGGAGCTATGTTCACCTGCACCAAACTTCATCATCTTTGATTTCCCTAGGATACATTGCTCACACTGTTGCAACTTAACTTCTGTTTCTCCACATAATAGGTTTTGTTTGGCTAGTTCTTGGAGCCCTCTTAAGCTTATATGAGCTAATCTCCCATGCCATAATTGTGTATTATCATGTGTTCCTACTGTGTGAGCATGAGCATTTACAGTGCTTCCACACAAGAAATACAGATCATGTTTCTTGACACCCTTCAAGAATATATCATCTCCCTTGGTGACAGTAAGAAAACCATCTTTTGATTGGAAACCATATCCCATGGAATCAAGCTTACCAAGAGAGATTAAATTTCTTCTTAAATCAGGAACATACCTTACATCATGGAGTATCCTGACTGATCCATCAGTCAGTTCAAGCTTGATTGATCCTATTCCTTTGATCTTGCATGTTTGATAATTTCCTAGGAGTACTGATCCATCATTCTGTTGCTTGAATTCACAAAACCACTGCTTGTTAGGGGACATATGAAAAGTGCATCCTGAATCCATTACCCATTCAGAGGCAACTTCTGATGTAGTGATTGATAGTGCTTCAACAAAGTCTCCTCTGTCTTGAACTTGTGCCGTTTGATTAACTTGCATTTTCTGATCAGCATCCTTACTTTTGTCAATCCCTTTTGCTTTTTCAGCCTTCCATTTGTAACAGTTTCTTTTCATATGGCCTGAGAGATGACAGTGATAGCATTTCCTCACTTCACCTTCTTTGGTAGATGATCCTTCTCCCTTGCTGTCTTGTTTGTCAACATTTTTGTGATCCTTCTTCTTCCTGTTATTTCTTTTGGATTGAAAGTTGTTTCTGACATTCAGTCCTTCTCCTCCTGAGTTTGGTACATTCTCAGATACAAGTTGAAGCTGCCTAGACTTGAGTGCTAGTATTACACTGTCAAACTTGACAGTGCCTTGGTTAGCATACAACAATGTATCTTTAAAACTTTGAAAAGATTTTGGAAGTGCTGTCATTAGCATGAGGACCCTTTCTTCTCCAGATATCTTAACATCAACACTTTCAAGATCATCCAAAATCTTGATGAATTCATCAACTTGACTTAGTATAGGCTTTTCATCACTTATCTTGTATGCATGAATTTTCTCTCTGATATGCAGCCTATTTGCTAGGGTTTTCACCATGTACAGAGACTCTAATTTCTCCCAAACACCAATGGCAGTAGTTTCTCTAGCTACCTCACGTAATGCCTTGTCCCCAAACATAGAATGATGGTAGAGTGAGCTTTACGAAGTACCTCATCATCCACTTGAAATCTTGGAGGACCTGCTGCTGAAGGATCCTTTATGATCTCAGTTTTGACCGGTGGAGGGGCTTCAATGCATCAATGAGCCATTGCTGTGTCAAGATCGCCTTCATCTTGAGTTTCCAGAGGCTGAAATCCGTTTTCTCCGAGAGCTTCTCAATATCAAAACGTGTGGTATTCATCTTTTCAACTCAGCTTCGTTTGATCTTCCCACAGACGGCGCCACTTGTTGTGATTATGAATGGAAACACACTTGGATCCTAATTCTAATCTCTCAAACAAAAGACAACACACTCAATCACACGTTTTCAGATTTGAAAAGCAAAGAACAATTGAATCAAAACTGTAAAATGAAGAGAACAACACACAAGAATTATAGTGGTTCGATCACGAAGATCTACGTCCACTTTCAAAAGAAATTGAGCACTCTTCCATTGATTTACAATTACACTTGAAGATGAAGATTGAATAACTACTTTGATCACTCATGGATCAATCTATCAAACTTTGCAGAAGCTTAGAAACTAAAGAGCAATCACACACTTTCCATTTGCAGCAAGCTTGCTGCTTTATACCAGGTGGACGGTTAGCTTGTTTCAGCTGCACAACCGATGCATTTAATCAACCAATGAGGTCTTGACACATCAGCACCTCCCTAACAACATACTTAACAAGCTAACTTCCTCAAAGCTTCTTGGAGCAACTCCCTAACCAACATAACTGATCAATAACTTCCTAACAAACCCTAACAATCAACATGCATTCATGCAGCCTTGTGTATGATCTATTCCATCGTAGGTTGCATAGCTCACCTACTATCAGCCAACATAATGCATTGCTTGCAGGGAATCATGATCATGTTTTACACTCCATCTTCTAACAACCGCCTTAAAGGCTTCTCCGTCAGGAGTTTTGATCAGGACTCGCATATTTCCATTACTCAATTGATAAATCAAACGAATGGTTGACTCATTCTGGATATCGTAATCGGCTAGGGTTTTGGAATCCTCCAGCGGTCTCCATGAATATAATAATCTCTGATCCAATCGACTAATCCCTTCCCTATCACTGATTAATTCCTTCACATGCCCAATCGTATCAGATCTTTCCGCTTCGATGCAGAAGCATTCGGTCCATCGCCCACAGTTCGTCTGAATTAAAACCTTCATTCTGATAATTTACAGTAAGATAAGATTAAACAAGGATTATTCATCCCTAAACATATCAGTTAAACCCTAAACCCCTTAAGAGTCGTTCGAATTAAACGCCATTAATTTTAATTTTAATTTTAATTACTAATTTCAGTTTCGCAAACACCATAATACACTTTTGCATACAACAACATCATAATCAACTGTTGAACAATTAAAAGACTATGCATATAAAATAATGAAAAGAAAATTAAGTACCTTTGGTTTAGGGATGCCGATGAATTATTTTTCGTAGGTCAGGTCCTTTTTATATAGAATTTTTATAAATCTTCCTTTTTAAATCAGGATTCTTAATTATTCTAATCTATCTATTAATTCTAAAATAAAAGAATATTGTAATTTGGATTCTCATCCTAATACTTTTCCTTTAATAGTTATCTAATAATCCTAAATTAAGATTCCAAATCCTAACAAATTTGTCTAATAATGTACTTGAATATTTCATTAGTTATCATGATAATATATCCTAACAAGTCATTAGTTATCTAATTATTAACGAGAGAGTCTCCGTACACCGATTTACTATACATTCTATTTTTAAAATTATTTTTTATTACGTTAAAAATATTATTTATGACAATATATAAATATAAAATAGTATCAGATTTTGAGGAGTATTAAATAAAGAGTGTAATAATTCGTCTTATAATAAAAAGTGGTGTTCTTTTTTAATGTATTTATGGTAATTTAAATAATTGATTGATTTAACACACTGTCCATTATGGCAAACAGTTTCTAAAAAATCTACATACTATTTTAACACACTTATTATTATTATTATTTATGTATTTATGGTAATTTAAATAATTGATTTAACACTCTGTTCATTATGGCAAGCAGTTTTTAAAAAATCTATATACTATTTTAACACTTATTTTTTTTAATGTATTTATGGTAATTTAAATAATTGATCAAACACACTATCCATTATGGCAAACAGTTTTAAAAAATCCTATGTTAACACACTTAGTTTTTAATAAATTATAGGCAAACATGTTATAGTCCTGACAAAATAATTTGTAGTATATAGTATTAGTAAATAATACTCCCTCTCATATGAGAAGGGTCTTCTCTTTTTTCACGTGAATTAGGAGATGTTATTATTTAATGTTGGGTGAGTAGTTATATTAGTTGAAGTATGGACTCATATTTTATGGGATGTCCAAAATGAAAAAAATACCCTCTTTTTATGGGGACGGAAGGAGTATGTTTTTTTTTCGTTCCACAATTCTTTCACATTTTTTATTTGTTTATCTAACAAAATTTTTCATACTTAAAAAAATAATAAATAAATAAAAAAATCACTTTGTCCAATAATCCCAAAAATTATTTTAATTTCAAAAATTTTCATTCATTTTTCACAAGCATACAATTATTTTAAGATTTTTTATTATCTAATAATATTAGAATATTCTATAAAATTAACAAAATTGGTAAAAAAAAAAAACTTTTTTTTAAACAACGTAGAAGAAGCACTCTCAAAGACGTATATTTTATACTCCCTCAGTCTCTTGCAAGATTGCAACCCTCCTCCAGTACGATTATTAAGAAAAATGATAATTATTAGGAGTATTATGATATTTTTTTGATAATAAATAAAGTATGTTAGATGTGTTAAATTGTGGTGAATTTTTATTTTTTTTAAATTAAAGTATATGAAGAAGAGTAATTATTTTAATTTTTTGCTTTTTTTTTTTTAAAAGAGAGGCAAACTTTTGTGAAACTATAATAAAGAACGTGTATTTAAAAGGCGTTGGAGAGTATAAAAACTTATAAGATTCCATTAAAACTTATACTTTGCAATGCTTCTAACTTCTAAGAGGTTTGGCCCAAAGTCAGATCATGACCATTGGTCCAAATTCAAACTAAGCCCACTTCTCAGTGGCCCAATTCCCAACTTGCAACGTATTCTTACTTTCGCAAGTAGATTCCATCATTAATATTTTTGTCCAAAAATATGATATTTTTATGCTATATTGTTTTTACTCACTCTGTGTCAAAAAAAATAATTCTTCCATCCCAAAATATTTTACACACTTCTTTTGTCCCAAAATTTTTTGCACACTTCCTTTGTAAGTGCAAAAAATTTTGGTACGAGGAAGTAGTCGCTAATATTTCTTTTATTGGACTCGAAAATATTGCACACCCCTAAAGTAAAAAGCACTACAACATATTATCAATTTTATTACCCCATAATATTTTAAACTTTTAAAAAATATCACCTTCCTTTTTAGTAATTTTTCTATCTCATATCCAACAATTTTCTCTACTCTATTTAACTACATTATCTAAATGATGTTGAATATCATGTTACATTTTGATGTTACATCTTCTGTTACACGCGTTAGATGAGTGATATGTATGCGGAGAGGAAAATCTCAACCTCTTCCCTTAGGGTAGATTGCTAGGGTATAAATTAGTTTATCCTACATGTCAATCATTCAACAATTTGTAATAGGAGATGTAACACCAAAATGTAACAGGAGATCCGAACCATACCTCATTTATTTTATATCACTCATTCATAATAAAAAAATAAAATTGTGCTAAAAATGTATATTTAATTCCTATTTTTATAGTAGTAATGTTCATTTTATACAGACGGTGAATGATGGAATGTTACACTTTTTTTTGTATTTATCCTATATATATATATATAATTTAACATTTTAAAAGAAGTCTCACTTAATATACTAATTTCACAAAACATTTTAAATTTAAAATTAATATCCGTACCACACATAACTTATTTGTAATCAAAATAGTTTTAAGTATTAAAATAACACAAAAAGTAAATAGAGTAAACAAAAATAAGTATTATTTTAATATTTGTGTTTATAATAAGTGCGAACTTAATTTGGATGAAGTATTTGTGATTACCCCAACAAAATGTAGCATGTTTTATTATATTTGGTGTTACATTTTTCTTAGGTGCATTAGATGAATAGTATGTATATGGGAAGGAAAAAATCCAACTTTTTTCCTTAAAATTAATATTTAATTACTTTTAAATTATATGTTTTATTATATATTACGTATCAATCATCTAATAATGCACATTATGAGATATAACATCAAAATAACAAGAGATCGAATAGCCATAGCACTGGTGTATCCAAATTAATAAAACGATTGTCAAAAAGGTTTAATACTTTATTACTAACTTAAGATTTATTACATATTTTATTTTAAAAGTCATTAATTCATTCAAATTTAATTGATGAATCCGAATATACAAAAGTATAGTAGAGTAGAAAAATATAATGTAATAATAATAATTGGGCAAGGTGTAATCGTCACACGGTGAGTCTATTTTAAAATTTATTACTTTCGTTATAAAATATTACTACTTTTTATTTATATTAGAAATTAGTAATAAAATAACATTATCACTTTTTCTTATTTGAAAATCATTTTACATTAAAAAAATTATCACTTTTTATATGTCTATTTACGTGTGATACCTTTTTTAGTCCTCCTTGAGCTAATCCCTCATTGTTTTCGCGCATTAAGATTAGGAATACGATCTTATTTTTCCATAATAATTTGTTGTTTATAGAGTAATGACGGGGTCATTGAATTTGAGGGTAACCAGTAACCGCCCACTCAACATGGGCATGCATGTAGTTCGCATTGGATCTTTCAATTGCAGTAACATCTACATTTTTCTTTTTTTTTTTTACTAAATAAGAACACAGAATATATTTATACTCACACTTTTACTTGACTTAATTTGGAAGCTAAATAATTAACATAATCTGTGTAATATATGATTATTTTACACTTTATTTTAATTAGTTATCACTATTTATTAGAAATGTTATTACGTTTTATTAAAAGAATAGTACTCCCTCCGTCCGCTTCTAAGGTAATTATTTGCTTTTTGCACGTGGACAATTCTAAGGTCTTTATTTGCTTTTTGCACGTGGATTAAAGAGTATTATTATTATAGATAAAGTAGGTAGTTGTATTAGAGAGAATGTGTGAGTCATATTGTGTATTTTTTTTACTAAATAGAAGAAATTGATACATTTTAAGCGAACGGCAAGAATAGTGAAATGGATACCTTTGAAGTGGACGGAGGGAGTATCATTTTTTATTTATACTAAACTTATTTATAAAATAGTTCATTACACCATTGTCACTTTTTATTATTTATGAATTATTATTTTTCATTAAAACATTAAAATTTATATCGGCTTCACATAAACAAGTCTTTATCTAAACATAAATTATTTTTACACACACATAAATTATATATATCATTAATTTATGTGATTCATATAGTATTTTATATTTAGATTCAAATGTATAATTATATTGTTGAATCGCATAATGAACTGATCATACATTTGGTTGTATGATTTCATGACATAAAAAAGTAACATTGGTATAAAGTTTATGATTATATATATATATATATATATATATATATATATATATATATATATATATATATATATATATATATATATATACACACACACGTGGTCGAAAATGAAGTTAATTAGTAGATGAAAGAATGAGAAAATCACAATTTTGATCCTAAATTTTTGTTAAATTCCATTTTGGTTTTTTTTAATTTTTTTTAGTTCTTTTATATTTTAGTCCTATAACTTTTAATATTTTGTTTTTTAAAAGTCATTAAAAGCAAAACTTTTGAAAATAAAATTAAAATTGAAAAAAAAAAGTTAAAGGATTAAAATTAATATAAAAGGATTAAGAATTTTTTTTAAAAAAAAATTCATAACTAAAGAGTAAAAATTGAACTAAACAAAATTTACTGCACTGAAAATGATATTATAAACTGGATGAAAAATGGTAGACATGAATTGGCATAGAAGTATAGATGAATGTATCGAGAAGAGAGCTGATTAATGAAAGAAAAGAGAGAATCGTTGATCCAACGTTGTTTGTTGCCATTTTCACGTGATCCAACTCATGATTTCGGGTTTCTCAATCTATGTATGTCGTGTAACCTTCAACACTTTATTACCATAAATAAATTATTCAAAAACCAATTTAATTTAATTAATGAGTAATAGGATAATATTTTATTCTAAAAGTTAGCACCTTAATTAATTAGATTATAATTTTTCATTATAAATTTCGATTGAAATATGAATATAATATAAATATTTGATTAATTTTTTTTTTCAAAACATAAAGTTAGATCATTCAATACTAAAGTGTATAATTTTAAGAAAATATCGAATTTAGAGCTACGGTGTCCCAAGACACACAAGTTTTATCCTATAAATATTACAACCTTTATCAATCATCACCAGTCCTTTGACGAAATTTAACAAACAAATTATCTCTATAATAGGTGTTATAAGAAATATCCAAAAAAAAAAAATGAATTTGATTGATATAGAAATTAATTTTTCCATGTATATATTTATAACTCAACAAAAAATAGAAAAATATTACTCCTTCCGTCCCGCAGAAAGGTACGCGCTACTTTGTAATGTATAAAGGAGTGCGTACCTTTCTGCGGGACGGAGGTAGTACGTAAATACTCCCTCCGTCCCACTCAAAGAATTCATTTTTTTTTTATTTTAGGCGTCACACCCAAATAGTCTCTTTTCATTTTTTACACACTCGGGATCCACACATATTCACTAATATAATTAAAATATGGGGTCCACAATCCCACTAATACAACTATCCACTAAATATTAAATAATAATACTCCTTAATCCACGTGCAAAAAACAAAAACTATCATTTGGGTGGAACGGAATGAGTATATTTTATGAAATACAAACAATTATGTAAATCGAGTTTACAGTATAAGCTATGTGGTCCCTCTTCCAATCCTATATGTCACTATGTATTGTTATGATATTTAAATTAAGGGGAGTATATGATTTGCAAGAGTTTATAATGTAAACCCGTTAACAAGGGTTTACACTATCAATTTATTATAAATTCTTATAAATCATGTGTTCCCGCTTAATTTAAACACTTTATCAATATATAGAATATATTGTTTAAAATTGAAAGAGAAACTACAGAGTTTAGATTATAAACCCGATTTATATAAGTATTTATGATAAATTATAGAGACAAAAGATTGGATTTCTTCATCTTACCTTTTTCGGCCAATTACAAGGTATCCATTTCACTATTCCTGGTATCCACTTCAAAGGTATCAATTTCCTCTATTTAGTAAAGAAAATACACAATATGACATATCACTTCCCTCTAATACAACTACCCACTTTACCTATAATAATAGTACTCTTTAATCCACGTGAAAAAGTAAATAAAAATCGGCAAATAATAAACGGTTACCATGTAAGTAATGAGGGAGTATTATATAAGATGCATCACTTCAAAAGTGTTACTTAAGAACAAAGAAGGTTAATAAAGTTTGGGCAATAATCAAATATGCCCTCTTTCAAATTATCTTAAGAAGGGACAGTCCGTTCTTCAACGCGCCGCAACCTTTGGAAAACATATCCTCGTGACGACGTTTCCGCACGTGAACTTATAATTATGGCCCCACCTTTGCCACGTGCGACACTATTATTAAATAAATAATTTTAATTATGACTAGTCTAGTTGAATTATTAAAAGAGTACGGTTAAATATACACTCCTTTTTATTGAATACACATCCCTTATTAAATATACATTCCCATTTAATTATTTAAATCTTAATTTTATTATATATACCCCCTCTAAAATTATAATTATAAGATTACCCTTCTAAAACTTAAAGATTATTCACCCCAACGTATTCCCTGTTTCCATTAAATTTTAAGATAACAAAATTACGATAGCACAATCAAATCTTGTCGGAGAAATTCATGTTTCCAACAGAAATCTAGCCCAATTAATTCTAAATTTACCACTGCCCAACAGCACCACCGGCATCGTGTTGAATGACTGGCAGAGAAACTCCAAAGAAAAAGAAAGGCAGCTGGAGGTTGCTCGGAAAAGCAGAGAGCCCAAAGCATTGCCTTTGCAAATGCGAAGCAAAAGATAGCAACAAAGATGACTGGTTTGGCGCGATTGAGTTCACTGCTGACGGAGAGGACTAAAAAGGGAATTGTTATTGTGGTTGAACATTGACATTGAGGTGGTGGAGAAACAGGGCACGTGCGTGGCAACGCCACCGTCGTAGGAGTCCACAGAGGCGGTGGGAGGCTCCAGTAAAGCTGGCAGAGAAAGGGAAACTGACGACGGAGAGCTGACTTCAGGAACGACGGTCGACCGCATCTTCTTACCACCGTCACTCTTTTAAAACACTAAGAAATGACCCATTCGCCCTATTCCCAAAGAGAGTTGGCAGTGTCAAGTTACATCAAAAAGTTAAAATAATAATTATTAAATAATAAAAGCAATACTCCATTGACAATAATATATACTGTTGTACATATAGACTATCCATGCATGCATGTGTGTGTAGCATATATCAACAAATGTACACATGAAAGGTGATGATTGGTTTAGTAGCAAGTTGGTTGAGAAGTTAAGATCAACATACTGCATAAGGTAAGCAAGAAGTAAGCCGAAGGATCAGAATGAGCTGATGGTTTGATGACTTGGAAAGAATCTAAGTTGGTTGAGGTAGTTAGTAGTTGCATAACTGTTTATCCAGCTGGTTTTCAAGAATGTGAGATACAAGATTGATGGTGAAGATTCAATATAAACAGCATAATGAAAGCAATATGAGCCATAGGATCAGAAAGGTGTGCTAATGCTGTTGAATTGAATGACATGACAGTTGGTTGAAATTGAACTCAACTGATCACGTGAAAGGAGTTGTGCAGGCTGATGCGTACTAGATCACAACAGTATGGTATAAAAGGATGTGTTTTATGCACAGAAATGTGTGGAAGTTGATCATCATCATCATATCAGTTAGTTCAGCAAATTTAGGATTTCTTAGAAGCTTAGTTCATCATCATCTTCAAGTTTGTAACATGTATTCAATCATATAGTGATTCCTCTCCTTAAGAAGTGGATGTAGATCTTCAAGATCGAACCACTATATATCCTTGTCTTCCTTCTTCGTTTCATTTTTGTTTTCAGTTGAATCAATAAGAAAGAGTACGATAGAGTGTGTGTGAATTTGTTCAAAGTAGAGCTCAAACTTGCATACATTCATAAGAATTGGCGCCGTATGTGGGAAGCCAAGAAGAAGAAGATTCAGTGGAGAAGAAGATCAAATGGTTACTACCAAGTTTGACATTGAAAAGTTTTCAGAGAAGGCAGACTTCAGTCTGTGGAGGATGAAGATGGAGGCCATCTTGGTTCAGCAAGGATTATCAGAAGCAATTAAACCGCTTCCTGAAGATCAGGCTGTAGGAGCTGATACTGTTGCCCTTGCAGCAGATCAAGAACAACAAACCAAGGCTAGAAGTGCTCTTATTTTGTGTCTTGGAGGTAAAGCCCTGAGGGAAATCTCCAAAGAAGCTACAACAAGAGGAATTTGGAAGAAATTGGAGGAGTTGTACATGGTTAAAAGCTTGGCCAACCGTTTGTATATGAAGCAGAAAGTGTACTCTTTCAAGGTATCTGAAGATAAGTCAATAATTGGTCAATTAGATGAGTTTAATAAGATCATTGATGATCTAGAAAATATTGATGTGGCTCTATCAACTGAAGACAAAGCTGTCATCCTCATGTCAACTCTTCCAAAGTCCTTTGAAGGTTTAAGAGATACACTTTTGTTTGCTAATGCTTAATCTATCTCCCTTGAGCAAGTCTTGCTGGCAGTTAAGGCAAAAGTCCTTCACAAGAATCCAGAACAACAAGCAACTGCAGAAGGATTGACAGCAAAGAAACAGAACCAGTGGAGCAAGAATAACAAGAATAATAAAAGCAATGTTGATAAGAGGAAACTAGAAAAGAATTTTAGTACACCATCAGATGAAGAAGAAAACAAGAACTGATTTCACTGCAATAAGCCTGGACATTTCAAGAAACAATGTTTCAAATGGAAAGCAATAGTGGCAAAGAAGATAGCTGAAAAGGGAGGAAATAAGAGGTCTCATACAAATCAGGTAACAACAAACCAAGTTGGTTCTTATTCTGATTTCATTGAATCAATGACAGTGTGTTCTAGTTCAGTATCAGAAGAATGGGTTATGAATTCTGGATGTATATTTCATATGACATCTAGAAAAGATTGGTTTACTGAATTAAGACCACAAGATGAAGGCTCAGTAATGCTAAGTGATGATCAGACATGTAAGATTGTAGGAATAAGTTCTGTCAAACTTAAAATGTTTGATGGGAAAATTAGGATGTTGAAAAATGTTAGATATGTACCAAGTTTAAGGAGAAATCTAATATCTCTTGGAATATTAGTTTCTCAAGGTTATGAGTGCCATTTGAAGGGAGATACACTTACTGTCATAAAAGGAAAGTTAGTAGTTGTTAAAGGTTTTAAGAGGTCTGATCTGTACTTCTTAGATGGTTCTGTTGTGACCGGACATATTAATACAACTAAGGATGATAGTAGTGTTAATGTTTGACATGGAAGGCTTGGTCATATAAGTGAAAGAGGCTTGCAAGAACTTGCAAGACAGAAGCTGCTTGAGATCAGTTCAACCTGTAAGTTAGATAAGTGTGAAGCTTGTATATTAGGCAAGTCAAAGAGGTTGAAATTTGGTGCAGCTGAGCATAATACCAAAGCTAGGTTGGAATATGTTCATTCTGATCTTTGGGGACCTTCCAAGACCTCAACAATAGGGGGTGGGAAATATTTCATATCATTCATTGATGATTATTCAAAAAAGGTATGGATAAGAATTTTGAAGACAAAGGATGAAGCATTATCAGTTTTTAAGGTTTGGTTGACAGAAACAGAACTGTAGACTGGAAACAAAGTTAAGTGTTTAAGAACAGACAATGGGCTTGAGTTTGTATCACATGAATTCAATAAGTTTTGTCAAGAAAAAGGTATTAAGAGGCACAAGACAGTACCAAGAACACCACAGCAGAATGGAGTGGCTGAAAGAATGAATCAGACACTTCTTGCAAGAATTAGGTGTATGATGAGTAGTGGAGGCTTCTCAAAAGGTTTCTGGGGTGAGTTAGTGTCAACTGCAGCTTATTTGATTAATCTGTCACCATGCACATCACTTAAATTTAAACCACCTGAACAAGTATGGTCTGGAAAGATACCAGATTATAGTTATTTAAGGGTGATAGGTTGCCAGGTGTACTCACACCAAAAGCAAGACAAGTTAGATCCTAGAGCTGTTAAGTGTGTGCTAGTAGGCTATCCTAAAGAAGTAAAAGGATACAAGCTATGGTGTTATGAGAATAACATGTTTATTGTCAGTAGGGATGTAACATTCAATGAAGATAATATGCCTTTATTGGAGAGAGGAACTGATAAGGTCATAACTACATATAAGTGTGAGTTTGAGGTGGAGCATGATGACAAAACAATAGTACATCATGATCATGATCAATGAAATGATGATGTACATGAGAAAGTTGCTGTTGAGGAGAGAACTAAGTCATCTGGTTCAAATGAAAGAAGAACTCTTAGCAGCTATCAACTGGTTAGGGATAGGTTGAGAAGACAGATCAAAACACCTATAAGATATATAGAGGCAGACACTGTGTCATATGCACTTTATGTAGCATCAGACATTGATGTCTATGAGCCTAGAACATACTCAGAAGCAGTATCAGGTAAGGAGAGTATGCAGTGGTTGGATGCTATGGAAGATGAGCTGCAATCATTAAAGAAGAATAACACTTGGATGATTGTTGATAAACCTGCTAATCAGAAGCTTGTAGGGTGTAAGTGGATATATAAGAAGAAACCAGTGACAAGTAAGGAAGGAGGAATCAAATATAAGGCAATGCTTGTAGCAAGAGGTTTCTCACAGCAAGAAGGTGTAGATTATAATGAAATTTTCTCACCAGTAGTCAAACATTGCTTAATAAGGATTTTACTATCATTAGTTACTCAATTGGATTTGGAATTGCATCAGATGGATGTAACAACAGCTTTCTTACATGGAAATTTAGAAAAAAAGATTTACATGAAGATTCCTGAAGGTGTTAGTTTAAAAGGAGCAGACTCAAAGGCTTGTCTGTTACTTAAATCACTATATGGTCTGAAGCAAAGTCCAGGACAGTGGTATCTCAGGTTTGATGATTACATTACTTCAAATTGTTTTGTCAGAAGCATGCATGATAGCTGTGTGTACATAAGATATGATAAAGAGAGCTATACTTATCTACTACTTTATGTAGATGATATATTGATAGCATGCAAGGATATGATAGGAATCAATGCAGTAAAGGATACTTTGAGAAAGGAGTTTGATATGAAAGATCTAGGTGAAGCAAGAATGATACTTGGTATGCAAATTGAGAGGGACAGATCAGCTGGTCTGCTAAGATTGTTTCAAGAAACATATTTGGATAAAGTTCTGAAAATGTATAATATGAATCTCTGTAAGAATGTATCAATACCAGTTAAACAGGATTTAAGTCTGTCATCACTTCAAGGTCCTCAAACAGACAAGGAAAAGACTGAAATGAGCAATATACCATATGCAAGTGCAGTTGGTAGTTTGATGTATGCAATGGTATGCTGTAGGCCAGACTTGGCTTATGTTATGAGTATGATCAGTAGGTTTATGAGTAATCCTGGTCTTGTTCATTGGGATGCAGTGAAGTGGGCACTGAGATATGTCAAAGGTACTATATCAGTTGGATTGGAATTTCGGAAACAAGATACTTGGGACAAGGCTATTCTTGGTTATGTAGATTCATATTATGCTGCTAACCTTGATACAAGGAAGTCAATTACAGGTTATGTATTCAATTTGTTTGGTACAACAATAAGTTGGAAGGCTACACATCAACACATAGTAGCACTCTCACCACTGAAGTTGAGTTTGTGTCTCTCACAGAAGCTATAAAAGAGGGTGTTTGGTTGATTGGTATTTTGAGAGAGTTTGGTGTTCAGCAAGATATTATTGAGGTATATTGTGACAATCAAAGTGCTGTACATCTCTCAAAACACCAAGGATATCATGAGAGGACTAAACACATTGATGTGCGACTTTACTTCATAAGAGACATGATAGAAGAGAAGCTGATTGCTATCAGGAAGATTAAGACAACAGACAATCTAGCTGATGCATTTACTAAGGCTCTACCTGTTCAGAAGTATGAATTGTGTAAGAGTCTTATTGGTCTTCACTAAAGGAGAAGAAAGGAAGGTGTGCTGCAGCCTATAATTGCAGCAAGATAGAGAGGTTTGATTACTTGTGATGATGCATGGTCTAAAGTGGAGATTTGTTGTACATATAGACCAGCATGCATGCATGTGTGTGTGTGTGTAGCATATATCAACAAATGTACACATGAAAGGTGATGAATGGTTTAGTAGCAAGTTAGTTGAGAAGCTAAGATCAGCAGGCTGCATAAGGTAAGCAAGAAGTAAGCCGAAAGATCAGAAGAAGGATGAGCTGATGGTTTGATGACTTGGCAAGAATCTAAGTTGGTTGAGGTAGTTAGTAGTTGCATAACTGTTTATCCAGCTGGTTTTCAAGAATGTGAGATTCAAGATTGATGGTGAAGATTCAATATAAACACCATAATGAAAGCAATATGAGCCATAGGATCAGGAAGGTGTGCTGATGCTGTTGAATTGAATGACATGGCAGTTGGTTGAAACTGAACTCAACTGATCACGTGGAAGTAATTGTGCAGGCTGATGCATACTGGATCACAACAGTATGATATAAAAGGATGTGTTCTATGCACAGAAAGGTGTGGAAGTTGATCATCATCATCATATCAGTTAGTTCAGCAAATTTAGGGTTTCTTAAAAGCTTAGTTCATCATCATCTTCAAGTTTGTAACATGTATTCAATCATATAGTGATTCATCTCCTTAAGAAGTGGATGTAGATCTTCAAGATCGAACCACTATATATCCTTGTCTTCCTTATTCGTTTCATTTCCGTTTTCAGTTGAATCAATAAGAGAGAGTACGATAGAGTGTGTGTGAATTTGTTCAAAGTAGAGCTCAAACTTGCATATACTCATAAGATATACAGAGTGATGGAACCAAACCAAACCAAACCAAACACGCCATCCACATATGATAAACAAATGGTGTGCAGGTGGAGAGTATGATTGAGGAGGTGATGGATGGGGAAAAATAACTAGGAGAGAGGAGAGGGAGAACTCTGGAGGTGGCTGAGATGGCGACCAGTATGGGGGAAGAAGAGACGTATAAGGGTATTTTGGACTTTTTAAAATTTTATTAGCAACAGTTGCAGCTACAAAATAGGATTGATATAAAAGGTCAACTTTTTCAAGTTTAAGAGTTGGGTTTTTGGTCCAACCACGTGACTTATGTCCCCCGACATTAACTCTTCTTCTTCTTTTATTTTTCCTAATTTTAATTTTATCGCTTTTATTTATTTATTTATTTATCTATATATATTACCACATTTTATCATCCATTTGGTCAACTCTTTTATAAGATTGTCATGAATTCTAGCGTGTTAATTGTCAGACTGCTACTCAATAATTGGTTTAAAAAAAAATTCCTCCTCCATTATTTATAAAGTATCCATTTAAAAAACAATATTTTACTTGTACTTATAAAGTACTCCCTCCGTCCCACACTTATGTTCACACTTTCTGTTTTCGTTCGTCTCATATTTATCTTCACCACCCAAAAAGAGAAACTTCACATTAATCAACAACCTCAAAAGTTATCTTAATTTCAAAAATATCAATCTCACCTAACACACATAATATACTTTATAATTTATTTATTACATAAAAATACCACAATACTCCTAAAAAGTCAATAAAATTGGTCAAAAAGTAACTTTTCTTAAACTCCGTATTTACAGTGTCGGCAAACATAAGGCCGGGATGGAGGGAGTATTCATTAATTTTTTTTTTTAATTTTCATGTGAATAAATGAGTAGTAATTTACGTGTAATGCGTTAGTTCTATTAGATAAAAAAATAAAAAATATATTTATAGTTATAGTGAACATGATAAAATACGGAGTATAGTTTAGAGGTGTAAGGGAGCAGTGTGTGTTTATAAATATATTTATTTTAGTTAGATTATTAATTTCATTTAATTAAATTGTCAAAGCAGTTAGAAAAAAAAATGGCAAAAGGGAAAACTATTTTCTGAAGAGAGTAGAACAATAAAACTCTGAACACAAAGCTGAGTTTAAAAATGTGAGGTAAAATTGGAATGCAGAAAAATTACTTTGGTGTATACAAGGCTTTGCCTTTACAAGTGGATACAATGTAAGAGGAGTTTGGAAATGAATTTGGATAAGATTCTATGAAAAGAGATCATATGGGCTACATTTACACTGAACTTAAGCTGTACAATGAAAACCAGAAAAAACCTTAAAAACTCAGATTAAATTCTTAAATTCAGAAACAAGTTCCTATGAGATCAAAATCCAACCTTTCAATACAGACCACAAAGCTCATTCATGCAAAAACCCTGTCTAAGAAGAAACAGAATGTATATGTATTCCCTGCCTTTCGTCGAGCATGGTAGAAACGAGACCGACGGATATGCAGTTAGGGGGGAAAGCTTCCTTATTACATGTCCTGAGACAGGAGGTCTGTAACTAACCTGTTCTGTTAGAGAATGGGGGTGGTTCCATTTATTTGGTCACAGTATCTATACTTGTAAGTTTTCACTGCTGCTCGAATCAGCAACAATCGTTAACCTTCTCGCCTTTTTGGTAAAATCACTGTAGTATAACACGAGTTTTTAAGGAAACGAAACAATTAAGACATGATGTAAAGAGAGGAGGATGAAGAAGTTTTACCTGAACGGTTGGTCCCCAACTTGGCGAACTACCCCTGTGGCATCTCGATAGTGGACATGATCCAACGTTTCAGAAACATCGATTTCAAACATGTTCGCCAACTTCCTATACAGTTCATCGTAAGAAGTGAGCAAAGAGAGATCAAGAACACGACCAACATCCTCAGATTCCAAGAAAACTTTGCAGTGGCCCATCTCCAAGTTAACTTCCCCTTCACACGATGAGCGCTCTGGTGCTTCCTTCTGGTTAAGGGCTGAGCCAGATCCATCGGAAGTGTTTCCAGTTTTATCCGCATTGCAATCAGATGAACTGTTGCCAACTGTATCGCTCGAGCAACTCTGAGAAATCTGCATCTCGGTGAGTATTGGCTGTCCAAACAGAGTGAACGTAGCAGACTTACTATTATCAGTTCTTTTCGATTCTTGAGTCGGGCTTCCCATAGTCAGCAGACATGAAATGTTCTCAGTGTTGTCATTGCAACCAGGCTTGGAATTATTGGGACATGAGGCTCCGGTAGGTGATTGAACTCGATCAAGAGAGAGAAAACCAACAGGAAATAAACTTGATTGGACCTTATTGAGGTGGAGATTCGATAGTGATAAACCGTATTGTGCATGCCTGGCTCCCTGCATGCCAGCAGGAGAGTTGTGAGGAAGACACCCGAATGGATTTCCAGAAAATGCCGGAAGAGGAATCTGGCCATCGGGAGGGAATTCCGAATGCTGTGGTAACCTCATTTTCTTTCGAGGAGGTGAGAAAGGGGAGAGGTGGATTGTGGGCATATTTGATACTAATTCCACAAGCCAAGGGCTCACACGCTTCACGTTCTGAAGCAGGTCAGGCTCGTCCCAAGACACCTGCAATGGTTTCGTACACCAAGGTCTCAGACAAAATATTACAGAACATACTAAGTGGAAGACGATTCATTTGAGAGCGCAACCGGTCATAAACTCTCAAGGCCAAATGTTGAACAATAATCTTTAACACTAATGTTCTTACATACTTTAAAAGAGCATTTTGTATTTCAGACTACCTTTGTATGCAAACCTTTTGAATCCCTTTATCAATCCAAAGATATAAGCAACAATATCTAGACACAATTAACACAAAAAATTAATGGATTCCAAATATCATTCAGTACTACAATCCTAAGCTGATATCAAACAACATACAAGTAAAGATTTTATAAAAGAAGTTTGGCATTTTTTGCATTTACATATTGTTGATGGATGAAGAGAAACTAAGATTAAAGCCAAATATGCTTCCTGAAGTGTTTGAAAAACTACCTTATACTGCAACACCTCCCAAAGATTTTGTTTTCAATTTTATTTATATTATTTTAAAAAAATTTGCTGTGATATCTGAGTTCCCATAAAATTTTCATGCAGCAGTTTCCTCATATCAAGTGGATTTAATTATTTTTGTTGTTGCACTAAGCATTCTCTTCTATTAAAAATTAATAATGTTGAGTTACATCACATGATCACAATTAAGCTTAGATGTCAAATTAACTACATCCCAATTTATATCTAAAAGCAATGGAATAGGTTGAAGTAAATGGAATTACCAGGAGAAGCCTCCAAGGTGAATCTGGCCATCGAATAGGATCAGCTACCTGCACTGCTGATACTGTCCCTATGAACCAACTTATACGTGACGAATCCTCCGTCTCAAATGCCATCTTGAACCTCATTCCCGCGCACCAGTGTATTTGCATTGCAGCCTTGACTTGAGAGGCCTTAACACAGAACTCGGGAGTGCTAGCTCGAGGGTAGTAAACCACATCAAAGGGGTGTCCATTGGAAGCAAGAGTAGCAGCTTCGATTACAGCTTCTTGTTTCACTCTCCCCGTGTTGATCCAACTCCCGTTCGCGTTTCTACCCAACTTACCCTCGTCTTCCCTCAAAAAGGCCGAAAAACCTCCATACGGAATGACTGAATTCCCACCTGTCGGATTCCATCCGATTGGCAATTCAGGTCCACCCCCAATTCCCCTCTTTGCTCTCCTTATTCCCACACAAAGATCACCATTTTCAGCCCTCATGAATACGATCGAATCACCAGCTATTAGCTTCTTATGGTTCACAAACGTACTCCATCCGGTAGTCAAGAGATGCCTCCTCGGTGTCCCTCTATAGATATGCCTGAACTTCCACGTCTCCCCATGGACATCCTTAACTAGAATGGTCTGAACCGGAGGATCAGCCGTGTAATCCAGTCTAGGGAATATCGTCTCCGCACAGTACCTAGGAACCGAAAAACCACCCCCATTATTAGCATCAGACTGAGTCAATGTCTTAGCAAAAGATGTGGGCTTATCTTGATTCTCAGAAGCACTAATCCCCACCCCCACACCCCCATTATCATCAAACTCAACATCATCCCTCCTACAAGGAACCAATCGCATTTTAGCAAACACTTCATCCGTCTCAGGATCCGCCATGAAATTAACTTCAGACACCCTGCAAGGAATGTAAGCAGGAATCCTTGGAAAGTTTCTAAAATCGACGTTTCCAGAAGCATGTTCCCAGTGACCTTGAGGGAAGTAATGAACCTTCGAATTAACGGAAGGCATTTGAACCATACTACCAGCACAAGCATGCCACAACTGAGAATCCAAACATTTCTCTGTTCCTTTCATTTTCTCCTTAGGTTCCATAAAAGTAATCATCTCAATCAAGAATTGTTATCATGGCAATCAAAACCCAACTGAATTCATACACAATCAATCAATCCATTGTTATCAACAACACTGTCACAAAACAAAGGGCAAGGCAAAGCTCAGAAACAGACACTAAATTCATCAAGAACAAGAAAATCACAAACTGAGATAGAGATACATAAAAAGAATCATTCAATTGAAGTATCTTACCTCTAGTAACCCCATCTGCATAAACACACAGAGCACAATTATATATATATATATATATATATATATAGCCTTCTCCACAATCAAAGTCTTATCTTCGAAAAATCAAATCAAATTCTCAGCAGTCAAAAAGTAACTTTTTGTTCAAGCCCAGTAGCAAATTGACCACCAATCATCAATAAGCTGAGCACAAGAAATCCATGAGTTGGACCAGATAAATATCCTTTTCAAGAAGATTATTTGACCCGACTTCCCAACAACAAAGAAAGTAAATCTTATTTCTCCCCAAAACCGAAAACCCACATCCAAATTCAATGCTCCTCCACTTCCCCACCCAAATTCGAAATGTTTCTTCAAGCCAAAGAAATGTTTCAGAAAATCAAGAATCGAAATCACAGCACAAAATAGCAGAGATGATTTATATATAGCCGATGGTTTCGTTTACTTTAAACTCCCCTCTTAAATTCGTTCCCCCATATTTCACACTCAACTCCACCATTCACAATTCACACACACGAACCGCTCTCTCTCTCTCTCTCTCTCTCCAACTACTTTCTCTCTCTTTTTCTCTCTCTCAACAGTGAATATATAGTATGCAAGCAAAGTCTTCACACGAACACAAAAAGCGTCGTTTAGTGAGTCTTTCTCGTTAATTATAATAATAAAGAATTCACTTTTCACCTGATCAGTTTTAATTACTGTAATCTAATTCCATTTCTATTAGGGGTTAAATATTACTTCTTACCTTTTTCTTCGGATATGAAGAAACTTCTGATGTACCTTCGCAAGATAACAACACAGACACAGTATTAAAACCAACAATCCCACTGTCTTCTTCTTCTCAATTAATAATTACTTTTATGATGCAATAAAATAGGGTCCAACAAATACCAGATTTCGCGCTACAAATCCTAAATATCAGGTTTAATATCATTTTTTAGATACGAAAATACTAACTAATATTCGAAAATTATATACTCCCTCCGTCCCGGATGCCCCCTTTCTAGCACGAAGATTAAAAAAGTGATAATTTTTAGGGGTATAATAATAATTTTTTGTAATAAATAAATGATAAAGTATATTAGATAGAAATAATTTTTTTTGTAAATAAGATGTATGGGGAAGGGTGATTTTTTTTTTTTTTTGAAAGGTGCAAACTTTTGTAGGACGACCCAAAATAAAAAATGTGTCATCTGAAAGGAGACGGGGGGAATATTTTTTTTGAGTGAGGCTCTTGTGCCCCCGGGGATACCGTACCCCTTTGCAATTACATAAGTTTAAATAGAATATGGAGGGAAGATGATTGTGTTCACATGAAGAGATTGTTGTGTTCACATGGGAATACAAGTGTTTTTAGGAGGCGCATAAGCTTTTGCCTATTTTTTTTCTTTTTTAAATAGTGGAGAAGGTCTATCTAACAAAATACGATTAACCCGTTCTTTGTCTATTACTCCCTCCGTCACTGTTAATCTATCCATTTTATTATTTTGGGCCGTCCACTTTCAATCTATCAATTTCCTTTTTTAGACATATGGAATCCATACTCTCACTAATACAATTAAAATATGAGACTCACACTCTCCACTAATACAACTACCAGTACACATAAAATAATAATACTCATTAATCCACGTGTAAAAAGTAAAATGGATACATTAACAATGACAGGATGGAGTAGTATAAAGTTGCATTTAAATAGGATAATTGAATCTAAGATAAAAGGCTAAAAATTCCACATTTTTCTTGAATTCTTTAAAAACAAATGTTATACAATTTAATATAAAAACTTATACTCTTATATTTTTAGAAAAAAATTAAAAATTTTTAAATCAAATATTTATATTATTCATATTTCAATCGATCTTTTAAATAAAAAATATATATTCTTATTAATTAAAATGTATAACCTTTTAAACAAAATATTATATATTTATTTAGGGATACTTACTATTAAGTACATTAAAAATTCCTTTATTACTATGAGATACAAACATACAAAAATATTATTACTAACTACAAAAATATATAGTGATATTCTAATATTACCCTTATAATGTGCTGCACATAAATATTTGTGTGCACCAAAAGTGTGTGCAGTAAAAAATGTGTGTGCATCAAAAAAAATTTGTGTGCGACCGGCCGGCAGCGTTTGCGGTGGGTGGGTGAGGGGTTTAGGATTTGTGGTCTAAAAATGTATGAGTTTAGAGTTATATTTGATATTTTATTTTAATATTTTGTATGTGAGAATAATTTTTTTAAATTAATATATCTCACAGTAATTATGGTATCTAAGAGTTATTTTCCCGTTTATTTACCTTATATATCCGAAACTCAAGAAACCAACTCAAAATAGAAACTTGTCCAACGTCCAAACAAAATTCACACGAGATTATCTTATAAAATGGATCCGTGAAATGCATGGTGAACCTTCTTTATTAATAAATAAAAAAATATTATATATCATAAATTATTATAAACTTTAAGAATAAACATTAGACCTTAAATTTGGTTAATAATATTGCATTGATCTTAAAATTTTATTAAAAATAAGATAGTTTACACCCTAATTACATTAAAGCGGATTTAATTTTTGTCTAATGCCATTAGTTAAAATTAAGGGATTCCTTAAATTACAACTTAAGGGCGAAATTTGTGACAATATTTCATTAAACTAACAAAGTATTAAGAGTTTAATATAACATAAATTACTAGTTACCAATATGAACCAAGTGCAAAGAATACTTTGCCTATTTTTAAATAAAAAATAATTCTTAGAGAAATGATAATGATCTCTAATTGAATTATTTCATGAATAAATATAATAGACTAAAAGGTAAAAACTTATATAATAACATTTTACGGGAAGACTAATTTTTCGAAATAAGTAAGAAGTGATAATATTGTAGTAAAAAGTGATAGTAGTGCAATGAATTATTTTACAACTAATTTATATTATAAATGAAAAGTAATAATAATTTTAATTAAAAGTGATATACAATTTTTCATAAAAATTACTAATAATTATTTTAAAAAATAAAAAAATGCTCTCACGCAAATCTTCTCCAAACTAAAAACAAATTTGATAATTAAAAACAAAAAAAAACTTATACAAAACTTACTCTAAATTTAAAATAGACAAAACAAATTTAAAATAGTCGTTTTGTCTATAGTTTTATACTTGAGAAATTGCACCTTTACACTTAACAACCATTATCCTTTTATATCTCAAATTGTTAATTAACTTTAAAAAGTAAGTTAAATTTTCCATTAAGAGTAATTGTTGTAATTAATTGAATTTTGACTGCACTATAACCTACTCAATGTGATATCATCAAAATTAACACTGACACGTCTATTCAGAAAAGATTGGGAACGGGCATAGGTGGAGTTACAAGGAATTATAGAGATAGAATATATTGGTGCTTCACTGAGCTAATAAAAGTCTGTTACATAGTGAATATTAGAGAAGCCCTAATTTCTCAAAAGGGGCTAGAGACTGCCCATGAACAGAGAATCATGAATGTCATTTTTGAAGTAGATTCTCAAATTTAAATCTAGCCTCACAAAGCCAGGGATGAACCTCTCATACTTTGATGGTATTGCCGAAAAAATCATCTTACTTGGCTCCAAATTTGAAAGCATCATCTTTTACCTAAATTAATCATTTGGCCAACTGAGTAGCACATAAACTAGCCTCTTATATTTTTTTCATTGATTACGCTTATTTTGATCTGTCACTTCTATTGTCTATTATGAACGATGTAATCACTGATCATTTGATTTCTTGATCAGTGCAAATGTTTACGTAAAAAAAGTGGTTATAGGTGATATTATTTATAAAGTAAAGAAATGTATATTTTCTTGACGGGAAGAAATTAATTTTGGAAGAAAATTACAGCGGGCTCAAATTTGGGTGAAAAATTAGGGATTGGGGTTCGTCTATGAATCGAATGAGGGATTTTCGTCATATTGTGATGCCAACACTCCAAAATGGCAAGACGAACGAGGGAATTGACGAGAAGAAATTGATTGCAGAAGAGAAAATTAGGTTTCAACGACGGCATCCAAATTGGGCGGAAAATTAGGATTAGTAATTGGGTTCGTTTTGGGCAAATAAACAATTTTCAATCCAACTAACGGCCACGTCATAAACACATGAGCCTCTTTGATATAGTTTAACGGCTGTGGGATGTATATTGCCAAAAAATAATTGTATGAGACCATTATTGCTGAAAAAAAATATTTGGGACTAAAGTCAAGACTATTGGGACCAAACCCAAACGGGACCGTGACGGGTGAGACTAGTTTTGTAATTTTCTCGACCCCTAATCCGCGTACAGTTCGGCGAGATTTCGATGCTCATCGTCTCCTCCGTGGAGGCGGCGGAGCAGGTGCTGAAAACCCACGATCAGACCTTCGCCAACCGGCCAAACCTCGACTTCACGGCGGAGATAATAACTTATAACCTCATCAACATGGCGTTCGCACCATACGGAGAGTACTGGAGGCAGCCGAGGAAGATGGTCACTTTGGAGCTGCTGAGTGCAAAGATGGTGAGGCTTTTTAGAACAATCAGAGAGAATGAGATCCTTAATTTATGCAAATGGGTTTCGGACAATGGTGGGGCCGCCACTGATCTGTCGGAGAGGCTGTATCTGACGTCCTTTAACATTATAACGAGGGCTTGTATTAGGGACAAGACTGTGGATCAAGAATCTCTGCTGTTGGCGATCGAGCAAGCTTTGAATCTGAATTCAGGGTTCACGTTTGTTGATCTTATCCATCCATCAAGTTTCTTCCTCTCGTCACTAGGATTAAGGCTAAGGTTGGAAGGATCTTCAGACAGATGGACGTTGCTTTGGATCGAATAGTCGAGCAGCATCGGAACGCCAAAAAGAAGGAGGGTGACAAGGAAGATATAGCAGATGTTCTACTCAAGAATCAACAAGATGGAGCTGAGATTCTTCTCACTGATAACAAAATTAAAGAAGTGCTTTTGGTGAGTTAATTAACTTCTTTAATTCATTAATTAAATTAACCATACTAATACTCCCTCCCGTAGCCAGCGTCATATTTCGATTTTCAGTAGCTAGGTAGCGTTGGAAATATAAGAATTAATCCAAATACTTCAATCCCTAACATGATTCAACAAGATTTATAAAATAATTAAATAGAGAAATACCTGGATCCATTGATCTTTTATACGGAATTAAACGGAAGATAAGCAACATGTTTAAGGTCTTCCTCTACTAAGCCTCTGGATTCCCTCAGGACCTTCGTAATCTCTTCAGATGGGGAAAGAGAGAACTGTATGCAGCTTAGTGCCGGAGACCATAACCTAGGGTATCTTTATATATCACGCATATCAGGCCACTCATGATCACCTGATACGTAATATTGGGTATCTACTCATTGGCCCATATCAAACAAGTGTAGTCCATGAGCTTTTACTTTAATTTAACCACTTAATTAAGCCTAACACATTATTTAAATAGCTAATATAATTGAATATTAATATATTGCCCACAATTAAATTATATAGGAAATATAAATTTCCTAACAATCTCCCACTTGGGCTATATATTACTTTTTGAAGACAATTATATTAAGAATCCTTAAGTGCACAACTTTATGCTATTCATTCAGACTACCTTCAACAATCTGGTTCATCTCATATAATAACAATGGAATTACCGCGACATTCACCACATTAATATTCGTGGTTAAACCCCGACAATCACCATATTAATATACTTAATGACATAGATCAAATATGGTGAGTAGCATGGAAATTACATGTAAAATGTGATTAATAACATGTCTATTTCCAACTGGTCCAACTTTAGCGAGATCAATCCACAATGCAAATATCACAAAATGGAACTTAACTCTAGTGAATTCAGAATAAACCAAAAGGTCATCAACTTTATTTTATAGAATTCCGAATGTCTTAAATATGAAGTTCTATACATAGAACATAAACTCCCACTAAACTAATGTGAATCAGAAATAACACCCATTTGAGCAGTATGCTCATGAAACACCTTCGGGGTTAATGCCTTAGTTAATGGATTTGCTAGCATGCTATTTGTTCCTATGTGTTCAATAGTAATTTGTTTATTCTGAACTATCTCCTTAACAACAATGTACTTAATTTCAATGAATTTTGCTTTAGTAGCACTTCTATTGTTATTGGAGTATAGCACTGCTGAACTATTGTCACAATATATCTGCAACGGTCTTTCGATACCGTCAACCACACGCAACCCAGTGACAAAGTTCTGCAACCATAATGCATGATTAGATGTTTCATAACAAGCGATGAACTCCGCAGCCATGGTGGAAAAAGCTACAAGAGTCTGTTTGGCAGACTTCCAAGAAATAGCTCCTCCAGCCAATGTAAACACATAACCCGATGTGGAACACTTGCTATCTTGACATCCAACATAATCGGAGTCAGAGTATCCAACGATCTCTAAATTCTCCAACCTCCAATAAGTGAGCATATAATCCATTGTTCTCTTTAAGTAACGCATTACGCATTTGGCCACTTTCCAATGTTGCTCTCCTGGATTGCTTAAATACCTCCCCAAAACTTCCACTATAAATGCTATATCAGGATGAGTGCAAACTTGAGCGTACATAAGACTTCTTATTGCCGACGCATAAGGAATCTTTTGCATCTCATTTTTCTCATGATCATTGCTGGGGCATTGTTTAAGACTGAATTTTTCTCCCTTAGCCACAGGGGTGTCTAGTGGTTTGCTTCCTTTCATGCCGAATCTTCCTAAAACCATATCGATATAGCTCTTTTGCGATAATTTAAGGATACCTCGAGAACGATCTCTAAATATTTGGATTCCTAATACAAAAGAGGCGTCACCAAGATATTTCATTTCGAATTTCTTTGTAAGAAATCTCTTAGTTTCGTGCAATAAGCCTATATCATTACTAGCAAGAAGAATATCATCGATATATAAAACCAAGAAGACATATTTACTCCCATTGAACTTGCAGTATACACAATCATCAACAACATTTATCTCAAAACCAAAAGAGGTGATAATTTGATGAAACTTGTGATACCATTGACGAGATGCTTGCTTGAGATCATAGATGGATTTCTTTAATTTGCACACTGTAGACTTTGCATCTCCGAAGACAAAGTTCTCAGGTTGTGCCATATAAATGGTTTCCTCAATGTACAATTGAGAAAATCAGTCTTTACATCCATCTGGTGTAGCTCCAAATCGAAATGAGCTACAAGTGCCATGATAATTCTGAAAGAGTCTTTCGATGAAACTGGAGAGAAAGTCTATTTGTAATCAACGCCTCCTTTTGAGTGAAGCCTTTAGCGACTAGACGATCCTTATATCTTTTGATATTACCTTTTGAATCCCTTTTGGTTTTAAATATCCATTTACAACCAATGGGTTTCACACCATCAGACAATTCGACAAGATCCCAAACGTCATTGTCATCCATAGACTTCATCTCATCTTTCATGGCGTCAATCCATCTCTGAGAGTTAGAACTGCGCATGGATTGACTAAAAGTGACAGGGTCATCTTCGATCAAACCAACGCCATCCTCATGTTTTTGTAGAAATGCTATATAATCATCTGAAATAGCATTTCTTCTCTCTCTAGTGGATCTCCTTAATGGCATTTCTTGAGGTGGTTGAGTTTGTTCATCAGCTAATGGAGGAAAGATTTCAATGTTGTCTTGATTTGGAATAATGTTTTCCATATGAGTCTCTGGAGTTGTTTCTTGAGCAATGATTGGTAAAGTAACCATATCATCGTCAACTCCAGAATCTTCCTCAAAGACAACCTTCCTCATAATCTCTTTCCTCCCAAACTCAATATCCTCAAGAAATTTGGCATTTCCTGTCTCGAAAAAGGTTCTTGATGTGGGATAGTAAAACTTAAACCCCCGTGAATTCTCAGAGTAACCAACAAAATAACAGCTTACCGTTCTTGATTCCAGTTTTCCTTCATGTGGCTTATAAGGCCGCGCTTCAGCTGGACAACCCCAAATGTATAAGTGCCTAATTCTAGGTTTCTTGCCTATCCAAAGTTCATAAGGAGTTTTTGAAACTGCTTTACTTGGTACACTATTGAGAATATATGCTGCTGTTTTCAAGGCTTCTCCCCAAAGAGACTCTAGCAAGGAGGAATGACTAATCATACTCCTTACCATATCCTTAAGAGTCTGATTCCGACGTTCAACAACACCATTTATGCGGGGAGAACCTGGCATAGTGTATTGCGGAACAATTACACATTCTTTGAGGAAAAGTGTGAAGGGTCCTGGACGTTGTTCTCCTGATCCATCAAACCGACCGTAGTATTCACCTCCATGATCAGATTTGACATCCTTAATTTTCTTACCAAGTTGAAGTTCAACTTCAGCTTTGAAAGATTTGAAAACGTCCAATGATTGAGATTTCTCATGAATCAGATATAGGTAGCCAAAACGAGAGTAGTCGTCTATGAACATGATGAAGTAACGTTGCCCATTCCATGATGCCGTAGGAAATGGACCACATATATCAGTGTGAATAAGTTTTAAGACTTCTTTAGCTCTTTCGGCTCCTAATTTTCTCATATTAGTTTGTTTCCCTTTTATACATTCAATGCAGACTTGAAAATCTACAAGATTTAAGGGATTAAGGATTCCATCAGACACAAGCCTTTGAATTCTTTGTTTAGAAATATGGCCTAAGTGCTTGTGCCACAAAATGGCAGAATCCTTCGAAAATTTTCACTTTGTACCTCTTGAATATGTTTGCAGAATAACATTATTGGAATTTATAAGATCAAACATGTAAAGATTATCAATTAAATGGCCATCACCAATAAGATTGGAATTTTGAAAGAGACATACTTTATTATTTCCAAAAGACCAGGAAAAACTCAGTTTATCCAAAGCAGAAATAGAAACCAAATTCCATCTAAAAGACGGAAAAACAAATATCTCAAACAAGTCTAAATAACAGTCACTCTTTAAATGCAATCTAAAGGTTCCAATAGTCTCTACTGCAACTTTATTGTCATCGCCCACAAAGATGAATCTTTCAGCATCAGTTGGCATCTGGTAGCGTAGACAACCCTGCAAAGACATACTTATGTGAGTAGTGGCACCAGAATCTACCCACCAAGTATCATTAGGTACAAGAGATAAATTAACCTCAGAACAAATCAAAGTAAGAGGTATACCCTTCTTAGCACGCCATGCAACATACTTGGAGCAATCACAGAACCCTTCTGCTCTGAAGCAGCAACCACAGTACCCTTAGGTCGATTTCTTTTCTTGCCTTGAGCATTTATAGCCAAGTGAGCACTTTCAGCTCTATCTCTCTGCACTTTCTCTTCCTCTTGCACACAGTAAGATATAAGCTCATTAAGGGATCATTTGTCCTTTTGAGTGTTATAATTCACTTTGAATTGCCCAAAGTGTGCAGGAAGTGAGATCAGAACCAAGTGCACAAGTAAATCATCAGAAATGTCTAACTTAAGTGCCTTGAGCTTTGATGTGAGGTTAGACATCTCCATGATGTACTCCATTATGTTCCCTTTGCCTTTGTACCTCATGGAGACAAGTTTAGCCAAAAGATTACTTGCCTCCGTCTTTTCATTTTTGGCAAAATACTGCTCAACAGCATCAAGGAACGATTTGGTATTTTGCTCTCAGCTATAGAACCCCTAAACGCCTCCGGAATGGAGCAGTTCATGATCATCATGCACATTCGGTCTGACCGATCCCACTTTTTAATTTTAGCCTCATTTGGATTTTCAACAGTAGCAGTGAGTCGTTCAGACCGAAGAGCCAGATCCAAATCCATACAGCCAAGAACAATCTCAAGTGTTTCTTTTCAGGTCTTGAAGTTTGTCCCATTAAGCATTGGGATGTTATTGACTTGTTGAGATAAGTTAGGAGCTGTAGCAATAGAAACTAAATAGAGAACAAATTAAGTATACTCATAAACATTTATGTCATAAAGCAAATTATGAACGAATAAGTATAACAAATTGGGGACCCATCTCAAGACACCAAGTATAACATTAACCTCGTCTATGGACAAAAATTAACTACAGTGGTAATCTTGGTGCAACAATCAAGTATTTATAATAAGTTCTGTCAAACAAGAGTCTATCTATGGACCGACTAATGTTCACATGAATAATCCAAATAATTATCACATACTTATTATCACATGTGTGTTATTATTCTGTCAAACTGTGTCTACCTATCGGCCGAACACAGAACACATAAATAATACCACACTCATCTATGTAATTTCAATAAAGCTTTTCTCCACACACGATATTGCTATGGCAATATGGTACTTTGATTGACTAGATTGAAGATTTACTAGACCAATTAAATAAATATTTAAAATATTATATTTAATTAAACGACATTGAACTGTTTCCCCAATTTAAATAATTCATTATTGGTTCTGAACGAGATTTGTAAATCAAATCTCTATTATTATTATTATTATTATTTAACCGACATTAACATGTCATCCCAATTTTAATAAAAGCCTTGAAAATCAAATACTAATTGCTGTCTTGAAAATCATTAAACTCAAAAAAGACAATTAATATATCATCATGAGACCACACAAAATACTAATATTTTCAATTTACGACACATTAAAATGCTAGATAATGACTGTTGTGGCCCCGTCATGTTTTTTAAATTCGGTGCAACTGCGCGTGTGACCCCCACCTCTCTCACACACAAATTGTTGTACCCTAGTCACTCTCAAAATACTATATTAGTATATTTCTTACAATTTAACAAAACTGAAGGAGTATGTATTAAGTGATGAGTGAGTAAATCTCTTATGTGCCTAGTTGACATCGTGTTGGCCCTTTTGGAAAGTCAAACCTACCTTTTAAGTAGTATTCCATATTTGTGATATGTATTAAGTATGTTCGAAATTGAGCAGGACATGTTCTTTGGAGGCATAGACACATCTGCAAACGTAGTAGAGTGGGCGATGTCGGAGATGACAAGACATCCTTGGACATTGAAGAAGGCGCAAGACGAAGTGAGGCAAGTTTTCGACAAGAAGAAAGTAGAGGAATCCCACTTCAACGAGCTACCATACCTAAAACTAGTCATCAAAGAAACACTACGATTACACACACCACTGGGAGTGATTGTACCCCGAGAGAGCAGAGAAAGAAGCCAATTAAACGGATCCAAATTATAGTGAATCCCCAAGTACTGGGGATTTTTTAATTTTTGGGTGATGTAATTTTTTTTATCCAAATTCCACAATTGAATATTTCTTTTCTCCTAAGGTAGCCTCAACCTCAATATATAGGTGATCTGAAATGAAAAACTTATTTTTCCCAATGGACTCGGACCCACTCTCAGTTGATTCAATTCAAACTAACTAAATCCCTTACTCGTTTCTCTCACCTCACTTGGTTGGTTCTTACCATGTTTCTTGAAAATTCTTAGAGGTGAAACCAGAGTCTGCAGATTCATTCATGGCTTTTTTGACCGAAGCCTTTCATCGCGATGTCCATATTTGGTAATCAAAACTCTCTCATTCACATTATTATAATTATGATCTTAATTTGGTTAATGCCCCAATCTTTTTATCAGTTTTCTTGCATTATTATTTACGAACATGGATTCTTTTCTTTTATTACAGCCAGTGTACATCTGGCCTCCAGAGTGACATCACCATCGAGATTGGTGAGATGTCGTTTCATCTTCTCAATTCCATCCACACCCAATTTTCTGGGTGTACACGAGCGAAATCCAACTGCTGACGTGTCACAGTTTCCATTGCTGTCGAGGAGTGGGCTGCTGGAGAAGCTGATCGGAGAGTTTCAGAGCTCTGATGGATCCGCCGCCGTTTTACAGCTCAACCAGTCTAAAGCTTTCGAGCTGGTGGCTAAATTCTGTTACGGCGTTAAAATCGAGCTGACTTCGATGAATGTGGTCAGCATTCGATGTGCAGCTGAGTATCTCCGAATGACTGAAGAGTATGGAGAGGGGAATTTGATCGCACAAACAGAGGGGTTTCTCAACGACGTCTTTGGGAATTGGACAGACACAATTAAAGCTCTCGAAACGTGCGAGGAGGTCCTCCCCGATGCGGAGGAGCTCCATATCGTTTCGAGATGCATCCACTCACTGGCCACCAAGGCCTGAGCCGACCCGAACATGTTCAGCTGGCCAGTGGGTGGATGCAGCGAGTTGGGCCCTTGAGCGACGATTGGTGGTACGAGGACGTCTCGTTCCTCAGCCTGCCTCTGTACCGACGGCTGATCCAGGCCGTTGAGGCGGGCGGGATGAGGGACGAGAACGTGGCGGGCGACGCAAAAAAGTACGTCCCCCAAATGAACAGGCAGTCGAGCTTCAAGAATTTGAATTCGGGAGCAACTATCTCTATCCCGACAGAAGCTGACCAGGGTGAGCTTCTGGAGGAGATAGTGGAGTTGCTTCCGAATAAGAAAGGCGTGGTGCACACGCGTTTCCTACAGCGGTTGCTCCGCACAGAGATGATTCTACAGGTGAGTCCCGCCTGCAGAGAGAATCTGGAGAGGAGGGTCTGGCTGCAGCTCGACCAATCCTCTCTGGAGGATCTGCTGATACCAAACATGGGATATTCGGTGGAAACGTTGTATGACATTGATTGCTTCCAGAGGATTCTTGATCACTTTGTGTCCGTAGAACAGGCTTCTGCAGCAGCTTCTCCATGCATAGTTGAAGAGAGAGAGTTGATGGAAGGGAATCCCTGCTTGACATCATTAACAATGGTGGCTAATTTGGTTGATTCATATCTTGCAGAAGTTGCTCCAGATGCCAACCTTAAATTCCCCAAATTCCACACTCTTGCAGCTGCCATTCCTGATTATGCTAGACCCCTGTCTGATGGACTCTATCGTGCTATTGATATATATCTCAAGGTAAATCATTTCATCTGTTACAATGTAATGTAAAGAAAACATGCATGAAGATTAAAAACATTTTTGCAGGCACATCCATGGCTATCAGACTCGGAGAGGGAGCAAATCTGCAGGCTGATGAACTGCCAAAAGCTTTCACTCGAGGCGAGCACGCATGCTGCTCAGAACGAGAGGCTGCCGCTCAGAGTAATCGTGCAGGTCTTGTTCTTTGAGCAGCTGCGCCTCCGGACCTCAATCTCTGGATGGTTCTTCGTTTCGGACAACCTGGAAGATTCGAATTCGGTTCTTCCAGCGTCCAAGGGTGGGCGCAGGAGGGGCGACATAGATGACGTGAGGGAGCGGGTGATGGAGCTGGAGAAGGAGTGCCAGACCATGAGAGAAGAGTTCCAGAAACTTCGAATTAAGAGAAGCTGGAACATCTTCTGTCGGAAGAAATCGCATCATGTTAAATCTCAGCATCGCCAGAATGGTGACTTTGGAACTTAGTTTTTTTACTCCTTTTATTAGTTTTCTGAATTTTTCATTTCCCCTGTTTTTAGCATAATAAATCAGGATATGTATCACAGTTGCGGAATCTATCTTCTAATATACCTTGTCGTCTCAATGAAATACGAGATGAAACATATTACAACTATCAAAGATCGAACATAAAAGTATATTCCTTAGTGTGAGATGTAATATCAAAATATCCGAAATACTAGAGCAAACGAAAAGGGATCGGGTCGACGAATAGGCCAAGTGACAAGACTAAATACATCCCACCCACATAAAAAGAAGCTAGAGTTTGGGACCATTATGAGCTATCATTTAGTGTAGAACCATCTTTAAGGGCACATGGCCCTTCCCCCTTGCTATCCTACAGCCCCAACACCACCCACCCCACAGCAAGCATCACCAAAACATGGCTTATTCTAACACAGATGGTCCCTCTATTCTTGTGGAACACAAATATCAGTCCATTCGTGTGTCCTCATTTACTCTGTCCTAACCATCACCAACTTGCAATGCCTAATTAAGTCCCCACCACTCCCCCCATCATCTCTCTCCCCCAACAAATGTATATCCTACCAGGTTCCGTATTGTCTACCTGATGCAATGAAATACGAGAATAATTGTATAACATGATGGAATAGCTGCTTCCCATAATCCATTTTAGTAGTTACATCTTGCAAATCAAACTAGAATATAAAAGGAAGAAGGTATTTTGCATATTTAGTTCATTCCCAGATAAGATTTACAAAAATATTGCCTAAATTTTTCAAGTTAGCTTCTCCCAACGCAAAAAAAATTGCATGATCTAATCAAGTCTCTGTATGGCAGCATATCCAGTTTTTCACCTGGACAAATCATAGCCTTGAGAGTAGCCAAACTGTTCCATCTCCCAGCTCAGCTTCGACGCAACTCTTTCGTGGCGAGGTACGTATTCCTACAACACGAGGCGAGATGAATAAGACCTCGATGTACGTACGTACAAGTGGAAATTAAAACAGATCATGACATGGTTTCCATAGCATACAAACAAGTGATGTCTCAGTGGCCACTAACAAAGAGCAGAACTTTTCAGTGGAGAATACTCATCCAACTTCCACTCTCTTAATTTAAATCTCCTATGGTAACTTTTAATATTTACCACTGTTAGAAAAAGGGGATTCAAATTTTCAAACAACTAATCTACCTCCAATTTCTTGACAAGCTCCTTAGCAGTAGGTGCAGATACGATGATGTGGCGAGCGCTCGGGCTTATGAACCCTTCCTCGACCGCCTTGTCGACAAACGATAACAAAGAGTTATAATATTCATCCACATTAAGCAATCCCACCTGCAAAATGTAAATTCATGTTCATTTCTTAAGCCTTCATGATTGAGATTTTGCTAAACATTTTTATGTAAAATAACTCAGGTCGTATCGGGTTGTACCGGCTTATCATGGATGCCGAGTTGAGCCCAAGTTATCACTTCAAGCAATTCTTCCAAGGTTCCATAACCACCTGTAAACATAATAGTAAACATCTTTCAACCAATTGGATGATAGAACATGCTTGTTCATTTCTTGGAATTTAGGAGGTTATTCAAGGTTGTCTTAATTTGTGGAGAAAAAGCACTAACACTCCACTACAGTACTAAAATAACACTAAATGAAGTAAATTGGTAAAGAAGACCTAATTTTCAGTGCAAAATAATGGGTCAAAAGAATAGGCATTTTCTAATTATCATATTAATTCTTGAAGTTTGTGAGAGCAGAGATGCCAGCTGCCATTCAATGTTGCCAGATACTACATTAGTCAGGATCATTAGTGTTATTTTCTAATGATCATATTAATTCTTGAAATCTTGGTGCACATGTTATATGCTTTGATACAACAGAGAGATGGAGAAAACAAATGATAAAATTTGAGTGGAGCAGAAAATGAGAAAAGCATGAGAGTTCATATTTTGCTAAATGGGATGAGTGGGGGTGGGGGTGGGGGCCTGGAGGGGGGTGGGGTGGGGGGGGGTATACCAACCTGGTAAAGCAATAAAAGCATCTGAATGCTTTGCCATCTCAGCCTTTCTTTGGTGCATATCTGCAACTGCTTTCACTTCCCCTACTGTTTCCCCAGTCAACTGAAAAAAGATGGCCAAAAATGTGATGATAAAACTTAACAGAAGAGGATTGTGTAGAGTTTTTTCCAAAATTATTGGCTGTAGTGCGGTGTTTGCAGTGAAGTAATGATGGGCATTTTGCAGGAAGCAAATGGACTCATTTCTAAGCAAAAGAAATCTTGAAAGTCAACAAAGTCAACAATGTTGTGCAGAAAACGCCAAGAGTGGGAAAGTTACAAGTGGTGGTGATACCTAAAGCATAGGCAGGGGATCAGAGGGTGTAACACAAAAGGAAAAATCAGGGCAACATTTGTAGACCAAATATGATGATACAATTTGGATAAGGTTGTGCCCATTTTCTTGTGTTAGTGTGTACCTAAGTCAGAAAGGAACTGGAACACGTTTTTTGCAAAGACCAATCAAGAATCAAGTAGTTTTGATCTTGTACACCAAGAACACAAAGTAAAAGGAGAGAGAGAAAACAGATCAATGACCAAAAGGAGTAGGAAGAGAGAGAGTATCCTTAAACAAGAAGATAAAGCTTCAATGAAGATGAACACTAACAAAAGGTGAGAGAGAGAGAGAGAGAGAGAGAGAGAGAGAAGGGGAGGTGGGGTTATGGTGGGTTTGATTTTAATAATAAAGTAAGAAAAAAGGAGCAAGACTTTTCCAACCATGGCAGGAACATCACATACCTCTCGAGGCATGAGGGTCTTGGGAATAACCCTGCAGAGGAGACAATAACATGACAAAAAAAGGTCAGTTTTAGTGAAGAATTAAACAAAAATAACCAACCATAATAACAGATTAAAAACCCCAACTAATCATTTAAAGCAAGTGGCTGAAGAATGGGAGTAGTAAAAAGAAAAAGAGAAAGAAAAAGAAAA
Source organism: Pogostemon cablin (assembly GCA_023678885.1). Classification (NCBI taxonomy): domain Eukaryota; kingdom Viridiplantae; phylum Streptophyta; class Magnoliopsida; order Lamiales; family Lamiaceae; genus Pogostemon; species Pogostemon cablin. The sequence goes on along the minus strand of CM042986.1, from coordinate 20,206,131 downwards.
AGAAAAAGAAAAAGAAAGCTCTCATCTCACCCAATAACATGCCGACCACCATCATGAACTGCTTGTGAAACCAAACCCATCAGGCCTATGCTGCCTCCTCCATAGACCAAATCAATGTTCCTAGAAACCTTCAAAAACACACCAACTCATTTGATTAGAATGTCCTAAATTCAATTTAAAAATTGAAGCTTTTTAAAATATTAATGGAGTTTCACATTCCTTCACACTGTCAAAAGGGTAGAAAGTAATTTGGAGGGTGGGTACAGTCTCAACCATGGTTAAATGTACCACTACAGTGAAGAGTACTTGTTATGGTACAGAGTGCACACAAATATCATGGTCTTATCCATTTGAGGAAGAGAGAAGAGTTTTCATTCTTAGCAAGAAAATTGAGACTTGTGGGTGAAAGTAACAGGACTTGTGGATAGTAGAACCACAAACCAACATGTACAACTCTCAACTTTCTTATCGAGAGAGAGGGATTCATCATGCAATTTGACAGAGTATTTGCATGAACGTGTGAAAGGGGGAAAAACAGAACTGATAATGAAGCAATCAAACCTTTCAAAAACATATAATCAAAGGTCAATAAAACATGAAAAAAGATGGAAAGACAAGATTTTGATGAGAAATATGTGACATTATGTAAGCATTGAAGCAAAAGAAGAGATTAGTTACCAAAACTTGTCCAAGCTCAATAGCTGCTTCTTGGTAGCTAGGTTTCTTGCCTTGGCTGCTGCCACAGAAAACACAAATCCTCTTGAATTTTGATGCTCTCACTTCACTCTCTCTCTCCATTTTCTTGCCCTCCTCTCTCTCCTCTCTTCTCCCACTATCCCCTTGGCCTTTTATCCCCTAATGTAGGTGACAACTTAGAATAAAATAAGAATCTTGCTTCCAAGAGTCTACCCTGTATATACACCTAGCTATTTTGTGGGCCCATTATATATATGTATGTATATGTGGGGGTGGAGTGACAGAGTGAGAGCGAGAGTGTGTTTTTGTGCTATGGAAGAAAGCAAGCATTAACACCAATCTTGGATCTTAACCAAGTGCACTGCCAAGGGGTTTTTATTTATAATGGCTCTCGCACGCTGATGGCACGTGTGGACCACTGCACCTTCCTTCTTTTTTCTTTTTTATTTATTTTTTTTAAGTGAATAAACTAAAGTAAGGCAAAAGTCTACACATACAATTTCGAGTTCCCTTTTGTTACTTGAAATAAAAGGTTTTAATTCAAGAGAGAAACTATAAAAAAATAAAAAATAAAAAATAAAAAAAATAAAAAGAAAGAGTAGGATGGATGGATGGATGAATGAATGTTTCTAGTACATTAAATTATGAGTCGTATATATTCTCATGTTTCATATTTTAAGAATTTAAGAAGTACATTAAAAGTCCTCATAAATAGAAGTGAACGATAGTGACGCATCAATGTATGTGTTAGAATAACAATTATTTATTAATTAATTAATGAAATACTGTCCCTATCCTAATATCTAATATTTTACAAATTAATACATAGGTATACTATTAATTAAAATTTAAGCAAAATATTAAGTAAAAAAAAAAACTCATAAATTCAAAATTATACCTATGGGTTTAATTCATACTCTTTTTAATTTATATAGCTTGGATTATTATCAATACATATAATTGTTCCATATTTGTTTTCATTATGTTTAATGAAAATTAAGGAAGGGTAAAAAGAAAACGGTGACCCTTATATAAGATTTCTAAAAAAAAAATATGTTTTCTTAAATAATTATTACTTTTTATTAAATATGTTATCACTCTTTATTTAAAATATCATTATTTTTCATTTATATTATAATTATTCATAAAATACTTTTATATTATAATTATTCATAAAATACTTAAATGCGTGCATCTCACTTTTTATTAATTTGAGTAATTTTTTTTTTTTCAAAAAATTATGTACTTTCAGGGGCACATCGTGACAACAATGTGTTCCCAAGAACACAGGAGATCAAGTTTGTATACTCCATTACTTCTCATTAATTCAAGTGTTACGTTTTGTTAAAATATTGTCACTATTAATCCTTCCCATGAAAAGCTTAACATAGTGTTTGCCGAAAATATTAGAGTTATAACGTGCATAGTTATATAAACTTAAATTAATTTAAATGGAATAGATTGATTTAATTTGGATGATAAAGTTCTCCATCACATATGGAGTATAGTTCAAATAAAATATCACACCACTGTATAAGTAAAGATTTCAATGTTTTAACTGATGGCGTGATTTACTCCTTCCATCTCAAAAAATGATTTTTTTTTTCATTTTGATTGTCCGTTTCAAATGTGATTTTTTTTTTTAAATACATAGGATCACAAACCTACTAATACAATTAAAATATGAGGTTCACGTTTTTACTAATACAACTACTTACCATATTCTACTAATACAACTACTTACCATATATTAAATAATACTCCTTCCATCCCACCACAAGAGCGGCGAAACTTTTTTGCACGTAGATTAAGGGATAATAATATTTAATGGGTAGTTGAGGGCAGTTAAGGTGAGAGTAATAATATTTTAGTGTATAGTGAGTAGGTGTATTAGTATAATGTGTGGGTCCCATTGAGATATATTAATTGCTTTGTGTGGGTTACTAAAAAGAGAAATACACATCTTATGTTGGGACGGACGAAAATGGTAAAACACACTCCTTGTTGTGGGACAAAATTAAAGGAGTACTCCCTCTGTCCCGGTCAAACTGCATCGTTTGACTGCATAAAGCTCTCACAAAAGTTACAGTAAATGTAGCAATATGAGCGGGATGGAGAGAGTAATACTTATTAATCAACCTGCACAAAAGCATATCTTTTGCTATTCATGTTCAAATTAATTTCAATAGATCAAACATTATGCACGGATCTAAGATCCACCTATATAGAGCAAACAAATTTTTGCTAATATGAAAAGGTAATGTTTTAAGTTTATATATATTCATAGTTTTGACTCTTTTACAATTTTAAAACGTAAAAATTTGCATGAAAGAAACAAAAGTGAAAAATGTGAAAACATTTCTCACCAAAATATAAAATATAAAATCAATGATCTGAAAATTGGATTGGACCGGTCGGTTCAGCCGGTTGGACCGGGAATTGGTCCGAGAGGACTAGAAAACCGTTTATGGAGTTGAACCGGGTTGAACCGGTCAAATCGAAAAAACCGGTTGAACCGGTTCAATCGTTTTCAATATTATTTTTTAATTTTTTAATTTTTTTTACTTTTTTTAATTTTTTTTAACTTTTATAATATTTCACTTTTATTTTTATTTATTTTAAAACATAATATTTACATTTTCATTTAAATTATGAATTATAATATTGAGTGGGTATATTATAAACTATGTATGAAGTACAAATTATGAACTATAAATATTTTTATTCAATTATATATTGATTTTAAATTGTATTTTAAATTTTAAAAAATAATTTAGGTGATTATATATTTTTATAATTGGTAATTTTATAAAATATAATTGAAAATATGTAAAATTCAATTTTTCGATTGAACTGCCCAACCTCAAACCGTTGTCACTTCCGGTTCGTTTTCCGATTTTCTAATTATCGTATAAAATTATTTATTATTTGTTTTATATCTAGATTATATTTCAGACATTAAATTGGACTTTTCATCTTTGTAATCATGAATAAATAATTATCTAATTTATCTTCTTCATTTTTTGTGGTCCATGATGTCAGGCCAAGATTTAAAAATAAAAAATAATAATAAAATTACAAAGAGTTTTTTTTTTATCCACACACACTAATACAATTAAAATATAAGAACACAAACCCATTAATATAACTATTTACTGCACATTAATAATAATAATCCTTAATTTACTTGCAAAAAGCAAAAACAACTCTTTACATTGGACAAATGAATATATAATTTGGTGTTTGGACAAGTGATATGCAGAAAAGATAAAATCTAAATCCCTTCAAGAATATAATATAAAAATAAAAATAAAAAGGATGCTCTCTTGTTTCACAAATATTTGTAAGATGAATTGTTAGAAGAGTTGACCCATTATTAAAGTATAGTTATTACATATATAAAATTGTGATCTCTATTTTTATAAATTTGAGCATTGGGATTGTATGTAATACATGCAGTTTGAAAAAGATTAACACCTTTCCGAACAGTGTGAGATGGGCAGGCTGTGCATGCGTATTAAAATTGTAGCAGACTATTAAATGGGTAAATTTCAAGTTTTTTTAAAAAAATATTTTTACCATAGAGCACTGTTTAATAATTATTTAATTTTGATTTTTTTTAATAATTAAATAAATAAAAAAATAATAATAATAAGAGGGTAATGGGTTGTATTGGTTTGTGCCCTGATCATGGTGTATTTAGAGACAAGTAAGTTGTATGTATAGGAAACATATTTTTTTAATTATAGGATTCCCCATAACACTTCAACAAGCACGCTGTCCCCATTATCCATTTCCTCACCCTCTATTTTTTTTTTAATTACTAAATCAAAATATAGTTTCTATATTAAAAAAATTATTATGAATCAAAATCCACTTTATTTGAAATATACACTATGATTTTTATTGCAATCGAAACTAATAATTAAATACTGTTATATATTTATTCAAATGTTCTATACAAGGCATATAAAATTATGGTTGTATAATTAATGAATTTGGATGAGATTTAATTGAATTGTATATAGCCGTTGTCCTATCATATTGTTGCATATATTTTTTGTCATCTCATTATTTTAATGTTTATATTTTCTTTTTTATATATATCAAACATTTACAAAATAATTAAAATATCTCCGAGAACTCATATATAAAATTAATACAATTATCAATTATACATTAAAATATTATTTATTTCATCTTAATACACATTAAAATACTATATTTCTTATTATTGTGCAAAAAGCAAACGTAACTATTAGGACAGGAGAGCATTAAAAGTCTATCACTTACTACTAATATAACTACGTACTCACTACACATAAAATAATAATACTCCTTAATTTATGCACAAAAAGTAAATAGAAATCTTTATGCGGGACGGACTACTAATACAGCTACTCACTACCCATAAAATAATAATATTCTTTAATTTATGCATAAAAAGTAAATAAAGACCTTTATGCGGAAGTAGTGAGTAAGTATATTATATTAGCTAGGTTGGCATGTGAAGATGTAAGAACCACGATTATTGCAATGCCATATATATTAATTATGTGATCAAATTACAAATATTATAAGAATGGTTGACTTATTATTAAAGTATGTTTATTATATAGGTAAAACATGATTATTTGTAGTTAAAGTATGTTAATAATGAATCATATTATAACATTCTAAAATCATACTTTAATTCATCATCCATCATACTTTACAAAACATATTTTAACAACCATTAAACATACTTTATCTATATAATAAACATATTTTAACATGTCTCACCAACGATCTCACATAAATAGCGTCTCACAAGAGATTTTGTCATACATATATTTGAAAAGGATAATTTTTGTTTTTATTTTACTTTCAATATTAAGTTTTAAAAAGTAACATTTTTTATGAATTTTACATTTAAAATCATTTTAACGTATACTACACTAGAGAGAGATGTATAATAATACAGTTTTGTTATAATATATATATATATATATATATATATATATATATATATATATATATATATTATTTAAAACTGTGTTATATATGCGAAAAACTTGTGCACAAATTGTATGATCTTAAATTTGTGTCAATCTATGATATTATATTTAGTATTCCTTCCGTCCCATTAAAAGGTGTGCGCTTTCTTTATAAATTTTACAAAGAAAGCGCCAACCGTTCAATGGGACGGAGATAATACATGAAATCAATTATGGACAAAGGTAATATCTTTTCATTCATCTCAATTTTATTTCATCTACCCCTCCATCCATCGGTATGTTATTCATGGAATATTTTTAGTTTATATACCATGTGTAATTGTATTGATGGTGAGTGATGTTTTATGTATTGAGTCGTACGTTCTGTTAAAAAGAAAAATAAATATCTTTATGAATAATTAAAATGGCAAAGGAATATATTATTAGTGGACGTAAGTCTCAGCAGAGGAGGTGAGTAATAAATTTTTCTAAATTGAATTCAAATCGGATTTGTTGAGAAATTTAACACGTAGAATTAGCCCAACATTTTGCTCGGGTACTCTTCACCTCCATATAGTTAATTGGCATACCATCTTAATTATTATTATTTTTAAATAATAATAATAAATAAATAAATAAAAGAAATAAAGAAAGAAAGAAAGAAAGTTATGAGCTAACAAAAACTTTACTGCAGAACTGAGCTAACCTTAAAGTACAGCCTAATTAATAAATCCAAACACATCCCTAATCCCTAAGTTGGTCACTTTCTGACTGTTTGTTTTTTCCTTTTCTACTGTTATGTCTCCCTTATTTTATTTTAAGATTCTAGATTAATAAATGTCTAATAACAATTATTAGTATTATAAATTTGTGTTTTATAATGTTGCACGCGTTTAACGCATGTTTTTGTGTGTTAGTGTGTATACTCATGCTCATGTATGCTACCTACTATAAAATTCTACTCTAATTAAATTCCTAATTATAATTCAGGTTTTCAGATTTTTATTAAATGGACTTTCACGGTTTTATTAATTAATTAATTACTATACCTTTCAAATTGAACTTAAAAGAAAAAAAAAATTGTTATTATTATTTTTTTTAAAAAAATTGAGCCATTAATTAAAGTACTGTTATCATCGCTTCATCGTAATTGAGGAAATTTGAATTAATATAAAATATATAGTATATACAAATGCAGAAAAATCACAACTACGGTAGATTCTTTCTTTCCTTTTTTACATTTGCTGCAATATTAATTGCTACCATTATCCTACCACATTTGCAGCTGCATCACTATGTGAAATTTGAGACGGGTCACTTATTATTCAAATATATTTATTATATAGATAATTAAATATGCTTAGTGTAGTTAAAATATATTTGTAATTAATTATTATATATGATAACATGATTATTAAAATTTTGTCTATGAACTAATATTCCAAAAGTGATATCCGAATTTAGGGTCGATTCCCTATATATAATTATTTTCCAAATAAAAAAGAGAAGTGATGTGTTGTGGAAGTATATTCCACATGATTCCCACTTGATAGGAAGATGGGCTCAAATGATGTTGATCTCGAGATGATAAAAACAAATTTAATTACATAAAACAATATCGAAAACTCTCATGATATATATTATACTTCATATAGCAATTGTACGAGGGTAGAAAATGAGTTGTATTCATTTATGAAATATATGAGTGAAAAATTAAAGATAAGAAAACCCAAAAAACAAAAAGTTTGGATAATTTTATTTTATCCACCATAAGATCACATAAATTGTTTCATGATGTCACACGTAATATATTTTGTGAAATTAATTAAAATAAAAATCATATTTTATCTCAAAACAAACTTCACACTTTTATTTATTAATAAATTCATTGAAAATGAAATTACAACATCAATCAATACTCTAATTTCAAAACACAATTTTAATTTCAATATGATTATTCTTACCTAACACATGACAAGCTTTAAAATTTATTTTTCCTATTTCTTGAAATAGCTACATTAATCTAAATTCTTTTTTTTTTATCTCAGATGAAGGGATCGTAAAATAAAATACTTTTGATCTCAGATGAAGGGATTAATAATAGTAAAATAAAATAATGGTAGTTTCAATAAGTATATGATCAGTACTTTTCTTAAAAAAAAAAGAATTTTTAATTTTTATTTATTTAATAAAATATGTTTGACAGCAGGAGTGTAATTAGAAGTTTGGTAACTTATATGGGTGGCACACTATAATTTGATGAGAATAATGTATGTATGTAGTGATACTTGAGTGGCAAACATGCTATACCATGATCATTGGGTGTAGAAGTAACAATGTGGTTAATCTATTCTATATTCTTTAATGGTAAAATTTTAATTTATATGATATTTCAAAGACCAATTAAATAAAATAAAAAATACATCAATTAAAGAGAGAGAGAGGAGATAGCCTACAAAAATTGACTTAAATTGCAGGCATGCGAGGTTGAGTGGATTTCTGCAACCCAACTGTCTCCGTATTTGTTCCTCCAACTTAAAACTCTTCTCTTCAATGTGGATTGTACATTTTCCACTTCTAAATTCTTTATCATTATTACTATTTATTTTTACCTCTTAATTACTTAGTTATTCTTATTTACTTTTCCTCTTTTTTTTATCCCATATATCCACACAATTTCTAATACTAGTTTGCGTTCCTAGTTGAGAAACTGCTTTAGTTAATATATTTAAATTATTATTTTTTATTAAAAATATCTTTACTTTTTACCTATTTGTTTTACTAATTATTTATAAAATAATTCAATTAAACAATTATGATCACTTTTAATCAATCAAATAAATATTTTTTTACGGGTACTTGCAAATATACTACTTTTACTATCTACTTCAATTTTTACGGATATGTTGTTCACTATAGCCTTTTTTTTAAAGTAATGCTGATTAAAAAAAATTGAATATTTCCAGCCAAATTTGAACTACATTGATTATTCAACATTTTTATAATATATTTTTTTTAGAAGTCTTCAGGTAAAATTTTGGTGGAAAATGACCAAATTTAATAAAATATATAGATAATTGACTAAATTTAGTTATGATGAGATATTCCAAAAAAAAATTATATCATGTGGCAATTGATTTTCTTGTGACTTTCTTTTTCTTTTTAAAACCAAAGTAATAATATATAGATAAATAAAAGTAAATGCCCGTATGTTACAACTTTCTCCTAATTGACTTAGTTTTATTCTTTATTAAAAAAAATTCAGATTATATATTAGATTATAAATAAATGTAGAACTCTATTAAGAATAAATAAATACTTAAATTAATAAATAGATTCTATTAAAAATAAATTAATTATACTTACTTTATAATGAAAGTATAAAATGACAAAATAAATATAGTTGGCAGAGATTTTTTTATTTTTTCTTTTAATTTTTCTTTTGGATGATAATATGCACTGAAAAAACATTTACAAAAGGAATTACTAGCTAGCTATGGATTAGCAAGATAATTATATATCAACGAAATTGAATTTTCGTTATTAAAAATTTAACAATAATTACTTTATCAACAAATTTCGTTGTTAATCTATTAATGGTAAATCAATATAATAATGAAATTAAAATTTTTATGAACAAATATTCTGTTAATACAATACAGTTTTTTAGTGTACGCTTGTGTGGTAAGAACATTCCCATATTATTTTCACATGGAGAGAAATTAAGGTAGAAATTAAATGGACGGATAATTTTCGCGTCATTCTAACCAAAAGGTTAAAATAGTAATCTAGCATCCGGTGTAATATTTTCATACATTCAAATACACATAATATTTAAAATAAATAAAAAAATAGAAAATGTCATATTCATATTTCCTAGCAACTATGTATATACAGACACCCTACAAATTAGATCATCTTGTCACGCATCCTTGGCTAATTGAAAGAAAATAAACAAATTTGCATAATTTGTGTCACTTTCATTAAAAACTTTTAATATCTACCCTGCATTAACTTTATTTCACAAGTTGCTAATTAAATGCTTATGGTGTCACCTTGTCGATACATTAAGGTGCTATATAGGTATAGATAACAAAGAATATATATTGTATAACCGTGTGTGTTTAATGAGAATATATGCTCTCAAAAATTAAATTAATAAATAACTGAATTTAAGTCTCACTTATAGAATGTTTCAAAAAGATTGAGATATTTCTTTCCCTCTTTAGAGACCATTATTATCTTTAAATAAAAAAGCAACAAAATTTATTATAAATTACCATATGACAATATTTTTTTAAAAAAAAAAGAAAAACTATTTACACCTTAAATCCAAGCCTTAATGAATGAAATTACAATGGAGTAATTATTTTTTTACCAACACTTCTTGTCTTGTCGTCGTATTAATTGCTTTAAATTAAGAAAGTTTTCTTATCAGAGTCTTGATATGTCATAAGAGGAGATTTTAAAAACTATTTGGCAAGTAGATGGGTTCTTTGAATAGATTGGGAAAGGTTGTTGGTTACGGTGAAAATATTCTATTTTGGAAGAATGTATGGGTAGGAGGTCTTAGGGTTGAGTGACAAATTGATGAGACTTTATAATTTAAGTCTCGAGAAGAATGATGTTGTGGCGAGCTTTAAGAAATGAATGGATAATGGATGAAATTAGGAGCGGAGATGGAGAAAAGATGTCAAAGAGAGAACTTATCATGCTTGATGATTTGACTAATATACTTTGAATGCAGTTTATGAATGGATTTTAAAAAATAAGATTGGTGCTTCAATGGTGGAGAAAAAAAATTTAAACTAATACAAAACTCTTATTTCCCAATTAAAGTTAAGGTGTGTTCAACACAAAGCATTGCCTCTCAATGCGAGTATTTCATGTTTTCTAGGATTAGAACCAGAAATGATACACTATATTTGTTTCAAATGATTGTTTGCTCAATGTATATTTTCAAGTGGTTGGGGAATGTCAACTTATTTTTTCCTGAAGAGAAGAAAGGAAAAATGCTATCAAAGCTTTAACGTGATTCAATATTGAATACTCTTTTGTTATGTGTATATATGGGATAATTTTTAGGTGTGTTTTATTTTATTTTATTTTATATTTTAATTTTAAGCTCCTTTTAAAATTTTCATTGTTTTCTATTAACATACTATAAAATTTAAGTTATTAAAAAAAGTTTAAAAATAAATTAAAAAGTAATTTTTATTAATATAATTCGTGCAAATAGTAAATGTAAAGTCTTGAAATTAATTTAAATTTTTATGAAAAAAAGAAAATTACACCTGAATTAATTAAAAATTAAATTAATTTTTTACCATTTACAAATTATGAAGGGAAAATTTTAGGTGAGGTCATTTTATGCTTTTGTAATTATTAATATTTTTTATTAAAAATATTATCACTTTTCTTTTAAATATTATCCCTTTTTATTTATATTATAAATATAAAATAGTTTATTATATCATTAAAAATTTTAATAAATAATTATCAAATTCCATTAAAAATATAATGATCGCCTTTTATCATCTCACAAATAATTTAGACGGTGTCATACAAATTTTGTTAATTATAAAACGAACAATTAAATTATATTTTTACAGTATTTACTAATCAAATAAAACTCAAACTAACAGATCCTTAATGTCAGGTAAATTAGTATTCCCTATTATTTTTTTATTTTGGGTGTTTGCCCCAAGGGTCTCATTTCCTTTTTTATCCACATATACCTACTGATACAATTAAAAAATGGGACTCACATATCCACTAATACAATTACCCACTATAAATTAAATATTAATATTTTTTTAATCAATATGCAAAAAAACAAATGATACTCTTAAATTAAATAATAATATTTTTTAATCCATGCAAAAAGTAATGATAAAAGCAACACCCTCTTGTCGGCATATGTTCAGATAGTCATAGAAGTCAGTGGTGAGTGTGATTCATTAGGCTGAGTAGATAATTCACTTCATTTTATTTTGTTTTTACATTCCACGTGGCCATAATTTATTATTCTACAATTAATATTAACTTCTAGAATTTAATATGGTAAATTACCAAACCCTCGAAGTTTGTCCAAACTATCAAATAAATCCCGTAATTTGAAAAATTATCAATTATCTCCTTTAATTTGTTTTTATTTGAAGATTAATAAAAATACACTATTTCTTAAAATAAAGAATGATGGAAATGACATCAATACTCATATATTTAACATTGTATTTTTAAATTTCACTATTTAAAAAAAAATCAAGGAGGTAATTGGTAAAATTTTAAAACACGGGGTTTATTTAGTAATTTGGACAAACCTCAAGGGAGATTTTGGTAATTTACCCAATTTAATAAAATGTCAACAATTTAACAATTATCACATGGGACGGAACAATAAGAACAGACTCTCAAGGGTCAATTTTATGAATTAAAAAATATTTACATTTGAATCATATAAGTTTTGATTTATATTTACTCCAAATTTAACTGTGAATAATAGAGATTGTTTGATAGGTTGTATGAGAAATGAGATAATAAAAATTTGTGATGTTTGGTAGGATATTAAAGTATTAGTATAAATTAGAAAATTACGTTTATAACCTTTAATTAACAAATATAATAATATCTAAATGATGAAATCACAAATCTGGATGAAATCACAATCACCCCAATAAAACATAACAGAAATAGTGGGAGGAGAAATAAGAAAAGTCTCTATTTTCCCTAATTTTCAATTTCACTGAATTGCGTGGTGATAATCATACAAAGGAGTGAGTATATGGAGACAACATTCCCGGCGACGTCCTTGCACCAATGCCATCTCCAATTAATCAGCAATCTTGAATTTGGGGAACTGAAATTTAGTATGAGTACTTTTGTAATTCCATCTGTTATCTTAATTGACTGTGTAACTCGTCCGAATTGCTTATGTAGGGTGGAACAGTATTTAACAACGGGTTTCAGATTTTATACCGGACTACCCAATACAAATATGCGTGCTATCAAACAACAGAAATGGCCTAACTAAATATGGTAATACCCCTTATTAAGTGATACTAACTAAGCGATAGAGTAGTTAATTGGTGCATGGATATAATAGGAAATTCCACACCTAATCCGAAAGAGTGGTGAAGGAGTACCCTTCGACCTGACAATGACATGGTGGATGGATAAATTGTGATTAATCAATTAATAAACATAAATTATAACGCTCTCATTGCACACAAGGAACCCTTTTTAAAAGGTTGTTTGAATATTCGACAAATATATGACAACTTTAGAAGAAGTTTTTAGATAAATGTATTTTCAAATTCTCCACCCAATTTCTTCAATAACCAAATTTCATGGTTTCATACTCTCACTGATTTCACAATTCTTAATGAATTTTACATTCCAATTTTAAAAATCTCGTAATATGGTAAGACCATAAAATCTAAGGATAATTTATAAAGAAACCACTTTAGTTTCTTATATCCAATTTCTTTTCACGTGGATGTAAATCATTATCCCTGTTGGGCAATTTAAAAAATGCAACTGCCTAAGATCGAGTTTTCTACTCATTCACAGTTCATAAGGTGTTTTGAAAACTGCTTTACTAGAAACTTGATCGTGGCAGTTTTAAGTGCATATATGCACAAAATATAGGTATATATTAATTATTCAATTTGCTTTTAACCATATTCAATAAAGTACGATTATATCATTCTGCAACATCAATTTATTGTGGTGTACGTGATATTTTGTATTAAGCATAAATGCACGCTTTTCTTGTAATTTAATAATTGAGCATGATAATTCATCATAATTTTTATAAAATTCATCACTTCTTCCAAATTTTATAATTTTCACTTTTCTATATAATTTTCTCAACTTCATTAATAAATGCTTATCGAGCATTAATAGAATGAGAATTTTCTTGCAAAGATAGATATAATCATAATGTGAAAATTTAAATTTAAAATTAAAATTGATGAAATATCATTATTCCTTTAAGAAAGGTATTATCATAAGACTCACAATTAGCGGTGTAAACTATTATAATAAGTTGTGTAGTTATCGTGACTCTATTATTTGTGTGTTTAGTTTACTTTCCTTTAATTTAATTCACACAAATATTAAGATAAATAAAAGCCTAAATCATGAAAGGTTTTATTCTTAATTTTTTATTTTATTTTTTTGGAATAATTCTTTTAGAGAGTTACCTCAAACATTAATGCAACGTTTGATATCAACTTCATTATTATTTCTTTTAAATGAACATAATGTTTAAATTATTTATTAAACATTTGCATTACGTGAATTTAATTCACATTCCATTTATCTTTCATGGTGCCATGGTTCATTTGGATCAGGTCAAACTTAAAAGGTAGTGAGTTTGTAAACTACACTAATAAGTTTTCAATCACATTCATTATGGAAGGCTTAAGTTTTGCTGCAACATTAGTTTTTATTAATGATAAGTTCATGTATGTCATGAGAACCATTCTCAAACTTTATGGTGGTTAAAATAGCCTTTAGTATCTCATCAAGAGATTTATTAGTAATTTAGGTATGATAGACTTAATTTCTTAGTCACATTTATTCGTATAAACATTAGGCTCAGTCTGTTTGATCTAACCCAAGCATTATAGTCAGATTACTTAACTTTATTGCTAGTACAAGGAAAGGAACAATTTATCTTTAAGTGACAAACAAAATCCAAAACACTTTGGTGAAATTAGATTTATTCGCACTATTTAAATTACTTTAATCTTTTTTGTAATAGAACAGACGCAGCATGCGAGTAGAGACTAATGAATATAGGTACTTTAAGAATAAGAATAATATAATTTATACCATAAATACCTTGAGTAATTTAATATAAATGTATATTGAAGTTCTCCTTTGGGCGATACAACAATATACAATCATGATCATAATGATACTTGCAAATTTAACATAAATTAAAACTATTATGTCATCTTTGGACATACAAAAGAGTTTGACATAATTTATTAATTATCAATTTATTATACTCATGAACTATAAATACTAGCAATCACCTTTGTTTGAATTTAATATACAAAACAGTTTAACATAATTTATTAATTATCAATTTATTACACTCATATTCATGAATTATAAAGACTAGCAATCACCTTTGGGTGAATTTAAAGTCTTATAATTATTAAATCTTTTAACGACCCATATAATAAATTCTCTTTATTCAAGTATCACATAAATATGAAAAATTAAAATTTAATTATACGATTTATCTTTATAATCTTTCAGGTCAGACCGCTCTGGTGATTAACAGATCAATATTATATAAATTTAAATCGTATATAAAATCATTCATTAAAATCTTATCAAATATTATCTTAATGAATTACATTCAATTAGTAAGATGAATATAATCAATCAATAATATAATTATTTCATAAGCTTTCATAAGCACATTATAACATAAAAGTGTAAGTACGCATTTCAATCATGATACAATTTAAATATTTAATAATTGAATAATATGATTAATATCATCAATCTAAACATAAAAATTTCATCATAATTAAACACTAATTATATGTGTAATTTAACATAAATTGACATTATCATAAATTATCATAATTCTTTAAATCAGAAACCTTAACATGATATTAGCATAAAATTATTAAGAAAATAATTCATTAAATTTAATAACATGAGTGATTATAGCAAACATGATGCGTGCGAATGTGAATTGATATCTGATGTGTACATGAGAAATTTGGTGGAGATTAATCAATCAATTCATTTCACACAAATTCATGTACATCATCTTAATTTGAATAAATATGTATTCATGTAACTATAATTAAAATTTATTAAGGAAGGGATACTGTTAATTAATACCAGAATTCTTTAGAATATGTAATCATTATTTTCTAATTAACCCATATGACAGTATTATTATTCAATAAATATGATATAAGTAACGTAATTTTTTTAATGGGATAGTGTTTGATTCCCAAAATAATCATTATGAAACACAAGAATCAAACAAGAATCAAATCAAATTAATTTCATAAACATAATCTTGATTTCCATAAGTATCAATTATATATGGAATTTGGAAATAACAATTCCGTAGGTTAATTAATTTCAAATTAAAATAAATAATAAACATTATTTAGGATTCATAAGTATACGAAAAATTTATACGAAAAATCATGAGATTTAAAATCATGCTCTGATACCACATGTAAGCATAAATTCGTAAACAATTATTTTTTGAATTGACATGAATCTTAAATCTTCATGATTTTTACATCTCGTATAATAATAATTAGAAAACATACCTTGAGACGTCATTAATGTTGGTCCTCCTTTTATCCTCCTTTGATACATTCCTACGAATTACGCCGGAAACTAGTTTTTCTCTCCTCACCCCTTTTCTTTAGGCACAATACGTAAAACTTAATGTGATAGAGAATTCTGTGTCGGAAACTAGTTTATCTCTCCTCACCCATTTTCTTTATGCACAATACGTAAAGCTTAGTGTGATTGAGAATTCTGTGTCTCTTTAATAGATGGAGAGAGGACCAGGATAATAAATCTTTATCAAATCACATTCTATCAATGTGATTGTTATCCATAAATATATGACCTTATTTATCTCAAAAATATTATTTATTTAAACCATATCTTTATTTAAGATATTTGATCATAATACATATCTTATATATATTTAATTATTAATGGCACTAGGTAATAATAATCTTACATCATACTGCTATTGAAATTTATTATTTTGAGAAGTTGCTCGTACACTATTGATAGTAAAATTCGATCATTGGTCATTAATAGAAATTGTAATCTCTATAAGCAGAGTACTTGATTAGAGTTTAAATAGCATGGACGTGGATAGAATCGATTCAGATTAATTTCTCATTTAATTATGATTAAAAAATAAACACCATGAATCATAAAAATAAAATTATAATTATATCTTAAAAATTATTTATATGGAATTAAAAGATAATTATCAAACTCTTAAGGTGAAAATGGGGGAATTTTGTTTTTAGTTTTTTTTTTTTTAATTTAATTGAAGGCCTAAAATATAAGTTAACTATTAATTTGGATTTGAAAAATTTTCAATTAATCAGGATCTATAATATATAACTATCAATTTAGGACGTAAAAATTTTACAATCTCTTTTTTAATAATTTATTACTAGCTTAAAATGACATTTGATTTATGTGGTAAAATTTATTTAATAATTATTTAATAATTTAAATTAATTTTATGATTTATATTTTATATTTTTCAAACTCCTAAGAAGTAATTTTTTAGGCCATATACTAATAGTCTACTTATATTTCATGTCATGGATTGAAAATATTCCATAAACTAGGATATGAACCACAATAATAAATTATTGAACCACGAGGATGAATTATAATTATTTTATAATAATTAATACTAAATTTTAGAATTAAAATAGAATTACAAAAGTAAAAGAGTTAGTATCCTATGCAGCGAGTGCACGCGTGTACTCATATATGTATTTTAATTTTTATTCATTAACATATATTTCCTCTGTTTGAATGTTTACATTTGCTTTTTGCAAGTAAATTAAGAAATGTAAAGTTAGTAGTTGTATTTAGTACTGTCAAAATGGGTTGAGCCCACTGGGCTAACCCGCCCCAACCCACCAATTACCTAACATAAAATTAACCCGCCCCATAAAAGCCCGCCTCACTCAAACCTAGGGGTGATCAAAAATTTTTGAAAACCACCTAAACCGACCGCATTGCACCGAACCGCACCGAGAAGAATATTTTTTATATACAAACTACAGTTAATTATTTTTCATAAACCGCACCGTATAGGCAATGCAATTTTATTTTTCTAATAAAACCGCACTGCACCGACCGCCATTATAAAATATTTATTTAATATTAATATTTTTATAAAATATATATAATATTATTTCAAAAGTTAATTATTAATACTTAAATTAACAAAATTACTCAAAGCCTAGCTACAAAACATTATAGGTTATACTTACAGCACTAATCAGCTTTATATGAAATCTTTCTTGTATGTTAATTTAAGTTTTCTTAACTAATTAAATTATATCATAAAGACTTAGTATTTGAATTAAATTATGAGTATTTTGCTACTTGAACAAGTAATGTTAATGTTTTCAAATATTACTCTTTAACTTTTGAGGTTATTAAAGATTTTAATAACCGAATGTTGTAGTTTATATATAGATGTTGGATAATTTTTTATTGAAACCGCAAAATCGCTAAAACCGACCATAAAATCGCTAAAACCGCAAGATAATTTTTAATAGAGAAACCCAAGTTTAAAATTATATAATTAACCGCACCGCACCTAGCAAGGTAATTTAAATTTAATGGAAAAATCGTCAAGCTGCATCATGATCACCCCTACTCAAACTTACTAAAGTATGGGCTAACCCGCTCCGTCCCACCAATCCAACATCAAACCACTTTTATAAATTAAAATTTTAAAAAGTGTCATACAACCTACCCATCCCACCCAACCTACCCTTCTCACACACCCCAATCTACCCTACCTCCACCATCAGACGACGATGGCGACTATTCCGACGATGGCAATGGCAGCTTCGGCTTTTTCGGTGATGGCTCCGGCATTTCCGGCGACTTTTCCAGCGGTGGTTCCGACTGCTCCAGCAACTTTTTTGGCGGCGGTTCTGGAAGCTCCAGTGACTTTTCCGGCATCTCCGACGAAAGTTCCGGCGATAACTGCTCCGGCAACGTCTCCGACGGATAATATGTTGGAGTTCGATCTGGCCCGATATTGCCTCAACGATGAAAAAAAGCCCGCGGCCCGCCCCACTAGTAGCCTGCCCCGCAAGTGAACCGCCCCACTTGAACTCATCACTAAACCGTCCCACCAACCCATTTTGACAGCTCTAGTTGTATTAGTGCTATGTGTGGATACCACGAAAATATATTAATTATTTTGTGTAGTCTTATCTATCAAAAAGGAAAATGTAAAGATTGAAATGAGACAGCCAAATGAGAAATATATAAGGATTAAATCGAAAAATCATTTTCATTACTCTTTATTAAATAGTTTTTTTAAGTAAATATATTACTTATAATTTTACATTTTTATAATTAGGAGTATATTTTTTTATTAGAGATGTTATTATTAATCTTTTAAAATATCATCAATTTTTATTTAGAGTTGTTCCCAGGTGCACAAAGTGTGTAAGGGTACACCATTTTGTTCTAAAGGGTATACATTTTAATTAATAAGGGTAAAACATTTTATTTTAAAGGATATGGGTAAAATATTTTATTTTAAAGGATATACACTTTTCATTAATACTTTTTTATTTTTTTCAGAAAATAAAGGGTACACATCTTTGTACTAAAGGATATACAATTTAATACTATAGGGTATGGGCACACGGTGTGCCCCCGAAGACACAGAAGTTTTAGCCTTTTATATATATTAATAAATTATTCATGAAACAATTCACAGCATCTTATCACTTTTCATCATGACAAATTTTTCAGTGCACCCACTTTGTTAGTTTTTGTAATGAAAAACTAAATGTGAAAAAGTTATACTATTATTAATAAACACATTTATATCATGAATAAAAATTAAAACATATATGGGTCATTGTTAGCAAATTTTCTAGTAGTATTAGTTCTTGTAATGAAAAATTGAATGTGATAAAATTATACAATTATTAAAAAAAACACATGAGTATACATTAATGAATAAAAATTAATGAGTGTGTATTAATGAATAAAAATTAATACACATATGTATAGATATCAACTCTTTCATTAAGTAGATATCATTTTTCACTATAAAGATTATCGCTTCTTATTATCTCATTAAAATCATTCTGTTATTCCATGAGACAATCTTATATAAATCTTTATCATTATTTTTTATTTATATCAGAAATTGTTCATGAAACAATTCCATTATTAATTTTTATCATTCAAGTAATATTTTTATTAAAATATTCTTTGTCACTTCTTCTTCGATTTGTGAAATTCATTTTGTAAGAGGATTACAAGTGACTTTTTTATCCTTTATATATTTGTTTTCTTTTTAAAATTCTGATTTTTCTTTATGGAAACTATATACTTTTCGTATAAATGTGAGATCAACTTAAATAAAATGAAATTCTTAATTAAAATATCATTTATATGCACATATACTCAATTATTTGGAGATTTGTAATATCAATTGAAAGAACTTAGAAAAGAAAATTATTATGTGATAGAACTGTAGGAAATCTGTACCTGAATTAACTCTCGATTTCTTTCTAAATTAGATTCTTGTCGGGTGTCCACATCTCAATATATGAATTACTCAAATAAATAACAAATACGGAATAGATAATAAATAAATAAATTACAACTTTTATAAAAGTTTGAGCCAATAAACAAGTGTGATCACTTTGGATATGGCATAGCTCTATACACGCCAAACATTCAAACAATAAAATAAAATAAAAAAAAGTAATAACTTATTCAATTAAACAATATCCTTAAGATGAAAAATAGGTCTTAAGATTAAGATTTTTAGTTAGGTTGTTAAACAGGTTAGTCTTTAACTAAATAGAAACTCTAATATGTCTCGGGCTAATAGAGTCTGTTTAATACAAACTATTAAAAAATAAATCTAATCTTAACAGACTTCGAGTTAAATGAGTTGACCTAAGGGCTGCACAAAAAATTTAAATTTATTATAAATAATTAATAAATTCAAAATTAATTTATACTCTCTCCATTCCATACTTATCTACACCGATATTGTAAATACGGAATTTAAAAAAAGTTGTTTTTTGACCAACTTTATTCACTTTTTTGGGGGTATTGTAGTATTTTTAGGTAATAAATAAATTATAAAGTATGTTATGTGTGTAAGGTGAGAGTAGAATTTTGAAATTAGGATAACTTTTGAGGTTGTTGATTAATGTGAAGTTTCTTTTTTTGGATGGTGAAGATAAGTGTAGGACGGACGAAAACGGAAAGTGCGAAGATAAGTGTGGGACGGAGGGAGTACATTATTTAGAACTTGAGAGAATTAAAATTAATAAATGTAAAATATTATTAAAATGTATCCGTCCAGTTGAGAGATGGTGTTTTGCTTTTTACATGTGGATTAATGAGTATTATTATTTAGACAAACACTTAGGTAAATCAGGTTTACAGTGTAAACCATGTGGTCCCCCTTCCAATCCTATTATACGTTATGTATTGAAAGGATGTTTAAATTAAGAAGGATCACAGGGTTTACAAGGGGACCACAGAGTTTATGGTGTAAAATCGGTTTACATGAGACTAACTCTATAATTTAATGTGTAGTTAGTAGTTTTATTAGTGGAAGTATGTATTTCATATTTTAATTGTATTAGTGAGTATGTGTAGGGGTGAGCAGTCATACCGAAATTTTTTTGTCATACCAAATACCGTACCAAAATTTTCGGTATATAAAAAATCATATCGTTATCTTACCTAAACTTTCGGTATACCATAGTTTGGGATACCGATATTTCGATATAGGAAAATAGTATACATTCTGCTTATCAATATTTCGGTATGTCGTATCATACCTAAAATATCGGTATATACCGGCCTATTAGATAGTTTGTTATGTCGTTGTGCACCTAAAATTCAATAAATCTAAATAAAAATTGTACTAGAAAGATGAAAGATATCTATAAAATAAATTTTAATAGATAATAAATTCATAATAAAAAAAATATATGACAATTCACAAACGACCAAATTAAATAAGAGTGAGCCTCATGTAAACCGGGTTTACATGTAAACCATATTTTTTAAAATTACTCTTTAATATATAAAAAATTACTCTTTGAAAAGTAATAATTTTTATACAGAAAAGTAATAATTCATGTCTCTAAAGAATAATTTTTCATGTACTAAAAAGTACTCCCTCCGTCTCATTTCAGATGACACACTTTCCATTTTGGGTTGTCCCACAAAAGTTTGCATATTTCCATAAAAAGCAAAAAGTAAAAAAAACCACCCTTCCTCGTACACTTTATTTACAAAAAAAAAACATCTCTACCTAACATACTTTACAATTTATTTATTACAAAAATATATTATTATACTCCTAAAAGTTATCACTTCCTTAATCTCCGTGCCGGGATTGGGGTGTAATCTTTTGTGGGATGGAGGGAGTAATCAATAAATCATAATTTACAAGAATTTGAAGAGTAACGTTTTAATTTAGAAGATTAACAATTTATGTACTAAAGAGTAATTTTTTTATGTATTAAATAGTAATAAGATTTATATAATTAATGTATGTAAATCCGGTTTACACAAGTGTTTGTCATTAAATAAATAATAAACAAAGATCTACACAAGAACCATATGAAACTTATAATAAAATCAACACTTTTAAATTTTCATATAATATAGAACTACATTATTAAAAAAGAAGTACAAGATATCATGAAAGTCAATCAACTTTATCACCCATTTATAATTATGAAATTTATATTAGGATTTTAGATTTAATCTTTTAATTAAATAGTGTGTATATATAATTTAATTAAAATTATAATATATAAATAATAATTATAATTGCATATATCATGTAGTATGGTATACCGTATCATATTACCAAAAAATTAAATATTTTACGGTATTTCGGTATATATCAAAATACCACAGTATTAATAATTTATATACATTTATCGTACCAAAATTTTCAATATGGTATCATATCTTATCAAAAATTTTGGCATACCTAAAATTTAGGTAAAATCGATATTTTTCGATGTGGTAAGGACGGTATACCAAAATTTCGGTATTTTTTCCCAGCCCTAAGTATGTGCGGGTCTAATGTGTGTAAAGAAAGAAAAGGGACACTTGGGGCGAATGCCCAAAAGGAAAAAAAATAAACTCTTTCAAGTGGACGGAGGAAGTATAATTTAATAGAATTTGTGATAATTAAATTAATTCTAATAATATTATTTTATTTAATAGAATTTTGATTTTTTTACCCCTCTTTAATTATATAATTAATACATAGTCGCATATATAATCGTATTCAGTGGTGGCACATATATTAGTAAATAAAACATGTGTATGGTCGAATGTAGGGTTACAGGAGTAATTGCAGAAGAGATCGGGGACTAAGATAAATTATGAACAAAATTTTAAAAAAATAACATTTTTTTAAAAAATTATAGTGGGTGACATTTTTTCAAAACGAATCATTAAAAGTGACATTTTTATTGATATACCCTTAAGAAGTAGTTGCACCTTTCGTGTGATAAATGAAAATTAATATCATTAAATTTTAAAATAAAGCTATATCTTTAAAAAAAATAATGTGAGTCGATCTCGCGAAAACTTATTACAATTACACTTGAAACACGTCCACATGTATGTCCGTTTCCACCCACAGAATTTCGCAAATAAAATTGATTGGTCGGAGATGGAAAATGCCCTTTGATGTTGGCAAAACTAGCTTATTGAAAGTAAGCTATTAATTAGAGTTTAAATGATGAATCAAATCTCGATCAACTTTTTTTTTTCTTTTTCATTTTTCAATTTGATAATAATTAGTATAATTTAATGAATGAAATTTGCGTAAACAGTAACGATTGCTAATTGGTGGAAATCACGATAAAAGACAATAGAAAAGTCCACACGCTGCTAACAAAAATGCAAACATTATGTTCTTTATTACCGTTTTCACAATGTTCAATAGAAAGTGACCCCAATTAATTTGTCATACACATTTTATTTTGAAAATTTCTCTTGTGAGACATTATATATGTGAGACGTGTTAAAATATGTCTATTATAGAGATAAAGTATGATTAATAGTTGTTAAAGTATGTTTTTTAAAATATGATAAATGATTAATTATAATATGATTTTAAGGTGTTATAATATGATTCATTATTAATATAGTTTAACTATAAATAAACATACTTTACCTATATAATAAACATACTTTAGTAATGGGTCAACTCACCTCACAACCGTCTTACAAAAAACCCGTCTCACAAGAGAGTTTCTTTTTTATTTTATTTACAAAACTTCACCTTCCGAATTTTTTAATTTTTTTTGAAATAGGAATTACAATTTATTGATTCGAATTGAATGATATGATGACTCATAAGATAAAACATCCACTTTTGAATAATACATGAATACAAGTTCTACGTAATAATTCCCATGAAACCGTCTCAATGATTTATTGCCTAATAATATATATATATATATATATATATAATTGACAAATAATTGTCTAAAATAACTTTTTGCAAAAACATATGTGGCAACATTAGGTGCATTCTTCAAAAAAAATTATATGTGTCGCTTTTTGATTGGTTAGTCTTTATTTAATTCTTTCTATTTATTTATTTTTTAATTTAATGATTAATATTTATCAACGTTTAATTACATTTAATTATGGCAAATTTCTAAGTGTGAAGCATTAATAATTAAATTTATTAATTTCTTTATTCTACATTATAAAATAGATATTAAATTAAATAATTTAAAGCATATTCTAATAGATAAATGGATTATTAGTTTTATTAAATTCGAAATAAAAGAAAATAATCTATATTTTATCAAAATAAAGTATGTAAATTACTCTCTCCATCCCGGAGAAGTTGATATATTTTTTTTTGGGCACGGAGATTAATGAGTATAATAATTAAATGTAAAGTGAAGTGAGAGAAATAATATTTAATGTGTAGTGAGTAGTTATATTAGAGGTGATATGTGGGGTCCACGAGAATAAATTAATTGTTTTTGTGTGGGTCAATGTATTAAAACGGAAATGTGTCAACTTTAGTTGGATAAACCAAAAAGGAAAGTGTGTCAACTTCTATGGGATGGAGGGAGTAATATTTAATTGATTTATACATTATTTAAAGTCAAAATAAAATTTGAAAAAATATTAGGTAAAACAATTAAATTAAGTATATAATATATTTCATAATAAATTAAGAAATAATGTAATAATATTAATTACTCTTAAAAAAATATATTCCATAATATTAATTTTAATTTTGTATAATTCATTTAATATAATATGAATAATGTACGGGCGTAAATAATCAAAATATATAATTTAATATAATTTTATTAAATAACATACTCCCTCCATCCACTTCTAAGATATCTATTTCACTATTTCTGGCGTCCGCTTCAAGTGTATCAATTTTCTCTATTTAGTAAAAAAAGTACACAATATGACTCATCACTTCCCTCTAATACAACAATCCAGTTTATCTATAATAATAATACTCTTTAATTCATGTGTAAAAAGTAAATAAATACCTTAGAATTGTCCACGTGCAAAAAACAAATGGAAACTTTAGAATCGGATTGAGGGAGTATTATTTTAAAAAAAATATTATATAACGTGTAACACGCGGGTTATATACTATATATATATATATATATACTATCTAATTTCTTCTATTAATTAAAATACTCCATCTATATATATAGAGAGGGAGTATTTTAATTAATAGAAGAAATTAGATAGTGTGTTGATATGGCCTCTCATTTATAAAGATTGATGGAGCTGCAAATTGAATATACTACATTAATCAACCCATTGGAGAGTTAATACTGTCAAAAAGAAAGAGGAAAAAAACGAGAGAGAGAAAAACCAATCAAAATATATGTATATTTTAATTAGATTTGTGTTATATATAATTAGAATAAATAAAACGGAAAATCCAATCAAAATATATGTATATATAGAGAACGTTCATCAATATAATTGCAACAAAATTAATTATCTTTATCATATAATTATATAAATTTGTATACCTAAAGTGAGCTAGCTATAATTGATCACAAATCTAATTAAAATAAATAGAAGAATTAAAATTAAGAAATAGCTTGAGGAATGAAACAACATGCACAAAAGAAATCCAATAAGTCGCAACTACCAAATTCAGTAGATCATTTAACATTTTTTTGGATCGTTTTAAAAAGCCAAATTTCAAGGAATTAATTTTTTTTGGAAAAAAAGAAAAGAAAGAAACTAGGAGTAATATATATGTGTTGGGTCACATGGGGGGGGGGGGGGGGGGGGGGTAGAGGTGGAAAAGTGACAAACTTTTTGACCAAAAAAGAAGTTTGTTGGCAGTTTGGTCAAGGGCGGTGGTTATGACTTATTCCCATCTTTGTTGCTATTTTGCTATTTGGATTGGAATGGATTAGATGGGACTCTACTCTTTTAAATCTTAGCCGACACTATTATATACTTCTTCCGTTACATTTTAATACATTGATTTTTTTTTTTTTTTTTTTGCGTGGAGTAAAATATATCTTGAAATTTGCTTCTCGAAATATAACCATTCTTGAGTTGAATAATAAAATAAATTAAAATGATATCACCATCTTCAAGTGTAATTCGAATGAAATATTTGAAAAAAAATATTTACATCAATCATGACTATATGACTATAACAATTAGAAAAGAAAAAATGGGGTCTGTCGCCAATCTTTGTAAATGATGAATTACTTCAAAATGTCAGATATATGATTATTAATAATGTCGCATCACAAACATTTGTTTTTTTTAGAAAAATAAAAAAGATTATATATTGATTAAGTCCTAATCAAGTTTTACTTAATAAAATTCATAAGATTCGATGTCCCACCTAACTATTTCTAACAATCTCAACGGCTAACGGTGCCCTCTGGTAGTTAATACCGTTAAAAAGAAAGAGGAAAAAAAAGAGAGAAAGAAAGTCAAACATAGGATGTGTCCACATTCAACTTCCTAATATATATATATATATATATATATATATATATATATATATATATTTGTTATTTTTTATTTTGCTAAATAAAAAAATTGCTTTTTAAATAAATGAAGCAATAATTATACTCCCTCACCCTCTTAAAAGATTGCACTCCTTATCGGTACGAATATTAAGAAAAGCAAAAATTTTTAAGGGCATTATAATATTTTTTAAATAAATATGATAAACTATGTTAGATATGTCATGTAGTGATAGTTTTTTTAAATAAAGTGTATAAAAAAATGATGATTATATTTGATAGAGTGATTTGATTAAATATTAAACAATTCTCCTCTCTATCAGTTTAAGCTTATAATTGAGATGATCATTTAATATGGTATCAAGCTCATGGTTAATAAAAGTCTAAGATTCGAATATCACCATCACCCATTTGTTGGGTTGAATTTCCAAATATGTGAAGAGCCCAATAGCCAACAAGGTTAGTAAAGCCCAAGTAGGCCCGATACTTGGTGTTATCTTGTTCCGTAAGTCATTGAGGGAAGAGAGAAGAAAAAAAGGGCAAAAACAGAATTCACGTTTTTGAAAGAGAATCCAGCGCAGTGATATTGCAGAGGCAATAACCGGAGTTTCAACCGTCAGATCGAACTGAATTTTGGTCAGCACGTTCGGAACTAGTGGAAGTACATTCTGAACGGTGGAGATCGTGTTTGGTGCTTTTTGTTGACGGGAATAGACCGAAAACAGAAGCAGGTTTTTGGGCGATTCAGTTCTGCGCAGTCGAGGGGAAAGAGTCTTTCTCACAAACTAACCGTTGGATCGAGCTGTAATTTGGACAGAACGTTCAGGACTCATAGTGGTTGATTTTGGACTGTGGAGATCGGATTCTTAGTTCTTAAAGTTGTGAACTCTGAACGGCAGTTGGTATAGTTTGGTGAGGTCTTTCTAATCTCGTTGTTTGTTATCAAGTATTGACCGTCTTGATACGTTTGTGATAGAGTGTCTGTGGTGGCAAATTGTAACTCTTGGATTTTTGTCTCATAGTGAAGTTTTTAGTGGGCTTTGGTCCCGTGATTTTTTACCTTCTCACATTGAGGAAGTTTTGTTTCCTGCTAGATTCACACAAGAAAGGGATAATTGATCATTCCGCTGCGTAGACGAATAGTTTATTATTTGATTATTCATGTATTTATCTCAACACCATTTATAAGAAAATTTCATATGCAACGCTTGAGGCAAAAGTTAACCCCCTTGAATGTGAGGGCCTTTTAGTTGGGGTGATCATTTAACAATTTCAACTTTTTCATTTAACAATTTCAACTTTTGCCTTTTTTAAGTGATACAAACTTTGTGGGACGCCCCACGATGGAATGTGTTTTTAGATTGAATAAATGGAGATACATAAGGGTGGTTATGGTGATTGGAGATGTGAAATGGTTGTTTTGGTGATTTGGAGCTGAACTGTTTCAGAGTAATGGTAAGGGAGATACAATTGTATATGATGGATGACAAATTGGGTTTTCATCCATCAAATTGAGTTTGCACTAAGGATAATATAGCTTGTTCCTTTATGATTATTGATTGAAAAATTAGGTAATTATTGCTTGAAATTCTAACGCTGAAACTATTCCAAGAGTTAGTAGTAAACTCTAAACGTACGTAAAGAATAATAAGTTTTTCATGAGATTATTTCACCTTTTCTTGGTTAGATATTACCCCCTCCATCACAAGTTAAATGTTATACTTTTAACATTAAACTTTTATATATATATATATATATATATATATATATATATATATATATATATATATATATATATATATATATATATATATATATATATATATATATATATATATCACATCACATCAAACTTCACCACAAAAAAGTACATTTTAAATACAAATTTATCACGCTTATCTACTTTATAATTTATTTATTACCTAAAAATACTATATTACCCTCCAAATTTAATAAAGTTGATAAAAAAATAACTTTTCAAAACTCTGTGTCAACAATATCTGTGTAGATTAAGTTGGGACGAAAGGAGGATGTTTTTACTTTAAATTGACATACAAATTGGTAATGAAACAGTTCAATTGGAATGGATATCATGCATTTTTCATCAATCAGATCCTACTTTAATTTTTTTTAAAAAATTATCACTTTTCATTCATCTAATAAAATCAATTTCATAAGCGACCTCAAACAAGCTTTTTTCATGAATAAAATAAAACATAAATCACAAAGTACGCATAAGTTTCGGGCATCAAATATCCTATTTGATGTAGAAGTTATATCTCATATGAAACATGCATACGCAAGAGAAAATCTGAATCTTTCTTTTAAGATTATTGCATATAGCATTGTGTAAATCCTATGTATTATGCATCCAGCTATTTGGATCAATGATGTGTTGGAAATTATTAATTTCCCTTATAATCTAATTATGGGCAATATATTATTATGCAATTATATTAGCTATTCAATTATATTATGGATTTAATTAAGTGATCCAATTAAGGTTAAAGGTCCATGGGCTATAATAATAAATGATATGGGCTTATTGAGTAGATATCCAATACTACATGATTAGGTGATTATGGGTGGTCTAGTCAAGTAGTATATAAAGGTTACCCGGTTATGGTCCCCAATATACTAAGCCGCACATCGTCTTCCCTTCTCCCCATCGGGAGGGATTACTACGGTCCCCATAAGGAATAAGGAGGCTTAGTTGAGGAAGGTCATATAACCACTGATCCTGAGTTCGTGTTCCGCCTAGAGACTCAATGGATCAGGTACGCTTCCGCTTTACGGTTTAAATCTCGTTAATCATAATAGGGTTAAAGTTTCATGGATTTATTTCCAACATGATGTATATACCAAAATATAATAAGAGATATAAACCATGATTTTTTTTTCGACACGACCCTTGTATGCAAGTCTTTGTCCAAATTATGGAGTAATTATTTTTAAAAAAAAATCCAAAGGAAGCAGCATGGAGGAGCCTAAATATTCTTCACCTTAATACATGCAGATAATTAGGTAATAAAGTTGTCTGTAGATTGGTCTAAACTGACGGCCAAGCATGCCTATAATTAATTTAAAATATTGACTTAATCCGCAAGTTTCTTTTAAAACAATTTTTAAAATAACATATAAAATATTTAAGAAATTAATATTAAATGGAAGAATATTCATTTTCTTGATGTGATCTCTCTTGATAAATAAGAGGCTGCCGCCTGCGATGGATCATAATAATTAAGAAATAATGTTGTCTATAGATAGATTGGAAGATTTTCTAAGGCTTTATATAAATTCATTAATGGATCATATAATACATATTTAATTTTTTTTATAATACTTCTAATTACATAAATAATTAAAATAATTAAATTCAAAATTATGAGGTGCTTGAAATGAAAATAATAAATTATAAATTAAATGATCACTCCAAAAATATAGGGTTCTAAAACTAGGACCACCACAACCATTAACCCTAAAAAAATAATAAATAAATAAATAAAATCCCATAATTGCATAAAATATTGGCAAAGACTTGTGTGAGACCGTCTCACGTAAGGGTGTACGTGAGACGATCATAAAGTGATAACTTTTATATTGAAAAGTGATAATAAATTAATGAAAAGTGATAATGTTATTTTATTATAGCGAAAGTGATAATTTTTATAGCGAAAGTGATAACAATTTTAAAAAGTGTAAAATGGTCTCACACAATACCTACCCTAAAATATTTGGAAAAAAATTAATACTAGTAATAATTAAGTGACTGGGTTCGGAACAAAGGTAATAAAAAAATAAATACATATATTTAAATCAGATGCACAACCTAAACTATTACTAATTTATTTTACAAAAATTACTTGCATGCCTTATTGGTCATGTAATAATACAAGTCTCCCAAAAGGGACAAAGTTGGCAGAGAAAGTAATTAATTGCAAATATAAAAGCAAGTGAGGGATTGATTAAAGCTAAAATTAACCTATATAAGTCAAAAGTTTATTCATTTTCGAGCAGAAAATTTAACTTTTTCACAAAAGTTTATTCATTTTCGAGCAGAAAATATAACTTTTATCACAAAACTTTTTTTCGTTTGTTTATGTTATTTTGAATGTTGAACTTAAAGAAGTTCTTCTCATCATTGTGGCACTAAAAGTCATGATTATATATTTAATTTTAATAGGATGACTATATTTAATTAATTAATTAATTAATTGACTTAAAAATTATTATACTTGTAATTAAGTATGTCCTCAATATTTTAATTCGCATGGGAAGATTATATTTTTTTGTTGATTTTTTTTAAATTTGAATTAATTGTCCCTTCTTCATGAATTCTTGTTTGGATGGTGCTTTTCAAATTAATATAATTCAATTTGATCATATTGAGTTTTAGGTGTGGCAGATCAACTATTAATATCTTTGATTATACATAAGAGAATTCAAAGATATTTTCAAATTCAGGGATTAATACCAATTTAGTCCCATATCTTTAGTCATGGTCCTTTTTGGTCCCTTATCTTTTGAAATTTCACGATTTAGTCCCGTATCTTGTGGGTATGCTCTGATTTAGTCCCAAATTTTGAGAAATGCTCGCAAATAGTCCCAAATTTTAGAAGCTTCGAAAATTTTTGCTAAGAAGCCACCTCACCTTTTGCTATTTCCAGATTTTTGAAAATAAAATCCTTTTAAGCCTCTATATACTCAATTTTACCCCAAATTTTCATTATTCTTTCCGTTTTCAAAATAGACCTAGTCCATTACGACCATATCAGGCCCAGCATGCTTTCGTACATAATTTAAACAACATTAATCTCGTAATTATCCTTTTTAAAACAGTAACAGTACCTTTTTTTACCGTCGATCCACCGGGTATCCGGAAGTTTTTACAGCTGCTCCTCACAGCCAACCACGCGCCCCACAGTACGATGGTTCAATCTCGTTCCTTCAGTATATCTCAGCACAATCCTGGTTTGTTTCCTATACTGGGTGTACAGGATGCTGCTACTGTTTCTCGCCGAAAAATATGGAGATTAAAGTTGTAGAATGGAAGGCTACATGCGGGTAAAAGCCCAAGATTATTTATTTATTGAATGGAGAATTTATTACATACTCATCCTCACTGAATAAGAGGACATAACTCCTTTAGCTACCTATTGTAGCTGCACTCAGAACACTCATACAGAGAAAAGAAATTACAATGTTTATTTGGTGAGAGAAAACAGAGAAAAATGATCGATGTCTTCTGCTTTCTCAACTCTGCTATTTATAGAGGCTTGCGGATGTGAAATCCGAATTTCAAAGACTCTTTACTTTTGCTGACGTCACATCTTACGTCATTGTAATGACGTCACTGCTTAAGTTTTTCCCATTGGATTCCAACTTTAGCAGCTGGCTGGTCCCCTTTCTCCATTGGATGCCTCCTTGTGGTCCATCCTCCTTGTTGGTCACATGTCCATTGCCCTTTCAGAAAGTCATCTGACTCTTACTTTTTTGAAGAGTCATTTGTCTTCTTTGGTATCTGATGATTCTCCTGGCTCTTGGGTTATTTGAAGAGATTTTACCCTCTTCTTTCCACGTGTCTCTTTTGCTGAGAGTGGTTCATCAGTTCTGATCATCCCTATGCCCAACCTTATTCCCTTTCCAAACTATGGTTCGATTTGGGTGGAACAGCTTGTGCATATTTTGTTTGTCCATTGCCCAAAATGGGCCATGTTACAATATCTCCAGTAGGTTTGTTTGCTCACCGGAATCTTGTTTCTCCAAAGAAGGGCCTGTTTTTCCTGGAAGGCCTTCTCAGCAAATCATGTCTTTTTTTTGTTAAAGTATTCAACATAAAAGACCAATTCAAAGACTTGTGCTCCAATTTGAACGGGAACTTCATCTCCACCATTGCTTGAATGCAGGCGAACAAACCCCTCGCTCTCCGCGTAGAGATCTACTCTTCAGAAAATGTAGAAACCAAGATTGGTTCCTTCCCAGAAAACTCCTTGATCTTATTTGATGCTGAGACGTCAAGTCTTCTTAGCTTGATGAAATGGAAGGCCTCGTGGTTGCCTTTCCCAACTGGTTTTGGAGCTACACTAGTGAAGTAAAGCTCCAACACATCGCCTCTGGATAGAGTTGCGTTGTTTTCCCACGCCTTAAAAACTGTTTTCCCCAGCCACTCTAGCAGTTTTGAAAGCTCTGTGAAGCCTGGTACAACAGTATATATTGAAGCTAGCACTCCAAAATCTTACCATTGTTTCACATCATTTGGATTTGAGTCTTCTCGCAGTGGCTCTCTTATGGACTCGAAGAGACTCGCATTGTTACAAATACAAACTCGTATGCGATTAGACAATTTGGTCCAATCACTTTCTTATAATTTTTCAGCACGCGTTGCATTGAGTGCTAGATTCTCGAATTTCTTTTGGAGCAACTCCAGGTTGTCCATCAGGTGCCTTGAAACAGTCAGGATGGAGTCTATTTCAGCTCCCTCCATCTCTCGTCAGGAAATCTGCCAAAACATTATCAACAGATTTAATAATGACAATATTAAAATCATAATATTGGCATTCTGCTTGCCGTCTAGCCTTTTCTGGTTTAGATTCAATTTTATTTTTTAAAAAGGCTTTGACGCTTGTGTTATCAATTTTAAGGATAAATTTCTTCATAAAAAGAAATAGCGGCCATTTTTTGAACGTCTTCCGAACCGCAAAGAACTCATTTTCATTGATGTCCACCTCTTTGCTTCATTCTCTGCAAAGAGTCCGCTATAGTATCTGCATATCACTTCTCCTTCAGGTATGGACATAGTTAGAACCGCTGCCCACCAATGGTCACTGGCATCAGTGTAGAGTACCAGTTTATCCTCGTCATTCGGTATAGCTAACTTGGGGAGCTTCTTGCAAACCTCCTTTAGTTGTTTAACCATTGCTCGGTGTGATTCCTCCCATTTGAACGCAGCATCTTTTTTCAACAGATGACTGAACACCTTCCTATATTGCGCTAGATTGTTGATGAATATTCCAGCAAAGTTGACAACTCCTAAGAAGCTTTGGAGTTGTTTCTTGTCCTTGAAATCTTCAGGAAATCCTTGAACCTTTTCTACAATGTGTGGTTGTAGAATAATTCCAGACTCATCAATTTCGACTCCAAGAAACTCGATCTGCCTTATTGTAATTACTGCTTTCTTTTCAGAAAGCACTAATCCTCCCCTGTGACATATTTCTGAAAATACTTCCAGATGCCTCAAATGCTCCTTCATGTTTTTTGAGGCTATGAGGATATCATCCACATAAACAAACATGAATAAGAAGTAATCTTTGAAAAGATTATCCATCTTTCTTTGGTATATCTGGGGTGCATTCGCCAAACCCATAGGCATGACATTCCAGATATAATGGCCTTGTGGTGTGGAGAAGGTTGTGAACTTCTTGCTTCCTTCTTCCATCATAATCTAGTAGAATACAGATTTGCAATCAAACTTGGAGAATACCTTGGCATTCTTGATACAGTTAACCAAGTTTTCCTACTTGGTATATAGTATCCATCGAACTCTAAGATGTTGTTGATCCCTTTGTAGTTGATCACAAGTCTCGGCTTTTCCCGTTTGACTTCTCCATGATTTGGAACTAGAAATCCTGGACTGCTGTATGGAGATACTCCTGGTGATATCAACTTAAGGTCCAGATGTTCCTTAAGTATTAACTGCATATCCTTTCGATCCTCTTGATTTATTAGGATAGACTTGTATATCACGAACTCATGCTCCTTTTCTTCTTTTACTTTGAGTGAAGCTTTGAGCTTATTTTTATCCCACCAGGCTAGAGGATCATCATTGAAGTTCCTCTGTATTTCTTCTTGACGTCCTCCAAAGATGTTTGTTCTTCGATTGTGACGTCTCTCTATAAGCTTTCTCCCAAGCTTGCTTTGAGAAGGTGGATTGTATTTTCCTTTAGTTTTTCCATCTTCCATCCTCCTATGGTCTCGGTTCTCATCTGAAGGACTGCTTCGCCAAATTTCCTTCGATAATTCATCTTTGGATGGCTAAGTTTTCCTTCATCACCACGCTTGCTGCGAAATCTGATTGGTATTTTTCTCTGAAATGCATGTTTTGGTGCTATGATCTTATGTTCACAAAGGGTTGTGAAAATAAGCCTTATTTTTGCGTTTTCTTAGGTAAAACGCTTGAATGTCTGTAGAAAATTATTTCCTAACAGAATATCTGCTCAGGTATCATGAAAATATATTGGTAAAGTCTTTACCTTGTACCATGGGGTACGATCCGCTCCTCCGATCATGATCTCTACTTGCTTGATTCCTCTGTTAAGGATAAGCACCATTTGTGAGAAATCTTTTCCTAGTACCATTAGCAATTCTTCGCATGAGTCTTTAGGAAAGACTCCTTCTTTTGCTGTGCAGATGCAAGCTCCTGAATTAATATATGCTGCAAAATACTCTGCACGATGCTCCTTATATATCATCCCAACGGTGATATATATCGAAAATAGACTTGTGGTCATGGGTAGATCAGAGCTTGTAAGCCAGAGCCTCTACTAGTAAACCTTATATCTTTTCCCTTTGACCGTGAATTCCATTCCATCTTGTAATCTTTCCCAAGGTTTGTGATCCTCGAGAAATTCCAAACCCAGCACTAGTTGTTCTGGGAATCTCCCTGTTACTTCTTCGACTATCAGCTCAAGTTCTTCGAGTTTGAGCTGTCTTTGATATCTCCCAGTTGTTGGCTGTTGAAGATAATATAAGACATCACAAGGAATAGAGTTTTCCTTTTTAGTGATATTGAATATTACTTCGACTCCTCTCTATCCTTCTGGGCATTTTAGTTCACCTTTGGTTGTGAACTTTTCCGGTTCTTGGATTACCTCCACGATTGGTTTCTTTCCCCATTTCTCGCTGATCATTCTATCTTCTTGGAAAGAAATCCTCCTTCGCTCGAATCTGGGGCTGTCTTCTCTACTCCAGACTGGCTTGTCTCTGATTCGCAAATCCATGTCGTAGATCGGCGGTAACTCCATTATTTCTGGCCTGGTTGTGCATGCAACCCTTTCGAACACTTCTGGAATCTCGATATACTCTTTTATTTGGATTAGGTCCGAATGATGAGTGTTGGATATAGCATATGAGATACTGTAGGTGATAGAGTAAGGCCTATTCATTTCTTTCATCAAATCTTTGTTTTTGAAATCTTGATGAAGGGTGAGTGCCCTACTGAAATCTTTATCTGCCAGATTATAGGCAATCCTTGGGTAGATGTAGGATACCACCTTGCCTGCGTACAGGTTTCCTGAGATTTCTCCCATGCATGCTTCTCTGGTATTCTCGATCCTCTTATCAAAGATGGCGATATCGATTGGTGTATCGATACCTTCTTTGAAAGTAGCTTTGATGAGGATCCGAATCGCTCTTATATGGATCCAAGACATAGTCTTAGCCATTCCTTCCTTGAGTTTACTGAGTTCTCTTTTGATTTTATCGACAGGAACTAGTTGCATTTCCATCACATTTACCGTGAGCTCCATTGGGATGACAATTTTCTCTTCGGTCACCTTATATATGATGTTATGCTTTCTCTTCTTGAAGCTAAAGAATTTGTCCAACCTTTCTACGGTGAATCCATCGTATAGGTTGAGTCTTGGATCTTCCTTCATGATTCTCATAAGGGCTTTATGAGAAATGGATGTCTGGGAAAAGAATCCAGACATGTCTTCTTGTATCTCTTGTCTGAAGTTTTCTTCTTCACTTCGACTCATCTTCAGAGAAATCGTCCTGGCTGAAGTACTCTTCTTCATAGATGCTCTCGTCTGAGGGTATATCTTCGAACTGTTATACCTGTATTAGATCTTGGAAGTAAACAGCTTCCTTCATTTCTGGAGTTGTCTCGAACTGTCGTACTCCCCGCTTTTAGTTTTCTGGGCAATCTGGTGAGATATGTCCTCTTCCTCCATACGTGTAGCAGTTACAATCCTTGAATCTTTCATTGACTCGTGTGGCCGCTCTTCGGAACATCTTTCGTGTGGGAGTTCTTCCTGTAATTCTCTGGTTTGACCCTGAGGATGATGTTTGTCTTCTTGAACTCCACCTTGACTGTCCAAATCTCTG
Organism: Pogostemon cablin; assembly: GCA_023678885.1. Lineage (NCBI taxonomy): Eukaryota > Viridiplantae > Streptophyta > Magnoliopsida > Lamiales > Lamiaceae > Pogostemon > Pogostemon cablin. The sequence goes on along the minus strand of CM042986.1, from coordinate 20,169,554 downwards.
CACTGATTTATAACTTCGGGCCTTCTGTTTGGACCAAAAGGATCTTGGTCTTCTGGACCTTCATCCTCCGCTCCTTTGGGTGTAAGGATGATGTTGCTTCATCCTTTTCTGCTTTCTTGGGTTTCTTCCAATGATAGTTGAAAGATCATTGCTTTCGCAGCATAAGGGGACTGTCTTGTTGATTCCCCTTAATCTCTTATAGTTCTTATGTACCGATGCTTGATGACAACACTCCGCAATCTTGGCTTTGAGGAAGGACATTCTCCTTGCTATTGAATCCAGCTCGCATGGTTCATATTCTTTTATCAGCATTTCTCTCCATGGGCTTGGGATCTTAGCAAAGAATAGGTGGAATACTTCTTCTTCTTTGACCTTAGATTTCCATCTATACTCTGTAAAGAGTTTGATGTATTCATCTACGTGACAGATGTCAAGTAGTTCCAAGTTGTATAGGGCATTCCTATACTTCTTCTTCTTTTCTTCTTCCATTCCTTCGAAGTAACCTACTCCGATGAAATGGATCTTGAAGATCATGGCCATTCGATCAACAATATTGGCCAGATCTTTGCTTTCCATGGCTTCCTTCTTGACTTCGTCTGAGAGCTCCTCTCAGGCGCACTTTACTGATCCTTCCAGGCTCATAGTTAGAAATCTTATGAACCCTTCTTTATTCAGCTCTAATGCGCCTCCTGCAATCTTCATGGCATTTGTCTATTTATCGATCAAGGCCTCTCTATTTTTGAAGTCTAGAGTGTCGAGGTTTAAGATAAACCCGTATGGATTTACTGATTCAAGGTGAGACCGACCATATGGGGTGTTGTGTAGTTGCTCCTGTTGATAATCTCATCGCCTTCATCCTAAAGTTCCCTTGTTGTTGGGTTGTCTCATCTTATCTTATTCCCTAGACTCCATGTAGTCTAGAGGTTCCTTCATTTTGGCTCGGATCACATTGTGTCGGCAGAGCCTGCGATTGTTGCTGTGAGCTTGATGTTTCTCCAACATTCATTTTTAGATCTACAATTGATAGTCCTTGGAAGGACTCGTATAGATCTTGTAGATCTTCAAGATTTGCTCTTTCTATCCAAGGATGTAGATTCCCCTTGAAGGATGGCGATCATCTTCTCATTTTCTGACTTTGGTCTTGTGACCTCCGTCGTCCTTTTAGTGTAAAAGGGGTTCTACTCAGAAGGTTGGTGGCAATCTTCCTCCTGGTTTTCTTCCGCTTACTTTGGTTTCCAGGTATTCTACTTGATTTATCAGCTTCTGGATGAGGTCGAGTTGTCTGTTCTGCAACGTTTCCACCTTATCCATCTTGAGGCTGATCTCAAATATCGTTCTGGACATATTTTGGCAATATTTTCCAAAGAATATCACCGTCTTCTGTAATTCTCTAAGATCTTGATTTATCTTAGAGTTATCTGCCTCGATCTTCTTCTACTCTGTCATTCCGTCCAATGTGAAAAGTGGTAAGGCTTGCAGATTTCTCTTGGACCCTGGTTTGGTCGTCTCCATTGTTCTTGTTTGGGGACACGTCCATGGATCTCGGTGAAACTTTGGACTTCCACTATGTTCCTCGAAACCTCCTTGGAGTATCTTATTTGATCCTGTCGGATATCCTCCAGGTGTTCTTCTTTGGTGTGGTTAGCCCGGGCATCCGCCAGTTTCCACTTTCGATCGAGATTGTCCCAAAATCGATCCACGTCCTCATATTCTTTCTCGGTATATTGTCTATACAACACATTATAGTATTGTTGTATATGTGTTGTATAGAGCTGTTTGTCTCGTCATATCCAACGGGCCAGAAGTCCCTGTTGCTCCAACTTTGAATAGGGCTAATAGTCATGTCACTCTCAGATGTCGAACTTTCGTTCGGATCCATATCTCTTTGAAACTCTCCTCTCGTTAAGTGATATAAGTTTATAATAAATTTTTTCATTCATAAATAAATAAACCTAGTGCTCTGATACCATTTGTAGCGTGAAAATATAATGGAATTTGAAAGAAAATTGTAGTATAGAGGTTGTGTTGTGAAAGGCGCGTTGTTAAAAGGGTGTTGTTAAAAATTGGTTTGGACATAGCAAATTCAGCCTTTTTCCTGCAAAAAGGACCATTTCGACGCAAATTTATAGAGTTACGGGACTATTTTGGCAACTTTAACTTTTCTAGAACTAAAAGGGACCATGGACGAAGTTGCGGGACTAAATCGGTTTTTATCGCTCAAATTCATTTAGAAACAAAACATAGAAGAATGAGAGTATGATATGGAACAGTTATATATGAAATCTAATTAATTTTGAAGCACTAAACTTATACATTAGCTAGTTATTATTTTTAATAAATAACAATTACCACCATAGAAAAAAAAACATATAATTTCATCATCAAAACTATTTTACAATATTCAAAGTTCAATTTAAAATGAAAATATAATTAAATAAAAGATTTACGATCCATATATATTTATAATTCATGAGGGAATATTTCATAATAAACTCACTCAATAGTATAATTCATAATATAATCTATTATTTTTTAAAAGACAAATACTTGTGTGATATGAATGAAATGAAATAACTTTTTAACGAAAAATTATGGAGTACTCAATTGATAAAAAGTAATAATATATAGTAAATTATTTCATGAATAATTTGTGATATAAAAAATATAATATTTTTAATAAAATGATGATAAATCAATAATAAAAAATGATAATTTATTAAAATAACATAAAATGGTCTCCAATTCAACTCGATTCAAAATGTCTCAACATGAAACAGTCTTATTTAGGCTTCGGTTCAGAATTCAAATTGTTAAATCCAAAAGTCCGATTTGATATCTTTATTTCTCATCCATAAAGCTAATACGATTTCACAATATCCTTCCACAAATCTAGTTTTACAATAAACCTTTACCAATAAAAAAAATACTCCTTCCTAACTTCAATTCATATTTTCCGTTTTAATCCGTCAAATTCAACATTACACTTCCATAAAAGGAAAAAACAAGTAATTAATATCTCTCTGGCCAATATATTTTAATTGCAAATTTGTCATCACCTTTTTAACATATATAATATATTTTATCACTTATTTATTAGTAAAAAATATCATATTTTTCCAAATGTAAGTCAAAAAGTGACTTTTCTTAAACTTTATATTTATAGTAAACGTGAAGATGAATTTCAGACCGGGGAGTACTAATTATTTGAATTTGTTCGGAATTATTTTCAGCATTATAAGTAAGAGTATTCCACATTTTAAAATAATCATTTGTAAAAAGTAAAAACAGTCGAGACTAGTCTCGAGATTTGTCATTTAGTTTAGTTTTTTTCATTTTCAGAAGAAAACGAAAACGCGTTAACAATCAAAACACGCTTTCTTGAAAACCATGTTGTAGAATGCATGTTTATGTATAGATTCATATGTATGATGTATTCATATATCTCATTCATAAATACGCCAAATTTTGCCGACTACCGAAAGTTCTAATCCCGACAATATACTTTTATTTTCAAATTAAATTCTATTTTATCATGTGACAATAAATTGACAGATTTTTCATAACGTCAATACAAAGATATACACGTTATTATGTATAAAACTCAGCTTTTTATTCACCTTTACTTCTTAAAATCCGAACAATTCCTTTATTTTAAATAATTTAACACTTAAATACAATTGCATGGAAATATTTCTCTTATGTTTGTTATAGATACGAAGCGTAACATTAAGCATTTGAAAGAAGTAATCTTATCTCCATCTTCCCACCAATTGAAAATTAATTTAAAACTTAATTTTAAAATTGAGATCGCTAGGTGCAGTGTTGTCAATATGCAATCTAATTATATTCTAAATTTATTCTTGGTTATAAAAAAATGAGTTACACATAACTATGTTAAAAAGCTCAAAGTCATTAACCCTAAAAAAAGGGTTATAACTTCAATTTTGCATCTGTTTCAAAACCTAGCCCTTTGTCCTGAACCGATTAGTCTGCGGGCTAATCATGTCAGTTTATAAGGATGAAAGTATTATTATTATTTTTTTTAATTTACCTTTAACACCTGTCACCTACACATCAGCCATCCCCTCTCATACTACCTCCATCCTATCGTCGGACAAACTCACATCATCCTTTAATTTTTATTACTTTTTCATACTTTCTCTCACTTTAACCGCCATTTTTTCTCTAAACAAATAAAATTACACTTAAGTAAATATATTAAAATTAATTTATTTATCACAAAATCTATTAAATTATATTCTCTCCATCTCCTTTCGGATTGCATCTCTCATTTGTGGAATACAAAGGAGATGTGCAAACATGAGAAACATAAATGGAACGAAGGGAATATTTATTAATAATATTTTGCATGTATTAATTTTGAATTTCATGTATTATTTATAACAAATTTATACTCATAAATTTTTTATTACTCCCTCCGTCCCATACTTATCTACACTGATACTGTAGATACGGAGTTTAAGAAAATTTACTTTTTAACCAACTTTATTGACTTTTTAGGGGTATTGTAGTATTTTTAAATAATAAATAAATTATAAAGTATGTTATATGTGTTAGGTGAGAGATATTTTTGAAATTATGATAACTTTTGAGATTGTTGGTTAGTGTGAAATTTTCTTTTTTAGGTGGTGAAGATAAGTGTGTGACAGACGAAAACAAAAAATATGAAGATAAGTGTGGGACGGAGAGAGTATTTTTTATCGTACAGACTATGTGGCAGGCCTGTTTAGCCCAAAACTCGTTGGGATTAAGGTTAGATTCACGTTATAGTAATCCATTTAAAAATAAGGCCTTTTGGCCCGATGTCCATTAGAATTGGCACGTTTGACATCTTTAAATCCACATCCATATGATATATTTAGAAGTTTAGAACAATGATTTTCAATACGTTTAATTTTCTGTACACTTGTAAAAGAATTCATTTTTATCCATTATTATTTATTTTGTGCTCTAAAAAAGATGCCATCATCACATTAAAAAAAATGCTTAAATGACGTACTATCTTCAAGATTATTCAATTGTAATTTATCGATGCATTAATTTTATAGTTTTTAAAGGTGCTTCTGACTATTTCAAAATCGAAAATATTTTGATAATTAACCAATTTTAACAAGGTTACATACATATATACAAATTATAAATAAAGTTTGTATATAAATCCAAAATAATTAGAAATCATATTAAACATTTTAAATTGGTATAAATTTTTTTTTAAAATGAAATCAATACAGAATAAACTTAAATTTAAAGAAAATGTTTGCAAATTATGTGGAGAAAAAAAGAAAAAGTAAAATGAGGTGTGACAGTGTGAGTAGATAGTAGGGCCCAACCCATGTAGGAGTTGTTGGTGATGCTGTCTGGCTTTTACAAGTAATTTATGTCTTCACCCCTTCTCTCTGTCTCCCTTTTCTAACCTCTCTTTTTTTATTTGACATTTTGACTATCCTGCCCTTGGAATTTAACTTATTTAAAAAATAAAATAAAAAACATGGAATTTACTTGGCCGTTATATAATCATAAAAAACATGACACAAACAATTCTAAAGTTCGACTCGGAAACCACATTGACATTAAAAGATCAATCAATATTTTTATTCTTTCTTTTAATTGAAATTTTGACCTCTTATTATTATTGTTGTTGTAAGTCAGGTTTTTAAATGGTGTATCAATCATTATAGCCCCACCTCCTCTAGCTTGGTGGAAAACGTAAATTTCAATATATTTGATTTATAGAGATGAGTCACTATTTCACCACTATATTTGAAGGGACTAAATTCATGTTAAAGGCAAAATTTAAATTTTCACCCTACATCTATCAACTTAGAAGGTCTTTTTACCCGCATTTCTACAATTTGAGCTACGACCAAACGCAAAACTTACTATTTTAATATCTAGAGCATGTATTAGAAGAGCAAATATGAGAAAATTAAAATAATTGGAGCAGAGTCTCTCTTTACATTCAAGCTAATTAGTCTTACCACAAGTTCAATTGGTCTTGAAGAGATTTAGGTATTTGCCTACCACTAGTGCGTTGGTCTGGTAGGCCTTACAATCTCAACAATTCCTTCTTCTTTATTAATGATAAATACACTAATACAACACAAAATAGTTTGCCTCTTCTAATTTTACATTTTAAATATGTATAATTGACTTAAATCTATCTAAAAACAATATTAACCTTTATATTTTGAGCATTTTTGAGAAATTAAGTGTTAAACTTTGTAATATTTAATAATTATATAAAGTGCTATATAAGCCAAATGCATAAATGAAGTTATTAAAATAATTAAAGTGGTTTTAGACTACAAGTTGTTGTGAATGAATGATTCAAACTAAAAAGGAAGGAAATTAAGCAAAAATAGTGAAACCAAGGGAAAAAAGCATGTTACTTTGGGGAGGGTCAAAAGTGAGGCGTGATTCATTCTAATTCAAAATTCCCACACACAAAACTCTACGTCAAACAATTTTGCTTTTTATTATTTTAATAATTATTATTACTATTATTTTTTTAAGAAGAAAAATATTAAAATCATAGAATATGTTTAAAATTGATTAGCTTCCACACCTTTTACTAAACTTACCAATTTGATTTTATTCTTTACCTAAAAAACCTTCCTTATCTCAGTGAATAAAAATAACAAAAAAAAAATTCTTACACTACGTTTATAATGTAGTTAGTTTGGAGATGAAAGTATTAGAAACGAAGACAAGGGCATTTGCATATTATTAGAGAATATTAGATATGAGTTTGACAAGAAGTTGATATAAAACATAATAATTAATGGGAGGGTTTAGAAGTCAAAGAAATTGAAGAGAAAAAGAAGTTAATGGAAATGATTAAGGGCAGAATTAAGAGTGATTTAGTAAGACAAGCACCGAATTAATGAGTAGATTATGTGGGTGGGGACTCACTTAACACTCATTTCAACCTCCTTAATAATCATTACCTAATCAAGTATATTAGTTAACATGGTCAAACCCTAAATCTTCATCTTCAATATTCACTAAACTATTACCTCCTAAGAAACTATGTAATCATTATATTAACAAATTACGTTGCCTTTTCAATTTAAACAATAATAATAATAATAATAATAATAATAATAATAATAATAATAATAATAATAATGGTGGTGGTGGTTTCACGTAAAACATTTTTAATTATAAATTTAAAAATAATTATATCAATATTATCTCTCTTACAAATAAATTTATAATTTTTTTATTCGTTTGTCTCAAAACTATCTTTCATTTTTTCATATAAAAAAAGTACACTCAATTGATCAATAGCTACACAATAAACTTTAATTTTAAAATTGTCATTTTATTTAAACTCACATAATATACTTTTATATTATTAATTATCAAATTACACCCCCCCCCAAAAAAAAAGTTATTCAAAGAACTCTAAATCTAAAAAAATACTACTCCCTAAATTTTAAAATATTTTACTTTTTCCATTTGGTGTGAAAAAAATCCATAACAATTACCCTCTTTCATACTTTATTAAAATAAAAAAAAAATACTTCTGCTTAATACACCTGATGACACTTCATTATTTATTTATTCTAAAAAATATCATAATGCCACAAAAGCTAAACTTTTTTTAATCTCCATATTCTATTAAAGATGAAAACAAATAAAATAGCATTAAATCTTTTATAGGATGAAGGTGTACTAGTTATAGATTGTTTTGATGAAAATATTTTGAATACGCCACTAATTTTTAATTACCTTCTATATTTTATAAAGACTCTTTGTATTTTTCTTATTTGTTTAACACCTTTAGTATCTTTAAAAAAGAAATAACACATTAATTTAATAACGTAAAATGACACTTTAATTTAAATTTATTATATACATCTGACACATGTAACATAGTTGCACGTTATATTTTACAAAACTAATTAAATACTTCTAACTTCTAAGAAGTTTATAAAATTAGTTAATAAAGTTTTTTTTCCCCCTCAAACAACAAAATAAAATACGTGAACAGTTTGTGGGGAAATTTTCTTTTTTCTTTTATCAGGTATCCGTGACTTCACATTTTTATAAATTTCAATCGAGTCTATTTACTAACCACAACATCTTAGTTCTCAAAAAAAACTACATCTTAATATTCCAAACATATTTGGGCTCTAAGAGTTTGGGTCTTTCTATCTGTGCCGATTTTAGATATTTGGGCCTCCAGAAGCTTCCTTAAACAATATGGCGATGATCCAACAAGGAAGGACCTCTCACGCGTATATTCATTCTTGTAGTTTTGAACCCTAAACACGTGATCGTTGCACTCCAAGAAAACGCTTCTCGAGTAAGCATTTGATTGATTATCCATCTTGCATGAACATCATCTCATACGACGCAAACTCTGTTGTTCTTCTTGTTTGCTCCATCAACGGGTGATAAGATTAAGGTAACCATTTTCTCTGGTATTCCATGGCTCCTCCGAACATTTTCGTACAGAGATGTTGTGAGATGTAAACCTTAATGCAACTTGTTAAGTGTTGTTGGAAGTATTTACTAGTGTTTCAGCTGGTGCATGAGTGCGTTGCATAGAAGAAACGGGTGCAACAAGTTCATCACTAGTAGAAGGATAGCAAATAAGTTCACAGGTGCATAAGTGTAACAGGGCCTGTTCGTGAGGGTTTTTGGATGGCTAAACAGATGAGTTAGGAGCGGTTGAGCACATGGATGGAAAGCTTGACATGTCAGCTGTTAGTTGGAATCGGTTTCAGTTAGTTTGGTAACCGTTTGATACTCCAACTGAAGGCTCAAAGATACTTCAGCGGATTGGTCCAGTAACTTTGGCAGTTAGCATATGAGTTGTATATAAACTCTTCTCTACAGCTTGTTGTATGTGTAATCACCTCACCTATCAATGTAGCAATAAGATCTCTCCCCCGTGGACGTAGGAGTTTCATCTCCGAACCACGTAAATCCTCTCGTGTTTTTCGTTTTTCTTTTCTTCTATTCGTAATGTGAATTCTTGTGCATGTGGTGTAATGTTTCCTGCCAAATTCACGACAATTGGCGCCGTCTGTGGGAATAAGGCAGGCCAAGGAAGAAGATGGAGATTGAAGATCAAGATGGTGTTTCCATGAAGTTTTGACAGCGGTTTCAGAGGATGAAATCTGATCGCGATATGAAGATGAAGAAGAACAGTGAGATGCAAGAAAGTAGGCCATTCTTGCAGATCAACGAGAGATGGATTCAGAGCCGTTCTTTGGACGGCGGTTCAGAGGAGAAATGAGAGAGAGAAGCAACGTCAAAAGTGGGTCAATGTGCAACCAAGTTGGGGTTCTGGGATCTGCAAGGTAGGGTGTTCTTGATATTCAACCGTGGAGAGTAAGACGTTGCAAGGGGTAATTGGCAACATGGAAGTGTTCTCGCAGAAGATCGGCGGACAGTCGATGGTGGTTGGAGGTAGAAGAACACGGAGGCAGATAGAAGAACAAGGAAACGGTGGTTGCGGGTTATTGATCTACAGCAGACGGGAAGAGAGGGAGATCAAGAAATAGATGGAGGTGATTCCAAGAAAGGGAATCGCAATCGGGATTCTCAGTAAGAAAGAATTAAAACTCTGATGGTCCAGCAGTGTGAAGATTTCCAATGTTGGGCGTTCTGGCATGATAATGATCAACGCTATGGTGTCTCAGCGGTGATGGATTTCTGGCGTGCTCGACGAGAGGTGATCTTGGGCGTTCTCGGCAGAAGCTTTGCAGATAGTCGACGACGGCTGGAGTATTTCAGGATAGCCAATGACATATTTCAACGGTTGTTCAAAGATGAAGAGAGCGGTGGTAACCGTCGTTGGCAGATTTGATTCTGGTGGTGGAGTCATTTTTAAACAATGGGAAAGATTGGACTGCACCACAGCGATTCGATGGAATTCGGGGCGTTCAGAAATTGAACGGAGGTGGTAGCTTCTCTCCAGAAGTGTAAAGGAATGGATGATTCGGCCGGCGACAGAATTTTGGAAGAAGGATGGCACATAGGAAATTCCAAGATTTGGACAGAGGTGGAGACTCTGTGAGTCATAATTTGCTGAAGGCATCAGCAATTAATTCTCCAATAAGGAAAAGGTCTCCAACGGTGGTGATGCTTTCAGCAAATTAAAGGGAAACAAAATTGTTCATAGGTGAAGGACAATTTCTATCCAACAATTAGCAGAGGATCACCAGTGGAGATAGAAAAGCAGAAGTGGCTCAAATTTCTGAGCAACGGGCTGTAGTGTTTCCGGCTGCAGGCACAGGATTGTGGACGAGCAGTGGAAATAGCAGCAAGGGAACCCCTGAAGGTGGAGTCAAGACATGGTACTCCATGGGTGTGAAATCAAGCTTACTACAGCTTGGGTTTTCATGAAGAAATGATAAGGTCAGCTAAACAAGTTTGTAAGAGAAGAATTTCCAGTAAGTGAATGGTGTTCGGGAGAAGTAGCGATATAACGGGGTAGCTAGGAGATGTGGTACTTGGACTCGTTGGCATTTAAGAGCAGCGCGGTAACAACGAGCAAGTAGGAGAAGCATCGGTAATCCTAGTGAGTTAGAATCGACTTCAAAGTAATGACACTTTCATTAGGAAAATAGTTCGAACTTGGTGTGGCTTGGCAGTAAGTCAACATTTATATGTTGCAGGTGTTGCTCATGGTTGAGCAATGGTAAAAGTGTTGCTCAAGGTGGAGCAATGTTTATAGGTTGCTACTCAAGGTGGAGTAGTGGAATGGAGTAGAGGGTTGCTACATTTGCATTAAGTTTAAGGTGGAGATTGTGAGATGTAAACCTTAATGCAACTTGTTAAGTGTTGTTGGAAGTATTTACTAGTGTTTCAGCTGGTGCATGAGTGCGTTGCATAGAAGAAACGGGTGCAACAAGTTCATCACTAGTAGAAGGATAGCAAATAAGTTCACAGGTGCATAAGTGTAACAGGGCCTGTTCGTGAGGGTTTTTGGATGGCTAAACAGATGAGTTAGGAGCGGTTGAGCACATGGATGGAAAGCTTGACATGTCAGCTGTTAGTTGGAATCGGTTTCAGTTAGTTTGGTAACCGTTTGATACTCCAACTGAAGGCTCAAAGATGCTTCAGCGGATTGGTCCAGTAACTTTGGCAGTTAGCATATGAGTTGTATATAAACTCTTCTCTACAGCTTGTTGTATGTGTAATCACCTCACCTATCAATGTAGCAATAAGATCTCTCTCCCGTGAACGTAAGAGTTTCATCTCCGAACCACGTAAATCCTCTCGTGTTTTTCGTTTTTCTTTTCTTCTATTCGTAATGTGAATTCTTGTGCATGTGGTGTAATGTTTCCTGCCAAATTCACGACAGATGTGTTAAGATTCGGCCCTCTCTTTAGTTTTAACATGGATCATCTCCAATGCACGTAAGGTGTTTGTTAATTTGCCTAAGCTAGCTGCAATATGTCATCACCTCTGGATCAGTGATTGTAACTAAACCTGTTGTTCCTAGTTTTTTTATTATGAAAAACTTAAGAATGTTTACAGAAATCGTATGTTTCATTCACAATCATCAGTTGAAAAATCAGGTTCCACGGGTTTCTGTAATGCATTCAGTAGGTCCATTCGTGATAGACTCCCTGCTCTTCCAGTACTGAAAGCTAAATGTAGAGTAGACATGGCTAGCTTGGGTGCTCTTGATGGCAACGAGCCACATCGATCCATAGCCGATTCGGGTCGAGCAACGAGTACATTCTCTCGAGCCTTCAATGCTAATGCTTCCTTTCTTCTTTTGTATCTAAACCATGCAGCTTGTACACAGCATGCAGCCCATGTCCTCCATTGATGGGAATGGAACCTGAACTTGTGCTTCAGTTGCTTGCTGTGGAGCTTCCGAAACTGTGATGCAACGAACTTCACGTCCTCCGCACTTAGGGCGAATGCTTCGACCTCAGTGATGGCAGTGACAGTTCTTGTGGAGGAAGGGAGGAGGATACTAGGGCGAGGGTATAGCGCCCATGTGAGCAGTTCTTCGCCACAGAAGTCCCCTGATCCTAGCTGAGACAAGTTAAGGAACCCTGTTCTGCCTCCGTTCGTAGTGTAGGACTCTAGATGGCCGCGTAGGATGAAGAGCATTTCGATCACAGGGTCACCCTCCCGGATAAGGCAAGTGTGGGGTGTGCATAAAACAGGCTTCAATCTTTCGCATATTGCATCTAAGGTACATTCATCCATCTCATCAAACAATGATACCTGTTTATGATCAGTACATCATTCAAGAATGCACAGAGCATAATAATCAGATGTTTGATTACAGAAAACTCACTCGTCGAACAAGATCAAGACAAATGTGGTGCTTGATGTCACGTCGGAGATCCAAAGGCAGGCCCCTCAGAATAGCTTCCTCATCTACTCCTCTTGTTGTAACCCATCTGTACACGTCGTATCTGCGGACTCTTTCCTTCATTTCATGAGGGAGTTGGCGATGGTGCATCCATTGCTCGGTGTCAATCCTTCTTAGCCTCCACTCTTCTAGCCGTGAAGTCGAAGATTGCAAGAATGTCTGTGTAGTGGCAGCAAAGAATCATGGGATCTGTGTCTATTACTAAGAATACTTTGTGGTTATAATATGAATGTGACTCACTTGCATGTTCCCTATGAGCAGAGCGAAGAGCACCAATCCCAGAATGGCAATAGTCAAGGCAAAATTAATTTCTCCAATGTAGGTAGTTGTCAAGAGATTCTGTCCACAAGAGCTGCACAAGAAAGATAATCGAAGAAACAGATTAATCAGAGTTCATTGTATAACTGTTTGTAAGAATCGAAACCCCTGCTGCTATCAGTTCAATTGAGATTCGTCTCGTACTCACCTCAGGTTTCGCAGCCCCCACCAGAGACAGTAGAAGTATCTGTTGATGAAGCTCGATTTTGCAACACCGTGAGTCAGTATGTCTTCATAGATTCCAAAATTATAGAATTTGCTACGAGGTCCACAGAGTGTGGTTACATTGCTGGACTCAAACCAAGATCTCCTACTGGGTTCGTTCATCGTCCTACAGTCAAAATAGTAGTATTGGCACATAGGTTTCTGAAGATCGCAGACGTGTTTCCAACACTCTTCTTGCCTCTCAACTGACAGAAGGTACCAGCAAGAACCAATGACCTGCGTAAAATGTGTTAGAATGGCACTCGTCTCTAACAACTTCAGCTATTAGACAAACTTTTCTTAATGATGAAGAGATCAAAATGTGAGAAATTTACATGACTTGCTAACATGAAGAGCATGAGATTAAAAGCTGCACCAGCCCATGCAGCTTCAACCACCACCCCAGCAGTCGTAATAATTTTTGACGAAAGTGGAAATATGAGATAGAGCCTCAAAAGAAACTGGAATATGATGGTGAATCGAAGGCCATGTTTTGCGCTGATCAAGTTAGAACCTCTCATACACGGTATGACAGCCCATATCAGCAGCTAAGACATATAAAGCATCATCAGATCATCATCATCGTTATCATAGTATAGCAGTTGATACAAGAATGCATTGTGAGTTTGAGGAATACCTGTGGAAGGGGTAGAGCTGACAACAGATCAAGCCAAAATTGCTTGCGAAGATATTTTGCAGCGATCTTTGAGGAGTCGATAACCAGCTCCCCCCGCCCAAAAATACGAGAAGAAGGAGCAACATAAGCTGTTCTAAACTGGACAAGAATCTGAATCATGTAGAATGCATCTAGAATCGTACGAATGATTGTCAGAACTATCTCAAGGCGGACACTTGCACGCATGCATGCTTCTTCTTTTACTCGGGGCAAGTAAAAGAAGAGGGGGTCGACGAACAGGGAAATGAGGCATGAAATTAGGAAATTTTTATTCCATCTGCTTACAACATGCCCTCGTGGATCCAATATCTTCTTTTCGACTATCTCATAATCCTCAGAGAACACTCTAGAAAGTTTCTTGTCTCGAAAGGGAGTGTAGGGATGGTTCTCAGTGTTCTTCAGGGGAGGTGTGTGGTGTTCTTTCTTCTTGTTACTTGATTTCATATAACTGCTGCATCTTTCTGAAGATATCTTCGGTGTTTCTACGTCGTCTTGGAATCTGATACAAGCAGTTTAAGGGGGATGGAATGTGAATCAATGGAAACAGATCATAACAACTGTTTAATGCACAAAAGCAGACATCAATACACACACTGGAATACCTTACAGTTTTAGGCCTTGCAAAACTCGAGTTGCCCATGCTTGATGCGATCAAATTTGCAAAAACATCAAATGATTCTTTCACCCTTGAGTGTATGCTACAAAGTGGACTTGCATGCCTTTATTTAAGACTGGCTGATCATCCTGATATAACCTTAGCAAACTTGTGACAGTTTGGAATCTCTTAACATAATATGGCATCTCTCTTGGAAGTTGTAATATACCTAAAAGGGTATCTTGTAATAAAACAAAACTGGGCATATAGAAGTTAACAGTGAGGCTTTCTTATGCTGCTGAATTTGAAAACAGAGATTTTGTACTGTTTTTTGTCAGCTGATATATTCGAGTGGCTGATTATATTCTCTTCAACATTCTTATCTTATGACTTGAATTGAAAATTATATAAAATTATGGGGCGATTCTTGGCTGACCACGGATCAGCAATGAGTATGACCTTCTCACATTGGGGGTGCGCATTGCACACCCCCATGTGAAGGGCTGACCACGGATCAGCCATGAGTATGACCTTCTCACATTGGGGGTGCGCACTGCACACCCCCATGTGAAGGGATCACCCGGAGCCCGTGGTTCGCCAAGTAAAGCTCAAAATTATGACTGCAAGATTAAAATTATTAATAGAGACAATGGGCAAGAATGTGCTTGTTTAAAAGAGCAGTCTCATCATACACACAAGATGGAATCACGACTAATTGAAGTGGATTGTTTGACCACTCATAAATCTTTCACAAAATTTATAGATGAAATCACGACGAATTGAAGTGGATTTTTTGACCACTTATAAATTCTTCACTCTTTCACAAATTGTTCATCCCGTCTATGGATTCCACCCCGACGGGGTGAGTCGGGTTAGACCGCTCCAAAACCCACACCCTGTTGGGACGAAACCGGACCTGGATATTACTCGCGAACAACCAGGTATTCAAGTAATCTTGAAATGGAGAGAACTAGTCATGCAAAACTCTCCCACATCAAATTAACATTTAGCCTTCAGTCATTAAACATGGCAATCTAATAAATAATCATTTCTCACAGAAAACCAAAACTGGAATGAATACCTAGACTTGCCATACCAATGGTATAGAAGATGATGAATGGATGAACGAACAAGATATAGTTTAGCCCACTCAACAGAGAAAACTCGAGATTAACCGAGTTTTCTTTCTTGGGATGAGTAAATTTACACACCCTGCTGAACCAGATACCAGATATCAGAATGCATTAAATTGCAAGAAAAAGATTTGGTCTTGTGGATTATAGAAACCAACTTTTAACAGACACGCCCGCTAAATAGATATCAGAAAGCATTATAGTGCAAGAAAAAGATTGATCTAATGGATTACAGAAACCATGTTTGCACAAAACATGCATTTACAATGCTTATAGGCTAAACATGCAACTTCAGTAAAACCCATCGTTGCAAAGAGGGCCTACGCGACCATTTCCTCTGGTCCATAACAAGCTTCAGATGAGCTGCTCTTGATATCTGATGCAGAAACAAGAAACAGAGTAAAAATTTTGACTTTAATTGAGATATACCAAATAAAAAAAAGAAAAAGCATCATGAGAAGCAAAAATCATTTCGGGTGGTTAAACAGTGATTTTTTTGGTAGGAATGCCAATTTGCTAGATCGTGCACGTGATAAAAATTAGCATAACATTTTCTAGTCAAATCTTAAATTTATGAAGGAAATTGCACATTTAATAACCAAAGAGATGTGGGATTTCAGCTGGCTAACATACACTGAATATCAGCCACTTAAAGACGGTCTGCAGCTGGGCTAACTCGAATACGTCTTCCATCAAGGTCCTGGATCAAGAGATTCAAGACAATCAAATTAATAAGCAAAATAATTATAGAAAGAGAAAGAAAATAGAGGGTAAAGCAAGTACATATATATGTGAGTGCATCAATATTCAGCAAAAGAAAGGATATAAAAGGAGATAAACAAAACCTTGAAGAAATTATACGAGGGGCAGAAAAGCACAGATAAGTGTGTTAATGATTGTTAGAGACACACACAAAGCAAAGCACATAGACACCCTAACCATGAACACGTGAAGGTA
Source organism: Pogostemon cablin (assembly GCA_023678885.1). Taxonomy (NCBI): domain Eukaryota; kingdom Viridiplantae; phylum Streptophyta; class Magnoliopsida; order Lamiales; family Lamiaceae; genus Pogostemon; species Pogostemon cablin. The sequence continues at coordinate 20,153,295 of CM042986.1, read as the reverse complement.
TACATCCATCAGAAACATCTTCTTAGTAGGATACTTACAGCACCATCCAAGCTTTCAATAGCACTGTTGACCTCTTCAGGTGAACAATAAGTTACAAATCCGAATCCCCTGGATCTACCACTTTCTCTGTCATAAATCACCCTGGCTTCCTTTACATTTCCATGCTCACTAAACATGGTCTCAAGAGCAAGATTGTCCACATCCCATCCAAGGTTACCCACGTGAAGTTTGTTTGTGTTACTTGAGCTTGGTCGATTTTGTCCCCTGGCTCCACGGAATGAAAAACTTTCACTCCTAGGTGGTGGTGGTCCATGATTTACACGCAAAACTCTGCCCTCAAGTTCCTGCACATTATCATAAAATCAATTGTGATGGCCAAGAAAATATTGATGGACAAGGGGAAGAAACGATAACAGACAAGGCATCCAAACTGATAGTTATATTTTAGGGATGAAAGCTTACATATCCATTGAACTGTTGAGCAGCAGCCTCAGCTTCGCCTACCGTAGACATAGTCACGAAACCAAAACCCCTACTTCTTCCTGAAGTCTTGTCATAGATAACCTGCATAGTTCCATCTCTCAGTCGACTAAATTTAAAATGTTGTAGCCATATTTTCTGCCTGAATGCTACCCCACCCCTGAACCAAATTTAACCAAAAACGCATACACACGAAAAACAAGAGTATAATTCAAGATTCAGTAAACAGATACAGCAAATAGGAAATACAGTCAAAGCTCAAATAAACAGTAACAAGATATAGTAATATACTCAAGTAAAATCAAAAAATAAACAATATATAAGCTAGGAAAAAAAATTTAAAGCTCAAGTGCAAGAAAGAAAGGGCAACTGAAACAACACCAGGGGACGCCCAATCCCCAAATTCTGTACAACACCTTATCTGCTAGTAGCTTGAATAAATACATACTCAACAAACAGGATCGAAGAGGATAAAGAATAAGCAGGTGAGGTTGTAAGATAAGTTTACCTCAACCACCTCAACATTCCCAGCTCGTTGAAACAAGCCAGCAAGCGCCGCACTGTCAACAGTAAACGGCAAATTACCCACAAAAACTTTCAAGTCGGGCGAGAAATTGGGCTCGTCAGGAAAATTGAAGGAGTTTTCTTCACCCACGGCAGATGAAATCGCGACGTTCCTGATGAATTTGGAAATGGGGTGTCCGCTACTGTTGGCGGAAGAGAGCGCAAGGGCGAGTTTGGGTAGAGGCTTGAAAGAGGAGGGAGTGAAGAGCGTAGAAAGAGATGCTCCGGCGGCGGAGGTGTGGTGGTAGAGGGAGAGGGTTTTGGGGGTTAAGGATAAGAAATGTGTCGAAGCAGCCATTGTTAGGGCGTGTAAAGATAAGGTATCTCTCTCTCTCCCCTCTAAAGAGGTTTTGGTGAAGGGTTTTAGAGAGATGAGGTGAAGGTTTGAGCGTTGGATAGATATATATAGTCCTGCCGACTTTATTCTTAAATTTAATTTAAATTAATAATATTAGGTCTCACGCAATTATATCTGTTTGTAATGACACGAAAATAAAAAAATGTTGAAATTATTTGAAATAATTAATAAAATATAATAGTAAGATAAAAAAATTTTGAAAAATAGGTCAAATTTATAGTATACTTTTTCAATTATTAAAACATGAATAAATATCTAGACATCTAATTACCCTAAATTTCACAGGTTATGCAGAAATTGATGTGGTTAATATGTGTACATTTAGTAGACACATTATGGTCTTAATGACTAATTATTTTACCAATCTTATCATGTTTTTATAATTTGACCGAAACAGTCTTTAACTTGCAAAATAAAACTCTATTTTAAAAATTAAAAACAATCAAAATCAATCCCTTTTTTTTTCTAATTTCTTTGTCTTAAGACATTTTTCTAACTCCAAAATAACTCAAAAAATAAGCTCTCAATGCACTTAACTTTTAAAAATATTAATACATTCTATTTTGATAAATATCGCATACATATAACTTGGCTATCGTTCATTTATTACTAAAAATAAAAGTTACACTACCATCCAAAAGTTAATAAATAAAGTAAAAGAAAACTTATTACTCCCTATTTCAGAAATTCCATATTACAGACATGATAAAGAGTCTGGATTGCATTCTTACCAAAGAAGAATGGTCTCTTTCTACTGCATATTACAACTACTCAAGTCAAGTGCAATGGAAATGATTTATGTGACCAACAAATCCAGATGGAGTGATTACTATGTTTCAAGATTTCTTTGTAAACCCAAACTCAGTATAAATATGATAGGGTTCGCTCGTCCGGTAAATTCCAGTCTGGTTTTTCTAACGAAACTCGTCATTGCAGCAAAAACTGGAAGAGATTGCTACTTGTGTTCTATCACAAGTGATCCTTTTTCATCCATTAGTTGACCCTACAAGTCATTTATCACCATTAATACAATACTCTGTCAAAATCAAAATGAATACCTATGAATCTTATGCCCAAACTGGTGTACCCCACCACCCCTGCCCGGGGGAATTAGTGAAGGAGACAAAACGCAGGTTGCGTCTTGTACAGAAGACTCATTGTTTGACTGCTTGCAAGGGGCCAAATACATGCCAAAAGTAGATTCAAACCCAAATTATTCCCAAGGCAAAAGTATCTGTGAGAGAGTGAGAAGAACCTCAATGTAGTGTACTTGCATGGGAACTTACCACATTATGCATATTTAACACTCATAAATGAAAATAGCATAAGATAAACGAGATTTTTTATCCATTTCGTCTTTTGAAAGACTATGTCAACTATAAGAAACACAACTTTTACCCAGAGAAAGACCACGTTTAGGAGCGATGCCAAGTTAGAAAATGTACAATCATTCCAAAAAAAAAAAAGCAGCAAATCGAAACAAGTGATAATAGGACATCAGATAACACTAAAAACATTCTCCATGTTTATACAGAGATACATCCAATCCAGCTCTACTATAACAGGAATATCAATGATGCTTAGAAAAACTTGGATGAATGAAACTAATCCTCTATTGCTGGATGGATGACAAGTGCTTTATTAACTGAATAAAGGCCATTTCCATGTATAGCATCAGTCAAATGCATCTCCATTCTATAAATAAATTTTAAAATAAAGACAGTTAAAGCTAGTCTGATATTTTGAAGGATAAAGATCTCACCCAAGAAGACTGCAATTTGAAATCTTGATCTACTAAGAAGCCATTGCACCCTTTTTAACCCGCTTCTTGCTACCAGCAGGCTTGTCGTTCCCTGCAATCATTCGAGACAGAATGTCTGCTTGTTTGGTGTGTCCCTCTTCACTGAGATTCTTGATCAAGTCCTTACAGCTACTCCAATCCGAAACTCCTCCTTTCGTCATAATCTTACTCAGCATCGAATACGCATTGAGAGTCTTTCCAGCAGATACTAGAGCATCCAACACCTTCTCATAGCTTGAGACATCAATGTTGAAGTCCCTCTCCAAACCATAATCCAATAGTTTCAAAGCAGCAATTGTCTTCCCCTTCTCACATAAAACAGACAAGAGGCTATCGAAATCGGGAGCAATACCGCTTTGCATCAACAGCTCAATTCGTCCAAGGGCTTCCTCAACATGACCCCTCATAAACAAAGCCTCCAATATCTTAACAATCAAATCTTGATTCTCAGTAACCCCCTTCTCTAACATCATCTTCATCACTCGGCTTGCTGTCTGCACTCGCCCATCTTCAAACAAACTGTCCATCACTGATCTATAAAGAGAGGAATCTGGAAGATGGCCATTCTCAACCATACTATCCAGAACAGCTTTTGCCTCCGCAGGATCATTCTTCTTCAAGTAGCTTTGGACAAGTGAGTCATAAGCACTTTTGTCTGTCTGAACATTTCTCCTAAGCATGATTTTGAGAAGTTCAAAAGCAGAATCAGGGGTGCGTTCTTTCGAATGCCCACTGATCAGAGAGTTTAAGGCAATGGGATCCTGCACTCCCAATTTCATTAACTGCCTAACTAGTGTTTCAGCTTTGGGAGTCATGCCAATGTTGCAGAGATACTCGATCATCGGGTTGTAGGCACTAGGCTCCATATGCAAACTGCTCTGAGGCCTCAGGATGATATCCTTCTCGATGAGCTTATCCAACAACTTAACAGCTCTATCATGCTCACCAGCATTGCAGCAATTCTCAATCAAAACCCCATAATGCCCCGCCTCCGTAGGAATACTCAATCTAATCATAGCCTTGAGAACATCCACAGCAGCATCCAAATTACCAGCCTTGCACTGGCCACAAATTAGGCTCATGAAGATAGAGTTATCAGTAGGCACTGTATACGAGTCCACCATCTCCTTCAATATATCCCGAGCTTCAGACATTTTCTCTGAGCTACACAGCCCTGGCAACAAGGTCGAGTAAGTAATGGCATTTGGCTTAATTCCAAATCCCTTCATCTCCTCCACCAACCTCAAAGCATCATCAACTCGCTCAACGGAAACGTACCCCTTAATCAAGGTCGTATACGTAATCACTGTTGGCTCAATGTTCCTACCTTTCATCTCCACAAAATACTTCTCTGCCTCCTCCATTTTCTTAACCCGATTGTACCCATTAATCATAGTATTATATGTGACCACATCCGGCATAATCTCACGACCCTTCATATCCTCAAAAAACCTATTTGCTGTCTCCACTTTGCCCGAAAGAAAGAAACCCCAGATCAAAATGTTGAATGTATGCCTAGTTGGTGCAATGCCTTCACTCAACATCTTATTGTAATACCTTTTGGCCATCATATACCTACCCCTGCGCAAGATCACCTTAAATAACACATCGTAAGACTTAATACTACGCTCAACTCCCAACTCCGCCATTTTATCAAACAACTTCACACTCTCCTGAACTATACCCGACTTCCCATAACTTTCAATCATCAAGACCCACAAATCCTCATCCCATTCCAGTCTCTTTTTTGGCATATCCAACAAAATACATCTCGCATGATTGAGCTTCGAAGCCCTCCCCAAAATCTCTATGATCTTGAGGTGGGTCTCTTTATTATGAGTAAACAGATTAGATCTTTCGACCCAGCGAAAGAATTGGAGGGCGTGCTCCGCGTTCTTCGCCCCATGTAGCACATTGTAAACAAGCTCGTGATCGAAACTCGGAACCAGTTCCCGTATCGAGTTCTGTAAACGGGTCGTCCAGGCCCGATTGGCCATCATTCTACAAATAATATGCTCGATCTTTTCAGCGTTTCGTCGGCGCCTACCTTCTCGACGAATTTCCGGTGTCTCTGCCGCCTTTTCTGGAAAAGAATCAGGATTCTCAGTTGCAGAGATGGAGTGTTCCTCATTATTGTTAGGATTTGGAATGGAGGTGGTTTGCGGGGAGTCGGAGGAGCAGAATAAAACGGATTTGAAACAAAATGGAGATCCGAAGTTGGGAAGAATTTGATTGAAACGTGGATGTTTCGATGCGGCTAGTGCCATTTTCGTCGGCTCACTGAGAACAACGACAGAGAGTGGTTCAGGGTTTTGAGGATGAACTGAAGATGTGAAATATGGTTAGGGTTTAAGATTCAGATGACCCGACCCGGATTAATTGGTTTTTGGGATGTAAATGGAGTTGAAATGGGCCTAATTAATATTGGATTAATTTTGGCCCAAAAAATATTGTTCAAGATTGTATTATGGGCTACATCCACTAACGAATTTCACATGAGCCCAAAGAACAAAATTTCTGAGTAGGGAGTTTATATATTTCGGCGATGGATATTCGCACCCCCGAAATAACTTAACGTTACTCATTTATGTTAAAGACTAAAATATCCTTTTGTAATAAGACATAAATACCCTTTATAAATTATATGATTAAAACTAAATGAAAATAAATCCTTGTTTTCCTATCACAATTTCTACAGCTAGGTTTAATTGCCATAATTTCATCATCATCATCTTTCAACCAAAAATATCAAACATAAAAGAAAGTTTAACATTCAAAGATGATATTTCTTGACTAGTTAGTTGAGTTCATAATTATATAGTTGAAAACACCTAGTTTGTCTCTTTTAAGGATAAGAGTTAGTAAATTGCATTATTTGATTAAAATGGTTGAACAAGGTCTGAGATGCTTCAACAATCAATACAGATTTGTTCATCACTTGATAAGAAAAATAAAACCCTAATTGAGGATTTGTGTAAAAAAAATTGGGGTTCACCATTAAAGACATTGAATACATCAACTTGTTGCATGATATTCAAACATCGAAAGTGAAACATACAAACTAGTTGATGTCTTCATCGTCGAAATCGTCTTGAAAAGAGTTGAAAAAATTGGAATCTGCAAGACGATGGAGGTCCAAGATGGGCCCCTCTCTGAAGAGATCTAAATATGAGTCGACATCGTCGACGTCCATAGCCACCGTTGCTCCGCTGCTTTGCTCTTCCGCCTTCCCGAAATAGTCCATTGTTAGGTTCGTTATAGCGATCCGGGTGAACGAAGTGGAATTTAAAATTTTTAAATTAATAAATCATATTTATTAAAAATATGAAAATGTATTACCCCGAATGCTCGGAAATGATTATCGGATCCGGTGTTAAAATATATTGAAAGAAATCTACGTAAAGATTATTCTTACCCTCGTAGACTTTCTTCCAGTTAATGCAAGGAGTGAGGGAATCGATTCCCAGATTGTGGCTAAAACTCCGTTCTTCTCAATAAGGGATTCAAGTGTATCCCATCTAAAGTAATCCACCAATTGAATAAACAACACAGATATTACACTTCGCTAGTAGTGTAAAATTGTTGATATCAATAAATGTTTCCAGTATCAACTCGTGATAAAAGAAAACAAATTGAAGGATATTATCAATTAAATTATTCTCCAAAGATTGTTCACAAAATGAATAATGCAAATATTTCTAACTTAAAAGGAAACTATTTTCTCTCTTCATCAATTAAATCAAAGTATCGACATTTTTAGAGAAATGGGAGATATATCATATATATATATATATATATATATATATATATATATATATATATATATATATATATATATCCCATCATCTTTAAAATACTCATAATGCATACTCATACTGCATTCACCACTATGGAAATATATCATATATATATCTCATTATCTTAAAATTTTCATAATGCATTCACCACTATGGAAATATATCATATATATATATATATATATATATATATATATATATATATATATATATATATATATATATATATATAAATATTAATGAAATAAAATATTTTCGTCCGACGAGTATTCATCATATGTACGAGTCTTTACTGAATTATTCTTTGTCCCATCTAGAACAATTCTTGACTCGGAACTATGTTTAAGACCAAAGCTCAATGTATAAATTCCATGATCACCATCATATGCATAACCATACATTTTAGCTTAAGGGACTTTATCTAATAAGCATATGTTATAATGCACAGAATAGATAAATTAAAACAGCCTTTAATAATATAATTTCCAATGAGATTGTTTACATTCAAAATATAAAGAGTATAATTATCCAATCTAATTGGTGCGTTTGGCATACTACTCTAACAATCTCCCACTTGCCCTAACTCCAACTGCCCGTATATTTAAGTCACATCTTCTCAAGATGTTTTTCAAATACCTTTTAAGCCAAAGGCTTAGTCAGTGGGTTTGCTACATTTTCTGCTGAAGTGACTCGATCCATAACGACATCGTCTTTCCCCATGATTTCTCTAATCAAGTGGTATCTTCTCAAGATATGCTTGGATCTTTGATGAGATCTTGGTTCATTTGCTTGCGCAATAGCTCCATCGTTATCACAGTATATCATTATTGGATCAACAATAGATAGAACTATACCCAAGCCTTGGATAAAGTTTCTGATCCAAATAACCTCCATAGCTGCATCTGATGCAACTATGTATTCAGCTTCAGTGGTGGAGTCTGCAGTAGTTTCTTGTTTGGAACTCTTCCAACTTATTGCACCACCATTCAAAGTGAATATATAACCTGACATTGACTTAGAGTCATCCACATCAGACTGAAAACTAGAATCAGTGTATCCTTCTAGTTTCAGCTCTCCAGGGCTGTATATCAAAAAGATATCCTTAGTCCTTCTCAAGTACTTAAGGCTCATCTTGACGACCTTCCAATGTTCTTCACCTGGATTTGACTGATATCTGCTCGTGACACTCAGAGCATGAGCAACATCAGGTCTTGTACACAGCATTGCATACATTATGCTTCCAATCGTTGAAGCATAAGGCACACAAGTCATTCTTTCTCTTTCTTCAGGTGTCTTAGGAGACATAGCCTTAGAAAGTGAAACCCCATGACTCATTGACAAAAATCCTCGTTTGGATTCTTCCATACTAAATCTCTTTAGTATCTTATCTATGTACATGGATTGGGATAGTCCTATCATCCTTCTAGATCTATCTCTATAGATCTTTATTCCTAGAATAAAGGATGTTTCTCCCAAGTCCTTCATGGAGAATTGTTTAGACAACTAAGTTCTTGTTGACTGCAACATACCTATATCGTTTCCGATAAGTAGGATATCATCAACATAGAGTACAATAAAGGCAACTGCACTCCCACTAACTCTCTTGTATACACATGGTTCATCCAGATTCTTTTGAAAATCAAACGATTTGATTGTTTCATCGAATCGAATGTTCCAACTCCTCGAAGCTTTTTTAAACCCATAAATGGATCTTTGGAGTTTGCAAACCTTTTGCTCACTCCCACTAGATATGAAGCCCTCGAGTTGCTTCATATAGATCTGTTCCTTAATGCTACTATTTATCCATTTGCCATATCTCATAGTCATAATATGCAGATATAGCTAATAAAATTAGAATGTATTTCAGCATTGCTACTGGTGAAAAAGTTTTCTCATAGTCAATTCCTTGCTTCTGAGAATAACTTTTAGCAATCAGTCTTGCCTTATAGGTTTCTACCTCCCCATCAGCTCCAAGCTTTCTCTTGTAAACCCATTTGCATCCAATAGGAACCATTCCTTCTGGTGGGTCTACCAAAGTCTATACTTTGTTAGAGTACATGGAGCTCATCTCGGATTGCGTAGTTTCTTGTCATTTCTTTGAGTCAATGTCTGACATTGCCTCTCCATAGCTTATTGGATCATTGTCCAAGAGGAGTTCATCTTCTTTGTTTTCCAATAACAAAGTGTACCTACTAGGTAACTTAGGTATCCTTTCGGATCTCCTAAGAGGTTGTGTATCAGATGCCCCAGTTTCTACTGGTTGTTCACTCATTGTAGTTGGGAGGTTTGTTGTTTCTTGAACTTCTTCAAGTTCTACGAGTTCGCCATTTCTATCAGATAGAAATTCTTCTTCAAGAAATGTATTCCTTGAAACAAACACCTTTTGTTCCGAGGTATCGTAGAGTAATATTCAATTGATTTCTTTGGATAACCAACAAACTTACATAATTTGGATCTCATATCCATTTTATCTCTTATTTGTTGCTTCACGTAAGCATCACACCCCCATACCCGAAGGTACTTATACGAGGGTGCTTTACCACACCACATCTCATAAGATGTAGTAGGACTGCCTTAGAAGGCATCCTATTTAATAGGTGTGTTGCCGTTTCTAAGGCATAGCCTTTGAGGTAGGAAAGAGGTAATGAAGTGAAACTCATCATAGATCGAACCATGTCCATCAAGGTTCAATTCCTGCGTTCCGAAACTCTATTGAGTTGGGGAGTGCCACGAGGAGTCCACTGTGAGAGAATCACATTCTCTTTTAGATAATTTAGAAATTATGCACTTAAGTATTCGCCTCCTCGATCTGATCGAAGTACTTTTATACTTAAGCCAGTTTATTTCTCTACTTCAGTTTTGAATTCTTTAAACTTTTCAAAGACTTCAGATTTGTATCTTAATAGGTACACATAACCATACCTAGAGAAGTCATCGGTAATGGTTAAGAAGTAGCTATAGTTCCCATGAGCATTAACATTTAATGGGTCACATACATCTGTATGAACTAATTTCAATAGACGTGTAGCTCGCTCTACTTGTCCAACAAATTGAGATTTGGTCATTTTTCCTTTGAGGCAGGACTCACATGTTGGTAGTTCTTGCTCATCCTTTAGGCCAAGCAATTGTGCCAATTTGTTTATCTTTTTCTTATAAATATGACCTAATCTTGTATGCCATAATGTGATAGAACTATGGCCATCCAATTTTTTTATATTTTGTTGAAGACTAAGAATGAAGTTTTGGGGAGTCAAGGTATATAAATCATCCATCAATATGTAAGTAGTGATTAAAGAAGAACATTTAGAAATAGAATAACTTCCATGTTCAAACTTAACACAATAACCTTCTCTATCTAAATCAGGAATAGAGATAATGTTCTTAATAATCTCTAGAACATAAAGACAATTGTTCAAAACCAAGACTAAATCATTACTTAAAGCTAGATAAATAGTTCCTACAGTTAATGCAGCAGCCTTTGCTCCATTTCCCAGCCTTAGAAATATTTCTCCTGTTTCCAGCTTTCTACTTCTTTCCATCATCTGTAAATCATTGCAAATGTGTAAGGCACAACTGGTATCTAATACCCAAGAAGTATCGTTAACTGACAAGTTAACTTCAACATAATAAATACCTGAACTCTTTAGGATTGCAAGGTAATCCTTGCAGTTCATCTTCCAGTGTCCAGTTTGATTGCAGTGGTGACACTTGTCATTGGCCTGAGAAGTTTTCTTTTTCTTGACAACTCCCTTCATTTTTAGTTTGTTGGGTTTGTTAGAACCCTTTTTTTCCATTCTTTTTCTTTAGCTTTATAGCCTTAGATCTAGAAGTGGATCTAACAAAAATGACTGGTTTATCCTTTTTCATGGTGGATTCAGTTATCTTTAACATGTTGATAAGTTCAGTGAGACTTTTCACCATGTCATGCATATTATAATTGACAACAAAGGTGTCAAATGAAGGAGACAGAGACTGCAGCATCAAGTCAATGCAAAGCTCAGGTGGAACCTCAACTTTCAAAGACGCGAGTCGTTCCATTAGGGATATCATCTTCAATCCATGTTCTTGGACTGAAGAGCCCTCAGTCATGTGACTGCGGAAGAGCTCTTTTAGATATCTCATATCTTTGTTGCCTGCTATTCTCGCCAAATAAGTTTTCAAGGCGTTTAAGAATTACATAAGCAGAGGTTTGATCCTCATTTTGTCTCTGCATCTCACTTGACATGGATGCTAACATTAGCATCGAGCTTTCAGATCGTCATCCTGATGACGTTTGAACTTTTCAAGTTCCTCAGTCTTATCATCAGCATCAGGTGCTTCAGGGATTGGTTTGTCAAGAACATATTCACTTCTTTCAAATTTTAAGAGAATTTTGAAATTTCTCAGCCAATCATTAAAGTTTGGTCCAGTTAACTTGTTTTGCCCAATTAAAGCAGTTATAAGATTGTTTGTCATTTCAATAAATGAATCTACAAAATGATGAAGCAGAAAATGAGAAAGATATGAAAATTAATATTAATTTAATATAAGGTCTTTAATATTAAATGTCTCTCACTATTTCATTCAAATTTCATAACCCCAATGAAAATCGAAAATTCATAATTTTCTAGTAGGCTTGAGGCTCAAATAGAATTCCTCACACTCCAATTTTATGAGCCCATGAAAAATTTTCTTCGGTAGTAAAATATTTTACAATTGTATCACTATACAACCCTCAATATGTTTTACCTCACCTTTCACGCATATCTCAATTTTATGAGCTCATACGTTACTTAGTGTCAAACAATACCTATCAAACCTTCATGCAATTAAAACATCAAAACACCCCACGACTCATGGTCGATGCAGTAATGCATTTAATTCATGAGCATCATTATGACAGATAAAGAACATAGCTTTATTCCACAAATCCACCCCACGACTCATGGCCAGTAGTTAAGCGTAGTAGTATCATCATGTCTTTATCTTTTGATAGTAGGCATGGATTCATAGGTCATACCCAACTCATCCATATATGTTTGAAATAAAATTTTTGAAAAATTTTGTGTAAGTTTCAAAAACTTAGGGATTATTTTTATTTCCAAGACCTCATCAATTTATTAAGATAAATTATTTAATGTTAATCATCAAATGAATGCATTAAATAAATTCTAGCATGCATATATCCTATACATACATAAAGCGGTGGGATGATCATGGCCTTTCTATGTGACCCGTTTGAGCCAAAACGGGTCAATGGTCAATTTAAGGGACAATGAGAACTTTTACATCATAATGTAAAACTCATACACTTATGGGCCTTGAGCATCTATTCTATTACATTTAATTACCCATCAACAATTGAGTCTTCTTTTGGGCTTCCTTCAAGTCCTCCAATTTACAATGAATAAAATTAAATTTTTACGGACTAATCTACTCTCATTGCATAAATTTAAAGAACTTACAAATGTAAATAAGAGGCTCGCAGCCCCCATAAAAACCCAAATTAATTAAAATCATCATATAAAGTCCAAGGCACATGATCATCCCTAAATAAATAAATATGCAATTAACATATTAAATTTATTTATATTAATTCTTAATGAATAATTTCGTAACAAGATATGAGAATAACAATTATTCATATTTCTCATTTTAAAATAATACTAGTTGAGAATTATGACTAACAATTAGTCAATATTACTAAACTAAATTTAGAATTGACTTTAAGAATTTTGTTGGCTTTAATTAATTAAGAAACAATTTCTTAATTAATAAAACCAAATCAATTCAATCTTATTCTAAAATGTGAAAGATAGCTAATTGAAACATTTTTCTAGAAACCCATTTTAAAAATATTTTTCTAGAAACTTTTTATTGATTTCATGTAATCAATTCTTTTATAGAAATTGGTTTATAAACATTCCATAAAGTTGATGACAATCATCTACTTTCTTAATCAAACCAATAACCCATTTCTATAAATAGCTATCAAATATCATTGTTGATCATAAACATCTAATTCTTTTATCAAATTAAATATTAAATATTGATAACAAATTATCAATAATAATTATTAGACAATGATATTTCAAGAAATAATTTCTCGTTAAACACAACGTATTACTTAAATTTCATTCCAAATGAATATTTTGAATAAGAAATATAAATAAATTTTATTTAATTTATCATATTCACACTTGAAACCAATAGAGTCATAGACTAACATTTAGCCAATTTCATTAAAATTGCCGAATATAAAAATTTTAACTGTATAATTAGTAGTTTAAGAACAATTCTCATCATACTGCAACAATTGAAATTTTAGACTAATTAATTTAATTAATTAAGATATGTTTTTCTGAATCAATCAGAACAAATCTTAATTATATTCATAAACTGATACAGTGATCAACCACTTCACAGTTCAAATTAACTTATTCTTCAAAACCCATTTTGAAAACACTAACGATAAAATTAATGACCGTCGAGAAATCTTTTTCTCGTTGTTTCAACCTTTCTTACTTTATAAGGAGTGAGAGAATCGATTCCCGGATTGTGGCTAAAACTCCATTCTTCTCAAGAAGAGATTCATGTGTATCTCATCTAAAGTAATCCACCAATTGAATAAACAACACAGATATTACACTTCGCTAGTAGTATAAAACTGTTGATATCAATAAACGTTTCCAGTATCAACTCGTGATAAGAGAAAATAAATTGAAGGATAATTATCAATTTAATTATTTTCCAAAGATTGTTCACAAAATGAATAATGCAAAGATTTCTAACTTAAAAGGAAACTATTTCCTCTTTTCATCAATTAAATCAAAGTATCGACATTTTTAGAGAAATGGGAGATAAATATATATATATCCCATCATCTTTAAATATTCATAATACACTCATCACTATCAATTTTTTTAATTCTAATTAAATAATCAAATTATTTAATTACAATAAATAGCTAACTATTTAATTATTATTTCAATTGATAAAAATCATTCATTCAAATTAAGATGTGATCCTTTAGGTTCACTACTAACTCTAGCAGTAAGCTTACAACACTTGTAACTTATAAATAATAATTATTATATTAATTAATCCAATTAATTAAATCACTTGAAATTAACTAATTAATTTCAAGAACCTACTAATCACGGTAACACCTAGCAAGTAGCGTGATTTTCTAGTGTTAGGTGAAATAGCGAGTGAACCTGCAAATTAACGAGTGACATACACGTATGATCTTTCTAACATTTAATCTCCCAATTGAGTCTAGAGTAGGAATATCAGTCGAAACTTTACTAACTCAATAACTGTGTTTCTATTTCATGTTACAATGATTCATTATGAATCTTTATTCTCATTTCCTTGGTCAAGGTCTTTGAATCATTAACAATGAAATACACAGGAGATTCTCTTGTCTTAAACAAGTGTCAGATTCTATCTTAGCCACATGCAAGTCTTCATGTACATCAATATAATACCCAACATATCCCCTTTATGATTGCTAAACAATCAGAAGATAAATCTAAGTATTAGAAGAAGCACACAAGACTACCATGGTGCTTCAAGTCTAAAGACTAATCGTGTACTATCGTAATTAGAAAATTCTAATTTCGACATATCCAATAAGAATTTCCTACGGATCATGTTCGATAAACTTATTCTCTAATAAGTATTCACATATATGAATTTGTGTCACAACACTAATATTGATGGAATACAATATTTTCGTCTGATGAGCATTCATCATATGTACGAGTCTTTACTGAATTATTCTTTGTCCCATCTAGAAAAATTCTTAACTCGAATCCATGTTTAAGATCAAAGCTTTATGTATAAATTCCATGATCACCATCGTATGCATAACCATACATTTTAGCTTAAATTGGTATTTTTCATAATTTCTAGAGATATAATCGTGATTTTATACAAAATGATATTGATTACTTTATATGAATGAAAATATCATATTGCCTTTTACTATTGTAGTTTGATTTATTACTTAGCCTTTTACTATTGTAGTTTATGACTTATTACTTATCCTTTTAGTTTATTACATTATCTCCTTAACGTTAGTTCAATTAAAATTAAAATTAAATAAAGTCAATTCGGGTGAACGAATCTATGATCCATACACCCAAGTGTATATATAACTCATTCTACATTCATTATTAGGGTATATATATTGTTAGTTCATTCATAATAAAAATGATTTGATTTGCATGTATAAAAGTGTGTTACTATTATTTTACCTTGTAGTTTAAGTCTTGTCTCATTCTATTACATTTTTTCACATTTTCCTCATCCATTTATATGGTTACTACACTTTTCACATCCGAAAAAATAATAGTAAAATTTTCAAAATAAATAGCCTCTCTTTATTTTCTATTTTAAAAAAATGTAAGACTCGCTTTAGTATTGCTTAATTAACACACATAACTAATTACATTAATGACTAGAAAATATTATATTAACTATAAAGTTCACTAAAAAAATTCGTATTCAAACTAGGTGTGAATAGGGAATTGACTATTGGGATGATATATGGTAAAAGATTTATGCTAATTATATTGTGCAATCGGGTACATCTAAGATAAGGTGCACTCATTTTAAAAACGTATATAAATATAAACAAAAACATATATAATTATGAATAAAAATGTATACAATTTAATTGTTATTTTTTTAATGAAAAATTGAGTGTAGAAAAATATACAATTATTAAAAAACATATACAGTATTGAATAAAAAGTTATACACATATAGATGCTAGTTTTTTAATGAAAAACTTAGTGTGAAAAAAGTATACAATTATTAAGAAACACGTATACAAAATAGAATAATATGTATATAAAATAGAATAAAAAGTTATACACATACTAGTTTTGTCTCCCGCGTTCGACGCAAGTTCTATTATGTATAATGTTTTTATTTTAAACATATATTATTATAAGTTTACACTCCCTCCGTCCATCTTTAATGTATCCATTTGCTTTTTGCACGTGAATTAAAAAATATTATTATTTTATGTGTAGTAGGTAGTTGTATTAGTGGAGTGTGTGAGTCCCATATTTTATTTATATTAGTGAAGGGTGTGGATCTCATAGTCCAAAAAGAGAAATAGATAGATTAAGGATGAACGGCCCAAAATGGTAAAATGGATAGATTAACAGTGGACGAAGGGAGTATTTTATTATTAAATGTATACATATTTGTTCGTTTATTTTTTTCATCTTTACTATTAAATGTAGTTTTTACCTTCGTATCAAAAAGATAGACATTTAATTAATTTAAAATGAGCAATATGTCATAATAAAATATTTTCAATTCAAAATCTAAAAAAGAATTAATTATAAATATTGGGTCTTAATTATGTTTCTATCAATAAGGGCCTTAAAATATACTCCCTACGTCCGGATTCATGGGTGTCATTTGCTTTTGGGCACGGAGATTAAGTAGTATTGTTATTTAATGTATAGTTGGCAGTTGTATTAGTGGAGGTGTGTGTCCCATTTTTTAGTTGTATTAGTGGGCGTGTGTGGATAAAAAAGGAAATGAGATACTTGAGGGCGGATGCCCAAAATGAAAAATGATACCCTTGAGAGCGGACGGAATGAGTACTATAAAATAATTAAACAGGAAACGATATGCAATAATAGAATTTTTTTTTTAATCACAATTATATAACAAAAATATTAAACTTATTATTACTTGTAAATTTTATTAATAATCGAGCATCTCTCTCTATCTTTTACTTTCATAATATATATATATATATATATATATATATATATATATATATATATATATATATATATATATATATATATATATATATATATATTGAATAACCCATTCAAAATATTTAAATATAAAAATATATTAAAACTCAATATGTCGGAATATTTTCAATTCAAAATTTAAAAAATGGGTAATCTATCAATTTGAGACCTAAATTAATTTTTCTATAAGTTAGGGGCCTTAAAATACCATAAAATTATATATAAAAAATAAAACATTGTGCATAATAGAAATATTCTTATTAGATTAAATTAAATCTTCATAATAATTATTTAAAATAAAATATTAATTGCAAGATTATAAAATATTAATTACTTTAAATAATAAATT
Organism: Pogostemon cablin; assembly: GCA_023678885.1. Classification (NCBI taxonomy): domain Eukaryota; kingdom Viridiplantae; phylum Streptophyta; class Magnoliopsida; order Lamiales; family Lamiaceae; genus Pogostemon; species Pogostemon cablin. The sequence continues at coordinate 20,136,176 of CM042986.1, read as the reverse complement.
ATTTAGAATAAAATATTAGTTGTAATTTTAGGATTATTAATATTTGTTCGTTTATTTTTTTTCATCTTGTTTTACTGTTAGATTTAGTTTTCACCTTCGTATTAAAAAGATGAACATCAATTAATTTAAAAGGAAGCGATATGTCATAATAGAATATTTTAAATTCAAAATAATAGGAATATTTTCAATTCAAAATTTAAAAAATGGATAAACTATTTGGGGCCTAAATTAATTTTTCTATCCTAAGCCATAAAATATACTCCATAAAACTATATAAAAAATAACGTGTCATAATAGAAATATTCTTATTAGATTATATTAAATTTTCATAAAAGTTTCTTAAAAGAAATAAAATACTTGCAAGATTATAAAATATGAATTACTTTAAATAATGAATTACTTAGAATAAAATATTAATTATAATTTTAAGATTATTAATGAGAAAGATTAAATAAAACAATATGTAAAATATTAAATTATTTAAAATAAAATATTAATTTGCAAAATTAATGTGAGAGCGCCACGTACACAACCAAGAACGAACGTGACGATATCACATATAAAAAAATTTCAATGAGCACGCCGCCACCTCACAATTTTAAAAAATTTTATTTTTGGCAAACACTTGTAAATTAATAGTATTAATAAAAATGGGTGCACTTTTACATTTGGGTGCACCTAATATCAACTCAAAGATTTAATTGGTGTGTTGTGTCCAACCCTAATGAAAAGAGCAGGCCGGGCTGTACTTAAAAAGAGCCCGGCCCATTAAAATGAGACGTTATGAAGCAGTGTGGAAGTCACACGTAAGCTAAGAAGATGAGATTAGATACAATGAACCGAGTATTAATCCAACATTAATCAAAGTGAAACCCAATAATAAAATGAATTTCTACGAAACCCCAAAAATCACAATCTAGTTATCTATGAATTACTAAAACTAGATTCTTGGAATTGCCCTATGTCTCCCCCCTTAACAGTATCATTAACCACCCTAAAACCTCACTTAATTTAATTTAGTTATTACCCTCTAAAACATTATTTCCTTTTTCTTATTTTCCAATATTCGTCTCCCATCAAATCTAACATCACCAATTCACCATATAATATTACATTTTTAGTCGTCTATCGATAATATTATTAATTAGCATTTGATTGTGTTTCAATGGGTAATCGAATTGGGATAGCTAATATACTCTTGCAAGAGGTTAAATTTTATTTAACTAAGGTTTATTAAGTTTTTTAATCAATTTTGGTAAAGTATAAATATGATTTCAATTTAATGTGCTACATTAGTTTATTATCTATTATGTCATGTGATTGGTAGATGAGTGAGATGTATAGTGACAATATCCAAGCTTAGTTAGATAAGATCGAGCTTTAAAACAAATACTTGAGGTTGTTCCTGTTGGAAATTAATCCATGAAACCTTAACCCTATTATGATAAACCGAGATCAAAACCGTAAAGCGGAAGCGTACCTGATCCAATGAGTCTCTAGGCGGAACACGAACTCAGGATCAGTGGTTATATGACCTTCCTCAACTAAGCCTCCTTATTCCTTATGGGGACCGTAGTAATCCCTCCCGATGGGGAGAAGGGAAGACAATGTGCGGCTTAGTATATTGGGGACCATAACCTGGGAGCCTTTATATACTACTTGACTAGACCACCCATAATCACCTAATCATGTAGTATTGGGTATCTACTCAATAAGCCCATATCATTTATTATTATAGCTCATGGACCTTTAACCTTAATTGGATCACTTAATTAAGTCCATAAAATAATTGAATAGCTAATATAATTGTATAATAATATATTGCCCACAATTAGATTATAATGGAAATTAATAATTTCCAACAATCTCCCACTTGGGCTATATATTTTCCGTTAGCAATTATATCAAGAGTCCTTAGTTGCGCAACTTTATGCTATTCCTCTTTAGGCTATACTTAACAATCTGGTCCATCTCATATACTAATATGGAACTACCGCGGCATTCACCACATTATAAATCGTGATTAAACCCCGACAATCACCATATCAATATACTCAATGACATAGATCAAATATGGTGAGTAGCATGGAAATTACATGTCAAATGTGATCAACATCATGTCTATTTCCAACTGGTCCAACTTTAAACTTTAGTGAGACCAATCCATAATATAAAATATTACAAAATGAAAAATTAACTTTAGTAAATTCACAATGAATTCAAAACCATCAACTTAATTCTGCAGAAAACTGAATTATCCAAATCAAAGTGTTTTAAAAACTTTAAAGAACAATAAATATAGACTCCCACTGAACTAATGTATTCTAAAACCATATAACACCCACATGATTAGCTAGCTCATAAAATTGCAGGGCGTTGAATACATAATTGGTGGATTCATATTTAGAGTCTATCATAATATGCTCTTCTAAAATTTTATCTACACAAAACACTTTCTTTAACAACCAAGAATTCTATGTCAATTTGTTTGACTTATAAGCATTCTTATCATAAATACTTTACTGCGAACTAATTGTCACAATGAACTTTATGTGACAAATCTTCGCAACCTTTATTTCATGTTTGAATGCCCTTAGTGAGCTACTAATTCTGTTGTCATGGTTAATGAGCTAAAGTGTTTGCTTAATACTTTTACTTGTATAGCTCTCCGACCAACAGAAAATATAGCCTGAAGTGGATCTTATACTGTATTGACATCCAACAAACTCAGAATCAGAATTCCTCATGATCTCTAACAAATCTGATCTCTGATGTACAAGCATATTATTCTTAGTTCTCTATACATACTTTATAAAGATCCATACTAGAGTTACTTAAATGTCTACTTAATATACCAACAACATAAGCCAAATTAGGTCTTGTAGAGACCTCATCATACAACAACTTCCAACAACCAATGAATATGGAATGTTTCTACATTTCTTAAATCTTTAGTTTAACTTTAGGGCACCTGATTGAGACTACACTTGTCTCCCTTAGTTTAACTTAAACATTCTCCCACTGAATCACATAATCATCTACATTTGTCTCAAAACCAAATGAGACACTTACTTCATGATGATACTTGTGATTCCTTTACGAAAAAAAATTTGCTTGAATGCATAGATGGATTTCCTATTAGTTCTTAAACCATTTAGATCGTATCATCAGTGTTGCGATCAAGGAACTTTATCTTTACATCCATATAATATGATTCAAGATTAAAATGTGTTACTAATGTCACGATTATCTTATAATAATGTCTTCCTTCCCTTTTGAGTATAATCCTATATCAAGATGTAAACCTAATCATCTTGTATTGATTTATACTCATAACTTATAGCATTAACACACTTTGGAGTAATTGGACCTTTCATGGTTTGATGAACATTGTTTGAATGTTCTACCATTAATTCCATAGTGTCCTCATTATTTAGGAGAAAACTACATAATCTTCTGAATTATCTTTCTCTCAACTCTAGTGGTTTCCTTAGTGACATTAATTCTTGAGGTTGTTGAATTTGTTATTCCTTAAATATTATTGACATTGTCATATCGTTATTCTGAATTTGCACTAATTCTTTAAAGCATAAGTGGGGATCGAATCGACTCCCCCTTAAGGACAATGTCTCTAATATTATTCTTCCCCCAAAATCAACATCCTCACATAATACCGTATTACCCGTCTCAAATATAATCCGATCAATTGGATCATAAACTTATTATCTTTATTTAATACCAATAAAGTAGCTTGTATATATTTGAATCCAATTTTCTTTAGTAGATTCCAATGATCTAGCCTTAGTTGGATATCAGCATATGTGAAACTCAAAGAGTTCTCACAACTACTTTGGTTGGAACTTTATTGAGACCATAAGTTGCAATCTTTAGTATTTCTCCAATTAGTAACCATATATTGTGGTGTACTATTTTTGTCTTTTAACTACACCACAACACCATTCATACTAAGTAATCTTAATGTGGTGTATTATAAAACAATTCCACAAGCCTTTAAGAGAAAAAGAAAGGTTATACTTTAATTTCTTTTTCACAGCTTTCCAAACGGGTTTTTTTTTTTGTTGCCCTTATACTTTATTGAGACAGAGTTTATTAGAAACTTATTAGTTCATCCTTATTGTTGAAGTTCTAATCATGTATAATTTTGTTGTTGGCTTAGGTTAAATTTAATTAACAGACTTCTTAATTGTACAGAGAATTAATCCAAAATGATTATCATGCTTGAACTAAACTTTATAATCTTTCAAATTTTAAATAGTTTAGAATCATCTCAAGGAATCTATCACATCATTAGTATCAATACCAACTTGTAAGTGACACTCTTTACGTAGTAGTCAAATACTGACAATAAAACTGTCAAACAATAGCCTTCCTGAGGGCCGACTTATTACTCACATGTTAAACAAATAATCGTCACATATTTACCACCACAGGTGCTTGTGTATTTCTGCCAAATATTAATCTACCTATGGGCCGATCAATACCTGCATGAAAATACACTCGCACAACATTATTAATTAGGGACCCATCACAAGACACCTTGTGTAACATTAACCTCATCTGTGGACAAAAATTAATTGCAGGGGTAATCTTGGTGTAACAATCAAGTATTGACAATAAGTTCTGTCAAACAAGAGTCTATCTGTGGACCGACTCATGTTCACACGAATAATCCAAATAATTATCACATACTTATTATCACATGTGTGTTATTATTCTGTCAAACTGTGTCTACCTGTGGGCCGAACACAGAACACATAAATAATACCACACCCATCTATGTAATTTCAATAAAGCTTTTCTCCACACACGATATTGCTGTGGCAATATGGTACTTCGATTGACTAGATTGAAGGTTTACTAGACTAATTAAATAAATATTAAAATATTTAATTTAATTAAACGACATTTAACTGTCTCCCCAATTTAATTTTAATTAAATTCCACTAACCAAATGGGAATATTAGATGATTCATACCAACTTAAAAAAAAATGAAAGATTTCTTTACTTAATTAGGGATTCCAAAATCCCAATTTAATATAAAACTTGATCCTTTCCAAAATAATGGGACTCGTAATTGATTCCAGAATCAATAATAAATATTGCACAATTAATTTCTTATGCCATAAATAGAATATAACCAAATAAAAAAAAAAGGATCATGTTCTGAAAAGCCGAATTGTCAGTCCATATAATTACCCATTCACATCAGTGGCACGCAAGCATATGAGTAATCCAACATAAGTAAAATCCATCATTTATAGCCTCACAATATGGTGTTATGAATCTTAGCCATTAAATACATGCACCTGTCATCTAAATATGCATGCTAGCCACATGTCAAGAATAATAAAATTAGAATCTCTGGACACATATTACTAATGCATTAATTCTCCACAATGTTGAGCATCAAATTGGTGTACACAAAAATAAAAAAAAAAATCATAAGCATACCTTTAATACTTAATAATCAATTTTTTGCTCCAAAATTATTCTCAAAAAGTGAAAACATGTCATTTCACAATTGCCAAAAGAGAATATATTTATGTGTGGATGATCCAGCGCTATGTGGCGTACACGAAAGAAACAAAGGTTAAGCCTTTGCAAGCAGTAACGAAAACTCAAAGATTTTGATTAACCATAATCAAAATAATATATTTAATCAATTATCAAATATGCAACAATGTATACTTAAGGCATGTCACTTGAATTGATCTAATGAGTTCTCATATTCTGCAAGATTTCATAATTTAACTACGGAACTCAATGGAAAACCAATGAAATAACCACATGTTAAATTTATCAACTGGATTAAAAATTGAGTATATAAAACTTGCATATATCAAATCATCCTTAAAATGATGATAATCACTATAAGCACTGCCCAAATATATTCTAAATAATTAATGACCAAAATTTAACAACTAAAATCCATTAATAAATGGATCCAATAACAATTTTATCATTTCCATAAACAATGCAATAAATATTTATTGCTAATTTAACTTTCATATGATACAAAAACTTAATTTGGTAATGGGCTTATGGGAGATAATGATCCCAAAATAAAATAATCCGCAATTTCAAATCATAATCACAATTCATAAGATCAATCCTTTAATATCAATTAGTATTAAATTATCATTTGAATTAAAATAACAGACAACTCCAAGTCCCGTTTGCCAAAGATCCATGTACTATTCACAAGAATTTCATTTAGAATTCTGAATGCAAAATTGTGGAAAGATAGTCCCACTAATTAAACTTACTGATTAAAAAATAATTTAATCATTTTCCTGAAGTGGACTTTCTAAGAACACATTCTTGATGACATTATCATGTCCAGAAATTCTTTACCACAAAATAGATTATAATAATGGTAAAAAGTCTTATGACCCATATTCCAAGAATTCATATGGAAATTAATTCTCATCGGATCCATGGATTGCAAACAGTTCATAAATAACATTGAAGAGTTGATGTTAATATTAATGAATACTTAATTAATGATACCATAAATTGGAGCGATAATTCCGTCAGATCAGCCTATATACAAACTCCCAAATAAAAATATATTCACCCATGTTAATAAAATATTCAGTGAATTGAGTTCCACATAAACATATATTAGCCGAACTAAAATCTTGATCATCAAGAAATTAAATTTCTACACTCAAAATCGTGATTCGCATAAGATTCAATTACAAATATTAGAATCAAAATAAAATTTTTTCATATTTCAGAGAATCATAAATAGGGTGGCTCTGATACCACTTGTTGGAAATTAATCTATGAAACTTTAACCCTATTATGATAAACCGAGATCAAAACCGTAAAGTGGAAGCGTACCTGATCCAATGAGTCTCTAGGCGGAACACGAACTCAGGATCAGTGGTTATATGACCTTCCTCAACTAAGCCTCCTTATTCCTTATGGGGACCGTAGTAATCCCTCCCGATGGGGAGAAGGGAAGACAATGTGCGGCTTAGTATATTGGGGACCATAACCTGGGAGCCTTTATATACTACTTGACTAGACCACCCATAATCACCTAATCATGTAGTATTGAGTATCTACTCAATAAGCCCATATCATTTATTATTATAGCCCATGGACCTTTAACCTTAATTGGATCACTTAATTAAGTCCATAAAATAATTGAATAGCTAATATAATTGTATAATAATATATTGCCCACAATTAGATTATAATGGAAATTAATAATTTCCAACAGTTCCATCAAAATGGAGTCGAGCTTTAATTAATGTAATTGAATATCATGAATTGAGTGTAAGGAAATTTTAATTTCCTATATAATTTAATTGTGGGCCATATATTATTATGCAATTATATTAGCTAATCAATTATTTTATGGACTTAATTAAGTGATCCAATCAAGGTTAAAAGTTCATGGGCTATAATAATATTTGATATGAGTCAATTGAATAGATACAAAATATTACGTGACTGGATGATTATGAGTGGTCTAGTTTTGTAGTATATAAAGGCTTACAGGTTATGGTTCCAAGATACTAAGCCGTACATGGTCTTCCCTTCTCCCCATCGGGAGGGATTACTACGGTCCCCATAAGGAATAATGGGCTTAGTTGAGGAAGACCACAATACCTATCGATCTCCGAGTTCATGTTCCGTCTAAAAACTCCATGGATTAAGGTACGCTTTAGCTTTACGTTTTACATCTCGTTTATAATAATAGGGTTAAAGATATTATGATGTATGAATTTATTTCCAACATTAAGCTCTAGTTATTTGATACTTTTACCCTCGAAATGATTTTAACGACCTTGAGCTTAACCCTAACTTTAAATTTAGGAATGTTAAACGGTTAAGCTCTAATTCATTAGGGTCAGTTCCAACAGGTTTCAAATTAATCAGACTTACTTAAACCAACTATTAAAAGATGAACATAATTTTAACCCTATCCAGCTTTAAGCTAAATGGATCGGGACTAGGGACTTTACAATCAAAACATTTAAAAAATTATAAATTTAAATTTATTATAAATAATACAACTAAATTATAATTAGTTCATACATTATTTAAATTTTAAGAGAATTAAAATTAATACATGTAAAATATTATTAAAATTTGAAATTTCATAGAATTTGTGATAATTAGAGTTTAGGGAAGTTTGTCCCATTAAGGACTAGAGGAAGAATGGGAATGGGTGGTTGATACGTAGGCGATGGATGTTTAGATAAATTAAAAAATAATAATAACTCTTAACTTTACGGGTTGGTCCAATTAGTTCGCAGGTCAGCCCAAAATCGGTTCTGGCAAAAAAAAAAAGAATGATTTTTAAATGGGCTGCAAAATCAAAAGTGCTAACCGCTAACTCTATATTTCTTAATGGTTAATTGAGCTGATTATACGGGCTTCGGATTTTTTAATAATTCTATTTAAATTTTATCAAACACAAAGTCTATTCAAATTTGTTTGGTATTTTTATCAAATTTAACTCAAATAAATTTTTATCAAAGGATGTTGAATTAAATATCTACTCCCTCCGTCTCATCCAAATAGTTACGCTTCCTTTGTAAATTACAAAGGAAGCGTAATTATTAGGGTGAGACGTGTAGCAGTTATAATTTTTTACTTTCGTTCTCTTGCATTATAATAACGTGTAAATAATAGTAAGTTAAAAAATAATACTATGAAATATCAAAGTTAGTGTTATAAATAAATAGGACAATAAAACCACAATATTTTTCAGCGTATGCTACTTAACTTCTTTTTCTATTCCACATGGGAAGCCAAACCAACTCCAGAATATAAGATAATAAGTTTCAAGAAAAAATTAATTAATTAATTAAAAAAAACATTCCACAACGAAGAAAAAAAAATTGCAAAAGAACTGACATGTACAAAAATGCTAAGGAGAACGACATATGCTAAAATTAAATATTAAGAAATTTCACAACCTAAAACCAAAACACTCTACTGAAAATAAAAACATTAAAATAAAATAAGGTTCCTCTCTTTCCAATTTTGTTTCCCCCTTTCTTCTATTAGTGGGTATAATTCATAATATTATTATCCCAAAGTATCAATTTAGTAAACATAAATTGGGCAGAAATGACACCCAATTATAGTGATTGTCTTTGACAATGTAATTCCAATTTATGAAGTTTTTGTAAATTCATCTGTTTCTAGCTAATAATATATACTCTCTCTTTTCGTAAACAATGGTCTCATTTTATCGTTTTAGACATTCGCTTTAAGGGATCTTATTTTTTTCTTAGACATACAAAACTACATATGTTATTAATATAACTAAAATATGAGACTCGCATACTTCACTAATATAATTACTCACTACACATTAAATATTATTAATATAACTAAAATATGAGACTCGCATACCTCACTAATATAATTACTCACTACACATTAAATAATAATATTATTTAAGTTACATGAAAAAAAAACAAATGACACTGTAATGAGTTGTTGGTGTAAGTAATTGTTTAAATTGTGTACAAATAATTAAAAAAAATAAAAAATCAAAGAATGATGGAATGTTATTTTAATGTGGATTTATATATACACATCCATCAATTGATTAATGTTGCATCAATCGAACCAAAATGTTGAGTCCAACACGAATTTTTATGAATGTCAATCAATTAATTAATGTAATAATTAGTTAGTGTTTAAATTAATTTGTTGGATCATTGCCTAGTCATGCATGCTTCATCAAAACGTTTAAGTGCAATGTATTTGTATGTCAGAACTGAACCTTATTAATATATATAGGAGTATTAATTAACAATTATATTAATATTATACATAACACTAATTATTTAATATTAAATATTTATGTTGAAATGATTTGTTGTTTTGATACAATGAATAACCAAATGGGTGATTCCACCATGTGCGGAACATACAAATCTAGCAATTATTGGAGCTTTAATTAGAAACCATATAAACCTTTTTTTAATATCTTCTTTATGCAACGTTTACACTATATTAATACTTAATTTTCTATTTATTGAATAACGAAAATATATTATTTGAATAATTACAAGAAATTAGATTCAACGCCCAATGGCTGATACAAATGGCTTCATTGTATTTTTATTTCTCAATATGAATTTTTGTTGCAACTCCACTTTCCAGCTCGGCTTATTTCATTTACTATTAGGTTTATTATTTAATATCATATGTTATTTTTATTGTTTAAATTACCGCAAAATGTGATAATACAGTTTTAATGTACCACCTTAGGCACGTGATTTTCTATAACATTTTTGTGTGACATGTGATGTGACATCATTTTATAAATTCACATGTAGTAAGGTGGAAAAATCTAATTGACTTGGATTATAATTTTCATTTTTTCCCTTACTTCTCAATCGTCTAGAAGATCACTAAAAAAAACTTTTTTTTAGCAACAGAGTTTACCAACGAAATTCAATTCAATTTAATTAGTAACAATTACCAACAAAAATTATATTTTTTAGCAACACAATGGCAACACATTTATTCCATTTTTACTCTAGGAATAAAATCAGTTGCTATTTAGCAATGAAATCATTATGAGCATTACCAATGAATTTCGTTGTTAATCTGTTACTAAATCAATTTAAAAAAGAACTTAAGGCTTTCACCAACGGAATGTTCCGTTGTTAAAAAATAATCTCTAAGGTGATGTTTATTTTGGGGTTTTGAAGAGTTTGAAAATAATGAATATTGATGTTGTATTTGTTTTCGATTTTTGATATGGTAGGTTTTAACTTTATGTCAAATGAGTAAGAATGTATTAATTTATGTAAGAAAGTAGATGAGAGAGGAATAATATAGTATTAATTTATGTAAGAAAATAGATGAGAGATGAGAGATAAAAAGAGAAAGTGTATTAATTGAGGAGAGAGAATATATATAGATATATATAGGGGTGATTTTTAAAATTAGGTGTGAAATTTCAATTCCAATTCCGAGTTTTAAAATCCGGAACAAACATCCCCTAAGTCTCGTTATAACTTCCTTCTAATTCGTTCCCAAAGGAAATCGAACTTGTATAAGGAACCCAATGACCAGATGAGCTAGTCCACCTGATTATCTTTTTAACACACATAATATACTTTATCATTCAATATTGATTAAAATTATCAAATTACTTACATAAGCGAGTAAAAATGTAACTTTTATTAATATTCATTAAATGTAAAAATGAATTTGGAGGAAATGGTATAAAATATGAAGTGGAAGATCATTACCGGAATATGAGTTGTGTATTGAAAACGAAAACGTCATATCTGCAGGGTGTCGTTTGAAATCTAATACCTAAAATTTGTTTGATAGTTAGGCAAATTGGTGCCAAGTGTCAAATCTCAATGGTTACCCTCTCTAACGTGCAACACCTTGTACTTTGAGAAATTCAACACCCACAAACAACAAAAGCTGCTCGTTTTCTCAAACACCCACAAACAACAAAAGCTGCTCGTGCTATAGCTAAAGTGGTAGAGGGGAGGGTGAAAATGTCTTTCAATTGAATTTGATTGTTGCAGGGTGGGGATTCGAATCTTACCTTTGGCATGGATTTGGCTCCTTGCAGACACAAGTTCAACAATGAGCCCTCTTTATAAGCCACTTGAGGCACATATGCGATTTACCTCCTCCTCCAATTCCTAGGGCAGGGGTAGTGGGCCCCTAATAGTATGGTACACCGTAACAAAGCTGCTCCTTAATCAAGGTCAAATTATTTTTTTCTTTCTCTCTTTTTTTAATATAAAATGAAAATTTTATTTGTTAATGGCTAAATAAGATACACCAAAAAATTTAGAAACACACATTTATTCTTAAATTAAGTTTGTTTGGTTTAAGCAACTGGTACAAGATATTGGTTCGCATAAAACCTAACTTCATATTCTACTTATCTCTTCTATTATTAATTTTTATAAAAGATTAAAAAAATCCTATAATTAGATTATAATGTCTGAATTGTATTTGATCTCGACTCATATACTATTATTTATACTAAAAATAGAAATTGACTAAGTACTTAATGTATGAAGAAAAAATTTGAACTTAATCAAGATTAAAAATTGGGAAAGAAAATTTGTAAGATGCTAAATTTAATACACTCATAACCCATCATAATTTAGGGTTTGAGTAGGGATGGCAATGGATGGGTATTTTCGGGTACCCGGTCTACCCGAACCTTAATAGGTAGGGTACGAGTAGTTGTAAACGGGTTTGGAATGAGTACGGATAGTTGTGAAAAATACCATTAGGGTTTGGGACGGGTAATGCCTCAAATACCCGCGGGTAACCCGATTATATATTTTTTTATAAAATTTAATATATATTATATAATTTATATATGATAAGATATTTTATATATTTAACTAATAGTTATAAGTTTTATTTAATCATATTTATTAAATATTTATTTAAAATAATACAATTTATATTATATTTATTTAAAATAATACAATTTATATTATATAAAATAAATGAATATTAAATGGGTATGGGTACCCACGGGTATTAATAAACGGTAATGGGATGGGTACGGGTACCATAATAAATTTTTTAAACGAGACGGATATGGATACGGATATTTTTTTTAATCGGATACGGATACGGGTACCCCAAATAAGCGGGTACCCTACCCGTTGTCATCCCTAGGTTTGAGGGCCCATTGTACTATCTATTTGTGAGACGGGTTATTGGTGGGGTAAAATAGGTTTAGAGATGTGCTTGAATGGATTTTGATCGGAGCTACGCTGGTTTGTTCAACAAGCTTAACTCATGTTGATACTTGATTTTAAGTTTCGGTTGAGATTTGAAAACTCGTAATAACATTTCCAACGATTTCAAAAATCCAACGGTGAATCCAACGACATTTTTTTATTTGAATTTTTTTATCAAAAATGATTCAAACATTTTTCCAACGAAATTTTCTTTTGGAATTACCGTTGGAATAAATTCCAACAATCTTTAAACTCCGTTGGAATTTAACGATCTTCAAAACTCCGTTAGAATTTTCCAAATATTAAAAAAAATATTTATTTGGATTTGAACCTTGACTTCTTGATATACCACCTTATCATTTACCAACTTAACTATAACATATGTTATAAATTCACATTTAAATTTATTGAAGTCTCTTTTTTTGATAGAATTTTCATTTGAATTTTTCAACCGATTAAGTTTAATTGGAATTTCTAATGGAAATTTTCAATGGTTTATCAAGCTATTGGAATTAGCATTTTAATTTTCTAACAATTTAAATTTATATGAGAATTTTCGTTGGAACTTTCCAACTGTTTTAGTTTTTACAGGAATTTTGGTTTGAATTTTTCAACGGTTTAAAGTTTCATTGGAAAATTCATTGGAACTCTAAAATTTCCAACGAATTTGCTTTTCGTTGAAATTTTTCTGTTAAATTTTGACAGTTTTCTTGTAGTGGAAGATATTTGTAATCTTTCTACAACTTCTCTTTTTTACTTTAAGAAAGATGGACAATCACGCTAATTGTATGATAATTCTATAACTCTAATACCATATTACTTACACTGATACACACAATTTTACCAACCTTTTATAATTTTATCCTAGATACAAAGATAAGTGAATGAGTGTACCTAAATCAAGTTTTGAACTTCCTTAGATTTTCAAGTTATTAGTGCAAACAAGTTTCCATTTCAAGAGTGGTTTAGTTATGAAAAGAGTCATTAAGTTTTGCTTGTTTCCAAGAGAAATAAGGCTTGTGTTTTTGTTTAACATTTGGAGCTTTTGTTTGCTTGAATGCTTGTCCACCATCTATCAGTTTTGTCCTTAAATTGTAGGATCTTTGCTACATCATAATTGCTTGTGTATACTATTCATCTGAGAAATATCTTTAACACATGGCATTCTGATATTCTCCTGTTTGTTTCTTTTTTAGTGATTTTAGCCTCATTAGATACTGCTGCAAATTCCCAGATTGATTTTGGTACAATGAATGTACTTTTTGGAGATTGCTAATGATTAGACTGATTAGTACATTGTTTGGAGATCTTGGTTTGCACGTAGGAACACTTCCATTCACATTTTTGACCTTTACCCTTCACTGCCCCACCCCACCCCACCCCACCCACCCCACCCCACCCCCCACACACAAATGTGTGGATTTAGAGTCTTAGAAAAATTGTTTTGGAGTACTAATTTTTAAAAGTAGTTAGATACTCCCTCCGGCATATTACAATGGTGCATCATGAATACTATTTACTTTTTGCACGTAACTTAAAGAAGTACTTTAATATTTGAATATATAGTGAGTTAAAAATATAATATTCTATATGTCCCATGTATTTTTATCAACTTTTTATTTTGGGTGTCTCACGTATTTTTATCCATTCCATTTTTTGCAAAAATACATAATATTTTATTACCTACTTTTTATAATCCCAACAACTTTAATTACTTTTTTACATTTTATTCATCATTCCCAATAACTTTATTCACTTTTTTTTAAATTACTAATTTATCCATACTTTCTCTTACATTACACTCCCTCCATCCCATTATAGTCGTGACATTTTTTTTGGCACATAGATTAAGGAGTATAATATTTTAATGTAAAGTGAAGTGAGAGAAATAATATTTAATGTTTAGTGGGTAAGTGTATTAGTAGTGTGTGTAGTGTGTGTGGGCCAATGTTAATATGTTAATATTTTTTGTATGGGTCCCATATGCTTTAAAAATAATGTAACAACTTCTATGAGACAACCCAAAAAGAAAAATGTCACAACTTCTGTGGACGGAGGGAGTATATTAAAAAAATAAAACGTCTTAATCTCCGTGCCCGTATAAATGGGTAAAAATACCCGGGACGGAGGGAGTATTTTAATTTAAAATGGATAGTTGTACTAGTATTCCGTTTGAGGTCTGGATCTTCTGTGACATTCTGGTGTAACATCTCTTGTGACACTCCGTTGGATGAGTGACACATAAGAGAGAGAAGAGAAACTATACCTTAATTAATCCAGTCAACTCTTGGGGTAAGAGATTGAATTTATCCAACCCGACACATGTCACTTCATAAGCAGGTGTTATCGGAGATGTCACACCAATGTGTCACAGACCATGCTGTACCTTTTGTGTGACCATGCTGTACCTTTTGTGTGAGCTCCATTGAGAGATTTGGATTAATTTGTGTAAGTCATATCTATTAAAAAGGAAAATACACACTATGTATCGGGCTAAAATAGCAAAACGCGTACGTTGTAGTGAGACTTGGTTTTTTTTTTTATATTTTCTTGGTTCCAATGGAACTTTTGCCCCTCCTTTGTTTTGTGTGTATTGATGAAGATTGATAATTTTAAAATTAAAGTTTATTGTGGTATTATTAAAGTATATTTCCTTTTATGTAATTGTGATGATAGGTTTGAAATAAAGAAAAGAAAAAAGTGAATTTATTTATGAGAATTGAGGGAATAATATTGTCACTCAGCTAAATTGCTGCAATGTTAATTCTTAAACCCATCTTTCTAAGGTTAAAAATTAGGGGGAAAGGGATCATCATCATCCAATTACAATGGGTTAGACATGATCAAAATGTATAAATATTTTTCCAAAATATAAGCAAGAAAAAAAGTTTGTAATTAAATATAACTTTGAAATAGTCAAAGCACGCATGATTTACATAAATTAATGAGATATACAGCATAGGAATAGATAGATAGTCATACTCAACTATAATCATTTGAAGGAAGTAAAATTTATTTAAAATTCATTTTACTAAAAGCTCAATTGTTTGTATTCATTTTTAAGTGATTAATAATAATAATTTCTCCAATTTATTGTTCATCTAATATTAGAAAATCTCTCGAATGAAACGGGTAATTTAAACGTGATGATACATGATGCCCTGCAACTAATATAAATTAACAATTTTTTTACATAATATTTATTTCAGTTGGTGTTTTCTAAAAATGAATTTATGAAAATTATAATAAAAATAGAAAAGTTGAAACCAATTAAGGGAAACTAAAACCAACTATAGTAAGCAATAAATAAGACACAAAAATAAAATGAAACTCTGAGTTCAGGTGAGTATCATAAATGAAATAGACAAACTATCTATTTCTAATTGTTACTATATTGTACTTTCTGCCTTTAATTTCTCTCTCTTTAACAATTAAGCTTCATAAAAGAAACTTTCAATCCTTGTCTCACTAATCTCCCTGCTTTCCACTCTCAATTTTGTTGTAGAAATCAAATAACCACTGATATAATCTAATTAAAAGTTACTATCAAATTAATTAATTATAGCTATATTACTAGCATACATGGCACTAAATCAACATAACGTTATTATTTATGGCAAAAACTTGTGTGACCATGACACACAGTGTCCCCATAGAACACAAGTCTCCCCCTCCATATTCTATCTAACCATATGTATTAATAGAGATTTAAATTACAAATGAGCACGATATCTTTAGGGGACACAAAAGTCTCACTCATTATTTATTTTATTGGAAGAAAATGTACTTTGAAATGAAATTCCATAATCCATAATTTTTAAGGGAAAAACCGTGTGAGACTGTCAAATGTAATATTTTAATAAGAATTATATATATATAAAAAAAACATAACCAATTAAATGTATAAATTTATAGATTATTTGTAGTATAAATAAAAAATGATAGTAATATGTTTATGAACATGTTTGTTTGTGACAGTGATAACTTGTTATAACTAAATAAAATGTTAACATTGTGTTACTCTAATTTTTTAAGAGTTAGTTAAGACAATAAATATAAATATATATATATATATATATATATATATATATATATATATATATATATATATATATATTACTATTGTATTAATTTAATGGTTCACCTAATTCTTGTTATAAGTGTTTCTACACTTATATAAGATATGACACCATGCATTAAAGAAATTTTGTCGAATTGCATTTTCATCTTTTCACTAATTGAAACCAAAAGAAAAAGAACAAATAATTTTGAGAAAAAACTTATGGATATTCCTTTAAAGCCCGAGGATAAATCTTCCTCCCACTATCGAGGATGAAGATAATTAATCGGACATATGTTAATGTTAAAGGGTGAAGGTCTAAACCTTTAATCAAGAAGAAGAGTTGTCAAACTGACCCGAGATTAAGGATAGCCAAACCGAACATAATTTCATTTGCACATCCTTAACCCATCAACATTTAAGCCTAGCTACTTATCCTCAACCCAATATCCTCACTCTATTTTATTATCATCCACAATTAAGCCCACCCAATTTTAAAAGAACATGCACAAACTGTAAAGGGAACACCTCACAACAACTCTATCATTATTGGAATACAAATTATCATAAAAAAATAAAAAATAGATTTGAATAATTAAAATACTTATGATATACAAAAAGTGCCTGATTATTAGTATTATTTTATTTTCTTGAGGGATTTTTAATGCATACTACTTTTTTAATTAGAGTTGGTTTCTGATCACAAAGACATTTAAAGGTATAATAAATTTTAATTTATAACTGT
This sequence comes from Pogostemon cablin, assembly GCA_023678885.1. NCBI lineage: Eukaryota > Viridiplantae > Streptophyta > Magnoliopsida > Lamiales > Lamiaceae > Pogostemon > Pogostemon cablin. The sequence continues at coordinate 20,118,630 of CM042986.1, read as the reverse complement.
ATTATTTCTTTTGTAAAAGGGTGAGTTTAAATATAAATTACATTAATATTTGAGTAAGAAAAATATTTTATTTTTTGGAAATATGAATTTTTATATTAAATGATAATTTACATTTAATATTAAAAGAGTACCATTTTTTGAAGCCATGAAATCGGATATGAGCTCACCCAAATTTTATCCTTCTAATTATATACTAATTTATTTGTTTATTAACAATAAGATAAAATAAAAGAAAACATATTTTGCCGGAAAAATAAAGTAGAGTAATACTAATATTTTGAAAAGAGTTTGTCAAAAAGCATAATTGCAAAAAAGAAAAACATGAAAAACTAAAAAGAACCCTTTTCTTGGCAGTCACCATATTTCCCCTTTCCCCAAAGATCTTTTTATTATCTTAAAGGAAACACCCACCTCACCTCACCTCACCTCACCTCGCCCCACCCCCAACCCCCCACCCTTTGCACACACAAACATGTATACAATTAATATTAATATATTAAATAATAAATGTTCTCTTTCTTCTCTATCTACACTCCCAGCTCACACTCTTCTCTATCTCTATCTACATCTCTCAGCTGTATCTATCTATGCTTTGCTTCTCTCTTTCATTCAGTAAATATATATCAATAAACGCGTGGCTTTCTTGAAAGCATCTGATCTGTACTATTGAGTACTTGCATCCAAAGGGGGACTCGAAAAGGTAAAGATTACTTAGAGGATTACAGTAATAAAGTAGATGGAGATGGAAAAACCCTAATATTATGTACTGGCGTTAGTCTAATCTCTGTATTAAGTACGGTTAATTGCGTGTAATGCGTATGCTTACGAATTCGCGGCTTATTTTCTACATATTGGTCGATAATCAGGTCCAGATCCATTGACGGGCAAGGTGAATTAATCTGCGCGATGCAAGTGATTGGTTGTGAGTTTTGGTTGAATCGAAGGTTTCGGGTTTATAGTTTAGTTTGATGAGTTAGGGTCTTTTTGGTTTTTTTTTTTTTTGTCGTTTATGTGATTTTGTCATGGTATTAATCATGGTATGAACGATCTGTTACGTGTTAAGCGTGGTGGTCTCTGCCAGTTGTAGGACATCAACTTTGTGCTGCAATTATCATTCATTAAGATGTCGATTTCCAATTTTGAATTTTGCCTTTTCCATGAGTTTTATGGTGCAGAAGTTAGAATTAATAATTTTTAATGAGGAAGACTATTTTTGCTCTTAGTTGGGTTATCTGCTTTTAGGCTTTCTATTTGTTTCTATTTCTTCTTCTTCTTAGTTCGGTGTTGATGTACTTGCTATAAGCGCTTGTTATCTTTTTAATGTAATTGTGTGCCGGCTGATTTCTTAGACATCCATGTAGTGTCGTGGGATTGAGATTTGGAATTTTAAACCATTTGAAATAGATCAATACTTTGGGTTAGGATTCAGGATATTTTGATATTTATGAAAATTTTGATCAAGTTACAAAGTGTTCTGAATCAATTCCACCTGGCAACTTATTCTTTGAAAGACATTGAAAGTTGGAGTTGAAGATTGCTAGAATTGTGGATTTTTTGTTTATAATAGTATTAATTTTGTTTCTTTGTTGGATATTAGATTTATCTTTGTAAATGTTTTACCGTATCAGGACTGTTAAAGCAAAGCTTGGAAAAGAGTATCTTGGCACGGTCTGCGTTGCTGTTGCAAATATTAATTTAAGATAACCTCTGCTTTTGTTTATTTTTGCACCGGTGGGGCTCTAACTCCATTACAAGCCTTTCCCATGTTTGAGCTATGAGAAAATTTTGATACTACGGATAAACTCTTTGAATATGGATTAAAGCAAGCATTGCCATGAAGATGATATTAGTTAGAGCAGAGCTGGGATCAGTGTTTTCTTTGTCAAAAGAAAAGAAAAAGTGTTCAGACAATATTGGAACTAAGTAGAATGAATACACATGCTAAGTTTTGGACTGACTTTCATCTACGTTGATGAAGTCATATTGTCTAGTTTTCCTTGAATACTCGAAGTATATCCTGACTATTCCGACTATTTGCCCTTTCCAGATAGAAGCTATTGTGAGAGGCTGAATGTAATTAAGCTTGGGAACATTTAACATATACTGCAGGCCACTGTCAGAGGATAATGCTGTTCTTCTTTAATTTATGATTGCAAAAAATACATGGAGTGTGAGATATTGATGACTGATTATCAGCCATGCACTAGAGGGCGGGTGCTTGCTGCTGTTGGACCAGTGCTTTGGATTGCCATAAGCTATGTTGACCCTGGAAAGTGGGCTGCATCTGTAGAGGGGGGTGCTCGAATTGGTTTGGATTTGTCTTTGCTGGTACTAATAATAAACTGTGCTGCAATCTTATGCCAGTACCTATCTGCCCGCATTGCTGTTGCAACTGGGAAAAATCTTGCTCAGGTGATTATTTTCATTCCAATTTCTCATGTTGGGCATTAGTTTCCTTTTGCCATTTTTATTCTGTTGTTTCTTGAATTAAAAGATAAATAGAAAAATGATTTGAAAAGCTCTTTATAGTGCTGAAATTTAATTTATCCCAATATTCTTTTAATAATGCTATCAACTATTAATATTGAAATTATCTGCATGAATGATGAAATTCGATATGTTGTGATATAATGTGTTTAACTAGCTGTTTGAAAATTTGAAATAATCTGCATCAATTCTTTGGGAGAAGGCAGCTTACAGAAGAATTTGCTTTTACAACAGCTTTGAATAGTGATCATTCTATGTGCTTACTTGCAGTATTGTTACAAATTAGTCCGCATGATTGCAATTTAAGAGCCTTTTTTATATTTTGTATGTATATGTTTGACGATCAGTATCATCAAACTGATGGAGGCATCAATCCTTCACCTCTTCTTCTATTCAATTGCATATGCGACTATCTGTCTGTTGGTTTATCAATTGGTGTTAGGTAAAATCTTGCACAACCACAGTTGTTACAGGCGCGCCTCCAATGAGGCTCAAGCTCATGCTCATATATTTCCTGATTTTTGCTAATAATAGGCGATGTTGAAGAGGCGGCTGCCTCTCTGCCCCTTTCACCAGGCGCGTCTTACATACATGTTCAAATATGCTTGATTTCTTGGGGTTTAAAAAAAAGTTTAATGTTTTTGTTTAGTAAAATATGATTTTTAACTCCTTTAAGGTCATGGGGGGAAGTTGACTTTTATACGTAGGGAATTATTTGAATTAGACCTAGGGTTTTCACAAACAACACACAAGGGAGAGTGAAAAATACTTTGAGACTTAAGCAACACTAGCTGCCATTGACCAGCTGCTCAGTTATTTGCTTATTGTTTATTTGTGTTGAATATTTGAACTTTGAAGCTGATTATGTATGGATGTTCAATGTGTTATGTTATTATGAGTTATTATTTATTATTATGCAATTGTGATGTTATGTGATTTTAACCTTTATTTAGTTGGGTAATTATGTGTTAAGCAGGATAAATTCATGTGTATATGTTGTAGAGCAAGTGATACAAGAGGCTCACGCCTCAGGCTCCAACAGGACCCTTGCGCCATTGTGCGCGCCTCTCAACTTAACAACCGTTATCTAGCTAGGAATGGACAACTAATCAGTTTCTGCTGATTGATAGGGACATCAGCTGTACTCCTCTCCTTGAATGTTTATCTCTATTATTTATATGTGTATTATATCAAACTTCCTTTTATTGTTATATATTTTAGAAACCATGTGTATGCTATATAGTCTTTGAAATGTCAACTCACTGTCCTTAATGATGGTGTAGATTTGCAGCGAGGAATATGATGATTTGACATGTGTACTTTTAGGAATTCAGGCAGAGATCTCAATGGTGGTGCTAGATCTCGCAATGGTAATTTCATTCTTTGAGCTATCATTGTGAATTTAATTTTTTCTTCAAATTTATTCTATTCTGACTTCACGAACTTTTGTTCTGGTAGGTTCTGGGCTCTGCTTATGGCCTTAATGCCATCTTTGGAATTGACTTATTCAATTGTGTCTTTTTGACTGGTTTTGATGCTGTTCTATTTCCATTTCTTCTTAGGCTCCTTGTAAGCTTCAATTGCTTTATGTTGTTACAATTTCTTAATTGTATTGTTGCAAAATATTAGTTTGGGTGCTATTGTTTTCCAGGAAAATCCCAAAGCAAAGATCTTATCCATATTCTTGGCGTGCTTTGTATTAGCATCTTATGCTTCTGGAGTATTAATTACTCAATCAGAAAACTCAATCGCCATGGGTGGAATTCTTAATAAGCTGACAGGGGAAAATGCATATGCATTGATGAGCGTTCTTGGTGCAAATATTATGCCCCACAACTTTTACCTTCATTCAGCTATTGTACAGGTTGTTAATCTCCCTGTCTTATCAACATTTGTGATTTGTGCAGCTCATGCTTTGATCCCATCTAGTGAACCTTATACTGTAGTTGCATATCTTAGTTCTACCAGTGATTTTTATTTCCTACTTCTTTCTAACTCTGTAAGCATCATTTAATCAACCTGAGAATCTCTACTAATTGCCCTTTTCTTTGTTTTCACTTGTAGGGAGACCAGAGACCAACTAACGTTTCTAAAGGGGCACTGTGTTATGACCATTTTTTCGCTATTTTATGCATCTTTAGTGGTATTTTCCTGGTGAACTCGATGCTAATGAACTTGGCAGCCAATGTGTTCTACAGCAGTGGAATTCCTTCACTTACTTCAAATGATGCATTGTCATTACTGGATCAGGTTGGTCCTGAATTTTCTAGTTATTCACCCATTTAAATGCATTTTGTCATTTTCTGGTGTATTTCATAATTAGTGAAACACTCTGGATGCTGCTGCAGGGATTTAGGAGTTCTGTATTTTCGTTTGCTTTAGTTCTTATGATGTTCATCTCCAATCAACTGGTAGCTGTATCTTGGAGTTTTGGAAGACAAGTAACTATCCAGGATTTCTTCAAATTGGAAATCCCGGGTTGGCTTCATCGTGCTACAATCAGAATATTTGCCGTAATTCCAGCACTCTTTTGCGTCTGGAATTCTGGAGCTGATGGTATATTTCAACTCCTGATCTTTACACAGGTCTTGGTTGCTCTTCTACTTCCATCTTCTGTTATACCCCTCTTCCGAGTGGCTTCTTCTAGATCAGTTATGGGTGCCTACAAAGTTTCTCATCTGGTGGAATTCTTTTCTCTTATCTCCTTTGTTGGGATTCTGGGTCTGAAGATTGTGTTCGTCATAGAATTGGTTTTTGGAAGTAGTGATTGGGTTATTGGTTTAAGGTGGAACATTTGGAGTAGTGTGCCTATTTCGTATCTTATTCTTCTGCTGGCTGCTTTTTCATCGATGTGTTTGATGCTTTGGCTGGCTATTATTCCATTGAAGTCTGTGGATTCTGGTGTAGATACACAGCCACTGTGTTGGGACAAAATAGTGACAGAGACATCCAAAGAGAGGAGTACTGAAATTAGTGAGGTACAACATCAATTAGGAAGGTTAATAGATAAGCAGGAACCCGTGTCATCATCGGAGAACAGCCCTGGAAACCATCTGAACTCATCAACTCCAACTCCTTATCTCAATTTGCCCGAGACACTTTTGGATTCTGAGACAAATTTTGATTTGACTACGATTGAGGAGAACAACTCTGAAATTTCATTTTCAAATCCTACCATGGCCAATCAAGAGGCACTTGCAACCATTTCAGAATCTCTGTATAACAATAGATCTGGCATGATTGATGAAAGTGAATCTCTGGATGATGGCAAATTGAGTGCTGAATTGAATGACGCAGAGGAGAAGACATTGAAAATTGAGGGAGATGTGCAGCATGAGAAAGATGACGTAGGAAATCATTGGAAACCTGAAGTTTCAATAAAAGACGTCTCTGAGAGCAACCAGTCATTTACATCTGACGGCCCAGGATCATTTAGAAGTCTTAGTGGAAAACATGATGATGTAGGAAGTGGTGCAGGAAGTCTTTCAAGGTTAGCGGGATTAGGCAGAGCTGCAAGGCGTCAGTTATCTGCTATTCTCGATGAATTCTGGGGACAGCTGTTTGATTTGCACGGTCAAGCAACTAATGAAGCCAAGGTTAGGAAACTGGATGTTGTATTAGGGATTGAATCTAAGGTAGACTCAAAATCCTCGTTTGCGCCAGTTAAATTGGAAAGTATTAATCAGGATTCTACTGGATATATCCCTTCCCCTAGTGGAGTAGGAGCTGATCTTTTTAGAACTCCTAGCTTGTACAATCCCTCAATGCAACATATTGGGCAGAGTAATATTGCATCACCTCTTGGGATCCGGCAAGCATCATCAGTTTGGTGTAACCATATGCAATCATTAGATTCATATGTGCGTAATAACAGCCACAATACCCTTGATGCTGAGAGACGCTATCACAGTGTGCATGTTCCATCATCCTCTGATGGCCATGATCAACAACCTGCCACTATTCATGGTTATGATCTTGCTTCATATCTGGGTCGAATTGCTAAAGAAAAAGGTTCTGATTTTCAAAAAAGCCAACTGGAGTCATTAACACAAGCCACGACTATGCCATTGAAAACAAACACTGTAGATTCATATGGTCTGCCACTAGGGCCAAAGCCACAAAATGGACTGCGCAAGCCACCTGGCTTCCATAACGTTCCTGTTTCTCGAAACAATTCATTAAAATCTGAAAGACCTTTTCAGGACATTAGCTCTCTGGAACCAGATTACAGTAACAACCCACCAAATGTGAAGAAATTTTACAATTTGCCCGACATATCAGGACTCTATATCCCACACCGAGACTCAAAGGGCTTTGGGCAGTCCATCAGCCGCCCAGCACATGAGCAGATGAGTTCAAGCACATTGTCATGGGGCGGTACAACATTAGGATTTAATGAATTTTCTCCTCCAAAGGTTATTAGGGATGCATTTTCGTTGCAATATAGTACTAGTTCAGGTGCTGGTTCATTGTGGTCCAAGCAGCCTTATGAACAATTCGGTGTGGCTGATAAATCTCCTTCAAAAATCCCAGAGATCTCATCAATAGTGGATGTCGAAGCAAAGCTTCTCCAGTCTTTCAGGAGTTGCATAAATAAACTTCTGAAGCTGGAAGGAGCTGATTGGTTGTTCAGACAAAATGATGGGGCAGATGAGGACCTTATTGATCGAGTAGCTGCAAGAGAGAGATTCATTTACGAAGCTGAGACTAGGACTGGTGAAGCGGACTATTCAAAGTTTATGTCTGCTCCCAATTGTGGTGATGGATGTGTTTGGCGCGCGGATCTTATGCTAAGCTTTGGGGTTTGGTGCATCCACAGGATCCTTGAGCTTTCTCTCATGGAAAGCAGTCCAGAACTTTGGGGGAAATACACCTATGTATTAAATCGGCTACAGGTATGACATCACTAATTCTGCTCTCTTTCTGAGAGCCTTATCGTCTTATCGCTTTATTGATATTATTTTGGCTGTTTGGCTCATTCGTTTTGGTTCAAGCTTTAAATTTTGTTCTTACAAGAATTACCCAATGGCTCCCATTGATGATAGGGGTTTATATCGGACAATTTACTTATTGTTTCCATTTCTTTTTCTCTGCTAGTGGTTCTCTGTAATCTCTAATATACTTTTCTTCTGTAGGGAATTATTGATCTAGCCTTTTCGAAGCCTCGTTCTCCAATGACTCCCTGCTTCTGCCTTCAGCTTCCTGCTGGATACCAGCAAAAGTCAAGCCCACCTATTACAAAAGGTAGCTTACCACCTCCTTCAAAACTTGGTCGGGGGAAATTCACAACTGCAGCAATGCTGCTAGAGCTAGTCAAAGATGTCGAAGTTGCCATTTCTTGCCGTAAAGGTCGAACAGGCACAGCTGCTGGGGATGTTGCTTTCCCAAAAGGCAAAGAAAATTTGGCACCTGTTCTCAAACGGTACAAGCGTCGTCTGTCAAATAAACCAGTTGGTGACAATCCGACCAAGTTAGCATTGTCATCTCCCCAGGGGTTGTAACACTTGTTTTTTAAGTTCATAGGTGCTGGAACGACTGCCACTGTGTTGATTCTTGAGAAATGAAACCCCCTGTGGAAGAGGCACTTAGCTTCTATGAACTTGGTATCCCTCCCCCCCCCCCCCCCCCCCCAACTGCCGCCCACCCCTTGTGTATTAAATCTTTGCTCTCAGTTTTAGTTTCCTTGTTACTCCTTTCGTGTATACATAGGATAAATCAGTAATGGATTGATACGCATCAGCAAAAAGGAAATGGAACGAAATGGGTAGAAGAATGGTGGAAGTATGTTCTAATTGCTACACTAGTTGTAACTTTTGCAGGGTTGCAAAGGGACATTTTTAGCTGTAGTGGTTGGTAACTGTAGTATATAAAATAACGGTTGGATAGTCGGAACAGGTTCCGTTAGCTGTTATCTGCTCCCATTGATGTCCATTTCTCTCTAACACCGTGACAATTCTGTGGATAGATTTGGATATTAAGCTCTATATATCTGTAGATATATATGTTTCTTCTTATGGTACACAATGGTAATAGCAGATCTGCCTACGAAGTGCTGTCGGGTTATCAGAAACGATGCTTCTCCTGCCTGTGTTGCCCCAAGTTGAGGAACTTCTGGTTTGGTTATTGGTGTGGTGTTGAATGTTGGCAAACAGGGTCTATGATGTGTTGCCCAAGTTGTACCTTATTATGCTGCTAAGTGACTAAGTTACACCTTTAAACGTAAATTTGGACAAACATAAGAAGTCCTCTTTTAAGTCTTAACACAATTGATGTTTATATTCGAGTATTAAAATGTCATCTTTCGCTTAACACATAAAATACATACTTTTTATCCTTGACGGACACCGAATTGCCCTGAAAGATTAATAAATTAAGTAGTCAAGTAAGAGAATTTTATAAAATTATGTAAAAGAGAAAAATGAGTATGGAGTACACTTTTTGATGGAATAAAATAAAAATCTTCTAGTATGATTAAAATTTTCAATTATTTTCTTAATTCTCATCAAATGCGTTATGATCTTTAATTAGATTGACCATATAATCCTGTTAAGTTTGAAGAAAAGTGGCGCATTGTCATTATTAAATCCCGACCCTAACTTGCATATAAATTAGTCAACCTCTTTTGTCTATTTGCTAATTCTTCCATCATTTTTATGATTTATTGGTTTACTTTTTAAATGTTGAATTGAGAAGTATAATAATGCTTTAGTACCACGTTAAATGTTTTTGCCTGTGCTATATAAAATTTCACCCCTTAAAAAAAATCACATTAATTATTAACTTTTAAATATATTTTAATTACAAATTTAATATTTCCACCTAACCTACATTATAAGCTACTTTATAATTAAAAGGGTTAATGGCATAAAAAAAACTACTTTTACTTCAGTTGCAATTTAATCAAACCTTTTAAAATTTTACAAAGAAAACCACAATATTTCAAATGAATTGCAGATCACGCCCATGAGCAGCATCTTGCTGTCGGGATAAATAAAGTGTCATTTTTTTAATGAAAAAAAATACTCAATTCATCAACTGTTAATCTATCAATTTTACTATTTTGAGCCGTTCATTCTCACTCTATCCATTTTTCTTTATAGATATATGAGACACACTCTCACTAATACAATTAAAATATGGAACACACACCCTCCACTAATACAACTATCAACTACACATAAAGTAACAATACTTCTTAATACACGTGAAAACGTAAATGGGTACATTAACAATGAAGGAAGTACTATTTGTGATTTTCATAATCATGTAGAACTCAAATAAATATTCCATGTTCTTATCATCTCATAAGATGTAAAATAAGTAATGGAACAAATAAATAAAATAGAAATGTGTAATAAGATGTTGGATTACACACGTCCCATCCAAAAATCTTTATATATTTTTTTTACATAAATTAAAGAGTATTATTATTTTAAAAAATAATTTAGATTGAATTCGTTTCGAATTTGATTTGGTGGAACCGACCCCACCCTCATTTCAATTACACTTTCGCTAATAGGTGTTTGCCTTCATTTTAATATATATATTTTTTGTTTTTTTCCTTTTTTTTTTCCATTTTTTTAAAATTTAATTTTAGGGGTATAATTATAATTCATCTTTTAATTTAGGGTATATTTTGCTTACTTGTTTATAGTGCAAGAATACTCTATTGTTGTGTACAACGAGTGATCAAGAAATTAAATATCGAACCTAAGGAATTAGAGTTAAACAAGATACACACTAAATAGTTATCACTACTAATAATTAAGACATAAAAGATCTATCATTTCTAGGTACTAAAAGAATTGAATTAGGGCTTCCTTACTTTATTTCTCTTTAACCATGTTCATGCAAATATAATAAGGTATCCTATATTGATGGTCAAACAATCAAAGACTATATATTGGTCAATCCTCTTCAATTACCACGAAATAACAAATATAATCATGGAATACATTCAAATTCAATCATACATTAATCAATGATAATATCATAAGAATTAAGAAATATGATCATATAAGTTTAAAATAAAAACTTTAATAAGAATAAACATTCTGCAAAATTATCATCACGATGTCTAAAATTTCAAATTAACATGATAAACTTTCAAACCCTAAAACTATCAAAAGGAAACTAGCCCATGGTGTTACAAGCAACAACCATAGTAACATTGTCATGAGTCTATGGATCAACAATATAAGAATAAAAGAGAGAAGAAAACCCTTCGTCCGACGTAATTTCCCGTCTTCTCTTTCCGTCTTAATGATCCTCCTTCGTTTTCTTTCTCAAGTAGCAAACACCGTGACTGAGTGTGTAGGATGATGGATGAAAGGCGGGTGACGGATAGAGACAAGGGATGGAAGGCGATGGGATGCGTGTTCTGTGTTCACGGCATTCTGTGATCGGTTCTCGTTCTGGCTTGAAGGCGTGAGTTTATATCTGACATAAATAATCATCTGGGGCCCATAACTCCATAATCATTTTTCGCATGCAAATTGGGCCTCCACTAATTACCTTGTGGGCAAATTTCTTTCTGTTTGACTTTTAATGCATGGCCCAACTAATAATTTACATGGCACCCACGTGTTACTTGACATGTAATTGATGAAACTTGCAAGATTTTTCCGATTACCATCCCAACATGTAATAATTATCCAAGCAACTCACGACTTCTCCATCCTTAATTTCTATCAATTTCAACTAAATTAAGCTTAAAATATGTCAAATCTTAACAATATTCGTGAAGTTATAGAAAGTATGAAAGTAAGCAATAAACCCCACAAATAATGCTAAAATAATGCAATAATCATATGAAAACGGTCTATGAAAAACACGAATTTTCGTGCTGAACAGGGTTTAGGTATAATAGTAATTTTACCCTTGTGATTTAGGATATATTTCACCCTTAGTCTTTAGGGTATAATTGTCTTTTAATAATAATAAATTAAAAAAATAAATAAATGATGACATTAATTAAAAAGAGGACCACATAATAATAATTAGATTAATTTGGAAGAAGTGGGAACCACATATTCCAACCAAGTTACACACATTATTTTATTTTATGTGTAGTGAGTAATTATATTAGTAGTGAATGATGGGTCATATGTAAACATACAAAATTTAATTAGAACCGAAACTGGATATATTTCGGTTCAGTTTCGGTTCCTTATTTCGTGAAACTAGAACCGACGGTTCCGATTAAAACTGGCGGTTCTCGGTTGGAACCACCGATTTTTAAATTTTTTTTACGTTTTTAGGTTAAAAATAAAAAAAATAAAAACCGAAATGAAAATTTTCCTACCTCCGATTCGATTCGGATTTCTCATTTTTGAAAATTGGAACTGACGATTCTGAATCGACGTGCATGTCTAGTAATATAGAGGTTTTTTTTACTAAAATAAAAAATAATTACCTTGGGACATTCAAAATAATAAAATAGAACCTTTTGATAAAAGGAATATTGTTTTTTAAGGATAAAACACGTGTCAATGTGTCCAAATTTGGTAGCCTCATAAAATTATAGTAACATTCACTATTAAATGTTTTACTCATATAAAATTTATACTTTTAAACTTTGATTTTTTTTTTTACTCAAATAGTATTAATATTATTTACATAACTCTTTAATTGAAAAAACAGGACTCTTATAAAATAAAACTAGTACTCGCGTAATATGCGGGATAATCGAATTTTTTTATGAAATTGGCTATTCGTACCTCCAAATTTGTTAAGCATACTAAAAAAATTTAAATTTAAATATTTATAATTAATAAAACATAAATATTCTAATAATTAAGATTTCATATTGTGTTCGATTAGAGTATTTCGAATAATATATTATATGTTTGGTTAGAGTATCCGAATAATATATTTGTTTTGAGCAATTGAACGATTTATGAAGGTTGTTGATATCAAAATGTGTGAATGAAGAATTATTTTTAAATCTACATAAATGATTCTCAAGCACGCATATGAGCATGGTTTTTACACATAACTGAAATTTTAGGAATTTACATAATTTTAAGGGTTAAAAATAGATATAAAATATTTTTCATAATTAATTTTATTATAATATGTCTTAAAAATATCAATCTAAGAATGTATTTTAATTAAATATTAAAATAAGAATAATTATAATTGACTTTAAAATTGTTTAAGTATAATAATTAAATATTATACTTTTCTTACATTGAAAGAACATGTATTATCGCTTCTATTAAAAATAGTTGATATTTGGTGCACCCAGGTGCACAATGCATCTACATGTATATAAGTTTTAATTCAAATTTGTATATATATTTCTTAATGATTATATAGTTTTTTTTACATTTAATTTTTTATTAAGAAAACCAACAAAAAAACATACAGTATATATATTTTTATTCATAATTGTATACATTTTTTAAAGTTGGTGCACAGTGCAACCTGCACAGAATAATTACCCAAAAATTACATTGTTATTAATTAAATATAAGTTAAATTAATTTATTTTATTTTTAATAAATATTTAACAAATATGATTAAATAAAATTTATAACTATTAATTAAATATATGATTTTCTCATCTCATAATATATAAATATTCATCTTTTAATTATATAGTTAAAATTGTCTTCTATATATATCACTATTCGTGTCATTTTAAAGACCGTAAAAAAACAATTAATTTGATATAATTTTTATTAATAATAAACTTAATTTTTAAAAGTTATAAACTTTTAAAAATTTGGATGAAATAGATTTTAAAAAAATAAAATATAAAGAATGTGATTGAATGTTTATTGATAACTTTAGATATCAATTTTCTATTTTTGTGTGTACACTACCAATCAAATTTATCCATAATTAATATATTTTAATTTATTATAAACTTAAATAAAAATTAAAATAAATAAGAAAATTATATATCATCCTTATTTATAGTGATGACACCTCATCAATTAAAACTTTCCCCTCTAAGTATAATAAAAATTAAAAAGATATTCATATAATTTGAGAATAATAGTACTCCGATTATATTATATTAGCAATATGAATGTTAAATTGAAGATCATGTGATATCGATTAATGGAGTATAATTTTTACTTAAAAACTATTCAAAATTAAAAAAATTAAAAACATTTTAAGATTTAGGTAAACTTTTAATTAAGACAAATTTTTTTTATTGGTTGTGAAATAATATATCCACTATTTCCTTCCTTAGCAAGTTTGGTTGTCAAATAAACTATTCAAACTCTCATTCCTTAGCAAGTTTGACAAATTTATTAATTAAAAATCAAAATTCTAAGAAAATTTCACACCATCCCTAAATTTTCTCATAATGCCACCTAATAAAATCAAAATTCTCCTTTACTATATATATATATATTAGTATTCTGTAAAATAAAATGTTATTTTTTTTGACAGAAAAATAATAAAATGTTCTTTGATGGCGTATACAGCTAACTCATTTATAATTTCTGGAAACCGGTCACGAAAGCAATAGCTTGAAATTGGTATACAATTATTAAATCCAAAGCAACCTCTTTATATTAAATCACTGATCCATATTATTTTGGTGTGACCCACACGTCCTCTCTTTCTCTCTTTCTCTCACTTAACAGAAAAGCTACTACACAGTATAATATCTTCTTTTTCTGAGTTGACACAGTTCTAATTTGGTTCGTCGTTTTGATTGCTCTCTTCCACTGTCACAGAAGGTACGATTTCTTTATCCCCCAACCCACCCCTAACCCCCCAAAATAATATATATAATTTCTTTCTCTTGATTATATAGAAATTTATATTTCTGTCAAAAAAAAAAAATTCTTTCAATTTGTTCAGAGATTAATTGCCGCTTGATTTTATTTATACTATCTGAAATCTCTTTAATTAAAAGGTTTGAAATCCGTTGTTGTAAGTTTGATATTGAAATGAATTAACCTAGATTATTTTTTTCTGTCACCGCTTTTGATTTGTTTCTGGAAAAGCCTATTAACAAATGATTTGCAATGTGCGAAGTGTAGGCCCAGTCTGATGGTCCAGTAGGCCCAATATTTGTTTCCAGACTATATTTGGGTCCAATATGTATTAAGCTAGCCCAAATTTGTTCATGAATACTGGGTCAATGACCAGTGAGTAGTCCAACAAAGTTAACAACTTAAGAATGATGGTTTTAACTTTCGTAGAAACAATATATGTAAGAGATTGATGGTGATATTTGTAGGAGAATATTAATTGATGTAAGAGAAAGATGAAATACTTAGATAAGTGATGGAGATGGAGAGGAAAAAATATTATTATTTGACAAGAGAAAATGAATAGTGTTGAATGTTTGTTTTGGGTTTAGATATGGTAAATTTAGATTTTGTGTCAAATCAATTTATAAGAGGTGAATAGTAATAAATGTGATCATTTATTTTATTTTTATATTCCATTCCATATTTTATATATTAAATTCTTGTCTTGTATTATAATCCACGCTCAAAATATGTTTAATGGGTTTAATGATCATTTTAGGATATATTTTTTTTAATGTTGTGAAATACCAATGAAACACTAAATGTGAAATGTGAAATTCAAATTGGAATAGTAATGTGTGAAAGATTATATTAATTGATGAGAGATAAGAAATGAGACATAGAGAAAAAGTGAAAAAACATAGAAGACAAATAGTGATGACATATGATAATGGTTTAGTGTATTATTACATTAATAATTTATAAATAAAAAGTGATACTCCCTCCATTCCGGAAAATTTTTCACCTTAACTGTTCCACGTTGTTTAAGAAAAGTTGCACTTTTTGACCAACTTTATTGACTTTGGAGGGTATTGTAGTATTTTTAGGTAATAAAAAAGTATAAAGTAACGATATGTGTGTGAAAAAAGAGTGACAAATTTGAAATTAAAGTAACTTTTGAGGTTGTTGGATAAAGTGATGTTTTTTTTTGGTAAAAGGTTTTGTGGGACAAACAAATGAGAAAAGTGAGAAAAATATTATGAGATGGAGGGAGTAATATTTTATAGTGAAAATGATAATGATGTTATCATTTTTTATTCGTTTTACGTAAGGACTTATATGAGACGATTTCACAAATCTTTGCCAAAAAAACATAATTGATGAGAGATAAATTATAATGCTTATATGAGACGTTTTTACATGAGACTTTGCCAATAAAAACATAATTGATGAGAGATATATTAAGGTGTGGTTTGTAGGTTTACATAGAGTTTTTTTTTTTTTTTAATATAAAGATGGATTTTATAAATCTGAATCTGGACTATAGAACCTAAAACAAACCAAGCCACACTAAGCACGTTTTTCCACTATTTGTTTCACATTGAATCAAGTAATTATGCATACATCTGGTTCATATGTGGATAGAATGAAACATCTTTAAAATCGACAAAAATGCATGTGATCAATTAATCAGAGTATGCAAATGTAGGTGAATGGGGTACATCGTGGTCATATCTCTACCGATGATCTTACTGCTGATGATCGTAGCCATCGGTTGTTATCTCTTAGGTAAACGTCGGAGAGCTCGACAGAATGCAACCCCTCCGCTTTACTACGGACATCCGGCTCCAGCCCCTCCTCCGATCAAATAGGATTTTATGTATGTTTATATATTTTAAAATCCGAATTTATGTATGTTTATATTTAAAATTCTGAAAGTTGTTTTATTTTGAATTTGGTCTAAACTGTTTTTATTTAGGCAAAGACTTGTGTTAGACGCCAAAAAGTGTTAACTTTTATATAGGAAAGTGATAATAAATTAATGAAAAGTGATAATGCTATTTTATTAACAATTTATATTATAAATAAAAAATGATAACATTTTATAGCGAAAATAATAATATTTTATAACAAAAGTGATAATTATTTTAAAAAGTGAAAAATGTCATGTGTCTCATGCAAGACTTACCCTTTTATTTGTTGAGCAGTTTTGTATGTATGTTCAATTCGATTTTTAATTCAGTAAGCTGGTGCTAGACCATTAGTCGAATTGGGATTTGATCAATCATAAAAATAAATAAAAAAATAAAACTCAATATATATAAATCTTAAAATCTGCGTCATAACAAATTCAAAACAAATATATACAATTTTCAAAAAAAGCAAAAACAATCCTGGACCAAAATTAAAATAAAATGAGTTGGTCTATTGTGTCTATGGGTGTACAAGGTACATATAAGGGTATAATAATATGTTTTAAAGGATATACACTGCATAATTTTTTAGGCTAATTATAGAGTGCAACCGGGTGCCTAAGATAGAGTGCACCCATATATAAATATAAACAAAAACATATACAATTATGAGCAAAAATGTATACAATTTAATTGTTAATTTTTTAATGAAAAATTGAGTGTTAAAAAATATACAATTATTAAAAAACATGTATGCACTATTGAATAAAAAATTATACACATATAGATGTTATTTTTTTAATGAAAAACTTAGTGTGAAAAAAGTATACAATTATTACGAAACACGTATACAAAATAGAATAACATGTATACAAAATAGAATAAAAAGTTATACACATATGAGTGCACCCTTTCACCCGGGTGCACCCAATATACACTCTTTTTTTTATTGAAAATATCAATTGAAATATAAATAACATAAATGTTTGATTAAAAAAAACAATTTTTTTTCTAGAAAATAAATGGTGTTCTTATACTTAAGAGTATACTACTATTTAATACTAAATGGTATAATGTTAAAAAATACGAGATTTGGAGTCACGGTGTCCCGCATACGTAAATTTTAGCCAAACAAAATATGAACAACTTATGATAAAATTAAAATAAATAAGGTACTCCTATATATGAACAACTTATAATAAAATTTTAAAAAATTAATGTAATATATCTAGCTCTTTCCCCTTTATTTTTCGTTAATTGAGCGTTTTTTTGTGTTATATTCCCTCAATCCTATTTTAATATTATATATTTTTAATTTGGATATCTCATTTTAACTTTTACAATATTCTTCATTCTATCTTTTTTAGTAAATGAGATCCCACAAAATAATAAATATATTTTAATGGGACCTACACGTAACATTAATACAACTACCTACTTTATATTAAACATTATATTTTCTAAACACACTATATATTAAAATACTACTGGTATATTCCTTAATCACTTAAAAACAAACTTTAAAATTGAAACGGGTCTGTTGGAATACTTCTAATGAAAGATATGTTGGAGAAAAAAAAAAGTTAAATTTTAGGGTTATTTTGGGGTGAGCGGTGCATCCTAAAATTTATAGGTAAATACATGGGTAGAGGGTAGTTTCTTTAATATAATTTTTAATTATTAATTTAAATTAATGGTAAAAATTACATTAAAGTGTAATTTAATAGTTCAAATCGTTCAAATGTACTTGGGTCATAGGGGCACCAGACTTTTAATTGAAAAGTACAAATCTTAATAGCAAAAGATTATATTTCTTTCATTTTCTCATTTGTCATTCATCTATTATATTGAGTAGAGAATAATATAATAAATAAAGTGAGACTTGCGTGCGCCCGTGTTCCGTGTGCCTTTAGAAATTTAGTATTATAAGTAAGGATACATTATTTTTGTCTAAAGGGTATACACTTTAATTAATAAAATGTATATCATTTTGTTCTAAAGGGTATACACTTTTTATTAATATTTTTTTCTTTAAAAAATAAAGAGTACACATTTTTATACTAAAGGCTATAGATGCACGAAGTGTTGTTCATGCTCCCAGATACACATAATAATTTTTTTTAGAAAATAAAGGGTACACATCTGTATACTGAAGGGTATACAATTTAACATAAAATTCTAAAGGCGCACGGAATATAGTCAGTGCGTCCCGTGCACAGGAGTTTTTGCCTAATAAATAATATAAGGATTTCCGCATGCTATAAATTCGTATATAATATTAATGTTGCTCCTAGAAACCAGAAAGGGTACAACAGCTTACCAACCATTTTAAAAGGCTTAAAAAGTTTAATCCAATTTGTGCATTACAATATATAGTAAAACTTAATAACAAATGTTAGGATATATATTTTTTTTAAAAAAAATTGGGTTTAGTCTTTAATTTTATATCTATTCTTGTTGAGGTTTTTACTATCAAAATTGTAAATATTACGCCTACACCTACCTAAAAATCTAATAAATCTATAATTCATCCTTCTATATATAAATTCTTTTACGTATGCTAATAATTTTTTTAATCTTATTTATTCTCTCATACTAGTTAACACTCTCTTAGAATTGCTTATCTCTTTCAAGTTGATTTGATACAAAAAAAAATTAAAGCAAATAAGAAACAAAACTCAAAATAACATAAAGTACTACTATTCAATTAGTTTTTAAAAATAATTTAATTTTGAAAATTTATTTTCAAAATTCACATGAAATCATAAATAGATAAAATGCATGCAATTTTATGTCAAATCAATAACTAATTGATGAATGATAAAAGAGTATAATTAATAAATAGAATATAGTAAAGAGGAAAGAGTTAGAAAAAAAATATGAACTAAGAGAAAATATGTACAATAGATGAGTAAATTGATAATTAATAGACTTCACAAGTACATACATATATGAATTTTAAAATCCTATTAAAAATATTTATTATACTTCCTTCATCCAAAAATAACTTTCACATTTTCCATTTGTCTATTACAAAAATATAATTAACCTCCTTCTTCCACCACTTTACTCACAAATGTACCACTTTTATCTAATATATCTAATATATATTTTTTTTTAGAAAACTCCTAGATACTAAAAGTAACATTTTTTCTTATGTGAAGATTAAAATGTTTAATATTTTTTTTTGGATGGAGATTGAAACAATCAATTGAGTCATTAATGGGTGCACGTACTTGGTCTCATAATGGGCCATAATTGGTCCACTACTAAAGACAATAAAATGGGCCCTAAACTACCAGCCCAAATGTCCTTGTTGGCTCGTTTTGAATCCTACAAATACAACAAAAAACTGTGGTGCCTCTCCATTGCGCGTTTTCATTATTATTGGATTAAGTGTGGCGCTATTGCCACCCAAAACAATACTTAGGGCATCGGAAAATTTTAAAAATACCATGTAAAAATACAATTCTAACCTCTTTATTTTAAACACAAAAATTTTTACACACCTAACTCGTAAATTCCTTTACACACCCAATATACTTAACTCCATAATCAACCGCCTGATTCTTCATCTTCCCCATCAATTTCCCCAAAACCTTGATCCGACAATTATATATATCTCTTGGCAATCATTTTATTATTTGTAAGTCTATCCCACATTTAATGATTTTATAAAGAGAGAAAAAGGAAGAAAGTTTAATACTCAAAACAAAGCTGAAAGGGGGAAACTATGTTCAATTTCATAACCAGTAATTTTTTTTTTATTTTTGATTCACTTGATGGATCTGTTTTCATATGATTCAATCAAAAACTTTTAACAAATTTTAAAAAATACCTACAATAGGCACCCAAAGTGATTCGAATAATAGATGTGTTTATTAGCCGAAAGAAAAACTCAACTACTAATAAAAATCCCCTCCATTGACATTGTACAATACGGCTTTCCGATGAATTTCAATAGGTGGATGATAGATTATTGATTGAATAAGTGAAGGCCACTTCATCTTTCATAGCGAATTTTGAGATTGGGTGTGTAATTTTGTGTTTAACATACAAGGTTAAAATTATATCTTCATATAATATTTTTTAAATTTTCGAGTGTCTTTAATAAAATTTTGGGTGGCAATAGCTCAACCCCTTGAATGAATTATTCGTCCACTCATTTTCCCACTTAATCAATTATCCCTCGCTTTCCGACAAATTCAATTTCATTTTCACATGCTTATATATACATTATTTAATGAGAGTTATTACTATTTTATTAATTTCAAATTAAGGGTGGGTATAAGTTTTTTAAAACCGCCAAACTCGTAACACATTGTAATGATATTTTTACATATAAGTCGTGGTTAATTTATCGGGAAAAAAATCATATTATTGGAAAATTGCACCGTACTAACGCTCTTTATTATTCAAATGATATATATATATATATATATATATATATATATATATATATATATATATATATATCATTGAAAGTCAAAAAGATATACTCCATACAAGTTTAACTATATTTAATTGTAAAATAATTTCAATACAAGTTACTTTATGGTATTTGAGTTATTTATAGAGTTTGAATTGATGATTTGATACCTTTAAAATCTTCTTATTTAATTTTATGACTCACGATATATCTTTTCTAAATAGGAAGAACCCATTGAAATTAACTATATACATTTTTTTCCATATATTTTCATATATATTGAAATATTGTTATATAATAGTTATAATATATTATTTTTTGAGTGAGGCTTGTGTGCGCCCAGGCGTACGGGAACACATTCCGTGCGTCTTTAGAAATTTAGTATTATGGGTTAGAAATTTAGTATTATGAGTAAGGGTACATTGCTTTAGTCTAAAGATTATACACTTTAATTAATAAAAGATACAATATTTTGTTCTAAAGATATACACTTTTCATTAATATTTTTTTCTTTAAAAAATAAAGGGTACACATTATAATATCTTAGCTCAACTAGATTTTTTTTAGAAAGCCCAAAACCTATTTATTTATTTTATGGCCCAAAAGGCCAGCCCTATCTTAGCCCAACTAGATTTTTTTTATAAATCCCAAAACCTATTTATTTATTTTATGGCCCAAAAGGTCATCCCTATCTTAGCCCAATTAGAATTTTTTTAGAAAGCCCAAACTTATTTATTTATTTATTTTGTGGCCCAAAGTTTCAGCCCACTTAAATGGCCTGATATATAATTAGTAAGGCTAAAGTTAAAAAAAGAGAGAGAGAAGAACGGGAGAAGAAAAGCAAAAGAGGGGAAAGAAAAGAGTGAAGAGGAGAAACCCTTGTTGATCAAATTCACCCTTACAACCCTCATCCTAGGTGGTTTCTAAGTTGTTTTGAGGTAAGTGGTGTGTGAATTAAGCTTCCTTCTTCCATGATTTTGTAATTTTGTGGGGTTTTTCTTTTTGGTATGTGGGTAATTTGCAGACTGTTCGAACTGATTTTGACATAGCTATTGCCCTCGAAAGTTTGCAAACTTAATTTCTGTACGTAGCTGAACTCGTTAGCTTTCCGTAGCCACTTGAAACGCCTCAATCCGATTATTCTACAATTAGTTCTGATTTTTCTCGTAAACTGCCGCTAGCTGGAAAATTTCAGAATTTTTATGTCGAATTCAAACTTATTTTCTATCGTTTCGTTTAGTTAATGTATTGAAACTGGTTATGTGGGATTGAGAACTGATGTTAAGGAGTTACATACCATTTTTATTTAATATCGACTCGTTCGAACTCGATTAGGATTTGTTTTTAGCAATGAAAGGGATGTTACCGCTAATAGTTAGTTATATTTAATTTGTCTTTAATTACTCATCTCCTTTCTAGGTAAAGAATCATCGACGAAGGGCAAGGGACCGACTTCAGATTCCGGAGAGAGTTAATCACTTCCTTGTGAGTTGATAATTCAGGAACGCCTTCTCTTGTGGGAAGTGTGGACCCTCGATAAATGTGCATTTATTTTAGTTTTAGTTAATTGATAAGAAAATTATTTGGTATTATGTTACGTGGTAAAGAGCCTGATTGGCTCGATTGCTCTGGTTAGAGTCATGTTAGCTATTTTATGAGTATTATTGATTTTAACTTATGTTGAAGAGCCTTGCCGGCTCGATATCTGATAGCATTTATTGTGAATTATTTGAGAATTGATTTCTGGTTATTCTTGTGTGCCAATTAAGACTCTAACTTGAGTCGTTATTCATCTTATGATGCACATGCATATGTATGCCTGGTACCAAGGTTAAGTAGCCCGAATTGGTCACGGTTCGGGTGAGTTGGAGCGACATTGATTAAGTAGCCCGAATTGTCGCGGTTCGGGTGAGTTAGAGTGACAACCAAGTTGCCCGTGATTGGCAAACCCGGGTGAGTTAGATCTAACGGGGCACCTGTCCATTTGCCAAATACTGATACTCTGGAGGGTGATCGTTAGATGGATCAGTCTAGTATAGGCTCAGTCAACGTCACCAGTGTGGGACATGCATGTCATATATGTTTATATGTTTGATCATTTCAAGTATTCACGTCGATATTGAATTGTGAACTTTAGCACTTGGCGTGTTGAGAAAGAATATTAATGTGCATTTTATCTAGAGTAACGGTGACGGGCTTGGACTGTCTCTCGACGGAGAGCTCAGTTCGAGGAAGATATTGACTACCCACGCGTCTTTTATGTGATAACATGTTGTTTGAACTAATTGTGTTATTCGTAAATGTGCACTAAGGTTTTTATTTTCATTAATATGTATACTGAGTGAGAAATGTTATTGTGGGACGAAATGTGGGATTTTATGTTATGAACCGCGAGTGGAATACATGCTTCGTATAAGGGTCGGGGTGACCGGCTTATCACCTCACTGAGCTAGTGGTTTTGCTCACCCCCATCATTCTTTCCTTTTCAGGCTGTTGATATCGTTTTGGTTGGAGGTTTGCCTATCGTTTGCTCGTCATCCAATCCGTGTTTTGGGTACTTTCTCTTTTATGTAAATTGACGGATTCATTGGCGAGATTGTATAGTTTATATTTGGTGACCCCCTTGATGTTCTTTTTGTACCTTCGCGATGTTATATCGTTCATGTATATTTTCTTTAAACTAAGTTACACCGTTGTATTTTGTACCTTTGTAAATCCTTGTTGATACTTTTTGAGATGATGTCCTCGGGTTCAGTTGTTCAGCTCTACAGGTACTTGATAGCAAGCCTTACGTTTTCTATAAACTTTGTGGAGTGGAGTGCACCCATTCTGCGAAATTTATGGTTAACGTGGCGGTTGTCGCATTCTGTCTGGGGTCGGGGCGTGACAACTTTCTTGGTATCAGAGCCTGGTTTTATGATTCTCATTCTTTTTGAGTCGAGCCAATGAGTCCAACTTTGTTTCTATGTCATCCTAAGGTATCGTATTGCCTTGACGTTGACCTTGCATTTTCTTTCCTTTCTTCCTTTCAGTCTTTATGGCACCTCCAGTTCGTCGTCGAGGTCGAGGTCGAGGTCGAGGACACGCTCCTCGTGATCCTCCGAGTCCTCTACTCTCTTCTGTTCCTCGTGGACCTCGAGGACATGTTTTTTCTGATCATGTCGTTCCTTCGACGGTTGCGGACCCTATCAATTCTGATCATAGGGTGCCAGTTTCCCAGGTAGAGCAACCACGGGCCCAGTTGCGGGTTGAGCACATGATGACACCCGAGCAGTACCAATTGTATTATGATCACATTCGAATACATGGTGTTTCACCACCTACAACGGCTCATACGACTACGACTGTCACTTAAGAGGTTCTTCGTGCTAATGAACCGATTCGACCTACAACTAATGTACCAGTTTTTACTCCAAAAATGGCTTTAGGAGGTTCTACTTCTCGAGGTGCACTTTTTATACCAGAATTGGTGAAAGCAGTTGAAAACATGAGGACTTCAAGATTTAACGGTGCAAGAGATGTTTCTAAAGCGGGGGCATGGTTAAAGGAGATTACAGAAACCTTTGACACTTTGATGATTGAAGAATGTTATCGTGTGGTCATTGCAACCAAGCTGTTAGGCCCAGATGCACGACGATGGTGGCAGAATCTAAAAGAGACATCTTCGGTTACTATTACGTGGGCTATCTTTGTGGAACGATTCAAAGATCGATACTTCTCTCAGTACATCAAGGATCAGAAGAGAAAGGAGTTCTTCAACCTTTTTCAAGGCATTATGTCGGTTGTGAAGTACGAAAGCAAATTTCTGGAATTACGAGAATTCGCTCCTGAGTCATATACGACGAGAGACTTATGCAAGAGATTTGAAGATGGTCTTAATTTAAATATTCGAGATCGCATCAAGTCCGGAGACAAGTACGAGAGTCTTGACGATCTCGTAGAAGAAGCCCTGAGGGTAGAAGGTTTAGTTCAGGCGAGACATAAGCTTGCAGAACGATCTCAAAAGAAAAGGCAAGGGAGCCCATTTTCAGGAAATGCATCGAAGGTGTATAGGGGTGTGGGATCTTCGCGTGGCGCTCCAAGTTCGGTATCTATTAGTTTTTCTCAACCTCGGGAGCAGTTTAGTAGAGGCGGAAGCAATGTCTCGGGATCGGTTGGTGAAAATCGCAAGTGCCAGAATTGCTTAAAATATCACGACGGCCCCTGTAAGGCTCCTCAAGTATGTTTTCAGTGTCGACAGCCGGGGCATATGCGAAGTTCTTGTCCTCAACTTATGGGAACGAGCAGTCAGGGTTCTGGTCAGCTTCGTGGTAAACTAACATATTCTACACCCAAAGATACTCGATCTGCAGTTACCAGAGTGCCCGATGCCTCAAGCGGCCCTAATACTCAATCACCTATGCAAGGAAGGAAGCAAACTAGAGTATTTCATATTTCCCAGGAAGAGGCTCGCTCAGATCCAAAGGTTGTGACAGGTAATTTATAATCTGAGTATTTTCACATGCTAAATCTAACCCCGCCTTGTTATGCCACTTGATTACGAATAAAACATCCGTAAGAAATTCTATCTTTCCGAATTTTTAAATCACAATCTCACCTAATATTGCTTCTTTAGGCCATGTGTTTGTGGGAGACCATCAGGTCTACGCTTTATTTGACCCAGGTTCTGATAGGTCTTATATCCGGGATGATCTTACTGCGATCTTAGATTATCCTATCTCTCATTTGTCACCTGGAATCATCGTTCATACCCCTCTTGGAGAGCGTCTAATTCGTGATTCGGTATTCCTTGGTTGTCCATTGAAGATCAAAGATGTCATTTTAGAGGCTGAATTGATACCATTGCCTTTGATTGATCTTGATGTTATTCTTGGCATGGATTGGCTTTCTTCTCATCATGCAATTCTCGATTGCCACGAGAAGCATGTTATTTTTCGTAGACCAGGATTCTCAGAACTTGTTTTTGAAGGTAAACTTCAAACGAGATCCCTCTCTTTTATTTCAATGTTGACTGCGCATAAATTAATGCGTAAGGGTTGTGAGGCATTCTTGGCATTTGTCATCGATACTTCTCTTTCTGAAACTAAACTAGATGACATCCCGATCGTGAATGAATTTCCTGATGTCTTTCCCGAAGACTTACCAGGACAACCTCCGAATCGAGAGATTGATTTTTCCATTGACGTATTTCCTGGAATCACACCTATATCGATTACTCCATATCGAATGTCGCCTGCTGAGCGCAAGGAACTCCAGACACAACTTGGGGAATTATTGGAGAAGAGGTTCATACGACCTAGCACATCTCCATGGGGTGCTCCAGTTCTTTTTGTCAAGAAGAAAGATGGATCACTTCGCCTATGTGTCGACTACCGTCAATTGAACAAGGTGACAATTAAGAACAAATATCCTCTTCTAAGAATCGATGATCTGTTTGATCAATTGCAAGGAGCAACTATGTTCTCAAAAATTGATTTGCGATCCGGTTATCACCAACTCAAGATTAGGGAATCTGATATTCCTAAGTCTGCTTTTCGAACCAGATACGGTCATTTTGAATTCTGTGTTATGCCTTTTGGACTCACAAATGCTCCTGCAGCTTTTATGGATCTTATGAATCGGGTCTTTCGGCCGTACTTAGATAAGTTTGTCATCATCTTCATTGATGACATTCTTATTTATTCTAAATCGGACGACGAGCATTCTTATCATCTAAGAATTGCTCTGAACATTCTCAGAGAAAATCAGCTTTATGCTAAATTCTCGAAGTGTGAATTTTGGCTTCGCGAGGTAAGCTTTTTGGGTCATCACATTTCTAAAGAAGGAATCTACGTCGATCCAGTGAAGATTCAAGCTATACTAGATTGGGAGCGTCCAAAGAACGTGACAGAGATTCGTAGTTTTCTGGGATTAGCTGGATATTATCGACGGTTTGTCAAAGACTTTTCGTTATTGGCTTCATCTTTGACTAAATTGACTCGGAAAGGGGTAAAATTTGAATGGAGTGAAGAATGCGACGAAGCATTTCAAGAATTGAAAAGACGACTTGTTTCAGCTCCTATTCTTGCTTTGCCAGACCCAGCGATTGGAGAATTTACCATTTATAGCGACGCCTCGAGACAAGGATTAGGATGCGTTCTCATGCAAGAAGGAAAGGTTATTGCCTATGCTTCAAGGCAATTGAAGAAGAACGAAGAAAATTATCCTACACATGATTTAGAGTTGGCTGCAATCGTCTTTGCATTGAAGATCTGGAGGCACTATCTGTATGGTGCAACTTGTCGGGTTTTCACTGATCACAAGAGCTTAAAGTATATCACCACGCAAAAGGAGCTCAACCTCAGGCAAAGGCGATGGATGGAGTTGATTAGTGACTATGACTTAGTCATCGATTATCATCCTGGCAAGGCGAACGTTGTTGCAGATGCTCTGAGTAGAAAGTCTTCTACCTCACTTGCTTCGATTCAATCTTTTTATCTTCCTATGTTGGAGCAATTTAAATCTTTACACATTTCGCTCGATTGTGAAAAGTCTAATGATTCTGCCTTAATCGCCAAATTCGAGGTTAGACCTACCTTGTTCGAGAAAATTCGAGAACGACAATTACACGATGTTTATTTACAACAGAAGATGGCGAAGCTAAATCAAGGAAAAGAAACAGAATTTCAAATTCGGGATGATGGACTTCTTACTTTTAAAAATCGTGTTTGTGTTCCATCAGAACTTGATGTTCGTAGAGCTATTCTTGAGGAAGCCCATTCTTCAGCCTATGCTATGCATCCTGGTAGTACCAAAATGTATAGAACACTTCGGGAGCATTATTGGTGGCCAGGTATAAAACGGGACACTACTGAATTTGTATCAAAGTGCTTATCTTGCCAACAGATTAAAGCGGAACACCAAAAACCAGCCGGCATGCTTCAACCACTACCTATTCCTGAGTGGAAATGGGAAAATGTCACAATGGATTTTGTTTCTGGTTTACCTCGAACCCAAAAGGCTCATGACTCAATTTGGGTCATTGTCGATCGTCTGACAAAATCGGCACATTTCCTTCCAGTGCATACCAACGAATCTTTAGAGAAACTTGCCAAGTTATATGTCGATGAGATCGTGAGATTGCACGGAGTACCAGTGTCAATCATATCTGACCGTGATCCAAGATTCAATTCCCGTTTTTGGCCTAGTCTGCAGAAAGCGCTAGGTACAAAATTACTATTCAGTACCTCGTTTCATCCACAGACTGATGGACAATCAGAGAGAACTATACAGACACTAGAAGACATGTTACGTGCAGTGGTGTTGAATTTGGGAGGTAGCTGGGATAAGTACGTGACTTTGGTGGAGTTCGCTTATAACAACAGTTATCATTCAAGCATTGGAATGCCCCCGTACGAAGCTCTGTATGGCCGAAAGTGTCGAACACCACTCTTTTGGGATGAGGTTGGCGAGAGACAAATCGAACAAGTAGAGCTTATCGAAGATGCGAAGGCAAAAATACAACTTATTCGAGACAGACTTAAGGCAGCGCAAGATCGACAGAAAAGCTACGCAGATAATAGGAGGCGCGATTTGGAGTTTAATGAAGGAGATAAAGTTTTTCTGAAAGTTTCTCCATGGAAGGGCGTGTTGCGATTCCGCCGTCGAGGAAAGTTGAGTTCAAGGTATATTGGCCCATTTACGATCGTGCAAAGGATTGGTCGTGTCGCGTATTGACTTGAGCTACCATCGGAATTGTCGAAGATTCACGATGTCTTCCATGTCTCTATGCTTAGAAAATATGAACCAGATCCTTCGCACGTGCTCAAAGATCCCCCAGTTGTATTAAAGGAAAATCTATCGTACGAAGTACAACCTGTTCAAATTGTAGATCGCCGAGAGAAAATGCTTCGTAACAAATCCATTCCTATGGTGAGAATTCTATGGAGAAGTGATCAAATTGAAGAAGAAACATGAGAACCAGAGTCAGTCATGCGTCAACACCATCCAAATCTTTTTTCATCTCTAAGTACGTTTATGTTTCGAGGATGAAACTTTTTAGAGGAGGGGATATTTTATAATATCTTAGCTCAACTAGATTTTTTTTAGAAAGCCCAAAACCTATTCATTTATTTTATCTTAGCCCAATTAGAATTTTTTTAGAAAGCCCAAACTTATTTATTTATTTATTTTGTGGCCAAAGTTTCAGCCCACTTAAATGGCCTGATATATAATTAGTAAGGCTAAAGTTAAAAAAAAAAGAGAGAGAAGAACGGGAGAAGAAAAGCAAAAGAGGGGAAAGAAAATAGTGAAGAGGAGAAACCCTTGTTGATCAAATTCACCCTTACAACCCTCATCCTAGGTGGTTTCTAAGTTGTTTTGAGGTAAGTGGTGTGTGAATTAAGCTTCCTTCTTCCATGATTTTGTAATTTTGTGGGGTTTTTCTTTTTGGTATGTGGGTAATTTGCAGACTGTTCGAACTGATTTTGACATAGCTATTGCCCTCGAAAGTTTGCAAACTTAATTTCTGTACGTAGCTGAACTCGTTAGCTTTCCGTAGCCACTTGAAACGCCTCAATCCGATTATTCTACAATTAGTTCTGATTTTTCTCGTAAACTGCCGCTAGCTGGAAAATTTCAGAATTTTTATGTCGAATTCAAACTTATTTTCTATCGTTTCGTTTAGTTAATGTATTGAAACTGGTTATGTGGGATTGGGAACTGATGTTAAGGAGTTACATACCATTTTTATTTAATATCGACTCGTTCGAACTCGATTAGAATTTATTTTTAGCAATGAAAGGGATGTTATCGCTAATAGTTAGTTATATTTAATTTGTCTTTAATTACTCATCTCCTTTCTAGGTAAAGAATCATCGACGAAGGGCAAGGGACCGAATTCAGATTCCGGAGAGAGTTAATCACTTCCTTGTGAGTTGATAATTCGGGAACGCCTTCTCTTATGGGAAGTGTGGACCCTCGATAAATGTGCATTTATTTTAGTTTTAGTTAATTGATAAGAAAATTATTTGGTATTATGTTATGTGGTAAAGAGTCTGATTGGTTCGATTGCTCTGGTTAGAGTCATGTTAGCTATTTTATGAGTATTATTGATTTTAACTTATGTTGAAGAGCCTTGCCGGCTCGATATATGATAGCATTTATTGTGAATTATTTGAGAATTGATTTCTGGTTATTCTTGTGTGCCAATTAAGACTCTAACTTGAGTCGTTATTCATCTTATGATGCACATGCATATGTATGCCTGGTACCAAGGTTAAGTAGCCCGAATTGGTCACGGTTCGGGTGAGTTGGAGCGACATTGATTAAGTAGCTCGAATTGTCGCGGTTCGGGTGAGTTAGAGTGACAACCAAGTTGCCCGTGATTGGCAAACCCGGGTGAGTTAGATCTAACGGGGCACCTGTCCATTTGCCAAATACTGATACTCTGGAGGGTGATCGTTAGATGGATCAGTCTAGTATAGGCTCAGTCAACGTCACCGGTGTGGGACATGCATGTCATATATGTTTATATATTTGATCATTTCAAGTATTCACGTCGATATTGAATTGTGAACTTTAGCACTTGGCGTGTTGAGAAAGAATATTAATGTGCATTTTATCTAGAGTAACGGTGACGGGCTTGGACTGTCTCTCGACGGAGAGCTCAGTTCGAGGAAGATATTGACTACCCACGCGTCTTTTATGTGATAACATGTTGTTTGAACTAATTGTGTTATTCGTAAATGTGCACTAAGATTTTTATTTTCATTAATATGTATACTGAGTGAGAAATGTTATTGTGGGACGAAATGTGGGATTTTATGTTATGAACCGCGAGTGGAATACATGCTTCGTATAAGGGTCGGGGTGACCGGCTTATCACCTCACTGAGCTAGTGGTTTTGCTCACCCCCATCATTCTTTCCTTTTCAGGCTGTTGATATCGTTTTGGTTGGAGGTTTGCCTATCGTTTGCTCGTCATCCAATCCGTGTTTTGGGTACTTTCTCTTTTATGTAAATTGACGGATTCATTGGCGAGATTGTATAGTTTATATTTGGTGACCCCCTTGATGTTCTTTTTGTACCTTCGCGATGTTATATCGTTCATGTATATTTTCTTTAAACTAAGTTACACCGTTGTATTTTGTACCTTTGTAAATCCTTGTTGATACTTTTTGAGATGATGTCCTCGGGTTCAGTTGTTCAGCTCTACAGGTACTTGATAGCAAGCCTTACGTTTTCTATAAACTTTGTGGAGTGGAGTGCACCCATTCTGCTAAATTTATGGTTAACGTGGCGGTTGTCGCGTTCTGTCTGGAGTCGGGGCGTGACACACATTTTTATATTAAAGGGTATACAATTTAACACAAAATTCTAAAGGCGCACACAGTGTTGTCCATGTGCCCAGATACACACAATAATTTTCTTTAGAAAATAAAGGGTACACATCTGTATACTAAAGGGTATACAATTTAACACAAAATTCTAAAGGCGCACGGAATGTGGTCCGTACGCATTCCGTGCGCCCGAGTGCCCAAGAGTTTTTGCCTTATTTTTTTAAACCGTATATATTCATATGTATTGTATTATTATATAATAGTTATAATATATTATTTTTTAAACCGTCAAATAAAAAAAAAACTACCTAAAATTGCATGATAAATTTTAATCCATAAATTGCGGTTCAAAATTAGTCATCAAATCAAATCGCATATGACAACGCAATTTAAATTTTATCGAAATAATTACGAAATTGCATCGTGACCACCCCTACTTCCAATTTCTAACTATGTATCTTTTCAAAAAGTATTATTTTTTAAAATTTTGAATGCAATTCTTTTCTAAGGTGTTAATATCTTCAATTAGTAACACTACGGAAGAATATGAAATAGTTGCACAAAAACTTAATAATATTAATTGGGCTTCGATTTTCTAGGCTTCCAAAAACACCTACACTCACATACTTTTAGGCATGTTTTTTCTTTTTTAGAAAAATGATTTGGTCCTAATTTTGTGGATGGATATTTCTTATTCTTTACTTTTAGGTATGTTTTTTTTCTTTTTTAGAAAACAATTTGATCTATGACCTACTCAATATTTCTTATTCTTGTAATTCTTAATAAATAAATGTACATTTGTTTGTTTAAAAAAGTGATAGTTGATTTGTATTTATATATTTTTTTGGCAACTTATTGACTTAGTAATTAAAATACCTAAATGGAATGAGAGAATTTAACATACTCTTTAACTTATGTCTAAACACGGGATTTCCACATAATTTTGAGATTTTTAATTCTTATTATGAATAATAAAAAATATTTTAGGAGAATTAGGTGAATGAAAAGTTAATCGTGGAATGAGGACACAACGTCAATGCATGTTCTACCGCTAGCTATACTTATTTGATATCCTAAAAATTAATCTTTATTTAAATTTACTGATAAGACTGAAGAAAAAAAAAATCCAAATCAAAGTCATAATCAACATCATCCCAACTAAACAATTAAAAATTGAAAATATTTGCTTGCTTACGAAATGTATTATGTGAAATAAATAAAATAATACTCTCTCCATCTCTTTATCTTTACTGTAATACGGATATTAAGAAAAAGATTAATTGTAAAAGAAATAACGAACTTTACTCTTATTACAAATTAATTCTCATTTTTAAAAAATTGAAAAAAAACCACTACCTTTAAATATTGTTATAAAATGTTTTAGTCACAAATTGGGTGTTTTTTGCAACAATATTAAAAGGTGGTGGGTTTTTTTGCTATTTTCAAAAGTGTGGATTAATTTGTAATATGAGTAAAGTTCATGGTTTTTTTTAATTAACCCTTAAGAAAAAGTTATTTTTTTACTATCTTTATTGACTTTTAGGGATAATGTTGTATTTTTAGGTAATAAATAAATAGTAAAGTAGTATAAAGTATGTTATGTGCGAAAAGAAGGGATAAAATTTTTGAAACTAATGTATACTTTTGAGGTGTTAGATTAGAATAATATTTTTTTAGGAGTGAACCATTATGTGGAACAAACAAATGAGAAAAGAGTGAACGATTTTTAGGGACGGAGGGAGTAACTTTTATAATTAAAAGCTATACCCAATTAATAAAATTGATAACTGTGTTATTTCATATATAATTTATACTATTAAGAAAAAATAATAACATCTTTAATAAAATATTATAATAATTATAAAAAGTGTAAAATAATGTTGTTGGGGAACAATTTCGCATACAAGTATGTGCCATTAATAATCATGTCATTACCAATCTTCATTATCATGATCATTATAATTGTTTTCTTATTCCTTAATGGCATACTAAACATCCTCTTAGTGCTAAACTAATCGTGCAGGCCAGTTAAGATTACAATATAAAAAAATATTTCGAAGACAACTTTTGCCTAATTCTGATGTAAGCTAATGCAAGGGCCACATTTCACCAAGTCCATTGTGTTCGATATAATTATTATTATTTGGTGACCAAATCTTACATTTATACAATGATTGGTCCCATAAACATGCTCACAAGGTAAATGGCAAACAGGCATTATTATTTAGACGATTATTTTTGTGAATATTAAAGTAGAGTATAATCCCGTAAAACGGTCTCAAGATGTTATATTACTCATAAGGACAACTTTGCAAGATAAAATTTAATTACTCCAATTTGCATAGGACTTGCAGCTGTCATACAAATTATTGATCTTCTAAGGCAAATTAATCTAAGAAATGGTTTAATTTAAACCTTAGAATGAGAATGATCGATTTAATATTTTGTGTCATTTTACAAAAAATTATTTTGCCAGAACGATAATAAATATTCCCTTCGTCCCTCTGATAAATGTTTATTTTGCCATTTTGGTCTGTTTAAATACAAAATATTCATTTTTTCTGGATTGATGTGACACACACAATAATATTATAATACTCAATTCATTACACATGAGGCTCACACTCAACACTAATACAATTACCTACTATACATTAAAATATTATTTATCTCACCTCATTACACTTTAAAATATTAAAAAAAGTAAAAAGACACTTATTAAAAGGAGGAATGAAATATCATTAAAAAAAGTACAGTTAATGAAATATTTTGATTGAGTTATCGAAACAACTATAATGATTCGAGATAAAACACTCTTGAAATAGAGAATCGCGTTAACCTCGTTTTTGTACTCTAACATGGCGTTTTTGTAAACCTATCTTGCAATAGTGGTTAACACTCATTATGACGTTGGTTATTAGGCAAGTATTTTTCAAAATATGTTTTATGAGAAAATAAAGAAAATTAATTTTTAGGTAGTACAACTCCATATAATTTAGTAAAAACGTAATTATACTTGAAATCGCATTAAAAAAAAAGAAAACACTCTGTTAGCTGTAAAATACAACATTTTTTATTTTTAGGATAGACTTTTCTTAAAAAATATAAATAAATAAATAATCTTTCTTTATCTGTCTTGTAATAATTTTCACATTTTATTTTCGAAGATTAAAAATTTACTTTATTGATTATATGTAATCAAGTAAATTTATAATTTTAAATAATAAATAAAATGTAAAATATATTATAGTATATACATAATATACATGAGTTGAAAATTTAAAAATAAAGTGTATTTTTATGAATACTGCATCTGTACCAAAATAATATATATATATATATATATATATATATATATATATATATATATATATATATATATATATATATTAATAAAATTTCAAAAGCGGGAAAAATGAAAATACACATTTATATATATATATATATTAATAAAATTTCAAAAGCGGGAAAAATGAAAATACACATTTAATTTGCAATCACTTCTTAATCTTGTATACTTATTTGCTAAATAGACTAATTTTTAATTGAAACAAAGGTGAAGACATGATTAACAAGTAACCCTACTTGAATTAATCAAACGCGATATTAATGATGTACTATGAATTATTTTCATGAAAATTTTGTAATATAAAAAAAAAATATAGAGTTAATTGTGTTAAAAAAAATAATTTTCATGAAAGTATGATGATAAGTACATGAAATTATTTTAGTTTGTATAAATTAAATATTAACGAATATTTTTTCTCAGTATAAAACTTGAGTTTATAAATTAATTTTAAATAATTTTTTTATAAATAATAAAATTCCTTAAACATCTCATATGTATATTTGTCATTGTCCTATATATAATGTGAAATTACAAAAATATATTGAGATCTGTTCACGAATACTTTGATTTTATAAATTATAATAATTTTATAAATTATAAAATATTTTAAAAATTAAAAGAATTTAAATATTTAGAGATTGTATAATTTTTTTACTACTTAATAGATATAATTAATTTTATTCACATAATTTAAGTAATAAACATTTTATTCATATAATAATTTTATTATTTTATTTAATAATATTTTAGAGTTTAAATTTAAAAATAAAATAAAAATTTTTATTAGATGGTGCAATTTAAAAATAAAAATAAAATTTATGGTCTTTTTTGCCAAAATTTTAAAGGTTGGACTTAAATTTCATTTAAGTAAAAGTTGGATTTTTTTGTGCAATCAATTAAAAGCTAACGTGGCAAGGTCAACTCCACGTCAGCGGTCGGGCAGCCTTCAGCTACCCGATGGGTGCGAATTGCACAAACATGAAAGGTCATGTTTTTTTTTTGCAATTTTATAAAAGTTGAGATTAATTTGCAATCCGTTGAAAGTTCGTAATTTTTAACGCAATTAACCCAAAATATAACATACAGTATTTAATTAAAAGTGATACTCCCTCATCCCATGTATTTTTATTCGCTTTCCATTTAGAGGTGTCTTAGGTATTTTTACACATTTTCATAAATGGTAAAATACATTATGCATCTTACATACATTTTACACTTTATTCATCAATCCCAACAATTTTATGTACTTTTTAACATTTTATTCATTATTCTCAACAATTTTATTTACTTTTTTTCTCAAAATTATTAAATTATCCATACTTTTTCTTACAATATATATTAAAGAAAAAATTCTTAATCTTCGTGCTCGTACAAATAGGTAAAACGGAGGAAATACTATATTTCGTAAAAAGTGAAAACTATTTAAGTAAGACAAAGTCTCTTGTGAGACGTTATTTACATGAGATGGTTTATGAGACGTGTTAAGTATGTTTATTTTTTAGATAAAGTATGTTTAATAGTTATTAAAATATGTTTTCTAAATTATGTTGGATTATGTATTAAAGTATGATTTTAGCGTATTAAAATATGATTTATTATTGACATATTTTAACTAGAAATAAGCATACTTTATCTATACAATAAGCATACTTTAGTGATGGGTCAACCCATTTCACACCCGTCTCACAAATAACTCATCTCACAAGAGAGTAACTCTTTAAGTAAACGTAAAAGTGAAAACTATTTAAGTGAAAATAGTTTCTATTTAAGAGAATGTGAGAGAATGTACATATAAATAGTTGTATCCAGAAGCAAGAAAAGGGAGATGCAATATTCCTTGTACGAGAACTCAAGTAATAAGAACAAAAGAGTGACTAGGGTAGACATGCACGGCGGTTCGGAACCGCCGGTTCTGGTTTTAGAAAATATGAAACCGGAACTGGAACCGAACCGAGGGTAGGCCTGTTTCGGTTTCAGTTTGGAATCGTCGGTTCTGGTTTTTTTTTTATTTTAGCCTTTAAACGTAAAAAAAAAAAGAAAAAATAGAAAAAACTGCCTGTTTGGAACCGGAACCGGCGGTTCCGATTTCACAAAATGAGCAACCGGAATCGAACCGGAATATATCCAATTTTGGTTTTGTTTTGGCCGGTTCCGATTCCGGTTGGAACCGCTGGTTCCGATTAAAATGTGCATGTCTAGACTAGGGTACAACCAAGGGTATCAATTGAATTGATATCCTCTTGGTCCCCACTCTTCTTAATTAATTCATTCATGCTCCTTCATTAATATTATTTTTTATTTTATTTTTAAATTTATTATATTTAAATGACTATTATACCCTAAATCCTAAACCGTACGAATAAATTATATCCTAAATCACAAGGGTAAAATTACAATTATACCCTAAACCACAAGGGTAAAATTACAATTAGAGATAAATTATACCATAAACCATAAGGGTAAAATTACAATTATATTCTAAACCATAAGGATAAATTATACCCTAAACCACAAGGGTAAAATTACAATTATACGTCTAAAAGTAAATAAAAAAACAGAAAAAAAAATTAAGAAAAAAAAAGAAAAAAAAGAAAAAAAATATACACACTGAAAGTGAAGGAATGAAATTTTACTTTTCAAAATTGGTACCTCTTCTCACCTTAATCATTATCTAAGAACAAACATTACCCTCCTAGAGAAACGGAGAACGAAGGAAATCTTGGCCCTTATATCATCTTGACTAATGATTAATCATGTTAGATTATTTGGCTTAAATGTTCATCATAGACACATTAATATCAAATGCACCTTCAAATCTTCAACATGTAATCAATAAACAATTTCCGGCCATTTGATTCATATATTATAGCACGCGAAATTATATGAATATTCAATTCGTATCTGCCAATCACATCAATAAAAATATTGGGTTATTAATTATAAGTTTGTGTATTTACAACCTAATTATTAATAAATACATTAATTTAATATAATTACTGCGGGATACATAACGATTTTTTTTCTTCCAACGTTATCATTGTTCACAATATTTAATATTAAACGTTTATACAGAACAATAATTTCGTTGAACACTAATGTACACTACATCAAATAAAAACAACAAACCAAATTTTTCTAACAGCAATAACCACTACTATTCTCTTAAACCTCCAGCGAGCAATTTTTTTTTAAATAATTCAAATAGAAAGAATAAACACAAATAATTCAATGTACATCGATGTACAATATTATTATACTTATTACTCGAGATTTTAAGAGAGTGAATTTAGGAAAAAGTCATTTTCCTAAATCTCTTGTGGTCACTTTCTTATATTCCTCTCTCTAAAGTCATATTCCTTTCTTATATTCCTCTCTTTATGAAGAAGTTATGATCGAAATGGTGAAGTCGCACAGTGCAGTCTGCAGCTCGGCAGACCGCTCAGGAAGCAACTCGGGACGAGCTGTAATCGCTCAACAGCCAATTTTGGCCAAGCTGGCGTCCTACGAAATCCACGAGACGTCAGCTTTTTATCCGTATGTGGCTCGGTACTGCTCGGCAATATCTAGACTCAGATCGGCTCGAGCTGGGTGCCGAGCGGGGTGTCTGCCTGTTCGATACAACAATGTATTTACAACTTACAGATCGTATTTTGGCTTGGAATTGATGCAAAACAAAAAAGCCCCAAAAATGTCCAAGATATAAAAGGGGAGATCAACACACAATTGAGGGGAACCCACCTCATTCCACCGTGAATTCACTCCAAAAATCAGAACATATCAGATTCACATCAGTTTCCATCATCCATCCATCTTGAAGGGAGTTCCAAGTGCTAATTGAGGGAGATCGGACAATAGGAGAGACGAAGAAGGAACACCAAACTACGCTTATGCTAGGATTTCGTTTTCTCATCTTTCTCTTTATTTTGTCTTGATTTGTAGAATGAATTGCATAGCCATGAGTGTTGCTTGAGATCTCATGGGCTAATTTCTTATATAGTTCTAGAGTTTGATGGTTATATTGAATTGATTTGGGAACTTAAACCAAAGTCTGAGATTTTATGCAGTGGATATTCTGATTTTACTTATTTTATTCAGACTTGCTTTTACGCTTTGTAACGTTTTTATAATAACTTCATGACATCCGCTATAATGCTTGATTTATTATGTTAGCTTGTGTGCGTTCATGATTGGTATTGTCTATCTGTTAGAGATTGAAGTAGTTCCGCTATAAACACTTTAATTCCATGAACTGACAAATCAGATACTTGAATTGTTTAGTGGAACAATGCAATTAAACATTCATGTAGGAAGTGAATAGAACCTTGTAGTAATTTCAGATAATATCTTGTTAGCCGAACTTACCATCAGGAGGTATTGTTGTTTGCTTTGATTAGTATATAGGAATAAGGCTTGGTAATATTCGCGCACCTTAGGGAATAAATCAGAATATACTGTTAGCTTCAAATCGGATCATATCTGGTGGGTTAACAGGATTAAGTGGTGTATTTTTATTGACGCTGAATGAATGAACAATTGGAAGTCTAGAAACCCAAATTAATTGGTCTATACCTGATACCTTAGAACAGTTGTTTATCTCTTGATTAAAACTTGTTTATTTTCCTTTGCTCTTAAATATTCAGTAATTTATTATTTCAGTATTTTAGTTAATTAATTTAAAAACTCTTGTAAAATCAGTTACTTAATTCTTATTAAATAGTAATTTAGAATAAATAAATAATTAGTTATCTCAGTGGGATCGATAATTTAACTTGAGTACTTGTCGCTATAATTGACATCCTTATACTTGAGGATTAAATTGGAGTGCGCAAAATACGCCTAACAGAGACCAATCCAAAGTCGTCTTCGATGCAGTTTCATTAGCTCAAACTGAGGTTTCAGTGTTTGGAGATTTCATTAATGGTTGCAAATAATTACTTTTACAAAATAACTTTTACTCTGTCCATCATGTTTGTCGTATTGCCAATAATCTGGAACATCATATTGCTCGGGCGTCACGGTCTGTCACTAGTCCCCATTGCTGGGTCGAGCCTCCAACTATTGTGGATGACCTTCTCAATATATTTTGTTCATGTGATTTCAAGCAATAAAACAAACGATTATTGTGTTAAAAAAACTCACTACATCATATTTTAACCCATTAATTAATTCTAGTGCACCACATAATCACCTAAAATGTTATTTTACCATTTAATATAATTTATTCATATAGTTAGTATTGATTACGTTATTGTCCCTAAACTTTTTTTTACGTTAATTTAATTAATATGAAATGAGTATATGTATGTATAGTTAATTGTACAGAAAGATTCACTAAAATTAAGTCACCTAATATTTGGCGTTGGGTGCAGCATAACTCCAGTCAACCACCATGCAATGCAAGTAGTGTACAACTTCCCACCAACCATGAATTTTAACACAAATTTTCTTTTATTATTAACTTGTGAAAGATTAGTCATAGGTTGAGTTATCCTTTTCATACCATATCATTCTATTAATTTCCTTCATCTTTATATATATATATACTTCCTCCAACCACTTGAAAGGTAATCGTTTGCTTTTTGCGCGTGAATTAAGGAATATTATTATTATATATAAAGTGTATAGTTGTATTAGAGGGAAGTGGTGAGCTATATAATGTATTTTTTTTACTAAATAAGGAAAATGTATACCTTTAAAGTAGACGCCCAAAATGGTAAAATGTATATCTTGTAAGTGGCTGATGAGAGTGGAAATTTATGTCTTTTTGATCTCATAATACCTTATTTTTATTAGAATAAGGCCATACATTTGTATCGGATTCGGTAGTCTACATATTTTACATGATTATGGTGCTACTAATGAGTTTTTATTGAGTTTTGAAGGTTAAAAAAGGGTAGAAATGAAGCAGGAACGAAAATGAGCAAGAAACGGGGCTGAAAAGACCCAACTCGAGTTGTAACATGCAACTCGAGTTGCAACACGACTTGCAATACAAGTCGAGTTGGGGTCCGAAACGGGTCCAGAATCGTCCTGAGAGCTTACTCGAGTTGCAAGGTCCAACTCGACTTGCAACTCGAGTCGAGTAGGGGGCAGAACAGCGTCCGAAAATTATCCAGAGAGCTTACTCGAGTTGTAAGGCCTTACTCGACTTGCAACTCGAGTTGAGTTGGGTCCCGAAGGCAGTCCAGTTTCAGAGTATCGCAATACGACTTGATAGGAGAGTGCACGACTTAGCAACACGACTCGTATTAGCTTACT
Source organism: Pogostemon cablin (assembly GCA_023678885.1). Taxonomy (NCBI): domain Eukaryota; kingdom Viridiplantae; phylum Streptophyta; class Magnoliopsida; order Lamiales; family Lamiaceae; genus Pogostemon; species Pogostemon cablin. The sequence continues at coordinate 20,078,153 of CM042986.1, read as the reverse complement.
AGAGTTACTTTTCAACGTAACACTGATCGTGTTACCAACTCGAGTTGGGTACTCCAACTCGAGTTGGGTTATTTTGGGCTAAAAATCGGGATTTTTGATCCTCTGTGCATGACAACGTGTAAAAACAGCCCAACCAAGTCAGTTTTCGTGGCCTAAGATATAAAAAGGGATCAGATCACATAGAGAAAAGGGATCGATCATTCACAACAAAAACACATCGTGAATTCGATTCACGCACCATCCATCCATCCACCCACTCACATCAAACCATTCATTCATCCATCCATCCCATAGGTACGGAGGAAGATTCAATTGGGTTTTAAGAGCCAATCCAATCGGAGAGACGGGGAAAGAACGCAAATCACGTGACACTAGGGTTTCATATCTTTTTTTTATTCTTTCCAATTATTGATTCTGTTATGAATTTGATAGCCATAAGGGTTGTGTATAACCTCATGGGCTAAGTACTTTTACAGTTCTAAGGATTGAGGGATTAATGTAGTTGATTTGGGAACCTAGATTAACTTTGTGAATTCATACTGTTTATAATCTTTGTTTATTTGATTTATCCAAACTTTATTATACGTTTGTAACGTATCTTCATAGCATATTAATTATGTTGCCCATGATGCTTGATATGTTGTGTTAGCTTGTGTGCATACGTGTTTAATATTGTTTGTTTGCTAGGGATTATAGTAGTTTGTCCGTGAACACGATAATTTTAAGGGCTGGTAAAAAGTACTTGAGTGTCTTAGTAGAACAATGCAATTAAGAATTCAAGTAGGAAGTGAATAGGTTTGAGTAGTACTTTCAGAGAATATATGTTAGTCGAATTGGCCATCCGGAGGTTTATGAAATTCGCCTTATTAGTATCTAGGAAGGAGGTTCAAATCTATTAACGCATTATCTCATAATATATTTCCATTAAGACAGTATGAATGAACTATAGGACGTCTATGAGACCAAAGCAACTGCATTAAACCTGATACCTTAGAGCTGTTATTTCTCTTTTGATTAATCTTGAATAATTCCCCGCTTTTATTTATTCTGTTATTTATTGCTTTAAGAATTTTAGATATTAATTTATTCAAACACTTGGAAATTTATTACATTAATTATAATTGAATAGTAATACAAGTTAAGTGGATAATTAACTGTATCAGTGGGAACGATATTTTATTTTAACTGGGTATTTGCCTCTACAATTGACATCCCTACACTTGGAGATTTTAATTGGAGTGCGCAATAATTGCCTAACAGTGGCCGAATGGAGTATTATTTACTAATTCTCTTTGGGATCTCCATATTCATAGAAAAGAAAGGAGATTTGCATGAAAACGCTATTAGAGCCAAATTATGAGCCACAAAGTTAGTTTTTCTTTAGCCCAGCTGTACTTAACATTCATCCTCTCATGTACTTTTCTTTTAATGCTCAGAATAATTCTCCTAAGATAGGACAAATTAAAAGTAATCTTTTGTAGCGCATTCACCACTATTTGCGAACTGTTGAAAAATTTCAACTCGAATTCCAATGATCCAATATATCGTTGGAATTTTATGTGGAATCGTTTCTATAAAATAAGTAAGAAACTAATGACATTTTATAAACTGATACATAATTGACGAAAAATAATAATCATCCAAGTAAACTATTTCAGTAAACAATTCACAGTATATATTGAACTTGGTTTCAATTTTGGTTAAATTGATTTAGAGCAAGTGTACTCTATCGTGTGTAGCATGTAAGCAATCAATTGCAAAATATATAAGATATCGAACTCAAGGGCAAAAGTGGGTAGCCGTATTTGAAAGATGTTTCACTCTAGTAGGACTAATCAAAGAAGGAGGGGGGTTGAATTATGCTACAAACTAACAACTAGGAAAGCAATTAAAGGATAAAATATGTACAAATGGGATGGATGATGAATGAAGGTGAGCAATCTAAGAAGTATGAAAGGCAAGCAACATCATGGAAAAGGCTCACGTAAACTCACACACACACATGCATTGATGATCACCATGTTATGATATTAAGGGCTATCAAAGAGTGTCTCCAATCCTCACTATTCCTATAGGTACTTACGAATATTAATATACCGCTATAGAGATATTATCACAAAGAATTTTCACTTGTAGGCAGTGACGTTTTCCTAGTGTTCCCTTTCTAAGGACAAGTAAAAATTGACTTGGGTCCCCTCATCATTTCAAACACTTTCACAAGTAATTATCAATAATGTCCTATCATGAGATTCTAAGCATATGAAGGTTATGACCAAACTCCCCACATACTAATATAGTCACCTCATGCAATCAATGATTCAATTAAACCACTAAGCATAATATTGGAATGACCATCCTAACACTATGAATAGTGAATTTAATCACACAAATCATACATAAAATGAGAATAAACATTCATGATAGAAAATATTCATAACAATCATTTCATCAAATATGTGGTGTTCAAAATCTACATAATCTCTAACCAATCATATTGCTAGCTTCACATGAGGATTAGCTAATACATATCATTACAAATTCAACATAATCCAAGACTTGCTCCAATTGAACCAAATAATAAAGATAATAACAAAATAAAGGTAAGTTGACTCCCATTTGATGGTGAACTTCCTCCTCCTTGATTATGCTAAAATATTCAACCAATGATGAATTTCTCTTCTTAGATTGTGGATGGATGGATTTGAGGAGATCACGTGGGTAGGATGGATGAAGTGAATGATGGAAGAGATGGAGATGAATGTAGGTGATTTAGGTGTCTAGTGTGTGTGGAAACTGATCCAAAATGATTCATCTCGTAATTTATGGTCAAAATATGTATTTATATCCCTGGAAGCTTCTAGAACACTTGAAAATCATAAAACTAACTTTTGTCAGAACACGGATCATGTGCAGAACACGGCCATGTGGTGGGCGCGTAGGCGTTTCGGATGCTCGCGCACAGCCAAGGCGTACAGGGGCGTGTTCGGAACACTGGTAGTGTAGGTGCAGCGCGTGCAGTGCAGTCTCACCGTTTCGCGCATAACTTCTACATCTGATCTTCGATTCGAGTGATTCTTACGCTCACGTGATCCTCTCTTCCATGACTTTCCAACTATGTATCACACGTTTAGTTTTGAACTCCAGATGAATACAGAAAAATTACACAAGTTGGACGTGCGTTTTTAGCTTTGCTTTGGCTCGTTCTCCCTCGTTTCAACTCTGAATTGAGCTCATTTTTTTCCCACATCTTCTTTATCGTGTCTAGAATCCATTTTTACCCTAAAATCATACAAATTACACCAATTACACATTCTCTAAATATTCACAAATATAGCACAATTTAAGACACTTAATCATGAAAATCACACATTTATCATTTCAAAGCACAAATCTCCATATCTTCATATAACACCACCAAATGATATACAAAATAAATAAAAACACACAAAAATATATAATAATGATACTAAAATTTAAGTGAAAATGAAAAGTGATAACATTTTTAACGAGATAATATTTGAAAACTGATTTCTATTAATTGTGAGAAAATAAATTAGTCTTTCTTTTTTACAACATCACACAAATATTGCTCAAAATGTTATTTCATGTAAATTATTAATACTCCAAATATAACTAATAACTCACTAAGATAATAAATAGTACTCCCAAATTTGTATGACAATCACTCTCTTCATAAAAATGATATCTTATGGAAGAAAAATAATACTTATCTTATATAATTATTTTCTGAACTATTATTAAACAATTTCATAAGATAAAGGTATTCAAATAATAATATTTAAAAAAAAAACTAATGTCCGATCGATATAAACTTTTTCACGAAATCATTTCATAAGAACAACTAATTATACAAGTTTTTTCCACTTAATATATATGGGTTTAATTTTACTTGATATAGTTTGTTTGTTTTTGGTCCATCCACCACTACTTTTGGCTGCCTAACATTCTCTTGCGTACCATTCACAAACTGAAAAGAATGTGTGTTGAAATTTGAATGCGAAATAAATCCGCCACATTTATGACAGATATTTTATATTAGAATACATTTACGTTGAGATCATTTTATATTTTCTTAAATAGGTGTCATTTACATGTCAATCGATATTGATTTCGGGGAATTTTCGTGTAAATGAAGGTAAAACCATGAGACTTCATGAAGCTTTGTTATGGATTAAGAAGGTAGGACTTGAACAAGTTACTTTTGAGACCGACTCCAAAGTCGTTTTCGATATAATGTCATCAGCTCAAACAGAAATTTAAGTGATTGGAGATTTTATTTTGTGTTGCAAACAATTATTTTTACAAAATATTTTTTACTTTGTCTATCATGTTCGTCGTAATGCCAAATTTAGCACATCATATTGCTCGAGCGTCGCAATATGTCGCTAGTCCCATCATATTGCAAACAAATTAACAACGAATATTTTGATTGATAAAATGATAGTTGATAACTTTTAATAATTCCGAATCACTATAATTTATCATACATCTTATATCTTTAATAATAAGTTTATACATTCAAGGATATCATAAAAATAAAACTCCGATTTCCCTTTCAACTAGTTGAACAGATCGAATCTACTCGAGAAAGCCTGTGGAAAACTTGAGTTTAAAACCTTAGCACTTAAATCTGAAATTGGAACTTAGAGGTCATTGCATAAATTCTTTTTGGAGTATGAAAAAATTAGATATGTAGGGTTGATAACGATAATTAAATAAAGTACTTCTTGCATTAATTAAAAAGAATAAGTGGACGTTGATGCATGCACCTACAATAATATTCGATCAAATCTATATTAAGCAGTGATGAATAAGATTGGATTTAAATCACACCAAATATTTTGTTCCGTCATTTTTGTACATTATTTTATGTCACATATTATATGATTGACATGTAAGAAGGGAAAAAAATTCAATTAGCATCCCCAATATTTTCCTTTTAAGATATAATTTCTCTCTCTCCTACATATCATTATTTACACTAGCATTTGACCCGTGTTTTGCATGGGAATAAGTTATCACAACGTTATTAAATTATATTTAATAATTAGAATTCTATTTGAATTAAAATATATTATGTGTATGTAACTATTAATTTTTTTAAAAAAATATTATTCTGAATTCTACATTATTATATTTGAAAATTTTAATAACTGAAACTTAGAAGTTGTGATATGGTGATTGGAGTACTTCACATTTACTGTTTACACAAGATTAAGGAATATTGTATTTAATGTGTGGTGAGTTGAGAAATATAATATTTTACTCTCTCTCTATATATAGTAGATATCTATATTAGTGTTGTGTGTATTCTCCATGGAGATATTTTGATTGTTTTATGTAGGTCTCATTTACAAAAAAAAATGTAATAATATTTGTGAGACGCCCTATTTGGTAAAATGTAACAACACTCATTGCATAATATATTTTCTTCGTCCCACCCAATTTGTATTAAAAAATATATTTTCCAAGTCCCATAAGTGCTGTCACATTTTACTAAATAGTGCGTACTACAATTGTTATTACATTTTTCTTTTTGATAAAATAATACCAACACAAAATAATTAATATATCTCAATGAACCCATACACAACACTAATGCAACTATCCACTATACTATACATTAAGATATTATATTTCTCAGCCCACTACACATTAAATACATAGATATATAAAATATACCCCAAAATATGTTTTCTATAGTATATAAAGTTCACAAAAAATATATACTTCCCCGTCCCACAAATATTGTTATATTTGACGAAAATTATACATATACCCCATATTTATTATGTATGACCTAGATTGATAAATAAGAAATATGACATTAATTTATAATTTAAAAATTAACGAAAGATTGTTAATAATAATAATAATAATAATAATATGTATGGCATAAATTGATAAAAGACAAAATTTTAATTTATAATTTTGTATTAAAAAATGACATTAATTTATAATTTATAAATTAAACAAATATATTCTCTTCATCCCACCCAATTTGTATTAAAAAAATATATTCCCTCCGTTTAATAAGTGTTGTCACATTTTACTAAATAGTGCGTCCCACAAATATTATTATATTTATATTTTTGGTAAATGAGACTCACACGAAACAATCAATATATCTCCATGGGACCCCCACACAATACTAAAAAGCTGTCCACTATATATTAAAATATTGGCAAAGATTTGTGTGAGACCGTCTCACGTAAACCCTTACGTGAGACGGATAAAAAGTGATATCATCACTAACGAAAAGTGAACAATTTATAATATAAATAAAAAATGATAACATTTTATAGCGAAAGTGATAATATTTTATTGCGAAAGTAATAATAATTTTTTAATTTTTCATCCGTCTCACGTCTGACATAAGATCTACCCTAAAATATTATTTTTTTAACCCACTACACATTAAACACATAGATCATATATACTCTATAAAATATACCCCATATGTATGCCATAAATTGATTTTTAAAAAATAAAAACATAAATTTATAAACACTTGTTAATAATAATAATATGTATGACATAAATTGATTAAAAAAAATGACATTAATTAATTTATAAATAATAGGAATGAAATACTCCAAAAATCAAAATATTAAAAACAATTGGATTAATCAAGACAATTATCTTAAATTACCAATTGCCATATAGGTTGTTAATGTCATTAGTGATTAATAATTCTTATAATACTATAAATAATTAGAGGATAATTTACTTAAAATTATGCATATTTAATTTAAAGGAAGAGCATAGGAAAATTATCATATATGTCTAAAATCTCTCTTGAGAAATACTACCATATATGTCAAATATATAAAATAGGAAAATGCGAGAAATTAAAGAGAAATATATAACACAAATCACTCCAAATGTAAAATTTCTATATTTAACTCATGATACATTAATAAGGAAAATGAATATAATAGATAATCGATGGTGAAATAAATTATCGTAACATAACTTCTATATTTAAATCATCATACATTAATAAGGAAAATGAATATAATTATGATGGGAGAAATTGATCAGGAGAAATTAAAGAGAATCGATAAATTGATGAGATTTTATTTGAGAGATTTTGACAAAGGTTTTAAGCGGGAAAACCTTGGTTGACCATATGTGATTTTATATATAAATATAGATAGATATAGATATCATTATTTAACGGCATGACGAAGGAAGACACATGAAATGATATGTAAAAAAGGCACAGAAAAACTGAACCATATTTATGTAGGGAAAAACCTAAATTACAACTACACGAGTGATTAATTGCTAATTAAACTCAAAATTCTTTGCTCTTAATTAAATGAAATGTTGACTATGCTAACCACATAACTAAGTTAGACCATTAATGCCCGTCTGGTTGAGTAATGAGACAACTTGCACAATGACCAAGGATCAAATCCATCTGCAGTGTGAAAGTAACCTCTTAATTAAGGGACTCCTTATGTGGGGTTAAAATATTAATCCTTATTGGTCGATTAAATTACATGATTTACCTAGGAGCAACTTTTTAATTAAGGGGCTTCTTATGTGGTGGGTTGACTCGAATTATTTATACATGTGGTTTATATACTTTTGTGGTCTCCACTCCTTACATAGGATTAATTACCATTATATTTTAAAAATTAATATTGAACGCTAAGAATAAATATTAATACTTCTAAAATTAACATTGAACTTTTAGAATAAAGATTAAACATCTAAGGACAAAATATTCTTAAAAAAATAGACAGCATAATTGGTCAATTAATATTTATCTTTAAAATTTAGTATTATTGTAATTTTACTAATTTACCTTCAGGATTTGATGTTAATTATAGGATACAATTGCATAAACCAACCGGTTCAGCCTAGCGGTTTTTTTTTTTTTTTAATTATATTCCATATATATGCATTCAAATTCACAACTACTTTTAGACCTATATACAAGTAAATTTACAATCGATTAAAACGTTGTTATTATCAATAAATGTCATACCGAAATAGGGAGACAATCAGACAAATTTACATCCACTTTGGTAATAAGCCATTTAATGGACTTCGATATAATGAATAGATAATTTGGTTACATTTTCCAACAAAATTCACTGTCATTTTTAAGTGCGCTGTACAATATTACGTGGTACCAAATAGTATGTTAACATTTTGAAGAAAATAAACGTTTTAAATAATTTTTAACAATAATATGTCAAAGGGAGTAACATTTGTAACTATAATTCCTTTATTTTTCAGGTTTAAAATATTTAAAAATATAATTGTCTTTTCAATTTATAAATAAGAAAGATTTCCTATACAAAATTCACAATATTTTAGCTTTAATATCAAAACTCATACATCCAAACATCTAAAGTGATTAATTTATTTTGAGCAACACTTGCGGTTGTCTTAGGGTGAAACTGTTTTAGTAATAATTTTTTATTAGTGAGGTTATCACTTTTTTTAAAAAAAAATATTATCACTTATTATCTATACTATGAGTTGTCTATGAATAACACACAACACAATTATCAATTTTAATCAATCAAATACTCCTTCCGTCCTGCTGATATGTATTCATTTGCTTTTTACACGTGGATTAATGAGTACAATAATTAAATGTATAGTGCATTGAGAGATGAAGTATAATGTTTTAATGTGCAATAGGTAGTTGTATTAGTGTTCAGTGTGAGCACCATATATAGTGGTTTAATATAATAATATTATTTTGTGGGCAACATTAACAAAAAAAAGAAATTAATATTTTATATTAGAACAAACCAAAATAACAAAATTGATATGTATTAAGGAGATGAAGAGAGTATTAATTTTTATTAAAATATTATCAATTCTTATTCGTCTCACGTAACACCTTATGTACATTGTTACACGAGTATGTGACATTTATTTTTGAATGAATTGCCTATAACACCTTTAAAATGCATGAAAATGCAACACAAACTCTAAAAATTAAAATATTAATATTGAATCAACTACACATAAATTTTTGTGAATTACGTTGTAATACTGGTGAAATTAAGTTTTGTGTTTATCTCAACTTTGAAGGAATCGCCTATTTAGGGCTCCATAACTTTCCAAAATTGAAAACTAATGCCATGGAAGGTATGAAACGTGTCTTCTAATTCTTTATTCCATAATTCAGAGACGAATTTACTTTGAGACATGGGGCACAACTTTACCCTATTTGAAGATTTATCAACTAATTTTTTTATTTTATTGCGAACCTCCATTTTAAATAGAATTGGAGAAGTATTATTATAAATAAAGAAAACTATTTCTTTTTTTAAAACAAGATTTCTTTATGACTAAAATCATTTAATTCTGTCACTTCGCTTTTATCAATCAAAGTATATAGTTTTGTTTATAACTTTTAACAAATTTTGCTTTTATTTTATTTTATTTCTTTAAGAAGATTGATTTGTTGAATTAATTTATTACTAAAGTTAACATGACAGTTAATATTGAAATAACTTAAGAAGTCTTATAATATGTATGCGCGTTTATCTTTCGATATTTTAAAGAAACACATTATTATTATTATTATTATTATTATTATTATTAACTTCCCTCCTATTCGTTCTCAAAGTAAATCGAATTTGGGTCACTCATCGTGACCTGATTACTTATTACTTTAAATATGCTCAACTTAGGGATTGACTATCCTTTTTTAGATTGACTATTGCATCACATGTTGAATCATTTTAGGTAGAAAGATACTAAACTTAATTAAAATTTTGTGTCTAGTCTTATTAAATATGTAGTAATATAATAATATACCGTCATTTTAGTATTATATCTTCTATTATAAATTATTGAATAACTGACACGTATGACATAATTAAATTTATATTCTAAAAGAAAAATATCACTCTCATAAGAGAATGTTGAGATTTTCCTCATAGCTAAAATGAAACTATCAACTTTAAGGAAAAATGATTGAAATTTTCCTCCATACATTACTTTTCTAACACATTTAATAATGTGACATATAACACCAAAATGTAAGAAAATTTTCGAAATTATATACTCCATATTCGAAATCGTGAATCCGCTCTTACCATAATTCATGTTTATTATTGTTTTATAATATTAAAAAATTATACCTTACATGCTACAAATATATGAACATTAAACTCTTAAAAAATGTGGTGTTAATTTAAAATATTATTATGACAAGTTTCATTCATGAATTAAGATGGTTTTACTGTATAAGATTTGACTTGGCGAAGAGTTGTTGTGGTATACTTAATGAGATTAAGAAAATTGTTCCCTCAGACCTAGCATTTTTAGATTTTATAATGACTATTCCACGTTTTAAAAATAATACTTAATTGTTTTCAACTATTTTTTTTGAGATTATAAAATAAATATATGATAGAGTAAGTTATTTCTAAAAATAATATGTATTGAAATGCTATTTACTTTGATACTTATATTTTTTAAGTATTATCTTTCGATTGGAGAACACTTCCAGTTTCTGTTTAATGTTGTTTAAGAAAATTATTCATTTTGATTTTAGAGGGTATTGTAGTATTTTTAGGTAAAAAATAAAATAAAGCAATGGTATATAGATGTGTCTTAAAAAGAGTGATAAATTTGAAATTAAAGTAAAATTTTAAAATTATTTGATGATGTTTCATTTTTCTGGGTGTGAATGGCTTTTTGAATAAAACAAATAGGAAAAGAGTTAATTGCGCCAAAAGTCCTGAGCTTTTCGCGAATTTCAAATTATGTCAAACTTTTTAATATTTACAAATAAGTTCTTGACCTTTAACCATTTTTTCAAATCAAGTCACCGGGCAGCGGGAGGCCTGCCCAGTGCTGACGTGTCCATCTCTCTTCCACGTCACTTTCCACGTGTACAAAACGACGTCGTTTCAGCCTTCCACCTGTCGAAAAATTAATTGTATGAAAAGTTTCAACCTTTCCGCCAATTGCGAATTAGTCCAAACTTTTGAATATTTTGCAAATAAGTACCTGACTTTAAGCCTGTATTGCAACTCGAATCACCGGGCAGCTAGAGGTCTGTCCGGACGGTGCCGTGTCATTGTATAGGCCAAGTCACTCTATATTTGTTAACAACAAGGCTTCGTTTTGATTTTTTAAATTAAAATTTAATGTAAATACAAAAGAACGCCCTCATATATCACACATTAATATTATCTATCAAAATCCGCCATGTGTGAAGGGTTGTGGAAGACAACTTCTGAATTTCGATTAGATGATCCATATAATAATTGTTGTTGCTATTAGAACAATTAGAGAGTAGAAAAAGGTTTTGAGGACAAGAATAGTGATTAATCGGCTCCTTCAATTCTGTGGCTGATCTTTTCTTGGCCTTAACCATGCAGAAGTACATTGTAAGATTTTCTCTCTCCATCTACTGCCGTGATTCATATTTTGATCGAATAATGTTAGTGTGTGATATATGGGTTTTTTTTTTTGAAAATTTTAATAAATACAAAATATTAAAACAACGTCCTTTTGTTAACTAGTGTAGAGTAACTTGACATATACAATTACACGTCAGCATCCGGGTAGCCCTCCACCCGGTGGTTCGAATTGCAATACGAGCTTAAATTAAGGTACTTATTTGCAAAATATTCAAAAATTTAGACTAATTCGCAATTGGCGGAAATGTTGTGACTTTTCATGCAATTAACTTTTCGACAGGTGGAAGACTGAAACGACGTCATTTTGTACACGTGGAAGGTGACGTGAAAGAGAGATGGACACCTCAGAATCGGGCATGCCTTCCGCTTCCCAGTAGCATGATTTGAAAAAATGGTTAAAGGTCGAGAACTTATTTGTAAATATTGAAAAATTTGGACTAATTTGAAATTCGCGAAAAGGTCGAGACTTTTGGCACAATTAACTCATAAGAAAATTGTGAATAATTTTTTTAGGATGCAGGGATTATAATAAATTAATTTAATAGATTAATCTATTTAAATGTGAATAATACTCCTTCCGTCTGATATATTATTTACTTTTTCACGTGGATTAAGTAGTATTACTTCCGTCCGTTGTCAATTTATTCATTTTAACATTTTGGGTCATTCACTTTTAATCTATCAATTTCTCTTTTTATACACATGAGACTCACACACCCGCTAATATAATTAAAATATAAAACTCACACACTCCATTAATATAACTACCACTACACATCAAATAATAATACTCTAAAAAGCAAATAGATAGACTGAGGGAGTATTATTTAATTTGTATTGTATAATTGTATTAATGGATGTATGACCTCATATCTTAATTGTATTAGGGGATGAGTGTATCTCCCATGTATTTAAAAAAAAAAGACGATAAACACTCAAAACGAAAAAAAAAAAAAACCTTTAAAACGGATGGAGTAACTACGTCAGGTTGAAAGAGTAAAATTTACCCAAAGAATTTATCTCCATATTTGGTGTTACGGAAGTTTATATTTTAGATACTTTATAAAGAAATATATTTACTTGAATTAATTTATTTTCACGAAAAATTAGTTAAGACTAATTTCACAAATGACAACTACAAATGAAATTCCCACCAACCACCACAACTTTTCACAAGAGAAATTTAAAACATCCCACGAGCTCATATCGAATCTCGACCGTCAGATGGATCCAAGATGAAGGGCCAAGATGAATGTTCAACAAACCCCATAACATGTTGACCCGTTTGCCACATCGCCCACCTACCAAAACCCATATGATACCACCACCATTCTCTATTAAAAACCACACACCTTACTAACCACATTTCAGGATCCACCTCTATAAAAATACACCCACTAGTACACGCTCAACTGCACGCACAATCACGCAGAAGAAACACCAATTAGAATCTTGTGCGTGTTTGTGTGTGTGCGTGTGTGTGTGAGAGAGAGAGATCGTAATGGCTGCTGCGACGGAAAATGGTCATCGAAACGGCGCCGTTAACGGATTCTGCGTGAAGGCGCAGGGTGATCCGTTGAACTGGGGAGCGGCGGCGGAGGCGCTGAAGGGGAGCCACCTTGAGGAGGTGAAGAGGATGGTGGAGGAGTTCAGGAAGCCGGTGGTGAAGCTCGGCGGAGAGAGTTTGACTATTTCGCAGGTGGCGGCGATCTCGGCCAGGGACAATGCGGTGGCGGTGGAGCTGGCGGAGGCGGCGAGAGCCGGCGTGAAGGCTAGCAGTGATTGGGTTATGGAGAGTATAAATAAAGGAACGGATAGCTATGGAGTCACCACCGGTTTTGGCGCCACCTCTCACCGGAGAACTAAGCAGGGCGGCGCTCTGCAGAAGGAGCTAATTAGGTAATTAATTCAAAAAAATCATTATTATTATTATTATTATTAAGAGTATAATTTAGATTACATGTGAAAGTTGCATAAAGATCTACGCTGGTAGGGATTTAGATTTTACTTGAATATTTTATTAATGGTAAAACTTGTGATGGATAGAGTTAGAAAATTATATCTGAAAAAGTGAAAAAAGAACTAATTAACAAAATTATATATAGAGTAAAAATTATAACATCTTTCAAGAAAATAATAATTAATTTTTAAAAAAATGAAATCACTACCTCACATAAAATTTGTTTATGGTCGTTCTGAAGGGGAAAAGATACTTTTTTTTTTTGAACTTTCATATTTTATTTATTGTTGACTTAATGATACGAGTGATTTGTAAGATAAAAATAAAATTTAATACTTCACATAATATTTGTGCTTTTATTCAAAGCATAATTTTCTATTTTTCTTGGATATAGTTTATCCAACAATTTGCAAGAAATTGTAATATATTAAAATGGCAAAGTAAATCTTGCAAAAATTTAGTGAAACTTAATGTGTGTCTGCTTTCTTGCAATGGTCATTGGTCAAATGTGGCAAATTGGTTTCTAATTTCCTTAAATTAATATTTGGAAGCTTTGGAAAATTAAAATAGTTGAATAATAATATTATCCTGTTCATTTATTACCACGATCTTATATTTAGTACATATGTCAGCTCGCAGTAACCACTATCCAATTTTCACAAATTTAGTAGGTACCCGTATTATATTTTTAGTAATAAATTATTTAAAAAATATAAAATTCCATTATATTTTTAAAATAAAATACTCTCATGATCGAGCCGGTCATGACTATTAGATGGTCAGGAGTTGACAGTTATATCAACAACTATCTTAAATTATTAATATTACATTAGTAAAATAAATTAATATATTAACGGGGTAATTAACTTTTGCTAATACGTGATTTAAAATTATTAACGGAGAAGTGTATATCAGGTTCTTGAACGCCGGAATATTTGGAAGTGGGACGGAATCTTGCCACACGCTGCCGCACTCCGCCACAAGAGCGGCGATGCTGGTCAGAATCAACACTCTCCTCCAAGGATACTCCGGCATTAGATTCGAGATTCTAGAAGCCATCACAAAATTCCTCAACAAGAACATCACGCCATGTTTGCCCCTCCGTGGAACCATCACCGCCTCCGGCGATCTCGTACCACTCTCCTACATCGCCGGCCTCTTGACGGGCCGCCCCAACTCCAAAGCTGTGGGTCCCGACGGAGCCACTCTAAACGCCGAGGAAGCCTTCAAGCTCGCCGGCGTCAATGGAGGATTCTTCGAGCTGCAGCCCAAGGAAGGCCTTGCTCTCGTCAACGGCACAGCTGTTGGTTCCGGCCTGGCCTCCATTGCTCTGTACGAAGCCAACATTCTAGCTCTGCTATCGGAAGTTATGTCAGCTATTTTCGCGGAGGTGATGAATGGTAAACCAGAGTTCACTGACCACCTGACTCACAAACTGAAGCACCACCCGGGTCAGATCGAAGCCGCCGCCATCATGGAACACATACTCGATGGCAGTTCGTACGTCAAAGCAGCACAGAAGGTCCACGAGATGGATCCCCTGCAGAAGCCGAAGCAGGACAGGTACGCCCTCCGTACATCGCCGCAGTGGCTGGGCCCACAAATCGAAGTCATCCGGACAGCCACGAAGATGATCGAGAGGGAGATCAACTCAGTAAACGACAACCCCTTGATCGATGTTTCTAGAAACAAGGCCCTCCACGGTGGCAACTTCCAGGGCACACCCATTGGAGTGTCCATGGACAATGCCAGGCTGGCGATTGCATCCATCGGGAAGTTAATGTTCGCACAGTTCTCTGAGCTCGTAAATGATTTCTACAACAACGGGTTGCCATCGAATCTGTCGGGCGGGCGGAACCCGAGCTTGGATTACGGGTTCAAAGGAGCGGAAATCGCCATGGCTTCGTACTGTTCGGAGCTCCAATTTCTAGCCAACCCCGTGACGAACCATGTTCAAAGTGCAGAGCAGCACAACCAGGATGTGAACTCATTGGGTTTGATCTCGTCAAGAAAGACAGTGGAAGCTTTGGACATTCTTAAACTCATGTCGTCCACTTTCCTGATCGCCTTATGCCAAGCAATTGATCTCCGACACCTGGAGGAGAATCTCAGACACGCAGTGAAGAACACAGTCAGCCAGGTGGCAAAGAGAACTCTAACAATGGGCGTCAATGGCGAGCTCCACCCATCAAGATTCTGCGAGAAGGACTTGATCAGAGTCGTCGATCGCGAATACGTGTTCGCCTACATCGACGACCCCTGCAGCGCCACCTACCCTTTAATGCAGAAACTCCGGCAAGTACTGGTGGAGCACGCCCTTAAGAACGGTGACGGCGAGAAGACCGTCAGCACGTCCATCTTCCAGAAGATTGAATCATTCGAGGAAGAACTGAAGGCCCTTCTGCCAAAAGAGGTGGAGAGTGCTAGAATGGCAGTGGAGGGTGGAAATCCAGCGATCAGCAACAGGATTGCAGAATGCAGATCGTATCCGCTGTATAAATTCATCAGGGAGGAGCTGGGATCGGAGTTCTTGACCGGAGAAAAGACGACGTCGCCGGGGGAGGAGTGTGAGAAGGTGTTCACGGCGTTGAGTAAGGGATTGATGGTTGATCCATTGTTGAAATGTGTCAAGGGGTGGAATGGTGCTCCTCTGCCTATCTGCTAGTTGTGTGTTTCTGAATAAAGTTTGTTGGATATTTATTAATTTGTTTTTTATTTTTTAAATTTTGTGTTTGTGTATTAGTTAAATGTGGACTCTAATGTGAATTATTGTAATGTGAATTGTGAAATACTGTGGAATTGTTTACAAGTTGCTGGAGATCTTGCACACTAGCACTATGGTGCATATGAATGAGACACATCTACATGCAAATGTATTTATTACTTCCTCCATTTTTGTTACTTTCTATGATTAAACATAATGTGAATATTTTTAGAATAAAAAATATACTAACACAAAAATGGCCTCCATAAAGTTTCTAGAGATTTTTAGAAGAAGAAAAAAATAGAAAAGAAAGGAAAAGGAGAGAGCGAGTCGGTGGGAGTTATGAACCCAAGTTATGCCACAAATTATACCCATCACATGTAACATAATTTACAAATATATCCGTATCAAGGATTGCAGTAAGTTTAAGGGAGTTTTTGAATTTCTTTAGCTATGTTTGAATTTTGTTATTGAGTTTTGAAAATTAGTAATATACTGTATGTTTGTTCTAGAGTTTTTGGTAGGATTGATTTTAATTTTATAACAAATTAAGAAATGTATATAAATGTATTAATTTATAGAATAGTAAGTGTTAAATACTAGTGGAGGGAATAAATAAGAGTAGGTGAGTTAGTAGTTTATAGAGTTTATAGGTATCTATTCTATTTCACTATTATATTTAAGATTTCATTTATTAATCACGTGTCATAAAATTGTACGATTTTGAAAACTGAAAACAAAATTTGAAAACATTTAACATAGTGTATGTTTGTACAAATTACTCCCTCCTCAATAGAGAAACGTTTTCCATATTATATTTTATTATTCATTGAAAAGTGTCAATTGGTCCGATTGATTAACCATTTTGTAGTTGGGATAACCAACTCAACAATTTATCGAACCACAGGGAGGTAAGTACTAGTGCTTAAGCAATCTCACGTTTCTTGTAATTTTATAGAGATGAATCATCAAAGGGGTTGTTTATCAAACAAACAAGAAAATATTAATCAATGCAAGTAAACAAACAATGATCAAACCAACAAGATAGATAGATTAAAAATGATTTTCCAAATTGATTAAAAGTGAGATTAACAGCACTCAAGACATGGTAATTTTAGGAATTATGTATCAAATTCATATGTATCATGGATATAGGATTAAGGGCCAATACTAAGTTTACCTAAACTCCCTCTCGAGATGGATAAGATATGAATATTAAATAGCTCAATGGATTGGTTCTCACACAAACAATTCCAACTAGGTACTAAACTTGTAAAGAGAGTCCATTCACACGATTAATCAACCTCTCGATCAAATCAATCACATGTTCTATCAAAGGGTTCTAAATTCTAAAGGATTTCTCAATCTCTTTACAACTTATAATTAACATGAAGTGTATGATGAATTGATTCAATTAATTATCCTAAACATTTAATTGATTTCTCAATATAATCACATGTTCATGACAATTAACCACACAAATCAACAATACAAATCAAGTAATGAACAATCAATGATGGAAAATCATAGATCCAATCAACATATGACTTCAAATACACAAATCCCCAAAATTAACCAACAACTCTCATGTTGCTAATCGCACAAGGGAGATTAGCCAACCATATTCAAAAGGAAATTAACATAGACATTAAAATCCTTACAAATCATGATGAAACTATAAGGTTTAACTACAAAGTAATGATGGAAACTCCCTTGAAGTGCTTCAATGGTGATTTCCTTCCTTCCCTTGCAATTCTTCTCTCTTCCTTGCTTCTTTTCCTCAATTAGATGAAGGTTTTGATGGTGGGATGATGATAGATCCAATGGATGGTGAATGGATGAAGATGATGGTGTGAAATGGAGAGAATGGTGTGTGATCTATGTGTTTTTGGTGCAAACCCATGGTGGAATCTCCAATCTCCTTTGAAATATTGAACTTGAGGTTATTTATACCATCTCCAAATTGGGCCACAAATTTAACATCAAATGAGCTTTTTACACACACTTACACATATTGACATGTGAAAATCTGGATTTTTGGCCCAAAATATCGACTTGTCATGTCTTACTCGAGTTAGCAGCTCGAGTCGAGTTGCATATCCCAGCTCGACTCGTGTCGCCAACTCGAGCTCTCGCCTGTTCGGTCGTGTTGCGAGGCTCTAAAACTGAAAATCCCTTGGAACCCAGCTCGACTCGAGCTATCAACTGTGTTGCAGCTTGCAAGTCGAGTTGGCTCACTGTATAATTTTTGGCACTTGCCATGCTCCTTACTCGACTCTAGTTGCAAATCGAGTTGGACCTTGCAACTCGAGTAAGCTCTCTGGACAATTTATGGACTTTTTCTGACCCCAACTCAATTGGAGTTGGCAACTCGAGTTGAGTCCCGGCAGCCCGTTTCTTGCTCGTTTCAGCTCCCGTCTCCATTTTTACTCCTTTTTCACCTGTTTTACATACGTTTAAGTTCATTCTCATACATTTCCATGAAAATACATAACACAACCAAATAACACATGAAATATAAATTAAATACTACGAAAACGAACATAAAAAGACAGTAAAATCTAGGTAAAAATATCACTCATCACACCCCCAAACTTAAAGTATTGTGCGTCCCCGCACAATGAAAATGATAAACCAAGGGGTAAGATTTTCACCTAGAAAAAGATTAAACGAATATAAGTAATAACATATCAATAGCAATAAGAACCACAACTTATGCTAAGTCATCCTACAACATTAAACTTATAACATGTAGAATTGACACATTCAATTACAAGAGAATAAAGTGTAATATTGTCCTTTTTTGTCCAAGCCTCACATAGGTTATCAATTTCACTCAACACTCTTTCAAGTAAGGTAACAACACTTATCAATCGATTGGCTCGATTCACCATAAGTTTGCTCGTGGACTACATTCACAAACCATCAAAGTTTCAATTAATGATAAAAAAGGTCTTTAATTAGGATGTAATGATAGACTATTTGGTAGGGTAGGAAGAATATGAATATTAGTGACTAATCAAGTGTAAGTAATCGAAGAGATGACCAATTTCTCCAACTTCTCCATTTTTCTTTCTTCCTCTCTTGTCTTTAATGTTCACAAGCACTAATCATCAACTTTCCTTGGATTGAACTTCTTTTAATGCATGCTTCCTTCTTTGAGCTTTTAAGTACTTGAGCAATTTGTTGTTACTTTGCTCATTTTCTTGTTTTGAGGTTACATGTTCATTCTTGTTTTTGCTCTTTTCATTATTTTTCTTACTTGTTACCATTTTCTTTCTTTTCTTACACAATTCTCATAAAACTTTTCTAAACCACATCTCCTCAATCACTCACACAAAAGGGTAATTATATAAGGCTCAAATGGGTAATCAAGGCTTGTAATGTGCTAAATCACAAGAAATAGATTTTAAGGCTCAAAGTGGTTGACTAAGGATGATGTTCATGGTAGAAAAATATATGGCAATGACTATAATAACAAGGATGAACTTAGATCATTTCACTAATCTCCACTAATCGGGCTCGTTCTTATAGTCCTTGAGCAAGTTCTAGCTTATCAAACATAATAAATCCACTCATGAAAAAAATACCATGTATGCACGGTTGAGGCTCAAATTCTCACAAGCTTATGCATTGGACCTTAATGAACTTATTATACCACATTCATCTCGAAATTGAATAAGTTAAATAAAACATGTCACAATTCGAAAGTGTAGAGATTCTTAATCATAACTTGCCATCGCTTACTATCACAATATGTCATCACTCATATTCAAAAATGACTCACAACATCTCAAAACAAACCACCAAACAATCCTTAAACAAGAATAAGAAAACACACAAACATAAAATAAAGACACAACAAATAAGAAATAATACAAAAATACATAACAAGCAAAAACAAAAATCACCCATCAATAGAAAATGAAACACACATTCATATCATCCACATTCAGCTCACAAGCATCCCCATCTTGATTGAAAATGAAATCCTAACTTACGAAAGTAAACATCCCACAAATATAACAAATGAAGCAACATGCTAATCACACCAATCCAAATCAAAATATGTCAAGCAATTAGAAATGATAAGGTGTGGAGTACTTCCTCAATAGGCATTTGATAAGGAAAGCGTTAGCTCCAAGCTCCAATCATGCATCCAATACCCTTCATTGATGCTCAAAAACTCACAAAACACCATTAGCTCAATAATTGCATTAAAAATATGGACTATCATACACTTCAACACAACCAAACGGACCAAAATCCAACCAAAATTCATGAGAAAAATTTTAAAATTGGGTCAATTTTACAAGAATTACACTCAAGTGGTGAGTCACACCACACACTCTCCCCCCAAACTTAAATCGAAATAAGTTGAGACTTAAGTTTGCAAAAAATGGTGGGAATTACCCTTGTAGTTTCCATTGATTATCTTCTTGTAGATAAGTAAACACATCTAACGAATTGAGCAATGTCCACCACGCACTAGCCCCCCAAACTTAACTCGAGAAAAGAGTCGAGAATTAAGTTTGCAACAAGTGATGCGACAAGCCTACTCAAATCCATAAAGCATTTCTCTTCTCTTCACTATGTCTTTTCTCACAAGCACAATCCACCTACAAGACCAAAATACAAACAAGCATCAAAAGATAAAAAGAATGTGTTGTCTCCCATTTAGTGCTAAGTTTAACGTCTTCAAGTCGGAAAAAATTTTACGATCATTGGACCAAATGGTGGTCCACCATACTTTCTCCTCGCATCCTCACTTTGAAAATTTGTTTAGCCCTCTTTTTGTCTACAAGCTCAACTTCACCATTCTTGCTTACGAGCATCAAATCATCATCGAGAAGTGAATCTAGTGGACTTCCTCTTTCTCTTTTGTCTAGTTTCTAATCGAGCTCCGATGCTTTCATCCTATCAACATTACAAGAAGATAAGTTAAATTTGACATTTTCATGTAACCATGAAGAAATGAATTTAAATTGTCAAAGAGAATAGATTCATGATCCATAAGATCATCAGGAGGCTTCAAATGAGACTTGGCTCCTTTTCCTTATGCACAAGAATGCAACACTTTTTCTTTTGAGCTCAAAGATAACTCTTCTCTTCCAATATTAAATTTTGGTCTTCTGGTAGCTAGAAATGACCTTCCCAAAATAAGTGGAATTTGAGGGTCTGCCTTAACTTCCAACACCATGAAGTCGACCGAGAAAGCTAGCCCTTTCACTTTTACCTCAACGTCTTCAACTACTCCCAATGGCTTCACAACCTCACCATTTACAACTTCAAGATGGATAGTAGTAGGCTTTAGCTCTCTAATTTCAAGGTCTTTGAACGTGGCATGAGACTTCACGTTGACGCTTGCCCCCAAGTCACATAATGCATCAAGGGTATATTTCCCTTCAAAATCACAAGGGATTATGAACTTCCTCGAATCACCAACTTTTGTAGGTCCCCCTTTTTGCATCGATTCACTTGTTTCGGGTAGCTCTTCTTTCCTTTTCTCTTTATACTTTTTCTTAAGATTTTTCACATGTTCCTCAAATTCCTTTTTCTTTTCCTCATTTACAAACGTTTGTGGATAGGAAATAGGGAATGGAGTGATCGAAATACTCCAATAATCACGTTTGTACTCCTCTTCTTTGGCCTTCTCCTCCACTTTCTTTTCCTCTTGCTCCCTTTTCCACTTAGGTATCCATTTAAGCCCCTTCTCTTCTTTCTTAATTAGCTCTTCATTTTCTTCACCAACCTTACTTTCCACCAACCCTTCTTCAACCTTTCGTTCCTCTTTAATCTCAACTAACAAATATTGACCTTTCGGACTAACCTCGGGTGTGGCTGGAAACTTTCTTTTTTGTTGAGTACTCAAAGCACTTGCAATTTGTCCAACATTATACTCTAAAGTTTTAAACCTCTTTTCATTTACTTCTTCGACTTTTTTCAATGCTTCATCTTGAGCTTGGTCCGATGCTTCTCGAGCTTTGTTTGATGCCAACAATTGTTCAAGTAGCTCATCAATCGATGCTTGTCCCTCGTTGTTTGGTGCCTTAGCCCCGATTGATATCCCGGAGGATATGCAACCGTATTGCTCGGGTTAGAGTAGGAGAAGTTATCTTGCCTCCTTTGTTGTTGTGGGTATGAGCTTCCACTTTCTTGACTATTAAAGCCTCCTTGCCTTGGTGGATAGTTCCCTTGACTTTGGTTGAAACTACCTTGGAAATTATTTTGGTAATTCCCTTGTTAATTTCTTCCTTGCATGTATGACACATCTTCCAAACGTGGCATAAAATTGGCCCATTGTTCTCCGCTCACAACATTCGGAGGTAGCATCCCTTGATCTACTTGCCCTTCAACCATATTGATTTCTTGGCTCACACTTTGATTTAAATTCATTTGCCTCAACACTCCCGCCGCTATCACCTCAACACTTGGCATTTGTGGCTCAACATTCACACTTTTGACATTAAACTGTTGCCCTTGTTCAAAATTCTCAAAACCATAGCATCCACTTACTCGCTTCGATGGCCATTGGTACACATTTGTAGCTATCTCATCAAATATCCTTATAGCCCTTTCCGGAGTCACCCCAAGTACAGATCCCCCCGTCGAAGCATCAACAAGCACTCTTTGACCATTTACCAAACCTTGGTAGAAAAACCCACTTGTTGATTTTCTGAAAGCCATGTTGTGGACACTTGCGTAGCATATCTTTAAACCGTTCCCATGCTTCATAAAAGCTCTCTTGAGGCATTTGCTTGAATTGGGTGATCAAGCTCTTCATTTGAAGTGTCTTAGAAGACGAAAAATATTTGTTCAAGAATATTTGCGCAAGCTCATCCCATGTGTTGCACGTACCCGGAGTAATGGTAGATAACCATGTTCGAGCACGATCTCTCAATGAAAATGGAAACAACCTCATCTTAATACAATCCTCGCTCGCCCTATTCATCTTCACGGTGTTTGCAATCTCAATAAATTGAGCAAGATGAGCATTGGGATCTTCATTCGGGGTTCCACTAAATTGTTGTTCTCACACCATAGAAATCAAGCCCGCTTTAAATTCAAAGTTATTGGCATTGATTGGTGGACCCATCATATGTGGCACAGGCCTTGGCATGAAGAAATCCCAAATCACCCTTTGATCATTATGAATTCCATGTTGCACCGGAGGTGGTGGTGGTGTCACATAAGCTTGTTGAGGATGGGAATAAGCTTGTGGAAATCCTTGTTGCATTAAAGCTTGTTGCACCATTTGTTGAAGCAATGCTTGGTTGTTGAAAGCTCCATGATTTTGATAGGTATGTTGAGGAGGGTTGACATTAAATTGAGGTGCGTTGTCTTGTATATTTTGTCCGCCTTTCCCCATCATGCTCTATTTCCATACGATTGTCAACTTGAAAATTCTCCATTTGATCACTCTCTTTTAATTTGTTCTCCTTTCTCTTTCTTCGAAAAGTTTGTTCGATTTCTAGATCAATAGGCTCCGATTGTATCCTTTTTGATCTTGTTTGCATACACCTTCAAAATAAGAGAAGTTAGAACAAAATTTTCAAAGCAAATACAAGTAAACAAATAAAAGAAAAAATATCTCTATTAAGATCACTCAAAACGTTCTTTCTTCAAGCTACTAGCAAGCGTTGCCTCCCTGACAATGACGCCATTTGATTAGCCATTTTGTAGTTGGGATGACCAATTTAACAATTTATCGAACCACATGGAGGTAGGTACTAGTGCTTAAGCGATCTCACGTTTCTTGTAATTTTATAGAGACGAATCATCAAAGGAGTTGTTTATCAAACAAACAAGAAAATATTAATCAATGCAAGTAAACAAGCAATGATCAAACCAACAAGATAGATTGATTAAAAGTGAGATTAACAACACTCAAGACGTGGTAATTTTAGGAATTATGTATCAAATTCATATGTATCATGGATATAGAAGTAAGAGCCAACACTAAGTTTACCTAAACTCCCTCTCGAGTTGGATAGGATATGAATATTAAATAGCTCAATGGATTGGTTCTCACCCAAATAATTCCAACTAGGTACTAAGCTTGTAATAAGAGTCTCTTCACACGATTAATCAACCTCTCGATCAAACCAATCAAATGTTCTATCAAAGAGTTCTAAATTCTAAAGGATTTCTCAATTTATTTACAACTTATAATTAACATGAAGTCTATGATGAATTGATTCAATTAACTATACTAAACATTTAATTGATTTCTCAATCTAATCACATGTTCATGACAATTAACCATTCAAATCAACAATACAAATCAAGCAATGAACAATCAATGATGGAAAATCATAGATCCAATCAACATATGACTTCAAATACACTGAACTTGGTTTCAGTTTTGAATTAAATTGATTTAGAGCAAATGTACTCTATCGTATGTAGCACGTAAGCGACCAAGTGCAAAATTTATAAGATATCAAATCCAAGGGCGAAAGTGGGTAGCCGTATTTGAGAAATGCTTTACTCTAGTAGGACGAATCAAATAATGAGGGGTTGATTATACTACAAACTAACAACTAGAAAAATAATTAAAGAGAGAACATGTACAAATGTAATGGAAAATGGATGAAGGTGAACAATCTAAGAAGTATGTAAGACAAACAACATTCATGGACAAGGTAAATATAGACTCACACACACACATGCATTGATGGTTTTTATGTTATAATATTAAGGGCAATCACGTTTGTACCCCTAATAGCTATGGCTAATGTGACTAGGTTTTCAACTCTTTTACAGGTTTAAATCTCCTAGGATTGTTCTTACTCTCAATTCCCATGAAGGTACTATGATCATAAGTTTGGTTTCCCTCACTAGTTCATCACTAATGTCCTATTATGAGGTTCTAAGCACTTGAAGGGTATGACTTACCTCTTCTCATACTAACTAAGTCATCCTATGCAATCAATGATTCAATTAAACCGCTAAGCATAATATTAGAATAGTCATCCTAACACTATAAATAGAGATTTTAATCATACATAAAATGAGAATAAGTATTCGTTATAGAAAATATTCATAACAATTATTTCATCAAACATGCGGTGTGCAAAATTTACATAATACCTAACCAATCATATTGCTAGCCTCACATGAGGACTAGCCACTACATATCATAGTAAAATCAATACATTCCATAGCATACTCCAATTGAGTCAAATAATGAAGAAAATAACAAAATAAAGGTAAGTTGGCTCCCTTTTGATGGCGAACTTCCTCCCCTTTGATAATGTTGAAATCTTCAACCAATGATGAATTCCTCTTCTTAGATTGGTGGATGGATGGATTTATGGATGAATTTTAGAAGATCAAATGGATTGGATGGATGAAGTGAAGGGTGGAAGAGATGGAGATGATTGCGTGTGATTTAGGTGTCTAGTGTTTGTGGAAACTGATCCCAAATGATTTCTCCCGGATTTTGTCGTCAAAGCATGTATTTATACCCCCATGGAAGCTTCTAGAACAAGTGGATATCATAAAAATATCTTTTACACCTACACGGACCGTGTAGCAGCACACGGGCCGTGTAGGGTCATCTCCTGCATCGCAGTCTCACCGTTTCGCGCATAACTTTCACATCCGAACCCCGATTCAAGTGATTTTTACGCTCACGTGATCCTCTCTTCAGTGGCTTTCCAACTATATATCATATGTCTAGTTTTGAGCTCCACAAGAATACATGAAAATTACACAAATTAGACTTGTATTTTTTAGCATTTTGCTTTGGCTCGTTCTTCCTCATTTCAACTCCGAATTGAGCTCCGTTTTTTTCCACATATTCTTTATCGTATCTAGAATCTATTTTCACCTGAAACTCATACAAATTATACCAATTTATCAATTCTCTAAATATTCACAAATATAGCACAATTTAAGACACTTAATCATAAAAATTACACATTTATCATTTTAAAGCACAAATCTCCATATCTTCATATAACACCACCAAATGATATACAAAATGAATAAAAACACACAAAAACACATAATAAAAGACACTAAAATTTAGGTAAAAATAACACCGATCAACCCTTCAAATTTAAAGTGTTGTTCGTCCTCGAGCAATGAAAATGAGAAAACGAGAGGGGGAATTTTCACCTAAAGAAAGACCTAAAGAACATAAGCAACAACACATCATAAGTAAAAAGGACTACAAATCATATCAAGTCACACTACAACATTAAAATCATGACATAAATAATTAACAAGTTCAAGTCTAAGAAAATTAAGAGTAATAAAGTTTCTTCCGGTCCAAGCCTCACAACGGGTATTAAAATGCACTCAACACTCTATGAAGTAGGGTAATTTTCACTCATCAATTGATTGAACCCGACGCACCATAGGCTTGCTCACAGACTACATTCACAAGCCACCAAGGCTTTAAATAATGATAAAAAAGACTTTACTTTTGGATGTAATGTTTGGCTTTTTGATAAGGGTCGGGAGAATATGGATAAGAGTGACTCTTCGAGTGTAAATAATCTAAGAGATAATCCGCATCTTCAACTTCTTCACGTTCTATCTTCCTTTCTTTTCTTTTATAATCTCAAGCACTAATCATTATCATCCTTAGATTTCTTGAGCTTCTTTCAATTTGCATGCTTCCTTTCTTTCATCTTTTGAATTCCTCGAGCACATTTTTCTTGTTTTGCTCATTTTTTACTTTGAAGGTTGCATGTGTATTTGATTGATCTCTTTTCATCATTTTCTTGCTTGTTTACCATTTCATTCTTTCTCTTGTACAATTCTCACATCAAATCTTGTAGACCATCATCTCCTCAATCACCCACACAAAAGGTATATATGAAAGGCTTAAGTGGGTAATCATGACTTGTAATATGCTAATATCACAAGAAATAGGCTTTAAGACTCAAAGTGGTTAACTAGGGATGATGTATAAGGTAAGGAAATATATAGCAATGACTTTAAAGTAACAAGGATGACCTAAGATCATATCACTAACCTCCACCAATCAGACTCATTCCCGTAGTCCATGAGAAAGTTCTAGTTTGTCAAGGCTCAATCGATCCACTCATGTAGAAATTAACCATGGATGCACGGTTGAGGCTCAAACGCTCACAAGCTTTTGCTCGGACCTTTAGGAACTCATTACACCTCAATTCATCTCAAAATTGAACAAGTTAAATAGAACATGTCACAATTTTAAAGTGTAGAGATTCTCAACATAGTTCGTCATCACTTATCACAAATAACATGTCATTACTCACATTAAAAAATGACTCACAATATCCCGAAACAAACCACCAAACAACCCTATACAATAATAAAAATACAAACAAAACACATAAGAAAAGACTCACCAAACAAGGAACAAGACAACAACACATAACATACAAAAACAAAAATTTCATCCATCAAAAGAAAATTAAGCACATATTCTCATCCTCCAATAACATTTAAGCTCAAGATTTTGCCACCTTATTCAAAAATAAGAAAAACTAATAATGCAAGTAAACCTCCCAAGTACATAACAAATGAAGTAACATGTCAATCCATACAATCCAAATCAAATCAAATTGTCTATGCTAAGCAAATGGAAAAGATGAGTAGTAAAGTGAACTCCCTGAAAAGACATCTGGAGGTGGAAATGGTTGCACGGACAATTGGGCTGCATACAAGATGAACTAGCACCTTGTGATGCATACGAAGTGAATGGGTGCGTTTGAAACTGTTCTAAAATTGGGCTTTTAAATTCTGCCTTTGAACACTACACGGGTCGTGCTACACGGGCCGTGTAGTGTTTTCTGATGCTCGAGCATGGCTGCGTGTTATAGGGTCGTGTTCCGCACACGGCCTATGTTTCTGTTCCCTGCACGACTCAAGTTCGGAGCTCGCCCTCGATCCTGGGCGAGTAGCTCTTCTGATGTCAGTACACGGCCATTCCTTACAGTGCAGTGTACTGAACACGGCTCGTGCAATAATTTTCTCTGTTTTTCCAATTTTTACACTTCACGCCTCATCTTGCCCTGTTTTTGCACTCCTAATACACCCTATTCATGCTTAAAATCTCATCAAAACCATCAGCTCAATAATTACTATCAATAATGAACTAGTATGCACTTCAACACAACCCAACTAACCAAAATCAAACTAATACTCATGAGAAAAATTTTGAAATTTGCCCAATTTTACAAGAAGGCCTCTCTCTCAATCATCATAATAAGCACACTCAAGTGGTGAGTCACACCACGCACTCTCTTCCCAAACTTAAATCGAAACAAGTTGAGAATTAAGTTTGCAAAAAGTGGTGGGACTTACCCTTGTAGTTTCCAACAATGAGGTTCTTGTAAAAAGTATATGCATCACAACAATTCAAGGTATGTCCACCACGCATTATCCCCCCAAACTTAAATTGAAACAAGAATTTCGATTTAAGTTTGCAAAAAGTGGTGAGACGTCCTTTCACACTTCAAATCAAGCACTTCTCGTATTTTCACTACACATTCTTCTCATGAGCACAATCAACCTACATGCCAAAAATACAAAAACTAAATCAAACCATTTAAATGAAAGCAATTAAACAAACAATGGGTTCTCTCCCATCAAGTGCTAAGTTTAACGTCTTCAAGCCGAACGGAATATGGAGAACTCATCGGAATGACCAAGGATATTGTTCATTCTTGTCATCAAATTTTAATCTTTGTGCTTCTTCCTCTATTAGGCATTTGTGACAAGTAACGACCTCAGTAGCATCCTTCGAGATTGGTTGTAAAAATTCCACTCGTTTGAGCTTACACTCCATTAACCGCTCCTTTCGAGACCACCACTTATTCTTTTTTATCAAGTAAGTTCCCAACACTTCTTCAACTTCTCTTTTATACCTAAGGCATTGAGAAGAATCAATAGGTAAAAAAAAGTCAATATAAACAATATTTTGAAATTCAATGCAACTTGAAAAGTTAAAAGATGTAGAAATACTCATTTCACTCTCGAACTCATCATCAAGTGCTCTTAGACCTTGCTCCACTTCATCAAATTCATCCACCTCTTGTGATTTTTCATCTTCACTTAAACTTTCCTTATCATCAAGAGACAAGAAATCATAGATAATCTCTTCATCCTCAAAGGTCTCTTCTACCTTAGCCTCTTTACTCTTCTCACTTTCCTCCTCTAAACTTTCTTTTACCTTGTCTTCCTTATCCTCTATACGCTCAACATCTCTTGTGTCTTCTTCATTATCCCCCGAACACTCTTCTACATCTAACTCTTCTTCAATCTTTTCATCAAAATTCTCCATTTCATGAAGAGTATTCCGTTTTTTTTTTATCGTTTGAGTCATTCGATGCTCTAAGGCCTCAAGTCTTCTCTCATTTTCCTCATATTCTCTCTTTCTTTCTTCAATCATTTCATAGATCATCTCCAAGAGTTGACCAAATCTTTCTTCTACGAATGGCTTTGCTTCTTCACTCGGTGGTTGCCATCTTTGTTCTTGGAGAAAATTCCCTTGATAAACACTTGGGAAAGTACTCTCTTGCATGTAAGACATATCATCTACTTGAGAACTAGGCATCATCCATTCTTGTTGCACCGTAGGATAAGAGGTTGCCATACTTTGAATATTTTGAGCCCCATAACTATGAAGACTTGGTTGAAAACTTTGCCTTGCATTTCTCCCTTGAGCATATCTTCTGCACATTTCAAGTAAGACACTATTTTCGGATAGAGGAGTAACCGTAGGCACTTGATTGTAGGAACTTGGTATGGAATAAGTGTTTTCTTGATACGGTTGGAATGTATTCACATTGTAAGCTCCTTGCCATCCCCCATATATTCCATTATTGTAGTATTGATCTATTTTTGCTCTTCTTATCAAGATCTACTACAATCTTCTCCACTTTCTATTTTTGGTTTGTTCATTCTCCCATTGTTTCAAGGTTGATGTACCTATCAAGAAGAACAAGTTAGAACAAGATTTTTCAAAGCAAAAAATAGAATGCAAAAATAAGAAAAATATCCTAAGTAGAGCTAACAAATTCAAACACGTTACACCGAAGGCTTTCGCCCCGGCAACGGCGCCATGAACTTGGTTTCAATTTTGGTTTAAATTGATTTAGAGCAAGTGTACTCTATCGTGTGTAGCACGTAAGCGACCAAGTACAAAATTTATAAGATATCGAACCCAAGGGTGAAAGTGGGTAGCCGTATTTGAGAAATGTTTTACTCTAATAGGACGAATCAAAGAATAATGGGTTGATTATACTACAAACTAACAACTAGGAAAGCAATTAAAGATAGAACATGTATAAATGTAATGGAAAATGGATAGAGTGAACAATCTAAGAAGTATGTAAGGCAAACAACATTCATGGACAAGGTATATATAGACTCACACACACATATGCATTGATAGTTTTCATGTTATGATATTAAGGGCAATCATGTTTGTACCCCTAATCCCTATGGCCAAGGTGACTAGGTTCTCAACTCTTTTACAAGTTTAAATCTCCTAGGATTGTTCTTACTCACAATTCCCATGAAGGTACTATGATCATAAGTTTGGTTCCCCTCACTAGTTTATTACTAACGTCCTATCATGAGGTTCTAAGCACTTGAAGGGTATGACTTACCTCTCCTCATACTAACTAAGTCATCCCATGTAATCAATGATTCAATTAAACCACTAAACATAATATTTGAATGACCATCCTAACACTATGAATAAAGAGTTTAATCACACAAATCATACATAAAATGAGAATAAGCATTCATTATAGAAAATATTCATAACAATAATTTCATCAAACATGTGGTGTTCAAAATTTACATAATATCTAACCAATCATATTGCTAGCCTCACATGAGGACTAGCCACTACATATCATAGTAAAATTAATACATTCCATAACATGCTCCAATTGAGCCAAATAATGAAGAAAATAACAAAATAAAGGTAAGTTGGCTTCTCTTTGATGGTGAACTTTCTCCCCTTTGATCATGCTAAAATCTTCAAACAATGATGAATTCCTCTTTTTAGATTGGTGGATGGATGGATTAGAGAAGATCAAGTAGATTGGATGGATGAAGTGAAGGGTAAAAGAGATGGAGATGAATGTGTGTGATCTAGTTGTCTAGTGTGTGTGGAAACTGATCCCAAATGATTCCTTCCGGATTTTGTGGTCAAAGTATGTATTTATACCCCCATGGAAACTTCTAGAACAAGTGGATATCATAAAAATACCTTTTGCACATACACGGGCCGTGTAGCAGCACACAGACCGTGTAGGGTCATCGCGTGCAGCCCAGTCTCACCGTTTCATACATTACTTTCACATCCGAACCCCGATTCGAGTGATTCTTGCGCTCACGCGATCCTCTCTTCAGTGGCTTTCCAAACATATACCACATGTCTAGTTTTGAGCTCCACAAGAATACATAAAAATTACACAAGTTAAACTTGCATTTTTCAGCATTTTGCTTTAGCTCGTTCTTCCTCATTTCAACTCCGAATTGAACTTTATTTTTTTCCCACATCTTCTATATCGTGTCTAGAATCTATTTTCACCTGAAAATTACACAAATTACATCAATTTACCAATTCTCTAAATATTCACAAATATAGCACAATTTAAGACACTTAATCATGAAAATAACACATTTATCATTTCAAAGCACAAATCTCCATATCTTCATATAACACCATCAAATGATATACAAAATGAATAAAAACACACGAAAACACATAGTAAAATATATTAAAATTTAGGTGAAAATGACACCGATCATAAACAAATCCCCAAAATTAACCAACAACTCTCATGTTGTTAATCTCACAAGGGAGATTAGCCAACCATATTCAAAAGAAAATTAATATAGATATTAAGATCCTTATAAATCATGATGAAACTATGAGGTTTAACTACAAAGTAATGATGGAAACTCTCTTGAAGTGCTTCAATGGTGATCTCCTTCCTTCCCTTGCAATTCTCCTATCTTCCTTGTATCTTTTCCTCAATTAGATGAAGGTTTTGATGGTGGGATGATGATAGATCCAATGGAAGGTGAATGGATGAAGATGATGGTGTGAAATGGAGAGAATGTTGTGTGATATATGTGTTTTTGGTGCAAACCCTTGGTGTTGAACTTGAGTCTATTTATACCCTCTCCAAGTTGGGCCACAAATTTAACATCAAATGGGCTTTTTACACACACTTACACACATTGGCAGGTGAAAATTTGGATTTTTGGCCCAAAATGACCTTACTCCACTTGTCATGTCTTGCTCGAGTTAGCAGCTCGAGTCGAGTTGCATATAATGCAACTCGAGCTATCCCAGCTCGACTCGTGTTGCCAACTCGAGCTCTCGCATGTTCGATCGTGTTGCGAGCCTGTGAAACTGAAAATCCCTCGAAACCCAGCTCGACTCGAGCTATCAACTCGTGTTGCAGCTTGCAAGTCGAGTTGGCTCACTATACAATTTTTGGCACTTGCCTGCTCCTTACTCGACTCGAGTTGCAAATCGAGTTGGACCTTTGCAACTCGAGTAAGTTCACTGGACAATTTTTGAACTTTTTCTGACCCCAACTCGACTCGAGTTGGGTCCAGACATCCCATTTCTTGCTCGTTTCAGCTTCCGTCTTCATTTTTACTCATTTTTTACATACGTTTAAGCTCATTCTCACACATTTCCATGAAAACACATAACACAACCAAATAACACATGAAATACGAATAAAATACTACAAAAACGGACATAAAAAAACACTAAAATTTAGGTGAAAATACCACTTATCACGGATCAAGCCCGAATGACTTTTAGAAAATTGAATGAGCCCAGATAAGTGCGTGAATCGGGCCCATTTTCTACAATGATTTCTATTTTATTTTATTTTATTTTAATTATTTTTTTTGGTTTATGTGTGTTTTTGACTTTTTTTTCAATCAAGAGCATGTATCTCCAACAAGTTTTTTATAAGGGAAGGCAAGTGATTAGGTAAAAATAATTTCATATCCAACCTTTTTTTATTATAAATTGAAAAAACAATTGCATTTTAAGAATTTATGCGTTTAAAAATAAGGATTAAATTATGAAAGAGTATATAAATAGAAAGGATAAAATATTACATGTGGGTAAAATTTGTATGCACTAGCTATACGTTTTCGTATTCTTTAACACTTTCTTGTTCCACTTCAAACGTACTTATTTTGATATTTTAAATGTTGATTTCGAATGTACCATTTGTCCTTTTAGTTAACCGATCTTATATATTGTCCATCACTCACCAATAATATAATTATTCACTACAAATAATAAAATAATACTACATTCGTCCAATTGAAGAATACGCGTTTTTTTATAATTTACAAAGAAATCACGTACCTTTCAATGGAATGAAGGGAATAATACTCATTAATTTATAATGACATTTCATGTGAATTGAGGGAGTACATTATTTTTTATGTTTGTTAATACACTCTCTCTGTTCCCAAATTTTCTTCACACTTTGACTTTTACGTATATTAAAAAAAAATATTTTTAACTTACTTTTAAAAGTAATTTGTATTTTGAGGTGATAAATAAATTTTAATGTAATCTTTGTAGAGTGTTGATGCCTAATTTGAAATTAAATTATAGGAGTACAATAAAGGCATTGAGTTTGATGTTATTTTTTTTTAATAGGAATATGAAGATGAATTAATAACTTATGAAAATAAAAAGTGTGAATTTGAGTTGAGTATGAATTGATTAATTTATAAGCATATTATTAATATTTTGGCCAAATGCAAACAAGACATCACATTCATTGATGCGTACTCTCTTTGTAATTTAAGATTGTTCACTCATTTTTTATTGATTTCGTCTCGTATAATTGTCCATTCTCAAGAAAAATCGTTCTAATCTAAACTCTTTTTGAACTTAAGGAATAAATATTAATGATTATAACAACAAACTTAATGCATAATAACACAAACACACTAAAAAATAAAATGGAAATTTGACAACAAAATTAAGAAATTATTGAAAAAGTCCCTTAATTAAGAAACATTACAGAACAGATTATATGATAGGTAGTGGAACACGATTCCAACCCTCAACACATTTCAACAATGGATCAACCATCAATCCCTTACTCAACGCCGTGAACACCTTCTCACACTCCTCCCCCTGCGACGTCGTCTTTTCTCCGGTCAAGAACTCCGATCCCAGCTCCTCCCTGATGAATTTATACAGCGGATACGATCTGCATTTTGCAATCCTGTTGCTGATAGCTGAATTTCCACCCTCCACCGCCATTCTTGCAATCTCCACCTCTTTCGGCAGAAGGGCCTTCAGTTCTTCCTCGAAAGATCCAATCTTCAGGAAGATGGACGAACTGACGGTCTTCTCGCCGTCGCCGTTCTTAAGGGCGTGCTCCACCAGTACTTGCCGGAGTTTCTGCATTAAGGGGTAGGTGGCGCTGCAGGGGTCGTCGATGTAGGCGAAAACGTATTCGCGATCGATGACTCTGATTAAGTCCTTCTCGCAGAATCTCGATGGGTGGCCCATTGTTAGAGTTCTCTTTGCCACCTGGCTGACTGTGTTCTTCACTGCGTGTCTGAGATTCTCCTCCAGGTGTTGGAGATCAATTGCTTGGCATAAGGCGATCAGGAAAGTAGACGACATGAGTTTGAGGATGTCCAAAGCTTCCACTGTCTTTCTCGACGAGATCAAACCCAGTGAGTTCACATCCTGGTTGTGTTGCGATGCACTTTCCACGTGGTTCGTTACCGGGTTAGCCAAGAACTGGAGCTCCGAACAGTATGAAGCCATGGGGATTTCAGCTCCTTTGAATCCCGACAGATTCGATGGCAACCCGTTGTTGTAGAAATCATTTACGAGCTCAGAGAATTGGGCGAAAATTAACTTTCCGATGGAAGCAATCGCCAGCCTGGCTTTGTCCATGGACACTCCGATGGGTGTGCCCTGGAAGTTGCCGCCGTGGAGGGCCTTGTTTCTAGAAACATCGATCAAGGGGTTGTCGTTTACAGAGTTGATCTCCCTATCGATCATCTTCGTGGCAATCCGGATGACTTCAATTTGTGGGCCCAGCCACTGCGGCGATGTACGGAGGGCGTACCTGTCTTGCTTCGGCTTCTCCAACAGATCCATCTCGTGGATCTTCTGTGCTGCTTTGACGTACGAACTGCCGTCGAGAATGTATTCCATGATGGCGGCGGCTTCGATCTGACCCGGGTGGTGCTTCATCGTGTGAGTCAGGTGGTCTGTGAACTCTGGTTTGCCATTCATCACCTCCGCGAAAATAGCTGACATAACTTCAGACAGCAGAGCTAGAATGTTGGCTTCGTACAGAGCAATGGAGGCCACGCCGGAGCCGACGGCTGTGCCGTTGGCAAGAGCAAGGCCTTCTTTGGGTTGTAGCTCGAAGAATCCGCCATTGACGCCGGCGAGCTTGAAGGATTCGTCGGCGTTGAGAGTGGCTCCGTTTGGGCCTATTGCCTTGGCATTTGGGCGGCCTGTCAAGAAGCCGGCGATGTAGGAGAGGGGGACGAGATCGCCGGAGGCGGTGATGGTTCCACGGAGGGGCAAACATGGCGTGATGTTGTGGTTGAGGATTTTGGTGATGGCTTCCAGAATTTCGAATCTTATGCCGGAATATCCTTGGAGGAGGGTGTTGATTCTTACTAGCATTGCCGCTCTTGTGGCGGAGCGTGGCAGCGTGTGGCAAAATTCCGTTCCATCTCCGAATATTCCGGCGTTCAAAAACCTGACACGCGATTAAGTCAAAAACTTAACATTATTATAAAATTAAATATATGATCATATTTGTGGATAATGCAAAAGTTGTAATTGATCGTTCCAAACGTCCCTATGACCCAACAAATTCAGTTCGGATTCTATGCCATTTGGTAATCATGGCATAGGAGATGATACATGAAAATGGTGCAAAAAATTCGGTTTGAATTACACTTTGGATGTGTTGTTACATTTTGGTATTACACGCGTTAGATGAGTGATAGGTATGCGGAGAGTAAAATCTCAAACCTTTCCCCTTAGGGTTGATTGTTAGAGTATAGATTAGTCTATCCTACTTGTCAATCATCCAACGGTTTGTAATAGAAGATGTAACACCAAAATATAACAGGAGATCCGAACCGAACTAATTATAAGCCACTTGTACTTAACTTTCCTCTATAATCGGTATAAATATTGGCTAATTATAGTGTGAACCCGGGTTCACCATAAGATAGGGTGCACCCATATACAAATATAAACAAAAACATATACAATTATGAGCAAAAATGTACTCCCCCTGTCCCCTTGAAAGGTATCCGTTAACTTTTTGCACGTGGATTAAGGAGTATAATAATTTAATGTATAGTAAGGTGAGAGAAATAATATTTTAATGTGTAGTGGGTAGTTGTATTAGTGTTAATAAAAAATATACAATTATTAAAAAATATGTATACACTATTGAATAAAAAGTTTTACAAATATAGATGTTAGTTTTTTTAATGAAAAACTTAGTTTGAAAAAAGTATACAATTATTGCAAAATACGTATACAAAATAGAATAACATGTATACAAAATATAATAAAAAGTCATACACATATGAGTGCACCCAATATACACTCATAAATATTTGAGTGAGGTTCTTGTGTTTTTGGGGATACTGTACCCCTTTGCAATTTAAATCCTTATCAATATATATGTTTAAATAAAATATAAAAAGAGAGGTTTGTGTTCTAATACCGTGTCCCCGTATGACGGAAGAGCTTTTGCCTAAATATTTACTATTATTTAGCATTTCTAGAGACACAACATGTTTCACTATATTTGCAAGATTTCCCTCTTTGTTTTGACTGCATGATATATGAATAAATAAATAACTATGAACCTCAATAAATACATTGATAAAATTAATAATTAAAATAAAATAGAAGTGATTTAATTTTTAAAGATATATGAAAGATGTATTACTAATAATTACCTAACGAGCTCCTTCTGAAGAGCGCCGGCCTGATTAGTCCTCCGGTGAGAGGCGGAGCCAAAACCGGTGGTGATTCCATAGCTATCAGTCCCTTTACTCAAACTCTCCATCACCCAATCACTACTGGCCTTAACTCCGGCCCTCGCCGCCTCCGCCAGCTCCACCACCACCGCATTGTCCCCGGCGGCAACCGCCGCCACCTGTGATATAGTCAAAGTGCCTTGGCCGAGCTTCACCACCGGCCTTCTGAAATCCTCCACCATCCGCTTCACCTCATCAAGGTGGCTCCCCTTCAACGACTCCGCCGCCACTCCCCAGTTCAGTGGGTCATGAACGCCGCCGTGGTTATGGCCGTTCACCGCCGCAGAAGCCATGTATTCTAGCTACGTGAATGTGTGTGTATTTTATTTTATTTTTGTAGTCAGTGGGACGTAGATTTATGAGACGTAGCACGTGGTGCAAGGCACATTAATTGAAGCTCTTTGTTTGTCGTGCATCAAATGAAAAAAAATAAAATACTAGACCATTAATGAATTTTTTACAAATAAATTAAAAGAGGCAAAAACTAGAATCACTTCCGTCATATGAATAAAAAATAATAATTTAATAAAAAATAAATTTAATTGACGAAAAAATTTAAATTTATGCATTATTTCATTAATAATTCATAATCAAATAAAAAAGTAACAATATTTTTTAAGAAAATGATAACTAATTAAAAGAAACACAAGACTTCCATATTAAAAAATATTTCATCCATCTCATATTATTCTACACTATTAGTGTAGACACGGAAAAAGTTACTTTTTTTTACCAATTTTATTAATTTTTGGAGAGTAACGTAGTATTGTTATGGTGAAGTTTAACATGAGAAGAAAAAAAACAAAAATTTTAAAATTTTACTTGGGATGAAGAGAATATAAAATTTTTGATAAACACTTGTGTGAGAGATCGTCTCACAGGAAACTTCCGTAAAACAAATAAGAAGCCATAATATTTAATAAAAAATATACTCAAAATAATTAATAGTATGTATTGAATTATTTTATGAACAATTTGTAATATAAATAAAAAGTAATACTTCCTCCGTCTCATAATTAAAATTCGACAAAGTCTCTTGTGAGACGTTATTTAAATGAGACGATTTGTGAGACGTTTTAAAGTATATTTATTATTTAGATAAAGTATGTTTAATAGTTGTTAAAATATATTTTATAAAGTATGCTGAATTATGCATTAAAGTATGATTTTAATGTGTTATAACATGATTTATTATTCACATATTTTAACTACAAATAAGCATACTTTATCTATACAATAAGCATACTTTAGTGATGAGTCAACCCGTCTCACGCCCGTCTCATAAATAACCCGTCTCACAAGAGTTACTCTTAAAATTCATTTGGGGTTTGAACTTGTTATGTGCTATTTCATTTGGGGTTTGAACTTGTTAATGAGATGAACAAAAATATTAAGCACGAATTTATTTATGGAATTGAGGGAGTAACATTGAATGAAAATTGATACTCCCTTCATTCTCGAAATATATTCAGTAGCACGAAATTTAAAAAAATGACAATTAGTGTAATAATATAAAAAAATGGTTTTTTTGGCTCATGAGATGAGTGATTTTTTACGTGAAAGGGTAATAATTTATTACTAAAAGAATAAAATTTGAATGTATCAATCTCCTCCTCATCGTCATAATAAAAAGACAATACTTGTGTAACATCGTTTTAAGTTTTCTTAATTAATTATCACTTTCATTAATACTACGAATTATTCCTAAAATAGTTTACAACATTACTATCACTTTTCATTAGTTAAATCTTATTTTTTTAATTAAAATATTACTCCATTACTTTTTATCCGTCTAAAAAACTCATTTCGTAAGACGATTTAATATAATTGTTTAAAATAATAATAATAATAATAATAATAAATTCTATAGTAGATCTTGCGTTAGACCGTTTCACGTAATACCATTTTACACTTTTAAAAATTATTATCCCTTTCGCTATAAAATATTATTACTTTTTATTAACTTAATATCAATTTTTATTATAAAAGTTATTACTTTTTTATCCACTTACATAAACAATTACGTGAGACGCTCTCTCACAAATCTTTCACTAAATTCTAGTACTCCGTACGTCCAACCTAAAAGTCTTTTTTTTTTTCCATTTTGATTGTCTCACCCAAGAGTCCACTTTCCTTTTTTACACACGTGGGACTCACATACACCCACTAATACAATTAAAATATGAGACTCACACTCCCACTAATACAACTACCTATTACGCATTAATAATACTTCTTAATCCACATGCCAAAAAGTAAAAACTACCCTTAGTGTGGGACGGAGGGAGTATCAATTTCTATTGTTGTTTTGTTAATATAATATTGAAAAAAAATTAATTGTTTGATTTCTGTGCAATGAGGAGTGTCGATGTTGGAATTGTAGATTTGTGATTATAATAAGATTATTTCTAGGGAAGAAAAAGATCTTTTATATAAAATAAAAATAAATAAATAAATAAAGGGACCATTTTACATAAACACTTACGTGAGACGCTCTCTCACAAATCTTTCACTAAATTCTAGTACTCCCTACGTCCACCTAAAAGTCTCTTTTTTCCATTTTGGTTGTCCCACCCCAAGAGTCCACTTTCATTTTTTACACACGTGGGACTTACATACACCCACTAATACAATTAAAATATGGGACTCACACTCCCACTAATACAACTACCTACTACGCATTAATAATACTTCTTAATCCACATGTCAAAAAGTAAAAATTACCCTTAGTGTGGAACGGATGGAGTATCAATTTCTATTGTTGTTTTGTTAATATAATATTGAAAAAAAAATAATTGTTTGATTTCTGTGCAAGTGTCGATGTTGGAATTGTAGATTTGTGATTAAAATAAGATTATTTCTAGGGAAAAAAAGATCTTTTATAAAAAATAAAAATAAACAAATAAATAAAGGGATTATTTTACATAAACGTGAGACGCTCTCTCACAAATCTTTCACTAAATTCTAGTACTCCGTACGTCCAACCTAAAAGTCTTTTTTTTTTCATTTTGGTTGTCCCACCCCAAGAGTCCACTTTCCTTTTTTACACACGTGGGACTCACATACACCCACTAATACAATTAAAATATGTGACTCACACTCCC
Organism: Pogostemon cablin; assembly: GCA_023678885.1. Classification (NCBI taxonomy): domain Eukaryota; kingdom Viridiplantae; phylum Streptophyta; class Magnoliopsida; order Lamiales; family Lamiaceae; genus Pogostemon; species Pogostemon cablin. Next base: position 20,037,896 of record CM042986.1, on the reverse strand, counting down.
ACTAATACAACTACCTACTACACATTAATAATACTTCTTAATCCACATGCCAAAAAGTAAAAACTACCTAGTGTACGCATTGAAAAAAAATTAATTGTTTGATTTCTGTGCAATGAGTTGTCGATGTTGGAATTGTAGATTTGTGATTAAAATAAGATTATTTCTAGGGAAAAAAAAAAGGATCTTTTATAAAAAATAAAAATAAATAAAGGGACCATTTTAACTTGCTCATTTGGAGATCAACGAGCACTAGTCAAATAGAAGAGTAGAACGAGAGATGTAATGATTGAATTCATTGGGTTTCTAGAAGAATGAAAGAAGCATAGGGCTTGGGCCACAATAAATGAACCAGCCATCACTTCAGAAGACAGAGGACCTACTGTTGGGCCTAATAGCCACCCAATTAGCTTAACAAGCATAATAAAATATTTCATAAATAATTTATGATTTAATTAAAAAATATTTCATTCGTCTCACATTTTTCTTTACACTTTTTATTTTCGTCTATCCTATATTTATCTTCAACAACAAAAAAAAATTCATATATTAACCAACAATTTCAAAAGTTATCTTATCCACTTTATAATTTATGAGGGGGACTTCCATGAAATCAGTTCTAAAAAATAGTGCTGGGCAAAAAATTTTGAAAACTGCAAAACCCGCCCGCACCAAACTTTACCGCACCGCTATATACAATTATTTAGATAAATTATAATTTATAATTTAAGGGAAAATCGCACCGTACTTTATGGTGCGGTTTCATTTTCACAGTTGAAACCGCATCGACCGCACTGCTAATTTTTATTGTTATATTACATTTATACATGTTAGTGTTCAAGTAGTTTAGTAATTACTCATAGTTATTCACTCACTCCTGCAACAAAAAGTAAAGAAAAGAAATTCTATTAATATTGTTATCCTTCACTCTTACCACACGTGTTGCAACTTCTTTTCTTCTTACTTCAATACTTTTTATCTTTCTTATTTCTCTCATCCATGTAGCCAGATAAAATCCTAACTAATTAGCTAGTCTAACCCTCCATATATGTATTAGATCAAGGATTACAAACTTTTTTACAAGACTAGGCGACCATTAGTAAAACTGCCAAATCGTCCAAAATCGGCCAAAGCCGTTTAAATCGCACAATAAATGTTACTTAAAAACCACGGTTTAAACTTCATTATTTCACTGAACCGTTTTTTGAGTATTTTTTAAACTTACGAGTAAGAATACTCATTCGTTGTAGAAATATACCACAAGAAATAAAATTATCGAACACACAGAGAGTTTAAGTTTAAATTGAAAGAACACGTTAGCTCATTTTTCTATTATTTTTATTAGGACGCAAAAAGAGGATGATAATCAAGAAAATCAAATAAGAAAATCAAGATAAAATAGGACAAAATAAAAATAAAAATAAAAATGGAAAAATGGTGTTGAAGGGCGAGTAGTAAGAAATGGGACTAGAAACAATCAAAGTGCCTTAGGATTCGTTTTATCATGCAAAATGAATAGACGAGATAGAAATTGGACTAGAGGCGATCACAAATGTATTCAAAGCTCCTTCTCATGTTATTAAGGTTGTAGATCTTTTAGAGACTCTCAAATGCACCGAGAATCGATGCCCAATACTATCCCCTTCTATTTAAATACTAATTAATTTTCAATTCTCCCTTAAAAGGTACTAATTAGAATTAATTCTCCCTTTGTGCGTACTAAGACCAACGATGGATTTGTTCCTCTCACCTGTTCAAATATCCTCTCGGTCAAACCTAAACTCAATGTCCTCTCATGGTAATTCTAATACTTTGGAGGGTCGTCTCTGTCTCACCCCAAGCAATATTCACATGAATTAATATAATGACACTTAATTAACATAAGTAACAAATTAATCAACAATCCATTAATTTAACATGCTACCCATAATTAATAAACTATGCCAAAATATAATTCATGCATCATAAAACACATGAGAAGAAATCAAATATCAAATCATGTTTAAACCATATTTAATTTTCATAATAAAATAAATATTAAGCACTAATGATGTCTCTAACCCCACAAGAAGGATTAGCCTTTCATAATTAAAGTAACAAAATAAATAAATAATTCATTACAATAATCCATGGAGTCTAAAATTTCAAATGAAAATACAAAAAATAATTAAAAAGAGGTCGTGTTTCTTCTGTAATGCAATCTGAAACTTGAACATGGTCAGCTGATGAGTGTGTATATTCACGTATTTTAAGCTCAGATCTTGTGATAATGATGTATGATTTGATCCTAAGTGGAGATAAATAGAGATTTATAGTAGAAAGTCATGAATCATGTGCGTTTGAGACCATTTGAGATAATTCTCGAAGGAAAACAGGACAGAAGTAATCGAAATCGGAAAATGGGTGTTTCAGGCACCTGGTTCGACCAAAGGAGGGGTGGTTCGACCAGCACCCATGGTCGAACTAGGTACCTGGAAGCTGATTTAGAGTGGTTCGACCAAGCATGGTGGTCGAACCGTGGTCGTACCAAAAGCCTGAAGTTTTACAAAACGTGGTTCGACCACGAAGATTCTGGTTTGACCGGTGTTTCGGGTCAACCAATCACCTGCAGCTTCATTACAGGCCGGTTCGACTAGGCCATGAGTGGTTCGACCACTGGCCTTGGTCGAACCAATACGTGAGAAGATTTTGGATCTGTATTTTTACACCTTCAGTACATGTTTTCGCTCAAAAAGCCCATCCAAGGTCCATAAAGAGAGCTTACAAGTATAAAAGGAAGACCCTATGCAGCTGATAGAAGATGTCATTCACCACCTTCCTTCAACACAACATCTGAAACCTTACCATCATCTATGGAGTTGTGGAAAGAGATTCATTCGTCGAATCAAGTGAGAAACAAGTGAAGATTCAAGACGAATAGATACGCAATCACGCCCGCATCTATGGTTTACTTCGCATCTTAATTTATCTTGTAATTTTCAAGACTATGGGTAAGATCTATCCAACCATCATGATTGTTCTTCGATCAATCATGGGCTAGAACCGCTTCGATAGTTTTAGGGTTTATGAAGGTTTTATGAGTTAATTGAACTTCTGTGTGTATACTCCGTACAACACTACTTGTGGTTTATTTTATATAAGACTATGCCTTTTTAATTCATACTCAGAGTTGTTTTATGCATCATTAATTGTTATGTAGAGTCTAAATACATATCTTGATTATTGATTGAGTGCGTTCACTGCTGAGCAGGATTACATGTTATGATTCTAAGTGAGGAGACTCCAAAGTCTCATTAGAAATATCTTATATAAATACTTGTTAATTGAATCTGATTCGGGTTAATGAGTAAGACAAAGAGATTAATTTCATAGTACCCATAAAGAGAGATCATATCGGGTTAGAGTACTTAGTGCACGGGAAATAACTGATACTGATAATACCTAGAAAGGGGGTGGTGAATTATATTTCTTGATCTAAGGATATTCACACGTGTCACATGTTTATTTACTTGTGTCTATAGAGTAGATTTGTATGGTTTAGTGATGCGTCCATACTCTACAAGACAGAGTCGGACATTGATACACGGAAGAGAAGTTAATGAGTAAAATTGGATGGCCCGAAGAACTACCTATCTTCTCACTTATTCACTTTCGTTTATTCTCTACTGTTCATTTATTTTAATTGCTATTTTAATTATTTGTTTATTAGTTACTTAATTTGCCACAACTATATTGTCAACCTAGTCTTAATAAGTTAGATTATAATTAAATTGATAATAATACGTCCTTTGGGTTTGATAATCATTTGGTTGCAAAGCTATAATAGCATCCTTAACACTTGGGGATTAATATTGTATGTTGAGAAAATACTCATCACTAGCCATGGCTGTTTTTCCTTCAGCTCGTGTTTTTTCTATTATCCTTTTCTTGCTCGTTTCAACTTGGAATTGAGCCCCATATCTTCCTACGCATTCTTTTTTGAGTTTTGCATCTGTTTTTGAGCTTGTTTCATCCCAATTTAATTCTAGTTCCTCTTTTTCTGATTTAAGCTCAATAATACCTCATTCCTACATGAAAATTAGCATGATTCACATACTTTTCTCTAAAAATATAAACACTACAAAATACGGAATAAAATACTAAAAATAACATTTAAATGCATAAAAATCATATGAACACGACTCTAAAATATATCAAATTGCACGCTAAACAAATCCCTCAAACTTAGAGTGTTGCTTGTCCCTAAGCAACGAAAAAGAAAAGAAAAGATATATAAGGTAAATTTGCGTAGATATTAGAGTTGAACAAACAAAAGTAATGCAAATATTAACCATCAACAAAATTAAAATATTGGAAATAGGATATTTAAACACCTTACTTTTAAAATGTTCAATAATAATCTTGCAAAAGCATACTTTGATGTCCTAACCCCACGGATAGTGTATCACTCCACTTATTTTTTTTAGAGGGATGTGTATGTTCTCTTCAACCTATCAAGGAATACTCACCATAAGCTTGCAAGTTAACTCACTTTTAAAAACTCAATTATTGTCCATAAAAGATCAAAGAGGTCTTATATTTGGATGTAATAGAAGACTCTTTGGTTAGGGAATGATAATTATAGGATTAAAATGACTAAAAAAGTGGAGAGATCCTATTGAGAGAGTTGTCTCCCTTATAAATTTTCATTTCACATCTTCTCCTTCTTTCTTACCATTTTTTTTTTCTTTTTAAGCATTCTTCTTCCATGCTCTAACACAAACTCCTCCTTTTGAGCTTTTTCTTTCAAGAACTTTTTTAATGAATATAACAATGCAATTCTAGCTCTTGATTTTTTTTCTTTTGCATTCCATGTTTTTTTTTTCCTTTTTTACATTACATCCTTTGTTTGCAACACTTTTTCTCATGACTTTCTTTTCTTGCTTCTTGTATTACAAATCACTTAACTTCACTTTCTCTAGTTAAACTCCCCGCATAAGGTTCTTTCTTAGCTTCAAGTGGTATTTTGGCTAAAGAATGTGCTCATGAAAGAATATAGGCTTATAAGACTCAAATTGGCTAGCAATGGATAATGTTGAAAGATAGGGAGATTATGTTTGGCCATAGGCTATAAAGATCAAGGATGACCTCTTATCATTTCTCAAATGTCCATCAACAAGATTTGTAGAAAAGTCAACAAATAAGTTTTAGTTTGTACGCAAATGATCAGTCCTCTCACAAAGAAATTAAATCATTGATGATGTATGGTTAGGGTCAAAATCTCATAGTTCATTTCGTTAGGACCAAAGTATACTTATACATCATCTTTTGCTCATTGAACAATTTAAAATGCACTTGTTATCATTATTTTCCAATCTAATATCCTAATTCCACCAACAAGTTCCCATTCACAATCAATATCCATATTACCAATACACAAGCAAACAACCAACAACTAACAACACAAGACAAATAACAAAATCACAAAAACACAAGACACAAGGAAACTATGTGCGCCGGTGAAAATGTTCATAACATGAGAAATACAAGAGCATATAACAAATCAACCCCCTCCTTTCAAACTTAATTCTTAGCTAGGCTAGAATTAAGTTTGAGCCAAAGAATGAGCACTCCCTTTGAAGCATCCCTCGTAGCTCTTCTCATAATCCAATATGCTCTAAATCCACACCGAGCACATCATAATTCCTAGACAAAACACCAACAAATACAAAGATCAAACCAAAATACCAAAAATCAAATCAATCACCCTTATTGAAAGCAATAAAAGAAAGCAATTAAACTAATGTGTTGTCTCCTATTTAGCGCTAAGTTTAAAGTCTTCAAGCCAGACAGAAATTGTTAAACTCATCGGAATGACTATGGATAGTGGTCGTCCTTGCCACCATACTTTAATCTTTGAGCTTCTTCATCCTTTAAGTACTTGTGGCAAGTGATAGCCTCGTTGACACTCTTAAGATTGAGCTTGAAATTGCCAAATATCTTTGCATGACATTTCATTTTCCTCCCCATTCTAGCAAACCACTTATTCCTTATTTCAATGAATATTTCGCAAAGTTTCTTCCAACTCTCTTTTATCTCTAAGAATATGTGAGGTATCAATAGGTAAGACAAATTCAATAGAAATAATGTCAAGAAATTCATTGCAACTTAAAGAGTTTAAGGGTTGAGAAATGCTCATTTCACTCTTCAAGGTATCTTCATTTGTTTCTTGACTTTGCTCTTCTTTTTCTCTTTCTTTGGCCTCAATAGGTTCTTCAATGTTCTCACTTGATTCTTTTATCACCAAGTTCTCTTCTTCCTCCAACCCTTCTTTAACCTTACTTTCCTCTTTTCTTTTATCCTCCATAAGATCTTCCTCTTCAATTTGTTGAGGAGTGTTCCAAGCACTTACAAGTTGGCTCATTTGATATTCAAGGGAGTTCATCCAATTATTCGCTTTCTTCTCAATTTCATCAATTTTAACTTCAAGCTTAGCATTCCTCTTTTTCATTTCGGCTTCAAGCTTAGCGTTCTTCTCTTCCATTTTGGCTTTATTGTTCTTCATTTAAGCTCTAGTTTCTTCCATGAAATCTAATAATACATCCTCCAATGTAGATCTTCCTCCTTCATTGGAAGGTTTAACACTTTGATCAAATTCTGATAGAAAGGCAACAACGGCTTGATGATTAAAATAATCACTTCCTTGAGTGCATCTTCTATAAAACTCAAGTAAGGCATAATTTTGGAACGGAGATGAAACTTTGGTGTTGGAATTCGGAGTGGAATAATTATATCCTTGTTGAGGATGAAATGTGTTTCCATTGTAAGTTTGTGGTCATTCATCATATCATCCTTGATTGTAATATTGAGAGTGAACTTGATTCATTTGAAAATTATAACCATAGTAACTCTCATCCATGTAACTTCTTTGTTGTGGAGGTGGAACTCTTGCATGTTGATTTCTATTGTAATCTCCCATGTAATTGTTTTATCCATCCATCTTTATACTTTTCTCCACAAAGTTTACTACAAAATTCCTTCAACTTTCTATTTTTGGGTTTTGTTCTTCCTCCCCTTCTTTCAAGGTAATAGTACCTATCAAGAAGAATAACTAAGAACAAAATTTTTCAAAACAAATATAAGAAACAAAACAAGATAAAATGTTCTTAGTAAGAACAGTTAAAACACTAACGATGCATTCAAACAATCCGCTAGAAATCCCCTGGCAACAACGTCAATTTCTTATTTGAGTATTTTTAAACTCATGATTGGTCATTAATAGTGCAGGCGACCAAGCAACGAAATATTGAACCCAAGAGAATTTAGAATTCATTGCCTTTAGGTATAGCATCGTGATTAGTTAGGGACGATCGAAAAGGAGGTTTAAAAATAAAAGAAAATAAAATGCATGGAAAAATAAATCTAACTACAATATTTTTAAATTTCAATGACATGGTAGTTTTCATAATGCACTCATATAATCAATCATCCAATATCTTTAATTGTTTTCCATTTTTAAGCAAATCATGGTAAGGGCAATCACGATTTCTACCTATCCCCAATGACCATGGTGAATAGGATATAGGCCCTTAAAAAGACCTCAAAATAGCACATAAGATCGAGATCAAAGTGAACACCTCCCAATAGGTACTAATTACACGTACGAGTTCCCTAAAAGGTACTAAATCATAGGTAATATTATCTTTCTAGGTAATATGAATTCACTAAGGTTGGGTTTCCCTCATTAGATTAATTGACCTCTCGATCTAACATTTTTAGTATCCATTTATGTTGTTCTAAATATAAGGACTCCTTGGCTAGACTCCCCTTATATTAAACCCTCATGTAATAAATGAAAGAAACTCACATATGATAATCATACAAAGCGACTAAGGGCAAAGCAACGACAAGACATGTCGATACACGATACACAACCTAATCACTATACACTAATACCAAAGACATAAATCCCATATTATTACAAGCATGCAAAATTTCATAAATGAAATCTAATCAAAGCCGAAAATTCAATCAAGACACTTTTATAATTTAATCAATAATTGTGTCTTCAATCAACCACCAAAACATAGAAAATAAAAGATAATAAGTAGTATTAGATTACACCTTAATGAAGTTTTTACACCCATGAGGATCATCCTTTCCTTGGTGTCCCCATCTTATTGGAAAACAATAAATTCCTAATCTAAAAAAATATTTAAAAATATTTGGATTCCTCCCCCGAAGGGGGGAGAAATCACTACTTGGTGGAGGTCTTACTTAAAAGCTCTCACAAATATTAAATCTAAAATGATTCAATTTTTGTAATTTAATGGATGGAGAATGTGTGGGAGGCTTCCAAATGAGGGGTATATATAGGGAAGGGTGAGTGGAATTTTTAGAGAGTTTCCAATGTGGGACAAGAGTGAAATTTATGAAAATTTTCGGTTTCATGAAGAGGGTTTAAGTTTAAATCGGACCTGAACCAATAACTAATGTTGCCCAGCCGAAATGATTCAGCGCTGGATAGGAACCAGTTTTGAGTGAGAGGTCTTGAGTTTGAATCCGAGTTGCCACATTTTTCCTTGATTTATTCAGCACGAAATCTGACACCTAAGTTCGCGTGTCAAAGCGGTTGAGCACCTTTAATCCCCCTTTTTTAATAATGGACATTATCAATCCATTAACCCAAATGCTGCTTCAGCCTAGCGGGCCAATGCGCATGATCAGCCCACTCAAGCGGCCCAATTTTGTCTAAGTAAGCCCAATACTCTATTCCAATTTATTTTGATCCGTTCTTGCTCGTTTTAACTCCAAATTGAGCATCATTTTCTCCCACATCTTTCTCTTTTTATCAAAAATATATTTTTGCCTCAAAATCACCATTTTTCTGCAAAAATAAATAAAAATACCTTTCTCAAACTAATTATGCAATTAATAGTATTTTCATTAAAATCATGCTTAATTATTGAATTGAAACAGAATAAATACAATTAAATTCATGCAATTTAAGCCCAGAATTCTAGGTGAATTCACGCCGATCAAACCCCCAAAACTTAAAGTGTTGATCGTCCCTGATCAACGAAAGAAAAGAAAGAATGAGGAGGAAATTCACCTAGAATTGATTCAAGATATCAATGAGAATTGAGTCATTCAAAGCAATTTCAATTCAATCAAAACAAGCGACAAGACATCAATTTAAATATATACAATTTAAGCTTAGAAAATATACAAGCAAATGAGGCATTCACTACTCCTCTCTGAATTTTGCATTACTCTCACACTCAAAGGAAGTGTACGCTAGAAGTGTATACTCTCAAAAATCGATTCAAATGCATGTCATTACCATATGTTTGCCAAAAGTTTAAACTATCCACCACTCATATGTGTGTTAATTATTAAATCAAAAAGGTCTTTATATGAGGTTGTAATGTCGGCTCTTTGGTATTGGGTATGAAAAATAATTAGGAAAAGCAAGCTCAAGATTAGTAGAGAACTTAAGTTGACAGCCATTATCAACTCTAACTCTCTCTTTCCTCAAATTAGTGACGAATTCAAGTTGGTTGGTAGCCTCAACTCTCATCCCCACTTTTTTTTTTCTTTTTCCACCTTAATCACAAAGAGAATATTATTCATCCAACAGATTAAATAACCTTTTTCTCCTCTTCTTCCACTATTGAGTTTTTATTCTCTCTCTCTCTTTCCCCAAGGTCTCTCTTTTCATTTTTCTAGTAGAGTTCCTTTAAACTTCTTTTATACAACTTCACTCAAATATTCTTTTCACACATCCTCCATTTTTTTTCATCTTTTCTCCCTCTTTTCTTGCACTTTCACCACTTCTCTCTTTCCAAACTCTCTTGTAAGCTCAATTTAACCACTTTATCCCAATTAATCCTCTACTAATCGATAAAGATGATTATGATATAAAGTATGGATAAGAATTACTAAATTTGTAGGTTGCCAAAAAAATAAGGATAATAAGCTCAAAGGAACAAACTACGAAATGATTTCATTTGGTAGGATAAATTCGACTAAGTGACTTGTCAAAACAAAGATGGACTTAAATCATTTCCAACAATCTTCACACACATATATCTTCAAGAAAACACAATGACAAGTTCTAGAATGCACACAAAAGAATGATGCATACATAAGAAAGGAAAACCATTTGATTTAATGATTTTAAGGCTCAAAACTTATAGTAGTGAAAGACACACAAAACAAGCATAAATCAACAAGTACACAAACAAAAATCCATCAAGTCACAAGTTTCAACCAAAAATCATAGTCTCAAAATTTCTCACAATGAAGCACAAGAGAGCCAAGAAAGATTTTCTCCTCATTGAAAACAAGATAAAGCAAGAAAAGCACCAAAAAAAATAAAAACAACAAAAAAAGAAAATACGTGCCAAAGAAAAGAGTAAGGACTTAAACGTGGCTCCACACTTTAGTCCCTACAAACACAACCATAAAATGAAAAACAAATCAAAACAAAAAAAAAGTCCCTATCCTAATCACTCAACGAACCCAAAGTCACAAATACAGCTAAATTCCCCGGCAACGGCGCCATTTGATTGGTCATTAATAGTCTGGGAGATAAAGCAACAAAATATCGAACCTAATGGAATTTAGGATTCATGGCCTTTAGGTATAACATCGTGATTAGTTAGGTACAATCGAAAAAGAGGTTTAAAATAAAAGGAAATAAAATACATGGAAAAATAAATCTAATTACAATATTTTTGAATTTTTAATGACATGGTAGTTTTCATAATGCACTCATATAATAAATCATCCAATATCTTTAATTGTTTTCCATTTTTAAGCAAATCATGGAAATGACGATCATGATTTTCACCTATCCCCAATGGTCATGTAGGCCCATACAAAGACCCCAAAATAGCACATAAAATCGAGACCAAATTGAACACCTCCTAATAAATACTAATTACACGTACGAGTTCCCTAAAAGGTACTAAATCATAGATAATATTCTCTTTCTAGGTACTATGAATTCACTAAGGTTTAGTTTCCCTCACTAGATTAATTGACCTCTCGATCTAACCTTTCTAGTGTCCATTTATGTTGTTCTAAACATAAGGACTCATTGGCTAGGCTTCCCTTATATTAAACCCTCATGTAATAAATGGAAGAAACTCACTTATGATAATCATGCAAAGCGACTAAGGCAAAGCAACAACAAGACATGTCGATACACAATACAAAACCTAATCACTATACACTAATACCAAATACATAAATCCCATACTATTACAAGCATGCAAAATTTCATAAATAAAACCTAATCAAAGCCGGAAATTCAATAAATACATTTTCATAATTTAATCAATAATCACGCCTTCAATCAACCACCAAAACATATAAAATAAAAAGATAATAAGTTGGATTAGATTATACCTTAATAAAGTTTTTAAACCCATGAGGATCATCATTTTCTTGGTGTCCCCACCTTCTTGGAAAACAATAAATTCCTAATCTAAAAAATATTTAAAAATATTTAGATTCCTCCCCCGAAGGGGGGAGAAATCAATACTAGGTGGAGGTCTTACTTAAAAGCCCTCACAAATATTAAATCTAAAAATGATTAAAATTTTGGAATTTAATGGATGGGGAATGTGTGGTAGGCTTCCAAACGAGGGGTATATATAGTTGAAGGGGATGCTGAATTTTTAGAGAGTTTCCAATGTGGGACAAGAGTGAAATTTATAGAAATTTTCGATTCCAGAAAGAGGGTTTAAGTTTAAATCGTGTCTGAACCGATCACTAATGTTGCCAGCCGAAACGGTTCACCGCTGGATAGGAACCGGTTTTGAGTGAGAGGTCTTGAGTTCGAATTCGGGTTGCCACATTTTCCTTGATTTATTATTATCCTCCGCCGCGCCTTTAATCCCCCTTTTTTAATAAATGGTCATTATCAATCCATTAACCCAAATGCTGCTTCAGCCTAGTGGCCTAATGTGCATGATCAGCCCCACTCCAGCAGCCCAATTTTGTCTTAGTAAGCCCAATACTCTATTTCAATTTATTTTGATCCGTTCTTGCTCGTTTTAACTTCGAATTGAGCACCGTTTTATCCCACATCTTCCTTTTTTTATCAAGAATATATTTTTTCCTCAAAATCACCATTTTTCTGCAAAAATAAACAAAAATATCAGCCCACTCAAGCGGCCCAATTTTGTCTAAGTAAGTTCAATACTCTATTCCAATTTATTTTGATCCGTTCTTGCTCGTTTTAACTCCGAATTGAGCACCGTTTTATCCCACATCTTTCTCTTTTTATCAAGAATATATTTTTTCCTCAAAATCACCCTTTTTCTGTAAAAATAAACAAAAAATATTTATCTAACTAATTAAACAATTAATAGTATTTTTATTAAAATCATACTTAATTAATGAATTTAAGCCAAATAAATCCAATTAAATTCATCCAATTTAAGCCAAAAATTCTAGATTAATTTCACGCCGATCAACTCACGAGCAAGAATACTCGTTCGTTGTAGAAAAATACCCCAAGGAATAAAATTATCGAACCCACAGAGAGTTTAAGTTTAGATTGAAAGAACACATTAGTTCATGTTTCTATTGTTTTTACAAGGACGCACGAAAAGGATGGTAATCAAGAAAATCAAATAAGAAAATCAAGATAAAATAGGAGAAAATAAAAATAAAAATGGAAAATAGTGTTGAAGGGCAAGTAGTAAGAAATGGGACTAGAAACAATCAAAGTGCCTAAGAATTCATTTTATCTTGCAAAAGGAATAGACGAGATAGAAATTGGACTAGAGGCGTTCACAAATGTATTCAAAACTCCCTCTCGGGTTACTAAGGTTGTAGATCTCCTAGAGACTCCCAAACGCACCTAGGATCGATGCCCAACACTAACCCCTTCCATCTAGGTGCTAATTAATTCTCAATTCTTCCTTAAAAGGTACTAATTAAAATTAATTCTCCCTTTGTGCGTACTAAGGTTCCTCTCACTGGGTTTAAATATCCTCTCGGTCAAATCTAAATCCAATATCCTCTCATGGTAATTCTAATACTTTGGAGGGTCGTCTCCATCTCACCCCAAGCAATATCCACATGAATTAATATAATGACACTTAATTAACATAAGTAACAAATTAACCAACAATTCATTAAATTAGCATGCTACCCATAATTAACAAACCATGTCAAAATATAATTCATGAATCACAAAACCTATGAGAAGAAATCAAATAATGAATCATGTCTAAACCATATTTAATTTTTATAATAAAATAAACATTAAGCACTAATCATGTCTTTAACTCTACAAGAGGGATTAGCCTATCATAATTAAAGTAACAAAACAAATAAATGATTCATTACAATAATCCATGTTGTCTAAATTTTCAAATGAAAATACAAAAATAATTAAAACTCCCCTTCAATTTCTTGTTGGAGATCTTCAATTCGTCTTGATTTTCACCTCTTATCTTAGTTCCAAGTAGTCTCCAAATACCAATTGATAGATGGGTAAAAGATTAGAAGATGGGTTTGTGGAATGATGTGAAGAAAAATAAAAATTGAGAAGAGAGAAAGTGTGTGTGTTGTGTATAGCCTCCAAAATGAAATGAAATCTTATTCTGTCATTCAAAATTTGAAAATGAGAGTATTTATAGTGGTGGAGGATTAAAGGAAATTAGGGCTAAATTGAATCATGGGCTTTAGTGGGAAATGAATTTTTCTTCTTGCAATTTTCGAATTCTTCAGGAACACGGCTGCTTGTTCACCTTTTTGCGTGTCCCACAAGTGTAGGGAATCTATTGCAGATAAGCATGTGACCAAGTCTATTATCGAACCCAAAGGATAATTATAAATTTACTATTTAATCTAAGTATGACTATTCTAATTTAAAACAAATTTGGGTATTTTAGAAAAATTAAATTAAACTAAATATGCAGAAAAATAACTACTAAAAATATTAAAATAGCAGATAAAATAAATATGAAATTCTTCAAGAGAGAAGATAGATAGCCCTAGGTAATCCAGTTAATTGGTCGAATCAAATCACTAGACAATCAGTTAGAATTCCTGCATATTTTATGAAAGCATCATGTTATTACATTAAATCCCTTTGGTAAAGTAAACTTAACACGTAAATCTAGTTCAAACCCTCAGATGCAGAAGAATAATTCCTACTCCCTTTTAGGTACTTAAGAAATAAACTTCAATTCCCACTTAACAATCTAAGAAACCAAATCCTCTAGAATAGTAATTAATAGATATATTAAGTGTCCATATTAAATATTCTAATGAATAAAAGTTATATGGTTAAGTCTCATTTACCCATAACAGATAGACAAATATAATTCTTATATAATAAAAGCAATAATCATAAACATGCAAAGGTAATTGACATCTTCATAAATAAGAATAGATCATATAAGACAAAAATATCAATCTCAATTCAAAACATTAATAATGAAATAAGAATACTGCAGAAATCCATAACCTAGTCTAGATCATCAATTCAAACCAATTCAACCTTCAGACCATAGCACTATCCAAGAAGTACTAGCTCATGGTGTTACAAGCAACACCTATGGTTAGATATGAAGGCAATCCATAGGTCTATAATTCAAAATAAAGAAAGAAAGAGTAAGAAAAACCCTAGATATGACGTTATTCTCCGTTCTTTCCTCCGTGATTCTGAACCTTCTTGTTCTCTTTCTTAAGTAAGCAACACTGATGAACTCTCTGGGATGGGTGGATGGGATGGTGATGGTATTGTGGTAGGTTATGAAATGGAAAAGTGATGAAAAGTTGTGAAGAGTTAGGGTTTGGAAAACCCCAAGGCTCCTTTTATAGTTGAGGACTAATAATTCCCGAATTCTAACTTAAAAGTGGGCTTTTTCCATGTCAAAAATACGAACGGGCCAAGAAAACGACAAAAAACGATGACTGGGCCTCGCTGGGCAGTGGCACGAGTCGTGCAGGGTCGGCACATCTTGCGCGACTTCACTGTTTTGATCATAACTTCCTCATCTGACCTCCGATTGAGGTGTTTCTTGAGCCAAAATGACCTACTCTTCTGTAACTTTCCAACCATATATCATACGATCAATTTGGCCTTCTACACAAATACAGAAAAACTATACAAATTGAATATTCATTTTTCAGTATTCTTTCATGATTCACTCTTCATTCTAACTTTGCACTTTTAATTCGTTTTCCACCTAAAAACACGAAATAACACCTCAAATGCACCAATACCTTAAATGTATAAAAATTAACTATTTAGTGCTAAAATACAAATATAAATTCTACAAAATGGTGCTAAATCAGACCCTAAAACATGTAGATTTTCACACTAAACAACAACCATGCCAAACTCACACGGCCTAAAAGAGGTCGTGTTTCTTCTGTAATACAATCTGAAACTTGAACACAGCCAGTCATGGTCGTGTTTCTCCTTCAGCCCGTGGTTTTCCTATTATCCTTTTCTTACTCGTTTTAACTTGGAATTGAGCCCTGTTTCTTTTTACGCATTCATTTTTTAGTTTTGCATCTGTTATTGAGCTTGTTTCATCCCAATTTAATTCCCGTACCTCCTCTTCTGATTTAAACTCAATAATACCTCATTCCAACATGAAAATTAGCATGATTCACACACTTTTCTCTAAAAATACAAACACTACAAAATACGGAATAAAATATTAAAAATAACATTAAAACACATAAAAATCACACGAACACAAGTTTAAAATATAGCAAATTGCATGCTAAACAACCGTACATAAAAATGCAATTTAAATTATATTGAAAAAACTATAAAACCGCACGGTGCACACCTCTACTAAACAATATTTGTAAACAATATCCACGTGGATGGAGAACTTCTCTTTCCAATTTTTGCTTTTCAATTTTATGAAAACTTTGACCAGATCCTATATGTGTTTTTAATCTCTAAGTATGTAACCCGATTTTTGCAAAATTATTCTTTAGTATATTAAAAATTACTCTTTAAAGAGTAATATTTTTATACGATATAGTAATAATTCATTTTTTTAAGAGTAATTTTTCATATACTAAAAAATAATCAATAAATCAAGATTTACAATAATTTGAATAATAATTTTTTCTTTTAAAAGAAATAATAGTTTCCCTCCACCCAATTTCAATCTTTACATATTTCTAATTTGGACGTCTCATTTCAATCTTTACATTTTTCTTTTTGGTAAATTGTACCCACACAAATTAATTATTTCTCTCTCCGTGGGCCCACACATCACACTAATACACATACACACTTTACATCAAGATATTATTTCTCTCACCTTACTACACATTAAAATACTAATTTTCTTAATCTACATACAAAAATCAAACATAAAATTTGAATGGGACGGAGAAAATATCTCTAAAAATAGATTTTCATGTACTAAGAGTAATAGTAGTTGAAAATAGGTTTCGATTCTTACATGTGTTTGTCCTTGAAGATATACTGAGACATAGGAGTAATACTTTTTTTTATAAAAATTTATAATTTACAAAAAATTAAATATTAATAAAATTGATATGATCTCATCGAGTACTAAAATTTTATGACAAAGTTTCTTGTGAAACGAGTTATTTATAAGACGGACCGACTCATCACTAAAGTATGTTTATTGTATAGATAAAGTATGTTAAATGATTATTAAAATATGTTTTCTAAAGTATGTTGAATTATGCTTTAAAGTATGATTTTGATGTGTTATAATATGATTTATTATTAACATATTTTAATTACAAATAAGCACACTTTAACTGTACAATAATCATACTTTAGTAATGGGTCGACCCATCTCACATCCGTCTCACAAATAAACTGTCTCACGAGAGAGTCTCTCAAATTTCATTTTCATTAAAAAAAATAAAAAAACTATTAAAAAATTGTACTTCCTCTCAATTATTTTTTGTACTTTATTTTTTTTTAATTGTCATTATTTAAGCATCTTTCTAAAAATTGTAAAACTACACAATATTATATCTGTTAGCCCTAGGCTAATCGGATCATCCTATAGACGTCAAAGCTTTTAACAATTCAAAATTGAAAACTACTATCACACTTCTTAAAATAATTTTTAACTTTTAAAATGTACGTTTTTTACTTAGAAAAGATTCTCATCTAAGCGTGTAAAATCTTTTGGTACATTTTACTAGCACTAGTGAATATGAATGCAATTAAGAGTAGATTTCACTCTAAGGGTTGTTTTCAGTTAGCCAGTAGTTTTCTTACCTACCAATTTGCTAATTTCCAGCCTTCTTTTAAGTCTGAAACCTTTCCCTTCTTTTTCTACTTAAATTCTCCGTTTTAAAGTTGACTTCAATTTAGGGATTTTTTTTTTGGTTAAACATCAACATCAATAGTATAATTAAGACTTTAAAATCAAAGAGACATTTACTATTGTTACACAAGTCAACCATTATTAGAGTATACTAATATTTAATTTAGGTAAGAATAGAATGTTTATAAAGAATCACATTCTAATATTCTAAAATCATATTTTAATACATAATTTATCGTACTTTAAAAAATGTATTTATTATAAATAAGAATTATATTTTACTTTATATAACAATTATCCTTTATTACATCTCATAACATATCTCATATAAACATCATCTTAAAAAAATTGTAGGGTAGAAAATACATCATAACATATCTCATATAAACACCATCTTAAAAAAATAAAAAATTGTAGGGTAGAAAATACATGATTAGAATAATAGGGTCTCATTATGAAATAATTGAGGGCTCCAATCTCTTTAGGTCAGTTCTAACCTGTTAGTCTTCATTTTATATTTTCATTTTATAGTATTTAACTTTAAAATACAGTCCATTCAAATTACTCATCTCAATAGTTTGCTTAATTTTTTATTCTAAAATTTAAAATAATATATTCTTTCAATTCAGTTACTCATCTCAATCGTTTGCTTAATTTTTTATTCTAAAATTTAAAATAATAATATACTCTTTTCTTAATATTCTTTGTAGTTATTTAAAAAAAATTAAATATAAAGAATATAATAAAATTTTATATGCACTGAATTAAAATAACAATTAATTAATATTACATTACAATTCACCTAAACATAATATTAAAAATATTTTACAAAAAAAATTAATAAATTATTAATATTTTAAATTATAAAAAAATTTAAACACGGCTTGAGGGTCTGTGTGAGATAATATACATGGCAAACACTTGTGTAAATTGCTTTTGGTGTAAATCATGTAGTCCCATTTTTTAATTATATTAAGTCTGGTATGAGATCGTCTCACGTGACCATTTTACACTTTTAAAATAATTATCATTTTTCCAATAAAATATTATCAATTTTCATTTATGTAATAAGTTGATCATAAAATAATATTATTACATTTTATTAATTCAATATTGTTTTTCATTGTAAAAATTATTACTTTCACCCTTTTAATTTAAACTCTATTGTGAGTAAATCTCACATATACCCTATCCCTTATCTATTACGGGAGTCAATTTCTTATAGTCATTCAACTGCATAATATAGCTCCGTTGGATATGCTCTCAAGCCCCATAAGGCTCGCTTGTTCCAACGGATTTTAGATTGAGAATATTCCCATATTTTATAGTGACATCATTCAATTTTATTTTTAATTCTTTTATTACTCTTCAATATAAAATATTTTACCTTTTATATTAAAAATGTATACATTAAAATTTTTATTTAAAAAGAAATTATTATTTTTAGTTAAATTTTATAATAGTCTTCCTGGTCTTTTATTTAAAAAATAAGCAAATTATTTGTGCACCACAGTACACTCATTTTAAAAACGTATACATTTATGAATAAAACACTAATGAATAAAAATATATACATTTTGTTAGTGAATTTTCTATTAATTTTTAATAAAAAAAATTGAATGTAAAAAACTATACAATTATTAAGAAATATATATTTCATACACTATTGAATAAAAATTTTTGTGGAGTATATGGATGCACGTGTGTACCTGGGTGCAGAATATCAACTCTAAAAAATATTACTCCATAATTAGTCAAATTTTAATATTCTTTACATTTCAATATTTTTTATTTAAAAGATAATATTTTAATAATTAAAGTCTATATTTTTAAAATAAAATATTTTCTCTGTTCCATAATAATTTGCACGGGATAAATACCGTTTTTAATCTCATAATTTTTCCATGATCCTTTTTACTCCAAAAGAAGATAAGGTTGTCAAATTAGTCATACCGGTGAATAAATATGGTCAAATACGTCATATTTTCGCCGAAAAATAGCACATGATTGTCACGTGATGGCAGGAATTACCAATTTCCGGGCGGGGGATGACGTGGTGCATTCGTGACAGGTGAGTCAACATAAAAAATATTATTTTATTGCCAACATGGCAATTATATTTCTTTTGAATAATTAAAAAACTAAAATTAAAACCAACTCAATTAAAAAAACTAAAATTAAAATTAAAATTAAAAGAAATGTGGATCGGCGACGTTATCCAGTCTTACCTTGAAGAAAATGCTAAGCTCCTCGTCGGCGTCGACATCAAACCTGCGGATCTACTTGCCAACGACACAATCTAGCTCTGCGTCGGTCTTTAATGCCTGATTTACCATATATATCATCGCTTCGACACCAATCCCGATCTGCTTGAAGCTGTTCCTCGCAGATGAGAACGACAACGAATTCGTCTGTATCAGCGTAGGATTGCGGCTGGAGAATTTTCTGGAAGAGTTTCCCGTCAGCGGTTCGCCGTCGTACGTTGATTTGGCTGATCTCGTGGTGGAGAAGTATGGGCGGCTAGAACTAAAAGAAGCAGGGCATAACTGTTCGCCGCCGAAGGATTGTGAGATAGTTTACCTTCAAGCGAAGGAATTCGTTACTTATTTAAGAGAGAATGGGAAGTGAGTCGAAAGTCTAACCGAACCTCCGAAGCAGCCACAATTGGGCTCTCATGTCGATCCAAATGAATCATCCTTTCCCATATTATGTTTAATAAAGTAGCGAAGATAGAAGATTCGCTACTAAAAGAAGGTAGCTTGCTTACTTAGTGCTTGTCCCAATCTCGTAGTGGTGCCACCCTGCTCAACCTCCCTCAAGCAGAAACCATTCGAGGATTTCAATTGATCCCCTGAAAATATTTTATCCTTTAGACATCGTTGATTTTAGTTTTTTTTTTTTAATTGAGTTAGTTTTAATTTTATTTTTTTAATTATTTAAAAGAAATATAATTGCCATATTGGCAATAAAATAATATTTTTTATGTTGACTCACCTGCCACGAATGTGCCACGTTATCCCTCACCCGAAAATTGGCGATTCCGGTCATCACGTGACGTTTTCCGACGAAAATAAGACGTATTTGACCCTATTTCTTCACTGATGAGACTAATTTAGCAAACTTAACTTTTTTTGGACTAAAAAGGATAATGGAAAAAGTTATGAGACTAAAGCAGTATTTATCCCTTACTTGCACCATTACTATAGAAATTAGATATAGAGTTTAAGAAAAGTTACTTTTTGATCAACTTTATTGATTTTTGAAGGGTAATATGGTGTTTATTTTATTGATTTTTGGAGGGTAATGTGATATTTTTAAGTACTCCCTACTTTCCAACTTCAACTTCACACTTTCCATTTTGGTCCGTCCCAAATTCAACTTCATACTTCATGTGTGTTAAGTGAGAGCGATAAACTTGTAATTAAGATCCACTTATAAAGTTAGAAATTAATATGATATTTGTTTTATAAAATGATGCAAATTATTATAAAAGGGAAGAAAACGAAAATCGTGAAGATTATTTTGGGATGGTGAGTATTATACTTACTTAGAACACCTTCTGCACACCTCAATATACAAACACGCCTCAATCTACAAAAGAGACCCACTCTTTTGTTCATATAATACTCGCTTCAATTTAATTATCAATTTTCATCCATTCAACGCCATATTTTATTAAAATATTATTACTCTCCCCAAATAATTTCCATCCATTCTCCTCCATATTTTATTAAAATATTATTACTCTCCCTAAATAATTTCCATCCATTCACCACCATATTTTATTAAAATATTATTACTCTCCTAAAATAATTTTATGCAAAAGCAATAAAATGATCCCACACAATTTTTAGATATAAATTTACATTATAAGTAAAATAAAAAATAAAAAAAATATTCCATACAATGTTGTAATTAATTAATGATAAAGTCATTTAAAATTTTAAGATTTTCACTCTCCCATCAAAACAAGCATAGCACCATAAAGATTTTAGAGCAAATTTTATTTGAACCAAATAAAACTAAATGATAGCTTTCATATTAGCTACGGAAACGATTAACACAACAAAATTTTTACTCGTCATTAAGAAAACAAAAAACATTTCCTACAGAGTTAGATAAAAATTACATCCATATTAATTGTAATCCTCTAGAACAAACAGAGTTTCAAAAAACAACTCCAAAAGCAGAGGATCATATCAAAGTCATAAAATCAGAGTAAAACCTAACAAACCACGCGCTAAATTAATCTTCAAATCCAGTCTTTTTCCAAATGGCATTTCTAACCCTACTCAAATCCCTACCTTTCAGCGTTCGCCCAATTCCTTCATGCACCGACAACGACGCGCCGCGATTTCTAGCCAAGTACTCGTGAGGGGGCATTCGGTCATTTCCATCCTCCTCTTCGAACTCGTCGCCGCCGCGTTTCATGTACGCGCCTCTCAGGATTTTGGACCAATCGGGAATGCTCACCGGCAGTGATTTCGGCCCGATCGGAAGAGGATCGGCTTTGACGGCCTTCCTCAGTGGTTTCCAGAGCGGGCGAACCGGTTTTCTGGACTGGGGTAGGGTCACGGTGTCGGTGCTCCAAAGATCAGCTTCCTGGAACTCGAATTGATCGGTGAAGTCTGCGGAGTTTAGTCGGTCGGCGGCGGCGAGGTAGCGGTGGCTCTTGGTCGCTGCCATTGCAGTTGTTGTTTAGTAGAGAATGTTGGGTTGGTTGAGAGAGAGAAGGGTGTTGAAATTGCAATGTCAGGAATTGGATTATTTATAGCAGCGGAAACGGATATTGGATAAGCTCCGGCCTTAAATTTGGACTATTTGCCTTAGGCTACCAAACGGAGGTGTTATGTGGTGAAAGTGAAACTTTGATTAAATTAATTACTTTCATTGCTTTATGGAGTAATTATTACCATAATATAAAAATACAAACTTTATCACAATTGTTCTAGAAAATGGTAAAATCTCTAATTGTTTATTGTGTTTGAGTTAAAAATATATGTTTGCTTTGTGTTTTTTAGAATATTTTTTTTAACTTTATATTAAATCCATATATGGTTTAAGCAAATGGAGCAAATTGTTTGTGCCACGTAAAGATGAATTGGTTCACGGGCACCACTTGGAATGATTAGGGCTCATATAAATGTATACTGTTACCTTAGAGTTTAAACCTAGGGATAATGATCGGATATATTTATTTTTTTACGTGTCAATCATTTAACGTGTTTCATAATTATACGTTAATTCATCATTCATCATTACAACATAAATGACTTTACGTAACACACGTAAAAATTGTTATTATAAAATAAAAAATAAAATTATAATTGCTAGATTTTGATCCCACGACCTATGAGTTACAATTTATTTTCTTTATCAACTTAGCTAGTCCATCATTTAACTTAACAAGTATTCCCTCCATCCCCTTTAAAGAGGTCTTTTTTTCCATTTTGGTCGTCTCACCCAAAGAGTCCCATTTCATTTTTTATACACATGGGACCCACAAACTCTCACTAATACAACTAAAATATGGGACACACACTCCCACTAGTACAACTACTCACTACACATTAAATAATAATACTCCTTAATTCACGTGCCAAAAAACAAAATGGTCTCTTAGTGAGGGACGAAGGAAGTATTAAATATTTATTTTATTATATATTTCTAGTTTTTTTTTTCCTTTTTAAATAAAATTTTTGCCGTTTAATATTTTACCATTAACATAAAAGGTAAGTAAATATATTTTAAAATATTTTTTCGTGAATAATAGTATTCTTTTTAATTTTATAATTCAATTTTAAATAATGTATATTAAAATAAAATATATTTTATGTAAACGAACTATATATAATTACATTAAACTAATTTATTTATTTTTAAAAAATATATATCAAACATTATGTAATACTCCATATTTTTTAAAAATGGGTATATATATGTGTGTGTAACGTTTTAATTAATATTCATCTTATAAATTTGGAGAATTAAAAATACCACTCCATTTTAAATATTGTGTATTGAAGTGTTACTTAAAAATATTTTTTATGTATAAGTGTTATATTATAGTGTTACCTATGTAAAGTGTTACATAAAATATATTATATATATATATAAGTGTTATATGCTTGTGTTACATATTAAAAAAGTGTTACATGTATGTGTTACTTATTTAGAAAGTGTTAAAAAATGTTACATATCATAAAAATTTTAAAAAATATTACCATTGTGTTAAATAAGTTTAAAGTGTTACTATGAGGTGTTATTTAATCCTACTTATGTTGTAGTGCATTTATTATTTTAAAAGACAGAATATATTTTAATTATCAATAAGCATGTTTTACTAATAGAACAATTTTACTTTAATTCATCTCACAACCCGTGTTACATAAGCACCGTCTCATAAGAAATTGGAGAACTCAGCACCATCTTATGAGAGATTTGAGAAGTCTTGTGTGAGATTGTCTCACAGTGGTACCATTTTATGCTTACGTAATTAGTTATCATTTTTATTAAAAAAATGTTATCACTTTTATTTTAAAATGTTATCTTTTTTATTTATTTATAGTATAAATTGTTAATGTAAGAGCTTATTGCACCACTATCACTTTTTATCAAATAAGTATCACATTTTTATTGAAATGTTATCACTTTTTATCAATTAAGTATCACATTTTTATTGAAATATTATCACTTTTGATCCGTCTCATAGAAATCATTCCGTGAGATGATTTCACACACATCTTTAATTAGGCAAAAACTTGTGTGTTCCAGGGGCACACCGTACACCCATACTTATTAGCATTAAATTGTACATCGTGCGCCCATACTTTTTAATATTAAATTATATACAATTTAATACTACTAAATAGTATGGGCGCACGATGTGCCGGCACATAAGAGAGCAATTCCTTTAAATAAGAGATTATGTCTATACACTTCCTATTTCAATCAATAATATTCTTAATAAAAAAATATATATACTTATTGACTAAATATATACTCCCTCCGTCCCATAATACTTTTCTCACTTTCTTCATTTGTTTGTTCCACAAAACCTTTTATCCCAAAAAAAAAAAAGGAACCACAACTTTATCCAACAATCTCAAAAGTTACTTTAATTTCAAATTTGTCACTCATTTTTCACACACATATCATTACTTTATATTTTTTTATTACCTAAAAATGCTACAATACCCTCCAAAATCAATAAAATTGGTCAAAAGTGTAAATTTTTTTAAATAACATGAAACAGTAAAAGTGAAAAATTTTCCGGAACGGAAGGAGTATATTTTTTAAAGTAAAATGTAATATCATTAGGCGCTGTACTAATAATTTTCTTATAATTATATATCTACATATGTATATACAAAATATTATTTTTATATTTTGTATATACATATGTAGATACTGTTGGTATTAAGGTAAACATGCACTCTAAAAGAAAAGGTATTTAATGTAAGATATGATGGAATTCGTTAACGCGTGTTCACTTGCATTCCGCGGATCATCTATTATTTTAGGGTAATATTTTGGGTTGTAAATAATTAGTTGAAGGATATATAGGAATATGAAAGAGATAAAATTTACAATACTATAAAAAAAAGTATCAATTCCAAGAGAAAGGTTCAAATTCTAGAAATCAATTCCAATATTAGTTCAAGGAATAGGAAATGGATAAAATTTACAATACTATAAAAGAGAAAAGTATCAATTCCAAAAAAGTTCATATTCTAATAATCAATTCCAATATTATGTAGTTCAAATCATTTGCCTCCAACTTTAAGTTCTCAAGTTTGATAAATTCTCAATTTTGCTCTTTTAATATTCAAATTGAGTCATTTTTATCCACATTTGATCATTTTATCCACATAAAAAAGTCGCTGTAAAATAGAGCGTGAGATGCACGCGCCGAGAAATTTTGAAATTAATCCTTTATGTTTGACATAACCCAAATTCAGCTAATGTCCGGTTTTAATCCTTTTTATTCAGTTTTGATTCTTTATTAGCCAGAAATTACTACATGTCGTGGTGAATTTGAACATGAAATGCATGCACCGAACAATTTTTTTGGATATCTCCGATCGTTTTTGCTTATTTGGCAGTTTCACTTAATTTCATTCCTCATAAATATATGATTGTCGCTATTCTCACCTAAATTTTAGTGTCTTTTTTGTATGTCTTTTCGTATTATTTTATCCGTATTTTGTGTATTATTTGATTGTGTTATGTGTTTTCATGAAAATGTGTGTGAATGAGCTTAAACGTATTTAAAACAGGTAAAAATGGATTAAAAATGGAACGGGAGTTGAAAAGAGCAAGAAACGGGGCTGCCGTGAACCAACTCGAGTTGCCAACACGACCAGTGTTGGGACTGAAAAATGTCCAGAATTGTCCAGATACCCAACTCGAGTTTCATGGTCCAACTAGACTTGCAACTCGAGTTGGGAGAAGGTCGAGTTGAGGTCCAAGAATCGTCCAGAGAGCTTATTCGAGTTGCAAGGTCCAACTCAACTTGCAACTCGAGTCGAGCTAGAAACAGGGTAATAAAAAAAATTGTACAGTGAGCTAAGTCGAGTTGCAAGGTGCAACTCGAGTTGCTAGCTCGAGTCGAGCTGCCTTCCGTGGGATTTTCAGTTTCAGGGCCTCGCAACACGACCGAACAGGCGAGTGCACGAGTAGCCAACACGAGTCGAGCTATGTTAGCTCGAGTTATATTACAAACAACTCGACTCGTGTTGCTAACTCGAGTTGGGAAGGCTAACTCGAGTAAGGTCATTTTGGGGCAAAAATCCAGATTTTCACCTGCCAATGTGTGTAAGTGTGTGTAAAAAGCTCATTTGATATTAAATTTGTGGCCCAACTTGGAGAGAATATAAATAGCTTCAAGTTCAACATTTGATTGGAGACTGGATATTCCACACAAGGGTTTCATTTCCACACCTAGATCACACACCATTTCCTCCATTTCACACCATCATCTTCATCAATTTTCATCCATTCTTTATCCCTTCCATTTGGGTGTTAAAGACCTCAAGAATTCAAGAGCTAGAGGTGGAGATCAAGAAAAATATAATATTTTCTTCAAGAAATTGATAGGGAAGAACTTATTCATTTTGTATTTTTTTTGGATTTGAAACTATGGGTATGTGTAATGAATCATTCATGTGTTTTGTTACCATTATCATGTTAGGCTAATTCCTCTAGTGGGATTAGGGACATGAAGAGCACAATATATTTATATTATCATGTGGATTAAATTGATTTTTGACTTAATTGATGTTGGTTTCTATTCATGGATTTTACTTGTTTGATGTTGTGATAACATGGTTTGTTATTCATGAATGATTATTGATTTAATGGATTGTTGATCAATGAATGATTTATGATAATTAAGTATTATTATAATGTTCATGTGTATATTGCTTAGAATGAGACGGAAATGACCCTCTTAAGTATTAGAAATGCACGAATAGACATCGAGTTTGAATTTGACCGAGATGATATTTGAACTAGATGAGGGAAACCAATCCATTCGTTAGCTTTAGTACACAAAAAGGAAGAGTTAATTCTATTAGTACCTTCTAAGAGAGAATTAGGAGTTAATTAGTACCTAGATGGAAGATGTTAATGTTGGGCTTTGATCTTAAGTACTTTTGGGGGTCTTAAGTGGATCAATAACCTTTGTAACCCGAAAGGGAGCTTAAGATATAATCGTGATCACCCTTAATCTACATCAATTGAATTGAATTCCTTTTGCATGATAATATGAATTGAGTGTGCTTGCATGTTTCTAATCCCATGTTGTTTCATACTTGAACTTTAACACCCATTCCCGTTTATTGTTAGCTATCTTTATTTGTCATTTCTCCTATTTGCTATTTTGTTCTCTTGTTAACTAGCTTTAATTGTTTATTTCATAATCATACTCAAAGCCCCCAATCATCCTTACAAAAGTGACTTAAACATGAGCTCACGTATTTTACTAGTCCAAACCTAACTCCTTTGTGGTTCGATAATTTTATTTCTTGGGATATACTTCTACAACGATCGAGTATTCTTGCTCGTGAGTATTAAAAAATAGTAAAACAATACATAAACACATTCTTGACATGTTTTACCTTCTCAAAAAGAAGCTGTTATCGGGAAGTCTGTAAACCCTGAACCTAAAAAAACTCTCTCTACATCTCTTTCCTCTATTATTAGCTTCGCTAAGCCCCCTGGCTACGGTTTCACCGCTACTTTAGCACTCTCTTCCTTCACTGCTTGGTTCAACTACATAATTGATGTATAAATTGTAGCACACTAAATTAATCAAATCGATTAGATATTGAGAAATTAAATTTTTTTGTGTGGATTTTATGCAGATTCCATTTACAAACATCAACTTCAGGGATGACATCAACCACCGCATGATGGTCGTTGATCTTGTGCCTCAAATAATGGTTTATTATCTCATCGTCGATCAGACGAAAATAGAAACCATTCGCCAAAAACTACAATTTCATGGCATTCCCACATGAATCTATGAAGCACACTAATCAATAAAAATCCCTCAATTTTAAGCAGCAGTAGCAACACTAAAAAAAATAGCTAACCAGTACAGAAATGTCAAAGCTAAATCTCTAAAATTGTTTAATTTCGATACGAACCAGAAAGGAAAATCATAAAATTGCCTAGATCTCCATCCCTATATTCGATTTAATTTATGATCCCCTTTATCGTCATGCACTAGCATATTTCAAAAAGTTCAGAAACCACACAAAAATGCTACAGATTCATCGGTGATCCTTGATGGAGTGCAACCGCAGTCCATTGTTTGATTTCTACATGCCTAATCAATGCATATATTTGTGAGAAAAGTTACGATGGGTTGGTGGAAATAAGTGAAACTACCACTTAAGCAAAAATGATCGAAGACAACAAAAAACACAAGATTTTTTGGCGCGTAAGGACCAATTTCGAAATTTACCAGCGCGTGCACCTCACGCTCTGTTTTCTGATGAAAAAAGGACCAAAAGTGAACAAAAATAACTAAGATCGTACACTGAAAGTCAAAGATTGAGTTACCTGGAGACTGAAGTTGGATTTGACCAAATGTAGAGCACGAAAATTGATATTTTACCTATATTGTCACTTATTTATTGGAAAAAAATATATAGCAATAACATCATCCACTTTTTTAGTCTTGCACCTTGTATAAATTACTCTTTCTATTCGCCGAATGGTTGGACATTCTGCCATTTTGGACGATGCATTAAAGATATATATTTATCTTTTTAAACATATAATTACCACACGCATCACTAATACAATGCACAAATCTCACTAATACATACTCACAATATATTAAAGAATTAATTGCGCCAAAAGTCCCGATCTTTTCGTGAATTTCAAATTAGTCCAAACTTTTCAATATTTACAAATAAGTACCCGACTTTAAGCACTCGTTGCAACTTAAGACACCGGTCAGATTTTGACTTCTCTTTGACAGCCCAAAAACTGATGTGGAATAAAAAATTAATTTTTTATTTTTATTATTTATTTATTTTTGTCTTTTCTTCACGTAATTAACCCATTCAGTTTCCTGAACAACTCACGCTGTCTTCCGCCCCTCCTACTCCTCGCCTTGCCGCCGCCACAACACTGATTAACTACTCCGTCTTCCACGGCAATATTGCCACCGCCGCCTCCACCATCCTCCTCCTCCACCTCTACGGTCTGAAATCCCTGCTGTTCAACTACTTCCACATTAGCGCAGAAGCTTCCAACTACTGCTCCAACCTCCTCAAAACCCTAATCCATCTCCAGGACGATCGCGCCTCCATGCACAGCCTCATGATCGGCCCCAATCACTCCGATCTCCGATGGCGCTACGCGAGCCTGAATCGCCACGAATTCGCCTGCATCCACGAGAAGCACTCGTCGGTGCTCCACCAGCTGAGGTCGAGCAGAAAGAGGGTGGCCAGGAAGATGAAGACGATCAGGGCGGTGAACATTACTTCCATCGTTTTCGTCACGGCGGCCTGCGGTGTGGCGGCGGCGGCGGCGATGGTGGTAGCGGCGCACACACTGATGGCGATCGTGGTGGGCCCCATGATGGTGGCCTGCGTCCTACTGAAGCAGTTGAAGAATAAGCAAAAGGGTTAGTGGATTCTCTAACACGACGGCGGTGGAGGCTATGGCGGTGGAGGATGATGCGCAGTCGTGCATATCCGGCTGGTTATCTAATACACTAAAAAGTGGTACAAACTTCAGAGATTGTCGATGGAGCTTCTACGCAACCCTCACCCACCGTCACCGTCGCCGTCGCCGCCCGTGGGCCGCTCGGAACACTCCGGTTAGGGTCACTCACAGCGCCACCAAGGCCGACAGGGAGGGGTCCGATAGGCCGTCTAAGTTGGTGGCCGGAAACGCCGACGGTTTGTGCTTCTCACGGCAGCTCTCGAGGATACAGAACCGCGCAAGACGCGCAAGAGGACCAGGACTGTGATCGAGCACTCAGCTGGAGCTCCGGCGTTGTTCAAGACTAAGGCTGCTGAGGTCAAGGAAGGGGTCGAGAATGCGGTCGCCGGAGTCGACATCACCGTCGATCCAGAGGACGAACGGGACGGCTGCTTCGTCGTGAAGGATGAACTTGGACACGAATTCCTCTGCCCGAATAAAAGACAAAAAAATAAAAAAAAATTAAAAAAATAAAGAATTAATTTTTTAATTCCACATCAGCTTTTGAGCAGTCAAAGAAAAGTCAAAATCTGATCTATATCTTAAGTTGCAACGACAACTTAAAATCAAGTACTTATTTATTAATATTAAAAAATTTAGATTAATTTGAAATTGACATCTACTCCTTTAGTTACACTGCAAAGTCATTACTTGCTGCCACCTTATGATGCCACGTGTTAGTCATAAAGAAAAAGATCAAATTCTTCTACTCTACTAGGTGCTAAATTTATTTTTAAAGAGTTTAATAATTTCCTGAGTTTTTTGCAGTTTTAGTATTTAATTATGGAGTTATTACTCTAACATGCATCGCACAGAAACTCTTTATTAATAAATTATTAACATGAATAATATTTATATTTTTGACAAAAATTTCATAGCTTATTTTGTTAACAAGATTAACAACTTAGTCCTTTGTATCGTGTAAATAATAGTTTAAGTAATTTTTTTCGGAGATTAAAATAAATTACTGTATTATTATGTATAAAAATATGTAAAGTTATTAAGATATTTGTAAAATATAAGTATCTAAAATAATTTAATAAAAAAATATAAAGTTGTTAGAATGTATGAAAATTAAATATTATTAAAATGTTTTTTTTTTCATATTTTAAAAATGTGCATAAATAATGCACTAATCAAAAAGTTTTGAAGTACTCATTCTGCCCGTTCAAAGGTGACAATTTATTTTTTGTTCGTAAATTGAGTAATATTATTATTTTTTGTGTAGTGAGTAGTTATATTAGTAGTGAGCGATGCGTCACATGTGGAACTTTTTTACTAAAAGTGAGAAATATAAATATTTAGATAATATGCCAAATATAATAAAATGGGGACATTTTGGTGGGAGGAGGGAATAATTAAATAGAATATAATTTTCTTTTTTACTTTTTTTTTTCAAATGAGTTTATTTAATTGGATCCAACGTAGGGACAACATTTTTAATACTCCCTCCATTCCGTGCAAATAGGTGTATTTGTTTTTTGCACGTAGATTAAATAGTAATATTATATTATGTAAAATAGGTAGGTGTATTAGAGAGTTAGTAATAGGTCATTGGTGGACCCTTTTTACTAAAAAAGAAAAATTGTGCAATTTGGATGGGACGCCCAATATAGTAAAATTGTGCTATTTGGGTGGGACGGAGGGAGTATTACATAATTTAGCTTTTAAGCATTGTCCGTCTACCAATAAAATATTAAGTTGTATTTTATATGTGGATTAAAAATTAATATTATTTTATATAAAATGAATGTTGTATTAATATGGATGGTAGATCATGTATGAGATACTTTATAGAGAAAATAAATATATTTAAAGTGAATGATGAAAATAATAAAATAAATATTTTATTGGCGGAGTTTTTTTTACTTGATTAGTTCATTTTCCTTTGTTTAATAACTCTATCATTTTCTGTAAACCTTGCTATATTTTAGAAAAAAAAATATACCAAGCTAATTATATCATTAATTACTTCCTCTTATATATATTGACAAACTAGTAAATAATTTTATTTTTTCTAACCAACCATTTTGATTCTGATAGAATTTGTAGAAACGATGTCAAACAAAATTTTGTACATCACAAAAATTATCGTATCCGAATACGAAAAACACGTGGACGAATGAGGAAAAGCTTATTAAATAGCATACGTAACTTTGTATGATACGAACATACATAGGAGGGTGGTCCCCACTGACACATCACCGTCCTGCCGAAGACCAGATGTAGTTGTCAAGTACAAGAATTTACCTCACGCCGAAAGTTGTCGAATAATTCACACAATTTTCTCTTATCAGTACTACTACTTTTTCAAATTTTATTTGAGCGATATTTATTAAAAATAAGTGTCCAAATACACTGGGATTAATTGTAGACTCTTCACATTTTCTTGAAAATTATCAAAGAAATTTAAAAGGTTAATTGAAATATAGAAAAATAAATAACCTCTCACTTAACGAACCATACTTAATGCAAAAAGAACCCACGTAACACTTTTATCTTTCACAAAGAAGGGATGTGATGTAATAAACTCTAAGATATGGAGTAGTATATAAATAATCATATTACTCGATATAATTCGAAATAAAATGGTAAAATAAAAGTTATGGAAGTCGTGTTAGGTGGAAAAAGCGTGATATGGATAATTATCAAATTGTCACAAAAGTGTACCAATTATATGACAACTCGAATTTATCACTTAGCATTATTGGTTGTGTCGTGTCATGATGCATATCAAAATTAGTTGGTAAAAAGGATGTGTTTGTTTCATCTTACCCACAGTTTACATTGTTATAAAGTATTTTTAAATTTCTTAAGACATATCGTAAGACTTATATAATTTAATACTC
This sequence comes from Pogostemon cablin, assembly GCA_023678885.1. Lineage (NCBI taxonomy): Eukaryota > Viridiplantae > Streptophyta > Magnoliopsida > Lamiales > Lamiaceae > Pogostemon > Pogostemon cablin. Next base: position 20,005,534 of record CM042986.1, on the reverse strand, counting down.
ATATGATACGTGTACTTTTTAAATATATTTAATATATAAAGAACTTGCTGACCTATCATAAAATTGGAATAATCTGTGTTGCCTTTAATAAACTTATTACAAGCAATTGTTTTGTATACGATTATCTGCATATAGAGTGTAATTTGCGAGATTAAAAAAATAATAAAAAATAAAATAAAAGGAAAAAAAGAAGCAAAGTCTTGTACGTATATCTCTGTACGTATGTAATATTACAATTATTTTAGTTTCGTAGGATTTATCATCTCCTTTTAAAATTATTGCAATTTTCTTTTTGATTATTCTCATATAGATGTGATAATAATACTATTTTATTTTTATATTTTATTGAATGATTTTTTATTCTTTAGATTTATTATAAGTATTTTATTGAGTGTTCGGACTTATGTTAGACTCACTTTTATTGTCTTTTCAATTTTCAATAATATAATAAGATTCAGTCAAATGGATTGCCAAACACGAGATAATGTCACTGAATTTCCCTTGGCATCATCAACCACTATCTATATGGAAGAAGAAGAAAAATTAACATAATATCGATGAATATGGTTGGAAAAACTGAGTAGTATTTGTATTTATTTTATTTTTTATTTAAGACGAGATTGTTCCGTATTCATTATTTTCTAATAGTAATTGTCCCTAAGATACAGTTTTTCAACAACAAATGCGATATTAGAAACTTTCGACTTAGAAATCCTTGAACGCGTTAGTTGTGAGATTAGGTCTAAAATTCACTAAGCAAACTATATATGTAATGTATTATTGGAAATAATTGAATTAATATTTTGGGGCTATTTATAATAATGAAGAGGTACTGTGAAATGAGATGAGAAATCTGGTGTTATGCATCATAGTATTCTTAATTTCATAAGAATTCATAGGTTGGTAAGAAGTGAAAATTAAATAAAAACTTATCCTTTTTTTGTCTCACAATGTGAGTGACATTAAGGATGGAATGGCGCCAAGACAATAACCGAATTTTGTCCACTAAAGCCAAATGAATTAGATATGGCTTCAAAAATTCTAGAAACCTTAAATTATTACAAGCTTCATTGTATCAAGTTATTGATGGGTTTTGCAAATGACATGGATTTTGAGTTTGATGAATCGAGCATATATATGTTCACGTACCGACGTTAACTTGGTGCTTTTTCTTTACGTTTGCTACTGTATCGAGTGTTACTTATGACATTATACTGAGGTTCACTGTCTTGTTATATTATGGTGTTACATTTTACGATAATTGATAACGTGATCACTTATAGTTGTGGTTTATATATTGGTTGAGTGCTGGATGTAACCAGCCGGTGTTGATTGCTTTAATTGTTGCTATTGCTTCTAATCCTCCGGCAGCTGCGAGTGCATGTCCAATAATTGACTGCACCAAGGATGTATTAATTATGACAACAATTAATAATCTTTAACAAATGTTTTTTTGACAATACCTTGGTGGAATTCATCTTCATTTCAGAGGTGTTCTTGAACACTTCCTTGATGGCATCAACCTCAGCCAAATCTCCGGCAGGGGTTGATGTCGCAAGCGCATTCACGTAGTTCACCTCTTCTGTGGCTACGCCTGCATCTTCCAAACTCTTGATTATGCAAGACGAGATGCCTTCGCCCCCCGGACGAGGATTAGTCATATGATGCGCGTCGCAGCTCACTGCTTCTCCCAAGAATTCAGCGTAAATCATGGCTCCTCTTCTCATAGCATGCTCTAAGCTTTCCATGACCTAAAATCATGTTATAGCTATTAATGAGTAGTAGCATAAATATGTTGTAATCATTAATAATAGCTTTCATACAGTAAGAAATGTGGTAATGTGTTGAAAGACAAAGAGAGCAACGTACTAGAACGCCCGCCCCTTCAACAACGACGAAACCATCTCGGTTTCTATCCCAGGGCCTCGATGCCTTGAGGGGCTCGTCGTTTCTCTGAGACGAGGCTTTGCATGCTATAAAACCCCCAACTCCGATTGGATTTATTTGGTTTTCCGTCCCTCCGGCCACCATCACATCGGCCTCGCCTTTTCGGATATGATTTGCTGCGGCAATGAAGCAATGGTTTGAAGTAGCACAAGCTGATGAAATGTAGTTAGGCCCCATTAAGCCAGTATCTATGGCTAGTAATGCTGATCCCATGTTAGTTATTGTATAAGGTAATAAAAATGGATTTATTTTTTTATATCCATTCTGAAGATAGGCTTCTAATCCATTCTTGAAAGTTATCATGCCTCCAATTCCTGATCCCACCAACACTCCCATTCTTCTCTTCTACATCTGCAATACAAGAATGAAGAATTCACCACATTTAGGTATAGTAACCCATGTATAATAAAATTTAACTCTATGGGTGGTCTAGCGGTAAGGGCTTGAGGTGTGTTAAGGTGAAATTCTCTAAGGTCACAGGTTTGAAACCCGTGAGTACGATCAACAACTGTGGAGCCAGTCCATATAAGCAAAACTCTGACTTAAAATGGCGGGGAGTGGATAGTGGGTTCTGACCTCCTCCGGATTAATTGAACTACGAATCGGGTACTGTGAATCGAAAAAAATAAAAAAAAATGAAAACTACAATCATATTTGAAAAAACAAAAACCATACATTGAAAAAACAAATTATACATACACTACACCAAAAAAAATGATAGACATCAGTGAATAAACATCGGTTCTTCATAAAATGTGATGTCTTTTTGTAAAAAATCGATGTCTATCAGTATAAAAGTGCGCTGATAGACATCGGTTTTCACCTGATGTTTATTCGCTATTAGACATCAGTTTTTCCAACTGATATCTTCTGTCCTGGTGTCTATTGCCCATTCTTTCTTAAGAGTTGCTGATAGACATCGGTTATAATGCACGGATGTAATATTCGATGATTATTAGATTCTAACTCGGGTCTCATGTCTTACCACTCTCTAACTTCATCTCCCGCAGACCTGCATAACTTCAAACACTATATGTTTAGGGTTTCCTCCATGGCTCAATCTTTCCTCATTGTTTCAAATCTCCTGCATCTCCACAATTACATAGACCCTAATACCTTCCCATCTCATCATTCATCTGCAACTTCCACTTTTACCCTTGCCTCCATCCTCTCCTACCTCGCTTCCCACCCCCCGCCAAAAAGAAATCGAGAACCTCCTTACCATCCCACTCCTCTGCCGCCACCGCAAAATCCCCTTCTGAGAATTCGATCGCCGTCTACCGAGCTCTCTCCACTGGAAGCCGCACTCTGAGATGCCCAATGGTAATCCTTCTACAACTTATATTGTACTAGAAAAGCTCAAACCCTATATTGCCCAATCTTAGCCCTCTCTTCCCTCAGACGACGTTGTTGCTATAGTGCTATATCGTCTTTCCCATGATCTCTCTGTCACCAACTTCACCAATCTCAAATATGAATAAAGTAACTTAGCCCCAATTCTGAAATTGAAGGTCGAATCTCATTTTCTCTCTCTCTCTCTCCAGTTTCAAAAGCTCTACGGTCTGAGATTTTGGCAAGAAGTTGGAAGTAGCAAATAGGAAAATTGATAGTGTCATGGCCGCTTTCTTCTTCCCGACGATTGGTGATAATCAAACTTGAGTTTTATTGTTGGTGATTAAATGTCTAATTTCAAATTTAAATGGTTAGAGGAGTTACGTCGAGTTATTTGTAAGCAGTATGTTCTGTTCCTTTTCTGCTACTTTAAGGTTTTATACTTATAATTTTGTAGTTCTCTGAGGTTTATGTTTACTGGAGTGTTTATTAACTTTTGCAGTAAGGCTTATCAAAGGTCCTTTGATCATAAGACATAAAGAGTTTAATTGGTTTTGTTAAGTTTGTACCAGAACCCTTTCAAGAGTGTTAAGCTTGGTGTCTGATGGTGAAGGTGAGTTTTCTGTCTGATTCATCATATGGATTCTCTTACTTTGTACGGCTGTGTCCGAAAGATTACAGAAAAAGGAAAATGTAAGAAAGATTACAAAATACTATGTGATACTGAGAACTTAATTTTATTTGAGAAATGAGACTGAAGAGTGTTAACAATTGATTAGTTTAATATCTGTGATGAGCATGTGATTTAAGTGGTAGTGATAGTTGATGTAAGATGAAAATTGATTTTGGTAATCTATATGGTGATATCCATGATGAAATTATAATAATGCAAGTCCAATAACTAAGGCTAAAAAACAATTGAGTTAACCCACTTAAGTGGAACATATGCAGGATTGGGATAGTAAAATATGCTTTTAGGTGAAATAACTCACCTTGGAAAGACTGTCTTAAATTAATTTTGATACATGAGCCTCACTGTTATCTGTTTTCCATTTTAGCATTAGTTAGGTTCTTGGTTAACAGATGTGGTGAAATAAGCAGTTGAAAACCTATAATTAAGACTTCTGCTCTCACACTGATAACTCTTTAAGGCATGCTCTGGTGCCACATGTGATAATTCTATTTCTCTACATTTTTTGCACTTGTTACCTTCATAAATATATTTTTTCCCTTATAAGTGAACCAGGGACTTGCTGACATTGTCACAGCTACTGCAAATGCAACAACAGGCTTGGAAGATATCATCATTTTAAGTGAGGGGTGAACATGAAACTGGCTCAATATACTTCCAATATTCCTCACAATATGTGCAACTTTCTTGTCATTGCATTTTCATGGCATATTTGCTGCTGAAATTTTATTTAGGTAGTAGCAATTGCCACACGTGCTTGTAAATGATTCAAGAATAAATCTTAGAACATAGTAGTTGCACTTGTTCACATGAAACATGCATTTGTTCCTCCACAACATTTCATATATACTCGTGGTGCAAAGGCAATCGATCTGTATCACAACTTATTTGGTTTACATTTCCTATTGACCCATATTATTTCCTATTACAGTTATTTATATTGCTGATATTTTTCCAGGATGGATAGACAGTGACATGAAGAGGAGGTGAAAGGATGATTTTCCAGAAAAGGTGGATCAATCCATATTAAACAAGGTATGACATGTCTAAAGTATTTGGTTGTATGTGTGTGAATTATGTGCACTGATTGTATGTGTGTGAATTATGTGCACTAGCATGTCATAAGTTTGTGATTTTGTATTTTTAACTCTTTATGTTGTTTTATTTTCTACATTAAGGCAACTAGTCCAGATGTATATTATTGAAACAACACACTCACAGAATGTATTTATGAAGCTTTTTAGATAAAACTTAATAGAATGGCAATAACTTTTGCGAGAAATCTACCACCTTCTAGTAAAATGGTCATAACTTTTGCTAGAAAATTCCAAATGCCTCAATATTTATTGTGTTAGAAACTAGACTTATAAGACTTTCCAACCGTGTATTGATCAATGTTTAATTCATTTCCTATCGATACCGATTTCCATTCAAAGTGCCTCTATATGCTGTAGAACATGCATTTAGCAATGAATACTTCACCCCAAAATCTTATTAATAGATTTGAACTCAAATACATTCTTTAGTTATGAAGACTCATGAGTAACATTATAATATCAGCAAATAAGTTAAAAAAATTAAATTGACAAAAGGAAGAAGCTCGAAATACTCAAATGACCATTCACCATCGAATTTGACAGCTTTTCGAATGCAATCTGCCACCTTCTAGTAAAATGTCCATAAGTTTTTCTAGAAAATTCCAAATGACTCTTTTTTATGGTGTTTGAAACTAGACTTATAAGGCTTTCCAATCTATATTATTTTCGGTCAGTACCAGTTTCCGTTTAAAGTAACTCTATTTGCTATAGAACATGCATGTAGCAATGACTACTTGACTCAAAGATCTTACTGATAGGTTTGAATTTAAATAAATTCCTTGGCTATGAAAACTCATGCATAACATTAGTATATCAGCCTATGAGGTAAAAAAATCGACAATAAGAAGAAGCTCGAAAGACTCAAAAGACCATTCACCATCAAACAGATTCTTGAATGCAATCTACCTTACTTTAGTAAAATGGCCATAAATTTTGCTAAGAAAGAAAACTTAATCCTAATTTGCAATTTTCCCACAATACCTCTTCACTTCCTATTGGCTAACTAGATATTCTATATCTGAAATACTTAGGGAATAACAAGAATTGGAAGGTCTATGAATAAGTTTATCTCATGACTATGTAAACGTTGAGTGAGTTAGGTCTTCATAAATATAAATTTCCACATCTCAATCTTATGGAGTACTATTTTTTTAAACAGATTATGGTTTTAATTTTTATTTTTAATTATTTCTGGCTTGGTATTACTTTTGTTGGTTGCTTACTCTTGTCTCTAACACTATGCAAATGCATAGGTGTGACACTTTCTCTATTTATACACTTCCTTAGTGCAGTTCTTTTATACTTTTATTGACAAAACTAAAAGTTGTTTGGTTTATGTTCTTTGTGCTATTATAATATCTTTTAATTATATCAATGAGTGTGAGTTTTTTTATCTCAAGTAAATGCAGTGAGACGATAAGAAGATAAAGATGTTATATAGTACAAGGCAAGAAATAAAGTAATTAATGCAAAGCAGGAAAATGCTCAATTTTTTATGCCCCTGAATGAAGATCTTCATCAAAATGTACTATCTGCTAAAGGTTCTTGATGAAACTATTTTTGTTCTTAGTGATTTGGGCTTGGAGTTTTGTTAAATTAATTCAAATTTCTTGTTCTTTTATAGATATAATCATTAGCAAATTTTGTTATATTGTAATATCTCTATGTCATATCAATTTGTTTTCTCGATAAATATCTTTAAGTCTTATTATTAAGTGCTAAACTTTTATTCTATCTTAGGTAATTGCAGTGAAATGATAAGAAGATAAAGATATTATATAATGCAAAACAGGAAGTAAAGTCGATTCAGAACAATAGGTTGGGCTTCTCTTGATCTATCATGAGATTTAGATTAAAATTTTAGGTTTTATTTATGTAAAATTAAAGTTTGAATTTAATTAGTTAGGATATTTTGTACTTTTAGATTTGAATGATGATTTTATATGTATTTGAAATTAAATATTTGAACTTCTTGTAAAATATTTGTAAGTTTTGAGTATATAGTGCAATTGCGTTTAATTTAATTTTAATAATAATAATAATATAAATTTATGTATTAAGATAAATTAAAATAAAACATAAAAGCCATCATGTAAAAATCGATGTCTATTGGTGTGAAACAGATGCTATGCAATAAAAGATATCGGTAAAAAATGATGTGTTTTGGTGAAAAACAGATGTCTTTTCTCAGAAAGACATCGGTGGAAAATTGATGTCTATTAGTACCTTACATGTCTTTAAGTAGATAGACATTGGTTATTAACCGATGTCTAATGGGTCATGACCGATGTCTTTTCTTAGAAACACATCAGTTGAAAATCGATGTCTTTTAGGTCCCAACTGATGTCTTTCCTTGGAAAGACATCGGTGAAAAAACGATGTCTATGTGTGCCAACTGATGTCTCTCTGATGAAAGACATCGGTGGATAATCGATGTCGAAGGGTGTAACCAATGTCTATAGAAGGGAAAAGACATCGGCTAAAAACCGATGTCTATCAGCGCCCACTTTCAACATCGGGGGCTTCAACATCGGCTGCTTGGTGAGCATTTTTGGTGTAGTGATAATAAATTAGGGCAATTATTGCTCGAAACCGTTTCACGTGAGTTCATTTTATATTTTTTAAATTAGTTATCACTTTCGGTATAAAATATTATTACTTTTTAATTTATACTATAAATTGTTCATGACATAGATTATCACTTTTTATTTATCATTTTTCACAATTGAAGTTATCACTTTTTATTAGTCTCACGTAAACTCTTACGTGAGATGATCTCGCATAAGTCTTTGCCAATAAATAATCATGCAAACAATGATTAAAAAAGAAAAAGTACTTGCGGTTTCAAGAGCTTCCTTGCCAAGATTAGCATCATCAAGGGCTCTCTTTCCTGCAACCAAACAGTATCTCCAGCAATCATCAAGACGACGATCTTTCTTTGCATCAATATATTCTTGAGAGTGCATCTGACCTGCAATCTTTGTCGAGTAATCCGAAACATGAAATCTGTCGATCAGAGTCACTGCGCTTATTCCTTCTAGCAATTTATCGTAGTATGCTTCAATATCACTACCAAAAACTGAAACAAGTCCCATTCCAGTGATCACTATCCTTTTCTTGGGATCTTTTTGTCTCGCTCGCCTTCGTTGTTTTCGAGGATTTTGCTAATGAAAATAGACAACATTAATAATGATTGTTTTTCCTTTAGTTGAAAAATGCTAGTATTTGATTATTTTTCTATGTACCTGAAGTGGGAACAAATTTCTTGTTCTTCATGAGTTGCTTGGGTTGAATGAAGAATGAAACGTCGTCGTTTCTGGATTGTTTGTTCCCTTTGATGATCAAGTTAGAAGAACATAAACAATTAGTGCTACTAATTGATATTTTATGAGTAATTAACAAATTAAGTGAAGGAAACTAATTAGAGACAGACAGCATAAATTAAGAAAAATGTGACAACGATGAACAATCGAGTTCAAATTTATGTAACTGCAGATAAGGAATTTTTTATTATTTTTATTTTTATTTTTATTTTTGGAAAAAGCAAAAAATTTATTGATGATAAATGAAGGAGTTATATGGTTAGAAGAAAATTAATGCTCTTGTATCTATATAATCGAATCAATCTAAAAAAATAAAATACCCTAAAGCAAGAGATCGAGACCATGAAAGCACGTGTGAGACGTCTCACGTTAGACCACCTTTCCTTTCTTTTTTTCCTTTTTTTAAAGAGTTGTCACTTTTATTAAATATAATACTATCACTTTTCATTAAAAATATTATTATTTTACAAATTGTTCATGAAATAATTAACTGCACTACTATTATTTTTCTTTAATTCAAATATCAATTTTTATTAAAATATTATTATTTTTTATTCGTCTCAATGAAGTATTTTCGTAACACTGTGTCACATAATTCTTTCTGTTGAATAAAAGGTGGAACTTATTATTATCCTTACTTCATTGTAAATTGTAATGATCTAAAATACTTTATGCTTCATTCTTGGTGATCTAGATTTTGAGCTCTAACGATGTCTGCCAAACCTATATCGACTCTAAGATATACGATGCAGTGTAATTAAATAAACAGTTGAGAATTTTTTTTTTTCATAGTTGGATTTTACCATTCTATTCCATAAATAAATTTACTTGTCCTACCAAATAACTGTGTTTCTCCTTGGATGAATGAAATAGGCACAAACACTTCTCTTATTATGTGTATTTTGATGGGTCCGACAAATCTTTATCAAACAACAATCAACAATAATATTAAACAAAAATTCAAATAGTTTCAATCAACAATATATAAACTCGATCAATATACTTGAAGTGAGGCAAATGAAGATCTTCACGATCACGAATTTGATTAAATAATTTGCAATGAACATAGAAAAACACAAAAAATTCGGGTGTTATATTCATCACTAAACTAACTAGGGGCGGTCTTATGTGAACCGTCTCACATTGAGATCATTTTATATTTTTGTAATTAGTTATCATTTTTTTAAAAAAATATTATCACTTTTCATTTGTATTATAAATTGTTCGTAAAATGATTCATTACATTATAATTACTTTTCATCAATTGAATATCCCATTTTATTAAAAAAATGTTATTATTTTTTATTTCTCTCGTATAAATTCTTTCGTGAGACTGTCACAAGAAACTTTCCCAACTAAATATAATACTCTTGGTTTCAACGTTTTGCATGATTTTTAAAAGTAGTTATGACATTTACATTTTTTAAGAAAATAGTACTATATTTTTTTTTTCTATAGCCATTAGCCACACGTATAAGTCTGCCAATGTACGTAAGTAAGAGGTTTCCTTATAAATTTGGCTCATCTTAATGTTGAAGAATTCTCATACTTCCCCTGTTCGGTTCTAAAATGTTCGTTTGCTTTTTGCACGTGAATTAAGAGGTATTATTATATGTAAAGTGAGTAGTTGTATTAAAGGAAAGTGGTGGATCATATTGTGTAGAGTATTTTTTACTAAATAGGAGAAATGAATATTTTTGAACCGGACGTCAAAAATAGTAAAATTAACACCTTAAAAGTGGACGGAGGGAATATAATATAATCTCTCTCCATCACACATTAAAATTTACATTTTTCATTTTACTTTGTTCTAAATTAAGGTTTACATTTCTTTTTTTGTCAATTTGGGCCCACAAAAACAATTAATTATTTCATATAAGGTCTGCACACAACACTAATACAACTACTCATATCACATTAGGTATTATTTCTCTCATCCCATTACACGTTAAAATATAATATCTCTTAATTTACGTGTAAAAATTAAATGTAAAAGTTAACGCATGATGTAGGGAGTAGGTCACAAAAATATGATTTTATATCACAATAGTCTTAATCAGTTCTTCCCCATTTTCCTCACAATGTGTGTACTTTAGCTTAATTTTAGGGCTCACAGGAAGGGTTTTTTAACTTGAAATCCAATTTCATAAGAAAACGATGTCGTGTTGTATAATTTGTAAGGCTGTTGTGTCATTAAAATGCTAGGTTAGCATTCCGCCAGACATATCTTGTTTGTGGGTGTTGTGATACTAGCCAGTTATCTTGATTTTCAAACAAGACACTTGATCACACACACACAAACTTTGAGTTTATGTTTATTCGTTGAGGAATTGATCAACACATACACACTCAATGAAGAAAAGCCAGCTGGAAAACCCTAAAAAAAAGAATGAAAGAAAGAATGCACAAGGGAATTATAGTGGTTCGATCTTCATGATTTACGTCCACTTTGAGGGAAGATAACTTTCTTATTTGATGAATGTAATACACGATGAACAACTGATTCTAGTGCTACAGAATCAGTGCTACATAAGCTGCTAAACCAGCTGCTAAAACTAGATGATGAAGAAGAAGAAATGCAAACTGATGATGATGATCTCTTCTGCAGGTGTAGTGTGTGAGCTTTATAAATTGATTCCCTTCTCATAACTAACTGCCATGAGCACCAATGGTCGATCACAACTCACGTGCTTCTTGGCTAACCAACTTGAAAGGACCACATGCTCATAACTAACCAAGTAACCACCTCAACATCCTAACAACCTGATGCAACCTCCACATGTGATCACAAATTGATCCTTTATCTTGTAGCTGATCTATTCGACTGATCATGAAGTGTATAACTCATGCAACACGTTCATTGAGTACTTCAGACTCTTAGCTACACTACAACACTCCAAATTCACATGATGGATCAGGATTTACACACCATTTCTTCAACATACTCCACCTTAAATCAAGTATCCATCTTCAACTAAGATTGCTACCTTGCCTCTCTCACTGCTCATATTGAGCAGCACTTCAGTTTTCATTACACATACCAACTAAGCCTAAGCTTTGTTCAAATTTAGAACTAAGCAAGGCCTTAGTTAGACAATCAGCAGGATTAACAGAGGTGTCAATCTTACACACTTTGACAACACCACTTTCAACAAGATCTCTCACAAAATACATCTTGACATCAATATGCTTTGTTCTCTCATGATAACCCTGATGTTTTTCTAAATGGATAGCACTCTGATTGTCACAGAACACCTTCACTGTTTCTTGTTCACACCAAGCTCTTCAAGCATACCACTGATCCATATTCCTTCCTTAATAGCTTCAGTTAGTGCCACAAATTCAGCTTCAGTTGTGGACAAAGCTACTATGGATTGATGACTAGCCTTCCAACTTATAGTAGTTCCATAAAGAGTGAAGATATAACCTGTTAAAGATTTTTCGTATCCATGTTTGCAGCAAAATCTGCATCAACATATCCACACAAAACTTCACTGTCTTGATTGACTTTCTGAAACTTCAATCCTCTACTGACAGTGTCTTTTATATACTTCATATCCCACTTTGCTGCTTCCCAATGTAGTTTACCAGGAGATCCCATGAACCTACTTAAAACACTGAGTGTAAAGACCATGTCTGGCCGACAGCAGACCATACAATACATTAGACTTCCTACTGCACTAGCATAGGGAGTCTTGTCCATATTCATAACTTTTATTGGAGACTTTGGTCCCTGCTGTAGAGTCAACTTTACACCTTGTTTGAATGAGGTAGAAACTGTCTTACACTCATCCATATTATACCTTTTAATGACCTTTAACATATAAGCCTCCTGATTCAGCACTAAAGTTCCACTGATCCTGTTTCTATCAATTGACATTCCTAGGATCATCTTGGCCTCTCCAAGATCCTTCATGTCAAATTCAATGCCTACTCATCAAACCTCAAGTACCGTTGTCTTGGACTTTGCTTAAGACCATAGAGAGATCTTTTAAGCAAACAAGCTTTTGAACTTTGCTCAAGTACCATTGTCTTGGACTTTGCTTAAGACCATAGAGAGATCTTTTAAGCAAACAAACTTTTGAACTTGTGCTCTGAAGTTCAATGCCTTCTGGTATGGTCATGTATATCTGCTCCTCTAACTCTCCATGTAGAAAGGTTGTAGTAACATCCATCTGATGAAGCTCAAGATTCCATTGAGTAACTAATGAGAGAATGATCCTTATAGAACAATGTTTAACTACAGGTGAGAATATCTCATTGTAGTCAATACATTCTTTCTGTGAAAAACCCCTTGCAACTAATTTTGCCTTGAATCTAGGTTTTCCTCCTTCAACTATAAATGGTTTCTTTCTGAAAATCCATTTACAACTTACCAACTTCTGCTGCTTTGGCTTCTCCACTATATCCCATGTGTGATTCTTATCTAAAGATAAGAGTTCTTCTTGTATAGCCATTAACCCGCTGATCACTATCAACACTATTTATAGCTTCCATGTAACACCTAGGTTCAAGTGATTCAATTTCAGAAGCAGTATACAAAGCATAAGAAACAAGATTAGCTTGGATGTATCTTGCAGGTGGTATAATTTCTCTTCTTTGTCTATCTCTAGCAAGATGGTAAGTGTTCTGACCTTCCAAGATGTCGTCACCACCACTACCAGACTTGCCAGACTCCACCTGAGGCTCAACATCATGATCAGAACTAGTTATAGTTTTGACCTTTTCAATCAGTGGCATTTTCCCTTCATCAAAGGAAACATCTCTGCTGATTAGAATCTTCTGTTGTTCTGGACACCACAATTTATAACCCTTTACTCCAGATGGATAACTAACTAGTACACACTTCAAGGCTCTTGGTTCCAGTTTTCCTTGCTTTATATGAGCATAAGCAAGGCATCCTATTACCTTCAAACTACTATAATCTGCAGGTTTACCACTCCACACTTCCTCTGGAGTTTTAAAGTTTAGTGGTGATGATGGACATCTATTTATAAGAAATGCTGCAGTAGTAGCTAATTCCCCCCAGAAACTCTTAGGAAAACCTCCACTACTTACCATGACCCACCCTCATCAGCTCAATTTTGTAATAGTACATATTATCGAGTATCTTTTTGCTTATATTATGCAATTGTATCAATTCAGTACTTTATACTGAATGGATGATAACAATTAACACACCGTAATGAAAATAAAAATTGGCCGTCCAAATTAAAATAATCAATCTTCAAGGCCAATTCTATCTTCCTATATATCATCTGCTTCTGTTGAGTAGAGCGGTGGAGAGAGATATGTCTTCTACAATGGTTGAGGGTAACGACGGCCACGAAACCCTAATATTAAGATAATTTCTTTTTTTCTTTCAATAATCTTTCCAGATCAACATCTAAACCAATGTTCCACCAATCACAAAACCAAATTAACAACTTATAATGACCAACAATTAACCTACAATCAATCGCCATTAACCAAAATATATAGTGTTTAAACTAAAATGTCAAGAGTGAAATCAATACCCAACAACAATACACAAAAGCTTCAAACTCATATCAATACCTGCAGATAATTCGAACAATTCAATCGATCTGATTCCCACAAAGTCGACATCCAATGAACATTTGAATAACCATTCTTGATTTTTTGGGTTGATTGGCACAGTCGTATTAACTAATTTCGAATGGAAAAACAGTTTAGCTTTGAAGCAAACATCGAAATGTTGTCGTATCCGTCGTCGGAGATCACAGGGCATAGAGGGCTGAGCTCCTCCAACCATGCAATGACTTTTCAGTGCCGACGATGAACTGACCTTCGATCTCAATCTCGATGTGGATCTGGGAGGTTATTAAGATGAATTGAGCATAAGGTTTGAAATTGGGTAAATAAATTTCTTATAAATGCAAAGTCTATTTAATTTTGGTTAAAATTAATATTAGGGGTATCAATTTGGGCTCGGCCGGCGGGTACCCACCCGGCCCGGCCCATCCTGGACCATTTTGAAATGGGCCTGGTTTGGGTACTACTCCAGACCCGCGGGTACCTGGCCCGGCCCGGCCCAACCCGTACAAATATATTTATTATTTTTTTTATTTTAATAATTATTTAAAATTTTATTAAATTACTACTAATTATATGATTATTTTATTATTTATATTTTATTTTTATTTTTTAATATAATTATTATTTGTAGTTATGAAAAATAATGAAGTGAGAGAGGTAGTAATTTAAGAGTTCACATAAAATTATAAAAAAAATTTAAAAAATTAAAAAAAAGGGAACGGGGCAGGGCGGGACGGACCCGCCGCGTTTGGATCTGGGCCTAAAAAATAAGACCCATACGGGTTCGGGGCGGGCACCTTTAAAACAGGTCGGGTCCAGGTAGTAGGATACTCATCCCAGACCCGGCCTGTTGACATCCCTAATTAATATATAGGTACTGGATTTTAAAATGAATGATAAAGAAATTATCAATGGTCAAGATTGAGTTTTGATTAATTAATGGTTAAGATTAAAATTGAATTTAGTTAAAGTTGGTCAAAATTAAAGCAAATCATTTTGCTTTTATATTAGTATATATACTCCCTCCGTCCCAGACTTAAGTTCATCGGCATTGTAGATATGGAATTTAAAAAAAAAATTACTTTTGACCAATTTTATTGACTTTTGATGGGTATTGTGGTATTTTTATGTAATAGATAAATTATAAAGTATGTTATGTGTGTTAGGTGAAAGTAGTATTTTTGAAATTAAGATAACTTTTGAGGTTGTTGGTTGATGTGAATGTTCTTTTTTGTGTGGTGAACATAAGTGTGGGACGAAAGAAAATGGAAAGTGTGAATATAAGTGTGAGATGGAGGGAGTAGATAGATAGATAGATAGATAGATAAAAGAGTAAGAATTTAAAAAAAAAGATATAATTGAAATTTCACATATTTTTTATTTTCAATTCGAATGCCTTTAGTAGAAACTCAGGTAGCAATATTGTCACCCTTTATTTTAATCAATTAACCCACAATTATGAAGGTCCACTCAACTGATTTAGGGACCCACAAATACGAAGGCCCACTTTAACAAATTAAACGCTTCAAGAACCCACAAATACAAAGGCCCACTTTAACTAATTAAAGATTTAAGACCCCACAAATACGATATCTACCGAATCTCCTCCATTTATAATTTCGCTGTTCCTTTTTATTTTTGTTTTTTATCAACTTTTTAGTTGATGTTAGGTGTTTATTCTATTTTATATATATGTTATTTTATTTTGTATACGTATTTTTCAATAATTGTATACTTTTTTCATACTAAATTTTTCATTATAAAAACTAGCATCATTTGTGTATATTTTTTTTATTCAATAGTATGTACATGTTTTTTAATAATTGTATATTTTTTTAAACACAATTTTTTATTAAAAAGACTAACAATTAAATTGTATACATTTTTTCATATTTTTATACATTTTTTAAAGTGAATGCACCATATTTTAAGGTGTACCTAAGTGCATAGTATAATTATCAATTTTTTTTATTTGCTTTTTTTTTATTTCTATATTTTTATTTTATAAATTTAATTACCATTATACCCTTGAGTTTCGAATATACTCCATATTAATGGTGTAGCGCATATTTTAGCCTAAAATAGAGTGTAGGGTTAATTGTAAGTGTATAATTGTAATTTTACTTTTTTTTTTAGTTTAGAGTATATTTAATTGGGATTTAGTTGCAATTTAAATTAAAGTATTATTTAATTCTAAAATCTAGTATTTAAGCATATAGTACATAATTTGTGTGTTGCAGTTTAGGATATATATATATATATATATAACCTAGGGTATAATTGGAATTCACATTTTAGGGTTTTGGATTTAGAAAATTAAGTGTATATCGAGGAATGCATGGGACATCTTCTGTTTAAATAAATAGTAACTTAGAAGATTTTTGTGGGGATCGAACGCAGTTGAAACTTGCAGCACTATAATAAATTAGTTGATACTGCAAACCGCCCAGATTCTTCAGACTACACATATGTAACGGTTTCTCTTTTCCCCTTTACTATTGAAATAAGTTTGTACTGAATTTTTTATAAATACGAATTCCGAGGTGCGTTAGTTTGTAAATTGTGTTTATTTGTGGAGAGAGATAAGAAGTGAGTTGCTACCTTTGTGCCTCGGATTTTTGTCCAAGTTAATTGGGTGAAGAAATAAATAATTCCAATGCTGGAATTTAATTTTGGTATTGTAAAGCATCTTAGGTGTTGTGTTCTTGTCCTTTTTTTATTTTTAATAATTCAATGATGTGCCTTATACAGGATTAAAAAAATTATTAATCAGTATGTAAATGTCTGACAATGTGCTTCCTTGATAGGTATACATTTTGGACCTTACTGCTGCATTGATTCTATGGATTTATCTTTGCTTGACACTTAACAATGGTTTTATTATCTATATCTTTGGATGATTATAATATTCTACAACTATATACTTTCTTTGCTTGTTTCTTCTTGATCCAAAACTAACAGGTTGATGGAATTTTTACAACAAATATAAAATGGTTACCTCATCCCTTGTGTGTAAAACATATCTAATATTTTTTCATCCCCTGGATAACAAATCCCGTGTAAACAGTGTTGTAAAGAATCCTGAAAAAGTCATATCCATCTTGCTGGCCTCTCTTTAAAAAAATTCCCATTCTTGATTTGTATCTCAGATTTACGGCTGGAATCAATCAACAATGGCATCTAGAGCGCTACGATTTGTTGATGACAACACTGCCTGTGGGCAAGGTAATGCATCCTATAGAGTCGAATCTAAACTACATTGATTGGGAGGAATTTCTGTTTTATTAATGTATATATGGTTGATGCTGTTTATAGGCTCTAATTGTGGGGGAATGACTGATGCAGGCAAAGCAGATAAGAAAAGAGTCTTAGGTGGAAGGAAAGGTCTTGAAGGAATAGTTGCTGTAAAAAAGAAAGGAGGCTTAATTGGAAGGAAAGTTCATAAAGAAAAAGTTGGTGGAGGGAAACCATATCACAGACGGTGTTGAGGAAATTGACATGAATGCTGAGGAATCTGATCTGAAAGCTAAACGATTGGCATATTTAATGGATGAAATAAATTTGAAACATGATCCTAATTGCGGCAAACTTTGGAAGCAAAATGGGACACTAATAGCTGGGAGTTGTCGGGAAATGATGAAGCTTATAGTAGTGATGATGATGCAGTGGATGAAGCTTATGTAGATACTGATGAAGATAGCTGGGAGGAGACAGGACATGAACAGGTGGCATGAATGTCACATGCAAAACATCTACAAATTTAACACCCAACTATTTAATTGTCAATCTGTTTTAGTTTTCTCTTTTAGGCATAAATGAAGCAGTATTTGTTATTTTCACACCTTACTTTTTTTTTTTTTTTTTGCAAGATGCCATACTTGTCATGTCAAAAATAATGTAGCCTTTATTCGCACTACTTGTGCTAGATTGTGTATTTTAGTGGTTCGTATTTGCTTATTTGTGTGAATTTTCTAAAGCATATCATCTCACAGACAAAAGCAAAGCCCGCGTGCTATGTGGATGTAAACACTGTCTTTCATAGTTCAAAGAAGAATCCAAAGGTGAGTGATGAGGGGAGATTGGTCCTTTCTGAAAATTTTTCTAAATTTCTTCAATTTGTTTTGTAAATATATATATGGTGCAGTCTAAGCATGCTTTGAAAGATAAGGTTAATATAAAAAATTCATGCTCAACAGAACTTGCGGGTACCATATGATTCCCTCTGCCCCGGAGCACACTTCCAATTCTACTGTTTCACTTGTTGTTTAAGAAAAATTTCTTTTTGACTTTGTTGGAGGAGATTTATTGATTATATTGTTAAAATGGTTATGAATTTATAAAGAAGATTTTTTTTTTCTTAAGCAAGGACTCGTGAGAGACGGTCTTGTAGAATTATTTTTTAGATGAATAATAAAGAGACGGTCTTGTAGAATTATTTTTTAGATGAATAATAAAGTGTCATTTATAACGAAAAGTGTAGGATTGTCAATTTCAACCTGGCTTGCCCCACATGTTTTGGGATGGTTCAAACCTGGCCCATAGGTTGGGATGTTAATACGGTCCAGAGCCATAGGACTGGGCATGTTTAACCCAAAAAAAAAATACAGAGTTAAATTGGTATAAATAGTAGCCCGTTTAAATAAGATTCTTTTTGGTTCGAACCAATTAGCCCGCGATCTATTAGAGCTAGCCCGTAGATTAAAATGATTGAACCTATTAATCTGAATAAAAAAATTTTTATTATAAGAAATTATTAATAATATACTTAAATTATTAATATTAATATATGTTTTTTTAGTTAATCTCTTGTGAGACAGATTATTATAAAGACAGGTCGTGAGACGGTTTAACCACCTTAATTTATATAATATAATATTATATTAAATACTATTATTAGAAATAGTGAACCCAATATCCAATTTTGTTCCTAAATTAGTGGGATTTATCCATTATTAACCCACAGTATGTTATTCTCCTCCGGCTTGTCATCCCAAATTTTCTCAGCCGGCAAATGAAACCTAGGGTCGGTCAGCATGCCCATCTCTGACGAGTCGTTAATCTGCATCTCCGGCGAGTCGTCTTTGATCATCATCCCCATCTCCGACGAGTCGTCTTCGGCTTATTATATGTCGATTTGAGCTTATAGTACTACCTGATACTGCCTATAGTATGTTGTTAACCTGTTACAGTGTAATGGGTAAAATCTTATTTGTGGTGTACTGTATTCACGGTTGCAGTTGTATAGTATGATGTAATCTTGTTAAAGTATGTTATGGAATTGTCATTTTATCTTGTGTTAAGTACTCCATGTAGTCATAGATATGTCGTTTAATGTTATATTATGTATTTTCATTGTTAGAGTATGACGTTTTTGTATTAAAATAACTATTACTTTTGTAGTAGTTTCATGTGACGTTAGAGTATGTAATGTAGATGTTAGAGTACTCCATGTTGCCATAGATATGTCACTACTTTATTTAAGTATGTCTTACAGTATGCTAGTTTAAAGGACTCCATGTCGATGTGTGGTATGTCAGCGTGTTAATTTTTGTTTAATTTCTCTTCTTTAATGTGGATTTTTACGTTTCTTCGTTCATTCTTCAATGGGATGTTAGGAATTTGGGAAGAATACCTTGTATAATCTCTCTTCTTCCGATGTATTGCGGGATGTAATGAATTTGGGACTCTTTTTTCTCTCCTCGATTGATGCAGGGACGTGTTGAATTTGGGAAGACACTTCTCTCTCTCCTAAATCTAAACTAATCAAGCAATTTTTAAGGGATTATACAAATTAATCTATTAAATAATGAAAATGGGTACACTTAGATATCCGTCTTAAACCCATCTCACCTAAATGGATGTCTCACAAAAGAATTTATCATTTTTTATATTAACAAATTTTATATTAACAAATAATTTCCCTTGATTATTATATTTAATAATTTAATACACTCTAACTTACTATGATTTATTATTATAAAAATAAATAATATAAAAAAAAGTATAAGAGACGTTTTAAAAAATAATATTGAAAATCAACTATCTCAATTCACAAATAATATTAACATATTTGCAATCCTAAAATTCTTTTTCATTTTTTATGTTTTAACTCATAAATTTATAGTTCATTATTGATGTCAAGACAACATTTCATATATTTTTAATGTTTATTTATTTATGTTTCAAAATGTATTAATATATATATATATATTTTTTTTTAATTCACCGACCATTCACGTTTAGTTCGAGGCCCGCTAAGATTAGGTTCACATAAATGACGGCTCGTTTAACATGAACTGCTTAACCCATGGCCCAATAAGGCTGACATGTAGGAGTCTAGCCCATTTAACATCCCTACCCATAGGAAACTGACCCGTAAATATGCGAGGCAAGTCCGAGTATTAGCTTAGACTCACCCCGCTTGGCACACACAATATAATAAGAATTATAATTATAATTATACAAATAAATTATTTATAACTATATGTTATATACAATTATACTCTCTCCGTCCGCCACAAAGAGTCTCATTTTTCTATTTTGGTTGTTCGCCCTCAAGGGTTTCATTTTCCTTTTTACACATATGAGACCCACACCCACTCACCAATACAATTAAAATATGAGACTCACACACCCATAAATACAACTACTCACTACACATTAAATAATAATACTCATTAATTTACGTGCAAAAAGCAAATGTACCCTTTCAGGGCGGACGAAAGGAGTATTAAATGATAATTATATTTAATATTCTTATAGTTTATTTATTTATTTATTTATTTATTTAAATATATAGAAATTGTTTGTATGTGAGTTCATATTAAATTAAAGTTTATGTAGTTGATGACTATTGATTAAAAAAAATGGGGTGGGACTGAACACGGGCATGTAATATAGAACCATGCCGGTAACGGGACAGGTCTAGGTAGTTAACTATCTGCCCTAAATTCGGCCCATTGGCATCTTTAGAAAAGTATTATCTAATTGATGAAAAAATGATAATAATCATGAATAATTTATAATATTAATGAAAAGTGATAATATATTAAAAAAATTATAGTATCTTTATTAAAAATAATAACTATTAATTACAAAATGATTATAAGACGTTTTCACACAACACTACCCTAATAGCAGTATATACGAGTGATTCTCCTAATTACCACTCCACATGAATGTAAGAAAATACAAATATGTATTCATTTATTTCAGTTACTTCCCCCTCCCGCATAAACGTTTATATTTGTTTTTTGTGTGTGCAGTGAGGTATGATATTTTAAAAGATATAATATTTTAATATTTTAAATTATAGCGAGGTGTGAGAAATAATATTTTAATATAAAGAGTGTTATTATATTAGTGATTATTTTGTGTAAACCCAACTTAATAAAAGAGAGATGTGAATCTTAATTTGAGACAAATTAAAATAGAAAATGTATAACACAAGACGGAAAAATATAATTTACTCTTAATTAAATTAGAAAATAAGTGTTAATTTATTATTGGGATTAAAGGATTATTAAAAAAGGCCAGCTATTCACCCTTAATTTTTCTAAATCTACCTCTTAAGCGCACCCCGATATAATTTAATAAAATATATATTTATTATTTAATATACCTTATTTATGACATTGCTTTCCTTTCATTTAAACACTAGGCTAGATAAGTTTTCTAAAACTTCATTACCAAAGTTCATTTGTGATTTTGCGTCTGCGCATCCTAAAAGAGTTAAATTGCTTAATTCAATTCCCTTCACGGGATTCCGTAACCAACAATCAATGCGTTCCATGAGACTGGCACAAAAGAGCTACTTGTTTATCAATATGTACTAATGATGGCACGGTATATTTTGTGACATATTGGTGTGACATCTACTGTAACACCTGTTAATGGAATGACATGTGTCGGGGTGGATAAATCCAATCTCTTGCCCCTAGGGTTGACTGATTGACTTAGGATATAGTTTCCTTTCTCTCTCTTACGTGTCACTCATCCAACGGAGTGTCACAAAAGATGTCACACCAGAATGTCACAGAAGATCCAGACCCACTAATGAGAGCCTCAATAAGATTTTGTGCATTATATTCTTCTTTCTCTATCAAATTAGTGTTGGGTTTGTCAAAAATAAAATAAGGAGTTTTCTTTTATTTCTTTGTTCCACATCGAATGAAAAGTAAAAGGGAAGGGATTTCTTAGGCTATATAAGGAGGCCCTCGTACTTTATGTTAAGTGCATCAATCAAGTATACTTTAATCTTTGTGTTTGATTATATTAAATTTCTTTCTTAGATTCTCGGTTGTGAGAATGGGGAGAAATGTCTGAATTAATCAAAGATTTGTAAGAGTGTAGAGATTGGGGTCGGGAGAGAGAAATTATGTGTGATTGTAAAAAAATTTAAATGGTAGCATTTTCTCAGTCCGTGATTTTTCTCCGATTTTGGAGTTTTCCAAGCAAATTCTTGTGTTGTGCTTCTTTATTTGTCCATTAGAAATGAATGTGGATATATTTATCCTAATAAGTGGTATTAGAGCCCATTTCGGGCGCTTATAAAGTTCTTAGTATGTTCTGTGGTTGCAGCATAGTATGACCTTCCACATTATAAAAAACTTTATGAGAGGAAGTGAGTTATTCATTAGGTTAAGGGTGATATGAAAGAAGTGGTAAAAGCTAGTGGCACAAGAGGGTCAGAAGATCAGCCGGATGCGGTGGCATCTCCTTTCTTGCGGTGAAAGGCGCTGGGCTGTGGCGACAGTGGTGTGGCAAGGGGTAGGATTTGTAGGACACCAATTTTTGCAGAGTTCTTAGACTTGCAGCAATGTGAATTGCTGGGACTCCCGTTGGTGGAGTTAGCTTAACAGCGGCATGAGATTTTCCATAGATGTCGGCTCAAGGAGGTTTGAAAGGAATGAGATTTTCTGATAATGAATGGTGGCGTGGGGAAATAACAATTCAACGGGAAAAATGGCGATGTGGTACTTAGTATCGGGTGACACTAGATCGGTAAAGAATAGAGTGGATTCAATAGACAAGTGGGAAAGCATCGTAAATTTCGGCGGGTTAGAATCAACTTCAAGTGACGACACTTTCAGTAGGAAAAAGATTCGGACAAACCTAGTGTAGCTTGGCAGTAAAATGCAGCAACGTCATGTTGGTACAAACAGGTTTTACTTAAGGTGTAGCAATGGTGCGGTAATTGCGGTGGAGTAATGACACGGTAATTGCTTACGGTGGAGCAATGGTGACGTTGCTGGTTAAGGAGGAGCTGGTGCGACAATAGTTCTGAATGTTGAGTTAATATTGTTAGGGATCCTTATGACATGTTCAGTTGTCATGGAAAATGATGTAATAATATTGACTGGTCCACAAGTTTGCACACGGACATTGACTTGGCAGGTGATGTAGGGTGTGTGGTGAATGTATATCGATGGCTAATGGATTTTCAGGGAAATAGCAGGTGTTTTCAATATGTGCAGCAGGAAATTCTTAGAATGGTTGATTATAAGTGGTCTACTCATATGGTGGAGTAGGATTTTCGAGGTTGAGAATGGATTGTCGGTGAAGACAATGGTTCTTAAATGATTGATTCTAAGGGATTTTCGGGGGTTAAGAATGATTGTCGTTAAAGACAATGTGTTTTCTTTTATTTTGACAAGGTGGAGATTGTTGGGTTTGTCAAGAATAAAAAAAGTGGTTTTATTTTATTTCTTTGTCCCACATTAGATAAAGAGTAAAAAGGGAGTAAAAATAATCTCACGCGAGACGGTTTCACGCAAGACCTACCCAAACTATATATATAGCTTGTTAGCAAATATTTTATTAATTTTTTAACAAACAATTGAATAAAAAATAATATATTTATTTATAATAAGTTATTAACTAAAATTAATACTCTCTCCGTCTCATTCAAAAAGAGTATTTTTTTTATTTTAGTTGTCTTACTCAAAGGGTTCCCTTTCCTATTGTATACACATGGACACACACACCCCCTCTAATACAATTGAAATATGGGGCCCACACTTCCACTGATACAATTACCCACTACACATTAAATAATAATATTCCTTAATTTACATGCAAAAAAACTAGGGACTTCTACGCCAGGACAGAAGGAGTGCCCAAAGGATTTTCTTTTATTTTTTATACACATGAGACTTATACACTTCCACTAATACAATTAAAATATGAGTTCCACACTCCCACAAATACAACTACACATTATATATTAAATAATAATATTCCCTCCGTCTCGTTTCAATATTTACGTTTGCTTTTTCTACGTTGATTAAGGAGTATATAATTTTAATAGATAGTGAGTGAAATATATAATATTTAATGTAAAGTGGGTATGCGTATTAGTGTAGGATGTGGGGACCTTGGTGATATACTCCCCCTGTCCCACTATCTATTAAAATACTATATTTTTTAATCAACGTGCAAAAAACAAACATAAATATTGACATGAGACGGAGAGAGTATTCATTAATCTACGTGCAAAAAATAAACATTATCCTTTACGTGAGACGAATGGAACATAACTTTAGTGTAAAAATTAACTATGAATACGTGTAAGGCTAACACGTGTCTTTACAAATTTCAAGATTCACGAATAAATAAATAAATAAGGTTTAGGGAGTCTACCTTCTTTTAATCAATTTTGCATTTGCATTTTACTATATTCTAAGATACAATCTTAAAGTCCGTTTACATTGAGAGTTAACGGGGGCTATCCCCCTTCAACCTTAGTTTCGGGCTTTTTACGGCCTGGTCTGACTTGAGGCTGAGAGAGGGCTAATCCAACCCTCAAATCATCGAGGGTTAATTCTTATCCCCCATGTTTAAGAAGGAAAATTATAATTTTGCCCCTTGTTGAAAAGCCCTACCGCCCCCACTCCATGAGTATTCTCCCCTTACTTCACCCCCTCTGCCCCCTCAGCACCACCATTAACACTGGTTCATCGACCACCGCCGCCACTATCCAAACCGTAACACTGCCGCTTTCCACCGCCTCCGACTAGCACGCGACCATCGGCGAGGCGCACGACGATGGAGTGGTAGAGTCGCGGCCTTTCCGACGCATCGACATCTTCTTCATTCCCCAGGTGGATAGTTCGTCGGAGATTTTCAGGCAGCCGCAGGTGGTGCTTTCCCGGAGAAACGTCCCTTTTCTCGCGAACTCGATCGTGGGATGCGCCGCCACAGATCATGACCTCGACTGCGATGGCGTCGTTTTCGTCGATCGGGAGTAGATCCGACGACCTAGAGTTCGGGTAGTTCCGTGATCCGCCGCCGGGGATCGCTGGAAACCGCTGACGATGCGGTTGCGATGGTAGTCGAACAAAACGAGTTTCTTATTAGCGAAGATGAACAAGTTTCCATCTGGTTATCTCAAGTTTGTCGGAGAAATTTAAACTTAATCGATGCCTGTAAATTTCCAGATTGTAAGAATTCATAATTAAACTGAGATATGCTATCTTAAATATTTTTAATATATTTTTTAAAAGGATAATGTAATTTACAATCTTTTTAATATATTTTTTTAAAAGGATAATGTAATTTAGAGATTTTAAGAATTCATAATTAAACTTAATTAAACTGAGATCTGCTATCTCAAATATTTTTAATATATTTTTTTGAAAGGGTAATAGAGTAAAATTGTTAAAAACAAACCTTAAAAGTAAACAATACACCCAAGAGAACCTATTATAAAACCCACAAATAATCCTCTAACTTTGTAAATTGTCAATTTTAGTCCTTTAATTTGATCTACTTGTCCAATTTAAGTCCAAAAAATTTCAAAACTCACCGGAGCGTACTTTTCCGGCGCACCTTACCCAAACCTGCTGCTTCAATTTTTAATTTCATTGTGGATAGAATTCAATTGCCTTCATCCGATCTCCCAATCCTACCCTCCTTACCCAAACCCACAACCGCCTCTACTCCCTCTACCCGCCACCAATCCACGGCGGAGCGCCGCCGCGTACGTCCCTCCAGCCGCCGCTAAGAAAGTTATTAGGATAAGACGTAGGGACTCCTCTCTCACTCCCAAGAAATCGAAATCTACCAACAAAGAAGAACATAAATCACCCAAAAACTCCATTAACGAGACCTCAAATTCAATTACAACCCCCTCAGGGTGAGATCCGAAGGAGTTGCCCAAAGATGTCGCCAGAGTTCTGCCGCCGACATCAGGTACGATGAATGGTAATGAAAATAATTGTAGTGATATTAAATACAGTGGCTCCTCCGTGTAATTCCTTGTTCTTGGGACTCATTAGGTATTTAGTTTAGAGGTTTCAAAGAAATATTCTAAGTGGGTTTCTGATTCATTGCCTTCATTGTGGATAGAATTCTTCCTCCGGTGACTTTGGGTAAGGTGCGCCGGAAAAGTACCAAATTTGAGGAATTGATGGGCTCCGGTGAGTTTTGAAATTTTTTGGACTTAAGTTGGACAAGTAGGATCAATTTAATAAAAAGGAGTAAAATTGTCAATTTACAAAGTTAGAGGACTATTTGTGGGTTTTATCATACTTATTGGACATTTGTGATAATTTCTCGTGGTAACCCTGTAGGCTGTATAATCGTACTTTCCCGCTAAAAGAAGAGGCATCGTTTACCTTAGAGCGAGAGCTTGGTGGAGGTGGAGCAGCAACAATGTCTACGGCGAAAGATCCAGTGACCTCGCCGTCGATTTCCGGGGTGGAAAGTCATCTCCAGGTAATTTTCCTCAATTGACAACAATCAGAGTAGTATTTTCTTCCCCGTGCAGATGGATTGTAACAATTCGCTCACCTGTTGCAGTCTTTCTTCGTTCTTCACAAGGCCTCTCCATCTCAACCTGCCCCTAAAATACGACGACGAATCGATCTATCTCCCAGACCATCCAGTGTTGTTAAGGAAGAATGTAATGATAAATTGCGATTGGAAACATTCGGATTTCTTTGGTCAAATACTGAGTCCATCATCAATGTATACGCTCTGTTCTCTTCTTTTCCGTTATGTAAATTAACTTTTTTTTTACTGGTTGCATAACAGTGTTATATATTCACTTTCGATTTCAGGATGTTTTAAAAAATCTGAACACGAAAGTGTTCGATGAAATTGATAAGTGGGTTCGTGCATCCTTTGATTCAATTGGTGTCTCCCGGACTCTTGATTTAAGTAGTGCACCACATATGTACCCCATTCTAAATGCTGCGTCAATTGTCAGCAAAGGTGCAACTACACAAATTTTCACCGCATTGCTTTTCACAAGTAAGTTGCTTCTTGGAGGATTGTTCATGTCTCTTCATATTCATCTTTGTTCATTGCACCAATGACCCAATTTTCGTGGCTGAGTGTTGGCAAGTTATTTCTCACTATTTCTAGGAGGTGATAGCTTTGTGTGCTCGAATTTGCAGAGAACGTGGAATTTGTTGATGACATATCCACATTTGCGAGCCTTGGTGAACACTTGAGAACCCATGGATGTTATGTAGCTAACCTTACATCCTTGGACTTCACTAGGAAGAACGGAGTAGGTGGCTGTCTCAAAGCTTTACTAAGACAGTTTCTGACGGTCGGCATTGATGTATGAATGCACTATCTATATGCCTCTGTTTAATCAAGAGAATTATTACTTTCCATGTTGTGCAATATGGCCTCTATGGTTGACATTTTTTCTCGCTTTCTTGTTTATTATCCATAGGCTCCTGACATGTCCATTTTAGCATCGTGGTACACTGAACAAGAGAAATTTGAGAAACCACTGGTTGTCATAGTTGATGATGTTGAAAGATGTTGTGGTCCGGTTCTGAATGATTTCATTGTTATTTTGAGGTATACCATCTATTTTAATTTTTTAAAAACTTACATTTCAGCCTTGACTTGGTTCTTAGTTCTTTGGATCTTTCTTACACTTTGTACTTTTGAGGGTCAACTTTCCTGGCTTAGCATGGAATTTCATCTGGCATTTATGGTTGGCTATTGCATGCTTGGAAATTGTTGTAATAAATGACCAAGGCATAGTTCATGGCGATCTTCCATGGTCAATATTCCAAGGAACATCTAACATGATAACATCTAGATGTGGTGGATTCTATAGGTACCATCATGCCCAAAAGATTTAATTTTTAGGATGATGATATACAGCCGTTCTTTTCGAACCTGCTTCAAGCTTGCCTTGATTAGGAAAATGTTGTGTGTGACTGCACATGTCAAACCCCTTGTACAATAAACAAGTTCAGTGGATGGTTCAAATATAACAAATCTCATCTTAAGCATTTTTACCATAAACAGTATTCTCGTGCTCTGAGCACTGAGTGGCAATTTGCAACAAAAGTCATCTTTATAAGCTGTATCATTTTCGCCAAGACCTTGTTCCCCTTGAGCTTGACAATTTGCACCAACCAGGAGTACGCTGGATTAAAGAAATTACTTAGGTGTAGATTCAGATGGGATTGATTTCACGTTTGGTAGTATTGTTGTTCATTCTTTACATAAAAGTTCTAGACACGTTTACAGATAGTTCATCAAAAGTCAAAAGTGAACCCTCTAGCATTTTTCCATCCGTACATACAGATTCTGTGATTTAAGCTGAATCCGCTATTTGAAAGTGATCATGAAGCAACTAAGAAAAGTGTTGATAAACCTTTGGGTGGATTGGGGGGAGAATTTGCTATAGGACAGGTAGGAGAGTTAGAGAAGCTTTAATTTTGCTGCTGAGGAGAATTATGTTAGTCAGCGTTATTAGCATCAGATTATGAAGTAAAGACTGTTCACTCTCCTTTTGAGGATTTATGTAATAAAATCTAAAATTGATTTATAAATTTTGTCATTATTAAACAGCTCTCATATATGAACCAGAAAGTCTAGTTGCTAAGTAATACTCACATGTCTATATTCACTGTTGTTACTTAGGTATGCTTATGTGAATCACCTTTTAAGGTCCTCTGCCACACATATAGTAACTGTGTTACCTTCTTGTCAGGGAATGGGTTGTAAAATTCCAATATTATTAGTACTGGGTGTTGCAACGACTGTTGATGCTCTAAGAAACATTCTAAGCTCAAATACGTGCTTGTATCTATCTGTGTGTGAATTTTATTTGGGAACCCCAGCCGAAAGGATGGATGCTGTCATTGAGGCTATTCTTCTCAAAAGTTGTCAAAGCTTCAGCATAGGAAAACATGTGTATACTTTCCTGAGAAATTACTTTTTAAGACATGATGGAACACTGACCTTATTTGTTAAAGCTCTAAAGGTTAGTATATTGGCTACCTACTTTTTGCTGTATGATTGTGTGAGGTGACAACTTTCTTATATACCTAATAACCTCCCTTAATTGTCAAATTTGCAAGTGCTTTTCAGATTGCTGTGGCCCAACAAGTATATGCAGAACCTTTAAGTTTCATTCTCTGCAAATTAGTTAATGAAGAAGGAGCTGAGGTAAGATTATCTATTTTTCTCTATGAAGTTTCGCTCCTCTGTTTCACTCTCTCTCTCTCTCTAAAAATAAGAAATAAAAATAAAAATTATTTGACTTATTGATTATGTGCAATTAAGCTCATTAATTTACTGAGCATCTATGTTCTTCTTGATATTTGAATTATAGTTAGAGTAAACCGAATTACTGTGATTAGAGCAGAATTGTTCTAAATCTGACATTTATGCCATTGTTTTCATAATTCATTGGAAGTTCTTAGGAATTAGTATTATAATATACATCTTCATAAATTGCTACTATGTTTGCATGATCTACTTTAACTAGAACATTATCATCTCGTATATAAATCCTTAAATTCTTTATGTAGATATATATTTTCTTTTTTATAACTTCCGTAGTATATAAGTTTTATAGTTGTGGGAAAGCTCTAATCAGCATATGGATTTTTCACTTTTCAGGGCTTTATTGGGGACAGTAGATTACAAAGAGAATATGTGATCAAGCAGACCCTTGAACTTCCATCTTTAAAAAGGTTTTGTAAATTGAAATGCCTAATTTCATGGAGTATCTTTTAATAGATATGTTTATGTGAGTTTCTTTGGTGTTTGACATTGGTTTGAAATTCTAAAGATATTCTCAGCCTGGTTCCAATCATGTTGACTGGGGCAAAGCGCTGAGTGCACTGAAAACACATCGTAAGCTTTGGAGTATGATGGTAATGGTAAGATCTTGAGTTACTCAATTATACATTAATATCCCATCAGATAACATCTGAGAGTTTCTAGTATTTAAAACACAAGTTTTGTATGGAAGCCCTGAATGATAAATTTGACGTACTTTTGAGTAATATGAGGACCTATATAAGCGTATAGATTTTAAGCATTAAGCCAATTTTAGAACTTTCTAAACACGTATAGTAACTGATTTATTTGTTGGGAAGGTTGATTTGGCCTTGTTACTTCTCCTTTACCTTCAGTATCTGCCTGCTCTCTAGAGGAGGCAGAGCATGTATCTTTGATGAAATTTTGTGTCTTTCCTTTCTAATACTTATTTGTGTTTCTGCGTCACAGAGGTTACTTTTATTATACTTCTCATGAATGGCTAAAACACTTCCGTGCATAGATATACAATGAGAGAAGTATATATGTTTGATATATGAACTTTGTTGCAGTACCTCCATGAAGTTGGAAGGTATCGCAAAATTACCCTGTTAGATTTATGCTGTGAGATGCTTGAACCTGAGCCACACAACTCTGTTGCTTCAGATCATAAACAGTTAGCAAAAAATGGTTTAGTCTCGATACATAATCCTCATTCCCTAGGCTCCGTTCAAAGTGAGGGTTATGTTGTTCGGGCATCACAGTTATTGAGGTGAATTATTTTTTATGCTTGTTCGGAGCCTGAAAATATGTGTTATATTTTCTGAATTTCTTCCCTCCATGATTTAGGGACTAACTAAAATAGAGGATTGAATTAGTGGGAATACAGTAGATGAAAATATATTACTTCCATGCTAATATTTTAATTAAAATTTAAACTTTCAGAATTTTTTGCAATATTCATTATTTCTTATAACTGTTTTGATTCCTCAAAGTGAAATACATATTCACACACAACAGTCTATTCAAAACAATATCATACAAATAAAACATATTTATGTACGATCTGAAATAAAATTCTCAACAACATATGGCGTCAGATACATCCATTCCCTATTTAATCTAGCTTATATAATACTGTATGGGGCATAGTGTTTAAATCCTGAGCTTTGAGTTCTAAGCTTGTGCAGGGATTTACCAGCTACTGAGCTGTGCAAGTTGCTTAACAGGTGGGAAATGCTTGCTAGAGGTGCTACTGAGGTATGACAATTTTTTTATGATTTCTATACCTTTAGGGGAAGTGGAATATCTATGATTTTTATGCTTCTGCATCCTTTATGTTGGGAGCAACATTGTTACTCCTCTCTATGTTAACAATGAAAAGTGTGTTACAATCTTAAAAATCAATTCCTTATTCACTAGAAATTGATATTTGTCGCTGCATAAAAAGAATTGTGCTATAAATGATTAAAAATTACCTAAGGTGCATTGATGCTAATATGTGGCTAAGTTGATATACCTTTACATTGTCTTAATGAACTTTCAATTGACTATACATAGTTTTGGAAGCGCTCTTATATCTGAAAACTATAATATTGCAAATTCTTATATATCTACAATGTACAATAATATTCTGAATTTTTTTTATTGTTAAGTTCTAATTTTTAATATTTTTAATGTCAACTATTTTCTTCAGCTTCTATCACCAATATTTCAACTCCAACACATCTTGAGGCAGCAGTAGTAGTCAAATACTTTATACAGCATGTGATATGGCTTCATTTAGATTTAAATCCTTTGTAATAAATACATTGGAGTTGTTTAAATTTGTTCATCTTATTATGGATACATGATATATCATTAGCTTGTTTGTTTTGATAATGTTGTTTGAAATCCTCTCCTTGAATGCTCTATTTATGTACTTTTACTCAACTGCTACCCTTTGTTTTGCTTTCTTAAGTGTGAAAATCCCAATTCCATTCATGACTCTAGCATAGACATGATTCTAGGAAAATGTTACACTTAAACAGACATGTACATCTGATTGTGGAGTTTTATGGTTTCACTAATGAACTGGTTGAACAGAATCTAAAAAGGGAATTTAGCAGTATATGGTTTTAAAACGACAGAACTTTGGATGACGGCCTAGTATTTTCTTTTGGCTGCATGTGTCCTTGATATTGCTTTATATATTCATGGTATCTTGTGATGCATATTTTATAAAAATTTGTTTGATTGGACTGTTTCAAATGTTCACCTATTCTTTGTATGAGGTTGATGTTTCTTGCAGCATCTATTCCAAATTGAAGATATTCCCACAAATTATATTGATTATCAATCTGATTTTTCCCACTTGAGCATTAATATTTCCAGATTCATAAAAAAGTTAAGGAGCTACAGTCCCTGACAACATTGGAGGAGAATCGTCCAAAACGTGATCTCAGATATGCTCAGCTAAATAATAATCTAATTATACTAGTTGGCACTGTCCTTGTATTCTACTCTAATATAGGAGGCAAGGGTTATCTCTCATCTAATTGTTTGCTTAGAACTAATGTACCTATTTACCTTCTGATGATACCACAGGAGGCCCACAGCCAGGAGTTATGTAAATGAAAAATCAAATAAAACCACAATCAATGAGAAAGTTGCCACATGTCTACGAGATATGGTCAGGTAGCAGTTCAACTCTACATCCTAACTTCTGTATACCATCACGAGTAAATTTTTGGTTTCATAATTAACAACTTCAACCTTGGGAAAGAATAATAAAAAACGCGATCTTTGAGTTTTTCCCAAGCTGCATACGTTTATTTTTCTATTAAAATTATTTCTTTGTTTTCTCATGATACAGGGAATACATCCAGCCCATTGAGAATATACCTTTTCATGAAATAGTCTTCTTCAATATGTCAACAAACTTCAAGCAGTTGAGTATTCTGAAACATCATAGCCTGCAATTCTCTTGAGCATTCTACAGACTCTGTAGTTGATGGGTACAGAAATTTCATGTTTGGTTTCCAAGCTGATATCTGACATGTTACAGTTTTTAAGATCTAATGATTACAAGTGTAACAGATTTTAAGATCTGACAATTGACCTGGATAGAAAATGAAGTTGCTGCTTTCATTCATATTTTCTAGAGGTTAAAGTATCCAAAGTGAAGATCTTAGTAGGACTGGTATCATAGGCTTCGAATAAAACATTGAAATGATTGAATCATACAAGTCCTAAGATTGTTGAGATTTGTGGAGATAATCAGCAAAAATGCTAACTTTAGTTTGTTGCTTTTGTCTCAATCATATTAGGCTTTGGTAGGTGATCCTAGAAGAAGAATACAGACTGACCTTTTGGAGTCGAACAAATTACTCAAGTGTAAATGGTGCAGCAAGAATGGTGGTGTGCCAGTTCCGTCCATGCATGATACCTCTATAATGTATGTATTGCACTGTGCATGTTTCTTATGGCCAAGATTGGGTAATATTGAACAATTTAGTTTCTATATATCCTTAAACCGTTCATTTGGGATGAGTTCATTCCACAAGCTGAAATTCGAACTCTCATTTGGATTATTTCTTTGATAATTAAGTATTTCCATGGGAATCGATATTCACCTAGCAGTCTCAATTAAATCCTTACACCAGTTCTAAATCCAAATGCTATGCAGCTGTAAAGTTTGATTCATGGAGTTGGTTGACTTCATCATGTTGGTGTAGGTACTCCCTAGCTCAAGAGCACGGTGATCTCATCAATCTCCACGAATGGTTTCGGTCATTCAAAGCAGTTGTTTTGATTCCTCCTTCCCAGGCGAAGAAGAGGCCAAGACACTCACCATCACCGATTCGAAGGAAGCCGAGAAGAGAAGTGATGCAGTGATTCAGTATCCTCTTTAAAATGTTGGTTTTAGTATTCGTAATCCATAAATTTATAGAGAATGAAGTGCAATTTTCGTTGCTTGAAGATCCTTAACTCGTCGAATAGAGCTGAGTTTTGTAGGGCAGTGACAGAGCTCCAGATTACAGGGCTGCTCCGAATGCCCACCAAAAGACGCCCTGATTATGTGCAGAGAGTAGCTTTTGGACTTTGACACCAGATTTCATTTACTCAGAATTAATGACCAACTCATTTATTTTCATGTAAAAAGTTGGTAAAATATTTATCCTCTTCTTGAATGTGTTGTGTTCCTCAATTTCAGTTTACAGTTTAACTAATTAATAACTGAAATTACAAAATAATCTTCGGAGTTTACTCTCTGTAATCCAATCTAGAGGGAGTTGAATGTAATCAACACGTTATTCTTTCTTTTTCGTACTAAATATTTTCTACGTAATATAAATTATTAATTAAAAAGATTGCAAAAATGTGATACTACTATAGTGAATTATTCGAGTATCAATTTATAATAATAATTTTTTTTATTAAATGTGATAATAATATATATTTTTTTTATAAAAAATGATAACATCTTTATTAAAAGTTTTTATTGATTAAAAAATGATAAACTTATTATGATTCCTTTTATTAAATCATTGCAGGGTGAGTTTGAGTAGGGATGTAATCGAAGCGAGTCGAGTCGAACACTGCTAGGTTTGAGAATCGTTTGTTAAGAAATTATCGAACTCGAGCCCGAGCTCGAACTCGTCAAGAAAAAAAATATCGAGCTCGAATTCAAACTATTTTTTAAGACTCGCGAACATGTTCACGAACACATAAAGTAACTTGTTTATAAATATATTTTCATGAACATTTAAATAATTTTGTGCCTGGATATTAAAAGAATGTTTCGTTTATAAACATTTAATGTTATTCATAATATTAAATAAACAAACTAACAAAATATAATAATAAACGGTAAAAAATATTTAAATATTTAAATAATCACTTAAGTTATTATCATATTTGTGTGGGTTAATATAAAATATTTAATTATTGAATATTAATAAATAAATAATAATATATAATTCTAAAGAATAACTATAAAATTTACGAACGCGTTTGCGAGCCATTAGCGTGCCTATAAACGAATATGTTCGTGAGCTTTTGAGTCAAATACCCTTAGGCTTGAGTTTGGTTTGATAAACTATACAAACCCAAAATTCAAGTTTGGTTTAGCTCGTTAAGGTTAACGAACGAGTTCGAACGAATATTAATCAAATCGAGACTCGAATAGTTCGCGAACGGTTTGGTTTGGTTATATCCCTAAGTTTGAGGTGAACTCAATTCATAATAAACCCTATTTTGGCCAATTTTGCTCAATTAAAATATAAAAAGTTACTTTAATTAATATATAAGAGTTTGAAGTGTAATAATTTTTATTGTAAATAATAATATTTTATCAATTTATTAAAATATGAGAATTTAAAGTTTGAAGTAATATATATATTTTTTAGGGTTAATTGTTAGAAATTTTTTCACATTTAATCTAAGAAAAAAAAAACCTTTTTCCGAGCTATCAGGGAGATATTGCTATGGAAGAGCTAATTTTTCCAATTGCAACTTACAACTCCCTTGTCATCAAACCATCACCCATTAATACAACACCAACAATATTGGATCCAAATTCAAATCATTACTTTAATAAGTGATTGACAAATGTTAGGTGGATTCGGTCGTCATCGTCGTCGGTGTTCGTCGTCGCCGGAGAGGTGGTCGAGGGATGAACTGCACAGTGCTCAAATTCCCGTTGAACTCACACAAGAATTCAAATCCACGTTCTACACATTAGGGTCACAAATGGGGGATAATATGAGATGGGGTGTAAGGCTATAGGCCAAGACACACTTGGCCTAATACTTAAGGACTGAAGACCAACATTTGGGCCAAAGGCCCAAAGGGCCCAACAAATCTCCACCTTGGCCCAAATCATCCACCCTTGTGTTTAACTAAATGGGAATTCATCATCGCACTTTTTCCTGGACACCTGCAAAACGAAAGACACAAAGTCAAATGCAAGATCCTGAAATTTGACACAAAGCCAAGGTATCACAAAAGATACACAAATCTAAGCCGGTGCAAAGATCACGGACACACAGTCACAAAATGTTTAAATTATCCCAAGGACAAAATAAACAGAACACACAAGCAAAAAACAGAGCATAAAAGCTCAAGTGTGAACACAATCCACGGGAAAAGAACGACATACAACATGCTTCAATCAAGAGAGTCGAAATTTAAAGTCCTCATGCAAGACCTAAATTTTTCAACAGATAAGCATTTAGTACCCATATCAGCAGGATTAAACTCAGATGCAATATTTTCCAGGTTAACAATACCTTTTTCCACAATATCACGAATGAAATGATATCTAACATCTATATGCTTAGTTCTATCATGGAAAACAGGATTTTTACACAGTTGAATCGCAGACATACTATCAGAAAATACAGTGACACAATTATCAAGAAAACCTATTTCTTTCACAAGGCCTTGCAGCCAAATAGCTTCCTTTAAAACATCAGTAATAGTCACGTATTCAGATTCAGTAGTAGATAGAGCAACCACATACTGTAACTGAGACTTCCAACTTATGCAAGAACCACACAAAGTAAACATATAAGAAGTTGTAGATTTTCTATTATCCCTATCATTTGCATAATTGGAATTAACATAGCCAACAAGGCTCACACCATTTGCAGATTTGGAAAAGCGCAAGCTTACCTCCATGGAGCCCTTGAGGTATCTCAAGAGCCATTTCAAAGCCTCCTAATGAGGCGCACCTGGATTTTCCATATACCTACTCAAACAACTAACAGAATATGCAATATCTAGTCTAGTGCTAACCATAAGATACATAACAGAATTAGCTTTGGAATAAGGAACATTTTCCATTTCAGCAATTTCAGAATCAGTCTTTGGAGACTGATCCTTACTTAGCACAAAGTGAGCAGCAAGAGGCACATTCACAGTTTTAGCAGACATCATAGAAAATTTACTCAAAATCTTTTCAACATATGAAATCTGATTAAACAAGAGAACATGGTTCTTCCTATCTCTATCAATGTTCATACCAAGAATCCTTTTAGCATCTCCAAGATCTTTCATATTAAAATTATCACATAGACTCTTTTGAACAAGCTCAACATACTCAAGATCAGGGCTAACAATTAGCATATCATCCACATATATGAGCAGAAAAATAGGAACAGAATATCAATTTTGAAGCAAAGACAATTATCATGCAAGCTTCTTTTAAACTACAAAGATGTCATGCATTGATCAAACTTCTTATTCCACTGTCTAGGAGATTGTTTCAAGCCATACAAGGATTTATTCAAAAGACACACATGATCAGGATTTTTGGGGTCCACAAAACCCTCAGGTTGTTTCATGAAAATCTCTTTGTCTAAATCACCATTAAGAAAAGTAGTTTTGACATTCATTTGCTTTAGCTCCCAATCAAAATGAGCAACTAATGCAAGCATTATACTAACAGTGGCGAATTTAACAACAGGAGCAAAGATTTCATTGTAATCAACCCCTTCCTTTTGAGTAAAACCTTTTGCTACCAATCTAACTTTAAATCTAACATTTCAAACTCATGTTTCACTTTGAAAAGCCACTTGCAATCAATAACAGAACAATGAGCAGGTTTTGGAACCAGAGTCCAATTATGATTAACATGCAACGATTTCATTTCATCTTTCATAGCATTTAACCATTTCACAAAGTTGTCAGATTTTAAAGCCTCTTGATAGGTCTTAGGTTCATTATCAACATTTTCAAACGCATTGAAAGCATGAGTATCAATATGAAAATCATCATACCTAGCAGGTGGCCTAATATTCCTTCTAGGTCTATCCCTAGGCAACACATAGTCATCATATTCAGGAATATCATGCACATTTTCATCATTGATAGCATGTTCATTGGCAACAAGTTCTTGATCAATAACAGTGTCAGGCAAGTTTTCAGCATCACATGACAAAGGAGACAACTCCACCTCACTCGAAGAAGTGGTAGGATCATGTAAAGGCACAACATCAGGCAAAGGAACATCAAGCAAGGAAATTCAGATTCATTGAAGATCACATCCCTACTAATCACAATTTTGAAACCAGATTCAGAAAAATCTCACAACCTATAACCTTTAACACCCTCAGGTTAACCAAGAAAAATACATTTTCTACTTCTAGGATCTAATTTGTCATGTTTCTGACGCACAAACGCAGTACAGTCAAATACACGTAGCACAGAATAATCAATACTTTTACCAAAAAACACATAGTCAGGGCACTTACCCTTCAAAGGCACAGAGGGGGATTTGTTTATTAAAAATGCTGCAGTAATAAGCGCCTCACCCCAAATCTTTTTAGAAAGTCCAGAAGACACCAACATACTCCTCACACTTTCTAACAAAGTCCTATTCATCCTCTCAGCAACCCCATTCTTTTGGGGAGTGTAAGGAGCAGACTTATGTCTCACAATTCCAGATTTGACACATAAATCATCCATGACATTATTGTAAAATTCCAATCCATTATCAGTTCTAAGATACTTAATCTTTTTACCCATTTGATTTTCAATCAAAGTTTTCCAATTTTTGAACTTTTCAAAAACATCAGATTTGTTTTTAAGTAAAATCACCCACACTTTTCTTGAAAAATCATCAATAATGGACAGAAAATACATATTGCCACCTTGAGTTGGCTCACTAGAAGGCCCCTAAACATCAGCATGCAGGTACTCAAGTATATCACTACACGAAGAAATCTTAGGGTACGGGGAAACAAGGAATTTCACCTTCGCATGTTTGTCTTACACACAAGAATCATAGAAAGGAATGCATGTAAGCTTATCATTACCAAAAGAACCAGCTTTATGTAACAATTCAAGACCTTTACTACTCTTGTGACCTAACCTACTATGCCAAATATTTGTTTTATCCTCTTTAACAGCGTTGGCAGACATAACAACAGATTTAGCACAACAAACATACAAGTTATTCCTTTTTTCAGCATTAAAGACGGGCACATAACCATTCACAATAGACATGCAACCCTTTCCCCACCTACCCTCAAGACCCTCATCTTCAAGCAAATGTCACCAACACCAAGCACATCACATCTTTTTTCATTAGCCATAGACACAGATCCATGAGAAACATTTTTATATGAAGAGAAAAGATGTTTAAAAGGTGTCATATGAAATGTGCAACCGGAATCCACAAGCCATTCACTATCACACAAAGATGAATGCACTTAATTCACACTATTATCAGAAATAGCAAACACATCACCATAATTCACAGATTCAGAGGCAACATTAGCATGATCATTAGAATTTTTCCTCTTAGGATGAGGACACTTGCTTGCAAAATGTCCCATTTCATGGCAATTAAATCATTTCTTCTTTTTGTACTTGTTACGATTGTTAGGTTTCCCCTTAACATGCATAACCTCCCCAGAATTCTTAACACCCCCATTTTGTTTTAAATCATGTTCTTTGCTTTTTAAGGCATTCACCAAAATATCAAGAGTAACGTCATCACGACCATACTTTATAGCAGATTTGACATCACAATAATAATCAGGTATAGCATTTAAAAGCACAATGGGAGTGTATTCATCAATATGCTTGTCACCGGTTAGCTTAATATCTTGAATCAAATTCGTGAACACATCCAAATTTTCTTCAACATCTTTTTTTACATCAAGTATAAAACGAAAGAATTTTTCCAGAAGAAACATTTTACTTGGCAAAGATGTTTCTATATACAGCTTATCCAGCGTTTCCCACAAAACTTTTGCGGAGTCATGCACACCAACTTTTCTAAGCACAGGATCAGAAAGATTCAAGATAATCGCAGACAAAGCAAGCTCATTCATCTCAACCTTTTTAACAGGTGTATCATCCTTATCATACGAGTAATCTACAACTTTGAATACTCTTTGTTGGACGATTATGCATTTTATTTTCTGTTTTCAGATACTGAAGTCTCACTTACCGTCAAACGGTGCTTGTCCAAACGAAGACGACGAAGCCATGAGTATTTAAAGTTGAGTAGAACACACTTTGAACGAAAAAAATACAGAATTACAGAGCAACAATCTGTCACACCACCAGAATGACACTACTCTAATCACACACAAAGCGAGAAAGGGAGCAGTATAACACACAAGGACAAATTTTCAGCAGCGAAAATTGAAAGACCAATATGACAGTTTCACAAAGAAACAAATAAGAACAGTAATAAGAGGACCAGCTGCCTCAGGGCATCACACAAGAGCACATAAGAGGACCAACCGCCTCAGGGCATCGGACAAGAAAAATAAATAAGAAAGTCTCAAGCTATTTCACCAGAGCGGTGTCTCCGACGAAAACACCGTACCACCTCTACGAGCCACCAGCCAATTACTTAACGGGGGCGGATCCCTCGTAGTCTTGTTCACATAGCAAATACGAACGGGGTAGCCTCCACTTCAAGTTTCAACCTACACACAAAGTGAGAAACATTGGGGGTTAGTGAAGGAGCAATCTGAAAATTTTCAGAAAAAGAACGATCCGAAAAATAACAAAACAAATCTGAAAATTTTCGAAACAATATAAAATGAGGAGGAGAGACACTTCCCTTCCACAAATGTAGAGGCCAATCTGACCGGAACCATAACGCCGACGGTTAGTTCCGGCGGTCGGCGGCAGGAAGACAAGCGGTCAGCAGTCAGACACGTTCAGCAAGGGCAGCCGGAAGTGGCAGCTCCCTGCGTCAGATCCAGCAGTGACGACTGGAAGTGGCGGCGGCGCGCTGCAGAACCAGCGGCGGCGTTCGAAGTCGCGATTCTGGCGGGGCGGTGCTGAGCGCGGACGGATCTGGGCAGCGGCGACGGATCTAGACAGCGGCAGTCTCGAACTGGACACTGGCAGCACCGATCTGACAAGCGGAGGTGCGATCTGACCGGGCTGAGCAGATCCATAACGATCACGTTCAGATTGTGGCTCAGCGGCGGTGGTGCGGTCAGATCCGGGAGGATCGGAGCAGATCTGCGTCGTACGGCAGTTCCAATCTGACGAGTGGCGAGCGGCGGCACGTCCCTTTAGGTCGCGATTCCGGCGGAGGAGCCTAGCGCCGGCGCGGTCGCGATTCCGGTGAGGAAATCCGGCGGCGATCTCCCACCGGCGGTTGACGGTTAGCAGCTTCGGGAGACGGACGGACGACGAACCCCCGCTCTGATACTACTGTTAGGTGGATGCAGTCGTCATCATCGTCGGTGTTCGTCGTCGCCGGAGAAGGTGGTCGAGGGATGAACTGCACAGTGCTCAGATTCCCGTTAAACTCACACAAGAATTCAAATTCACGTTCTACCTGTTAGGTCACAAATAGGGAATAATATAGGATGGGATGTAAGACTATGATCAAAGACATACTTGACCGATACTTAAGGATCAAAGACCAATATTTGGGTGAAAGGCCAGAGGGCCCAACAGCAAATTAAATCATCAGACGGATTTTGACTGAATGTGGAATATAAAAATTAATAAACACTTTTTTTTCCCATAAAACTATATCACCACGTAGGACACACTTCAGATTT
Source organism: Pogostemon cablin (assembly GCA_023678885.1). Classification (NCBI taxonomy): domain Eukaryota; kingdom Viridiplantae; phylum Streptophyta; class Magnoliopsida; order Lamiales; family Lamiaceae; genus Pogostemon; species Pogostemon cablin. The sequence continues at coordinate 19,964,037 of CM042986.1, read as the reverse complement.
ATGTTTTCCAGTAGAAAATGAAAGATATATAATTCATTATTTTCCAAAAAAGAACTCAAAGTTCACCTCTTCGTGGTGTGTCACTCCGACGCGTCATCGGGCTCCGACTCACTGCCGGCCATAAGTTCCGGGATTGGTCTTCACCGCTGCCTAGCAGACCTGCAACTTTCCGGTCCCACTGCTCCCGTTCACAGTTCTCCCGGCGGTTCAAACAGGTGAGGCTGTAAAAGAGCTGCTAATTAACCCGCAATCACTCATTGTTTGCTCTAGATGTACATAGAGTGCTCTCATTTGGACTGTGCTAGCCAAATGTTCAACAGAATGTCCGAGCGGAACCTGGATCGCAATGTTTTTTGGGTATTTAATTAGTGATGAAATGGGTTTAGGGTTTTTTGGAGTGTGATTATTGATGAGAGCGTTTAAAATGACGAGCTCCCGAGGGGATTAATTTTTTTAATGAAATGCAAACAAAAAGGTATCTGTGGAAAGCCAATATGTTTATGCTTGTGCTTTTAGGTTTTGTGCTGATTTAAGATTGGGTTCTACATTTAACAATGAAAACGAGAAGACCATGCCAATGCCAATGTGTTTTTATGCTTCGCTTTGGAGTGATAAATTCAAATTTGAGAGTCAAAAGTCAACATAATTTTTAAAAAAACTATTATTTTCCATATTAGTATTTGGTTTGTGGGATTGGATTACCTGTGACACTGTTATATTTCCTGTTACACGTGTTAGATGAGGAACACGTATGTTGATGGTAAAATCTCAACCTTTTCTCTTAGAGTTGATTATTAGGGTATAGATTAATACGTGTCAATCATGTAACGATTTGTAACAGGAAATGTAACGCCAAATGTAACAGGAGATTCGAACCGAGTCTACATGTGTCCGATTGTTGGATTTGCAATCACTTATTATCTCTCCCCCTTTCCGTGGATTAAAAAAAATAGAACTCTTTTCAAGTCCAACTTTTGTCCAAGCAATCGCGAATAATTTCATGATTCAATCTCCCTAACTTTTTATATCGACTAATATACTACTTTTCTAGGATTCCATAAAACGTAGCTGAGTAACTGAATCTGAAGCTGGCCATGGATCTCATTCCTCTTCTCCACCTCTTCATTCCTTCATGGACTTCGGTAACTCCGTCTCTCTCTTCTATCAATTAATGTACCATTTCTCCATGTAACCTTATAGAGGGTGAAATTTCAAAACAGGTTTATATGCTACTGACATTCGTTGCTTACTTGGCCATAGCCGGATCCATTTTACCGGGAAGAAGTCTTCCCGGAGTGGTTTTATCGGACGGCACCCGTCTGCATTACCGTTGCAATGGTATGAATTATGAAACTCGACTTCTCACATTTCTACTAATCAAATGTTTTGTTGTGAATTTTCAGTTTTGGTTTTTTGTTTTTCTTTCTTTTGATTCCAGGTCTGCTATTGCTTGTTTTGTTGATTATTCTGCTTGGAATTGGCGGTTGGATGGATCTTGTATCACCCACTGTGAGAATTAACATTGGCTTTTACTTGTTTAATGCTCATCTTGCTCTAAAGTAGAAAATTTGAATCTAATACATAGCTGAATTATGCACATTATATCACTGTTTGAATTTAAACTAACCTTATCAATTGCAAGACTTGTATTCTTGGTAATGCATCAATGGGGATCTATTGTCGTCTTCTTAAGTGATTAAACACTAAATTACATTCTTTAGTATTTTTACTTGTTCCTCATAGTAATGCTCCTCTTGGTATACCATCAAAATTTTCTTTGAATCTTAGTATGTAGTTGAATTATGGGTGGTTCAAAGTTTGAAACTTATGCTAACAGCTAATTGGTTTCAACTTGTATTATTGTTAGCTTCAGTGGGGATCAGCTGTTGATTTTGGGAGTGATTTTATTGTGTGATGTAACCTTAGCTTCAATTTGTTGCAGGCAATTGCAGATAGAGGTCTCGAGCTTTTATCCACAACACTGATATTCAGTGTTTTAGTAAGTTTCAGGCTTAACTGCTAATTTCTTTTTCTTTGTCTGACCGTGTAAACATGGGAAACGTTTTACTAGTTTGTACGTTTAGTTTTGATAACATATAAATAAAACATTTGGAGCATTTTGCATTCTACAACATCTTTCTCCAATGACTTACACTATAATATGAACTGGTGGTTGCCTCATCTCTGCATTAGCATCTGACAATGAAGTGAGACTATTTCTTTGTGCATCAAATATTCATACAAATGCTACTAAATGTTTTGTGTGGATGGATGATTTGATGAAAGATTCTGAAAAAGTTCATGACACTATGCACTGATATTACGACTTCTGTAGATTGAGTTTTAATTGTTTTCTTGCCTGATTCATAACCGCTAACAGCTACTTGTAAGCACCAAGTTATGGCTATGGAGTTCTCTTTACATTTGAAGTATCTTTTCCAGGTGACCTTTCTTCTTTACGTGGCTGGTTGTAGATCCCGTCATCAAAGCTCTTCCTTAAAACCTCACATCACTGGAGACCTGATCCATGACTGGTATTAGTGTAGCATTTGATAAGTGATACACTGAGATTGTTTTCCTTTTGGTGCATATGCTTTGTGGTGCCAATTCTGAATTGTACAGCCATTATTATTTCTTCAAGCTGTCTTGTCCTTCTTGATGCATAAGCTTCAGATGATTAATGATGTTGAATTGTGGTCAATCTTTACTTTCCTGCATGATAAAGAAAAGTTTATATATATTTTTAAAATAAAAATACTACTAAGAGATAAAATATGTAAATCAGCTTTGGCAGATATTATATTCATTCTTAGATCAATTTCCGGTTCCAAAATTTTAAGATCATGGCTTGAAAGTTCTAATGCTGATGTTGCTCATGTCATGTGACAGGTGGTTTGGGATACAGTTGAATCCTCAGTTCTTGGGAATCGACCTCAAGTACGTTTCCTAAATAAGATTTCTTAATTTTGTGATTATCTTACACATCACTCATAGCTGGTGTCCTCATTTATCTTGTTGCATTATATGCCAAATCTGGGTCTTATGCTTAAATTTCAGACCTCTGTTTGATCAGTTGAGCACTCTTACGCTAGAATTTATGGATATTCCAGGAAACTCTCTCATGGCTGAAATGCATGATATTTTAATCTGGTAAATTTGCTTATTGAATTATGCTACACTTTTCCTTATTGTTAGAATGTTCTCTCTTCTGTAGGTTCTATTTTGTTAGAGCTGGTATGATGGCATGGCTTCTTATAAATCTTTCTGTTCTTGTGAAGTGCAATCAAGACACCAACTTAAGCCAGTCAATGATTCTTTACCAGATATTTTGTGTTGTAAGTTGATGCTACTGAGACAATTCTCTCTGAATGTATCCCCCCACCCCACCCCCGCCCCCCTTTTTCTTTTTAAATTGATAATTTCTTTGCTACTTTTAACATGCAGCTATACATTCTGGACTACTTTCTCTATGAAGAGTACATGACCTCCACGTAAGTGAAACACTTTGTCCATGCTAAGGACTTTTATTACAATTGATCTGTAAAATCATATGCTTGTGTTGATTTTATTATTCATACATTATCTAGTAACCCTTGAAAAATAGCTTGCATTCCCTAGTACTCTATTAGAAATAAAGCAGTTCGTCTTTAATAAAACTTACCTACAGCCCTGTTATTAAATTTACCTGAATTTAGTTTGAGTTGTTAGCATATCATCCTTGTTGAGTTTGTTACACTAACCACAATTGATTATCATCTTCTTAGATGGGACATAATTGCTGAAAGGTTGGGATTCATGCTGGTGTTCGGCGATCTAGTCTGGATTCCATTCACATTCAGTATTCAGGTATACAGAGTCTTTTAGCAAACAATGTATGAAAGGATTTGCTACGTCCTTGAAATTGTTTAAATTGTGTCAAGAAACTTTTTGATTCAACTTTTGTTTTTAATTTTAATAAGAAACTGTAAACAGCTCATAACTCATGTGGCAGTCTGGCAGACTTGTAGCAATAATAATTCAATATACAAAGACAAATTTCTGTTTGTCAAACAAATATTATTTCAGTTCATCATTGAAATGTTTAGGACTAAAACTTTTCCAGATTCTAATTCTATGCCTGGATGACATGTAACCTTCATATAGTAATTTAAAATTAAAGACTTCTAATTTTCATGTTGGGTACAGTTCAATTTCCACAAATCCCACTATTAGCAGATATCTCTCTGATAAAGTTGAGCCATATCATTGAGCATATTTCCATGCTAATCTGAACTTTTGTCTTTAAAATTATGGTTGGATGATCACTAGATCCTTGTTTTCAACAATTTGATCCAGTTCTCTTATGAGTGTGTATTTAAGCATTCTATTGTGTTCTGACTTGATTGGGTGCACTCTTTTGAAGACAACTTTCTGAGAAGTGAGAACTATGATAGCATTATCTGGTGTGGTACAGTCGTTATTAGTAATATTTCTTGTGACTCTTATGCTATTCACTTGACATGGCCAAGATATTCTACTGAAAATTATGTTCTTCTGTTTCAATTGTTGGGTTTATTTATATCTTTCCCCATGATTGAAAGGGATGGTGGCTTCTGAAGAATGAAGTAGAGCTAACAACTGCCGCTGTAATTGCAAACTGTCTTGTCTTTTTGATTGGGTACAGTTTCTGACTTCAGATGTTATGATAACAATTGTGCTAAGATTATTACTTTCTTTTATCCAACATACACAAGTTCGCTCATGTTACCTGTTTTGTGATTGGGAAGCTATATGGTCTTTAGAGGGGCTAACAAGCAGAAGCACGTATTCAAAAAGAATCCAAAAGCACTTATTTGGGGGAGACCACCAAAGGTCATTGGTGGGAAGCTGCTTGCATCTGGTTATTGGTATGTTCTTATCTTGTATTTTATAACTTAACCGTACTTCGCGGATCATAAAAAAAGCATATGAAATGAGTGATGTCTCAAGTCATTTTCTCCGTCGATATCTTTGCACACCAATATTATTAAATGGCTTGCACTCCTGGCTATGGAGATCCATTTAGTTCTAGTTAGCTCTTTGCCCCTCTCTCTCTTTGACAATCATTTATTACTGGTAACGTCTGTTACATCTATAGTAGTGTTAGTCCTTCAAATAAAGCACATTCCAAATTGTAGTTGATCATATAACTCAGTCATACTCATTCTTTTACTGTTTGCAGGGGCATTGCGAGGCATAGCAACTATCTTGGAGATTTATTGTTAGCCCTTTCCTTCAGTTTACCTTGTGGGATAAGGTAAAATGCTCGTATCATGCTTCAAGCTCCATTTGAATCATTTCCATGACTTTGTTATAACTTGTAATGCTTGTGTAATGTGTTTATACAGTTCTCCAGTGCCGTATTTCTACCCTATATACCTTTTCATTTTACTGATATGGAGAGAAAGGAGAGATGAAGTTCGGTGTGCACAAAAGTACAAGGAAATCTGGGCAGAGTACCGGAAACTGGTTCCGTGGAGGATCTTTCCATACATATATTGACCGTATCATCCAAAATTTATTTTTGCCTTGTGCATCAGTGCTTGAGTTGATGGATACTTGCACACATATCTCTACAGAAAAATGCAATCAGGTATGAGCTGATGTCTTGAATTAGTGATGCATTTTCGTTGTTTTCTCCCGAGTCGAATGTAACATGCAATAGATGAGCGACACATCGTACAAGAGGCTAATGATTTCGTTTCACTGTATTGGGCATACTGTGTTTCCAGAATATGGTTAACCAACTTATTAACTGATCGATTACGATAAACTGCATTCATGTTTCTGAATGGTTGGTTAATTTGATAATCAAGGTGAAATTTTCTGAGAATATATAGCTCATCAATGTATATATAGGCTTTACTCATGTTTATGGATTTGTCTGTTATTGTCCACTAATTTGTTTGGTCATAAGTTAATTGAAAAACCACTATGCAACACCTTTTAGAATCGGAAATAAGTTTTATGAATAATCATATTTTCCTTAGTGCTTAAATTCCAATAAATGAAAATTATTACGAGCGATCATGAGTTTGCAAATTGTAGACTCTAAGAAATATTTTTCAAATTAGTAATAGAAATATTTCACAGTTACTTTTCTCTATAACAATGACTTTTCTTTATAATTGTAAATGGAGTATTATTTTTCTATATAATAGATTATTATTATTTCAACAAGGGCAAAAATATGTTTAACTTAAAAGGAGGTCATCCCTATAAAATTGTACTGTCAAAAAATAGTAAAATTGCGTAAAAATTTTGAGAAGAGTTCAATATGATACAAAAGCAAATACAATTATTTTTATGCAAGCGACTACGAAAAAATATCCTTGTAGTTTATTAGTACTTTTATTATGTATAATAAATTTTGATTTTACGTAAAACTCATAAAATAAAAGTCCACGTTTTAGTCTAAATATGATCAAGTTATGCGATTATTTCTACAAAATCAAAATGTTATTTCTCATATAAAGAATAAGTGCATGCATGACTGTGAGGGCTTAAAATTCAACCACAAGTCGCAATACGTTGCACCGATGTACTTCGACAATCGTTAGATTAAATTTTTATTAAATTTTTACATTAAATATAATAAAATAATTAAAATTTTAAATAAATAACTACCTACTACATTTAGATTTAACCCATTATTCCTATTTGCACCACTGCACCCTACAATCACCCATAATTTAGATATATTTGAAAAAAATAATGTATCCCATCTATTAAATGGATATATATCAAAGATGAAACACTTATTGGAATAGTGGAACAGTAAAACCCATCTCGAATTTTAATTAACTTGGCAATTGTACGAAAACATGCCAATTAAAATTGTACTTTGAAAAAAAAAATTCTGTTTCAGATTTATTAAGAATGAATATAAGAATATAAATTTGAATTGCTTTCATTTGTCCACGTAAATTTAATTGGAATTTTTCTGCACACTTTATTGTCTACACTTTTCTCCATCATACTATTTTATTTATATTTATTTCCCATCACACTTTTATTATCTTTTGACGAGGCAAATAATATATATTTTTACACAAAAAAATACAAGAATAAATTAGTTATAAAAATTTCAAAATGTATAAAGAATATTTAAGTACTAATAACTGAATAGATATTTATTAGAGATATTCAATTAAATGTGACAATAGATTGTTTCCAACTTTTTGAAGTAAAAAAGCACGAGTGTACTTCCTAAGTCTTGCCCATATTGCATCGTTTACTGTAACTTTTGTGAGAGTTTTATACAGTTAAACGATGCAGTTTGACAGGAGTATATCATTTGACAACTACTTTTTTGTATTTGCACTAAGCATAAAGATTCGGTTGCTTTGCGTGCTAGAATTTTGTTTCACGCTATTTTCATGAACCTAATTTATAACTTATAAGATGATCGCATCATTTTGTAATCTACTGTTTTAATTAGTTGTTGTGCAAACGCAATGAAAATATCAAAATTGTTGATTTATTTTGGTGTAATTCAAATTCAATTCTTAAATTTGTTAAATTTGTAAATTTGATTTTCTAATGTTTGATTTTAGTCATTTTTTTTCAAATTTAATCATTTTATTTAATTTAGTCTAATTTATTTGTTCAAATTTAATCATGTATAAAAATTTGTCTAAATTTGATCATTTATGTTAGAATTTTGTCCAATTTTGATTCCAAATTAAAGGACTGAATTTGATAAAATGAATAAATTTTGACAAAAATGACCAAAATCATATATACTAGAAAATTAAAATTACAAATTTAGAATACATGGAGACTGAATTTGAATTACGCCAAACATAAATGACCACTTTTGCTATTTGCCCTACAAGCATACATCATGTGGCGATTAAATATATATATATATATATATATATATATATATATATATATATATATTCCCCCGTCCCCTTCAAATAGTGTATTTTTTCTATTTTGAGCGTCTCACTCAATGAATCCCCTTTATTTATATATATTATGGTTAAAACTTGTGTGTTCTTGGGGACACTGTGTACCTAGATACTCTTTAATATTAAATGATATACCCTTTAATATAAGGATGTGTATCATTTATTTTTTGAAAAAAAAATTAATGAAAGTGATACCCTTTAGAATAAAATGTTATACACTTATACACCTTATTCCCATGTGCACAAGGATCAACTCTGTATATATATCATTTTAAATCCCAATTCATTGAAACTTTTTCGGACATTTCCACATCGTTGGGGAGTTTTGATTAATTGTGATAAAATAATCATAATAACTAAAGTAACCTTTGATGATTCTCGAAACAAAAAGGACAAATATATATTTAATTTTTTTTCTTTAAAGAACCAAATAATATCATAGGAAGATTACGACACTTCCATTTTTAAATGAAATATGAGATGCTTGACCAGGAAATAAATGTCTTTTATGTATTGAAAAGTTTATCTGATTAAGGCATAATTTCTTATATAATGGTACATTCCTTATTATCTTGAGGCAGTGTTGGACCACACCACACTCAAGTGCAAACTCCAAATCCATTCCATTTTCTAGTCTCTTTATTTATTTATAAATAATAAATTAAGAATAATATATTGTTTTAGAAAAATTCTTATCTAGATTATTTGTAAAACTTGCTAAAATATAATTACTAAATAAATAAAATATACTCTTTCGTTTCACCACAATTTTCTCACCTCTTTCATAAGTTAGACATGAGGTGTGAAGACTACGATGGAACGGTGAGAGCACTTTTTTTTTTGTTAGAGTAAGTTTAAAGTATAATAAATGATCAATAGAATATAATTTTTTAGGTATTATAATATGATTAATTTGAATCATTCTTTTATTACTAATAAACATACTTAATCTATATAATAATTAATAATTGATTGACTCGTTTCACGAGAGAGTGCTCCATAGTTTTAATATGTAATACTTCCTTCGTTCTATAATATATTTCACATTTTCCTCATATGTTTGTCACACAAAAAATTTTCACTCCAAAGAAGGAAATAAAATTTTATCTAATAACCTCAAAAGTTATTTTGATTTCAAATTTGTCACTCCTTTTGTACACTCATAACATTATTTTACATTTTACTTATTATCTAAAAATACTAAAATATCCCCTAAATCAATAAAATTGATAAAAAAATCTTAAACAACGTCAAAAAATAAATATGAGACTTAATTCTATTTGATCAAATTTAAAGAATATATGATTATAACGTTATAAATGATATTGAATACTCATGGAAGTAATAAATATTAACTAATATACTGTAATAGGAATAAAGTAGAGGCAAAAATAGCTAAGTTCAAGCAAGGGAGACTAAATATACCAAAAAATTTATACATTGTGGAGCAACTATGATATAAAAAAAATCAAGATTTTGTTTTTATTAATTCAATACATAATTTATTTAATATTTTAATTTTATTATAATTTTTTTATTTTTGTCAATTTAATACACAATTCATTTATTTTTAATTTTATAGAAACTCTTTATTTCTACAATTTGATATAATACTTTATTTCATAGTTTCAATTCATTTCATTATTATTTTTCAATTCAAATTCATTACTATTATTATTGTTTAAAGAAAAAATTGCTTTAATTAAGAAATTCACCATTATTGTTATGAGTAATAATTTAAATTTATTGACACCTTTTACTTTTTTTTTTATTTTGATTGTAATAATTTTTAACACACCGGATCTTCTATCTTCTATGTTATTTTGGTGCATCATCTTTTATGGCACACGTTCTGTGATTGACATATAAGATGAGGAAACAAATTCAATCATTACCCTATGATTTAAGGTTTAGGGTATATTTTATCTCTTCTACGTGTCGTCAATCTAACGGCGTGACACAGAAAATGGTGTACCAAATGACACAGGACATCCGAGCTGAATTTTTAATATCAAAATAATTGTCCGTAGAGCATTCACGAATTTAGATATGTACTGTTTAACCGAAACTGAAACTATGGGGTTCTAATCAGAAAAACGATCATTCCAAAATTGATTAAAATAGAATCGAAATCTTATATATTCGATTCCAATCTGATTCTTCATTCATGGAATGGATTTATTTTTTAAAATTCACGGTTGTGAAGCTTTCAAAATGAAATACGAAAAAAAAAAGATGAAATACATTGACGGCGCATAATACAATGGTTGCCTTTGTTTTTGAAAGATTGTATTGAGTAATAGGACGAGAACATAGGGTTTACAATCTCCACACTTCCACGTGATAATTCAATTGATCAATGAAAGTTAGATCACTTCCACTATAAACGTTCTCACCCTTACACTTTGGGCCCACAGAATAATGTAATAACGACAACTCAACTAATCAATATTTTATCTACAGTCAAGTTTATATTTTATATACTCTCTTTATTCTAAGGTATCAATTTCACTATTACTGATGTTCGCTTTAAATATATCAATTTCCTCTATTTAGTAAAAAAAGTACACAATGTGACATACTACTTCCCTCTAATACAACTACCAATTTTATTTATAATAATAATAAGCAAATAAAGACATTAGAACTATCCACATGCAAAAAGCAAATAGTTAACTTATTTCACTATTCTGACGTCCGCTTCAAAGATATTAATTTCCTCTATTTAGTAAAAAAAATACACAATATGACCCACCACTTCCCTTTAATACAACTACCCACTTTATTTATAATAATAATGCTCCTTAATCCACGTGGAAAGAGCAAATAAAGACCTTAGAACTGTCCACGTGCAAAAAACAAATGGTTACCTTAGAAGCAGACGGAAGGAGTATATATTTTGGTTTGTCCAACTTAATTAAGATTTATACTCCCTCTGTAAGCTTGTTACTATTTTTGACGTCCGCTTCAAAGGTATTCATTTCTCCTATTTAGTAAAAAGTATACTATATGACTCACTACTTTCCTCTAATACAATTACTTACTTTACATATAATAATAATACTCCTTAATCTACGTGCAAAAAACAAAAAATTACCTTAAAATAAAACGGAGGAAGTATTTCTTTTTCTTGTAAAACCTAATAAAATAATTAATTATTCACGTAAAACTCACACATAATACTAGTACACTTTTCAACTTCAACCCATTAACTCAGTATTCATTCGTATTCATTAAAATATCACATGTAAAATGAAAAATAATACTTATGTATATAACATATAGTTATTAATATTTTCTCCAAGAGTTCAAGCACTCCTTTTGTCATCTTTATATTCAAATTTACACTAAATTTATTACTGTATTACTTTTATAAATTTATGCTATAAGCTTATTGAATAGTTTTTTACAAAGTAAAATTCAATGGTGCTTTTTAAATATTTATTTATTTATTATATAATTTTAAATATTAAATACTGCTTATTCCCCGTACCCAAAAAAACATTATACTATCACTATGCACAAAGAGTCCACTCATCCTAGTATTTGCCATATTTTTGTGCACAACATTAGCATCTATCAATATTTATGAATCCCAATCAAAATAATGTAACAACCCATGTCGCTAGATTATTCCAGCAATCGTGGACGGTTACCAACAACCCATACTCACCCGTTACCAGTTTTTTTTCCTCTCCTGCCTCTGTGTATATAGTAATAGTATTTATTTCATCGGATTCTGCAATCCACCTTCTTTAATCCAACTTGTTTCGCCAGCTGTGACTTGATATTTATGGCTGCAAGTGGGGTGGCTAGGTTCCCCATTTCGTACATTAATGGCGTCAGTGGGGCTCCCCTCCTTTCATTTGCCAATAACAATACAGTGAGTGTAATAAAATCAGTTGCAGTTCGTTACGGCGTTGCGGATTTCAGTGGACGCCGGAGGATGAGCGTGAACGCGGAGGCGACGGCCGCGGCGGAGAGTTTGAAGAAAGGGATAGCGGAATTGTACGATGAGTCGTCGGGAATGTGGGAGGATATTTGGGGAGACCATATGCACCACGGGTTTTACGAACCCGCCGCCGACGTCGCCGTCTCCGACCACCGCGCCGCCCAGATCCGGATGATCGAGGAGTCTCTCCGCTTCGCTTCTCTTTCCGGTACGTTTTCTTATTCCTTATCCAAAATGAAGATAGCAATCTCAAATACAAATCTGGAACGTTGATTTCGTTGCGTGCATAACTTGTACTCCATAATATGCTGTTCTGTTGGGATTCATCAACATGAAATTTCTGTTTGAGATTGATTCTCTCACCTCATCTCTGGATTGTTGCATCAATGTCTTATTGGTTGTAGATGATTCAATGAAGAAGCCGAAAGAAATCGTGGATGTGGGGTGTGGTATAGGGGGGAGTTCGAGATACCTATCCAGAAAATTTGGGGCAAATTGCCATGGCATCACTCTCAGCCCTGTTCAAGCACGCAGAGCTCAAGAACTTGCTGCTGCTCAAGGATTAGCTGATAAAGTATGCAATCCTCTCAATTTGTCTTTTATGGGATTAATTTTTGCTGATTTACATGTTTGCTAAGTTTATACAAGGATTGAGAATGCTTATATGAAGCTGTTATACTAATAAACCTAGTGATCACTTGCTACTCTGATTATCATCAATTGGTTTAACTTGAAAATGAAACGCAATAGGTTTCGTTTCAAGTTGCTGATGCATTGAACCAACCGTTTCCTGATGGGCAATTCGATTTGGTTTGGTCGATGGAGAGTGGAGAACACATGCCTGATAAGAAAAAGGTCTCTCCCACCATCATTTTGATCATAAAATGTAGTCATATATCAATTAGTATATTCTCTGCAATGACACTGCTTTTATTGTTTGGAATGTAGTTTGTTAATGAGCTTGCTCGGGTTGCAGCCCCGGGTGGAACGATAATCATAGTTACATGGTGCCATAGGGACTTATCCCCTTCTGAAAAATCACTTCTTCCAGAGGAGAAGAATCTCTTGGACAGAATATGTAGAGCTTATTATCTCCCAGAATGGTGTTCTACTGCTGATTATGTCGACCTGCTCCATTCCCTCTCTCTTGAGGTACTCATCTTGTTGAGTACGTTCGTCTAACTGAAATTTATGCGCAACAGTTATGGTACTGAATATGTGGTTGTGATCAGGATATCAAGGCTGCAGATTGGTCCGAATACGTTGCTCCGTTTTGGCCAGCAGTGATAAGATCGGCATTGACATGGAAAGGCATCTTCTCTCTGTTGAAAAGTGGTATGCTCTCTCAGTAATTTCTTTGCGTAATGTTGGATTGTTTTTGAAGTTTATATTTAATTTCAGGATGGAAGTCGATAAGGGGGGCAATGGTGATGCCATTGATGATAGAAGGATACAAGAAAGGTGTGATCAAATTTGCCATCATTACATGCCGTAAACCTGCATCATGATTCAAGAAATTAAACATTAGGTTTACACATCACACTTCAGTTGATTCTTTAGACCAATGTGGTTGATGTATTCAAAGCATACGCAGGAAATAAATGGAATTATTGTCTTAATAATTCTGATTGGAGTATAAATGCTCTGTTCATATACCAGCACTAGTACTGCGTCTGCATGTTTGTGTGTGAAAGAGAGAGAGATTCAAAATAATGATTGTTGATGCAATATATGCAGGTAATAGTAGGGTGGAGATAGATTGATTTATTAACTTTATGCAGATAATAATTGGGGTGGAAATTAGTTGAATGATTAACTTCATGATGCTAATCATACTATCAATGCTTTGTCAAAAAACTAGCACAATTAAAACTCTGAGAGAGAGAGAGGTGGTGTCTATAAATCTGTTTGAAAAATTCAAATACTACACCAATACGAAAATTCGAATACTAATATATTTGAATTTCATTGTATTCGCTTCGTTTGAACTTAATAGCAAGGATGTACTTGTTGGGCTTTTGTTGGATTGGACTAAGTTTGAGTATTACATGCTCCTATTGAAGATGATTTTAAGCTCTACTCAAATGTCTAATAAGTTTATAATAATGTTTAGTCTTAATTTAAAATTTTAACTCGACTCGTTTAGCGTACTCAAGCTTAAAAATTAGCTGCTTCCGATTTAAGATTATGTCCACTCTTTTTTTTCCTCCCACAATAATGTGTATTACTATAAAAAGGAAAAAAAAAATACATTCTTAATTCAATAATTTCAAGCTATACTTTAATTTAAATAATGTTACTTACAACAAATACACATAACATACTTGACAAATATTTATGTGAATTGTTATGTGAACCTGCTAATTTATGTTCTATTATATCATTAGAGTTCGATATTTATTTTTAGGATTTAGAATATATAATTATATTTATAATTTTTAAATAATAAAGAGAGTTTACATATAAAATAGTGTTCACACTAGACTCACACTTTAATACTTTATTTTATTACAACTATATGACTCCTTAAAAATCAATAAAATCAGTAAAATGAATAACTTTCATAAACTTTATGAGTACAGAAATGACATTGTTCTAGAATGAAGGGAATAATATGTATTTAAATATTTTTTTCTATTATAGTACTATTTATTATGATTAATTATTATTTTTATTAATATATTTATGATAATTATTTAGTATATATTGTTGATGGTTGTTCTTGGTTTATTAATTTAGTGCCTGGAAGATTAAGATATTTGATAACAGAACTAAGAACGAACACAATCAAACATAATAAACTATAAACTAAGGGGATTCAAACTAACAGAAGACTTAATTTCCACCAAAGAACTCAATCGGTTTTGTTATTCCCCTTTAGAACTACACCTCTTCACCATCCATTCTTACAAGTGTAATGTCTAAAGTGAATATGAGTGTCCTGCCTCTCTCCTGTGAGAGAGGATATTTATATCATCTCAAAACCCTAAACCCGATTGGTTGCCTCCTATTGGTTGTTAGAGCAGGATACGCCAGTCAATCGTTGTCCTCTAGTTAGGATTGCTGCCCAAGACACCTTTTCTTCCCTTTAGTCTTGTCCTCTAGCCTGCGATACTTGTCCGTCTTCATGATGGTGTCTGTTCTTCACTGTCCCGCTTTCACTGCCCCTTTTGGTCTTCGGACAGGCTGGCTTTCGGTGCTGCGGTGTTCGTCCGAGCTCTCAGGCAGAGGAAGGACATAGCCGAGGTTTCCTGCCGAGATTCCTCTTCGTTCTTTCCTCGACTAGGCCTTCGGGCTGCCGCAACCTCCTTGGGCTGCCTCAATTTCCCTTTCACTTCTGTTTATCGTTTGGGCCGCTGAGGGGTTGAGCCTTTATCTTCAAGTATAATAGAGGTTATTGGGTTTTTGGGTCTAACAAGCATGGGGGATATAATACCCATAACATTAGCCCCTCAAGCCTGAATAATTTCATGACTTAAGATTGTTCAGGGTCGAACTGTATTTCGCGGGTTATATCCCTAATGCTTCCGTGCCTGCGATATTAGGGTTCTTTCTATCTCGACTCTTCGTTGTTCCCACTCGCTGTCTCCATCCTGATAAGTTCCTGACATATCGGGTTCTCTGCGATGTTTTTTTAGATATTTTCGTTCAGGTGAGGGGTATTTCTGGTATTTGGGTGTAACTGTCAATTTGAATTTTGAAATTTGAATCTTTTTGCCAGTTTCTCTTTCCATTCTTCCTTTTTTTTCTCCTTTCGATTCTGCAGATGGTTGGCATTCCTTTTATTCAGTGTGCTCATCTTCTTTCTCCGGGTATTATTCTTCTATCTCTTTCTCTTTCTTTCCCTGGCTCTCTCCTTTCGCGCCTCTGAGCTTGTCGTCGTTGTAGCATAGGGTTTCCTCATTTCCCTCTTTCCGCTTTTTATTTCTCCTTAAGACTAGCGTGATATGGCTTGTGAGGGCTCTTCTTCTCTTCTTAGATCCTCTAGATCCCCTTCTCGTTCGATCGATTCTTTGTTCGGTAGTTATGGGTCATCTTCGTCGTCATCCTCGTCGTCTTCAGAGGACTGTTTGGGTCCTCCATCTCCTTCTCGGATTGCTTTTAATCAAAGAGTTATCGACTTCGTTTCTACTTTTATGCTGGAGCATAACCCTCAAATTGCTGACGCTAGTCCCAGGTTGTTGGCCTATCTCGGAGAGCTTCCGCGGTGGGATCAGAATACCTTTTTTTTCTGTCGCTGAGGTTTTTTCGACCCTTGATGATTCTTGGTTAAGGAAGAGTCCTGTTATTGCTCTCAGCAAATTCCAGTGTGGGGAAAATATCGATTTCTTTCTTCCTTCTCCTTATAGACGTATGTGTCATGCTCCGCCGAATGTCGTTGCCGCCTATGAGCTGCAACTTGAGCTCAGCCTTAGGTTTTCTCTCCATCTTTGCATTCAAAATATTTTTGAGTTTTGGGGTATAGCCCCTGCTTAATTGGCTCCCAACGAATGGGCGGCACTGATGGGGATTTTGGTCCTCTTTCGAAAGAGAAAGTACTCCTTTTTGACTACCGCTGAGATCAACTTTCTGTATCGGCTTACCCTAAATAATAGGACGAAGGGATACTATTATTTGGTACCTCGTCATGCTAATCTTATTGCTTCTTTGCCCAGTTCCATTAAAGGGTGGAAAAATTCTTGGTTCTGGGTTTGTACGCCCTAGATAGGAGATTCTATGTACGACCTCGGGGACCCTTGAAATCCCACAGTGCTCCCTAGAAGTTCCTTCTTCAAGCCTGTCCTCAGTGCGTGTATGTTTCTGTCATCTCTCTTTTATGTTATTTAAGATATTCTAACATTTCTTTTTTTTGCTTCGTGCAGTAGGCGATACGTGTGCTCTCAAGACGTTGTTGGTAGGGTTTCAAAAAGCCTTTCATCGTATTCGCAAACTCCGATAAGAGACACCATTACCAACGTGTTCTCCGAGGAAAAAACCTTTTCCGAACCGGCTTTACTACCACGTCTATAGTCATGCCAGGTGATTTACTTATGATTACTTCCCCGTCTGCAGAGCTCGCTGTATAGTTCTCCCTCTTGTACTAACCTTTCCTTATTTTTTGCTATGTTTAGGGGAAGGGAAACGTCTTATGCCCGATACTGCTGGTATGGCTATTCTCACTTCTGCTCGTCAGCGGGCTGCGCTCACTAAAGGGAAAAGGAAGATTTCTTCCCCGAAGGTCTCTGGAATCACTCTTGCCGTGCAGTCCCTTACGTCCGTCAGGATTGAAGAGCCTTCAGATCCTGTCTCCAGGAGGTTGGACGCCGATCTCATCCAGGTGTCCATTGTGGGCCCTCAAGAGAAAGTTTCTAAGAAAGCCCCTCGCGCCCCGAAGTCAAAGAAAGGGGTGTCTGAGACCGTGACCACTAAGTCTGTTGCCTCGAAATAAAAGTATAAGTTGGTGGATGAGACTTCCGAGGAAGGTACTCATGACAGTACCGCTCTCATCACGTGTCCTTCGAAGAAAACCAGAGATGATGATGCAGGTGTTGTTGCCGGTGGTTCCTCTGCTACTTCTAGTGCTGCTCATCGAAAGACTGTTGAAGTCTGCGACATCAGCTCTTCTCCATCCCCCGAAGCCTTTGCCCAATCTCCTTTTATCACTTTCGGCCAACCGGAAGGTACCATTCTGTCTGGCCCTCAATAGACCCATGGTGGTACTTTTTATGACCCAGCGTCTCGTTGTTCCCCTTCTGAGATGTGGTGGTATTACTGGGGAAAACCCCTTTGCGTTTTTGGTCACACAGCTGCTCTTTTCTTGAGGGCGCCTCATCCGTTCTGGCTTTTTCGGATGATGCCACTCCCTTTCTTCCAATAGATCTGGTAGCCGACCAAGAGCTTTTACAAAGGCACGATCACTTGGATGAGGCTGGGAAGACATTCCTCCGAACTCAAGAGCTTCTGTTTGACTTCGACGTTCCGGCGTGTTTGGCTTGTGCCGCCACCTTTTCCTTTAAAGGTTGTATCCGAGAGCTCCTTGGCCATATGGAGAATATGTCTGCTAAAGATTCTCTCCACAGTATCTCTAGTTATCTGGGTCGACAAGTGCTCCACGCCGTAAATGCTTTGTATTATTTTTTTGAGCTGGAAAGAAGCGACTCTCGCTTGGAAGACGAGGTTACCTCGCTGGCTCAAAAGGTGAAGGATTATGAGAGAAAAACATCCAAAGCGGGCACGGCTGAGGCTCTAATCAGGGGTCAGTTGAGGATCGAGCAGGACAAGAAATTCGAGCTTCAGGAAACTTTCGAGACCCTTCGTGCTAGGTATGATAGCTTGTTAGCCAAATCCGAGGAAGAGATGAGCGCTTTGGAGCTTCAGAACAAGGTGCTTTCGGACAAGATTACGGCTTTGAAGGTTAAACACCAGGAAGAGATCATGGCGAAAGAGAATCAGTTCCAAGCCGAGTTATCCCGAGTTCAGAATAATCTTCATGCCTTTGTTGGCATTCGATCGTTTGGTTAACGTGACCCGTTAGGGTTTCGTACGTTTCTAACAGTCAGCGGAAGCAAGAAAATAAGAAACATATTACCTTTCACCAGTTGGAGAAGATGAATTCTCACCGGCAGCCTGCGCAGCCTTACCGTTTTGGGCATAACTCTCTCGTCCAATGCTGGAATTTAGTGATCTATGCGCCAAAACGATACTCTCTTATGTGGCTTTTCGTTAGTATATCACACATTGAATTCAGAGGTCTGTACGATTTTATAAAATCATAGAATGTGGCGGACAGAAGCAACAAACAACCTTCCAATCTTCTGCTGTATTCCCAAGTCCAATCTCGACGTCGTGTGGGTGACGATCTTCGAGATCTTCTCATTCTGCTATTTTCTCACCCTCCTCACAGTGTTAAACTGATTAATCTCATAAATTAGGGTTTCTGGATAGCTGAGATGACTTATATATGGGCTACAGTAGGGACCATGAGGAGAATTAGAGTTGGGCCTCCATTGGGCTTAAGTATCCAAGTTTAGCCCAAAGCTTATACTTAAGCCTAATAATAATAATATATACCACTAAAATATTATTACTGCACTACCATTCTAATCCCATAATTACGTTATGGGCTCCTTCTTATTATGAGCCCGTTAGTCTCCCCATGTTTAAGATATACAATGTCAATTAATTAATTAAATTACTGACAACTCCATTAATTAATATCTCATTCGAGAGTAGTACCACTCAACCTCATTATCATGCCGGAATAAATCTACATGCAGGGTTTACATGATAATCCTTATGAGCTCCTCAAGGGGACATCATCAACCTATAATGGACACGGATTCCTTCTACAATCAACAACACATCATAGAGACAACACTATTTCCCAACTCATCGAGTTTATTGATTTAATTACATGTAAATCTCACCCATTGATGAATCAAAAAAATACATATTGCCTCACGTGTCGAAGTTATTGTATAGGGATTAAGAGCACGAATATCCATAATAACTGAGATCAAGTTCTCCTATAAGTCAGTATAAGTCGAACGATCTCAAGCGATCCTGCTCAATACACGCAAAGTGCACTAATGTGATTCTATAGCAAGACAAGCTAATACCAAACCACACTACAACCATCCCAATAGAGAGTCCCCGTCTATCTCGGTTGTGAGCATCTGTTTATACTTTATAAGAAAACCGATAATATGATCTTCCGCGTGTTGTCACACAACATATTATCTACAGTATAAAGTAAATGGACTATTGCATCGAACATATAAATAAATTATAAGACGCAATCATTTGATAATATGATTCTCATTTCAAATTAATTGTTTAAACATTGTTCATACAAAAAACTAGACTTTTAGTATACAATCCAACAATCTCCCACTTATACTAAAAGACTATGCTGTCATGTCTTCTGCCATACATCTGATTCTCACTCCCACTACACGAACATCAAAAGGTCTCGCTTTAAGGTCCTTGTAAATAAATTTACTAGGCTATCATCCGATGCAATCTAGGCGACAACAACCTTCCCCTCATCATACGATTTCTCATAACAGGTGGTACTTACGCTCCAAGTGTTTAATTGCCTTATGGGCTCGTGATTCCTTCAAGTTTACAACCGCACCATTATCATCAAAATAAATTATGATAATCTTGGGCAAACTTAAAAACACTTCAAAGTCCATTCTAGAGTCATACAGATACTTTGGCTGCCTCATAGGCCCCAATATATCATCTTTCAATGATGGAGTCCGGAGTCTGAAATATATTTCTACATAACACTCCTCCACATTATGGCTCTACTTCCTAATATTAAACACATAACCTTCGAGGTGGATTTACTATCGTCCCTATCTGATTTGAAAAATCTAAATCTATGTAACCCATAAGAAGCAGTGAATCTGTTCGTTAAGTCCACATATAATTTCTAGTCCTTTTCAGGTACATAAGTATATGTCTTACCACAGTTCAACATTCTTATTTCGGGTCACCTTGATACCCATTGTTCATGCATTTAGCAAAACAGACATCCATTCTCGTCCATAGCATTTCCTAGATTAAGCTTCCTTATTCGCAAAAGCATAAGAAATTGCTTTCATCACCTTTATCTTCTTTTTGTGTCTCAAGACACATTCCCTTAGATAAAATCACATGCTAAACAAATAAGGATCGTATCATCTCTTGAAGCTTGAGACAAGCATAACATCCTTTCTTGTGATCCGTATTACCGTGATCAAAAGGATATTTTTGCTCTTCTTAAGTCCTTCATTTCATACTGTTTTATGAACCATGTCCCATACGCCCGACAATACTCTTTCATTGTCTCCAATGAGCAATATATCATCTACGTATAGTACAAGAAATACCACCACGTTTCCGTCACTCTTATCAATACACAAGACATATCCGAGCATTGATTAAATCTATATTATTGGATTTCTTCATCAAAACGGATGTTCTATAATCTTCAAGCTTGCAATGAATCACTGTGGTTGCTTCACACAGATGTTTTCCTCAAGACTTCCAATCAGGAAAGTTGTCTTAACATCTATTTGCTATCCCTCATATTCCACATGAGTAGCAATAGATAAAAGAGTCCGCATCGAGTTAGGCATAGCTATCGGCGAACATATTATCTCATAATCGAACGCTTTCTTTCTGAGTATACCTTTTCGCAACAAGCTTTGCTTCCAAGATTTTCACCTTACCATATGATCCTCTTTTATTTCGTATGACTACTTCCAATGGCTTTTACACCATATAGTGGTTCTACAAGCTCCCAGATCTAATTTAGAATTCATCGATTCTATTTCAACATCATTGCACTTGCTAAGATATCGCATTTCGATCTTATAGTACTTCGTCGTATCCGTGGGTCCATTCCATGTTTACTAGGGACCAAGTCTCACGACTCTCCCAAAATATATATCTTACAGGTTGTCAAACAACTCTCCCACTACGACAAGACACTACATGCAATTGTGTATCAGACGTGATACGCGTTGCAGTTTACCTTGTGGTACATCCTCTTGTACACTTGGTACTAATACTTTGTGCTTTCCCTCTCACTTTCTTTAGAAAAAAATTCATACATAGGTTTATGATTTAATACATAGTCCTTTTCTAAAAAACTAGTGTTTGTGTTAACAATCACTCTTCGATCTTTTGGACTAAATAAATCATCACCCTTCATTTTTCTAGGATATCCAACAAACAGATAAACATTATACAACATGCTTTTTCTAGGGCATACACATAAAATAAATTTAGTAATTCCAAATAATTCATCATCTATCTAATCATTTCCATAAGTGTCTTCCTCTTATTAAGATTAGAAGACGTGTTATTAATTACTATTTGTTGCATCCGTAGGATAAACATGATTTAAGAGTTTACAAAGTGTCACTAACGTACCACAACAGATTATAACTCCATCTTTCATTACTATGATCATGTCACTTAAATGAAATAGAGTATCAATCTGTAAATGCATAGAAACTGAAGTGAAATTCTTTCTATGAAAACGTACGTAAAGACAATTTCTCATAATCAATCATTTATTCCTATCAAAAGATAAACAAATAACTCCCACTGCAACAGCCACTACTCACGTAGTATTCCCCATGTATATTACAATCTCATCACCACTTAGTTGCAGGCTTTTAGTGATCCCGATATCTACACACAACGTGTCAGTAGATGTCATCCCTAATCATGCTTCAACAACTAGTGCATGAGATATTAACTTTGTTCATGTCTTGATGAAATTGGATTTCCTTTGCCACATGTTTTGTCAGAAGTTCCCTACCATATACAACCTTTCGTATTTCAGGTAGAACTTGCTCAAAACATCCAGGCAAATTATGGAGAATAAATTGATCTAGGTTTCCCTTTCAATTTCTACTTCAAGCATTGTCAATTCATTCATCAACTTATCCATGACCTCTTGCCTTTATAACTTACTCAAGTATCTGAAGAGTCGCATGAGACCATCATATTTCTATGAACATCTCAGCTCTTCACTAGAGATTTTAAAAAGCATCATGGGACATTCTTAGTAAGAACACACTTATATTTTCCTAAGAAGTAAAATACAAAACCAAGATTCTATTCTAATCAACTAATTTTGGACTAGTAAATATAATTTCTTTCAGTAAATAATAAGTGAGATAAAACCATTTGAAATTCAGAGAATCACAAATAAATACACCGATCAAATCTTCGAATTTTATCCATTTATATTGATTCCCTCAAAATAATATAAAATTAAAATTCACCGACATCTCAATCACCGTGAGTGTGCAAGCCACGTTAGTGTGGACGTTTACAAACTCGAACATTTACAAGAGAAGGTTTTATCCATTAATTTTATTTGTCAACCTAACCTCATGACAAAATAATTAATAGTCGATTCCTCTTTAGCCATACAAATAATAGCAGTGACTCCATTGGGGAGGATACTAATTATTTACACCCAAATGTACACCATTATTTGATCTCAAGTCTGCGGCCCAAGCTTATGTGCCTTACAGTTGGAGAAGTACACACGCACTCGGATAACTTCCTACAATCATCGATTATATGTTTGTACCAGAGAGCCGCACATAAACTCATCCGTTAGGGAGGAAGGCCTATTGCCAACAGCAAGTTCATGTGCCACATTACAAACAATAATTATTTAATGAAGTCTGTACCAGTGATCCGTGAATAAACTCATCCGTTAGAGAGGAAGGCCTATTGCCAACACGCAAGTTTACTCACATCACTTACAAACCAATAATGGAGGCCGCGGGAATTAATTACCAATCCCCTCTCCCACTAAGTTATTTAATACCGAGGGTTTTTACATGTATATAATATTTAAAATAAAACACGCAACCTAGAATGCTCCTACTACAACACATAAGACAGTAAATCAGAGAGTATCATGCATACAATCCAAATATATAACAATAATTGACAAATAAAATAATTATATCAATTATATATAAGGAAAGAAAAATTGCCAAATATAGGGTTGACTTGGTCAACACTCTCAAGCAATTAAGGAATGGCTTGCACAAGAAGTAGGACAAAACTTATGCTTCAAGCCAACTCACTCTCCACGCCTGGCATGCTACCTCATCGCTCGGCAGTCTGCTAAGCGACCTACACCCAGCAGCTCGACAGTGGCACTACTCGTGCACATCTCCACGCAGGCCCGTGACTGCCATCGCCAACTTCTGTGCTCGCCTACCAGCAGCCCATCCGCCAACATCGAGGGAACCACATGCCAAGTTGTTCGGCTATGAGATCGACTTGTGCAGTCTTGGCAGTTGCGCACGCCTTCAGCCCAGTACAGCTAGAACTAATGCACGCCTATCCAACAGCCTGTCTCATGCTCGGTGCTATACGCCAATATGCCTATCTTCTAGCGCAATGTTGGCCTGCCGCACGAATAGTTGTACGATCCGTGCGTGCCAGACGAGTGTCCCTGCAAATCCATCGTGCAGCCAAGCTTCACATGTTCATTCAGTCACCCAGAAGTCCTCTCGGAACAACCAGCAAACTCGCCCAGAACATGCCCTACTGCAGTCCGCCATCTGCATGCCATCACCTGTTTCTTTCCGTCAATCGGCATCCTATGCGTGTCCTTCCGTCGTGCGCTGCAAGCAAGCCACCATGCCCTGCCTGCATCCGCTCCGGTGGCGAACCTGCCATGTCACCACCGTCGCGTTTAGCAGCCGTCTGACGACCCTGCAACTCGACCAGAATAAGACACGCTCGAAAACTTTGTAGACCTGTTCTAGAAAAATCACAGACTCGCTCTGGCCTACTATGAAGACCCGCTAAGGAAAGGCCTTCCATCTCGCTCGGAAGGGTGCTAGACCCGCCATGAAATGCCTTCCCGACGCGCCCCAGCCATCACTGCTACTCCTTCACGTTACCGCCTGCTTGCCAGCAACTCCTGTGGTATCATGCTTGATGATCACGCGAAGCTCTAGCACCACCAGTCGTCGCCAGAATTGAGATCCCGCAAACTGCCCAGCGGCATCAGCGACGGCCACCCAACACACATCTTCATCTCGCTGTCCAGCCAAGTATGCCGTCCGCCTGCCATCTTGTCTTGTGTTCCATCCGACGTTGATGGTATTACCTCCGCCGCTCACCATCGTATTGTCAGCCCTCATCGTGATCATGACCGTCGATGAAGCTATCTGTGCCTTGCCTATATTAAATCACACGCAGCCTTGCCACCGTGTACTGTCCTAACCAAGCTCCATCGACAATCAACACTGGTGGAATTGTGTATCTTTCGACTACACTGCTGCCACCTGCTCATCATCGAACAACCCTATGTCGTCGTTTCTAGCTGCCATGGTGTCCACAACCCCGACTCCGCGATCCTTCACTAGGGATAAATTGCGCCGTCGGAAGGCAGGAATTGTGCCTCTCACCGACAGTCACACTGCCACCACCACTTGTCGTTGTCGTCGTGATACCGAGCAGTGATATTGTGTGACGTGTACAGTTAGGGTATTCACCAAGAAAATAAAATTCAAAAACCCTAACAACATGTACACACATAAACCCTAGCCTAACGTGTCACACTTCACCACGAAACTGAAACTCTGATATCAATTGTTGGCATTCGATCGTTTTATTAACGTGACCCGTTAGGGTTCCATATATTTTTAACAGTCAGCAGAAGCAATAAAATAAGAAATTTATTACCATTCACCAGAGTATGTTGGAGAAGATGAATTCTCGCCGGCAGCCTGTGCAGCCTCACCGTTACTCTCTCGTCCGATATCGGAATTGAGTGATCTATATGCTAAAACGATCCTCTCTTCCATGGATTTCCGTCAGTATATCACACGTTGAATTCCAAGGTCTGTTCAATTTTATAAAAATCGTAGAAGGTAGCGAACAACAGCAGCAAACAACCTTCCAGTCTTCTGCTGTATTCCCAAGTCCAATATCGACGTCGTGTGGGCGACGATCTTCGAGATCTTCTCATTCTGCTTTTTCCTCACCCTCCTCACAGTGTTAGGCGTGATTAATTTCATAGATTAGGGTTTTCGGACAGTTGAGATGACTTATATATGGGCTACAGCAGGGACCAGGAGGAGAAATTAGAGTTGGGCCTCCATTGGGCTTAAGTATCCAAGCTTAGCCCAAAGCTTATACTTAAGTCAAATAATAATAATATATACCACTAAAATATTCTTATTGCACTACCGTTCTAATCCCATAATTATGTTATGGGCTCCTTCTTATTATGAGCCCGTTAGTCTCCCCATGTTTAAGATATACGATGTCCATTAATTAATTAAGTTACTGACAACTCCATTAATTACTATCTCATCCGAGAGTAGTATCACTCAACCTCATTATTATGCTGGAATAATTCCACCTGTAGGTTTTACATGATAATCCTTATGAGCTCCTTAAGGGGACATCATCAACCTATAATGGACACGGATTCCTTCTACAATCAACAGCACACCATAAAGACATCACTATTTCCCAACTCACCGAGTTTGTTGATTTAATTACATGTAAATCTCACCCATTGATGAATCAAAGAAATACATATTGTCTTACGTGTCGAAGTTATTGTATAGGGATTAAGAGTACGAACATCCATAATAACTGAGATCAAGTTCTCCTATAAGTCAGTATAAGTCGAACGATCTCAAGCGGTCCTGCTCAATACACGCAAAGTGCAATAATGTGATTTTATAGCCAAGACAAGTTAATACCAAACACACTGCAACCATCCCGATTGAGAGTCTCTATCTATCTTGGTTGTGAGCATTTGTTTATCTTTATAAGGAAATCGATAATATGATCTTCCGCGTGTTGTTGCACAACATATTATCTACAGTATAATGTAAGTGGACTATTGCATCGAACATACAAATAAATTATAAGACGCAATCATTTAATCATATGATTCTCATTTCAAATTAATTGTTTAAATATTGTTCATACAAAAAGCTAGACTTTAGTATACAATCCAAAAGCCTACAGGATGTTTTCTGAACAGGAGCTTGAAAAGGTGCGGCAGGAGAAGGAAGCGTCAGAGGTTTCTTACGCCTAGAAGATCAAGGCATCCGAGGATGTTGTTGCTGAGGTCTTAAGGGAATGTAATGGGGCCTTGGCCGAAGTGGAGCGTATGAAGGATGCATTCCTTCTATCAGAAGCCGACAATCTATGCTATAGAGAAGTTATCCTTCCGAAAACCAAGATTCACTATTTATGCTCTTGCGCTTCTGCTTTTGCTCAAGCCTCTGCTCGGAAGCCCTATCCTGATTACCTCGATGACATGCATGGTATTTTTCGTCAAGCCATTAGTGAGGAGAAAATGCCACTTAGAGAGACTTTGAGGGGCGATGTTGATTTTGGGGTGCTTGGTGAGTATTCCGACTTCATCACTGATGTCCCTAAAGAGTCCTCCAAAGAGTTTGAGGAGGGTGGATCCGATGAAGATTTTGCCGATGATGTCTTGGATCATGCTGCGGTTGATTTTGGGATTGAGGATCCACTTGTCGTGCTCCCTGTTGAATCTGTAAGGGGACCTACTCGAGAGGTTTCCGTTGAGATTGAGTTTTTCGCCCTCGGTGATGTACGCGTTTTCGGTCAGGTCACTACTACTGAGGTTTCTGAAGCCATGTCCACCGATGCCGCTATGGTTATTTCAATTCCACCAATCCCGGAGGTCAATCTTACTTCGAGTTGCACTTAGGAAGTTGACATTTCGTCGAGGCCGGCGACCTTCGAGGCTCCCTTGGATGTTCCCGAAGATACGGCGCATAGAAGTGGGGAGTTACAATCTACAGATGCGGCAAATTTTGTAACCTTCCTAACTGATCAATGAAGTATTACCGAGCCTCTGGTATTGAATCGAATGTATCTTCCTTATTAGGGTGTTTATTCTGTACCTCCCTTGTGTTTCCTTTGTTTATCGATTGATAGAATTCTGAGTTATTTATGCTTCTCTTGTAATTCACTATTC
The DNA here is from genome assembly GCA_023678885.1 of Pogostemon cablin. NCBI lineage: Eukaryota > Viridiplantae > Streptophyta > Magnoliopsida > Lamiales > Lamiaceae > Pogostemon > Pogostemon cablin. The sequence goes on along the minus strand of CM042986.1, from coordinate 19,936,658 downwards.
ATGAATGAAGTACTTTCCCTTCCCTATTAGTAGATCTCGCAAGGGTATTTTGGTATTTTACCTTTAATTTAAAACATAATCGTCGCTTTTTTTTCGTGGGTTGTCACGTCCTTGGTCAGACGCTGGGTGGATCAATCTGGATCTTCCTTTCTCCTTGGGAGTTGTAAGGTCTCTACATCCCAGCCGTTGGATCTTAACCATTTTTGCTCCATAGTTTCCAATGATGATATGTGTCGCTCTTCATCTTGTCAGATAGTTTCTGTTTTGGTTTTTCAAAATTCAAATCTTTTGTATCCTTTATGTATATCCTTATATATCCTATATCTCTCGTTCCTCCGATATTTTGCGATTTCTGAGAATCTCTCTCTCCTTTGTCCTCTTTTTTTTGCCAAACCCTAATTCTTGAGCTCTTTAGCTAGTGGAAAATGTCTGGTGAGGGTACTTCTCCTCCGCCTGATGTCCATGAGGTGAATACTTCCGATAGCACGCCGGTGCACCGCGTACGATCCGGTGTTCGTAGTGCATTCTAGATCCTTTCTTCTCCCATTTCTAATCCCCCTCCAAGTCGTACTGCATTCTATTACTCTCTCTTTCTTGCCGGTTTGCATCTCCCACTTCCCCCTATTATCGGTATGTTGTTGCAGAGGAGGGACATGGACGTAGGCCAGCTACTGCCCTCCTCTTGGTTGCGTCTGATATCCACTATGTCACTGTTTTATGTGTTGGGTCATACTATACGAAACCCATTTGAATTAGAGTTTCTCTTTTTTTTTATGCTATATCCGGTTGTTCTGGCGGTTTCTACCATTTACTTCCCCGCGATAACCATCATTTTGTGGGGGCTTCTGATGAAATTGGCCGAAGTTGGGAGCAGGTCTAGTTCTGGTTGGGTGGTGATTATCCATTCCCTTACCTTTCGGGTGTTCTCTTTGTTTGTTCCAGTTACTTTTATTCTATGCCTGACTTCTCTTTTTTATTTTATAGGTGTGCTCCAAAATGCCCTGTCTCTGGTGCGATCGACTGGTTCTGTAGCTGGCTTGTCATTAACTCCATACAAGTATGTGTATCAGTTTTCGGATGATGAAGCCGACTTCAATTATTCTGCCCGTTCTCCATCTCGTGACGAAGATGAAGAAATGGATGAACTGTCTGTTGGGTCCGAAGATATGAAACTTGGTGAAGATCTGTTGGTTGTGCAGCTTATCGAAAATAGAGTTTTGCCTCATTTGTCTCCTTCCCATCAACAGTTGTGTCGTTCACTCGCTATCCCTTCTGGTGATTTTTCTGCTCCCGGTTCTAAATCTGCCTCTGCTTCTTTTCTCGAAAAAAGAGAAAGGAGTGTTTATGAGCATAGTGGGCCTTCTCGGCCAACCGGAATTAGCTACATGCCTCGTCCATCCCATTCCGTTGGTGAGTTTGACTTTCTCGCTATTAGATTAAGGGGGATAATTGCCTCTGCTCGTGCTTCATTGTCCTTTCCGTGTTCATTGCATTCTCACCCATGGTGTCTTTTTACAGATCCTCCTCTCGTCGAGCCCAAGACCGGAATAATTCCTGAGGAAGATCTGGAAGAGGATCCCGAGGGGATCCTGAGGAAGGTTTAGAGGAGGAGGCAGAAGAGGATCCAGAGGAAGATCCCAAAAAGGACACAGAGAAGGATCCTGATGAGGATCTTGAGCTGGCAGAAGCTCCTGAAGTTGGAGAGGGCAGCGGCTCCGAAACCGAGGATTATGATATGGTGGCTGGGCCGAGGGCGAGGTCTGCTTCCAGAGCTGATGTTAGTTCTGCCTCTTTTACCTCTCAAGTTGTCCTGACAGTTCCTCTTCCCAATCTGAACTTTACAGGTGTTGCCGCAACAACTGATCTTACTGATGCTGATGCTAAAGCCACCAGGTTGGCCGCCAAGAGGGCCCATGCACAAGAAAAAAGTACAGTTGAGGAAGATGATGAACCTGACCTGGTCGAGTTGTGGGAGCCAGGAACCCAATGTTTTATTACAGGTGCCTCTCATCAGGCCCCTCCTCGAGCTCCGCCTACCGTTATCCCCAGTTCCCTTTCCCAAGATTCTTTCGGTTTAGCCGTGGTGGCTGGAGTTGTTGTTGCCTCCTCACATCTTCTCTGCACTTTATGCACCAATATTGTTTATTCCCTAGCCGGCTAATTGATCGTTCCGAGGGGTCTTCCGCTAGCTTCAAGGAGAGGTTGAATGCCTTAGAGATCGAGAATGCTGAGCTGACCTCAATTTTTGCTCACCAGAGAGAAAGATTGGAGGTTTCAGATTTTGAGGTTGATGTGGGGCGAGCTGCTCTCGAATCTGTGGAGGCGAGTCTGACTGAGGCTAAGGCTGCCAAAGATGCCACGAGAGTCGAGGCTACTGAGGCACGTTCTAGGTTGGTTGAAGTCGAGGCTCGTATCTGAGCCTTGGAACAACACATTCCTTGTCCTGGTTCGGCAGAAGAAAGGGCCATTCATGTTGAAGCTCAGCTAAAGGAGATGGAAGACAAAATGTCAAGTATTTTCCATTCCCTCAGCAGCCGAAAGAAATACTGATCCCCTCCGTCTCCACCTTTTGCTGGTTGATCTTTATTTTGCACTGGTTCAGATGTTATTCGTAACTTACTTACTATGATGGTTTGTAGATTTTAACTGCTGATTACTTCGTTTTATGTCATGTACTTGTTGGGTGGCTATTTCCGATGTCATCTTTTGACGTCTATTATTCCTCCTCTAACGTCACATCTCTACTGTGCATCTTTGCTTGTTTATTCCTCATCTGTGCAGATGTTTATACTATTGTTTGATATATCCTTGTTTACCGAAGTTCTTTTCCTTTATTCGGTTCTGATATTCTGGCCTTTCTGTACATCCACTATGTGTACGTGTTTGCGTTTGTTTCCCTTATTGTCCCGAATAGCGTTCCTTTAAATCTAAGTTTGATGCTTCGACTATTGTATATATTCGTTATATACATATATACGCACCCCTTTTTGACGCATTTCGAGGTCTGTTGTTGCCCCCTCATTCTGGCTCTGCTATTCTAATTTTATACCTGAGGCGATCCAATTCTCATTATATCAAGGTTCTTTCAACCAGCCTTTTAGTTTTGATCTGATACCTTGGTTTTGACTTCATAGCCCGATGCCTCGGCATCTTTGTCCCAATTTCTCTGAATCCGGCATTTTTGCCCTTTTATTCCTAGTTTGATTCAGCCTTTTTGTTCCAGCTTGCCCCTTTTTGGTTACTTCCCTTCGATATCTCCTATTCTTGAGCCTCGGCTCTTTTTTCGCCATTGTTATTTCGTAATCCTTTTATTTATACTTGCAGTATTCTTTATCAGTTTACAGGATGATGTTTACACATTAGTATTTCCCAAAAGCCATGGTATCCCGACAAATAAATACTCTTTACCATTTGTTATGAGCATACTAACCCCTTTAACTATACATAAACTTGCTGATATTCCTAAAACCATGATATCTCGATAAATAAACACCTTTCCCCATTTGTTATAAACACATTGATATCCTTAATCATATATCATTAAAAAGATTTCCATACAATTTACATTTCCATATAGTATAGCCTAACGCCTTGATTAAAAGCTGTAAAAAATCGTGTCACCAACCTCATTCATCTCGCCCTCTTTCTACTTCATTGATAATATTTCTTCAAATGTTGTGCGTTCCATGGGTGCGGTATCTTTTTGCCATCCACTTCTTCCAACTCATACGCTCCTCCTTCCAAAACTCTTTTGATTACGTCATTGGGCCCACTACTTTTCGTAGCACTAGTTCTCCACCTTTGAATCTCCTCAGCTTTATCCGGGAGTTATAGAATCTCTCTGCTCTCTGCTTGTAAACCGCATTATGCAATTCTGAGTTCAATCTCTTTTCTTCCAATAGGTCTAGACTCTCCTGGATCAATTCATCATTTGTCCCCTCTTGGTGGAGAACGATCCTGGGGTTGGGCTCTCCTATTTCCACTGGTATTATCATCTCGGCGCCAAAGGCCATTGAGAACGGGGTCTCATTGGTGGAGGTTCTCGTCGTCGTCCTGTAGGACCACAGTACTTCTGGCAGTTCCTCAGGCCATTTTCCATCTAGCTTTTCGAACCTGGCTTTCAATGTGTGTTTGATGATCTTGTTCACTGCCTTGACTTGCCCATTAAACAGCGAGTGGTATGGTGTGGAAGACCACTTCTTAATGTTATAGTCTTCACAAAACTTTCTCATTTTGTCGTCAAATTGCTTGCCATTGTCGGTCACTATAGCAAATGGTATCCCGAATCGGTATATGATATTTTCCCAGATGAATTTCTCATGAAATAATCCACTGCCACGATAGAAAATTTATTTCCACCTTTCCAGTAGGTAGCGGTCCGATTAAATCGATCCCCCATTTCACGAAAGGCCATGGGCTGAACACGGAAGTCAGCTATTCCGAGGGTGCTCTAACTATCGGGGCCAGTCTCTGACAAGTGGCGCATGCTCTCGCATATTGGGTGGCATCCTTTTTTAGTGTTGGCCAGAAATAACCCTGCTTGATCACTTTGTGTGCTAGAGCAATCCCACCAGTGTGGTTTCTGCAAATGCCTTCATGAATCTCCGCTAGTACATAGCTTGCTTCTTCAGGAGCCAGGCATTCCAAGAGCGGTGATGAATATCCCCTCTTGTACAGCTTTTCTTCCATCAAGACATACCTCGTCGACCGAAGCCTGATTTGCCAAGCCTTGTCTTTATCCATGGGTACTTTGCCTTCTTCCAGATATGTCCTGATCGAGGTCATCCACGACTCATCTGTCGATTGGTCATTCAGAACCCATATGGTGGTGTCCGAGGGATTTTCCTGCCTCACTATGTTGATGTTGTTCATATCCTCGACATTCGACGTTGTGGCCAACTTAGCCAATGCGTCGGCTCCCATATTTTCTTTCCTGTCGATGCATTCTAAGAACACATGTTTAAACTTCTGCAGTATGCCTGCAGCCAATCCTCTATAGTGGCTCATATGCCCATCCTTGGCCTCGTATTCTCATTTCATCTGATTTACCATCAACTGTGAGTTGCTATATATATGAGCTCATCTGCTCCATGGCCAACGCCATCCTCAAACCGTTTAGTATGGCCTCATACTCACCACACGCCACTATCGAGATGCGTACCAAGCGATAACTGTGTGGCTTTCACCCAACGCTCAAGGTGCAGTCGTGTGGGAGCTGTCCAACTTGTACAATCACATGCCAAACCCGCCGAAAAGCACATAGGATAATTCATACATATACAAACCCTTTCATACATACTTTTGAATTCGACAATTAACACATGAATACCACATCAAGAATCATACAATTACAACTAGATCATATCACATAATCATATAATCACAAAAATCCCCAACCTTACGATTCACGTTTCACCAAGAAACTAACGCTCTGATACTAATTGTTAGCTATTGGATCGTTTGGCTCAGCGTGATCCGTTAGAAAACCAAGTAAACAATAACAGCGGAAGGAATAATTAAAGTTTACCTTTCTTCAGGGTTAATGTAGAGGATGAATCGTTGCAGAGAACTACCTCTTGATCTTCTATTGTATGTCCCAAAGTCCAATCCTGATGTTGTGTGGGCAACAATCTTTAGGATTCTCTCAATCTGCATCTCTCATTTTCTCACGTCTAAAAACGACGCAGAGTGTAGGTTTCCAGAAGCTGAGATGACTTATATACATGGGCTACAACAGGGACCAGGAGGAGAAATTGGGTTGGGCCTCCATTGGGCTTAAGTATCCAAGCTTAGCCCAAAGCTTATACATAAGTCCAATAATAATAATATGGTCCACTAAAATATTATTACTGCACTACCTTTCCAATCTCATAATTACGTTATTGGCTCCTTCTTATTATGAGTCCGAAAATCTCCCCATGTTTAAGATATACAATGACCATTAATTTATTAAGTTGCTGACAACTCAAATTAATTAATATCTTTTTCGAGAGTAGTACCACTCAACCTTATTATCATGTCGGAATTAATCCACTTGCAAGATTTACATGATAAACCTTATGAGCTTCTCAAGGGGACATCATCAACCTATGTCGGACATGGATTCCTTTTACAATCAACAGCACACCATAGAGACAGCACTACTTCCCAACTCACCAATTTTGTTGATTTAATACATGTAAATCTCACCCATTGATGAATCAAAGAAATATATAATGTCTTACGTGTCGAGGTTATTATATAGGGATTAAGAGCACGAACATCCATAATAACTGAGATCAAGTTCTCCTATATAGACAATACAAGTCGAACGATCTCAAACGGTCCTGCTCAATACACACTAAGTTCACTAATGTGATTCTATAGTCAAGACAAACTAATACCAAACCACACTACAACCATCCAGATATATAGTCCCCGTCTATCTCAGTTGTGAGTATCTGTTTATACTTTATAAGAAAACCAATAATATGATCTTCCGCATGTTGTCGCACAACATATTATCTACAGTATAAAGTAAATGGACTTTTGCACAAACATATAAATAAACAATTTATAATATGCAAAACGTTTGATCAAATGATTCTCATTTCAAATAAAATTGTTAAAACATTGTTCAATGCAAAAGCTAGACTTTTAGTATACAATCTAACAGTCATATCGAATTGTCCTAATTCGACGGACCATTTTAACAGCCTGCCCGCTGCGTCTGGTCTTTGGAGTACTTGTCTCAAATGGAATGTCGTCAGTACCTCAATGGTATGTTCCATGAAGTATGGTCTCAACTTTCTCGAACTCATAATGAGGGCATACACTACCTTCTCCATTATCGGGTATCTGAGCTCCGCATCCCTCAGGGATTGACTTACGAAGCATACAGGCTTCTGATTCTTCTCTTTCGTTTTGACCAATACCGAACTGATTGTTGTTCTCGACACTGCCAAGTACAGTTGCAATGTTTCGCCCGGTGAGGGCTTGGAGAGAATTTTGGGATCTGATAATTCCCTTTTAATCTCATCAAATGCCTTCCCGCACTCTTCCGTCCATTAGAATTTAGCTTTTTTGATGACGTCGAAGAATGATTTACATTTGTTCGATGCTTTTGACATGAACCTGTTTAAGGCGGCCAGCCTACCCGTTAGATTCTAAACTTCTTTCATGTGCCTCGGCGGATCCATCTTCAGGATTGCTTCTACCTTTTCTGGGTTCATCTTGATCCCTCTTGAGCTGACCAAATATCCGAGGAAATTTCATTTGCTCACTCCGAGCGTACATTACTTCGGGTTCAATTTTATTCTATAATGTTGAAAGATTCCGAAAACCTTTCTTAGATGGTCTAAATGATCCATCCTTTTCAAGCTTTTTACCACGGTATCATCCACGTAGACCTCGACTATTTTTCCAATCTCTCCCTCGAACATTTTATTGACCAATCTTTGATACGTAGCTCCCGCATTCCTTATGCCAAATGACATGTTGTTCCATTCATAAACTTCATTCCCGCAGAAGAAAACAGTATTTGCCTTATCATCCGGGTGCATAGGGATCTGGTGGTATCCCGAAAATGCATCAATGAAGCTCATTATCTCGTGTTCTGCGGTGGCATCGATCATCTGGTCAATCGACGGAAGAGGATAGCTATCCTTCGGGCACGTCTTGTATAGATCGGTGAAATTGATGCATAGCCTCCATGATCCCTTCTTCTTCTTTACCATAACTAGATTTTATGCTCTTATCGGGTACTTGCATTCGCTAATTCATCCGCTCGCCAGCAGTTTATGTACTTCCAGCTCCATAGCCACATTCTTCTCCTGGCTGAATTTTCTCTTACTTCCAGCTCCATAGCCACATTCTTCTCCTGGCTGAATTTTCTCTTTTTCTGGTAGAATGGTGGGATGTTGGGATCGATGTTCAGCTTGTGGCAAGCGTACTTCGGATGTACCCTGGGTGTTTTATTTAGGTTCCAGACGAACACATCCAAGTTCTCTTTCAGTAATCGGGTTAGTTCTTCCTTGAATCCACTTTCCCACTCTGTCCCAATCTTGACTTTGATAATTGCATCCTTCGGATCCAGCTGTACCACTTCTGTTTTTTCTGCCGCCGAGGCCCCTTCTCTTAATTTCATCCTTGGATCTTCATCCGGTGTTATCTGCTTTCACTTCGACACCCTTGCCACTGTTTCTTTTTCTTTCTATTCCTGAACAATAGAATCCGGACATGTTTCCATTTCTGCCACCAGCATATCACCCCCTTGCTCCTCTGCCTCTTCTCCTTGGGCAACTACTAGGATCACCTCGGGTTCTTTATCCTTTTGGTCCCCTTCCAGTGGTTTTGCCATTTCTGTCAGCACTTCAGGGGTCTCTCCCTCTTCCATGATATCCTCGAAGCTTAGCATCTCGTAATCCATGTCATGATAACTAAGACCTTCTACCTTTTCCACAAACGAGCATCTTCTCGCCCTCCTTTGATTCCCTATCACTATCGCTACCCTGCCATCAGCTGTGATAAATTGAGACACTGGTGGAGGGTGGACGGAATAGCTCAGAAGGCATGGATCAACGGGCGCCCTAGTATACAGTTGTAGGTGGAGGCTTGGTCCACAACCTTGAATGTCAAATGTTTCTGCATTCGAGTTTTCCCATCCAAACCCTCTAACTGAACTGACAAATTAACCTTCATGGTAGGTCTGGTCAACGTATTGCCAAACCCTTTGATCTCATCACTATAAGGCCTCACCTTGTGATGACGCTCTCCTCCCAGATTTTTGTATACTTCTTTAAAGATTATGTTGGCATACGCCCCGGTGTCTACCAAACATCTATGGACTTTGATCCCTGAAAGTATCGGTGAAATGACTAAAGGGTCGAAATGAGGTACTTACCCCGAAGAAGTCGGCCTCAGTGAAGACGATGTCCGCCTCCGTTATCCCCTTCGCCGCCGAGGTTCGAGATCACACTTGAGGGATTTGTTGGTTTAAGTCTCTCAGCCCTGTCTTCCTCTTCCTTTTAGATACCGTGGAGAGTGCTTGGGAAGTTCCAATATAGGGGGTTTCCTCTACCGGCTCCATCATGTGTATCTCTCCTGGTCTGTCTCCTATTGGGGCTGGTCCCCCGATCCTGTCGAACACCGGCGGCCGTCCTTGAGGCGAAGGGGTAGGGGCATCGCTTCTCCATTACGTCCTCTACCTGGGGACCTTTGTCGACCCGAGGGAGGGGAAAGATTAGCGTCCCTCCAGTACACTCTCGGCCTCAGGGCCTGCAGCATCCCTCTTAACTTTCCTTCCTTAACCAACTTCCACAACTCCGTGATAAGATCTCGGCATTGGTCGGTATTATGTCCATGCGTCTGATGGTACATGCAATACTTTCGAGGGTTCATGAGCTTTGAGGTTCATAGGACTGGCCTCGGTGTCTGGAGAACTTGTTAATCCTTGACGTAGTAGAAGACCTCGGCGATATTCAAGTTTGTTCTCGACTTTAGTTCCTCGTACATTTGCTGTACCTCGGTGTCCTCTGTAAATGGTTTGAAGGTGGCTATCATTTTGTACTCCTTTGTCCATCCTGCGCTGATCCTCTTCTTGCTTGGTTTCGCCGAGGTGCTTTGGTTGCTCGCCTTCTTTGCCATCTTAGAGATATTTTCCGTCTGGATGTACTCGTTAGCCATGACCATGAAGGTTGCGTAGGATATGGGCGGTTTAAGCTGTACCACTTTCCACAGACTAGTTTCCGGGTGAAGCGCTCTCATCACCGTGATGAGGCAGGCTTCGTCCCCCATGACTTCCCCAATTGACCTCTGCTCATTGAACCTTTTCAGAAAGTCTCGCAAGCTTTCTGTTGAACCCTGGCGGATGTTAGTCAGTTTGTGCTTTGGCTCCTTCGGTGCCCCAAGATATGAGTATTGCATTAGGAATACCTTCATCAGCTCTCCCCAGCTTTTGATGGAGGCTGCCAGGACCGCCCTAAACCAGGCGTGAGCCTTGTTTCCCAAGGTCAGCGGGAACATCTGGCATAATGTGATCTCATTTTCACCTTGCGCTCTCATCCACATCAGATATTTTTCAATGTGAGAATATGGGTTGTAATCACAATCAAAGATCAAGCTAGAGGGAAACGAGATTCCCTGTTACCGAGGAGCGTTGCTGATCTCTGCCGTGAAGGGTGAAGGAGCTACCAAGGATTGGAGGACCCTTCCTATTCCAGACATCTTTCTTTCCAGATCTGCAAAGCGCTTATTCACTTCTAATTTATTAGGACCTGTAGATTTCTGGTCGGGGCATTAAAAAATGCCTTCCCGTTTTCTGACCACACTTCTGTTTGGGTTTCTCTTCGTCTCATCCCTTTTTACAAAGTGGACTTTCCGTTCCATCTAGTCCGAGGTAAAGTCAACTCGGTTGTGGGTAGATCTTCCCATGAGGGATTCTGACTCTCATGTGAATAGAGTACCAAGGACGAGCAAGATCTCTGATTCCTCGGCCTTCTGAACTTGTTATGCCTCCTTTGAGAGACAGATGGGGTCCTTCGTGGGACTTCGTTCTCTGCTGACATTTCCCGAGTCGCAGGCCGGCCCCTCCTTTAGTTCTGCGAGTGAGGTTGGCGAGGTTCTACCCCTCTCAATCTCTTCCTCGATGGATGGTTCTCAGGTTCCTGATTCCTTCCGGGTTGTGGTTGCGCTAGAGCTTTATTTTCCACTAGCACCTCCGGGGGTGGGGGTTCCTTCTCTCTGGATTTTTCCCATGTTGAAGTTGCCTTTGAGTTCCCGTTTTTGGGTGACGAAAGTATTTGCTACGCCCACCTTCTATCGGAGTCTCGTCCATACTCTCTCTTTCTTCAACATTCCTCCTCCGTATGAAATTAATAGTTTTCCTGGCATCCCTTCTGCTATGTTCTCTTCTAGCGTCTTTCCTTCTTTTGAGGTTTTACCGTAGATCGCCATGGCTTGCCTCGTGAGGGCCGCTAAAGCTCAACCTCACCGTTGAACCAGGGAAGCTTTTGCGATGTATTCGTCAATCACCCTCCAAATTTTCTCGTTCATCTCTTTTGTCTTCAGAGGGTCGCTCAAATTTGGGACAGGAATAGACCTCGCTGGAGTGGGCACCTCCATGGCCGGCGTGCTCACTTGGACATTATTTCCACTCCTCGTGACCTTCCGTTGGGCTCTGGAACATTCTCCTCTCTCTTCCTGTCCATGGGTTATAAATCCTTCACCTCCCATCTCGATTTCCAGACACATAATAAATCTCAAAGATTTTCCTCACAGAATTAAACCAAGAATTCGAGAAAATAAAGCACAGGGGTGGCTAATCGTAGCATTCCCACAAACGACGCCAGATATTGATGGATGTTCTTCGTTTGTTAATTTAATGCCTAGAAGATTAAGATATTTGATAACAGAACCAAGAACGATCACAATCAAACATAATAAACTACAAACAAAGGGAATTCAAACTAACAGAAGACTCAATTTCCACCAAAGAACTCAACCGATTTCGTTATTCCCCTTTAGAACAATACCTCTTCACCACCCATTCTTACAAGTGTAATGTCTAAAGTGAATATGAGTGTCCTGCCTCTCTCATGTGAAAGAGGTTATTTATATCATCGCAAAACCCTAAACCCGAGCTAATCGCCTTGCACTATTTGGATGGGGACAAATCGCCTTTAATAAGGCCATCTAGTACGCCGACCAGCTGCAGGAGAAGTCTGGGCGCCGTTTGTTGATTTTGCAGGGTTTCGCAGAGTGTCTTAGTCCTTTGCTGGCCTCTCATTGATTGTTAGAGTATGATGCGCCAGTCAATCGTTGTCTTCTAGTTAGGATTGCTGTCCAAGACACCTCTTCTTCCCGTTAGTCTTGTCATCTAGCCTACGATACTTGTCCGTCTTCATGATGGTGTCTGTTCTTCACTATCCTGCTTTCGCTGTTCATCCGAGCTCTTAGGCAGAGGAAGGACGTCGCCGAGGTTTCCTGCCGAGGTTCCTCTTTGTTCTTTCCTCGACTGGGCCTTCGGGCTGCCGCGACCTCCTTGGGCTGCCTCGATTCCTCTTTGACTTCTGTTTACCGTTTGGGCCGCTGAGGGGTTGGGCCTTTCTCTTCAAATATAATAAAGGTTATTGGGCTTTTGGGTCTAACTAGCATGTGGAATATAATACCTATAACATATATATTTATAATAATAACGTAACTGGTCAATTTATAGTTCATTAGGATAATATCTTTATAAATTAATATTTTGGGACTTAGAGAATTTTATTAAGAGAAAGTTTCTCGTAAAAAATGTTTATGTGAGATTATATGTGAAACGTGTTAAAATATGATTGTTATACGATCAGAGTATATGTATTTGTAGTTAAAACATGCTTTTCTAAAGAATAATTTTAAGGTGTATAACATTATAAATATATTTTAAACATCAATAAAAATATTTTAATAGTATATAATAAGCTTCTTTTAATAATTTTCGAATCACAACAATCACACAATTAAATACCACAACAAAACCCACAACAATCACACAATTAAATATTTTAATGTATAAATGAATCATTAAACATCATCCAAATTGTAAATTTTAAATAATTAAAAAGACTGTTATAACAAAACCTACAACAATCACACAATTTAATACCATAGTAATTGGGCTCTAGAATTTGATGGTCTCTCTGTGTGTGACTGGGCCTAAATAAAGAGGCCCAAGTAGCTGATAAAAATATAAATAAATAAAGTAACCCAAAACTGAAAAGATATATTCAAGCCCAAGTAAAACACGAGTCCCTTGCTCAGTTGCTTAATGTATTCACCAGTTGAGAATTCTCAAAGATTCTATCACCCTCAACCAACGCCCTGACTTAGTTCGGTGACTGGGGAAGGGTGCATAGTGGCCACTCAGATCCACCACTGAATCAGTTCTATAACTCCAAAACCAGCTAAGCTACGTATAAGGTAATTTTTATTCAGCATTGTTTTTGTTGGGATTATTGCTCTCATTCTATTATTTTTGTTGAAATTATATTGTGGGGTTTGTAAAAGTATGGTGTCTTGTGTGTTTAGTGTCGCTATCCATTGGGAGAATGATCTAAGTCGAGCCTCCGTTTAAGATGATTCTCACATTAGGTTTATACTCTCTAGATCATTTTGTTGGGATTACTGTTTCTTTTATTGGAATAATGAACAGGGATTAAATCTATATTCCTTTCATGCATGTTTAATGTGAATTTCCTTATGTATTTGTTTCATGTTGATTTGTTGTCTTGATGTTCATTCTAGGTATAACTATCTTTTAGTTTCCACCAGTTAGCTGCGTTAATTTTTTTATTGTTTGATCTTTAATGCTATTTGGGTTGATTATACATGGTTTAGTTCTCTATATTGTTTTCCTAGTGTCATGGTTTAGTGCATCTTTGTTGCAGTTTTGAGGCATTACTGGATAAGGTTATATTTTTAGTGTGGTCATGGTTGATTTGCTTTTAATCTGCTCTCATCAAGCATTACTCTAGTTTATTCTCGGATCTGTTGTCTGGACCTGTTGATGATTTTGGTGTAGTGCTGTTTATTTTTTTCCAGCTATAAGTTAAATATAAGTTATAATGAAATCTCGAAAATCTCACTTAACTTAGCTTTAAGTTGTAGAATTACTGCAACAGTTTTATGATGAGTATGTCATGAAAGATTAATTCAACACTTCTTGCTGTGGAGTAGTTCATGAAAACTATACCAAGATGTGGAAAGAATGGAACCATGAATGATTGCAGAAGAATCAACACACAATACTTATTTATTTATTTTTGGCTATTTTAGTGAATTAAATTTGATTGATGAATTCCATGAAATGAGTAGTAGTTATGGCTAAAGCTCTGCTAAACCTATTAATTTATATGGTTAATGTGAAGCCCTATGTTTTGTGGAGCTGTGAATTTTTTCATAACCTTGAAGAATTTTTTGCTGTTAGATTGTTAAAGCATGGTTGGTATGGAGTAAGATTAACTCAATGGATGAAGAAAGAACGTAGATTGAAGAGTTTTGTTGGTGACAATGGTTAAATATTTTACTTTACTCCATGGATCCATGAATTTTCTGTTCTTTCTGCATTACTCGAAATGCCACTTTCCCTTCAATTATTATTATTGTGTTCTCTGGGTCAATTTGATTTATAGTTTGCTCATCAGCATATTTCTCTCATGCTTTACTGCTATTATTATTATAATTCGATATAGTTTTATTGTTTTATCTCTGGATTGGATGGCCTCAATTTCAAGGCTAAAATTCGATTATGTGTTTCCATGTACGATTGTGAATGACATTACCTACATGTTAGTTTGGTATGCTTCTCTTGAAGTTTCAAGTGATTCCTTCTTCTCTGAAAAAGTTTGCCGTGTTTAGATCCTTCCACATGAAAAAGACTCATGTTTTTCTCTACATTTTCGATTGCTTATGCTTTTCGTGAAATACTGAAATATTGTGGGAGAATTACTGGCAATTATAAGTTGGAGAAGCAAAGAGTCTCTGAAGCTAAATAGCTTCCTATTTCCCTCATATAGAGATAATTCATACAGCATATTATTTCCATTCCAATTCCTTCCCGACACCTCCCCAGGAAAATATTGAATTGGATCCCAAAGAGATCTGCTTCTTAGGACTTCTAATAAAGTCTTCTTTTATAGCCGCGTGAACGGTCTGTTAAAGGGTGTATCTTTCGGCCTGCCTTTTCTTTTGACCTACGAATTAGAGTTAGTAGATGTGCACAAAAACTGTTGGGAGATGGTGAGAAGCTGCTTGAGTCTTTAACCAAAAGCTATTCTTAAAGCTGTTCTGAGTAGTTGTTATTGTTTGCGGATACATCCTCTTTTCTAGCTATAAGCATAAACAACAGCAAAAAAAAGTTTTAACAAAATACCCTTGCTCAATACTCCCAGAAAACCTAGCTAATCACTTGGTTAAATATGTCTGGCATTCTGATATGATATTAGCGTTCGACTTGATATCGTAGACTACTGCTTGTGTCATAACATTCTTGTTACTTTTGCATTTATGGGTTTCAACTAGGTACGAAATGGGAAGACAAGGTTCTACATTGCGCATCAATCCAAAGAAATTTGGAAATCTTCAAAAACCATGCATGAGAGAGATGATTTCATTCCTTAGTTGTTTGTCTATAGCTCAAGGCAATGATGGAAGATGTAGTCGACAAAAGTCTCTCTTGAGTACCTGCATGGAGGCTCAGGTAAGTAGAGTGTTGAGTGAGATCCTTTTCAAATAATGTGACCTTCGATATACACTACTGAAACTAGCTATAGAATGGATGTTACCTTTTACTTACTTTTTGATACATAACCTGAAATTATGAAATGGAGGTCTTCCTTCTTGTTATCATTCTTACTCATTTTTTATTTTATTTTATTTGTTTCTGCAGAGTAGCAATAAAAGAAAGTCATGGGGTAGCATTAACCATCACCTTCAGAGACTTAGCAGGGCAAAAAAATGACCTGGACTATTACCAGATTATAATCTAAGAAAATTGGTGGTTTCCCTCAAAACCATATTAGAAGCTTCTTTGAATTCTTGCTTTTGCATATCGATGTTTTTTTATGTGAAATTTAGGTGTTTAAAATTTTACTATAAAAGTTCTCTAGATTATTATCCTTGCTTTTAGATCATGCAACCCATTGAGCTGAAATAGCCTATCTTTTACTTTGGGACAATCACGTGTGAGATCGTCTCAAGTAAAATCATTTTATACTCTTTTTTTTTAATTAGTCACGCACCGCACTTACAATTAGCACACCATATATTACACCCATATAAAATCAGACTATATATAAATGAAATATCAATTAATTATCTGATTACTGAAAGTTTATTATACAAACCTATATGTATGAATGGGTCATATGGACACATCTGATTTGGACACATTAGCCATGAGACCATGTTTCATGTGAAGTACAACCGAGTTACGCGGCAATATTGGATGTGTCCGCACGACATGAATTCGAAAACGGGTAATGACGGCCACTGCCACGATTTTCATCTGAACAAACGACATCTCCTTCCCCAAACAGCTCCTCGGCCCAGCGTTAAACGCCGTAAACTTGAACGACGGTTCGACCCTGACCCGCCCCACATCCGATATCCATCTCCCGGGCTTGAATTCAAGACAATCCTCCCCCCAAACAGATTCGATCCTACCCATCGAGTAGAACGACAACACCGTTTTCGTATTCGGGCTTATCCGGTGCCCACTAGGGAGGACATCGTGCTGCATTGGAGCTTTGTGCTGGAACGGGACAGGGGGATAGAGACGCAGGGACTCACATAGAGCCCCATGCAGATAGAAGAGCTTTTTCAGCTCGTCTATGCTGTCATATCTCCATCTCCCATGTTCGTCCACGTCTAGATTCGATAGGATTTCCTGTCGGATCTTTTCTTCTTCGGTGGGATTGGTTGATAAGAGCCAGAAGAACCATGTTAGAGCTGCACTGATGGTGTCTTTACCTGCGAAGATCAGATTCAACATCATATCTCTCCAAATCTCTTCCGAAACATGCTCTGTTTCACCCTTCTCTGCTACTGATCTCATGTAGCATGAGAGAATGTCGGAATCAGATTCGTTGATCTCCAACTTCTGTCATTTTAGAGAGATGCAATGGCTTAGGAACTCATCCACAACCTCTTTAGCTTTGGTCATTTTCCTCTCTGTCCCAATGTGTAATCTGTTTAGAATCTTCCATGAGAATTCAGGCAGGATGTGTCTGTACAAGATTGCTTCCTCAGCATCTTCGAAAGCTTTCTCATAGGGAAAATGAGGTAGGTCATAGCACAGCGACCCCGGATCATACCCTAACACCTCCATGCAAGAACAGTCAAACGCAAAGCGTTTGAACAGGTCTTGCATGTCTAGGTTTGTTCCCCGTTCCGAACCAAGGTTCAGAATGGGGAACAGACCGGTTTCCACCTTGTTCCACGTCGTGGTGGCTACGAACTCTTGGAACCCCGGTTGGTTCATGAGTGACTTGGCAGTTCTCCTCTGATTTTCCCACGACTCGGCTTCCGCATTGAATATGCCGTCTCCAAGAACTTCAAACATCTTCTTGAAAGCAGGGCCTTTGGGGAAGTTAAGGAAGTGCTTAGTGAGGATGTAATGAATGTTTGCAGGATCACAAGTGATCAGCATTTCCATGTTAGTGAACCAAGAACCTTTGAACAAGAATGTGCCGCCAGTCTCTCGGAGGAACTCTGTCACGAAGTCGTGGACGCGGCATCATGCCCAAGACCGGCCAGTCCGTCGGGGGTAACCCTTTTTTTCTTACTTTTGAATGTCATGCAGAGTAGGGCAGTTAGGGAAAGAATTATGAACAAGATTGATACTATTGTAAGCATGGTTTTTCTTACTGAAATGAGTATTATTATGGATGTGATCTTTGTGTATGTATTGATGATGTGGGTTTATGAGATGTGTAAAAATGTGGTTTGAGATCAAGAAATGCTCTAGTTGGTGTCACTTGTGTTTTGCAGATATAACACATAATTCTTAGTTTTTGTAAGAAAGGTTTATCATAACAAATGTTAATAGCAACTTTGAGTGAAGTATAAAAAAACAAAGTAAACAACCGTGTTTATTGCATTGGGGCATGATTTAGGCTGAAATTTGGGAAGTGCAATTTTAATGAATGTTTTGTCGTGTAAAATTATGTATTTCGAAATCAAATTATATCCACTCTCTTTTGTAAACTCATGTAAATATTTATTATATGTCATGATCAATACCTAAATTTGTAGTTACATGTACAAAGATTTATTGGTTAATTACATTATAATATTTTAATAGAAAATAAGTTATGTAATACAAAATCGTACTAACATTGTACAATAGGAGATTAGCACTTTTTAGAATTCATGTTACGTGTACAAGGATTTACTGGTTAATTACATTATAATATTTTAATAAAAAATAAATTATGTAATACAAATCGAACAACATTGTACAATAGGAGATTAGCACGTTTTAGAATTTATGTTTCATTGTTACTATAGTCATTGAAAAATTATATTCTACAAATAACATTTGAACCCTTAAGACACATATTCGGTGAAATATATAATGAAATACAAACATGAAATAGGTGATTTCATACATGAAAAGACATAATCTGTTTTTAGTTGTGCATGACGCTTTTCAATTTCTTTTATATTTTGTTAGTGATAAGGCAAAAATTTGTGTGCTATAACTTATAACACTTGTAATAGAACTTTATAGTTTATCCGTGCACTTGGGTGAACAGAGTATTTCTCATTACAATTTTACGTAGAATTTTTTGTATGGTGATAACACAGAAAATAGATTAATTTAATACCATAGAACATTTTATAACACTTTAAAAAGTTATTTTATTTTCAAATTTATCACCCCTTACTCACACTCATAATATTACTTTACACTTTATTTATTATCTAAAACATTAAAATACACCTAAAAATCAATAAAGTATGTCAAAAAATAATTTTTCATAAACAATGGAATAGTAGATGTGAAGGAGATGTGAGATGGAGGGAGTATATATATGACAAAAGCAGATCATCTCACGAAATGAATATTGTGAGACGAATAAAAAGTGATAATTTTTATAATGAAAAAAAGTGATACTCAATTGAAGAATGAAAACCGCAGGAATATCTTGATGGTGATGATGCTACGAAATTATTATCCTGTAGTGTTTCCAGATGAGGTACATTTTTTTCAGCCTATTGTTTTTATTGTTGTATTGTGTATGAATGCATGAATCAGTGTATGTTTTCCAATTTTTTTATACCTGGAAACCAAATGAAGGTATGTTCTTAACATTGAAAATAACTCATGAATGGATGTTGTATTGCAATTATTCAACAACATTAAAATCCTCATCAGACATCTTTAATTACTTTACATTCTAAAGTATGAAATTGAGCGACCACTGTTTGTTTGATTATAAAAAATGTAACTATAATGGTCCTGTTTTACTTTAGCACTGTATATCATGCATAATTTTTAAAATTTTTAATTTCACATTTCTTTAACATTTAGTTTTTTGTACTTAAGTTCAAATGATGCATGCTTTTTCATGGAATGTGCGATGGTTCAAGAAATACGATTCTCAGAATATGCAATTTTTACCAATGAGGAGGAATCTTCAAAGTGATTTAAGGGTGAGGTGTATGAATGGATTGTCTTTGCTACTTTTTTGTAATTGGATTGATTATTCACTACTTTTAAATTTTTACCTATAATTTGCTGTGTTTTTATGCCAATGAACTAGAAGATAATTCACTAAATGGTAGTGAATATGCAAATATGAGGTCCTTAAACGTGCCTAATCTCCTTGCGCCTTATGTACATACTCTTTCACATGCTATATATGGTTCATATATATCATAACACTAAACCAAAAGCTGTCGATGATTCAGTCTTAGATCAATCTTCAAGTGCTTGCAGCAGTTCGACTTGAAATATCTACAGGAGATATATGAGTCTTATTGAATTTGGCTGAAAGTTATCACGCTGCTCAAAATAAAGAAGGTATGTATACTAGACAACCTGTGGTTACATTTTATTTTGACAACCTCATTACTGGACTATCCAAAATAATAGTAAATGTTATAGCTGACTTACAATTTTATCAGTATTACTCTAATAAATTCCAAATTTATTCTTTAGTGTTTCAGCTGATCAATCTTCACATGGTAGAAAATATGTTGACAAGTTTTTTAATTCTTTGATACTATGTTTTGCTGATCAAGAACTTTTATCATCGACGAAGGTAACTGTTATCCCATCTATCCACTTGAATCATGAGAATCAGCATCTTCTTCATCTTTTTTTTTTTTGTTATTTTTTTGTCTAATAATTTTTTTCTGAATTTATAGGTTTTATCTTGCAGCAGTATGCATCCTTTCCGTTTTCCTGTATAATTCATACACTGCAACTTTTAAGTTGGAGCTTGAAACTTTTTATATTTTATTTCATGCATGTGTAGTTCAATGTTTTTTGTTGATTGTTATGTCATGTGTGGTCTTGCGTTTCTAATCACGGTGGATATTGCTAATTTTAGTCGATGATTCGTTGACAGGTGTTTCTCTTAATGGACTTGGGTTGATGCATTCTGGATGGTAAATTTGGCTTTGGTGGATAAAGTTTAGGATGTGGATCAGAAAAATAAGATGGTTAGAGTGGAGGCATGAAAAGGAGTTCTCCTGCTGGATGGGTATTAAAGAGAATGGACTCACTTGGTAGAATCTTGCATAATCTAAGGACTGGCAGATTGGTGGCATTTTCCAGGTGAAATATTCAATTTTGGTTTGATTTTGTAGCTCTTTGTTAATGTTGGTTCTGCTATTGCGTACCATTTCAGCTCTTGATTTAGAATCACGATAACAAAATCTCTTTGTCATCCCTTACGGTGTAGTAGGTGGGTATTCATATATGTACGAATCACTATGGTGGACTGACATGATAACAAGTGAGAATCTGTATATTTATGTTACATGTCATTATATGCATCTTTCAGTGAAACAACATCATGTACCCACTTCATCACATTTAAAAAAATAAAAATGTGAACTTATTATGCTGGAGTTAATCCAAAGAGATTGGTTTATACAGATTTTCTGTTTTATAATCATTTTCTTGCATATTGGAGGTTATTCATCCTGAAAATCTCAACTAAATTAGATCAGTCTTGCATTCCACATCTATGAGACATACCCCGATGTTAGAATGATTCTATCATAACACCTATGCAACTTGCATTGATCAAATTAAATTGTCTTTATGGACTTGATTGCTATTTTGTAGAATGACCAATCAATGTGGCAAAAAATCTGCAGTGTGATATCAATAGTGGATCAAGCTGTGAATTAACTTCTTCTTCAACTCATTTTTATGTGAACATATTTAAGAAGTATCAAAATAACCATGTTGAATTTCTTTAATTTTTTTTTACTATTATGGATATTGAAATATTTTTTGGTGATCTAGGGTAGAGAGAAGACAAACCATTGTAGAAGATGACTCTCCGAACTTTCCCATATAAACTAAGACTATTTTCTTTCAATGTATAATATGTGTGAGAAAACTGACAATTTTATATTAACAGACAAGAGAAAGGAAGTCTTGAACATCAAAAATACAATGCATGATATCATGAACAAGATAATTTGTGTGTGTATTGTCTCCATTTTAGTATTTCAAATTTGATGTTCTCCAGTCGGCTATTTCATTTAGATTATGTTGGGAGTAAATGTTATCCTTGGTTAAGTGATAGCTATGTTGTTTGCCTTAATAATAATTCTTAGTTCTTTGAATAGTTATTCCTTGCTATGTTTATCCCTGTGAAATAAGATCTTGAAAGCAATATGTAGAGCCATAATTTGCTTATGTGGCTGAGGCATTCACATGTCTTCAACATCCTTCTTTGACATTTTTCAAAATTTAATTTGACAGTACAATTTATCTTTTGGTTTCTGTAGGAAATTCCCACATTAAATCCAGTTTATCTCATGCTAGAAGTATCTTTTGATGAAACTGATGAGGTCTAATTTTGCTAATGGAGTTGCAGATGGCGCGGTTGTAGGCTCTGGTTGTGCTTATCGTTGGCGGAATGTTTATGTTATTAGCCAATTTGGTCTTAGATTGAATGTGGAATGTTTCTGATATTAGCCAATTTGATCTTAGATACATTGTCAATTATATATTGTGAGTATTTACGTTTGCATTGAATTTGCACATTAATAATACTCCCTCACATAACAAAAGTTATATTTATTAATTTTGAGCATTCCACAACAATAGATACATTTCTAATTTTTTGCATAAAATTTATACACAACAATAATATACCTACTTATAGCATATTAAAATATTATATCTCTCAACTCAAAATAATAATTTAATTATAATAAATAAAATCTCAATAATCCGCGTAGCACGCGTGTTAAGTGCTAGTCATATATAAAAAGGAAATATTCTAAACGGCCCATTTGTATCCAGGTTGCAACTTAAATGAAAATTTTAGATTTTCAAAATCTATTCTATATCAAAAGGAGAATATTGTAACGGCCCATTTGTATCAGATCAAATCCACGCCGCTTTGGGCATTCCTTTCTATTTCTATCTACCGATTGACGTTGCCAACGTTGTCTTGATTGCTTCGGCCTCTTGTCCTCCTCATACGTACGGAAACAACAGCCCCCAATTCTCCAACACGGCTACCACAAATTCAACAAAGGTACGCCCACCTTCGCTATATTTCTTTTGGAGAACTCCTGCCTTCCCACACCTGCCAAGGTGTTCGATGAATTGCTTCAAAGAAAACCATAACTGCTTCTCTTTCTACTTTAATTGAGCAGTATTTCTGCACTACCTCAAAATTCAAACCTAATCTGGAGTAGAGGGGATTTAATGTTTTGGTTGCAACTTATGTGTATTGGTATGAAAACATTATCATTTTGTTGGTTTAAAGTGAGAGCATGTAATGCCACTTTGAAAAGCCCGTCCAACCTATTGTTAAATTTCTCAAAAATATTGACTAAATTGCAAGGCAAAAAAATTAAACACTTGTACTATTCGAAAATAATTTGCCCTTTCTTCATGTAGGAGTTGAGTCTAAAAGGTAATGTATGCTACAGCTGCCAAGATAAGCTCCAAGTTTGCGATTCTTGATGCCTGTAAGTTTGTATCAACTCTTCTTATTGCATTTTAGATGTTATACATAAAGTAGTTTATGGGAAATGAGTCAATGACTTAGTCATACTTAATTCTAGGTCGACCAGCATATATGATCTGTAACTAGTTTGCCGCATTAATCATCAAATTTATGCTACCTTATGCAATACTTGGTTTCTGTATCTTATTCTGGTTTCTTTAATCATCAATATGTAGAATAAGAACAAGTGATTGCCGAGATTCACTTATTTTACTTAAAACTTTTTGTTTATCATTTTTCCTTTTATAATGGTTTTCCCTTCCATATCTGTCAATTACTTAAATTTATGTTTTTTAGTAGATGGGAAAGCAAAACTGGTGTATGATTTGATTGAAATTGAGTGCCGTTTTGCTTTGAGTTAATTATTATCATTTGGAACATGATTTTTGCTTTGATCACTGTCATTATCAAAAAATTAAGTAATACTTTCTACCTATATTATTTAATTTCTACTAAATTGAAGACGTGTGATCTAGGCTCCTGCCAATTTCACGTATATATATAAAGCGCCAATATTGCAAAATGGGCCAGTTTACCATCATTTCCGGTTGCCTAATCCATTTGGCGCCCTTTTCATTCCACTGTTCTTGTTTACTGAACGTGCATTGCCTTTTCAGTCACATCCCAACCATGGGCATCTCATAGGCCCCCACCCTTAATGCGATATAAGTTTTGTCCAACAAAGATTTTAAGCTTAACTTAGGCTATTCTTTTGATGGTTTGTTCATATTCTGGACTATCTTGTTTTGTAGGTATTTTTTATGTTTAGTAGCTGTTACTCTGCAGCATTAGTGGAGACAAATTCAAGAAAGTCAAACAGGTTTGTTTTTTAAATTTCTGCCTGCTTTTTTTTTGTTTTGTTGTTGGCCATTTAGATAAGTATGATGTTCAAAAGTGATTCTCTAATGCAATTTTATGAAATTATCAACTTATGTTTTGGTAATCTTGAACAAGAAAGTATCGCTCAAGATCTTAAATGAAATTAAGGCTATATTCATTAGAGTTCTTGCTTCAAAATGGTAGTTTTCTTGTGTGGTCGAGACCCATGAAGAAAAAAAAGGAGCTAAGTGTGACTAAGATCCTAAAGCTATTAAAACTATTATTGTTAGTTACTTTTACTTGGTTGGATAAAATTATCAGAAGAGCTCAAAACCTTAGTTCTTCTAAGTTCTTCAAGGAACAATTTCCCTATGATGGATAATTGAAGTAATAATTGAGTTACTTGGGGATTTAATAGATTCACCTTATTGGATTGACACACGCTTCAAAGTCATCTCCACTCATTAAACCCTAACATGAAACCCTCTCCCCATTGCCTGTTGGAGCATCTCCTGTTCTTCAAAATCTTTAATGTTGTTCTGCTTTCTACCCTTCACTTCTCTTTTATTCTGTAAACTATTCATTTGATATTAGAATTATTAAAATTGGAATGAATTCGTGGTAGCGAGACAAGATCAACCTTTAATTTAGTAAAATTTGTAGAAGAGACTTCCTCATCTTATCCATGGAATGATGAGTGGTAGTGGTAAGTTGTGACTTGCTCACTGCTGGTGTAATCAAACTTTTCAGTAAGTATTGAAGTGGAATCCTTACGGTTCTTGTTAGAGCTGACTTAAAATTAGGTAGAATTTGTTAGGACTTTGCTAATTTAGGATCTGCTATTGTGGACCAGTTGCGTTACTATACTGGAGAATTAATGACTTCAAACGTCATGTTCGGGTTAGAGAATTTACCCTGGTTTGAATTTCGGGTTGGCCAACATTGAGTTCCCGCTCATTACCACTTTGATTGGAAATTAACGCAGGGGATGATTTGTGGACACGATTGAAATGGAAGCACTCATAGTCTAGAGAAAGAGTAGTCTGCAGAAGAGTGAAACGGAAGCACTCGTAGTCTGGAGAAAGAATCCACTAGTTTTCATTTGGTAGTCTGGAGAAAGAATACACTGTTTTTCATTTGGTTTAATGTTTGGGGTGTACTTTGTAATTTTAGGATATATTTAGTAATATATTAATCTAAATATTTTTGGGGGTATATTTAGCAATATCGAATGTGCAAATAGCGGGCTAGGGAAGAAAATTGTTGTGAGTGTAACGATTCAAGATACTACCAAAATACAACAATCATTAACAAAATAGGAAATCAATAAGATAAAAACACCAATTTAAGTTCCATATCCCCCAATACATACATTGAACTTTTAAAATTGGATACTTATGTGACAATTCAACTACATCATGATGGGCCATACCGTACCATCATATGCACATGCTTCTTGGATTATAGGATCACCCATTATCTATTCTATTCTATATTCTAATCATTCCAAATTGGACTCCTTCGTGTATTTGACCATGACCAGCACATGCATGCATGCACCTACCTACATCATCCATGTCAAAGTAAAATGCAAAATTGTGGTTTATATATATATATATATATATATATATATATATATATATATATATATATATATATATATATATATATATATATATATATTCAAAAATTAATTGTTTACCAATTTTATTTATTAAACAGTACTAATTGTCTACCAAATATTTTTATTTCACTTTTACGACTACAAAAATGAATTAGAGTTTTATACCCTACCCATCATACAATATGTGGGTAATAATTGTTTCTCTGTGGGCATAACGTTTTAATTTTTATCTATCCATAATGTCTTGAAAATATTTCTATTTTACATATAATATACTTCTTCCGTTCCAACTTCAACTTCACATTTTCCATTTTGGTCCGTCCCAAATTCAACTTTACACTTCCATAAAAGGAAAAAACAACAAACTATATCTTTCTAATATACTTTAATTTCAAATTTGTCATCACCTTTTTTAACACACATAACATACTTTATCATTTATTTATTACCCAAAAATATCATACTACCCTCAAAAATAATTCAAAAAGTGACTTTTCTTAAACTATGTATCTACAGTAAACGTGAACTTGAATTTGGGACGGAGGGAGTACTATATACTAAAGGAGGGTTTTGGATTTATTAGGTGCCATCATGTGAGCAATTTAGGTGATGTGTCATTTTTATAGATTTTTAATTTTTTTTAATAATAAACTTGCTTAGAAATGAAGATAATATAGTTACTTTATTTTATATAACCAATCAAAATATTTCATTTTTCTTTATCTTATTTAAAAATTTACCTAAAACTTTAAGTGTTTTAAATTTTTTATTTTTAAATAAGATTTATATAAAAATTATATCAAATTAATTGTCTTTTCATGATCATTGATTTGTCATCCATATTACTAATAATATATGATTGGAGAAATAGATTCTTAAATTTAATAACAATTTTATTTTATAAAATATTCTTTAATAAAATATATTAATAAATAAAATATTTTTAGAAGAATAAGAAATTATTTAATATATTTAATCTATTTATCCTTAGAATTTTGAGTTTAATAATTTAGTTAATTATAAAATTCGAGGAATTTCATGAAAAAATAAATCTTAGTTTAATATTAATTAATTTTCATAATTTTTTTATCGTTAATTATTTATTTTATTATTTTTAATAATTTAATTTTAATTATACAATAATTTATAATTATTATATACATTTATTAATTTTATTTATTAAATGATAATCTTTAGGGATGGTAATGAAATGGGCATTTCAGGTACCCATTCTATCCAAATCTTAATAGGGCACGTATGGGCAATTATAAACGGGTTTGAGACGGATACAGATAGTTGTGAAAATCACATTAGGGTTTAGAACGAGTACAGATAATACCTCAATACCCGCGGGTACTATATATATATATATATATATATATATATATATATATATATATATATATATATATATATATATATATATATATATATATATATATATATTACACACAAAATTTAATATATTTATTTAAAATAATAGAATTCAATTTATATTTAATTCATAATAATATAATTTTAAATAATAGAAAAGATATAAATATTTATATAATAAATTAATATTAAATTAGTGTGGGTAACCGCGTGTATATTGATAAACGGGTATGAAATTGGTAGGGATACCATAATAAATTTTTTAAATGGAATGTGTACAATTTGTTTTTATTTTAAAATCACATAAGAATACGAGTACCAAAAAATAAACGGATATCCTATGCGTAGTCATCCCTAATAATTTAATAATTATTATTTCTTAAAATTACTTTTTCTGTAATAATTTAAATATGATAATATAAAAACTTAATATATAAAAATAAATATTTTGTATTGACAATATAATATTGAAAATTATATATAAATTTATATTATAATGTTATGAATTTTTTAATAAACTTTACAAAAGTTTAATGTGTTGTATAATTTTTTTTTTGTTTAAAAATTTTAATATTCAAAAAATAAATTTTTTATGAATAAAATTATTCTTATTAATTTATATAGTAGTTGTTAATATTATTGAAAAGACTTGTTTGAAATTGTCTCATGTGAGGGCTTAAGTCATAAGTATAAAATGTAATAACTTGTATAATGGAAAGTGGGACTCCAACCAAATACATTATATTGTTTGGATACTACAACCAAATACAACATGATATTGAATACATTTTTTGGTACTCCAACCAAACACATTATATACTATTCGGGTACTATAATCGAACACAATATAAAATCTTAATTATTAGAATATTTATGTGCTTATTAATTTTAAATGTTTTAATTTAATTATTTTTTGAGCACGTTTAGCAAATTCGTAAATACGAATAGCTAATTCCATAAAAAATTTAAATATCCGCGTAATACGTAGTCTTCATACTATGTATTTATATATAAAACTCTTACTATTTACTTTAACATGTGGGGGAAAGAGTATTTAATTTATGTAAAGTGAACTCGTGCTATGAGTGCGTGCATGTAAGAAGAACTTTACCACTAAATTATATAATACATTTAACAATTATATTTATTGATTGTATATCTATAAGAGTTCAAAATAAATTATTTTAAATTAAATATGTATTTACTATAAATTCTTAACATAATTTTCTATTTTATTTATTTTTAAATTGTGAGTACAAAATTTTATGTCAATTCATTTTCGTCCAAGATGCCGCATCATTATGTCTCCTTCTAGTTGTATATAAAAAAAAATGTGTCAAATTTTCGAAAAAAAAAATAATAAAATACATGACGATATTTTTAAAATTAAGTTAATTGACTATTAAATGGGACATTCTCAACAATTTCTTATAAAATGTGTATATTTTAGTAACCCATTTATAACATTTTGTGTTTATGAAATTTTTGTCACATCCATATGAATGTTTATTTATATTTTTTTTCCTTTAGGGTTTACACTTTATTTTTAGGATTTAATTTTATAATTTTTATTTTTAGGATTTTGTTGTATTTTCACGTTTTATATATTTAATTTTGTTGATTTACTCATATACTCTTAGAATTTAAGCTTAAACCTTAGGTTTTTGTATTAATCTCTAGAGTTTTATCATATTTTCATATTTATATTTTTCAAATAAATTTGGATGTATGTGTTCAACAACTATACACCAACTCTTTTTTTTTTTTTTTGTTCTAACTCATTTTTTGTTATATGTGTGTATTTTAATATCTAAATTTGTGTTTGTGTTGTGACACCAGAAGTTGAAGCATGGACAATAATGAACAGGATGACGAAGAGGAGGCGGCAGCAGTGGCGGCTTTCATACGGAAAGAATTGAATGACTGGGACGACGAAGCAAAGAGTCGAGCGAGATTCAAGGCATTCAGGGGAGCCACTCTACTCTTTCTGGAGGGATTTAATCCTCAAGACCTATCGCCACCTTCGTATCTTCTTCATTAACCCTTCTCGCCTCCGCAGACTTTTGGTTCCGCCTCCTCCTCGTCATCAGTAGAGCTGACCCAATTGAGGGAGTGAAAGTGTGTCTTGATGGAACGAGTGGAACAAGTTCTCCAGGCTATGGCAGATGCTGAGTCCTCCAAAAAGGTTTCGGAGGCCTTAAAAAGCAGCTCGATTGCTATGAAGGAAAATCAAATAAGTATCGAAGAAGTTGAGTTGTGCCTGCAAGAGGTTGATGGAAACATCAATGCACTGAAACAACTTGATAATGTATTAGAAGCAGAATCTGCGGAGATGAATGATGAAGATCTAGAAGAAGAATTCGAACAACTGCAGCTGGAAATTAATAGTGTAAACGAGCAAGTCGCGACTGATGCTCCGCCGGAGAAAATGAATGATTTGAGTGATGCTTTCTCGAAACTTGATGTTACGGATGAGAGAGCCATGGACTCAGCATCACCATGTTGTATAGAGCCGGCATGCAATCCAAGAACCTCCAAAAGAGATGGCTATCTAGAAGCTGCTTAACTATATAGTTGTTTTGATGATATATTCTGTTTGATATTTGTTGTGCCTTATAGGACTGGTTTTAGTTGATTTGATGTGGAGTACTTCGCATGATGACATTACTCAAGGGTTAATTCTTAAAAAAAAAAATTAGAATATTACGAACTTTTATTTTTATTCAATTTATTTAATATTTTTTTTATTCATTGTCAATTTATTCATTTTACCATTTTAGATCGTTCATTCTTAATCTATCTATTCCCTTTGTAGATTAGGAGACTCACACCTTCCACAAATACAAAGAAAATATGGACCCACACCCTCCACTAATACAATTGTTTATTACACATAAAATAATAATACATTCCTTAATCCACGTGCAAAAAAACAAATTAATACATTGAGGATGGAGGGAGAGAGTACTTTTTATTCTTTCACAACTTTTATACTTTAATTTAATACATCATTTATTTTATATTTTTAATTTATTATTATTATTATTGCAAAAACTTGTGTGCACCCGGGTGCATGGATCACGTTTCGTGCGCCTTTAGAATTTTGTGCTAAATTGTATATTCTTTAGTATAAAGATGTGTACTCTTTATTTTCTAAAGAAAAATAAAAAAATATTAATGAAAAGTGTATACCCTTTATTTCTAAAGAAAAATAAAAAATATTAATGAAAAGTGTATACCCTTTACAATAAAATGGTGTACCTTATTAATTAAAGTGTATACTCTTTAGAACAAAATAATATATTCTTACTCATAATACTAAATTCTAAAAACGCACGGTGTGCCCGAGAATTAATATTTCATCCTTTTTTTATTTTTAAATTTAAATTGATTTTTTAATTTTTTTTAATTTAAGGATTAGCAAATTATTGTGCCAGGCAATACTAATCAAAATGTAATTGTCAAAAATTAATTTCAACACTTTATTGTATTTCTTTTCTAAACAAGAGATTATAATCATAAGAACCAAAATATCCTACGAAAAAAAGTTGGATGTAAAGATCAAATCACCATAATCCACTACTGATCTTCAGCCCGCATGCCGGAATCTAAATTGAAATCTACAAGGGATTTTTATCTGCAACGGAATTGACATTCGTATTTACATTTGAGCCTATATTTGTATTTATAGCGGAATCGAAACGAGATCTGTACGACATCGAAACCGATATTCGTATCTACATCGAAACTTATACACAACTACACACTTACCTATAGGTATATATTGAGTATTTTAAGTTTAATAGTGAGGATATTAAAACCCAAAAAGTGGCATTTGATGAAAATTGAAACAAAAACTATTTGTTATTGATAAAGATATTAAAGTATAAAATCTGGTGTTTTTTCTATCCCTAGAGTTATTTATGTAACTAGAAAATTAATGATTGTGTAATACGGCGATATTAACACTCTCCCAAATTTATTTATGTAACTAGAAAAATTATCGTAAAATTTAAAATCGGAAGGTCGTGTAATACGCGATATTAACACTAATTAACAGCTAAACAGAGTGGATTTAAAGAATGCAGTGGTCTACGACAGTAAAAATGGAGAAAATATCAATTTTGGTCCTATATCTTTTTTCAAAATCCAATTTTAGTCCTTTAATTTTTGTTATTTTCAATTTTAGTCCTTTTAGTTTCAATTTTGGTTCTATAACTTTTAAATTTTCAATTTTAGTCCTATAAGTTTCAAATTTAGTCATCTATCTTTTTAAATTATCAAAATTAGTCATGTATCTTTTTAAATATGATATAATTTATAATATGACTAATTTTGAAAATTCAAAAGATACATGACTAAATTTGAAGCTTATAGGACTAAAATTGAAATTTTAAAAGTTACAAGACCAAAATTGAAACTAAAAAGACTAAAATTAAAAATACTAAAAGTTATAGAATTAAAATTAAATTTCATAAAAGATATACCACCAAAATTGATATTTTCTCGTAAAAATATTGAATATTGGCAACTAACAGCTAAAACAAAGAGTGGATTTAAATATTGCAACGGTCTACCACTGTAAAAAAATGGCAGAAACAGCGGCAGCAGAGCCCACGTTCTCTCCTCATCACCTCCACAATAAGTCCAAACTCATCACTGTCCCCTTTCTCTCTCTCTTTCACATCTCCCAATTTTCTCATCCCATGTCCTTTCTGTCCTTTGTGTTAATTCTATGTAACACTCTCCATGATCATCAAATCCATGAAATTTTCTCTCAAGATCTTTTCTGTTCCTTCTCCCTTTCTCTCTTTCTACAGCATTACGCTTTTAATTCTCTTCATTTTTCCCGATTCTGCATATGGGTTCGGATCCATGGGTGCTATTTCAGCATCCTTTGGAGATTTTGGTCTCTTCTGCGCCATTGATGCTAGTGGGAAGCAAGCTGTGATTTGTTGGAACACTAATAATACTTCTTCTACGTCATCTCATTACTCCGCCGTCTTGCCGCCAATGGCGGCGCTCTCAGGCGGTGATGGATTTCTTTGTGGCATTTCGGCAGACACTTCGCAGGCATTATGCTGGGATTCGATGGGATTTGCTAAAAGCTCTGATCTTGTCCCACAGATGTTTCAATCAAATGCTTATTCTCATGTTGCTGCGGGTAAGAGTCATGTTTGTGCAATAAGGGGATCATATTATTCAGAAAATGATTCTGGTACTGTTGATTGTTGGGATATTGTCAGAGTATCTAATAACAGTTTAAGCTCAAAACAGAGTGGTCAATTTTATGATCAAAATACTAGTGTACTTGTGTTCAGAAAGCTTGTTTCTGGTGATGGCTATAGTTGTGGTGTTATCAGGGATGGAGGTCTTGTTTGTTGGGGTCCCAACTCCAGTGATCTTGGTGTTTTCAATGAATCAGAGAACTTTGTGTCATTAGCTTCAGGTGTGGACTCTATTTGTGGTGTTTCACAGATCTCTGGTGAACTTAAATGTTGGGGTAATAACAAATCATATAGTAATCCTCCAGTTGGGATTAGATTTGTTTCACTCTCAGCAGGTGCTCAACATTATTGTGGGATTAGAGAGGATAATCATGGAGTAGAGTGTTGGGGGAACTTCAATGCTTCTATGATTCCTAGGGGAGCTGGATTTCTTGCCATTGCTTCATCAAACTTGCTCACCTGTGGTATTAGAGAAGGTGATCTAGTTCTTGATTGTTGGTTTTCTAATGTGTTGTCAAGAGTAGATTATGATCCTCCGTTGCAGTTGTGTAGTCCAGGGTTATGTACAGCTGGTTCTTGTGGGGAAGGGATGTTTGCCTTCAATGCAAGCCTTCTGAACGAGCCCGATTTAACGAGTTTGTGTGTGAGGAAAGATTTGAAAATTTGTTCCCCCTGTGGATTAAACTGTTCTGAAGGTTTCTTCCCTTCTAGTGTATGTACAACTGATGCTGATAGGGTTTGCACACAATGCTCTCTCTGCCAGAACAGTTCTTGTGAGGATGTTTGCAAGCTCCATTCTTCGCCGGAGATGAAGGAGAAGCATTGGGATCAATTACGACAGCTGCTTCTCATAGTCGGGTCATCTGTTTCCGGATTCTTGCTTATCTTGTTTGCTTGGTGTGTTTTGCCCCGTGTGATGATCAACAACAATGAGGAAGGGAAGACGAAACAGTATTGTCTATCCTCTTGCATCGGGAAAACAGACCTAGAAGCCGACGAAAATGCTGATCATCATCCTCCAGCATCTGTGGCCCCATGCCCTGGAGCAGCTCAAATTTTCCGTCTTTCAGAGCTGAAAGACGCGACCAACGGGTTCAAGGAGTTCAACGAGCTTGGGAGGGGGAGCTATGGCTTCGTCTACAAAGCTGTCCTCCCAGATGGGAGGCAGGTAGCAGTGAAGAGGGCTAATGCAGCAACTATTATTCACACAAATAGCAGGGACTTTGAAATGGAGCTGGAGATCCTCTGCAATGTTAGGCACATGAATGTTGTCAACTTGTTAGGTTACTGTGCAGAGATGGGGGAAAGACTTCTGGTTTACGAGTTCATGCCACATGGGACGCTCCACGATCACCTCCACGGGGGTCTATCTACGTTGAACTGGAGCCTCAGGTTGAAGATTGCAATGCAGGCTGCTAAGGGACTCGAGTACCTGCATAAGGAGGTCGTTCCTCCCATCGTTCATCGTGATGTTAAGAGCTCGAAAATCCTTCTGGATGCAGATTGGGGAGCTAGAATTTCAGATTTCAGGCCTCTCACACCGAACGAGAGGGATCTTAGTACGGACATGAAAAATGATGTTTACGGATTTGGAGTTGTGATTCTTGAGATTCTAAGTGGAAGAAAAGCCTATGACGAGGAATGCACCCCTCCAAACATAGTTGATTGGGCATTGCCTCAAATTAGACACGGCAAGGCTGCTGCTATAATTGATCGGTACGTGGCTCTACCAAGAAACGTCGAGCCTCTGCTAAAACTTGCAGACATAGCAGAGGTTGCTTTGAAAGAAGATCCCAATGAAAGGACTTCTATGTCAAATTTGGCACTTTTACTGGACCAGTTAGTCAAGGATGGATTGATTTTGTAGTTGTTGAAATTCTCTGCAGTTTTTTTAGTGTCATTTTGATTCCTTTCATTCAAATGTGAAAAAATAAGTTAGCATTTGTTTGTGAGTAAAAACTCTCCTTCAAATTGTACATTTTCTTATCATGGGTTTTTGTTAAATCATGTTGTTTAATAAGTTATCTTTTGCTATTGCATTTGTTGGTGTAACATTAGTCATCTTCATGCTGTTTCTTACATTTGATTTTGTTGCTTAAGTTAGACC
Organism: Pogostemon cablin; assembly: GCA_023678885.1. Lineage (NCBI taxonomy): Eukaryota > Viridiplantae > Streptophyta > Magnoliopsida > Lamiales > Lamiaceae > Pogostemon > Pogostemon cablin. The sequence goes on along the minus strand of CM042986.1, from coordinate 19,902,779 downwards.
TTGATAAAGATTCACATTTGATAGTTTCTTTCTTCTAACATTCATCATGTGGTTAGCTGAGATTTGGTAATATCAAGAAGAGTGTAATGAATCCTCTGTTCAAGAATTTTCTTACAAAGTAAAATCTTATGTACTTCTGCTTCCTATACTCTAATTACAATGTGTTCAATTCCAACATGTTAAGAAACTCAGTCTATCCTGAAATGCTCCCTACTCACAAACTCAACTCTAATCTTCTCTATCAACCTCAATGGAGGCATTTCTAGTGTTATCGTCCTTGGAGGCTAGTTGTACTTCTAGAAGCTGCGGAAGATGTAAAGTTCGACGACTGCTTCCTCCGTATCTTGACTTCCATCAAGTCAGCAACAAGACCAGGGTGAGATATCTCAACATCTTCTATATCAACCTCATTGTTTAACATACTTAATGCTTTGGACATTGCAGGTCGGAGTCTGGTAATCTCTTGCACGCAGAGCAGACCGATTTTCAAGAACCGGACAGCTTCTTCCGACGAGAACTCTCCCTTAAGTTCAGAATCCACCAGCTCCAATAGCTTCTTGTCATTGTAAAGTTCCCATGCCTAAAAACATCTTCATTAATTAAAACACATTTTGTTTTAACTCGAATTGTAGCATTGGTGTGAAGTTTGCTACCTTCTCGACGAGATACTGCTCTCCGTACTGAAGATGGTAGTCGACCACCGGAAGTCCGCTGACAATCTCAAGAAGAAGAACTCCAAAGCTGTAGACATCTGATTTTCGGGTAAGATGGCCAGTGTAAGCATATTCAGGAGACAGATAACCTCTGTGTCGAAAATTTTTGCATGAGAAACAGAGTATATTGTGTGAATAAAGCAAAGCAATGCTTGTGTTTCTCTTACAGTGTTCCTGCAACACGAGTACTAATGTACGATGTATTGTCTCTGAACAGCCTAGCTAAGCCAAAATCTGCAAGTTTGGGGGTGAAGTCACGATCGAGAAGAATATTGCTCGCCTTGATATCACGATGCACAATGTGTGGATTGACTTCTTCATGAAGGTAACAAAGCCCTCTTGCAATGCCTAAGGACACATGTTTTCTCAACATTCATGTGAACTTGGCACGATTGTGCTCGTTCCCTGTTACGTGTCAATCATATAACAAGTGATCATACGTCCCATTCTTAGATAAACACAGATATTTGTAGCTTACCAAGAAAGGTATGATTAAGGCTGTTGTTTTCCATGTAATCATAAACCAGAAGCCTGTTGGATCCATGTATACAGCATCCTCTTAGACTAACAAGATTGTGATGCTTCATGTCTGATAATGCTGCAATCTCAGATATGAACTCTCTCTCTCCTCTCATTGTCTCAACCTCAACTGAAACAACCTTAACAGCAATGGGATCATCATCTCCTCTTAGCTGCCCCTATAATTCAGTTGACCAATTATTACATGATCATGAACACAAATTAGTTCATGAAAATTAGTCCAAAAGATGAAGAATTAACCACCTTGTAAACAGAACCAAATCCTCCCTCACCAATCTTGTTCTTGAACCCCTGGGTGGAAGCTTTCAGCTCATCATAGGAGAAAACTCGAAAATCCGTATTACAAATTGGGATCCGAATTGTTTCACCTTCTGTTCTAAGATTCAGTTGATGAATTCATTACATTATATTGAAAATAATATGTTGGATTAATTGGATGGTGTATGCTTACCTTGTTGCTGTTCATCCTCATCTGCATAGAGTTCTGATGGGTGGAAACATCTGAACATGGAAGAAGCAAATTTCATGGCTGTGTTGAGCTGTTTCTGCAAACAATAATTTGCTAAAGTATTGGAGTGTATGAATTAGATGAGTTTATTTGGAGGCTGTAAGAACAGAGAAGCTGGTTGAAGAGAGAGAAAGGTGTTGACTTTTTATTAATTTTTAAATTTTTATTTATGGCCAGCGTCCATTGAGTTTGACCAAAATTTTCTGAGCTAAAATAAAATTTGTTGCATTAAATAAAATGTAATTACCGCCGTAAAATGTGTTTTATGAATTATTGTTTGGAAATACTCTCTTTGTCTAGGGTCACTTTTGTTTTTTTTTTTTTTACTATTATTGAGTAATATGTTTTGTTTTAATGTGCACTGAGTTAAGAGAATACAATATTAAAATTAATGTATATTTTATAATTCGTTATTGTATTAATTCTTTTTTGTGCTTTATTGTAAAAGGGGAAATATAATTATTGAAATAGAAATTTCAAATAAGACTCTATTTCATAAAAATTTGCACGTTTTTTCGTTATAAATTGAATTTGGCACGTTTGTTTTATAAGAAAGAGAGACTAATATCAAATTTTTGGAATGAGAGATATTAAGGTTGAGTAGTTGGTCTAAATTCAGCTACATGGTGTACCCCACTATTAGGGCCCACCGCCCCTGTCCTGTAAATTAGTGGAGGAGGTAAATCGCAGGATGTGCCTCAAATGGCTTATATAGAGGGCTCACTGTTAAACTTGTGCTTGCAAGGGGCCAAATTCATGCCAAAGACAGAATTCGAACTCCCACCTGCAGCAACCAAGCTCAGTCTGGTGTGCACGTGTGGATTTGATCTTAATGTGTGAATTCCAACTCTGGGTAACTACGACCAGATCAATTTTTGTTAGAGACAGAAATTCAAATTTCTTATTTCACCATCATCATGTTTTAATAAGTTAAAATCTTAATACATTTCATTTAATACGTACTTGTGTTATGAGTGGATTAAAAAAGATTAATATTACTATATTAATTTTTTTGGGTGATTCATTTATTATAGAAAAATATATAAAAAATTTTATAATAAAACACTCAAAATGAAAATATGTAAAATATAGATATATAAATATATTTATTAAATAAAAAATTCGCATAACACGCATGTTGTATACTACTGTTAAACCTAATAATAATTAAATTCTTATAAGCTTAGTATAATTATAATATCTATTTAACTAATATTCATTTAATGCACCTTAATTTTAAAATTAATATTATATTTTTAATACACAACATCTTTTATTATATATCTATTGTCCATATATAATACTAAACTACTCAAAATATAAGTAAAAACATTGACGTTTAATAATATTCGTACATACCAGAAAATATCCTTTTCACAATTTTTTTAATTTTAATTAAAAGACTTGTTTCACTTAAAAACAAGAAATATGAACATTTTTTTAATGAATACTATCAATATTATTTTGAAATTACTATTGTATTGCACGTACAAATTATAACATACTGCTCCATAATTTGATGGAAAAACTCTACTAAAATTATGAGGTAATGATTTTATATAGTGACGTGGCATTGAATATTTCAAATCTGAATTTAATTTTATTTTTGAAAGCAATATTAGACCGAAGCCGCCATGTGATATTTACAAGTCAAATCTTGGAACAGCTTCTGCTGACTTAAAGCCACTTCTACACAGGATAGTTATATTTTTCATAATTATATATTCCCCGTGTCCCGTAATAATAGTTACAATTTTTTTTTTAAATTTACAAATAAAGCATAACTATTATGATGAGTATATTTTTTACATTACATCCCCTTAAAATTATCCTTAAAAAGGAATCATAGTAATATATTTTCTCCATTCGCTTCAAAAGTATTCATTTTTCATATTTAGTAAAAAAGTACACAATATAGCCCACAATTTCCCTATAATACAACTATTCACTTTACATATAATAATACTCCTTAATCCACGTGCAAAAAACAAATAAATACCTTAGAACCGAACGGAGGTGGTATTCGTTTGTTTTTTTCATGTGAATTAAGAAGTACTCCTTCCGTTCACGAAGCTTGCATTTTGCACAAAAATTAAGAGATACTCCCTCCGTCCCATAAAATTTTTCACACTTTCCTCATTTGTTTGTCCCACAAAACTTTTCACACCCCAGAAAAAGAAACATCATTTTATCTAACAACCTCAAAAGTTCATTTAATTTCAAATTTGTCATTCATTTTTCACGCACATATCATTACTTTATATTTTTTTATTATCTAAAAATACCACAATACCCTCCAAAGTCAATAAAGTTGGTCGAAAAGTGCACATTTTTTTAATGTGTTAAGATGAGAGAAATAATATTTAATGTGTAGTAAACATGAAAAGTATTATGAGATGGAGGGAGTACAATATTTTAATGCGTAGTAAGATGAGAGAAATAATATTTAATGTAAAGTGAGTGATTATATTAGTAATATGAAATAATTAATTGTTTTGTGTGGACCCAATTTGACACAAAATGAAATGTAAACCTTAAGTTGAGACTGATCAAAATGAAAAATGTAAAACTTAATGTAAAACAGAGAGAGTATTATTAATTTACATAAAATAGATAGTTGTATTAGTGAAAAGTGGTGACAATGTGTGAGCCCCTTTGCTATGAAAAATAGATACTTTAATAGTGAACAAATCAAAATGTCACAATTAATACGCTAATGATGGATCAAAGGAGTAATTTAATGATAGTAGTACTATTTAATTAGGTTTGAATGTTTTTTTAACCTTTCCATCCTCACTTTTTGATATTTAATTAAGTTTTTGAATATTTAAGACCAAGAAATAAATATTCCCTCCATCTTTTCATTTGTTTTTTCATAAAATAATGTGTATATTTAAATATAATAGATAGTTGTATTAATGAGTTTATGAGCCTACACATACTCATCAGCCTCACTAATATTAGTTATATTTAAATAGTTGTATTTTGTCATTTTATTAGTTTATTATTAAGGTATTCATTTTTCTTTATTAATAAAAGGACTCTCCACATAACTCATAACCTCACTAATGTAATTATCTATTCTATATAAAATAATAATATTTATTAATTACATTAAGAAAATAAATGCATACGTTTGTGATGAATGAAGTTAATAATATCATTTAATTTAATTTAGGTAGAAAATAATAAATGATATCCTATTATCCTTGAGTCATTGATCCCGTTAGCAGTAATAGACCATAGTAGGCCGCCTAACGTGGCATCATAATTAAAATTTGTCACCACAAAATTCTTCTCCTAAGAATCTCATTCAATAAAATTATTCGAACCCTATAGTCAAACAATACTTTCTTTAATTTAACACAATAATATAGAGTTTTTTCAATGTCTTTAAGGGTTAATTACGTAAAAAGTACGAACATTTTTGTGATTTTTAAATTAATCTAAATTTTTCAATATTTACAAATAAATTCTCGATCTTTTATTTTTTTCAAATCAAGCCACCAGAGACCTGCCCGATGGATGATGTGTCACCATGCCCTATCTATTTTTTCCACGTATTTATTAAAACAAAACAAAACGACGTCGTCTTCATAGACTTTTCCACATCGTACACATGTCAAATTGACGTGGGGTGTTTTCTCATTAAACCAGGCCTTATCTATCCAAAATGCCTTTCAATTGTGGCCTAACATTGACTATTGCTCAAGATGGTCCTGCCCTTCAGCCGTCGCCGACTTTCGCGCTGAACCTTAGGGCTTTATTTCCTACTTCAAACGATGGCCCTGCCTCTCAATCGCTGGTGGATTCGGGCTTCTCCCTTAATTCCGGCCCGCCATTTGTATAAGACGGCCGCTAGTGCGGGCTCTTCAAGGCCTCCATTGTCATTCAAGGAGATTATACGGGATAACTTTGACTTCCCTTTTCTTGCTCTGGCAACGAGTTTTCAATTTTCATTGAGGACTCTTACTACGCGAACAGAGTCTTCGCCTGCTCACTATCCGACTGTTGTTGGATCCTGGTCAGCGTCTGAATTGCTATTTTCCAAGCTGAAAAATATTTGGATATTGTTCCACTCGCAGGGATCAGTATGTTCAATCGTTTTCTTTTTTGTTTTTTTTAATAAATACGTGGAGAAAAACAGATGGGGCGCGCTGACAGCCCCCCACTACCCGGTGGCTTAATTTAAAAAAAAGTTAAAGGTCGACAACTTATTTTGTAAATATTTAAAAGTTTGGACTAATTTGAAATTCGTGAAAAGATTGAGACTTTTGGCGTAATTAGATATAGATCTAATAATTAGGAGTTTTTAAGGAATTTTCCCCTTCGTTTGTGATCTTAATTAAAAATATAAAATCATCCATTCAAAACATAAAAATATAGTACTATCAAATTATTGAACATGACTAGTGTAGAAAACCATTAATTATCTTTCGTTTTTGCTTTTTTATTTTATTTAAAAGATCAGTATATTTTAAAACCTATTTCCTAAACTAAAATACACTCTAAACCATAAGAATAAAATTACAATTATAAACCCTAAATTCTAGAAATAAAATATATTTAAAACTACAAAAGTGTATTATAATTATACATTTAGAATTAACCCTAATACAAAGAATAAATAATAAACCCTTGCGTATTATTATGTCCTAAGAATAAATTATAATTATACCATTTGATATTAAATATATATATATATAATAAAAAACGAAAAACCTAATCAGTGATATATGTACACGAAATAATTGGGATGCTAGGGTCTGGTTCTACTGATTAAATAGAACTGGCTATATAAAAGTTTTAGTCTATTTATAATATTATATTCATTTTATCCATATTTTAAATTTAATAATTGATAAAAGATACTCCAGTCAAACAAATATTTTCACTAAATTTACTGTTTTCTTCAAAGAACTTGACTTTAAGAAAAAAGTCCACCAAATAAATTTATAACTTCTAAAATTGATTTCATTTTGTGAAAAAACAAGAATTGTTTAAACATTTATCTTCAAATATTGGTAAATCACCTCGTTAAAATAAAATTTTTATTTAATCATTTATCTTTCAAATATTAGTAATTACTGTTAAAAATTAAATCACCTTCCTTTTGAATGATGATTTTTAATTTAGGATGGTTTGTTTCTGCATTCGCAGTGCGTGCTTTATAATCTACTGCCGAGGAGGTGAGCATTTGGGGATGGCCATTGCATACTGCTGGTTTGCTTACAACTGAGTTTTCATCGGATCATTTACAGTCATGTCTGGAAGAGTTATAGAGAAATAGTGGGGGCAATGCAAGCTTGTGCGAATGGGGATAGACTGGGGGCAATGAGGGCGGAGTTGACGTAAATGACGATAGGAAGGGTGACGAAAAGCAGATTCATATGATATTTTTATTTTTTTAAATTACTTCTAAGCATGTTTGAAACTATGTTTTGATGAATGCCTGTCTTGATCAAGCATGACCCACATATTGTGGTGAAGTTGTTTAGGAGCTCTGTGTTTCATGTTGTCTTGTGATGCTCGATGAGTCGAAATCAAATAGATATGAATAAATTGATGAGAATTTGAATAAAAAGTAGATTGAGAATGAGAAAATCTTATGATTTTGTGTTTCTGTACAGCATCACTAGCAAAAGTTGAAATGTTCTAAATTATTCCATGTGTTTCATGAGACTATCTAAACAGTTTACCATTAGAAATAAGAGATGGCTAAACAAGTGTAGAAATTGAATGCCAAATAGATGACTTAAAGTAAGGCAAAACAAACAGGTAGCATTCTCTAATAGCCTAAGAAGCTGCTGAGGAGTATATCATAACAAGTCTGTGACATCCAATTATGTCACAATCTAAATGGGATGACACAAAAAAGCATGGACAATATGTTGTTAAATGTACATTTGGGTCCTTCAAGAAAATAAGCAATAACTGTAAACAACTACAGCACTAAAAGTAATCAACCTAGCCTATAAGAAAAAGACCAGACACATCATAAGCTAAAGGCGTAGGATACATAATTATGCTTCGCAGAAATGTTGATAGCTAAATCCAACAAAAATTGGGCACAGCCCGATGATACGAGAGCAAATGAGCAAACAAAACACAATGATGATCATCACAAATAATAAAAACTACAAATCATCATCAAAACAAAAAAGGTATGAACAAAGAACTTCCCATCAGATCCAACACCACTCCATCCCTCGCATTGAAGCTCCTCTCCATCACATCAGGGAATATCAACAGCACATCCAGAACTATAGCTTGCATAGTGTTGAATCGCACGTATCTACTGAAATTCGGACCGAAGTAGAGCGTGATGAAAACCAAAAAGCCGTTAAAAGGGAAGTTCTTGAATACCTTAATTACTTTTAAAACGATATATATACAAATTGCAGGAGTAATTTTGTAAATTTTCCAATTTAAATGTTTGGTTTTAATGGTAAAGAATGAGAATGGAAGGTTAGGTGAGTGTTTGGTAATAGAATAGAATGAGATGGTACCAAAAAATTTATTGGAATCTTTCCTTTCTTAGTGAAAGCAATGAATAACATTTTGTTTAGAAACTATGTACTTTAATTAATAAGAGTATAATTTTTTGTGGAAAGATCAAATTGAAATATGAATAATATAAATATTTGATTAAATCTTTTTTCTTAAAAAATAAAATATATATTCTTGTACTAAAGGAGAGTATCATTTATATAAAAATTATAACTTTCAATAAATGCAGGATTCTTGAGGGAGGGGGACGGTGTGACTGAGTAACGCAAATTTCATAGAAGTATCATTTAATATAAAAATTATAACTTTCAATAAATGCAGGATTTTTGGGGGGAGGGGGACGGTGGGCTTGAGTCATGCAAATTTTAGCCTATCAAGAATACCCATATTCATTCAAATTCAAATTGTCATTCTCATGCTTTATACCAAACATTTATCTTCACTCCATCAATTATTGTGTTAAAGAAAATTAAAAATTATAGTGGAATAAAATAAAAATAAAAATAGATGTATTAAATAAGAGGGATAGTCTTTTGACATCATCTCATTTTTTTTATCAAATAAAGTTAGTTGTTAATATAGTTAATAGTTAGTTCACTAAGTACTCACTCATACATCCTTTTATCTTCAAGTCTTATTATTACTCCTCATCTATTCTTTTTCAAGGGGAATCGAACCTGAGTCACTCACATTATATTTGTTTTAATTAATAATTCTCTTCGTACCGAGCAAAGGTTTCATTTACTTTTTGTATGTGAATTAAGGAATATTATTATTTTGTGTGTTATAGATATCACGAATTAATTAGCCCTTAATTATGAGTTGATGTGGCTGTTTAAATGGAAAAGGGGATTATCCGTACTAATCTAGTAATCTAACATAATAATTTAGTAATGAGTTAAAGAATGCTCAAGGATTTCCTCCAGGCGATCTTGTGCCTTTTGGAGGTGAATATTATTGTGTGTATTCGTTAGGAGCAAGCTTCATATATTGGTGAACTGACGTCATCCGTATCTTCGAATAAATCGTCGGGTCACATCGCATTTATTACAAATATTGTAAGCATTAAATGCGTAGCTACATGAGACTATTTAGAATATACTTTTTAGGATATCCCTTATTTGCGGATCTTGGGGGATATCCAAATAGCTCTTAGGGTTGTCAGTGCAAATGGCCAAGAGGGAGGGCGAACGGGGGATGTGGATGGCTAGCTGGAGTGGAGCGCGTAGAGTGCACGTGCTCGGCCATATTGTTGGGGGAAGCGATTGCTAAACACTCTCTTCCGTGACCCATGCGGAGATCTCAGTAAGAGGGAAAGTTGCCTCTGGGCATTGTGTTGTGTGGCCCACGTTCTTTTTTTGGGCCTAACATAATAGGCCCTATCACATGTGTAAGTAGTAGTAAGTGGTGGATGTTCTTTTACTAAAGGAGAAAAATGAGAATTTTTAAATGTGGCATCTAATATGATAAAATGGATACTTTTCGATGGGCAGAGGAATTGAGTATTACTTTTTATTAAAAATATTACTCTTTTTTCTTTAAAAATATTATCACTCTTTATTTATATTATAAATTTTTATTAAATAATTAACTGTAGTACTATTATTATTTTTAATCGATCAATTGAATATTAATTTTTAGGGTAAATTACCAAAACTCTCCTCGAGGTTTGTCCAAACTACCAAATAAACCGCGTGATTTGAAAAACTATCAATTACCCCCTTTAAAAAACTTCTTTTTTAAAAAAAAGTGAAATTAAAAAATACAATGTTAAATATATGGGTCTTGATGTCATTTTCATCCTTTTTATTTTAAGAAAAAGTGTATTTTTATTAATGTTCAAATAAAGAACAAGTTAAAGGAGGTAATTGGTAATTTTTCAAATCACGGGGTTTATTTGGTAGTTTGGACAAACCTCGAGGGGGTGATCAGTGCCTTTTCACTTAGATTTTAGTGTCTTTTATTATGTATTTTTGTGTGTTTTTATTCATTTTGCATATCATTTGGTGGTGTTAAATGAAGATATGGAAATTTGTATTTTGAAATGATAAATGTGTGATTTTCATTATTAAGTCCCTTAAATTGTGTTATATTTGTAAATATTTAGAGAATTGGTATAATTTATGTGATTTTCAGGTAAAAATAAATTTTAAACACGATAAAAAGATGTGGGAAAAAAACAGATCTCGATTTGGAGTTGAAACGGGAGAGAACGACCAAAGCAAAGCTGAAAAACACACGCCCAACTTATGTAATTTTTCTATATTCGTGTGGAGATCAAAATTGGCGTGTGATACATGGTTGGAAAGTCACGAAAGAGAGGGTCGCATGAGCGTAAGAATCACTCGAATCGAAGATCGGATGTGAAAGTTATGCGCGAAATGGTGAGACTGCGCTGCACGCGCTGCACTACACGGCCCGTTTACCAAACAATGCCCTGTAAGGGGTGGCCGTGTTTTGACACCAGAAAGCGCTACACGGCCACGCCCGTGTTCCGACAAAAGTCAGTTTTATGATCTCTAAGTATTCTAGAAGCTTCCATGGAGGTATAAATACATGTTTTGACCACAAAATTCGAGAGGAATCATTTGGGATCAGTTTCCACACACACTAGACACCTAAATCACACATATTCATCTCCATCTCTTCCACCCTTCGCTTCATCCATCCAATCCTTTTGATCTTCTCAAATCTATCCATCCACCAATCTAAGAAGAGGAATTCATCATTGATTGAAGATTTTAGCATGATCAAAGGGGAGGAAGTTCACCATCAAAGGGGAGCCAACTTACCTTTATTTTCTTCATTATTGAGTCTGGAGCAAGTTATGGAATGTATTGATTCTATTATGATTTGTAGTGGCTAGTCCTCATGTGAGGCTAGCAATATGATTGGTTAGGTATTATGTAGATTTTGCACACCACATATTTGATGAATTGATTGTTATGAATATTTTCTATCATGAATGTTTATTCTCATTTTATGTATGATTTGTGTGGTTAAATTATCTATTCATAGTGTTAGGATGGTCATTCCAATATTATGCTTAGTGGTTTAATTTAATCATTGATTACATGAGATGACTTTGTTAGTATGAGGAGAGGTAAGTCATACTCTTCAAGTGCTTAGAACTTCATGATAGGATATTAGTGATGAACTAGTAAGGGGAACCAACTTATGATCATAGTACCTTCATGAGAATTGAGAGTAAGAACAATCCTAGGAGATTTAAATTTGTAAAAAATTGAGAACCTAATCAACTTGGTCATAGGGTTTAGGGGTACAAACATGATTGCCCTTAATATCATAACATGAAAATCATCAATGCATGTGTGTGTGAGTCTATATATACCTTACCATGAATGTTGCTTGTCTTACATATTTCTTAGATTGTTCACCTTCACCCATCATTCGTCTCATTTGTACATGTTATATCTTTAATTGCTTTCTTAGTTATTAGTTTGTAGTACAATCAAGCCCCTCCTTCTGATTCGTCCTACTAGAGTGAAACATCTTTCAAATACGACTACCCACTTTCGCCCTTAGGTTCGATATCTTATAAATTTTGCACTTGATCGCTTATCGTGTGTATTCGATATCTTATAAATTTTGCACTTGGTCGTTTATGTGCTACACACGATAGAGTACACTTGCTCTAAATCAATTTAACCAAATTGAAACCAAGTTCAGAGGGGTTTTGGTAATTTATCCTAATTTTTATTAAAAACATTATCACTTATTATCACATAATCCCCACGGAGAATAAATGCCTAAATCAAAAGAGTGAGGCTTGCGTGTGCCTTTAGAATTTAGGATTATGAATAAGGGTATATTATTTTGTTCTAAAGGGTATACACTTTAATTAATAAGGGTACACCATTTTGTTCTAAAGGGTACACTTATCATTAATATTTTTTATTTTTTTCAGAAAATAAAGAGTACACATCTATATATTAAAGGGTATACTATTTAACACAAAATTCTAAAGACACACGGAGTGTGCTTCCGTGCGCCCGGATACACACAAGTTTTTTCCTTGTAAAATAAATTATACTCCCTCCGACCCACAATTCGTTCACGTTTATTGTACCACGTTTTTAAGAAAAATATTTTTTTTAATCAAATTTGTTGACTTTAGAGGGTATAGTAGTATTTTTAGGTAATAAAAAGTATAAAATAATGATATGTGTGTGAAAAATGAGTGACAAATTTGAAATTGAAGTAACTTTGAGGTTGTTGGATAAAGTGATGTTTGCTATTTTTAGATTGTGAACAAAATTGTGGAACGGACAAATATAGAAACGTGAACGAAATTGTGAGACGGATGGAGTATAAATTTTTATACTGAAGGTTATACAATTTAACATAAAAGATAAATAAAGTATAAATTTTTATTCTAAAGGATATACAATTAAACGTAAAGTTCTAAAGGTGTCCAGCACCGTTTTTGCCAACTCAAAAAGTACAACTTAAATTTAAATTAAAAAAAATGTATAATTAACCTAAGTTATAAGGGTAATCAAACGTAACGCCGGTATCCAAGCGTTGGCGAAATGGCGAGCTCTCTGCCACGGCTGGCAAAATATTCCGGCAAGGTTTTTCGATTGGCTTTCACTCCACTTCCAAAACCGACTTCCTTTTTTGTTGAAATCCCCTACATGTCCCACTCTGTCCACCCACTCTGCACTTCCTCGTCGGCGTCGGAGACGAAGGAGGCGAGACTCCAAAGGCTACAGAGAATTGCCGACGAAGTTTTGAACCTCGACAAGATCAAGTACCAGGATTATGTCGCCTTATTACGCAAAAAACTCTGCACCAGCGAGAGAAAACTATACAATGTGAAATTGGAGAAAATCGATCCTGAATCGAAGCTTAATGTGGTTAGGGTGATGTTGGATTTACCTGTTGAAGGAAGTTAGTGAAATAATCGACGAACTTCCCTCCGTGGTTAAAAGGGGGGGGTTACGAAAGAGCAGGCTGAGATACTGATGGGGAAGCTCCGGGAAGCTGGCGCTACTGTGGTAATGGAGTGAAATTATGTAATTAGGTGCTTATTCACTGTTTCTCCTAGCTTATGTGGAATGAAATATTGCTTTCAGCAATTCCATTGGAGTTTATTAGGGTTCCTCTTAGTTGTATAATTATCATGATGATTTCCTCTATTTGTCTTGATTATGGAATGCGTTGTTGAGATTCGTGTTTGATTTGATATATTATATGATATGGATGTGTGTTGCATAAGAGGAACTGCTCTCCATGTTGGGGTTTGACATTGTCTTTTTGTTCATTCTTCCTGTGTAATCAAGAGAGCGTTTAATGGAGAATTCTTGACCAAAGCGAGATGTGTTATGAGTTTAGTATCTACGCTGCATCAATACATAATTTTTGTGTGGTTTGTTCCCATTTCCTCCCTATAGCTGCCAACATAGTGAAGATATATGCCATTCCTTGCTGGCTTTAGTATTTGGTTATCATTGGAATTCAAGCTATGGAGCTGTGGATATAGCGAAAGATATATATCATCCCTATGGTTAATCTTCGCTGTGGCATTTGATTTCTTTCTTGATCAAGATGGGCATTCAAGGTATATATGAATTTTTTAATTTGGGAAATTATTTCACAACATGCAATTGCAAATGGTAATTAGCTTTTCTAATTCAGTCACTATATTATCATTAATTTATTACAGTGTTAAATAATTGACCCCTTTACAAAATGTAGCAGGTAGAGAGCTTCACGCAACACAACCGCATTACCCACCACCGCACCAGCACACCTCCTACTATCCACGATATTATCTGATTCATCCTCCCCATCCCCCCACCCCCACCCCCACCCCCACCCCCACCCCAGTACCTGTGTGTGTATTTATATGTACGGCCACATGTAAGAACACGGCACAACGATGTCGTATGTAGCCTTCAAATCCTGCAATTCAATTTACGCAACTCAATCTTGTTAAACCTTGTTCCCCTTCTTCGCTTTCTCTCGAATTTCTCGGTGATCAAATTCAATTGAGGGATTTATACAATGGGTAACACCAGCAGCACAGTATACGATCGACGAAGAAACTCCGGCGGGGGATCGCATCCGGAGAATCGCTATGTTGTCGCGGCTGCGACGCCTTACCTTCCAAACCCCAACGCCAACTCTCCGCCGTATTTCCAGTACCCGGGTTACTACCCGCACCCGGCGGCGATGCCCATTCCTATGCCGGCGCCTTATAACTACCACCACCTGGCGGTGGCGCAAAGGTTTCTCTGCGGCCTTGTGGTGGAGCATCAGAAGGCAGTCACTATTCGGAATGATGTTAATGTGAAGAAGGAAACGTTGAGAATTGAACCTGATGAGGAGAATCCTGGGAAGTACCTCGTTGCCTTCTCTTTTGATGCTGCCGTGCCGGGAAGGTACACCGGTTTCTCTGTTATTGCTTCTGAAATTCTCTGTTTTCAATTTCTTGGTTGTATGAAATTGTTTTGTTGAACTTGCTCTCAGTTGTATTTTCTTGGTTATTATGTTATATAAGTTCCTAAACTTGTGTTCTTTGGTTAATCTAGTGGATGTTTTGGTTATTACTTTTGATATTTAATGGAATAGCTACTAGTTTGTTTGTTTCTGTTAAACCTTTCTAAATTTATCTTAGAAATTCTTAGTATACTTTGATGATTGATACACCCTTGGTGTTGGTTGTTGACATAAATTTATCTAAATTTATGTGATATAAGGTTATACTATTGGAATTGCAATAAGGGTGTTTTTTTCCTTTTAAGCTAATGGAAACATGCTAGGCTGCATTCTTCTTTTATGTAATCCAAATCTATTTTAAGATGGAAGCTACTCAAACATACCCAATATGTTTGTTACTCAATTCCATCTAAATGTTCCCCAAGAGAAATGAATAAATTCATACTCTTAAAACTCTTGGAGTTTTGCCATTTGTCTTCGTAACCAATTTCACTGAAGGCTACTATCAGGCTTTGAATCAATCAAGTCAACTTGCATATTAAAACCTTATAATATAAATTAATATGCACATTGTGTATGGGCATGCTTGAAACTTTTGATCACTTAATAAAGTCATATTTAGGTTACAGTTTTGAATCAAATGTTTCAAGTTCTAAAGAAATATTTAAATATTGTACATTACTTTGAAAATATTTTAGGGTTTTAAAAAAAATGAGCTTTCGAATTTCAGTTTACTTTTATAACTTAAGTGCACACTTAAATCAGTATTCTGTGCCTCTAAATTTAATGATAAGTTATTATTTAGAAATTCTAGTAAAATATTCAAGTTCTAAGTTTGGAGAGTAGAGCTCTAACTTGGTGACCTAAACTTAGACACTAATTATGGAAAATCTTTTATTCATTGCATTGTGACTACTTTGTTTTGCTTTTTCAATAATGGAAACTTCTTTATTCATTGCAGCATACCAACTTTCTCCTTTATGCTCACTAGCTAAAAATGTCAAGTAATTTTATTCTTAAAATTCCCTGGCATATAATTAGTCATTTTGTTTTGGGTTTTTTGTACACAACATCTACTGGATTAGTTGTCACCATCAACAAAAAGCTTTTTCCTTTATCACCACAATTCTCTCAACATATAATTTGTTAATTTTTGAGAATGAATTTATGAGAACAGCTATGCGGCCAAAAACTTTGAAATGATTTAACAGTGACTTCTTCGGTACCATGCTGCTGATGAAATCTTGCTGGAATTGCCTTGGTTGGTGTCTTGGTGAATGTCTTAATGGTGTAAAATATTATTCCTGCTGTCCCCAAAAGGTTGGCTTGGTTTCCTTTTTTGTCTGTCCCACAATATAGGCTTACATAAATTAAATGTTATTTGTCTATAATGATCCTATTCTATATTTTCTAGTTTTTAACACACGTACATTTAACTTTTGAGCATAGAGGGTAAAAAAGGAATATTTAGAGTAAATTTACGATACCAAAAAAATAAATATGTATTCTTAATCTGTGTGAAAAATTGACCAAGCCTATCTTTTTGGGACTGAGGGAGTACCTGGTTTATTTATATTCATATCTTCTGCCGAACATTCAGTAGTCCTTTATCATTCATCATGTTTCATAGCATTTTCACTACTGTCTGATTTCGGCTTTGCAACTTTTTGTTGAACTGTGAGTTGCTGTTATTTCATTTTCTTTGTAGTAATTCAAGAAAGACTTTCAATGAGTTCACCTAGGTCTATACGCGCGTTGATTCATCTCTAGTCATTGAATTCCAAATATTATGGAGATGAATCATTTTTTTCTTTAAGATATAATATAAATTCACTTTATTCTGTTATAGTCATGAATGAGTTAGGGACAGACCAAAGATGCAAGAGCCGTGACATTTCGCTCCTTTCTGAACTGTTACAAACTTACCTGCAAAAAATTTTAGGAAGGCAAGCTCACGAAGGCTCATTCATTTATAGTTTGACGGGCTAGTATTTCCAAGGTTCTGCTAGAAATTGGTTTTGGTGACTTTGATCTTATAGGCCACATCCTGTCATTGTTCTGGTGTTACATAGATTGTCATTGAATAAGCTAGTTTTTGTTACCGAGCTAAACATAACAACTGAATCCCTATGGTTGTTTCGATCATCATTTTGATGGGAAGATTGACCTGTGTTGGCCCCTTGAGAGTTTGATTGTGGCATTTACTTTTTCTAGATTTAAATTTACAGTACTTCTCCTCTCGAGCTAAAAATTACAATTGAATCCTATGCTTGTTTCAGATCATCATTTTGACTGGAAGATTGACCTATATTGGCTCTTTGAGAGTTTGATTGTGGCTATTACTTTTTCTTGATTTATATTTACAGATACTTTTTCTTCCCACTTCCATAGGCCTTTTGCCGTTTCTAGGAGTTGGAGTGGACTTTTGAGATGTTTTTGTCCCAAGCTTAATAATGTTAATTTGCAACTAATCATCCTAAAATCTTCCAGTCCTTTTTTCCCCTTACCTGTTCAAACTGTCTTCAGCATCTTCGAACAAGGTTACATTTATAAGGAACCTAATTTTCTCATTTATGCTTTTAATCTGCGTAATTGGACGTCAGTAGTTACATAGGGCCTTACAATTACTGGTTCATATTCTTAAATGCTAAAATGCCCCCCGTATATGCATTTTCTTTTTCTTGCTTCAGTTCATTGTGCAAGAGTAAGTGGTGGATCCTTGTACTGAATAAAAGTGTGGATATTATAAAAATTGCGATATTCCATTGTTATCTTCTTCCAAGTATGTGTTGGAAGGGATGAAGCATGAATGCAGAGGCACTTCATTTTTTTAGATGGAGGAATTTATTCATTTTCAGTTATTTGTATTATATAATGTTTCTTCAGCCCTTTGATGTTAAATAAGCAGAGAGAGGGTGGGAGTAGTTGTCACTATCTCATTTTGTTCCGAGTAATGTGTTCGTAGTCACTCCTGCTTTTGCTGTAGGATGATATATATTCCTAGTTTTAATTTCAAGATTATATGCAGCGTAACCTTAATTTTCTTTACCAAGGAGGGTAAAGATTCTCACTTGACCCCGATGAAAGAAAGCTTGTATCCGCCCATAACTGTGCAATTTCAACAAGGCTTAGCTCAGAAGTTTAAACAACCATCTGGAACTGGGATTGACCTATCAACTTTACAGGAGGAAGAACTCTCAATAAATAGTGAGGAAAGCGTATACCCTCTGGCAATTAAAGCGGAGGCCTCACCAGATAATAGCAGAGGAAACACGGATAACTAGCCCACAAATTCCCAGATAACTCTCGCTGCGTTTGAGAAGAATAAAGAGGACTATCAGGTTAAAGTTGTGAAACAAATACTATGGGTGAATGGCATGAGGTATGAATTACAAGAGATATTTGGAATTGGGAATTCAGTTGAGGATGAATTTGATGGGAACGACTCGGGAAAAGAATGTGTTGTATGCCTTTCAGAACCACGCGACACTACTGTCCTTCCATGTCGACATATAGTACTCTCCCTCTCCTTCATTTACTAGACTCAAAAGTTAAGATTGTGTTCGGATTGAAGGATCTAAGAATGATTGAAACCTACAGTAGCTAATTCATTGTTGGTGGTTGTTTGGATTGATATAAATCCTACAATCCAAACGTAACCAATTGAGTTTTTATTAATGTTATAGGTGGTAGTATTAAAATTTTGAAGATCACTTCTTTGATGCAGTGCATGTGCAGCGCTTGTGCAAAAGTTCTGAGGTTTCAAACAAACCGGTGCCCGATATGCAGGCAGCCTGTCGAGCGCCTTTTCGAGATCAAGGTCAGTAACGGGAACGGTGAATGAAGAACATCAAGTATTTTCGTTTTTTCTAATCCTTTTCTAATTTTAAAAAATTTAACTGGGAAGGGAGTTTATGTATGTGTATCTTATCAAGATTGAGCGGCAAAATTGCTGTTCAATCTTCTAGTCTACTATTACAAGAATATATAATAAGGCTTTGTTTGGTACAAACTATAATGTTTGGCTTTCTAAAATTTTATAATCGAATAGTATTTGGTTAGTGATAAAGGCATTGTGAGAGAAATTATTTATCACTTTTTATTTAAAATATTATCTTTTTTTTATTAAAAATATTATTATTTTTCATTTATATATTATGAATTGCTTATAAAATAGTTCACTCAATACTGAATTTTTATTCAATCGTGTATTATTTTTTTTTCGAATGTTATCATTTCTTATTCGTCTCACGAAACTCATTCTACAATACGGTATTACACAAGTATTTGTCAAAAATGATTAGGGTGGCATTTCGTTATTATTTTGATTAATTTATATGAAGATTGGTCAAAGTATAACATGTATTCTCCCGTGAAACCATGGAATCAGAAACGGTTACCTTGCGGCATGACAAATTATTTATATTTTGAATGATAAATTATTAACTTTTATAACTTACCACTATTTTCTGGACGAGTTATTGTCATTAAGAAAAATAACACTTCCTTCGGTTCTAAGAATTTCTTATTACAATAATTTACTTTCTATTGTTTAAGATTATAAATTCCCAATTTGATATTTCATATTCTGATTTTAATGTTGATAACTTGTTTTACTTTGATTTACCATAAATAATTTAGATTTAAAGTTTAGTTCAAGCTTGATAGTAATTAATATTTGGGTTAAATTTGTCAAAAAGACTTTGACCATTAGCATCAAGATCAATGATGGCAAAATCATTGATATTATTTGAATTGGTAAGAATTTTAAATTGGAGTATCACTTATGCAAGATAATCTTGAGGACTATATTTTCTTGATTTGTTATATTTTTTATTTACCATATAAATTGTATAAATAATTTAATTTGAAAATTATTGTTTTTCATTGATTATGTATCATGTTTTATTTAAATATATGAATATTTTTTCGTGTTATGAAACGCATTTCGTAATAAGATGATCTCAAACAAATTTTTATTCTTAAAAAATGTATGGAAACAAAGGTATATTCTATTTTGTATTTTTCTTTTTAGATACCAATCTAATCACAACTAAATGTCATTACAATAGATACGATGCATCAAATTATAGCTCAATGGTAGATAAGATGGTAGAATGACTTTTCAACTGAATTGACACTTACAGAGTGAGGGTTCGGATTCATGCATTTGATATGGATTTAACCTTTTTCAAGTGCAGTTAAACAAGTACTCGAGACCTGCTATTTATTTTCTCAACCAATTCTCAGATAAGAACGGCTGGATTAGAACCCTTGCAAATGCAGTCAAACAATAAATTCTCTC
This sequence comes from Pogostemon cablin, assembly GCA_023678885.1. Lineage (NCBI taxonomy): Eukaryota > Viridiplantae > Streptophyta > Magnoliopsida > Lamiales > Lamiaceae > Pogostemon > Pogostemon cablin. The sequence goes on along the minus strand of CM042986.1, from coordinate 19,882,738 downwards.
TATAAATTACTTAAACATTGAACTTTTTTTATAAACCACTTGAGAACTCGATTCTCAGAACAGAGGGTGCACCTATGGGCTACACCATTAAGAGACTAATTGAACTTTCTTTATAAACCACTTGAGAACTCGATTCTCAGAACAGAGGGTGCACCTATGGGCTACACCATTAAGAGACTAACACGAAGCGTTCAAAAAAACTCATCAATGATACATCACACCAATATTATAAACATCATAAAATTCACTTTATCTCATTACTTTTAACTTCGAAGAAAAATACATTGATTTTATATTAATGAACAGTGTGATAAGTATTTTATTCCGGTGACTTATTATTTGTTAGGAAATCCACATCATTCCATCCATAACCCTTTTTTTTTTATCCCATCAAATAATAATTTGTTGTGAATCAACTCCAAAAAAATCATATATTTTGACAGCTCTTGATCCAATGATTTAAGGATATCCTAAAATTATTAGTGATCCAGTCAATATCCAATAAATAACCAAAAGTCAAGCCCAATAAGCCATCACATAAAATTCAACCAATTCATGATTAGCTCCACACAATTCTTATGTACAGATACATTTATTTATTTATAATAAATATTGATCTTTAAATATTGCATCATTTATGACGCTCATAAAACCTCATCTCTGCATTTCTGGATTCTCAAGTCTCAACCCATCATAGTTTTGGCTTTGAATTGTTATATAGATGATTTATTATGTCTTATTATTATAGCTGTAAGATTAATAGTATTTTTTAGTGTAAGATTTCTCACTTCAACTTACAAATAAAGTGAATTTGAGTACACCCATATTTTATTTTATTTTTATCCATTTTCATATCTCTTGCATCAACTACAACTCTCTTATCTTACACACATTACCACTCACCTATCATATCTTGATTTGAAATAATGTTAAAACTTATCCTACTAGACCCAAAACAAATACAGTTTATTAATTTTCAAATCCTAAAAAACCTTATTTTGTGATTAATTAGAAAATTGTAGTAATTAATCTAATTATATAGTGAACGGTGGTTCTAGCCTCTCCTGAATTAGTCGGTCAACGGATTGGAAACCTGCATAAAAGAAATCTAATTGTTTCAACCTCGTGATTAATAATTGCATAATTATCGTAAGAGGTATGCATCACCATTTTCTTGAAAGTTTTTTTAAAGCCACCATTTTTCTTGAAAGTTGTTAATGACAAAATGTTGTGTTTTAAGGAGATTTCTTATCATTCTTGAGATGGAGAATGTTGTGTTTTAGGGAGGTTACCATTCTGGAGATAGCATTGAGAGTGTCAATAAAAACATGTGTGATTTGATTTCACCTCATTAATGAATTGGGCTTTAACATTTTTAATTGGAAGGCTTGTACATCTTTAATTTTAATTCAATTTATCAATTATTCACTTATTTATTTTTAAAATTAATTTATTTAAATTTTTTATAAATAAATAATTAATCAATATTTTATATTCCTTCCATTCCCTTAAAAGATATTTATTTTGTCATTTTTTTATTAAAATTACAAAGTATTCATTTCTTTTCTTTTTTTTCTATAAAGGAGACCTAAAAATAATTACTCCCCACATACGAAATTAATATAATAACTACTCACTACACATTAAAATATTATCTCTCAATTCACTACACATTAAATTATTATTCTCCTAAATTATGTGAAAAAGCAAACGAACACATATCAAGAGTGAATACATAATTACTATATATTATCCTTTAATAGTTGATAAATTTCACTCACCTACTATTTCTCTAACGGTAAAAACTTTGTGACCGTCTTACAAAATAAATTTTATGGAATAAACAATCATAACATATGAAGTATAATGTAAAAACTGTCTAACTGAATTATTTTATGAGTGTTCGTATGATAAACAAAAATATTTTAATAAAAAGTGATACAAAATTAAAAAAAATAAAATGATCTTTCAAATATCAAGTTATTTTTTTTAATAAGAGTTTTAGTCTCATATACTCCCTCCGTCTATATGAAAAGTCCTCATTTAATTTTTGCAGGTGGATTAAAGAGTATTATTATTAAATTTGTAGTAAGTAGTTGTATTAGTAATGATTGGTGTACTATATATGAATCCTTATATTAAAAAGAAAAAAGTAATATTTTTATAAATTAACAATCAATAAAATTGTGACATTTGAAATGTACAAAGAGAGTACAAAATAATAATATTACCCTTAATTCCGAAAATAACAATCCATAATACAGAACAATCCGTAAGCAATATGCATGCCGTCGGCCATTTTGCATTCACTAGTCTTAAAACTCAATGTTTAAGTTGACATTTTATTTATAAAATGATTATTAACATAAACTGTATATTGTCTCCACATTATCCATTGGATGTGAATACTAGTTGATAATGACCCAAAACCAATAGATTATAAATATTGTTTGGCATTCTCATGATTAGAGGAAGTTAAAGTGGGCATTATGTGATTAATTATGCTTTCACATACCAAACACATTACCACACCTCTCTTTTAAGTTTGATGTGGTCCATATATAATATTTCAACTTAAATGAGATTTATGTATCAAATAAGAAGTGCTAATAATAAAAAAATGATAAGTGACAGTAAACTATTTAAAAAAATTCAATTATTATTTCTAGAGTTCTTGAAATAGTTGAGGGAGTTAGGTTCATAGGATATAATTTTACCCTAAAATTGGAAAAAAAAAATAATAGTATTTAATATTATATAAGAAAAGAAAAAATAAATTGCATCCCCAAATTAAAGTGTGATTGCTAATTCATCTTCTATTCAACATAATTTTTAGGACTAATTGCATATAAAACTCTTACCTTTACTTCAATTACAAATAAATCCTAACTTTTCATAATTAGTAAAAAAAATTACCTTTAAGATTCATTGCGAAACGCACCCACGGGAGGGACAAGCCTGCCCAACTGCCAACATGTCAGTCTTCACCCCTTCGGTCATGCATAGAACGGCATCGTTTCGTAAAAAAAATTATTTCCTAAATTAAAAAACCCCCTTTCTAAATTATAATCGATTCCAATATTTCATCCTCCATTAACGCCCATTCAAGAACACCAGAGAATCAGGTGAATCAGTTTCCAGATCAAGAACCAAAATTCTCAATGTTACAGAGTTGATAAAAGACCTTGAGGATGAAGATATGGATGATAAAGAGAACATGGCGCCAAGAATCAGGAAGGAGGAGAGAGAGTGAGCTGTGAGAAAGATAGATTGAGAAACCATCCCTTTATCAGAAGATTGAGAAACCATCCCTTTATCAGAGATCGACGTGGTTTCGTTCAGGTGACTCGATTTGAATTCAAGAACTCTATTTGACATGAATCTTTTGGCAGCATTTAAGCAGGCAGTGGTTGAAGTCAAGGCAAGGAAAACAGAAAGAAGATCAAGAACAGAGCAGATTGGTTTGCTCGAAGAGATCGAAGAACCCCCATTAAAAGCAAGAAAACTAGATCAAATCACAGTCCCCATATCAGAATTCGAAGAGAAGTGTCCACCAGGGGGAGTAAATCAGTAATTCTTTGTTATCTAAGGATCATATTCTTTATTGGAAAATCTAAGATTTAAGTTGCAGGAAGGGGGGAGTTTTAGTTTAGGAATTAATTTTTTTTTTAATTTACAAAACGACGTTGTTCTAATCTGGAGGGGGTGAGGAATGCCACGTTGGCAGCCGGGCAGTTCTGTCCTGCCCGTGGATGCATTTCGCAATAAACCTTAAAGGAGGTAGTTTTTTTTGTCAATTATCAAATATTAGGATTTATTTGTAATTGAAGTAAATGTGAGGGTTTTATATGCAATTACCCCTAATTTTTATAATCTTTTAATGATAATGTCATTGATAGTTAAAATAAAAATAAAAACTTGACGGTCTCAATATTAATTATATGTATGAAAATTGATTTTTATTATTATATTTATTTTATTATTAAATATTTTCAGTGTCCTACAATTATTTATATACCTCTAAAAAACCATCTCAATCAATCACTTTAAAATACACCTTAATTTAATAACATTATTCTCATCTAATACAAACTATATGTTTTACACTCTTTTTATTATTTGAAAAAGATTATATTACCCTAAAAATTAATAAGGTTTAGTCAAAAAATAAATTTACTTAGACTCATGTACGTATAGTTTTAGTTTAAAAAGAGAGAAAATAAGATGAAAACTCATGTATGTATAGTTTTAGTTTAAAAAGAAAGAAAATAAAATTAAGGGACTAACATTTTAATAATTTTACCTCTATCTCAGAATCAATTTTCTAGATTCGTTATTGGGTTTACTTTCTATTTTAGAATATAATATTATTATCTTTCATATATTCATTCATGAAAGTGAGTGATTCAAAAGATTGTTACATTAATTTTTTTTTTTTTAAAATCTCGAAACTTAAACCAAGATGGATCCCCGCGTGGTGGATTTTGACAGAGAACTTTGTTAAGATATAAATGTTGTACTTTTTGTTGGTTTTCTAATTTATTCACTCATCCATTCATTCATTACTCATTAGGAAATTGTTGCTATGTTTGTTTGTTTTTATTAAGAATTCAAACCAAGTAGCTAGGAGACAAATCTCAAGATCATGATTAATTAATGAATAAGATTCCACATCAAAGCTACTTGTTTATCTAAAAAGGGTAAATCCAAAATTGGCATCAATGTTCATCATTTCAAACAAACCCACATTAATGATACATATACACACATTAATTTATGGCTAATTTGTACTTCTTTTTTAAATCACACACTTGGAGCGTTGACTTTACAAGATTTTGACATGCGTATGATGAATAATCCACAAACTCAATGGTATTAAATAAATAATTAATAATTTAAATAAATAAATAAACAAATAAGTAAATAAAGTTAGCTAGGAAACCCACTCCTTCAAGTGAGGAGGAGACTTGGCCTTTGTGCGCGTCAAAAGCCGAATTTTGCATCCTATAAAAGGTGTTACCTATTTTGTGGGTTAGCTCTCTTTAAAACTTACCCATTTTTTATTTATTTTATTTTATAAATAAATATATATATTTTCACATATTATGTGGAGTAGTATTTATTTGGTATTCCTTTTCATTATATATTGAGGAGATGGCTCAATCTTTTAAAATGTGATGCCATTTATACACCCCTAATTCATTTTAAGGGGTTGATAAGGTGCACAATTTTTATTTATTTTCTTAAAATTATTTTCCTCACACTTATTTCATTTTGCATAAATTGACTGTAAAATATTTTACAGGGTATTAATGTAATAAATTTAATGATAAAAGATAAGTACTAAGCTACAAAAGTAAAATGGTAATGTCATAAATTTGATTGAATCATTTTAATTATAATTAAATTGATGTTAAAAATTGTATTTAGAAAAATGTAATAAAAGTAAAGAATGCAAGGTTGAAATTGTAATATTGTGCTTAGATGAACAGAAGATTTTCGTGTATGAATAAACAAAATGTTTTGATTTAATTTAACATTATTCTTCAATATCATATGCATTTTTTCTTCTCTATTTAAAGAAATTTTAAAATTAAAGATGATATATACTTCGAATATACTAATATCACTATTTAATTAATTTTACAAAATGAAATAGTTTTATTTATTTTTCCCTATCGATTATGTACTATTTGGAAATTACAACGTAATTAAAATGTGAATTTAATGAAAAGAAAATAGCTCGCGATTCTTTCATAATTTTTTTTAATAGGTTAAATGCAAGACTTAACAAAAAAAATCATTATGACCTGAATCGAAATTTGAAATATAACCCTATTTGTATTATCACACATTTTAATTAGTGTACGCAAACAAGTTATACAAATTCTCTTCTGAGACATTATATATGTAAGAGTATGTTTATTATATAGTAAAAAAGTATGTTTAATTATTGTTAAAGTATACTTTCTAAAATATGATAAATGATGAATTAAAGTATGATTTTAATGTTTTATAATATGATTAATTATTTACATACTTTAACTATAAATAAGCATACTTTACTTACATAATAAGCATATTTCAGTAATTGATCAACCAGTCTCACAACCGTCTCACAAAAAATCCGTCTCACAAGAGAGTTTCTCAACAAGTTTTAACGAACAAATTTCATTCAATTTTAAATTATTTTTGACAAATTCTCTTGTGAAACATTATACATGTGAGACGATTTGTGAGACGTGTTAAAGTATGCGTATTATATACATAAAGTATATTTAATGGTTGTTAAAGTATGTATTCTAAAGTATGATAGATGATGAATTAAAGTATGATTTTATGATGTTATAATACATTCATTATTGATATATGTTAGCTACAAATAAGCAGATTTTACCTATATAATAAACATAATTTAGTAATTAGTTGACCCATCTTACAACTGTTTCATAAAAAAATCGTCTCACAGATAGAGTTTCTCTTTTTTTTACGTTCAAAATCCGATTTTCTTTTAGCATACATTGGAAAATCTATTCGATCCGAGTCGAACACATGCACATGGTTAAGAAACCACTTAGTGGGTGGGACCAACATTGAAAGAGTAATTAAGCACATTTGATTATTAAATTAAATTAAATTAATAGAATGTAGTTTTCTTCAACCAAATTACGACACCAAAGAAATTTATGAATATTGTTAGACGAATATCAAATAATTAGGAATCCTACCTATTTTCACATCTGAATACCTCATTATGAAGTTAGATTTATTACCTTGTTGTATTCACACGTAACTACGTGATTGAGGAAATTATGATCGAAGGAAATATTTAGTTTATTTGAACCTCTACTATAAATATATGGAATTTAAGAAAAAAAAATTATCTTCTTTATTGACTTTTGAAAAGTACTAGTTTTTTTAGGTAATATTATAAAGTATGTTTTAGCGAGTACCGTCACAATCTTATAGTAAAGTTCACACTTTCTGTTTTTTTAGGTAATATTATAAAGTATGTTTTAGCGAGTACCGTCACAATCTTATAGTAAAGTTCACACTTTCTGTTTTTGTGTGTCTCATCTTAATTTCAATGCTTAAAAAGGAAAAACAATATTAATCTCCAATTTTTAAAGTATATATATCTTAGTTACAAATTTATCATTTTTATTTAATATATATAACATACTTTATAATTTATTTATTATTTAAAATGACTATATTATTCACTAAAAATCAGTAAAGTTAATAAAAAATAATTTTTTCTTAAATTTTATATCTACAGTAATAATGCAAAGTGACGTGGGATGGAGACATGATATCATAGACAATAGTATCGGCAAACATTTCTATTTTTATTCAATCAAATTATTAATACCTTTTATTTAAGAGTTAGTCTCTTGTAAATCGGGTTTACATTATAAATCATTGTAAACTCTGTAGTCTCTTTAATTTAATACATAGTGTATATAAGATTTGAAGGGGGATCACAGGATTTACTCCGTAAATCCGGTTTAACTTAAATATACTATCTAAACTCTTTAAATAAAAGGGAGGGATTCAATATATTACAACCTAGGAGAGTTAGGTTACAATTTTCTATCAAACTAATAATTAAGATAATTCTCGTGCTCATTTCTTCATTATGACATTTATAAATTTTATTAACCCTTTTGATAATTCTCGTGCTCATTTCGTGTGAAATGAATTTTATTCATGTGAATTTAATAATTTATGTACAATTATAATTTTAAAGTTTGATATTTATAGTGAAGATGATTAATGACCCAATCCACAAATTCAAATTTCATAATACTAAAAGGACCTTTTGGCAATAATTATATAATCAAGACATCTACGTGACACCACTTGAATTTGAGTAATTTTACCTGCACACGGAATTAATTTAAAAATAAAAAGTAAAAAAAAATCAATACAGAATTTAAGAATAAAATAATTATTGTCAATCAATAATATATACTCTCTCTGGTCTTCTAATAAATGTCTATTTTGTTATTTTGATCTATATTATCTATTTTTTGGATTGATGTGATACACAATAATATTATTATACCCAATCCACTACATATGGAGCTCGCAGTCAACACTAATATAATTACTCACTACATATTAAAATATTATTTCTCTCACCTCGTTACACTTTAAAATATTATACTCATTAATCCAAGTGCAAACGAACATTTATCAAAAAGATGGAGGGAGTAAATAATAAATACAGTATGTGTCATATAAGAGATGTATATTTTTAAAATATAATGTATTGAAAATTTTGAATTACTATTTTGTGCGGATTATTTCACAAAATTATTTTGTGAGATTGTTATCAAAAAAATTTTATCGGGTTGAATTTTCTTCATTTATAAAAAAAGTTTTCTATCCTTATTCGTACTATAAATGATTTATTTATTTTAATAGAGTATTATTTCTCTCTAGGCAATTCATGTTATTGGATTAAATTTTGTGTCGACACAATAGTGACACGATAAGATAAGGGAAAACTAGAATAAGATTATTAACAGGTTAATGTGTTATTTGTTAATATTAATTGCATTTAAGGGGTTTACACCAACCCCACATGAAATTTTCGTGTTCTTATTGAGTTGACACGATAACGACACGAATGTTAAATACAAATCTTCAATTATCGTGTCGTGTCGGGAATTGTCACACTTACTTTTTTTCTAGTACAAAAGCATAATTTTTTATTCATATGATTAAGGTGATGTTTGGTTAAGGTTTTGAAAATTGGATTTTAGTTTTAAACTTAATGAATAGTGGTATAAGTTTATTTTGAATTTTTAATAAGGTAAATTTTAAGTTTACGTATAAAAAGAAAATAGATGAAAGAGGAAAAATAAAGGAAAAAACTGAAAACTCTTTAAACTGCAATTACGATGTTCCCAAACAGAATACTTAAGTGCAATATTATGTTTTCAAATAATTATTTTTTTTAATGTATTATTTTGAAATAAAACAATAAAGAAAAATAATATACTAAAAAAAAATACTCACATCATATTAGTAACACGTTAATATGATGTGCAACATACGTCTACAACAACTACTAAAATACTCTTGTGCGATCCAGTGTACAAAGTATAATTAATTGGTATGCCCCATGACATAACTTAAGTAGTAGAGGGGAGGGTAGAAAGGTCTTCCAATTGAACTTGGTTGTTGTATGGTGGGGGTTCGAATCCAGCATTTTGCATGGATTTAACTTCTTGCAAACACAAGTTTAACAATAAGCTCTCTCTATAAGCCACTTGAGACTGCGATTTACCTCCTCCATCAATCCTCAGGGGAGTGGGGTACATAAATCTCCCCTCTCATCTATTCATTAAATATAGAATATATTCATTAATCTATATATTAAAATATTATATTTCTCCTTCTCCACCAATCCCCCCTCTCATCTACTCATTAAATATAGAGTATATTCATTAATCTATCTCTTAATCTATATATTAAAATATTATATCTATCATCATCTACGAATGTGTAGGAGGTAGTATAATTCAGGGGAATAAAATTTTATTATAAAAAATATACACTTAAATTTATAATATACGAATATTTGAATAATAAAAATATTATTTTAAAAAAAAATTAGAGATACAATATTCCTTTATATCAAAGAATAATATATTTTGTATTAAAGGATATAACTTTATGATTATTGGTATTGGACGTTACTTTTGCAAATGTCAAAAACTCCTATATCACGGGGACACGCATGTAGGTGATTTTAGTAGTCAGTTGTGAATAGGTTTCAGTTACCACCTCGCCTCGATTTGTAGCTGTTGTAGCTCCCATGGATTTTACCTCAAATATAGCGCTCTCTCTCTCTCTCTCTCTCTCTCTCTCTTCTCTCTCTCTCAATACATATTCCAGTACTCCTCTCTCAGTTTTCGCTAGCTCTGCTTAAACGATTACCTATTTATCCCACTCCCATTCTCTTCTCTGCACTTAATCATGGCCACCGCTGAAGCTAATTCTTCAACCAAACAAACTCATGACTCTGTTTCCACAATCGACGACTCTCTTAAATTACCACCTCGTCTGCTCCCCCAGGTATTTCTGTGTCATCATTGCCGTTTCATAATGTTTTTTCAGCTAACGTGTTCAATACTTTTTGTAATTTCCTTTTCTGGTGAGTTTTCCTGCTCCTTTTATAGTATTGTCAATTTTGAGTATCCGAATTTTGCAGGAGATGGAGGTTTATAATCATATTTTTGAGCTGCGACATGGTTCGATTATAGGAATTGAATATGTGGTCCTGAGAATATACAACATATTGTACCTTGGTTAGAGGTTAATTGTGAAAATTGTGACAAGACAAAATGTGAATTGATGTGTTTGTTATTGGACTTTGGGAATGGATGTTCTTTGGTGGGAATGTTGATTTGATTAAGGTGAATGTTTGGATAGTTTTACTGTTGCTAAAAGGAAAACTTTGGGAAGATAATTTACATTTCTTATTTGCTTTTTATCAGCTGATTTATCAATTTGTTCTACAGAGATGATCTGTATCTGATTGTCTATGATGTTGAGTCTAATTTGAAATACTGTACTATTATTTAAACCTTGCTTTTGCTTTGAAATCTATTGTGATGGGAATTAACCAAATTGAATCGTTGGGGGTTGATGAATGCCTGGTTTAATCCTCAAAACTGTGATTGATATGGTTGTTCTTGTCGTTGCTAGGCTAGAGAATCAAGTGAAATAGTTGCAGAGGAACCAACGATTAGCGATCAACAGCAAAGGCACGGCCTGACACTTAATATACCAAATGCAGCTACTGAGCAATACGTAGACAATTCTGTGGTGATAATCATGCCCCCTTCACCAAGTTCAACACCCAAAAGGGTTAACTTTTCCCCATTACCTAGCCCTAATTGGGTAAAGTTAATGAATCCCCAGGTCCTTCATCATCCAAAGGAATATCCACCATGAAAATTTTGCTTCCCAAGCTGAGCTTCAAATTTCGCAATACAAACTCAGAGATAGAAAAGGCTGCTATGCTTGCACTGGGAGCTTCTCCTGATGTACGTGGGAAGACATCAATTCCTATGACATTCTCTCTCACAAAGATTTTCACACCCAAGATGAATAGGACAGCATCTTTACCGGTTTCTCCTATTATCCATTCTAATCCAGAGTCTGCTCATGGAGGAATTGTCAGTACCCCAATTGATTCAACTGTGAGTACTTCTTTATTTCATCTTGAGATTTATTGTTGACTTATAGTTTATTTGGACGGCTCCTCATAGGTCACAAATAAATCTAAGGACCTTTCAACATTCTTTCTCTTGATGTGTTTGTAGAGATGTGAGTGAATGAATATATGACGAGCTCGTGTATTTAGGATAGTTATTGTGCAAGTCATGTTGCATCTGCATTATTAATTGTGCATTCTCGTGAAACTGAGCCCCCCCCTTTTAGCATCAGTATTTATTTATGTTAATTTTATTGCTAAAGGAATCATTTTTTTTATCATCTTTCTAGACGGATGAATATAAAAATATTCATTTGATCAATATCCTTTTTTATGACATCTTATAGAATTCATTATTGTGCAGAAAGGTGGGCATCATCTATCAATACATCGTTCACGTTCGGTACCAACATTAGCTAAAGAAGGAAGCCTGAAACCAATGGACTGTCTAGGCAGTGTGTTTCGTGTGGTTCCAACTACAAGAGTCACTGAACATACTGGTGTAACATTGATACCGAGTGTTGCAATTGGTACAGGTATTTACTTGCATCAAATGATTAAGATTTCTGCTTTCAACTTTGAAGTGACGGGTTCGGATATGAAATTTTTATCTTTTGTGTATTCTGTTTCTCTCTCCATCTCTACATTTTATTATGAATGTGAGCAGAACAGACTATTTGATCCCTCCTGAGTCACTCCGCATATTAAGACAAAAGAAAGTTTTGAATTTCAAATTTTGTACATCTAGCTGATAGTTCACATGCAAAAACATCGTTGAAATTCTAGTTATCGACTATAATATGAAGACCTATGTATTTGCAGACTTGTTTCCTTTGGTATCTCTGTTAATGAGTATAGTCTTTTGAAATTAGTGGTTTAATATTAAATTTCGCTGCCCTATAACTGACACGTGTACTTTGAGCACCAATATTTATGCATTGAAGGATACACTGCAAAGAAAGATTCTTCCCAAACACGTAATTCTCTTTTCAAAATTGATATCTCAGTTTAAATGAGAAACAACATATTTTTGGCATCCAATGCCTTGTCAAACAAGAGTCAGTATACTTGCATATTCTCAAATATAAATTTCAATGGTTACTGTTGGGATTTCTAACCGACATGCAACTCATTTTTGTCATGGTGAGCAGATGAGCACAAAGATTATACTGAAGACATCCCCCAAGAAGAAGCTGTTTGTAGAATATGCTTGGTAGAACTTTCTGAGGGCTCAGACACCCTAAAGATGGAATGTTGCTGTAAAGGTGAACTTGCTCTAGCCCACCAGGAATGTGCCATTAAGTGGTTTAGCATAAAAGGCAACAAGACATGTGATGTCTGCAAGGAAGAGGTTAAGAACTTACCTGTTACACTTTTACGAATTCAAAGCTCTCATCTTCGAGGGCATGCAGCTCGTCCACATGAAATAGGTCGATACAGGCAAGTAGACAAGCTTTTTGAGCTATATAATAAAGAGAAACTGGTGTTGAACTGTCAAACTCAAGTTAACTAAGTTGGTGGCTGATGCAACTACATATAGGGTTTGGCAAGACGTCCCAGTTCTCGTGATCATTAGCATGCTTGCATATTTTTGTTTCCTAGAGCAACTTTTGGTAAGTGAAATGACTCAATTGTAGGGGAACAAATTCATTGATTCTCCTCCCCCCCCCCCCCCCCCCTCTCTCTCTCTCTCTCTCTCGAGTTTACAAATTCAAGTGATGATTTTAGTAGTTCTTTGGGTTCAGGTCAATAAAATGGGATCCAGTGCAATTGCCATCCTTTTCCTGTATATTAGGTCTCCTTGCATCCATGACATCAACCACAATGGGTATTGATGATTTTTTTACTTGTGAATGTGAGCCCAACCATTTTATCTTTTTCGTATTTGACATGTTCTTTTGCACTCTTTTTTTTTTTTTTTGCAGTAAGGAGGAGATATGCTTGGGTATATGCTACTATTCAGTTCACACTGGTGGTTCTCTTTGCACATGTTTTTTACTCGGTGGTAAGATACAGTTTAATTGAAACTCATTAGATCAAAAAAGCTGGGTTTCATGAACTACAATCTTACTAAGATGAACTCTTAGCTGAATTAATATTGAGTTATCCTTCTAATGCTAAACTTTGTGATGTTTGGATCTATAGCTTCATGTGCAAGCAGTTCTGTCGGTTCTTCTAGCAACGTTTGCCGGTTTTGGAGGGGCCATGTGTGGAACTTCCATTATCTTTGAGATTCTCAAGTGGAGAAGACTATGGAGCACTTGGCCAACTTCCCAAGGTGATTCCACCTAGGCAAATCAAGCTTCAGAGAGGGGTAATGCAGGCGTAACGGATTCTCAAGCGCATCAGAGTGAAGTGAGGAGTCAAGGTACTGGGCAAGCAAGCTAAAGATCCCATTGAAATCAAGAGATGACGAGAAGTTTGCAATTAATTGGCAAAGAAGCCAACGCGAGTTTCTCCGATAAGGAACAGGCAACTGATCTGTGTAAATTAGTATAGTATACCTTTGAAAATTCATTCTTGGTTGGCTGCTTGTTTTTCTTCTTGATGTTTTAAGAGTATATTAATGCAAGTGTTGTGAATATTGTGAAATGTGTAATAGATATTTCACTCCTAAATTATGGCTTCATCATCTATTGCCGTCTATCAAAGAATGTCCTAAAATGCAGTGGACCACTTAATTCTCACTCCTTGTAAACTATGGTCTTCCATACAATTGCCTGCCTGCTTCATTTAATTACTAAATCTCACTAAGATATTTTATTTGAGATAATTCTTAGGGTGTAGAGATTATATTGTATATACACTCCTCTTCCCAAAAAAAAAATGTTCACCTTTCCTTTATAAATCAAAGGAACGTTCACAGACGGAGGGAGTATTTTTTTATTGGCAAAGTTTTGCGTGATAGGTGCATTAGTCTAAGTGTGTGCGCCAAATCCAATTATATATTTTTTTAGTATTAATGTTACTACATTTAATATAAAAACTTGTACTCTTGATTTTTCTGGAATTTTTTTAAAAAAAATTTTAGTCAAATATTAATACTCTTTACATTTAAATCAATTTTTTCTATAAAAAAATAATATTCTTATTAATTAAAGTATGTATATTCTTTTAGAATAAAATATTATATTCTTGAACATATTGTGCACAGGAAAGCACAAGCAACTTTTTTTTTAAATTATCTAAATTGTATTCCCTCCGTCTCGATTAAATTTTTTTTTGTCAAGTGAAACCCATACAAAACAACTAATATATATTCATAGTACACACAATGCTAACAAAACTATATAATAAATATTAAAATATTACTCCATATTATTCATTAACTTACTATATATTACGTTTGCACTTACTATAGTACTGCATTTGCTTTGAACGGATGGAGTATATATATATATATATATATATATATATATATATATATATATATATATATATATATATATATATATATATATATATATATAATTGGAATCTCTAACGTATGAAAGATCTCATATACGTTAGATATCACCTATCATTTTCGAAATATGAAGACGATTTCATTTGTAATCTGTATTTAAAACGTGCTTACCTCAAATGATAGTGTTTTACTGTTGGTACATATGATTCAATTATGGTAGTTATAAAAGGGTTAACACAATAAATTATTTTAAACATAGTTCCATAATCATCACAAAACATATATTTTGAAACCCCATATTGAGTTTCTTAAAATACCCAAAACAAAATTATTTTCAATGCAAAACCTAACTTGACCCACAAAATCTTTTAATGCAAAAGCTGATATAATTCAGAGATTCCACATCAAGGATCTACTTTTAATCAAAGGCTTATACTTACATAATTAATTATGCTAACCCTATTAATTTATGAAATTAATTTATTTATTATAATTATTTTTAAAAGTTCGTTTCACAGAACGGTCTCTGCTCTGTACCTCTAATATGCTATCTACATGCTTATTTTCATGGGATCCAATAAAAAATCATATGAATGATACATCAATTTTATTCAATCATTTTGTATTGAGTCACTATGAAAATACTTATAATCCCAAAAGTTCATTTTGTTCACCCACTAACTACCATATTATCGTATATAATCATTGTTAAAAAATAACATAAAGTTCAATTATCATCTGCGTAGAATGAACTTATCCAACAATCATACAAATTATATAGCCTGTGATTTGCCAGAAGCATAGGTTTACACAGCAAAGTGGTCAAACTTTGGTGAGAAAAAACTCACTAAGCTCAAATGGTGTGGTCTTAATCATCATATTATTATATAATAATAATTAAAAGAAATATAAAGTCCCTTGAAAAAATAACAAGAAAAGAATATTGATTATGTTTATAGCAAGGTATATCAGGCCAATCAAACTTAATTTAATCAATAACTAGCTGCTAATCCTGTGGCAAAATTGGCCATGCAAAATGGAGAGTCAAGAAAAAGAAATCAAGAGAGAGAGAGAGAGGACTTGCAATTATTTTCATGGGTCACTAAAAATGTGCTCTGAATTGACACCTCTCTCATCTCATACTTACAAAAGGGGGGGTTGCACTCATACCTCAATGAATCTCATGGTGACTCCGAAAGGTACTCTTCGTAGCCCCCTGCCTATACATTCATCTTTAGGTCAGTTAATCTTACAGCACGTGACTTGTGCTTCGTCGTTTCACTGGAAAAACTGTGCAAACGGGAAACCAGCGTCCTTCATTCAACTTCAACCTTCACTCCTACTTCATTGTTTATAACTAGAACCACAACCTGCCTTTCCTGATGATATCGATGGTTTTTCTTTCAAGCTTGTACTCATCAAAGAATCTGTGTTGCTAGATTGGCTTTCAGCTACACCTGGCCTCATCCAGATTTTTATGTGACCCTCCCGGCAAACTGTAAGGATGGATTCCTGCGTGAAGAGGAGGCCAGAGAGTGGTTCTGTGTGAACACGATGAGCTACTAGTGGAGATAGCTTTGGAACGTCTCTCATGCTTGGAGAAGGTTGCAAGGTGCCTACGGGGCAAGCACTATCCCAGTGAGACGATTGACTGCCCGTACTAAAAGTGGGGGAGCCACCAGGGGGTCGGCGAACTGGCACTACAAGCTCACCCAAATCTAGATCCCATAATAGCAATTGTGTGTCCTGTATCATATTTAAGTTCTCAGCTAACGCAAGACTCAAGGCTGAAAAGCATATGCAGAAATTATATCATTATAAAACAGATGATCAGAATCATTATAATCTAGCAAGTTCAAAGTTGAAGAAACATGGACATTTAGTTCGCATCGTCTGCTAGCCACTGAAGAAGTAGCAGCCACTTGTTCAAACACATATGCACATTGCCACATTCACACAGTGGTTTGCATACAAAAGACTAAGATAACCCATCTATAATACATATAGTTATATATTCTCTCCATGGTCCTGAGACCTATGGTTCTCGAAGTGAAGCTCCAGAAATCTGCCCTGAACTTCACATGCTCGATACAGTTGATTTCTTGAGCAAGTGAAGGTCGAGAGTGGATGTCTAGAAGGCTTCAGAAGCTTTCAACACGTGGAATAAACAGAATGTTTATCTTATTAAGAATGTCATTTTTCACCAAAATGGTTATGCTCCATTTTATTTGACAATATCCCAAATTCATATGCATTCAAAAATCACAACAATAAGTAGACAAATATATATACATGGTAGGTTCAACTATAAAGTATTTTTCACATTGCTAGAGTCTAGATGTTTCGAGAAAGGAAAAGCCTAATCCAAATTCAAACATTCTAGGCTGAAAACCGAAGACACAAGTAATACTGGTGCATCTCAAGCAGGCGGAGCCTTGAGTCTTGACAGGGAAAATTTTCAAAATAGTTTTGGAATAAGTGACAAGTCATCATAATTTTAACAATACTAGGAGAATTATAAACATGGCTACTGGCAATACTTGTAGGGTCTTGAGCTTGAATGTGAAGAAACCTTATATTGTTATATGAGCACATGAGGATAAACTAATAACAATTTGGGTGCCAATCAACCAAAAATAGACTAATATTACTGTCTAAGTACCTGACCAACAGTTCCAAAACGATAGACAACGTTTTCCCCCATGCCATCTGAATTTGGAGCCACCCAATATGAATCAAATGCCACTCCACTAACCTGTCATAATTATGGGACGAGTAAGAGAATAACCAGAGCTAAATGAGAAACTAAGCAGCAAAACTGCTCGTTCATGTTATTTTTATACTTGTATGAGCATTATTTAAATATGCATGTTCATGTCAAACATCTAAGTTAAGACTTGAGACCACAGGTGACAGAAAACGCATTTTTCTCCCAACCACTAAGTTTAATCAGGTATAATGTTCATCATTAGAAAGGAGACATGTACTTCTATCCACAGACAAAGGTCAAGATTGCATCAAAAAATTTCTAAGAAAAAAATGATTTATATATTAATGATACAGAAACTCACCCATGAGTTATGTCCCTCACCCCATGCTACAATCTTGCGATCATCCATACTCCACACCTGAACGAGGTCATCCTCGCCTCCAGTCAATACGTATTTTCCGTCCATGCTGTTGTTCACTTCACATCAGTTAAAAGTTCTGATAGAATTGCCTATCTAATTAAATAGAGAGAGTGACTTCCACAGAAGGAGAAGAAAAAAAATTATCAAGAATAGAGAACGAGGCAACTAATTTAGAACATTTTAGTAGAAAGTTAAGTACTCTCACCTCCAAGCACAGCATAATAGCGCACCGTAGTAGCTTTTTCCACCACATAAAAGTTGTTCATTTTTATAGTCAAAGACTCGCAGGTAACCTGCATTCATTTCCTCATCTTTGAAAATAGTAACGAAGAAATAGAGGGGCCAACATGAAGATTTTAAAGAAAAGCCCATATACTGAAAGGAGGTCAGACAATGATAATACCATCCCTTCCTACAGTTGCTAGATAAGCACCATCTGCTGAAAAAGCAATGCCATTTATTGAACCTTGGCATATATGCCATCTAGCAACTGGATTCTGCAAAGTATGATACCATATTAAACAAAAAAGAATGAAACGATATTAAACAAAAAGCAGTTAAGCCTACAGATGTGTAACAAGAGCAGAAAGGAGGAATATTAACAAACAATTTTTTTTTTTCAAACAACCATATCAAGTCCACAGGTCGCAATTGCTTCTGTAATAGAACTCTTCTTGGTAATAACGAGTAATAGGAAGCATATGAAAAGCCAAAACAATAATCAAATAAAACAATTCACATTAGCTTATAAAATTAAGTCTTACCCCAAAAGGTTTTACAGGTCTAATCATTAAAGCCACAACACATTCTCACTTATTACCGCATTGGAGATATTATGATAATATGATATTATATACAACCAGCAGACTAGTATACAGCCCATTCAACCAGGTGGGCTAGCTCACCTGGCCACTGGGCTCCTCACTAAGGTGAGTGGCCCAGGTTAGATTCCCTTTGGGAACGAATAGGGGGGAGTTATAAGGAGGCTTGGAGAAAGGAGAGAGTATGGATACTTGGTGAACCAACTACTAACTATACTAACAACTAACATTGTCTGATCAAAAAAAAAAAGTATACAGCCCATTCATATTCATGACCTCAAAGTCTCAATTAAACTTGAGATCAACTAGGCACAGGGTATGAGTATCCTCCTTGTAAGCTTGTTTTCCTATGGAAATATTACATTTAACCCTCCTCATATCCTGAAATATTTAAAGCTGCTCCCCTTTCTTTCTCTATACTTCAACAGCTAGAAACAAGTCAAAGTAGCCATCAATACAGGGAATTCAACTACATCAGAGTTGCTGTATTGCAAATGACACAAATTATTCCACTCCAGTTTATGATGTAGTATTCTGATCAAGCTAGGCTATTGATTAACAACAACAAACGACACAAGCTTAATCGAGTGTTAAACAGATTGGGAATATTTTACTAATTAAATTAATATTTCACAAGAAGTTTTCGTAATAGATGCCCATCATGGTGTTTGTGAGTAACTTGCCATATCAGTTCAACACTAGCAACAGGTGTCATGTAACAAACTGATAGAACCAAATCAGGGGGCTGCAATCATGCTAATCACCAATCTGGTGGATTAGCAAGGGCTTATTTGGAGGGAGAATTATTTGATAATAATTATGTACCTTCCATATTAATAAATTAGGTCTCAAATAAAGTAGTATAAATAAGGGGTAAAGGAGAGGGGGAGATTGTCTAGAATTATCTTGTTTAGTCTATATTGGGCAGCCTTTGGCTGACGGGAGTCATCCCGGGAGGAATTGTATTCTTACGTTCCTATTTATCAAATTTCCTTTTCTTTTATAATAAACCTCTTTACTCTATCACAAACATACGACACTAGAAGTAAAGAGAAAAAAATACAAAGACGAGATATAGCAATCAACAACATAATGAATACTTAGTATAGATTTTAATTAAGATTGCTAAATTCACCCTAATATTTTGATGTGAAACCATCAACTGGTGGCACAAAAAAAAAAAGTGTAAGCATGTGTTGCCTCCCCCATACTAAAAGAATGTTAAAAACTCATTGACAATTGAATAACCATAATAACCAGGTCAGTAATATAGAATAGTTGAAGTATTAGCAATACCCTACTGTAGCGTGCATGTGATACAGTAAAATGAGTTTGATCCTTGACCACAGGGAATGAAGGATCACCAGAACCATCTTTAAGCTGAAAAATAAGATGAGGGTGTATAAGTCACCAAAGTCAAGGCAATAAGAGAAAGACATAGATTTGCTTGATAAAGTGAAAAACTTGCCTTTTCATATACATACAGATTTCCATCTGCGTGAGAAACTACAAAAGAGCCATCACCATTGGGAATCCACGCTATACAAGTACAGCGACTGTTAAAGGAAATAAGTAAATTGATAAGAAGAAATTTACAGACATTTAGTGCATATTATCACCATGAACATTTTACTACTATTGTATTCAAATATGAGTTCACATTTCAATATCCTAACTCAAAATCTGCAACATGTTGCTAGAGCAGGTAAATGAGCTGAAATGTTAAAGCTATGGTTCAACCCTAGACAGCAACTATTCCACAACAAAATGGCCACATTAAGATCTACAATCTATAAGCTAGATATTTCAAGATAATAGCAATGATTCACCACACCATAATAGAAGAACATGGGAGAGTTTCTGCTAATACCAAAGTGCCATCTGCTTATACTTCCTGAAATACAGAAATTGCTGCCTCGCTGTCTGCTTAGATATAAGAGAGCTGCGGACTGAGAAATTATTTAGTTTAATTTTTCTAAAGAATTGACACTGCACAAAGGAGTACCTCAGAGCATTCATTCTATCCAAGATAATATAGCACCAGTATCTGGAACATATGAGGTAAAACTAAAAAATTTATCCCTAAATATCTTTAATTCAGGGAGGTTCAGTGTTTGTCGCAAAGGTTTTAGTGTTTTTAAGAAAGGGCAATTTGAAGCTGATAGTCAGCCAGTCACGACTACATCTGCTGATGCTTGGTCTGAACAGCATCACAATTACATAGGATAAAGCTTTTAAGGCACTAAATTTGAGGGGTAAAAGTTTTTATTGATAAAAAATCATTAGAATGTTATTGATTAGAGGGGAGCAGGATCCTGCCAGATTATCTACAGTAGCAGCATGACAGAAACATTTATATCAGAACTTTTCTCACAACATATGGAAGAGATATTAAGGCACAATATTAGATATTTAAATTTATTAGGGGGAAAAAAACAGATTTCATGAAAGCTAAGACATACATATGTAGATAGCAGGGAAAATTAATGAAAAGAAAGGAGTCAATTTCTTGCCTATTATTTATGGAACCATCTTTATTATAATGTTGAGCCCCCACAAGCTTCTTCCCAACATCTTGTAATTGTTGTCTAAGAGACACAGAATAAACTACAAAAAAAGCAACCAGATCCTTAGAATAGAGCGGCAGAAATAGTCCAATAAATTTAAGAGAGAAAAGGAATACCATCTCCAGAGTTCAAACCAATAAGCAAATCATGCCCATCTTTTGCGTCGGGATCATATGCGTGGCAAACAGGATTTGAATTACTAAAATGTATAGACTTTATAGGATCCTATGCAGCACAGAAAAACTCTTGATATCAATTTAATTACAAATCTCAGAATAAAAAGTAAAGAGTGAAAAACCACCAAAGTACCTTATCCTGAGAATTTAAGTCACTCACGAAAATCGCATCACCAACGTTGAATACCAAGTAAGTCCCTTTTCCATCGAAGTTCAGATTACCCACGACATTAGTTGAACTTGAAGCCCCTAATGAACCTATTCTAGTACTGCTGCCGGTCACTGGTTTACTTCCACCATTTCCTCCAACAAAACTAAGTGCCCTACTCCCATTACCCCCACCTAAGAGCCTTGCGGCTGCTGACCTCACACCACTGCTAACACCTAAACTTGATGATGATTGCGATGTGGCATGCATCGGCTTATCCTTGAGATGAGCTAATGTTACC
Organism: Pogostemon cablin; assembly: GCA_023678885.1. Classification (NCBI taxonomy): domain Eukaryota; kingdom Viridiplantae; phylum Streptophyta; class Magnoliopsida; order Lamiales; family Lamiaceae; genus Pogostemon; species Pogostemon cablin. Next base: position 19,860,955 of record CM042986.1, on the reverse strand, counting down.
TGATCCCAAAAAAAAGGAGAAATTATACTACCCTCTATACTTCCAAGAAAACAGCATATATTTTAACTGAGACTCGTACTCTTAGAGACACCCAAAGTAAAAACCCTCCCCAATGAGTAATAAGCTATTATTCAAGACATGATTCTGTCATTTAGTCGCAACTACTATAGATACAAATCATGTCAAATTCTTGGGAAAAAAATTACATTAACTTCCATTTCGTCAGTGAAGGAAAAGTATATAAAGGCACAGACTCTTACAGCTAAATTACAGTTTAAATAGCATGTCAAAATTTCCACCAAATTTGGATATGTCTATTGTGCAAGTCTTAATAGATACCCAACTCCATAAAATATATCCAAAGGATAATCTCCACAAACCAATTCAATTAAAACCTCAAAATAACTGACAGTCAAATCATCCAAAAGACAGAGCCCTTTAACACAATCACCGAAAAATAACATAATCAATCGATAGGCCATCCCCGAAATCCACCTTCTTTAAATTCACACCATAGGCAGCGGTAAACCATGATCAACAATCATGATTCCCTCAGGAACTTAATGTTGAACGAATCATAACCACCCAAAAAGAGGCAAGCTTTCAATTCAACCCAACAAGGAAAAAACATATACACCAGGGGATTGTGGGGTGCAAGCCCTAGAAAGCGAAGAGAAAGCAACAAACCTGAGTGACAGTTTTACCATGGGCGTAGTGAAGAAGGCCAGCAGGATGAGTCTTCTCGTACTGAAGCTTATATTTCCCTTCAGGGGTTTTGAAATACGTCTTCAAACCCGGGCCCTGCGCGTTGGTCCCAGACGCCGCCGATGCAGACGACATCATATTATTACTCGCCCCACTGTTCATCATCTCCTTCCACCACTAAATCGCGGAATACCAATCACAACTCTATGTAAGTAATAAATTGAACAAGATCATGAACTCGAAAAGGGGTTTTTGAAATTCAAGCGGAATAAATAAATAGAAAAGCAGAATTGGGGTTGGTGATTGAATGCTGGGGCACAGAGAGAGAGAGAGAGTTTGCGGTGTGTATCATGAATTCAACAAGGGTTTGTGTTACCTTTTTATCGTGAATTAATTGCTGAGCACTATGAAATTGATGGAGTCTTTCGGTTCCGTTGTAAGAAGTTCTTAGCTCAATGGAAACCTCCTACAATGGAGATTTTAATTATGTATTGACTTTACTCTCTGTATCTCTCCCTCACTCTCTCTCTTCTCTGTTTTCTTCTTCTTTGATGTGTTTTTTTCTGCTTTGGTTAGTGGTCTAGATTACATCATTACAAGAGTGGAGGTTTGAGATTAAGAATTAATATCCCATGCCTCCACACAAATTTAACTACTATATACCCACCCTTCAAGTTTTATTTGCTTTTTTTTTAATTAAAAAATATTATTATTTAATGTGTTGTGAATAGTTGTATTATTGAGAATGTGAGTTTGTATTACTAGATGTGTTACTATATAAAAAAAGAGTTAAAGTCTTTTGGGACCGGACACCAAAAACATTAATGGTACATTAATGGTGAATGACCAATATCTATAATCTTAATCATTAGATTAAGTTTAATTTAATCTTCATTATTAAATAAAATAAAATAATACTTCATCTGTCTCACAAAAATTTTGATATTTTTCTTTTTAGGTTGTCCTATAAAAATTGTTACATTCCTTTTAAAGCATATGAGACCCATACAAAAAATATTACACAGATTCATATTGGCCCACACACTACAAATACACCCACCCACTACACATTAAATATTATTTCTCTCACTTCACTTTACATTAAAATATTATACTCTTTAATTTCCGTGCCAAAAAAAATGTTACAAGTTTGATGGGACGGATGGAGTAATTTTTTTTAAAAAAATAACTATCCACTAATCCTAATTTTACACCTATAAAATATGTGTACCAGATACACTTTAGAATCTTAATTTAATTAAATTTTATTTTATTTTCATAATAAACTATATTTCATGTGTCTAATTATAATTTTTAGATTTTTTTTAAGATGTGACCCACACAAAACAATAGAATAATATAATTTCATGAGATCCAACAACAGTAATATAATTACACACTTTAAATTAAATATTAGTATATGTTTCAACTCACTACACATTAAATATATGATGAGAGTAGAAATTCATGTACTTTTAAATCCGATTTGATACCTTTTTGAGTGTATAATTGATATTATTTGCACAAACCTTGTTACCTATAATTATTATTGATTAAAATGTGCTTGATAGGTATTTTGTTGTGTTTTAATAGGAAAAATGATAAAAAATGCTAAATTGAAATGAACGGTGAATTTATGCAAGATGTCAAGGAAACAGAGTACTACATTCCGTGATTTTTCTGTATTTTTGTGGAAGTCCAAACTGGTCATGTAATATATGGTTAGAAAGCTACGGAAGAGAGGGTCGCGTGAGCGTAAGAATCGCTTCAATTGGAGTCCGGATGAAGAAGTTATGTTCAAAACCGTGAGGTCGCGCAGCTGCCGATGAAAATTCCGAAAATATACGAAAATTACCTTTTTTTTCCTATTTTCTTAGTGGTCAAGTTATTTCCTAATTTAATATCTTTCCATATCTTCCAAAATTATATTTTTCCTAATTTTTTAAGATCCCACATGGTTTTACTCTTTATTTTATTCCATTATCATACCTATATATATTTCATTCTCATCACCACACAAAATCGTGGAAAACTCGCCTAATCTACCACCACCACATCACCTAGGGTTTTAACCCTAATCCACTATATCCGCCTTTCATCTTCTACCCATCATCCGCCATCCACCATCTTGAGAGGATTTCATCTTCTACCCATCATCCGCCATCCACCATTTGGAGAGGATTCAAGAGAGTGTTCGTCTACTTGATCGGAGACAGAAATTCTAGAGAAGAGAGTATTCGTCTACTTGATCGGAGACGGGAATTTTGGAGAGGACGAAGTTGAAGAAGGAGAACCAAACAAATAAGTTTTCTATTCTTTACTTTATTCTTTCTAGATTTTAGACTCATGGGTAAGTTTTATTCCATATACATGGTTGTTACTTGTAACACCATGTGCTAAGTATCTTATTGGTATTATTAGGGCTATATACTGTTTTGATTATGTGATTTGATTGTTCTAGACTTGGATTTCTTATACTGCAGATTGTTTATTTCCTTATTGAAGAGGATATTTTGAGACTTCATATTATTGTGTTTTGAGTTTTGATATCCTTTAATTATTCATTACGGTATCACTGATTGATAGTTGATAGGATTCTCTATTTCTGCATAATAATTGTTGTTTTCTGTATTAGGGATTGACCTATAATACCTAAGAGTATTTAGACAATCAATTTGGAATATTAATTACTTGGTAAAATATCATTATTAGGTAATTGGTAAGGAGATAAAAGGGGTTAACAATCGCGTACCTAGAAAGGTAATTACTTGGTAAAATATCATTATTAGGTAATTGGTAAGGAGATAAAAGGGGTTAACAATCACGTACCTAGAAAGGGAAGTCTAGTAGGGAAGTCTAGTGTTCTAACCTTTGTTGGAATTTAGTATGAAGTACCTATAAAGGGAGAGAATTAATTCCTTATCAATCTTAGGATTTGCAGCTCATTATAAGTGTTAGATCTTACCCGATCAAGGTGGTCTAACTAGGCTTAGCGATCCTCTTATAAATATCTGCGGGTAATTAATTTGGGTTTAGAATAATCTTTCACATGGTTAAGCTGGATTGTCCTTAGCATTATCAGTCTCTTATCTTTGAATACTTGATTGTTTTCTTACCAGCTTATCTTATCTTATTTTATTTTATTTTATTTTATTATTTATTAATTAATTTTTATAAATTGAATTTGTCTTAAATAGAAATAGTCATATTAGATTTATTTGTCACTCTGACACTATCCCGTGGGTTCGATAATTTAACTTGGTCACACTACAATTGATCCCTTACACTTGAGGGTGAGATTCATATTTTCTAAAAGAAAATAGCGATCAATATACTCCATATTATTTAATCTTCGCACAAAAAGCAGACGTAAAGATTGAAACGGAACGAATGGAGTATTAATTTTAATTCAATAATATATACTCCATCTCTTTGTCTTCTTGAATAATATTTGTTAACTATTCATATAGATTAAGGATTATAATATTTTAATGAGTAGTAGGAATGAGACGAACATAAATGAATATCTTTCAAAGAGAGAGAAGAGATGTATGTTTTAATAAGTGTATATTTTACACCTAATAAATAATTATAAATTGAATATGGTGCACGGATAGAACTATTAAATTTAACTAGTTATTTGAGAGTTTAATTCGATTCAATTAAATTAGGCTCGAGTTCAGCTTGATTCATAAATAATCGAACTTGCCTATGCTCGATTTCGTTGTCTGCGTTTTGCAAGAATGTTAAAAAATAATAATAATAAATTCCTCGCATATTATAACGCCATATTACATTGGCGCATATTATTTTGTAAATTGCATAATACGTAATTATGAAATTATAAAGAATATTAAAATGATTAAATTTTAAGATTGGCCTTGTAACTTTTGGGAGGTCATTTAATTCCAAAAGAATGATGATGAATCATCCATTGAATCGTGCCGTCCAAAGTATTATAAACAAATGAGATGTGACTCGGTGTTGGATATCGTATCACAGAAAGATAAAAATTTTTGTATAATGATAAAAAGGAATAATACTTTAATAAAAATAACATTTTAATTAATGAAAAGTAATATTCACTCCGTCCGTCCCAAAGAGGGCATTTTACTTTTGGACACGCGGATTAAGGAGTATTATTATTTAATGTGTAGTGTGTAGTTGTATTAGTGGGAGTGTGAGCCTCATATTTTAGTTGTATTAGTGAGTGTGTGTGTCTCATCTGTGTAAAAAATGAAATGACCCTCTTTGGGGCGGACGACCAAAATGGAAAAAAGACTCTCTTTCAAGCGGACGGAGGGAGCAATAATAATGTAGTAAATTATTATGAGACACTCTCTTGTGAGATGAGTAATTTGTGAGATGGGTGTGAGACGGGTCAACTCATCACTAAAGTATGCTTATTATATAGATAAAATATGCTTATTTGTGGTTAAAGTGTGTCAATAATAAATTAAATTATAACACACTAAAATCATACTTTAATGCATAGTCTAACATACTTTAGAAAACATACTTTAACAACTATTAAATATAAACCGTCTCATTTAATTAGTGTCTCAGAATAGACTTTGTCATGGAAGGGGAAGTAAGTAACTCATTTCACGCGATTGTAAGGTGGAGAGTATCATTTTATCCTTCAAGTTTAATCTTTACATTTAAATTTACTTATTATTTTTTGAAATATAATTGTAATTTATTTATTTTAGTTCATTTATTCATTTATTTTAGGGTTTAGTATTTTTTCTTCTTATTTTTAGTGTCAAATTTAATAGTATAATTATAATCTTACTATGTGATTTATAGTTTATTTTAACCTTATGTATAGTTTATTTTAACCTTATGTTTATGTTTTATTTTGGAGTATGTTTGTTTGATGTTTATGTAGCTTTTTAAAATTATAAATATTGACTATTTAGATTTGTTTGGAGTTTTGATAGGATGTGTTTTAGTTCTATATCAAATCAAATCAAAGTATAAAATATGTGAAATGGAATGTGCAAGAAAGTATTAATTAATATAATAAAAAATGAAAATGAGAGATAAAGAGTATTTAATTGAAAGGAGAAATATTTAAAAAGTGGATGGATTAAGAATTAATAAAATTTATAAATACAGGAATTTTTAAAATATGTGTTAATTTAAAAATAAAATAAATCTAATTTTCAAAATCTTAACATGCCTTAAATCATATTACGGCAAATCCTCTCACACATGAAACTGTTTTTCTATTTTTCTTAAATAATTATCCTTTTATATTAAAGATATTGGGTTAATTGCAAAGATTACCATGAATTTTACTCCAATTGCAAAATTATCCACATTTTTGAAAAATTGCAAAAAAGAACCACACTTTTAAGAATTATTGCAAAATACACTCAATGATATATCTTTTTAAAGGTGGGGTATTTTTTTAGAAATTTGGTACGTTTTAAAATAATGCTTAAAAGTGAGGTTCTTTCTTGCAATTTTTTAAAAGTTATGATTAATTTACAATATAAATAAAAATCGTGTTTTTTGTTTTTTTTTCTTTTTTTTTTTGCAATTAACTCAAGATGGAGTATCATTTTTCAATAAAGATGCTGCTCCTCATAATTGTTCATAAAATAATTGACAAAATCTCCTATGAGATGCTAATTAATTGAGACGGTCTGTCATTCTTTTCATTTTGGACCATTACAAAAATTTGACCTCTTTAAAAGGCAAAAAGTTAAAAAAATTACTTCCCATTATACAATTTATTTAAAAAAAATCATTCATACCTAACATATTTTATTATTTATTTATTAATTAATAAAAAAATTTCAGGATACCTTTATTTTATTTTATTTATTTATTTTTACATGCTAATGCAGAGGTAAAAAATTATTGAGAGCCGGATTAAGTATTATTGTTGTGTAAAAGAAATCATATAGTAATTGGGCTTCTATATGTTGATGCACATCCATTTCTTAGTAAGCCCAACCTTCATAATGGACTCGCTCATATAATTGGGCCTAAACCCAAAATTACATAATTCTCACTTTCACATTCTCACTAGCATTATCAATTCACTAATCCCAAAAAAAAAAAAAAAAGGATGAACCCTGTTTTTTAATAAGCATTATTATTTTTTAAAAAAGAATCCTTTATTTATTAGATTATACAATAATATATTAATTCTCATTTTGCCAAGACCAACTGTAACAGCCCAAAAATTTCATTTTCATAAATATTAACTTAAAAGCGCAAAAGATCCATAATTAACAGTTTTATAAATAAAATACTTAGTTTCATAAAATATTAATATTTAGGTAAAACACGATCAAATACATAAGATTTTTCCTAAAGATACACATGTCTAACACATTAATATACCTAAAGAAGTTCATTACTCCGAACACCCCAAACATAAGTAAAACACTTAAACTTTAACACTGAGTTTCCTAAATTAATAATACTTCCTACAGATCCACCACACCACCACGACGCATCTCCAATCAACCTGAAATCACATGTGAAAGGGGTGAGCACTACAACCGTTTAGTGAAGAAACATGTATCACAATTAAACGTCATGTAATTCACTTGAACATTCATACAACAGTACAAACTTTTCAGTGTTTGTTATTCATGTAACTTTTAACTTGTATCATATCGTTGACCAACTAAATATCTGTGCACGGTGAGGAGTACCCCATAAAGGACCGTCGTCCCCGCGGAAACATGTTTTTATGCACTATAACATTTATTGTATATCACAGAACATAGTATATTCTCATATCGTTTCATGTCATACACATCGCAGGATATCAAATTTAGTTAAACCTTTTTATTTTATAATAAAATAAAAGTTAATTAATAATAATATTACTAATAGTTAAACTCAAACTCCCTTTGTTATTAACAATTCACCTCCAAAAAATATTTGAAAAATTACTAATAGTTAAATAAATAGTAAATAATATCCTTGGAACCGATCACTTCCAATTTTAGAAAACAAAAACAAAAAATTCTCATCATGTTTAGGCATCCAATGCCAACCCAAGGCCCCTTTTTTCAGTCTAACATTTCATCAAATAATATCTCTTAGACAACTATAGAGAAAATTTTGCATGTAAATAATACAATATGAGATGAAATTAAATTAATATTAATTCATCAACTAACCCTCATTGCTTTCTTTCCTTTTTAGTTTTTCTTTTTTCACTTTATAAATCTTGATGATCTTACATGTTGGAATAAGTTGATGATTCAGTATTACAAATGGAAAGACAGCAAATGTGATGTTATCTTTATATGTGGATACTTGAAGAAAAAGATTTGTCATGAAAGCAATGATGTATCTCATCACATCACACATATCTGTCTTCTTTCTTTTAAACCAAGCAATCTATCATTTCTCTTCTTTCATTGCATTCCAAAATCCAATCACACTATATAAAACCACATCTCTCTTCTTTCTCATTCAAGATAGAGTGCACTACATTTTCAATCTTTTCCAAAATCTCGACAAAGATATGAAACAACTCTCTCTTTCATTACTCTCTTTGCTCCTCCACTTAACCATAGCCTTGGGGCAATCCCCGGCCGCAGTGCAGGGGCCGACCAACGTGACCGCCATCCTTGAGAAGGCGAGCCAATTCACCATATTCATCCGCCTACTACAAAACACCCAAGTGGCGGACCAAATTAACACACAACTCAACAACTCAAAACAAGGCCTCACGCTCTTCGCCCCAACAGATAGCGCCTTCTATAACCTAAAACCGGGGACGTTGAACTCCTTCACCGATCAACAAAAGGTCGAGCTAATCCAATTCCACATCCTTTCTTCCTTCTTCTCCATGTCACAGTTCCAAACTGCAAGCAACCCGGTGCGAACTCAAGCTAGGGGCAGCCAAGGCTCGTACCCGATGAACGTGACTGCATCAGGGAATCAGGTCAACATAACAACCGGAATGACAAATGCAACGATAGCAAACACGGTATACACTGATGGCCAGCTAGCGGTGTATCAAGTCGATCAGGTGCTGCTTCCCCTCGACTTCTACACCACTCATCCACCTCCACCATTTCCGGATCCATCCAAGTCCAAGAACACGACTCAACCACCATCCGGATCGGTTAGTCCCGACTCCTCCAACGCATTTAGTCTTTGCAGGAACGCGGTCCATGCAACTCATGTCTCTGTACTGCTAGCCTTGGTGGCCTTCATTTGATCAATATTGAGAGTCATTCATCACCACAATTTCAAGTTAATTTTCTTCCTTCGAATTATCTATTCCAATTTGGTAATCTTATGTTCATCGCTTGATAAACTTATTGGCGATTGCATATTAATTATTTCAGAATGCAAGATTAAACATTTTTGTGACAATGTCAGCAAATGTAAGCTATAAGATTTCCATTTTTGGATTACATGCCATCATCTTTCTTTATTACTCTATTCCAGTAGGGAAAATTTAAATTAATTTAACTCCCATCACTATAATTTCAAAAATAAACTCGTAGTCTTCTAAAATTATAACAATAATGTTCAACTCTGCGTGACCGTCTCATAAAATGGAGCCCTACTTCAATAGAGTAAAGAAATATGAAGATTCATGCTTACCTTTAAGGTGAGATGAATCAACTTTGAAATCTCCATCAATGAATTTGATATGAACAAAGCGACACCTTGAGCAACAGCCCCCTCTTTTATCGAATCAAATTATTGCTATACGTACAACTGATGTATTCATTTCCATGTCGTGGCTTCCTAAAGTGCATCCTCTTGTGCAATAACAATGTTGATGGTCACATATAAATTTAAATATACTGCACCTAACGACGGTTAGTCAAAATTGGTAACACATGACCCATCTTCGGGGAAACCATCAGGAACATCGTTTGCGAAGGTTAGAAATGGAAACCTCCAAAGCCCCCTCCGGGGAAACCTCCTTCGAAGTGGAAGGTAAATTGTTGCCCCCCTTGTCCGAAAGGATTATAACCCCCTCCACCCATTCCCATACCTTCATCAATATCTTCTCCGTTGTCGTATTTAGTACGCTTATCTTCATCACCCAGAACCTGTGGAAGAAAACACTCGTCTTTTTTTTTCTTTTATATGCAGTAATATGATTAAAAAAAATAGGACTGCAAAAAATTAACCTGGCCTTCCAAAATAGAAGATTAAAGAACGTATGATTGTAATAGAATTCAAAAGCTCAAACATGATTTTTTAGGGAAAACCAAAAAAAAAACTTAAGAGAGCACATGCAATAATTCATTAACAATAGATTGAAAACATTAAGCATTCAATTGCTTCTCAGTGCTTTCTTGAACTTTGTATGATGCAACCAACACAAGACATGCGACTAAAAGAGTTGGGCAAGTGAGAAAAGATGAACAAACAAATACCTCATATGCAGCTGCTATTTCTCGAAATTTTTCTTCTGCTTCTACTCTATTTTCAACATTCTTATCTGGATGACATTGCAATGCAAGCTTCTTGTAAGCCTTCTTAATCTCCGACATGGAAGCAGTTTTTGAAATTCCCAAAATCTTATACCAATCTTTCCTTTGGCTCAATTTCAACGCTCTTTCGGCTTTTGATAAAGATTCACGAATATTCATGTCCTATCATAGTTTACAATTCATCATCATACTTGTAATCCAAATGGCAAAGACTTATAAATAAAATAAAAAGGAATAAATAATAAACAAATCTTCCCTAATATATATCTCTGATCAGAGAAAAAAAAATTTATGCAGCATTATGTAATCTAAGCCTACTGAATGTTGCAAGCGCTAAACTTGGGCCCAGACAAGCATGCATGCGTATAGTCAGCACATAATGAATGAAATGTCACAAAAAAATAGTGCGACTTTTGCATTTGCATAGAATAATTATATATCAGTCAAAAACCATCACTATTACCATACAAGTCATATGACAATTCAGAAGTCTAACAAGTTAATAATTGATTCATTCATAAGTCTTGGGTATCTACTCATCAAACTCAAAAACACTACGACTTGAATGAGTGCCTATTTAGAAGATTCTAAATCTAGATATAAAAGGTTAATGTTCTTGCTGAGATCAGAATTGTTAATCATAAAACATTATTTACCCCCATATACTTTAGTTTCCATATTTTACCCCAGTGCTTTTATTTAGCTTAGTTTCCAACTCCTGTACTTTAGTTTCTAAATTTTACCCTCTAGTAATTTTATTTTATTTAGCCTTTGCTTCTCGGTAAATTTTTTTCCTTAAACATGACTGATCCAGATTTAAATCAGTAGTACAGCCACGACCTCATGAATTAAAACCCAAGGGACTAAGCACGAATGACGAAACTGCTAGACATAAAATAGATATTACTTGTTTCTTGCCTTTCATGAGCCATGGCGTGCATCTTTAACAACTACAATACCTCTCAAGGGTTATAATTCAGATATACTAAACAGAACAATAAATGCCGGTACAATGACAAACCTGAGGTGACTTTTCAGCAGCTGATTTTAGGTCAGCCACAGCTCCCTCCCAATCTTCAACTAAAAGCTTAGCTTCACCCCTCTGGAAGATAATGTCACAATGTAAATCAAGGAATGAACATTTGAATAAAGCTTCTTCCCTAGGTGGAGAATACAGGTCCAAGAAGCATTCAATGTATGGCCATTTAAAGCCCCTTCCATTTTCAGGAAAAAACATGCAACAGAAATTGATACCTGGAATAGAGCATCAACTTGATCTCCGTCAATTTCAAGTACTTCGGTGCAAGATGTTACTCCATCCTTTCCCCTACCAAGCTTCACGTAGACCTTACACAATCCAAGATGAAGGTGTATATTGTGTGCAATGTGGTTTGGATCCATAGCAAGGGCAGCTTTATACTCCTCCACTGACAGGCGTAGCTTACCCTTGCTGGCATTATCTTCTGCCTGTATGAATTTCACGAGATCAGATACCAAAAAAATCATATTGTACTATATGCAGGATTGTGGGAACGAAGAAAGAATAAGCCATTACACTTTTTGTCTTTTTGAGGAGGTTCTTCAGTCCGAAATATGCCCTTTTCAGTTCACCATGCTCAGGGTCCAGACGAAGACCTTTCTGATAATGCCTGGGCTTGGAAATCATAAACCAATTAAGAAATAATGATTTTTCAAGTCCGGATACCTATAATTGCACAATTCACATCTTAAACATCCTAAAATTATTCAACTGTGAGGATATCAACTATTTTAAGACCCACCTAGTGGCAATGTCATGATCAGCTAAATAATAGTAGGCACGACCTCGCAATAGCAAAGCTTCCAAATTATTCTCATCTTCTTTAAGAATGTATCCTGTCTCAGAGATGGCCTCTGAATAATCTTTAGCTGCTATTAAAAGCCTGACTTTTAGGAATTTGGCCTGGAACGGAGCGAGCGATGCATTGAAATAAAGAAATAAACCATATAATTGTTCACTTGCTCATTTGGTTAATTAAAACAGACCTTAGAACATGCTGGGGAGAAAACAAGAACAACTTTATCAATATATTCCAATGCTTTTGAAAAATCACCAGAATCAAAAAGATTGTATGCTGAATTTAATGCATTCTGAGCTTGATGTAACTGTGAAATCTCCTTCTCTACAACTGAATCTCCAGGTTTCATCTCCAGAAACTTTTTGTAGCTTTCCTCCGATTCCTCATATCTACATAAGAGAAAAACTGCCTGAATCACATAATTCAGAAATAAACCAAAGAGAGAAAGCTAGAAATTAAGCTAAACCAAAGAGAGAAAGCTAGAAATTAAGCTATTAATCCGACAATCAGTGGTATAACTAGAAGTGAACACAGAGATAAGTTGCTCATGTGAATTGAACTTTACAATCAAACTAAACAGTCTAGTACATGACAAACACCATAATGCATCCTCCAACAAAATAACGTTGTAGTAAGTTTCAGTTCAATTTTCAATAGACAGGTAATTTGGAGGAAAAGAAACAGAAATAAATATTTGGGATTATAAGGCGCTGCCAATGTCTATAAGCTGGTTATAGTGCATCTTATTTACAACCAACCCAAAGAAAATACAAATGAAGAAGCAAAGGAGAACATAATAAACAATCAACTACAGATGTTTTTCCGTAGAACATAACTTGCATGGAATCCTGAAGCAAAGGCAAGTTTGTCTATTTTCAGTCACAGATAAAGGCCTCGAAATCAGCTTAATATCTACCAAAATAAACCTGCAAAGTTGACGAAGAATGGATGCTCGACGCCAATATGCTTCTGAAAGTGCTGGATCTGCTTCAATAGCAGTATTAAGGTCATTTAGAGCTTCACTATATTTCTTCACTTTTACACCCTGTGAAACTCTCTCAAAAAGACCAGCATCACCTGATTTACCATATTCACAAAGAATGAGAGAAGTAGGCATATAGTATTCAAATAAGAAATAATTTAGAATTTAATTCAAAATCATAAGCTACGACAACCTTCATTTCACAGTAATTCTCATTTTAAGTTTTTGGTTTAAAAGTTAAAGATCAATAGAAAAATTACTAATACACCTCCTTCATGATTCTCAAAATCCCATATACTCATAATGAGTGCAGTCCAAAATATGAAGGGAATGGGAATGGGTGCATAGCAACTATAATAGCCCTTAGAGAGTGGTGGGTTAATAAAGCTTGAAAATGTTATAAACAAGGAGTGAGTATGAGAATTGCCTTAATTCTTTATTAAATTTATGGAATATAGTAACACACCTTCCCCTAAGATTGCAATCCACCGGGCCTCTTGCTTTTAACTAGCGGAGTTAGAAGAAAATTAAGCCAGATTAAGAGCAAGTAGTGTGTAAATTCCCATACTTTTAGTATATTTTTAAGGCTCATGAAATATTATTAACTCAATATGGATCGAACACTTCGTATTTGCGAGTTTTTATTATTCATTTCTACAAAATTTTAGTCCAATGAGGTCAGAATAATGAAAGAATTCTCTTACACTATTTCTTAATTGAGATATTTCGCTCTTACACTACTTCTTAACATGGTCAATATGGCTTAAAAAGTGCCGCAACTAGACTGAATCTTGAATTCTTAAAATTTCTATTCAGAGCTAGAACTAGATAAAATTTCCACTTTGTCGTTTGGAAAAATAAGAAAATTCAGCCATAAAGAACCAAACTATTCCCTTTACAGAAAAAAGTGCAAGAAAAAGAAACATTCCACTTTAAGCTTGCAGTTCATTCACAACCGAACATCGTAAATTGAAGAACACGTATTCAATAGAACTCCAAACGGATCGCTGAACTAATTCATTTATACACAGAACAACAATAGAAGAATTTGAATAAACCTGCAGCAGCAGCAACGAGGGGCTGGAGGAGGACGAGTTGGCAACAAAACACGAAGCTCAGAATGAATCCAGCATACATAAACCCTCTCCATTCCACGAAACCGAAACAGCAGAGCTTCATCGCCATTACTTTCTCCACTTCAATCACTCACCGCCTCCAATGTTCTAAACAATCTGTGCTGAAAACTGCAGAGATATATGCACTATAGATACATGTCTGCTTGAATTTACTGATTTACGAGGGGATTTTAATTGACAAATCCAGAATGATTATTTGATTGCAAACTAAAAGTGTTTCTTAATTCTTATTGCTTCCACGTTATATCACCCTATCGGTGCTTGCCACGTATAACAAAATATTAGACTCACCGACCGCCACGTGGATGGGCCACCATGTTTATTTTCGGTCCATTTGTTGATGACTTATATTTGGGCCCAAATTAGGAGTTCATGCGTCCACTTAGTGCTAAGTCCAAGTTCTCATAACGTTTTGAGGCTGCATTGCCCGTGGCCCGTAACTGGTTGCAGCTAGGAATGTTAAACGGGCTGAACCTAAACTTATATGACTAGATCTATAGGACTATGGGCTAAACGGGCCATAGGTTAAGTGGTCTATGTTAAATGGACTACGGATTAAGCTGATTGAATTGTCTTCACCAAATCTTGCTGAACCAAGATTGCTTTCATCTTGATCTTCCACAATCTGAAATTGGATTTCTCAGTGAATCTTTCGATGTCTAACTTTGTTGACACCATCCTAGTTTCCTTTTCTTCACTGCTTCTTGTTGTTTCCTACTTTTTCTTGGATTTTGGCATGCGCTTCCCACAAACGGCGCCACTTTTAACATAATCAACTCACAACACTCTATGTGATTGATGAAATCTCTCAAAGAAATCAACAACTTGAACTTAAAGATGATTGAAGAAACTATGCAGATTGAATGATTGTGTTTTGTGCTTGTAAATGTAAACTTGAGACGAGAGATATAAGTGTTTCGGTTCTTGAAGAACCTACATTCACTGTAGAGAGAGCATGCTTTATTGATGAGTTTACAATGAGAGAATAAAATGTATCAAGCTGCAAATCAAGCTTAAATACATTGATATCAAATGCAATGAAGTTATGGGACCACGTGATTGGCAGAAGTTTAGGGAATCCTACCAGCTCACACCAGCTGCCAAACGGAATGCAACTGCCACCACTCTGTAGCTTATCCATCAAGCTTTACATTCACGTGAATAACTGCTATGAATTGATCCTTCTAACTACCCAAAATATCAGCTGAATACACCCCACTCACCATGCACCCGGTGGACAAACTTGTGCATCCAATGAGCTACTCTTCTTCTCACAACTCACTTCAATATATGTTTCATGCAAACACACTTGCCACACTAATAAGAAACCTCCATGTGGCACTTCACTATGCACACACATAAGATTTACATCACCAGTTAACATGAACGTAATTAAAAAATTCATATATTCAAGTAAGCCATAAACATCAACAATCTTAAATTACAACTCAAGATCCGCGAACAAAGGTTGCCACAAGAAAAAAACTTTCACCATCCTGCATCTCCCATCATTAATCTTGGACAGTGAAAAATCTATGGAAAGCCCACTACAGTGTCTAACAGTTAAAATCAGATGGATTGAGCAGAAGAAGACGAGAGAGGAACAACAACACCAAATATGTGGTGAAATTTCAGGTGATTTTGGGTAATATTTTTCGAAAACGTTTAATCCCATATCCAAAAAAAAAAAAAAGAAACAACTTGAAATAAAATAAATAAAGAATCCAAATTGAAAAAAAAAACTTCAATAAATTAAAAAAATATGACTTATATTAAATCAAATGAGTTTATATTTTGTATATTGTGTACACGGGGGGTTATAGTTTTTTTTTTCACCCCTTTAATTTGAATGAATTAACAATAAAATTATCCATGACCTAAGATAATAAATAAGTCATATTAGGGTTTAAGACTTGATTAGGCTTAAACTCACAAAAGTGGAGGAAAAAATAGTAGAATGAAGTTGAGGGGACTGTTAGAAAGTTAGGTATGTGTCTCCACTTATAATGATTTATCTTAGAAAAAAATGAAAAAAGAATTGAAAAAAAGTAGAATGAAGTTGAGGGGACTGTTAGAAAGTATGGTGTGTCTCCACTTATATTGAAGCAAAAAAAAAAAAAAAGGCTTATCAAATTGTTGTTCTTATCTTCAACATCTTCGCCACATAATTTACTTGAACAATTCATGTGTAAAGATGGTCCACATTTAGAATGCAAAAGAGAAAAAAAAAATTCAAGAGCTTTAACGTCAAGTTGATTTTAGTCCGCCCAATTTTACACAATTAACAAGGCCGACATAAAGCCCTCCAGCAAAGCATTTAACACCGGGTCGATAAGGGCTGGGAGGATAACCCTAGTTGATAACCTTAGCTAAATATGGTGTGCACTCACATACAAATATAAACAAAAATATATACAATTATGAGTAAAAATATATACAATTTAATTATTAATTTGTTTTAATGAAAAATTAAGTGTAAAAAAATATACAATTATTAAAATACATGTATACACTATTGAATAAAAAGTTTTACACATATGAATGTTAGTTTTTTAATGAAAAACTTAGTGTGAAAAAGTACACAATTATTACAAAATACGTATACAAAAGTGAATAACATATATACAAAATAAAATAAAAAATTATACATTTGAGTGCACCCTTACACCCGGGTGCACCTAATATACACTCTAACCTTAAATATAAACATACCTTTTAGTCCTCATTGACTAAGGCGTAAGGAGGGATAGCCTCTTAAACCTTCAAAGTAAACCAAGCCATAGATTTTT
Organism: Pogostemon cablin; assembly: GCA_023678885.1. Lineage (NCBI taxonomy): Eukaryota > Viridiplantae > Streptophyta > Magnoliopsida > Lamiales > Lamiaceae > Pogostemon > Pogostemon cablin. Next base: position 19,844,065 of record CM042986.1, on the reverse strand, counting down.
AACATGTAACCAACATTTAATCTGTGCGTTGCACGGGAAGATGTTATAATCCTCATGAAAGTTACCTTTTGACTTATTTTTGGATTAGTATGATATTTTCGAATAATAAAAAATCATAAAGTACGTAACGTACGTTATATGTGTTAAAAATGTGATGTCAAATTTGAAATTAGAAAATGTTAGAGAGATATATTAGTTAGGGTTAAAACTTGCGTGCTCCCAAATGCCGCATTTTATAAAGGTATACATTTAGTATAAAATTGTATACCCTTCAACATAATAATGTGTACTCTTTGTTTCCTGAAAAAATAAATTATAGTAATTTTTCTAATCAAGTATTTATACTATTAATTAATATTTCAGTCGATCTTTTATTGGTATAGGATTATATATAATTAAAATTATATTATAATATTTAATTTTACATAATAATAAAATATATATTATGACAAATACATAATTCTATTTGGTTAATACTCCTATATCTACTATATCTACTGCATTAGCTTTGGCAATGAATTAAATGGAATGTGATGATTAAAAAAAAAAAAAAGACAAATGGCCCGATATATTATATAACCATAACCCAATTGTTGCTGGACCGGCCCAAGCCCCAATATATCCATATTCCTATTGAATTTTCTTTTATATATATAGCATTGGCGTCATCGAATTTGGGGTTAGGGTTTGGTCTGGTTCTCACTTCTCAATCTCAATCTCAATTCACGTCACAGAAAAGATTACCCCTCTCAATGTCAAAAAGAAGAAAAAGATTACCCCTCTTTGGGGTTAGGGTAAGAAAAAAAGATTACCCCTCTTTGGGGTTAGGGTTTGGCTTGGGCAGAAAAGATTAGCCCTCTCAATGTCAAAAAAAAGAAAAAGATTACCGCTGTCTGTATCTGTGATGGAAAAGGAATGGCCGGCATGGGAAACATGTCCGCAATATAAATGCGGTGTGATTGATCTGTTTGTTAAACGTAAGTATCCGTGGGAGGACGAAGGGAATGAAGATGTTTGGTTCAACTGTTTCAAGAAGCCCAGAAGCGTAGATGTTGAGACGATGAGGAAGGATCTCATTGCGAAGAAGTTTCTTCATCAAGTGCGCACTACCAGGGCATGTATGCATTTCTTTATAATTTCTTTCTGATTTTTATTGGAATGTTATTTTTGTTTTACCCATACCATACCATAATTAATTGGACCCTACAGGGTTACGGTTTGACATGCACCCTTCCATTATTCGGATCTTGTTTTGAACGAGAGAAGAATCCGGAACAGAGTGAAAATGTGAAAAAGGCAATGCACTTTGCTCTTACCCATATCTCCAAAAAGGTGCTGCCTTTCCTTACATCTGGTTTTTGAATGCCATTATAAATGTTGTTTCAATTGTTTGGTGTGCCTATTCATTTGATATAATTTTGTTTTCTTTGAACAATTTGATGAATTACAGTTTTCGATTTCTTTCTTTGGATACGAATGCTCTCTAGTATAAATCTGAACATATTCCCCATCAACATGCTCCAATTATCATAATGACCCTCAAAGCAACCTTCTGTCTTCATTTGTCTTGATACTACAAACACAAAGACTGCTGCTGCTTTTTACCTAGCCCATTCTGAATGTCCTGAATCAGGAGCAATTTGGGAAACAAGAATGATATTAGGAAGGAAAAAAAAGAAAAAGGACTCTTACTGTTATTACCATTTGGAATCAAACTGCAGTCGACCTGATAATAGGTGCATGTTAGTCTTAAAATTATTAATTAATACTAGGAATCATTGAACATAAGATACTGTTTGTCATTCCTATGTTTTTGCTCTTGTATTATTTTATTTTGTTTTCAGACAGGCAAAACTTACAAACTGGTGAAAATTGAGAATGCTGTTCATGCCCCCAGATTCCAGTTAATGTTTTTAACTTTTGATGCAAGGATGCGCTACTCTGTTCCAGAGACCTTCCTTGCAATGGTGAATTATTGGGGTGAGGATAAAGGAGTGATGGAGTGCCTACTTAAGCCTGATTGCGAAGCAGATTGGGGTGCTAATGAGTATAAGGTGACTTGGCCGGATTTTAAAATCCCTTGGTTTCAGGAAAGATTACTCTCTGATTCTGTGATGGAAAAGGAATGGCCGCCATTGGAAAGATGTCCGCAATATAGATGTGGTCTGATTGATTTGTTTGTTAACCTTAAGTATCCGTGGGAGGACGAAGGGAATGAAGATGTATGGTTCAACTTGTATGAGACGCCCAGAAGCGTAGATGTTGAGACGATGAGGAAGGATCTCCTCATCGCGAAGAAGTTTCTTCATCAAGTGCGCACTACCAGGGTATGTATCTCTTGATAATTTCTTTCTGATTATTATTGGAATGCCATACATTAATGAATATTCATTGTTAATTACAGGGTTACGGTCTGACATGCGACATTCCATTACACTTCACTTCTTTTTTACTAGTGGAGAATCCGGAACAGGATGAATTTTTAGTGAAAGAGGCAATTCAGTCAGCTCTTATTCATATCTCCCGAAAGGTACTGCTGCTTTTCCTTACATCTGCTTTTTGGATGTGATTATAAATTGTTTGGACTTTATCCCTTCCTCTTTAATTAATTTAGCTAGGTTTTTCTATTTTTGATCTCTAGAAAAATGGTGCTCTGCTCTTGAATTACTACATGTGGCCTTTTGAGAAAATATGACTTTCTGCCCTTGTTGTTATCATTATTTTATATGTGTTCACCTCTCCTCCATCAATATTAGGTCTTGTTGCCAAACATTCCTACTTTTATCTTTGTTGATCTCAACACAGGACATCGCCAACTTCTCTTCCTCCCATCATCAACCTTATTTCATTTGAAATATGATAACTCCTTTTTCCTATTCACTTCCACCTTGTGCCTAATCATTTGAATAATTTAATTAAAACTTTCACTCAAAGATCACCACATCTTTTCGTTCTTTAACACGACCACCCTCCGGTAAACTCCAACACCTTTTGAATCTTAAGATATTCCCCATCAACATGCTCCAATTGTCATAATGATCCTCAAAGCAACCTTCTGTCTTCATTTGTCTTGATACTACAAACACAAAGACTGCTGCTGCTTTTCTCCTAGACCAGTCTGTGGGGATGTCCTGAATCAGGAGCAATTTGGGAAACAAGAATGATATTAGGAAGGGAAAAAAGGACTCTTACTGTTATTACCATTTGGAATCAAACTGCAGATGACTTGATGATAGGTGCATGTTAGTCTTAAAACATAAGATACTGTTTGTCATTCCTGTTTTTTCTCTTGTATCATTTTATTTTGTTTTCAGACAGGCAAAACTTACAAACTGGTGAAAATTGAGAATGCTGTTCATGCCCCAAGAAACCGGGTAATGCTTTTAACTTTTCATGCAAAGACTTGCTACACTTAAGCCTGATTGCGAAGCAGATTGGGGTGTTAATGAGGATAAGAAGACTTTGAGGCCGTATAAAATCCGGAAGAGGCCTCCCCGTTGCAAACCTGTAGAAGGTGCTACAGACTAGTGAGTCTCGCATGTGGTGGTGATAAATCTTATAACCGATGTTCAGTATTTTAATGCTTTAAACAAATAACTGAGGATAATTATCAAGGATTCAACTAGCGGGTCTAGTTGGAGCGTGTGGTATTAAATCTTAGAACACGTATTTTAATCAAATAATAACTGCTATGTCAATTTCAAATAAATTTCGACTAATGACGACTTAAATAGTGGTATTATTCCTCCTGTGTGTATGAGTGGGTAAAATGGTTGTATTTACTTTTACTAGTCTTTTAGATTATATTGGGTGCGCTCTAGTTTGACTTCTAACTAATTCTTTCTACAAAATCTTTTATATTCTTTCCATTCTAGGCATAGATCTCCATTTCTTTTTTACACTTAAGTTAAAAGGAGTATTATTATTTTATGTGTGGTGTATAATTGTATTAATAGTGAGTGGTTAACTAAATGCAGGGTTCTTTTACGAAAAGAGAAAAATAATGATTTTTGAGTGGGACATTCAATAAAATGGGAACCTTTAGATAGTATTTTTTTTCATGGTTATGTTCCACAAAACAATTTGCTCAAAAAAAAAAAATTCACACTATGAAACATCCTTAAAGGTTACTTTTAAGTTTAAATTTGTTACACATTTTTTTCGCACGCAATACTACTTTATACTCGCTCCGTCCTAAGAATGTATGTACGTTTTTTATGGCACGGGGTTTAAGAAAATTAACTTTTATGTAAGAAAGGGAAGGAGTATTTTGGATAATTTAATAAAATAAAGTGTATAATATAGTTGACTTTGACTAGATTGTGTGTAAAAAAAAGTGGCATTTTGAAATATTAGAATATTATAAGGTTATTGATATTGTGTAATGTTTTCATTTTTATGGTGTGCAAGTATTTTTGGAACAGACCATAATAGAAAGTGTGCAATTATTCTTGAGACGGAGGGAATACCTTTTTATTACTTAAAAAAACTATATTACGTTGGGGTGGATTCGATCGGCCTCGTTATGAGAATAGAGCGGTTATGGGTATTGCAATTGCCTTGTTTCAACCCGTTTCGCCTGCTTGTTATATAATATATTGTCAATTGACTAGGGTGGAAGGGTTTTTTTTTTCAAATTCAGTGAACCGAGTTTTTTTTATCGGATAAAATTAGTTGCTAGTCTAGTTAGTAATTAGTTCACCAAGCACCTATATACCCTTCTTACTCCAAACCTTCCTTATAACTCCTCACCTATTCATTCTCAAAGGGAATCGAACTTGAGTCACTCATCTTAGTGAGGAGCTCAGTCAGTGGCTTCCTATTTGTTATATGGATCAAAGCGAGTTTGTGATGATTTTAAATTTTAGCTAGTAATACATCCTCGTGATGCGCGTACAAATATTATGCATAAATTATTGTATAAAATTTAATAATAATAATAATAATAATAAATATAAAAGTTTTTTGTGAGATGCTATTCATGTGAGATCGATCGAAGTATTATTGTTATATAAATTAAATATGTTTCTTGATAGTTTCTTAAGTATGATTATTACATTAAAGCATGATTTTCTCTTGAAAATAAAGGATTATTGAAATGATTATATATTTAAAAGTAAAATGATGAATATTTATCTTTTTATTAAGAATTTTGAATTAATAGGAATATAATAGGGCAAGATAAAATTGATGCTTAATAGGAACATAATAAGAACATTTATCTTTTGTTAATGCTTTTTTCTTCTTCTTAAATTCTATTGGTTGCAACTTCTTCTGCACACCACTATTCTACTTTTATGTATTCGTTAAATATTGAAAATGTGCCCTGATTTTATCATGCACGTACCCTGATTTTATTAAAATTACTCTTATATTAAAAATAAAATTTTAAGTGATAAAATATTATATTATTATGAATAAAAATAAAACTCATCTCAACAGTATTATAAAAAATTATAATATATTAAAATTTGATTAGTTGCAATATTTTTGCTGGTGCAAATAAAGAGTATATAGTTTTGATAAATTTAGAATGCAATGTGATTTCGAATACTTTGCCATTTATGAGTTTTTATTTTATTTTATTTTGAATACAATGACAATATATTTGAAATTAGTATTGTGACTACACATTTTGGAACTTATTTTATCAATTTTGGAACCTATACTATCAATTTTGGAACCGTAACTAAAACCCAAACATAAATTTCGCTATTACTCGATAAATTTTGTCCAAAGTGTTGTTGATGGTAAGATTATATTATGTTTTTATAATTAGTTATCGTTTTCACTATAAAATATTACTATTACTTTTTATTTATATTATAAATTATTTATGAAATAGGGTTATCATTTTTTTTGTTAATTGAATACTATATTTTATTAGTGGAACACACAAGTAAATTAATTAATAAAATAGTCACACACAAATCTTCTCATAAATAATAAAAATTCAAAAATAACATAACAACGAGAGGAAGAAGTAAAAAAAAATATTATGAGGAGTATTAGTTAATAATTCACATTGAACTTAAAAAAATAACATAAAAAATAATAATGCAATAATAACATAACAACGAGAAGAAAGAAGTGAAACAAAAAATGAGAACGAGGAGTATTAGTTAATAATTCACATTGAACTTAAATAAAAATATAAAAAAAAAACGTAAAAAAATAATTACTAGATAAAAGTGAAAAGCATTGTTTGATGTGAGGAGAAACAGAAAAGGTTCAAGTGGTCAACGTGACAACATAAAGTTTTCGTGTAAGAACCAATGTTGAAAAGCGATTAAAATCAATTCTGATTTCTTTTTAACCGTAAGTCATAGACTATAGGATCATCGATTAACACAATTAATATTTAATTAATTTAATCTCTGCAGTTTGCAACTAATTAAGAGAAAAGGTTAAGGAAAAATGATGTCCAAACACACGTACAAAACCGCGTGTTGCCTTCAAAGAATCTTTCTCATACACAAATTCCCATTATTATTTTTTGTTTATTTCAATTACCTAACATTCCAACCCCAGTTTTATAATAATTAATAATAATCTTTATTTGATTATACCAAGCAATAATTGATTTAGAGTTAACCCTCTCCAAGACTTCTAAAATCTTGGACATCATTTGTATTTAGGGTGTTCTTTCACTTTTTGATATTAAAAGTTAATGAAGACAATGTTAAAATGGTGTGGTGGGTTAATTTGAGTAAACTCTTACACATGAAATAAATAGGTGACGTTAGATTATGAGTTTGATGTGCTAAATGATTAATTAATAAATATGATATCAAAATTATGATTTAACAAAGGCTAGAGTAAAATTAGGTTCAGGGTTCAAATTTAATGGCTACCAATTTATTTCACTTACAAGATTTTGAAAAAAAAAAATCCCTTGTACACATACTAGTTTCACAATAAAATAAAAAATAAAATAAAATGCTATCACTACACATACTAGTTTCTCAATAAATGTGATGAATCTGAAATGTATCAATGATGCTTATATTATGCCATTGACTTCTCACACACAATAGATTAATAATCATATATTGTGAACAGCCAACAAAAATTTTATTTTCAAATTTTGGCATCTATTTTAAAAAGTTTCATTTGTCTTACTATATAAAATAAAATTACACAAATTATTAATATAATTAAAATATAAAACTCACATGGTCTATTAATATAATTATTCATTAATACTTTTTAATCGCATTAAAAAAAATAACATTCTTACGAAGCATAATATAAAATAACTAAATGAGAATTAAAAAAAATGGAAACGCCACCAAAGTTGACGAGGTCGCAGAATTGTATATCCACACTCAAGTTCAACGACCAGTCAACGAATTAATACTTGATTTATATAAATAATGAATTAAATAATATACCCATCGATTTCAATAAAATAATAAAAACACCAAAAAAGAATTCCCAACAATGTTCAAACTAATTAGACATGTACAACACCATATCAATTCATGCAATAATTCTCATATACAAATTATAAAATCCTAATTACCTACTTTTCAAATATTTTTTTTAATGATAAATTAGCTAGAGTTTCATTTAATGAAAGTATAATTTATGAGGCAGTATCGTATAAGAATTTGTTTAAGTTGGTAATAATTTATGGAAATTGAGAACACCAATTAAATGAGTATTAATTGTGCTTAAAATAGAATGTAGTGAAAAAAAATATTTTTTCTTATGTAACGTGTGTATTTATTTTAAATCCATGTGATATACAACAAAGGAAATCCAAGAGTCATGTTTGCAATAATTTAACACGATGAGAAAAATAAATAAAATTACTACTCATCTTCAATAATAAATATAGTACGTCGAACTTTAGTACACTAAATGTCGTATCTCAAAAATAAAAACATTACATAAATTTATAATTAAAAATATATCTTAATTTCAACTTTAGTATCTTCACCTTTATAATTTATATTAATTACATTAAAAAAAACTATAATATCATCTAAAAATCAATAAAATTAATTACAAAATAAATTTTCTTAATTTTGGTGCCTAAGGCGGGACATTTTTTATAGGATGGGGGGAGAGTATTATATTTTAGTTTAGGAGAATTAATTACTAATATTCTTTTAATTTGGTAGGATGCGACATTAATTTTTTTAACAATGAAAATTAATTACAAAATATTCAAATTGGGATGATAAAACAATTGAATTTATGTGGAAATGGAGGAATATATTTATCTGAGCTGGCCTTCATGATAAGGTTTTCCCTATTATTTTCTTATGGTACAAAAAAAAAAAGAAAATAATTAAAAAAAAATATAAAAGATATTTTGTAGCTAGTGATTGCTAGTGAAGTGAGTGAGACCCATCGCTGAACTCATGGAAGCAAACTTAGCCAGCTCTTGCGGCGAGAACGGCCCTGCGCCGCCGCCGTCGCCGCCCATTCCGAGGAAGTCCCTCGTCAGACTATGCTCTACTCCATGCAATCCCGAATGCAAGTTCACCCCATTCATATGATTGCCGGAGCTCATGAAATTCATCATCGCTTCTGATCCGCCTTTCGCGGCGGAGTTCTCAGCCGCGGCAGCGGCGCTGAAAACCTGGTGCAGCTCGCTCCTGTTCTGCGCCGCGGCGGCGGCGAAGGACGATAGAGTGTTCGTCGACGATGAAGTCGGCGACGAGGCACTCATCATCACTCCGACAGTGTTCCCGTATAACCCCGTCGGACTGTTGGTGGATCCCATCTGCGCCGCTTTCTGCAGGAGGGCGGTTGCAGACATCGGCGCCGGAGGCTCCGGCGCTGCTGTCTGATTATCCGTACTGTAAAGCGAAGCTAAAGAATCCGCCATCGTTACCGCACATCCACGTGGCTCCTCTTTCATCCCTCGAGGAGAGAGAGAAAGAGTGGCGTAGTTCGCCATTGATGAATTGAAGAGATTATTAGATGCTGCAATCTGATTTAACATTTCCGAAGAAGTGGAAGTCATAAACATGTTCGAATTATGATCCATATTCGGAATTATCTGAGAATTGGGTTGGTGTTGATCCAACCATAGCGACAGCCGTGGCTTCTCGCCGAGAATGGAGTTTCCGGCGCCGAACTCCTGCCTATAACCACCGCCGAGGTGGGGGATTCCGGCGAACCCATTCAAATCATCATTTCTAAAGCTCAAATTATTAGTCCCAACATGAGCAGTAGTAGTAGTAATTCTTGCACTCTCCTCAGCTAACGCATCACAAAAAGCTCTGTGTGTAATAAAACTATCCTTCCTGAATTTAAAAAAAAAACAATCATAATCTAATCCAAATCCAACGCAGACTAATGAATACATACATTAAATAAAGTCGACCTAATCATTTGAAGAGGGGCAAGTTTAATTACACACACAAAACAAAGACACAAACAGAGAGAAAATGAGAGAAAGAGAGAGCATTAAATAGGAAGAAGATGTGTATGTAATAAAAGAAACAAGAAACACATGTAATAAAAATGAAATGAAATTAAGTACCTGGAAAAGAGAGTACCACAGTCACATTTGTACTCTCTAGTCCCACAAGTCTTAGAATGAGCTTTCCAGTCAGATTGAACAGCGTATTTCTTCGAACACTTGTCACATTTCCATTTCTTCTCGCCATGTTTTCTACTGAAGTGTTTCTTTATACCAGTCAGATCTCCCAGGGCTCGGGCCGGGTCGTGGTGCACGCAACTCTTTTCTGGGCAAATATACACCTTCTTCTTGATTTGATCCTTGTTGGCCCTTTGCTTCAGCTTCCATGGCAGATTGTGCCCCCTCCTGTGTAGCTGAAGATTCTGATCCCTCTGGAAACCCTTATTACAGATTTCGCAGATGAATCTGTTCGTCGCCATTAGTGTTTTCGGCGACAAAGCTATCACTTCGGCATCTGGATCTGTCTCACCAATATTCACCATTATTGTACATATGGATACATGACATATAGATACATAAATTTGTATGTATATATACCTGGTGTTCCTGGGAGATTTCTTCTCTTCTTGGAAGGGGGTTTGGAGGAGAAATTAGGGTTTGGTTGGGATTCAAGGTTGGGAAGTGTTGGTGCTGCAGAATTGGGAACAGGAACAGAAAACACATCACCAGACATCATGATTTGATGAGGTTTTGGGTTTGGGTGTTTATTACAAAAACAATTTTGGAAGGCTACAAAACAAGAGAGAACTCACTCACTCACTCTCTTACACACTCCCTCTCTCTACAAATACAAACAGAGATTATTGATCCTTAATTTGTTGTTATTATTCAAACAACACAACAACAACAACGAGAAGAAGAGGAGAGAAGAAGAAAGCAGCAGAAAACCACAAACACAAGCAGCTGAGTTGAGGATTGAAATCCTAAAAAAAGAGCAGAAGAAAACAATAATCTTGGTTGCTCACACAGATCTGGTGGATGCTTTGTTTGAATTCAATTGAAAAACACCAAAAAAATACTACACCATTTGAAAGCTAAGCAGAATATTTCCTCTCTTTTTCTAACAACCCAACCTCTCTCTCTCTCTTCTCTCTTGCAATTAAGCAGCTTTCCCCCTTCAACGTCCTATCTCTTTATCTCTTAGACTATCCCCATCCACAACTAGCCACGTCCTAACCCAACAATATAATATTCATTTTTCTCACTTCCACATTAACAACTTACACCTCAACTCAATCTCAATTTTTCTATACTTCATCACCAACTGAATTCAACTTACCTTTTTAATAAATAATCATTTCTCTCTCATTTATATATACAATAATTATCATTAAATTATTACTATGATTTTTTTAATAATTATAATTAAAATTAAAATTATTATATTTTAAAAGTATTTAATTTCATAATTATATTAGAAATGAGAAGATATAATTTGAGATTGAGAGAAAAAAATAGAATTTTTAATATTGATTCAAAATATATCAATATTATACTCTATTTATAAAGAAAAAAATAATAATAATTTAGATAACTTTTTTAAAAAAAAATTAATTTAAATATTATTTATATAAAATTTTAAATTATATTTATAAAAGTATACAGCTACCAATCACAATGTTACAAGTGTCACATTGTAATTGGTAGTTGACAGGTTGAGGGGTTGACACATGGGTCGGCTGCACACCCCCTCAATCGACCGGTTGCTCCAATGTTTACAATTTTTATTTTTATTTTTTTTTCTTCTTTTGTTGTTTGTGAATGACCTGTGGGAAGGGTTGCCAATGGGGATGGTCTTAATTTCAAAGTCGGTCAGCCATAGATTTAGCTTGGGCCCACCTCTCTCTCTCTCTAAATTTCTTTCTCTCTCTAGATTATAGATACACTTGTTTGTACTTACGCATTGGCTGTATGCTGCTTGTAAACAAGAATGTGTAGAGCTGTGTGTCTTCTGTAGTTTTCGAGCTTAATTCCTATTATCAAGATCATCAAAACCATTAATTAAGGCTGTGTTTAGCTATGCTTATTTTATCGGAAAAAATTACGTTTTCATCTTTTAATATTGTATTCAAAATTTGGTGTATATATGTCTATCTCCTTTAATTATTTTATTTTCACTTTCTATTTATTATAATCACATCTTCTTTTCACATTTTAATCGGTACCAATATTCTTTTGAGTTGCTCTCCTATGTCCTCAAAGATACATCGTGCTTTTATGAGAACCCAAGAATTTAATACTAATTTTATTATTAAATTCTTGTATTGCGCACGACGTGTTCCGTGCCATATAAATTTTTGTCTATTTCTTCACTTAAAAAACATATATTATTATCATGTCACAATATACATTAATTTAAACATTTTAATATATGCTTAATACACATTAAATAATTTAAATTTAATTTATTACTCTAATTAAAGGACAAAACAGTCTAAAATAGCTTCAAAAATTAATCGCATGAGTAAAAAGAATAATCTTAATATCGCATCTACTATAAGTTTATGAAATATATTAATAATGGGACTGGAGGGAGGATTAATAGAAAAAAAAAAGTTGTACCATGGAAAGAAATGTATAATTAATTTGATTATACACACCCTGTACCACAAAATAAATTTAAAGTTGCTCTATATTTTGGGGTTTGAGAAAAAAATATTTTGTACCAATTTTTAGGGATATTATAATTCTTTTAATAAATATAAGTTGTAAATATGTTTTGTGAATTAAAGTAGAATTTCAATTTTAAAATTAAGATGTATTATGTGATTATTATTATTAAATTTAAATTATTAAATGAATTTTCATCCATAAAAAAAATAAAGATAATTTTGAGACAAACAAATTAAGAGAGTGCAATTATAGATTTTTTAATATACTTGGTTAGAGATAGTAAACACGGATCCGATTAGTGAATTAAAGTAGTTTTTCTTAGAATGAATCTTACCAAATGGCGAAACCGAATTACCTATCACTGATTAATGATTATGTTACGTCCTATACAATTATAGTAATTAATTTCAAACTGAAGTTGACACATTTATGTTACGTCCGATTTCATAATAAATTCTTTGTATGTTATCCAAAATCTAATAAGATTTAATTGAGTATTGAGCTGCACATTTAATTATCTCACACAAGACAATCAATGATGAAGATCATACTACTTTGCAAGATTAATTTGAATTTATTTTTCATGAATTAGTATATATATATATATATATATATATATATATATATATATATATATATATATATATATATATATATATATATATATATATATATATATATATATATATATATATATATAATTTAGCAGGTTCAAAAAACGGATGGCATTGAAGATGCATGGTCCTAGAGTGATATTAAATCTTCTTTCGGATTTACCAAAAACGCATACGAAGCTCTATTAATGAGAGGGGGAGAGGATGAACTTGGAGAGGAAACAAAGAGAAGTCTCAAGTTGGTATGGAAGGCAAAAACCCCAATAAAAGCCATTACTTTCACATGGAGAACAATCTGGAATTGCTTACCAACATGTAACAATTTGCGTAAGAGAATTGAGTTGTCAGTGGATACATGTAAGTACTCTATTTGTGATACTGTCGTGGAAACTGCTCCCCACCTTCTTCTTTTATGCCCTAGAGTATCCGAACTTTGGAGTAAGATGGTGGGCTAGATAGGCGTGAGGTTGGTCCCCCATGGAGATATTGTCCAACATTTTTTACATTTTGCAAATTTAATTGGAGGCAAAAAGGCTAAAAGTAAATTAAGTTGCCTTTGGATATGCATTATTTGGGTTATTTGGAAGTGACGAAATAAGGTTGTTTTTTAGAAGTGAGAATGAAACTTTAAGAAGATTGAGGAAGAGATTAAAGGAAAATTTTGGAGTGTCTATTTAGGTGTAGCAAATGATGCTAGTCTTTTGGATTGGTTATCATGTGCACTCCACAGTATATGGAGATGATTGCAAATTGTTCTTGTATTACTGTTTTGTACTATGGTGGTTTGATATTGCTTATACTTTCTCCACCTTCTATACCTATGATATATTTTTTCTTATAAAAATATATATATATATATATATATATATATATATATATAATATAAAAGAATTAAAAAAGAAAAGGTGGGCCTAAATTGAAGGTAGAAAGGTCAAAGGGAGAATGGTTTTAAGTTTCAACTTTTGACAAACATGGGGTTTTGTGAAATTTCCAAATAAAATAGACTGATATCGAAGTTTTATACAAAAATAAAGTATTGATTAATTAATTTCATATAAATTTATAGTTAAACACTTTTAGATCCCAAAAAGTAAAGAAAAGAAAAAGAAGAGAGTTAAAAAGGTGTGCAGTTAGTTACCTTAGTAAAAAGTTCATGGCCTTTATCGCTCGTGTGTTCAGGAATAAAATGATTACAACATAATTAAAACTTTGAATTATAGACATATAATAATCATTTAAATAGAAAGTGATTTAGAAAAATAAAATAGTAAATAATAATAACAAGTGCAGAGGGGGGGGGGGGGGGTGTCAGGAGGGGGTTTTCGCAATTCCCAATAAAAGTTTTGAGCCACCCGTGACCCCCTTTCTCTCTCCTTGTGTTCCACTGAAATTACTACTGGAACCCACTCCCTATACGTATGTTTTTTGAGAGAGAGAGAGTATATGTGTATGTCTATCCAAGAGGATGTTTGCGGACTTGTGTGTATCTACGTTGCGCATGTGTATGGTTTTGGTACTTAGTCCGTCCCAAAATCAAAATAATTTAAGAAAAATAATTTTTTTTCATAATATGTAAGAAAAAAAAAAGGTATTTTAAATATTTGAATATAATAAAGTATATGATATAATTAATTAAATTATGTGTAAAAAGAATGTGACATTTTTATAATTTCAAGTATTGTTATTAATACTTCCTACATTCTATGTTTACATTAACACTTACTTTTTGAATATGGATTAAAAGATAATATTTTAATAGAAAAATGAATTGTGAAATATAAAGAGATACTCTTTTCGTCCTGTTTCAAATTTACGTTTTCTTGTTGCACGCAAATTAAGGAATGTAGTATTTTAATGTACAGTGAAGTGAGAAAAATAATAATATTTATTTAAAAGTAAAGTGAGTAAATGTATTAATGTGATGTGTGGGCCATGGTGAGATAAATAATTAATTTGTGTGGTCTCATATACTAAAAAAAGAAATGTAAATATTGAAATGAAACATCTAAATTAGAAATATGTAAAGATTGAAATGAGACGGAGAGAATATAATATTTCAATAAAAAATTGATTGAGAAATATAATATTTAATGTACAATGAGCAGTTATATTATTATTGCATGTGAGTCATTAATTAATTGCTTTGTGTGGGTCCTTTTTATATAAACTTTAATTTTGGACAAAATAAAATGAAAAATGAAAATTTTTAACGCAAAACAAAATAAAGGAAGTATTGTGTAATATTTCCATTTTTATTATGTGCAAATATTTTTTGGATAAATCAAAATAGAAGATGAGCAAATATGAGAGAGTAATATTTAATTAAGAATAAAAAATAACGAAATGAACATGTATTAAATTACCCAATCCTAAATAAATTATATTTTTTCTATCTATTAAAAAATAAAAACATACACACATTTTTTCTACTCACTTTATATTATTCATTCTAAAAATATCTTTATCATATATTGTTAGTGATCAACTTTTTTTATTAGATTTAATTATAATTTTTTTATTCAATCCATATAGAGTGTATATTGGGTGCACCCGGGTACAAGGGTGCACCAACATGTGTATAATTTTTTATTCTATTTTGTATACATGTTATTTTATTTTGTATACGTGTTTCGTAATAATTGTATACTTTTTACACTAAATTTTTCATTAAAAAAACTAGCATCATATATGTATAACTTTTTATTCAATAGTGTATACATGTTTTTTAATAATTGTATATTTTTTTACATTCAATTTTTCATTAAAAAACCTAATAATTAAATTGTATACATTTTTGCTCTTAATTGTATATGTTTATGTTTATATGCACACTATAATTAGTCATCCATATATTCATTTTTTCATCAAGAAAATAATAATCTTTATTCGATTCAATTTTTTTTCTATTTGACCTAATTTTTGTGTATTTGTCTCAATTTTTTTACTCTATTCAATCTATGTTTGTTAGGTTTTAAATGATCTCTATTCGGTCCTTTTTTTTTTTTTTCTATTCAGCCTATACTTTGTTAATTCAACCAAAAAATTTTACTTTATTCGATTTTTTTTTGCTTTTTAAAATCTGTCGATGAGAATATAATACATCTTTATTGGGCCCTTTTTTTATTTATTCGGCCTATTTTTTGTCTATTTAGCCCATGATTTTTTTCTATTCGACCCATTTTTCATATTCCGTCCCTATTCAACTCATTTTATGTATTTTTTTTTCATATTCATACCCTATTTTTAATTTTTTCTTTCTTTCAACATAATGAAAAATTAATTAAATCAAGGATATTTTGGATATAAACTCATAAAAATAGATTAAAAAAAAATGTTTATATTTAAGGGGTTAAAAAAATGCGTTACATTTGAGAGTGGATACTTTTATTTTGTACCAACCCTAAATTCCTGTACTTATCCGTCAACAAAACAATTCATATTTGCACGTAGCTTCACATTTTTTAAGATTACTTGTTTTATTGATAAATTTTATTACTCCCTCCACTCCACATTAATCTCGTTTGTATAGGCACGAAGTATTAATTTTTTAATATACTCCATAATGTAAGATTATGTATAGATAAATTAATAATTTAAAAAATATGAGTAAAATGTAAAAAAGTAAATAAAGTTGTTGTAATTGATAAATAAAGTGTAAAAAATAGTAAGAAGTATAGTGTTTTTTTATTATTAATGGAATGCGCATAAATTTTTTAGAGAGACACCTAAAAATGAAAAATAAATGCATGGGTCATGTGAAGAATTTTTTTCAAAATTTTTAATATTTTAAGATAATAAATAAAATATATTTTGTGCTAGATGGAGTGTCAATTTTGATATTAAATAGTAAACCTTTATGGTAATTGAACATGATTATTATTATTATTATTATTATTATTATTATTACATTTTTCTATAACCTTATAATTCACGATATATATATATATATATATGAGAAACTCTCTTGTGAGACGGGTGTGAGATGAGTCAACCCATCATTAAAGTATGTTTATTGTAAAAATAAAGTATGATTATTTGTAGTTAAAGTATGTCAATAATAAATTTTATTATAATACGCTGAAATCATACTTTAATGCATAATCCAGCCTACTTTAGAAAACATACTTTAACAACCATTAAATATACTTTATCTAAAAATTAGACATATTTTAACACGTCTCACAAACTGTTTCACATAAATAGCGTCTTACAAGAAAAAAAAAAAAAATATATATATATATATATATATATATATATATATATATATATATATATATATATATATATTATTGTAGTGCAACTGTCCATGTCTTAAAATAAACCCCGTGGTTTGAAAAATTATCAATTACTTTCTTTAAAAAACATTTTTCTTAAAAAATAGTAAAATTTAAAAATACAATGTTAAATATATATGGGTCTTATTGTTATTTCCATCCTTATTTATTTAATAAAAAGTGTATTTTTTTATTAATGTTCATAAAAAATAAGTTAAATGGGGTAATTGATAAATTTTCAAACTAGGGAATTTATTTGGTAGTTTGAATAAACCTCAAGATATTTTTGTAATTTATCCTTTATTTTAATTAATTATGAGGTATTTTTATTTTTTTATTATTTTTTAAGAATATTTGCATCGAAGTATTCAAAAGTATATACTTCTTCTGTACACCCACGGAGACACGAAGTATACTACCACCGTTTTATCATAACATTTACTTGGGTGCCTCAGTTTTATATTTCCTTTTATATTAAATGAATTCTACATACAAAAATTTTATATTTCTCTTTATATTAAATGGATTCCGTATACAAAAATTAATATATGTTTATGGGATCAATATATAATACTAATTTAATTATTTATTATACACTACAATATTTTATTTTTTAATTTACTATATATTAAAATATTATATTTTTAATCCAAATTGAAAAATCAAATGTAAAACTTTGTACGGATAGAGTATTTAATTTGTAGTGTCTTGAGTTTTAAATGTTTTCAACCTTTCCCAAATTTAAAATAAATGAATGGCATGTAATTTTGAATAATTTTTTTAGATTTTTGTTATAAAATGTGGGATGTAGTTATTGATTAGAAAATAAATACCTCCTTCGTTTTCTTCTAATCTATTCATTTAATTTTTATACATTAAGGATGATTATTTTTTAATATATGTTAGTAAATAATTGTAAAGTGTACAAGTCTCATTTTTTAAAAGAAAAAGTTCATACTTGTAATGAAACGAATCAAAATAAAATTTTAAAGGAAAACAAAAGAGTATATTATAATACTTCTTCCGTTCCACACTTTATACATTCTATTTTTGTCCGTCATATCACTATATTCAACAAATTCAAAAGTTATTTAATTTTAAATTTGTCACTAATTTTTCACACATATATCATTAATTATTATTTTTATCTAAAAATACTATAATACCCTTTAAAGTCAATAAAATTGATTAAATAGCGAAACGTTTCTAAACAACGTCATACAGTAAATCGGAAGGATGATTGGGACGGATGGAGTAAAAAGGAGAGGAAATATATTACTCCCTCTCGTCAGCTAATAAAATATCCATTTTGCCATTTTAATCATTCTTAAGGTATTTATTTTTCCTTTTTAAGTAAAAGGCACAACACATACTAATAACTCATTATTAATATAATTAATCAATTTATATAAAATAATAATATTTCTTAATTTGAATACAAAAAGTAAATGAATACTCCCTCCGTCCTACAACTAGGTATACATTTTTTCATTTTGGTCTGTCCTAAAAACAAAGTATACATTTCATTTTTTGGTTGGTGTGACCCACATAATACCATTATTATATGCACATGACCACACACACGATACTAATACAATTACCCATTACACATTAAAATATTATTTTTCTTATTTCACTACATATTAAAATATTATATTTTTTAATCTCCTTACAAAAAGTAAATATATACTTTATTCCGGGACGAAAGAAGTAATTTACAAATAAACGAAGGGATTTTATTATTAATAAGAAATAAAAAGTTGGGGGCATGAATGAGTTGGGATGTCGTATCATGTATGAAAGTAATGTTAGTGAAAACATCACGTCAGTGATCATGAGTCTTGGTAGTGATGGATGGATGGCGTGTTACATCATTTGATGAAAACATTGCAAATCATGCGCGCGTTTCACCCGATCTTTCTTGCCTGTCTTCTCTTTTCCAAATGCTTTCGCTCTTTTTCTCTGTATTATTTTTTTAATATTTTGATTTTGGTACTGATAAATCGGCTCGATTCCTCTATGTAATTTTGACATATCATCTCTTATGTTAAATTGTTTTATGGACGACATGTGTAAGAGAGAATAAAGTATACCTTAAACCTTAATTTCTAGGAGCAATTGTTGGATTTATTCATCCTCTTACGTGTTAATCACTTAAAGCGTGACACAGAAAATGATGCACGAAAATGACGCAGAAGATCGGTTTGCTGATAAAGAATATTAAGTGTTAAGTAGGAATGTAATTTTTTAAGTGTGTGAGGATTGAGGGAGGTTACTTATTTTGAAATATTTTATAGGAGATACGCAAGTTTTAGTTTTTTTTTTCATTGATTTGTTGTCCTATTTATTATATGTGTTATAATCCTTTCTTAAACTGCACCTATCATTTCCTAAATTACATATATGAAAGTGTGTACTCCATATGTTATTAGAAAGATGAACTTATAACTAAACAAAATTAATTCAAATAAGATGCTATTTCCATCTCTATCTATGTATTTTCTCAAGACTTGTCACTTACACGTGTCAAATTCGAAGGCTTTGTCGTTGCAGTCTTATCTTACATGTAATCACCTATTTGTGGTTGGTCCTATTTGCATGTATTAATTACTTCATATATGCATATAATATCTTTTATTGTAATTAAATATGTTGATGGTGGTTATTGTCGTAGTGTGAATGGGAAGAGCTTACAGAGGGAAAATGGAACGAGGAGAACAAAGTTAATCAAATAATCATGTAGATGGAAAATAGAAGCACACTCTCTTATATTGATGATGGTTTCTTTATTATAGTCTTAACCTCACAACTCTCCCTCTACCAAGTATAGAAGATAAAAGTAGTAAACTAAAAAGTTATGTACTTATGTTACAATTTCGTAGGGATGACTATATAATGTTCTTCATTTTTCCTTTTGGTCATGTCCTTATGCATGTCTTAACCTTAATTATGAGAGGATATCATGTGTTCTTAGAAAGGACTAAACTCCCCACTAATAAGGAACCAATTTGCACAATTAATATTGTTATGTAAGCGGTTCCCAAGTTATGAAGTGTTTCTATTCTTTGAGGGCTTCCTTATATCTTTTATGTGTTGTTCTTTTGTCAAGAATTATGAGAGTGGTGTGTCATTTTTCATTATAAGGTGATTATAGCCGATGTGCTAACTTCTAGTGAGTCGGCCAAGATTATCCTCAGCCGAGTCGAGTTTATTTAAAGTTGACTCGACTCGGAGTATTAACGTCGATCGATCCTGTAATAGGTTGGATATGTGATCATATTCCTAGACAAGACTGACGTCGTAGTTATTGGCCTCTGGACCTTTGTTGATGGTTGACTATGCCTATGCCGGGTTTTATCTTCGCCATGTTCAACTTGTTGGAATTGGGTCCCGTAGACTCTTTTATATATTAGTAGCGGAATTGGTCCTTAGCCCATATTTGAGGTGGGATATAACATTTATAATAAAATAATAATAATAATAATAATAAATAAAAATATATATATATATATGAGATATTTTTTTAATGTCGTTATTTAATCTTTTCTTGGCTAGCTAGATAGATGCACTAGCTCTAAATATTCTTCACCAAAGTTATTTTGCATTTTTGTTTTTAAATATTTTCTCCCTATTTCTAACAATTAATTACTTATACTTAATTATCTTCTTATTAACCTCCTAAAAACTTAATTTCGATACTCGAATTCATTAATATTGTTGCCGTGTGATTTTATACTGAAAATAATATTAGACTGGAATATGAATAAACCGACAAAATCAACACTAAAAGGGATTAAAACTCTCTTTTATTTATATTTGGCTAAAATTGTCGTACATAACTTTAACTCAAGTAGGGAAAGTAGCATAGAGAGAGAAGAGAGAGAATTTATGCTCATTTTGGTAATAAGAATAAGATGTCTTTCACCGATGGTTTTCGGTGCTATTTATAGACAAAGATTGGGGGTCATTAAATGTGGGATAGCTATAGGAGCCTAGGGTCTAGGCTTGCTTTACATTTATTACGAAGATCTCTTTCTGATGTGATAAGATCCAGAACATTTGGTATTTCCTGCTTTAAGAGTATCCACTGTGCTGCCATAGGAGGTTAGGAGTTGTAGTGACAAAGATAAAAGTAGAAGGCATGCTGCGGCATGGTTGTGATGAGTGGCAGTTGGGCTGCTGAGGTGGTAATATCATGCTTTCGACATATGAGATCACCTAGGCTAGACTACCGAGTTGCCGAAGGATCGCGATCAAACTACTGTGGCATCGGAGCATGGCTGCCGCGCTACCGCAGCACGTCGACGGAATATGGCTACCGTGCTGTTGCTAATCTACGAGGTGATGCTAATACATAGAGCACGTATAGCTGTCTGAGGACCTGTCATGTATGATATTCTATAGCAATGCCGCGCGTGGGTTTTGTAATTCTAGTAGCTTCGGCTGAACTAGGAGCCCTTGAGCTAATCTTGAGCCTTCGCGAAGCCCTGCGGTAGCTAGATAAATCGTAGCCTCATCACCGATACTTACTCCTTCGTTCTTCATAGTGATGAATCGTGCAATGTAGTCCTTGGTGGACTCATTGGGGGCTTGTTTGATGCTTGCCATGTCCTGCTTTGGTGTCTTCCCTTTACCCGCATAAGAGAACTATATGTAGAATAACTTCCATAGCTCGTCCCAACTAGTGATGGAGTGTGGGGGAAGATTAGAAAACCATTGATGTGCTCTATCCCCTAGGGTGAGAGGGAAGAGTCGGCAGTTCGTTGCCCCTGTACAGCCTTGTGCACTCATCCATTAAGTGTATTTTTGGATGTGTACAGCGGGGTCGACTTTGCCATCATACTGCATGATCTGGGGCAGTTTGATCTTTGATTCTAGTGGTTGTCTTAGAATCTCTAATGAGAGAGGAGACTGGAATGCATAAGTGTCTTTGCATTTTTGTTCGGAGAGTTGGCGATTCTTAAAATATTCAATCCTCCTTAGTAGAGCTACTAAGACGTCGTTGCTCCTAGTAGGGGCGGGAACATTCTCCCGACTGTTGTTGACTTGGTCATCAGGGTGCATAGGTTGTCGTCTATCCTCCGGAGCTTTGGTGGGTATGGATGCGAATGATTGTATGCGTCTCGCTCTCCGCCTATGTGCCGCTGGTCGCTCCAAGGTAGACTCTTTGGACAGAGTTGTAGGTGTTACAGTGTGGGTCTCACTGCTACTGAAGTTTAGCCTTGCCTGGGGATTGTTGGTTGCATGGGCGTTGGTGTCATAGTTCACATTATTAGGCAGAGAATCGGCCCCATGGGAGCTCCTTCCTTCAGACATTTCAGCAGAATGAGTGTGTTAAGATTTTAGAAAGTAAAAGAGAGAAAAATCAAAGTGAGTGAGGGCGCGGGCCCTCATTCTAGCGCCAAAATATTAACGTGTGGTTTTATTCTGAAAATAATATTAAACTGGAATATGAATAAACCGACAAAATCAACATTAAAATGGATTAAAACTCTCTTTTATTTATATTTGGCTAAAACTGCCGTAGAGAGCTTTAACTCAAGTAGGGAAAGTAACATAAAGAGAGAAGAGAGAGAATTTATACTCATTTTGGTAATGAGAATAAGATGCCTTTCACCGATGATTTTCAGTGATATTTATAGACAAAGATTGGGGGTCATTAAATGTGGGTTAGCCATAGGAGCCTAGGGTCTAGGCTTGCTTTACATTTATTAAGAAGATCTCTTTCTAATGTGATAAGATCCAGAAGATTTGGTATTTCCTGCTTTAAGAGTATCCACTGTGCTGTTGTAGGAGGTTAGGATTTGTAGTGACAAAGATAAAAGTAGAAGGCATGCTGCGACATGGTTGTGATGAGTGGCAGTTGGGTTGCTGAGGTGGTAATGTCATGCTTTCGACATATGAGATCACCTAGGCTAGACTACCGAGCTGTCGAAGGATCGCGATCAAGCTACTGTGACGCCGGAGCATGGCTGCCTCGCTACCGCAGCACGTCGACGGAGTATGGCTACCGTGTTGTTTCTAAGCTATGAGGTGATACTACTACGTAGAGGACGTATAGCTGTCTGAGGACCTTCTATGTATGGTATTCTATAGCAGTTCCGCGCGTGGGTTTTGTAATTCTAGTAGCTTCGGCTGAAATACCAACAAATATTATGACTTGGTCTTTGCATTCGTCATTTTCAACATTAAATTCTTAATTAATTAATTAAATTTTTTATGGTTAATTATTAAACTTAAAGAGGAAGGGCTTGGTACTCTTTGACGGGTGATACATTATTGAAAGTATGCTCAATTATCATGTATAACATTTTAAAATTATTTTTCAATATGTATAATTCATCGTATATATTCTTTAATATTCAACAAACATATTTTTTTATATAATAATTATATTTTAACACGTTTTATAAACCGTTTCACATAACACTAAACACTATCTCAGAACATATTTTGTGGGTGAGATAATTTCAGATTTAGTCCCGTAAAAATTATTCAATGCCAAAAAAGTCCCAAAATTGACAGATTTAGTCACATAAGAATTTTTCATTAAAATCTGTTAATAGTTGACGAAATATTCTGAACTATTAACAAATTAAAATGGACTATGTCTATTTTGAAATATATAAAATAAAATAAATCTTGTAATTTATAATAATATAAGTTAATTTGAGATGAAAATTTTCGAAAATTATAATTATAATATTTTTGTGGGACCAAAACTGCTAGTTTTGGGATAATGTATTCCCACGAAATTATAATTTAATTGAAGAAATTGTTATGAAAGCTTGATATTTTCACTTTTGTGGAAAGAAGAATCATGGATAGATGTGAATGTACACATATATTAATATATGATTGATCCAATACTCATAATATTAAAAATATGGAGCTAGGATGTGAGATTATGAGTGATAATATATACATAAATGAATAATATTATATAGTTTAAACTGCTTTTGGCTCTACGCACTTGGATGTTACTACAAATCGAATTATTCCCCTCTCACATACCCCACCACCATACCTATGCATCTCTATCACATTAATTCTGTCTCTCTCTCTCTCCCCCTTAATTCATAGCTGATTATAGTATGTATTAATTCATGATTAATTATTAGAATTTTTTATTTGATATTGGGTCATTATTCGTTTTGCAACATACTATATCCCAAATTTGAAGATTTTATTTTGTAGTGTTTTTAGATCAAAATTTTAATGAAATATTGAAATTAACTTATAATTAGGAGTTTTAATTTTTTTCTAAAATTCCAATTTTCTTTTTTTGTTGCTGTTGTTGTAGAAATAATCACTTGATCCCAATAAATTGAGAACGCAGTCATTAATTTATCTCATGACATTTTTTATTTTTTATTTTTTTGTATAAAATTAATGACAAAATATATAATATATAAATAAAATTGTTTATGAACAAGTTGAAAAATATTATATTGATCGTATGAGAATTAGTTGATGGTGTAACAATTAAATTATTTAGAAGAAGAACCATGCACATGCATACGCAGGGACATATGGGGACCTAAATTTGGGCTACAAAAAATTAAATCACAAATTTCTAGGGTGAATTTAATAAATTATACTATAGTATTATATTATATATATATCATATGGGTTTAAGATTTGATTTGCAGTCCGACCACATACGACATTACTTCCATCCCTAACTTCCCTCTTCCCTATAGAGAGATTTAATTTATGGGCTCTAATTAATAATTAGTTTATATCTTATTACACTTAGACTTAATAAAGTTTAATCTTAGAATTTAGTGTTCATTTTTAAGGTAAAATTGTAATATGGTAAGCTTTACCCTATTGATTAATAGCATATTTCATATTGTGGTTCATAAAAGTGTAAAATTGTTTTTTCACCCATATAAGAAGAGTTTACGTATACTCCATCTTGACAAACTCGTATAAGTTATCCACTATAAAAAAATATGAAATCCAGTGTCATGATACACAAATTAAAATATTAATGATATTTTAAGGATATGTATATAACTTATTCTATGACATACTATATTTACTTATATTAAGAAGATCAAATTTGCTTGTTTAATTCGAACTGATTACACCATAAAACTTGTCAATCACATACATAATACCGACTCTCATATAAAATAGTAGAGTTGGTTCTTGTATCCTTGAAGGCAAGAGGTGCAAGAGTGCAATATTTTGTTTTAAATGATATACATTTTAATTAATAAGAGTATAATTTTTCAGTAAAAAGATCGATTAAAATAAGAATAGAATACACTAAAAAAATGTATTTTTTAGCAACCGAATGTAGCAACGGAATTCAATCAGTTGATAATTACCAATGGATTAGCTACAATAATGACATTTCTTTTAGCAACGGAATGTCAACGAATTTATTCTCTATTTTAGCAACGTAATTCAATCCGTTGGTAATTACGAATGGATTATCAAGGGAAACATTATATAAATTACCAACGGAGTTATTAGCAAAGGATTACCAATGGAATTAATTTTTTATTGCTAAAAATTTATCAGCCACCACTTTACCAACGGATTCCGTTGCTAATCTGTCGGTAAACCAATTTAACAATGGAATTAAGGCTTTTAGCAACGGAATATTCCGTTGTTAAAAATAGTTTTTTTAGTGATAAATGTTTGATTAAAAAAATAATTTTTTTCCAGAAAATAAAGGGTACACATTCTTATATTAAAAGGTGTACTATTTAATACTAAAGTGTATATCTTCTAAAAGATGCGGGATTTGGGGGCGTGGTATCCTCGGGAGCACGCAAGTTTTAGCTAAAATATAGTACATACGTCCCTCAAAACATTTACGCAATTTTATTTGAGTGTCACATCGTATGGTTTATATTTTTTCTAAAAATCAATGGACCCACATTAAATAATTAATACTATATATTTATTGGGCCCCAGACATAATATTAATATAACTACATAGCATTAACTTCTATATCTTTCATTTTACTATATACTCCCTCCGTCCGCTTCCAAGATAACCATTTGCTTTTTGTATGTGGACAGTTCTAAGGTCTTTATTTGATTTTTGTACATGGATTCTATTATTATTGTAGATAAAGTGAGTAGTTGTATTAGAAGGAAGTAGTGAGTCATATTGTGTATTTTTTTACTAAATAGAGAAAATTGATACATTTGAAGCGGACGCCAGGAATAATGAAATAAATACCTTTAAAGCGAACGGAAAGAGTATTAAAATACTATATTTCTTAATCTTAGTGTAAAAAGCAACTATAATCGTTTGCTGTAACAAAAAGAATATATATAATAACTTGATCAAATAATTAAAATTAATGTTGATCAGAGTTATTAGTTAGAAAATGAGAAGCCTTAAAACGCGTTTTGGTGTAAGCATTTTCAAGGTGCCTATAGGAATTAGTAAAACCCTACTACCAAGAATTTTGGGCCCCTTTCATCAAACCCTATGCCATTCTCTACTATATTAGTTTATTAATTAAATTAAACATATATAAAATAATTGGAACCGATAATCTCGGGTTAATATTCTTATTAAACCATTATTTAATTTGAATCATCAACTAGCTACACTACAATATTTTGATAAGGGTAAAATATAATATGAGATCATTTTATGGAGTGAGTTTTATGGAATGAATGCAAATGACAGTAATATTTTTTAAAAAAAAATTATTCACGTACAATTTTTTTTTTCCTTAAATAACGCTCGCAGTATTGGCGTAGTTAAGCATAGAACGAAAGTAGTATAAATTAATTATGATATTGACGTTAATCACTGTATGTGATAATTATTACTCCTATATATAATAAACCAAGTTGTAGTAATACAAAACATTTAAATAAAGTGAAAGCAACAATATATAATGGAAGTACAATATTTTAAAAAATTAATTAATATATATTCTGATATTATAAAAAATTAAATAATAATATTTTTTCTAGAAAAGGAACACAAGTTGCACGTTCGCCCACGGCAAACAATTCCATTTGTTTGGGGACTGATTACACATGGGGTTGTCTATTTTTAGAAAATGAAACATCAGAGTATCCAATGCTACCTCTTTCACCATCTAATTTAATTAATTCTGAATTTATATATATATATATATATATATATATATATATATATATATATATATATATATATATATATATATATATATATATATATAACATCCCCACACCTAAAAAATAAAAAATTAATTAGAAAAAAAAAAGAATATTCCATCTATATATTTAAATTTCAATAAATATTTTTACCCAGAGAAAATAGGTGAAATGGTGGATGATAACTTTTTACCCAAAAAAAAGAATTGAATCCATTGATAATCACAGTAATTTTATTTATTACTATTAATAATTCATTAGTAAAATCATCATTAAGTAACGTGTATTGCAATGCTATAATACAATTTTTTTAGTAATAATCTGTTAATATTAACATCTGGGTAAAACAGTAATATATATCTCTCATATTTATACATCAAATCTCTTAAATGAAATTGCAATAAATCCTAAGATATAAGATTGATATCCTAATATATACAGAGGGAAAAGAGTTTAATGAGATGAGATATGAAAGAAGGGGAAACAAGTTTTAATTGAAGATAAAGGAATATACAGAGGAAGTGAGTTTGATAAATTTAAGAAGGATATGTTGCGAATTATTATGGAATTATTCTTTGCACTATAAAAATGGTTTTTGCAGAAAAAATATTATGTTGTTAAATTGATTTAATTATCAATGCATTAACAACCAAATCTATTGGTAATATTTTCCATTAGTAAAGTGATGTGTGATAAATTTTTAGTTCAAAATATTCCACATAAAACTAGTTCAATGAATA
Organism: Pogostemon cablin; assembly: GCA_023678885.1. NCBI lineage: Eukaryota > Viridiplantae > Streptophyta > Magnoliopsida > Lamiales > Lamiaceae > Pogostemon > Pogostemon cablin. The sequence continues at coordinate 19,816,260 of CM042986.1, read as the reverse complement.
CTCCATCTTAAAAGAAAATAAGTATACTTAGAGGTACGATTTAAAATCCCAAAGTAGAATTGTAAGATTTTGAATCTTAAAACTAAGGGAAAATATCAAAATGTACGTAAGATTTTGAATTTTAAAACTAAGGGAAAATATTAAAATTGGTCATTTTTATTTGGCGTAATCGAAATTTAATTTTCAAGTTTGTTAAATTCGTAATTTTGATATTTTAGTGTTCGATTTTGGTTCTTTTAGTCCTTTCATCAAATTAAGTTCTATGATTTGTCCAAATTTAAGTACTTTATGTCTGAATTTGTTCAATTTAAATTATTCATGTTAGAATTTGTCTAATTTTGGTTCAATTTTATAGGATTGAATTTGATAAAAATGACTAAATTTGAACAAAAGTAACCAAAATCAAACATTATAGAATCAAAATTGTAAATTTAATAAATTTGGAGATTGAATTTGAATTATGCCAAACATAAATGATCAATTTTAAATTTTTTTTAAAGTATTAAAGAACAGATTTAAAAAAATTATAGTAAATCATAAACCGTAAAACCAAAATGATAATATAATATAGCCAAGTGCTCACGATACCATTGTGCTTAGAGTATACTGAATATTTTGTTTGGGAGAATATTTCACGGAATAATTTAGTGAGACAAAGAAGAATTGATAAAATTTTCATAAAAAATGATACTACATTGAAATATTTTATTAATAATTTATAATATAAATAAAAAGTAATAATATTTTTATAAAAAAATAATAATATTTTTAATATAGAGTGATAACCAAGAAAGTTTAAATGCTTTAACTCTAATTTAAGTGTGGCTCCTTTCTTGAAAATGTTACTCTTTATCGAAAAATTATAGTTTATCATATGCTAAAATGATATTTACTTTTTTATCTTATTAACAGATTCATATTTATTATTTTTATTCATCCTATAAATAAATTAATATTTTTAAATGAGAAAATAACACATATAATCCAACAACTTTCCAGCAAACTTTTTATTCAAAATTGACACACATTAACAACTCAAGTAATTACTTTATTATTTATTTATCTATTTTAAATATCGAACTACTCCTTAAAACAAGTAAAAAGACAAACTTTTTTTAGAACTTCGTATGAATGGTAAATTTGAATTTTATTATGTGACGGAGATAATATTTTTTATAATCTCTCTGTCCGCTTGAAAGATGATATTTTTTCCACTTTGATCGTCCGCCCCAAAAATAATCATTTCTTTTTTTACACTAATGAAACTCACACACACCCATTAATATAATTAAAATATGGGGTCACACTCAATTATCCACTAAAAATAATATTACTTAATCAACGTGCAAAAAAAAAAAAATTCTCTTTTCAGCAAATGAAGGGAGTACTAAAAAGTCGTAATGTGCTGCACAAATTACATTCAAATGTATGTAAAATAATAATATTTCTTTAAATATATAAAATAATAATATATTTATTAAAAGAAATAAAGGAAGAAGAAGAATAGTAATCATCGAGTGTACTTTTTACTATAAATTGGATACATAAATTTTTTGCAGTTCTTAAAAATAGAACTGCCACATCTCCGTGTAAAACGGGTTTGAATTGAATTCAAAATTTTGACCCGTTAATATTTATGATTGCATATACTCTACTTATTACATTAATTTAATTTATGAGCCCAAATCGAGTGAGAATTTAGATTAAATTTTTTATTTAATATCTATCATTAAATAAAATAAAATAATTAATTTTTTAATAATTAATTTAAACCTATAAATTAAGAGTGCACCACATAATTATCACCCTTAATTTCTTTGCATGCATAATTTTTTTTGACGGAAATATAAATTATCATAACCTCTTTGCATACATAATTTTGACCCCACCTAACAGCTATAAACAGTGCGTACTAGATAAATTCTTTTTCATATGATCATAATCTAATTATATAAAATAGGAGTACTATAGTATGTTACAAATGGAACAAAAATATGAAATTTTAACTCATATATATAACGCATGATATAACCAACACATTTACTTATTACACCAATTGTGGGACATTTTGCAATAGAAAACGACTCGCTGCAGAGTATGGTAGACTTTCGTGGGAGTATCGACTTATTATTAAAGATATTTATAATAAATAAAATATATTTATTAATTGTTAGAAATATTTATAGTGAATTATATTACAAGATTTATAATTATATTTTACTTTAACTATTTATAAATATACTCTTTTTTATATAATAATTATATTTTAATATGTTTCACCATTCATCCCACTAAAAAGGCTATCTCTTAAAAAGAATTACTAGCAAAATAATTGTATGGAGAAATTTCATCTCATTTTTGAAATTGGATTAGTAAATGTCAATCCTCTATATTACAAATAATTATCCATCAACATGATGAATTATTATTCATTTAAAAAATTTGATATAATTTTTATAATGTCACAACTAACAATATTGAAGCAATGTACATTTTCCTTTATATTGAAACAACATAAAAGTAATGAAGTAAAAAATACTTCTTTGCACATTGAAAAATTTGTACTATTCACTATCTTGAAACAAATACTGAAACCATTTATTCAATTTTGACCAACGTAGTTGACTAAGTTTGACCGGTGTATATTTTTGGTTTTATATTTCTCTAATGTAACCAATACGTAACTATAGCTTTTGGTACTCATATTTTCTGTAATAATTTAATACAATTATGGCTCCTTTTGTAGACAATGTAAGATAAGATGTGAGAGAATCATCGTTTAGTGGAACGGGGAAGGGGTACGAATCAGCATGTCAATCCTTAAAAGTTTAGAGTTACTTGAATTTTCCATAACTTAGATTTAAAAATTGCAAGGATATATTGTGTTGATAGGTGAAAAAGAATTGGGCCCACATATCATAGAAGAATCAAAAGCTTATTCTATCTTTGGTAGTCATATCTTGGCAGCTCGCGGGACTAATGTTAATAGCTCGATACTACAATTACTATGAACAAGAGTTGACCCAATATGTCATAAAAGAATCACATGTTCGTTCCACCTTTGGCAGTCAGGCCTTGGTAACCATACCTTGATAGCTCTAGGGCTAATGTTGGTAGGTCGGTATTAGAACAAGAGTCAAGCCTAAAAGTTATAAAAGAATCACAGGTCTGCTTCTCTTTTGGCAGCTCCAACTCTGGCAATTTTACCTTGGCAAATCAGTTCATTCTTAGTAGGTCAACCAGAGCCACATAAGGCAGTTCCACTAGCCACATATGATAGTTCAACCTAGCTACCTAGAGCCCCACAAAAGGCAACCGAAACCATTTCATGGCAGCTCGACAGCCATGCCTCTACAGCTCAATCGCAACACCATTAGCATATCGATTGCAATGCCAGCTTGGGCAAACTAGCCTCGGCAGCACAACACCCACACTTTAGCAGTCCAGCCTCACTTTATCATCCATACCACGCCATGCTTTAATAAATACATCGGAACTCTAGTTTTGATACTAGAATACCTCTTGGCAATACAACACACATGCCTTATGCTCCACCAAACTTATTTTCCAATTTTAGAGGCCATCCGAGGCGAGTAGTATAAAATCTTAAAGATCTTATCGCATCAGGAAAAGATTAAATAAGATCTGTCGACGAATCTCATATTAAATGTGTAGCCGCCCAAAGTCCATAGGTTTATAGGATATTATGATTATATAGAATTTACTAAGCTCCTCCATCTGCTATATATAGCCTCGTGAAGTCTCATTCAAGACACATCTTGACGAAAGAAATCTCATTCTCATTACCAAAAATAGCATAAATCCTCTCCATTCTCACTTGTTATTTTCTATAACCGAGCTAAAGCTCTGTACGACAATTTTCGCCAAATAAAAAGAAGAGAAAGTTCTATTAATCCTACGGTGCATCAATGCACCCTAAAATCACCTTTGTTTTATACTATTCCAATAAATTAAAAAAAAAGTTACGGGCCACACATATTTTCATAGCTTTACAATACATTTTAATTTTAATTTTAATTTTAATTTATCCCTCTTTATTAGATTTTAACTTGAGTATTAAAAAAAATGTACATGTACGAAGATGTAGCAGCACGAATGAAGAGGGAGAGAGACATGATAGTAGCTTCTCTCTCCACATGTTGAAACAGTAGGTTTGTCAGATTGATTAATAATCAAACAGCAACATTTAAAATTATTTTTTTATTTTATTAAAATCTCTATTTGTGAGAGATGCTGGTGTCATTATTATTCATTTTTTAAAAGAAAAAATCAGGAAAATTGGTAGAAATATACTCTGCCATGTACCAAGCAACATGGGGCATGACTATCTTGGCATGGAGCTGTCGGCAACAATTTAATACACTCATGCTACCTGCTCAATCCGCATCTTCCACTAATTTTAATTACAAGATTAATTTGCAGTAATTAAACAAACAACATGTTTTTAATTTATTACATCAAGATGGGTCTTTTTTGGATACATGTATGTCATGTATTGTAGAATTATCTTTTCTTGTTTTGGGATTTGAGATTTTGTACTAGTAAAATATTTTTAGTTGGGCTTCAATAAGATAGGAGTAACCAAGTTTTATATTGAGATGTTCTTAGCAAAATATATAAATAAAAAAGAAATAATATCTGATTAAGAAATTATATAAATTTTATTGAAATGTTCTATAAACTTTAGTAGGATAGGTAAGAAGTGATACTCCATCTCGATAGTTTATGCATAATTTCTTTGTAATTATTAAAAAAAATATGCATAAATTATCGAATAAAATGAATAATATTTTTAATAAAAATGTGAAATTATGTTACAGTGAAAAATAATTTACCCCAAAGTAAAAAAATAAAAATTAAAATTAAGATACTTTTTGTCCTAAATTTAACAACATATTTTTTTTTTTATCATAAAAATATTTTTTGCTCGAATTTGTTCGAGTAATGTAGTCTTGCACTAAAAAAATGATTAACTGAAATTAGAAAAATGTTAACTTGCGCTAATGTTAAAAAAAAATGGGGGAGGGATGTGCTAATATTAAAAAAAAAAATACTCCCTATGTCCAAAGTGATTTTTTGTTTTTTATACATGGATTAAGGAGTATTACTCCTATTATTTAATGTCTAATAAATAGTTGTATTGGTTCGAGTGTGATCCCATATTTTAATTATATTGGTGGGTATATGTGGATTTTATGTGTGCAAAAAAGGAAATTAAACTCTTTGAGTAGAACGTCCAAAAAAACCCTTTAAGACAGAAGAAGTATTTTTCTATTAATTTTTAGATTTTGACTATTGTGCACCAATGTACTTGAATTATCTTAACTGCCAAATTAAATTTTAATTAAATCTCTATCATAAAATAAAATAATTAAAATTTTTACTAATAAATAACTATCCACTACTTCTATATTTAACACATTATTCCTAGGATGCATAGGTGTACCAGATGCACCCTAAAATCACCCTAATTTTTATTATTAATAATATTATTATTTTAATATTAAAATATATTTTTCTCTATTAGAAAGATTTCAAATGATACTATTTCATTAACGATCTGAAAATCCTTTCTAAAAGAGTTAGTATCAACCTCAAATCTATTCATTTGAAATAATGGAATTATATAAATCTTTTTATTTCATATTTCATCCAAATATAATGAAAGAATTTCAAAATTACTCAATTCAAATACAATCGTAAAGTAATTCAATTATTTTGAGCGATAAATAAAATGTGTATAATGAGTGAGAATAATAATTTTGAAATTATAATGTACTAGCCATTACCATAATGTTGAAACATATTCATATTACCCTTGTTGTAAATTGGAGGATGTTAGAATAATGGAGAAAATATTATGTTTATTAACTCTCAAATTTGAGCATATTGTGGTGACTATTGAGAAGACTAAAAATTTGGAAGAGATGACAATTGATCACGTATTGGGGGAGAAAAAAATTTCAATCAACTTCCATTACTCCTGATTAACTTCCTACATACCCCACTCACGGCAACCACTAGCACCCCTTATCAAATACCATTTTCCATTATAAAATTTATTTCTATATTATCACCTCCAATTTACAATAACCCTTTAGGAGATTCTGACCTTATGCTCCACACAAATGAAGGAATGTTTGTTATGGATCTGAATTCGATGAACAAAGTATGAGAGCACGTACTCATGTCCCATGTCTTCTTCTGTCTGGTGGCGTAGATTTTGCGATGATAAATGATCGGTATGTGATAAGTCCAGGGTTGTGTTGTGTGACCTTGAGGGTGTTGACGATGATGCCATAGTTAGGTCATGTGATTTCTCTCATCTTTATATTATTCAGTTCAGATGGAGGATCATGGAGATGGACTTCCTTGCAATTGCATGTTCCTTGTTGAGGGAGGCTTACAAACTCAGTTCCTTGGCGTTGGCCCGCATCGCCTGTTGATTGATGTTTGTCACGTTGATTTCAACCCACTCAAAACCACTGTTATTCGGACTCTGAGCTTTGGATTTCAGGCTTTCAATATAAAGCATGTTTTTATGTTGATGGAGGTGTTGGTTTTTTGTCAAAAATAAAAAATGATTTCTTTTATTTTTTTGTCCCACATCGGATGAAGAGTAATAGGGGATGTAGATTTCTTAGGCTATATAAGGAAGCATTTGAATTTGATATCAAGTACATCAATCAATTACATTTAATTTTTGTATTTGATTCTTCTTAAATTTCTTTCTTAGATTCTTGATTGTGAGAATGGAGAGAGAGATGTGAATTAGTCAAAGATTTATAAGAGTGTAGAGATTGGGGTCGGGAAAGAGAAATTTCGTGGGAAAGAGAAATTTCGTGTGATTGTAATTTTTTTTCACATAATGATATTTTCTCGATCCGTGATTTTTCTCCGATTTTGGAGTTTTCCATGTAAATTCTTGTGTTGTGGTTTTTATACTCTTCTTTATTTGCCCCTTACACTACAACATAAATGGCTTTGTTGCCCCTATTACCTATTGTCTTATGTAACACTTTTTCTTAAGATGGTAATACTAAAAAAAAATATTATATTTACTTTAGTAACACTTTATAAAATAAAAAATAAAATTGTAATTGTGTGGGTTTGATCACATGACCTATGTGTTATATGCATCTCCTTTACTAACTTTGCTAGTCCATTAATCTTTACATGTATTTGATATTTATTGTATTATATATTTCTAGTCTTTTTATTCCTTTTTAAATAAAATTTTTGCAGTTTAATATTTTAACCATTAACATAAAAGGTAAGTAAATATATTTTAAAATATTTTTTCGTGAATAATAGTATTCTTTTTAATTTTATAATTCAATTTTAAATAATTATATTAAAATAAAATATATTTTATGTAACGAACTATATATATTTTGTATTATATAATTACATTAATAACTATATATATATTGTGTATGTGTAACGTTTCAATTAATATTCATCTTATAAATATGGAGTATTAAAAATACCACTCCATTTTAAATGTTGTGTAAATAATTCATGTATGTAGAAGTGTTACTTAAAAATATTTCTTAAGTATAAGTGTTATATTATAGTGTTACTTTTATAAAAGTATTATATAAAATGTTCTATATATATAAGTGTTATATGCATGTGTTACATATTAGAAAAATGTTACATGTATGTGTTACTTATATGGAAAGTGTTAAAAAAATATTACATACATAATAATTTTAAAAGTGTTACCATTTTGTGTTAAATAAATTTAAAGTATTACTATGAGGTGTTATTTAATGCTACTTATGTTGTAGTTATGAATGAATGGAGATCTGTTTATCCCAACAAGTGGTATCAGAGCACGGTTCAGGCGCTTGTAAGGTTCTTAGTATGCTCAGAAAAGACTTTATAAGAGAAAGAGAGTTATTCATTATGAGGGTGACATGAAAGAAGTGGGAAAAGCTAGTGGCACAAGAGGGTCAAAAGATCAGCCGAATGCGATGACATCTCCTTTCTTGCGGTGAAATGCACCGAGATGTGGCGACAGTGGAGTGGCAAGGGTAGGATTTGTAGGTCAGCAGTTTTTGGCGGAGTTCTTGGACCTGCAACAATGTGAATTGCTGGGACTCCAGGTGGTAGAGTTGTCTTAACAACGACATGGGATTTTTCATGGATGTCGGCTCAAGGAGGTTTGAAAGGAACGGGTTTTTCGATAATGATTGGTGGCGTGGGGAAGATGGCGATGTGGTACTTGGTATCGATGGAGCTAGATCGGTAAAGAGTAGCGGATCGACAAGTGAAAAAGCATCATGAATTCTAGAGGGTTGGAATCGGCTTTAAGTGACGACACTTTCAGTAGAAAAAAAGTTCGGTCAAACCTGGTGTAGCTTGGAGGTAAAAGACAGTGACATCATGTCGGTATAATGAAGATTTTTGCTCAAGGTGTAGCAATGGTGCGGTTATTGCGATAGAGCAATGACACGGTAATTGCTTAAGGTGGAGCAATAGTGACGTTGTTGGTCAAGGAGGTGCTGGTGCTGTAATAGTTCCGAATGTTGAGTTAATATTATTGAGGATCCTTATGACACGTTCAGTTATCATAAAAAGAGTTATAATAATATTAGTTGGTCCACAAGTTTGCACACGAATATTGACTTGACAGGTGATGTATGGTGTATGGTGGATGTATATCGATGACTGATGAACTTCTAGGGAAGACAAGAGTTAGAAGTAGCACCATAAATATCAGCGGTATTTTCAATATGTGCCGCAGGAAATTCTTAGAATAGTTTATTCTAAGTGGTCTACTCATATGGTGGAGTAGGATTCTAGGGATTGAGAATGCATTGTCGATTAAGACAATGATTCTTAGAATGGTTGATTCTAAGGGATTCTCAGGATTAAGAATGATTGTCGGTGAAGACAATGAGTCTTCTTTTATTTTGACAAAGTAGAGATTGTTGGTTTTATGTCATTAATAAAAGAAGGATTTCTTTTATTTATTTGTCCCACATCGAATAAAGAGTAAAATGAGAAGGATTTCTTAGGCTATATAAGGAGGCCCTTGGATTTGATATCAAGTGTATCAATCAATTACATTTTAATTTTTATATTTGATTCTTCTTAAATTCCTTTTTTGGATTCTCGATTGTGAGAATGGAGATAAAAGTGTGAATTAGTCAAAGATTTGTAAGAGTGTACGGAATGAATGGAGATCTGTTTATTTATTCCAACAGGAGACTTACAAACTCAATTCTCTCTTAGGAATGAATGAAGTGAATGGAGATCTGTTTATTCCAACAGGAGACTTACAAACTCAATTCTCGAATGAATGGAGAAGACTTACAAACTCAATTCTCTTAGGAATGAATGAAGATCTGTTTATTCCAACAGGAGACTTACAAACTCAATTGGCGTTGGCCCGCTATCTGTCTCTTAGAATGAATGGAGATCTGTTTATTCCAACAGGAAACTTACAAACTCAAGCATCGCGTGTTGATCTGTTTATTCCAACAGGAAACTTACAAACTCAAGCATCGCGTGTTGATCGATGTTTGTCACGACCTTTGTTAACCAAGGGATATCATGTTAAATGACCACCTCATCACGCTCTAACAGAAATTAGAAAATATCTTTAATATTAATATCTGAATTTTCGTGGACTATTTATTATTAATGTAATTACTTGTTGTCATTTTTTATTATTTCAATAAATTATTTGTGATTTAACTCAATTAGACGAATATCACTTTTTTTAATAAGTAGAAAATAGAAATCACTTTATATTAAAAATATTATCATAAAAAATTGAAAAGATAAAAAAAACTAAAGATGAAAATAGAAATTTAAGTTTGGTTTTATATGTTAAGCCAACCTTAAATTAGAAATGTAAAATGAAATTATTTTTTCTTTTATTAAGTAAGATTTATATTATTTTTAAAAAAATTACTATATTTTTATATTTTTTTTCAAAGAGTGGATAGTTCTTAAATTTAGGCTAGAGTAAAATTTCAAATTTTATATAATATTTTCAGAGTTTACTTTTAGAAAATTATATACTTATAAATAAAAACATACTATATACTTATTAGTATATATACACTTTGTTAGTTAAGTTTTTGTTAGTTTTTATAATGAAAATCAAAATGTAAAAAAAACTATATATATATATATATATATATATATATATATATATATATATATATATATATATATATATATATATATAATTATTAAAAGAATACTGTTTCATCATTAATGTTTGTGTTTCATAATTTGTTTTAAATTGGAAATATTTGGAAATATTGATGTTGTTGTAATTTCTTCAAAACTATCGAATATTATTTGTTTCATAATTTGTTTTAAATTTGAAAATATTGATACAGATGTAATTTGTTGATAAGGTTACCATTTATATACCATACTTATTTAGATATTTAAAACATTTTTAAAAGTTTTTAATTTTTTTTATATAACTATTTCAAGCTAAGTCAATTGGAAATTGAAGGGGTGCTCCAAATTAGACGTTTCACGTGCCACTCCTGGATCAGAGGTGGCACACCCGCAAAGGCAAGAATATTATCCTATGGGGTTTTTCTATCGCCCTTTCTTTTGTGATGCAAAATTTTTTTTACGTATCGTAACTGCATTCTACCCGTGCGAAATCAGAGAGCTTCAGGTGCGAAATCTCAGGTAATGTTTTTTGTGATTTCGTATACACTTAGAACAAATGAACAAATATATTGTGTGGTACATATGCTATGTAATGCTTCGTGATCGAGATGGAGCATGTGCAGTCCAAAATCTCTCTACCATTCTCTTAAAATGGAGTATATCTTATAAATACATAATATATCATATCCTTGATGGTTCTTGATATCACACCTGTGTCGCTGCAAGATATTATTCTAAGAGCTCCTTTATGGCTTATAGAAATTATTATGACCATTTCTTCTTAGTGGTAATGGGTAACAAAGAATTGGATGATTATGTTGGTTTGGAATTCCAGACTTGCTGGGTAATATATTTCATCCGTGGCTTGCACAATGGAAGGGATAGGGGTTGGCTTATGATCATCTTTTACCTGCCTCTGGATACCTGTATAAAGATTAGAATAGCACTTGAATGTATTTAAGTGCATATTGCAGCAATTCTTTGACTCGGTTCTGATTGGAAGATTATCCTTTTAGTTGGGACTTATTGAGATGGTGATACTTAAGCATTTAAAAGTTACTGCCTGTGGTCTTACGCAAATGGTGATCACCAGGTGATTTGAGTAGGAGGGCAGCAAGCATGAGATGTGTGGACCATGTGGTGGATATCTCTGGTTCACCTTAGAGGAATTACGAGGTTCGATTATTATGGATGTTACCATTCATGTCCTGAGGGTGTAGAACTCATCAACTTTCCTTCCTGAATTCCTTCCTGAATTCTTAGATGGAGAGATACTTCTATAGTATACCAGCATGATTGTCAACTATTGCTTTAATTCTTATGGTGGCTGATAGAAGAGGACAAATCTTTTAGTTGAGATGTGCTGAGGACATACTTCAATTAGGAGGCTGTCACCCTACTGCTAATCTTCTTACCTATTAACAAGCTTCTTTCCTTGATAAGATGAAAGTACTAATCTTGATGGCCATATTAGCTTGATGAATCAGTGGATGCATGATTGCCCATGTACTGCACGCCGAATTATGTATTTCATCATTTTCATCCTTCAAACTAGATTTTTTGAATGTTCTAAAATTTCTTTTGGTGCAATATTTTCGCCATGATGTTGGTCTGTTATGTTTGATGGGATTTCAGAAAATTAAAACCACTTCTGGGTGGATCTATTATCACATCACTTTGAATATATCTTATTGTTCTTTGGGAAATTTTACCCATGAGAGATACAAGGCATTTTAACTTTGGGAGGTCTTACCATTTAAAGTTAAAAGTAATTGACTTATGAATTTACTGTTCCCTGAAATTTGTAACTTGGGATCCCTGTTATCTGCTAAATGTTTCATTTTGGTAACCAATGATGTTGGTAGAAGATTTTCTCTCGATTGGTATAGTTGATGTGTTCATTTCGTATAAGCAAGTTAATGATGTATTCATAAGGTTCTGAGACCAACTCTTTTGAGCAGAAATGATATTTTCATTATATGTGTATGATATGTACTGTATGCTTTAAGACTTTAACATGTTTATTATTATCACCAGTAATACTACTACTACTACTATTATAATTTTTCCCTGTTATGACTTGGACTCCTGGAACGCCATAGGGAATTAGTTGAAGATATGAATTCTGAATCAAGAATATGTTCAACAGCTCAGGGTTAGTTCTGGTCAAAATTTGTTGGAAGTCGGATAAAATAAAAATTTACTTAATTGGACATATTATTTATTTCTTTATTCTGAAATCATTCCATGACATTTCATTTGATTTCTGTTTACCTGCTCAATAACTCTGAAAAAGTCGTTTTGTATCATTGAAACGTGTTCAAATTATCATTATTTCAAGTGATACATTTTCATGAGTTTGTAATCAGCCTAGTATGTTCTTCCTGGTGTTTGGGGCATCTGGCACATGGAATATTATGATCTGTTCATTTGCTTGAGTTCCGGAGAAACCAGTATAGGTACCAGATGGTTGGTGGCGTTGTAGTTCATTTATTTTACCATGTATTATATATATATATGGTTCGGCCTGTCATTCTTTCTTGTCCATATATTTTAGAGGGAACATTTTTGGGCTTGTAACCCAGTGTATTAACATATACGGGCTTCTTCCTTTATACATAGATTAAAAAGGTAGTGTGGAAATATGTGTTTGATGATATATTGGCCTGATTTATGAAATCAGAAGGTGCTCGGAAGTTAAAATGAAGAATGCTGAAGGCATGAGAAGTTTTTATCTTACTCTTGATACACCTAATCTCCATTAAGTACTACTACCTTGGAGAGGATCAAGGATGGGAACTTTATCAGATACTAATCTTACACACTATCGTGTATTTATTTAGTTTACCTGGAGGTTCTTCTTTCCATTTTGTATGTGCATAAGAGAGCAGGTGTGATGGTCCTTGTTTCCTAGTAGAAGGTATAGAATGGAAAATTAACTACTTTTACTAACTCTGATGTTATTGCATCTGTTCCACTTCTAAGTTACTTCCCTGAAGGTTAGAACGTTAGATAAGTAAAAACTTCTGTTCCATAAATTTCTGTAGAGCATGGGAGGTTTCTAGTTAAGTCTTTAGATTCAAGTCAATCTCCATTAGTTTCCTGCATTTTCATTTCCATATTCACTTACATTGTATCAAAGTTTGAATAACGCATACATGATTTGCCATAAATGTTAGGGGTCTACACTCTAAAGTTGCTATCACTAACGGCAGTTGAGATTAAGGTGATCAGAAATACATCGATATTTATGGTTATAATATGAGTTGTCTCTGAATAGGTGAGTGAGCTTGGGTTCTTGTATTTATGCTCTCATGATTATGAGAATATCACAATCTAAGAAGCCTTAAATTGTTTTGTCTTTCTGGTTTTGTCTTATGTCACAGGATGTGGACTTTTGTATGGCTTTGAGGTGGCCCAAAATTGTGAATTGTTTTTATACCTTTTCATCATGCTTTACACGTGTGCATATATCCACGTAGTAAACGGTTGTCACGATCAATTTTGCAGAACTGAGTTATATTATTGCATTTATGTCCACAGTTCAGTGTTTGCTTTTATAGTTAGAAACTTATTTGTATATTGTTCTGCGTCCTGCAATAACATGTGATCCTCTGCAGGTTTTTATTTGCTGGAAAAATTAGTTTCTTACAGGTCAGACAAATATGGGGCATAGGCACATGTTTAACCCTTCTCAAGTATTTGAGGCAGATAATGAACCTGGATGGAATTATGCAGAGCAACCTTACTTGCCCATTGGTATAATATTCCATCACTTCATTCAGTCTCAGTTTCCTTTAATTGGAATAGAATTGGATACTATTATTTAGTATCGTTTTTTCTCTCAATACTAAGATCTGATTTCACTAGTTATGCCAGTTTTTTTCAAACATTATGACTGGTTAGAAGCCTAGCCTTTTATTTGAACATTTCAAGTCTCTTTGCCTAGTTTTGAAAGCATAAGATTCTTGGTGAACCTATTGAATGAGTACAAGAAGTAAGCGTTTGTATCTATCTAATTTCTAGAGGACTAAAGAATTGAGTGTGTTTTGCATTGGGTTGGTGGACCATCCTCGCCTCTGAAATTGCTATACTTGTTCCGATCACTCTATAGAGCCATGAGGAAGAGAAATGAGGACAGTATGGTGACCTTTAAGTAGGTATTCTTCTTGTCAAAAGTTTTAGTCATAGCTTAAATGAAATATGTTGTGGTCATAATTTTCTGGTTGAGCTTAGTAGGTATGATTCTGGTCCAAACTAGTATACTTGGCCTGATTCCCTTTAATGGTTAATTATGCTCTGATACCAGCTGTTTGTGGTTTGAATTGCTTCACCAACTTTTCTTTTCTATGATAAAAGTAATATTCTCGTGTTCCATTTTGCTTTCTTTAGCAAGGGGTGCTCTCGAAAGCAGTTCAACCATTCCTCCTGTGGATAGTATGACGATTCAAAATGGGCACTTTCCTCAGTGGACCCCAACTTCTAGATCCAGTGGATACCCTTCGTCTATGCTTAATAGTGAAGTGCCTCATTATCAAGCAATGGGTCCTGGCCCTTCCCGTGATCCGTTTCTACATCAGCCTGCTGCTATAAATATACACATGCGACAAGATAATTATCCTCATCACCCGTCATCATCCAACATGGGTGGGCAAACAGCCCCCAGAGTAGATAGTGGATTTTATGATCAGGCAATAGTCAGTGGGAGAGGACCATTCAAGCGGAAAAGCCCTGGCATCCCTCCAATGTCTGACAGGGGTTCTACAAGTAGATTTTATGATGTCGGAAGTTCATCTGATATTCATTTGCCAGTGGACCCCTGGCAGGAAAAGCATAACGCTGAATCATATCAAACACATTGGGAGTACCCTCTAAGTTATGGAGTTAATAGCCTCAATATAGGTAGTGAAGGTGCTTCGAGAAATGTGAGGAGTAGACCTGCGGTTGATCTGGAAACAAATATGGCTAGGACTCATTTTCAAGGCAATTCTGTCCATCATTCTCTATCTAGCCGGTCCTCTGATCAATCTAACTTGGGGGATATCTGGGGCCAGAGTTCAAATGCACCAAGGGACTGGAGTCATAATCTTGTGCCACCTGCTACGCATGGGGAAACTTTTAGCTCAGGTTAGTTTTTATCATTGATTCATTTGATTATACATGTTACTATGCTCTTCTAAAATATTTTTATTTTAAATTTTAGATACAAGTTTCTTCAGTCAGGATCTGAGCTCTACACTAAACAACCATCCAAATAGGGCCCTTGAGATTGTGGGCTACAACAATGATGTTCCCTCAAACAGGAATCATGGACCTCAAAATGTGACCAGTCACCTGAATCACTCGGTTAGAGGAGTCCGAAGTGGTTATGGTCAAAGATCTATCCCAGGTTTCAGGGCTTCTTCAAGCAGTTCTCGTTCTGGACATCTGGCTGCCTTAGATGAGGGGCAACAGTCAGTTGCAGAAAGTTATCCCTCAAGACATCCACGGCCCTTTTCCAACTTCAGGTTGCGTAATGTTGACAGGTCTGGTAGAAGTTACACTTTGAGTGATAGATATAGATCTTTTGCCGAGGATGCAAATATGCGTGATCAATTGACACCTGAGGTATGCCTTAAATTGAATTCAATCATTATCCTGAGAATCAATCTTAAAGATCATATAATGCTACCTTGGAGAAATGTCCTCATTTTTTGTGGCAGCCAAAATTTTATGGAATTACTACATTAGTTTCTTTTTTATCCTATTATTGGTAAATTTCTCATTTTCCATAGCTTGCTGAATTGTCATTTCATAGCATCTTGCTGATAATTTTTGCTTATAATCTTAGTTTTGGATGAGCTTTATCTAAGAAAATATATTTTATTGTGCATCCAATCTTGATGGATGGATTTCAGGGGCTCATGGTTGTGGATCACTCATTATATGGGTCAAGAACTCTCTTTGATCAGCACAGGGACATGATGCTTGACATCGACAATATGATCTATGAGGTCACATTTTGTCTTCAATTTTTGTTCAATTTTAATTCCTTGTTTTGTCTCCTGTTTACTGAATAACAAGCAAAATGGCATGAACAGGAACTCCTAGCACTTGAAGAGAGGATAGGAAGCGTCAACACTGGTTTGTCAGATAGTTTAATTTCTAAAAGCTTGACTGAGTCGATATATTGTTCATCAGACCTGTGCCAAGATGAAGGAACTTGCGTTATTTGTCTGGTGAGAACATTTCGTTTCGCCTAGTTACAAAAAGAACCTATGAAGTGTGTTTTCTTACAAATACCCCAGTTTATCACAAGCCCTTGAGGTTTGTGTTATAATGTCATCACCCCCTCAATTGGTGCAGTTTGTAAGAAAACACACTTTATGTTGGGGTGGTGTCTGTGTCTATCCAGTAATATCTTATTCTTAATTGATTCTCTGAAATCTAGTAAAACATGCATAAACTTTTCTCTGTTATTCTTCTAGTTGGCATAGCTTTTTTTCAGTTGGTAATTGTCTTTGGTTTGTAGTTGTAATGCTTGTAATTGTCATTTGAACAGGAGGAGTACAAAAATATGGATGATGTGGGGACGCTGAAGGTCTGTCGCCATGATTTCCATGTAAGCTGTATCAGGAAATGGCTGTCGATGAAGAATCTATGCCCGATTTGCAAGGCGTCTGCCATTGACGACGGTGCCAAGATGGAGTGATATATAATGATGGTTCATCTACAACTTATCTGGACTTCTTGTACATAACATTTCAATTTACTCCTCAAAATTGAGGAAATAATGAACGTTGTATAAGGAGGCTCTTGATCTTGAAAGCTATTGCTCTTATCTATTTGTGCTTTCCTTCATTCTTGCTCATTTTCATGCTCATCCCTATTGGATTAAAATTTTGATTTTTGATTCATGGCTACCACATATAATGTATGTGGTAGTCTTTGCATCAGTGGACAGATTTAGGTGGATTTAAGTTTATGCATTCAAATTTAATTTTATATCTTTAATATTGAATATTATTCTATTAATGATATTTATTGGTTCACTTTGAATTAATAATACTCATTGGATTTTAAATTTTTTTAAAAATTAAAAAATTTATATACTAATTGGACTATTGTGGGTTTAATTTTCATCTAAGTCTATTAGTAAAAAACAAGAGGCTCGATAAAATATAATCTTTGAGGGGAAGTGTGTTATAATATCCCATAAAACTAATATGGAATTAAGGGAGGGGAAGTGTGTTACAATATCCCATAAAACTAATATGGAGTTAAGAGAATTCTAATGCGCATCTATTGCTTATCACATTTATAAGTTATATTAATCCAATTAGTATCTTTAGTGAATCACATTCCCTTAGTGTAAAAATTTATATCTTGATTTTAAGAGAAAAAAAATATTTTTGTTAATTGAATATTATTTTCTCCGATCACTTACAAGACATTAATTTTATCATTTTGAGCTGCAGCTTTAGAGGTATCGATTTTTCTTTTTTAAGTTAAAAAATGGCCATTGTATCCCTCTCATACAAATGAAAAAACTATATAGTATTTAATTAGTTAAATTGCATATCCGTAAAATAAAATGTTGGACTATTTTTTTATTACTTTGTACATTTGTTAAACAAGGGAACAATTCTATACATGCAAATGGTTAGGTGTTACCATTTAATTAAATATTTATGTTATTATCACATTATGATTGATTCAACCTTAAATAATAAACCATAAGCCAACGTAACAAATTATTTATTTGATAGGTAGCAAATAGTTTGTTGCTTTTACATTTTCTTAAATAGTAATCACTCTCTATTAAAGATATTATAAATTTTTTAATTGAAATATTATCATTTTTTATTCGTTTCATGCAAATTATTTTATAGACGGTCTTACACAAGTTTTTATTGGACTTACCTTGATCAATTTTTCAATATTTAACAGAATTTCAAATATGAAAAATTCGAATTAATTATATTTTTGGGTTAATTCTGTAAATAAAAAATAAGATAAAGTTTAATTTTTAATATTAATTTAATTTAATTTTTATTAAGTAATGTGCTCTAAATTTTGAGATTTAAATTGGGCCAGAGAGAGTAACCTGAAAAAATGTATGGGAAGTGCGGTACAATATCTGATTCTTGGATGATTAGATACTCTTCAAACCCTTCCATCTTTTTCGCAAAATCAATCGAAAAAATGCAAATCTTCGTGAAAACTTTAACCGGCAAAACGATCACTCTTGAAGTTGAGAGCTCCGACACGATCGATAATGTGAAAGCGAAGATACAAGACAAGGAGGGCATTCCACCCGATCAGCAGCGGCTGATCTTCGCCGGCAAGCAGTTGGAGGACGGCAGAACCCTAGCCGATTACAACATTCAGAAGGAGTCCACACTCCACCTCGTCTTGCGCCTCCGCGGCGGCACATGGCGGCTCCCTTTCGTTGCCACTCACTTGATGAAGAGAATTACCCAGCTGAATCAGGATTCGAAGAAGGAGGTTATTAAGACATGGTCTAGGGGTTCGACTATTATACCGGAGATGGTGGGGCATAAGATTTCAGTTCATGATGGAAAGAGACACATAACTTATCGTATTGTGGAGAGAATGGTGGGCCACAAATTGGGGGAACTCAAGCCTCCCCAAAAGCAAAGGAAAGGAGGTTCATGCGCGTAAGGCTACCAAGAGTTCGAAGAAGTAACAAAGCTGAGTTTGATCGTGGATTTAATAATTAGGGGTTTTGATTTGGAAAAGGAAATATGACATTTTTGTAATTTGTCCATTGCTTGTTCTGTGTTTTGGAATGGAATTGGTTTCAGAATTATTGTTCAAAGTATGATCTAATTATAAATGGTGTGTGGCTCCCACCGCTGGAGGAGATTGGTGGTGAAGGTAAATTGCAGGATGTGCCTCAAGTGGCTTATAGGGAGGACTCACTATTAAACTTGTGCTTGCAAGTTGACAAATCCATGCCAAAGGCAGGATTTGAACCCACCCTACAATAATCAAGCTCAGCTAGAAGGCCTTTCCACCCACCCCTCTACCACTTGAACTATGTCCTGGGTCTGATCTAATTATAACTTTGATGTCATGTTATGAATGTTTTAGTGCTTAAAGATACTCTTTTTTTTCGACGTGGCCATCAGATGTATAATATGCGATGAACAGTGAGTTGAGTGTGTCAGCATTCATTTATTAAAAGCAATATCTGGATTCTTGAGAATTTTCAATTTGGTTTTTATTTTCTTTCTCCTGATTCCAGGTTTGCTATTGGTTATTCTTCTTGGAATTGGCGGTTTGATGGGCTATGAAAATTTACATCGGCGTTCTCTTGATCCTAGAATTAATGGGGATCTGCTGTTAGTTTTTGGGAGTGATTTTAGTGTTTAATGTATTCTTTTCTTCTTTTGCTGCAGGGAATCGAAGATGGAGATCTAGAGCTTGTATTTATACTGTATGTATGTTTAGATTTTGGTAACATATAAACTAAATATTTCAAACCTTTGATATTGCATTCTCCAACAGGTTAAACTCATCTGTGCATTAGCGTCTGATAGTGAAGTGAGACTACTGCTTTTTGGCATAAAGTATTCATACAAATGCATCAAAATTTTGGGTGGATGGATAGTGATGAAATACCAACTTTTGTTTATTGGGCTTTTTAGCCTGACTGCAACTACTTGTATGGCTAATTGGCTATACATTTCTCTTTACATTTTAAGTGTCCTTTCTTCTTTATGTTGCTGGTTGTAGATACACTCATCAAAGTTCTTCCTTAAAACCTCATGTCACTGGAAACCTAATCTACTATCTACATATAAGTGTTTGATACAACAACTGTTTATTCACTTGACATCGGAAAATCTTAGTCTGACTCGTACACATCCCAATCTTGAAATCTAATAATACATTTTTCCTTTTTTTTTTTTTGCAATTTCCCTACAAGCCTCTCTATTTGTTTACTTTCTCGCATGCTCAGTCTCTGCAACACTGTTCTGGGTGTTCTCCATTTCCATTAAATCCTTGGATAAATACTTCAATTAATTTTCATTTATTTTGCTTCTGCGCATATAAAATATGTAGATATTTGGAATATGTGAAGATTAATGTTGGTTTGAGTAATTGGAGTCGCCACAGGTGAACAGAAACTCTTCTGTCAAAGGACACATCATTGCACTGCCGAATTGAAACAGGTAACTTCCCGTCACTTCTTTCAAGACGTAGCTCTACTGTCTATGTTTCACTGCTCAATCGTTGTTTGCTCTACTATATTACTTAATGAAAATGAGAAGTTTCCCCACAAAAAGATAATGTTTACACAGCCTCTGAGACACTCGGGCTGCCTTAATACTTTTCTTGTTCGAACTTTTCAAGTATTCATACTATTGAGTCTTTTTCAAAGGAGAAATCTGCTGCAACAATCTTATTTGCAAAGTGATGAGGTGGAGAGTTTGGATATTCGCGACTGTCCATTTCCTCTTCGATTCCATCATATCTGACTTGGTACGAAAATGAAAGATCTTCTTCATCTGCTTGGCATGGTTCAGTTTTGCTATATGAAACTCTTGGTGAAGCATCTACATTATGAAGCTCAGGTTTGTAATATTGCAAAAGAGGAATAGGAGACGAAGTATGAGGTGGAGTGCTAGGCCTGCTTGACACTGCTGTCCCTGGGACTGATCGATGATTCTTCTTTGTCTACTTCCTCGCCGCTTGGTGCCAAGCACGCAGTGCTTTGGCTACTCTTTCGTTGAAGATGGTTGGTTTATGTTTGTTCCCATCTGTTTGATTTAGAAGCACTTTGAGATATTGATGTGGCAACAGAAAGAAGGATTTTGGGAACTAATGGAGTAGATTTTATCACCTGCGTGACCAAGGCATAAAGTGGAAGAATAACATAGCTGCAGATTATCTGTATCAGTACCCTACTATCAACAACAAAATGGTTAGTGATACAATACAAACACGACTTAAAACACATTTTTTGTGGTTTCATTTCCTTTGAATACTTTACTTACCCCATTGATACTCTGGTCACAATGTCAGATGTTTTCTGGTGAAAGCAAGATCGTATCCCAAATTCATACTGCAGGATGTTGATGGAGCTATCATTGTCAGGTATCTAACAAAGCAAAGTTTAATTGAAAATATGCTCTAATGATGTATTAAGATGCTTGCTTACCCATGCCCAAGTAAATAAGGCCAACTGAAATGCGTTCTGATGGGGTAAGTAAAGTATTCAAAGGAAATGAAACCACAAAAAATGTGTTTTAAGTCGTGTTTGTATTGTATCACTAACCATTTTGTTGTTGATAGTAGGGTACTGATACAGATAATCTGCAGCTATGTTATTCTTCCACTTTATGCCTTGGTCACGCAGGTGATAAAATCTACTCCATTAGTTCCCAAAATCCTTCTTTCTGTTGCCACATCAATATCTCAAAGTGCTTCTAAATCAAACAGATGGGAACAAACATAAACCAACCATCTTCAACGAAAGAGTAGCCAAAGCACTGCGTGCTTGGCACCAAGCGGCGAGGAAGTAGACAAAGAAGAATCATCGATCAGTCCCAGGGACAGCAGTGTCAAGCAGGCCTAGCACTCCACCTCATACTTCGTCTCCTATTCCTCTTTTGCAATATTACAAACCTGAGCTTCATAATGTAGATGCTTCACCAAGAGTTTCATATAGCAAAACTGTTGAACGACCTCTCCTCTTGCTTGAATCCTTAATCCCATCTCGGTGATGATAACCTGAAGCTTTGTTCCTACTAACAAGATAATCTGTGCAGGCATTACACGAGTATTTTATAATGGACAACTGCAAAAAATATGTGGTGAATGGAAGGGGTTGAGATAGAGCTCACCACAAGAGGAATGAAGGGTAACCACAGATACCAGTACCAGCCTGTTCCATCAGAGAGAAAATCACCAGTAAGTACAACTCACTTTGGCTTCAATGATCACATTCATTTTTATAACACACTAATTGCTTTTATATGGTAGTATAGTGTGTAAAGATTGATGAAATCATAAATTTAGGTGTGGGTTAGATTACCATGGGTGTTGAACATCAAGAAAAGAACTGCAAAAAACCAGACTGGGGGACTGGAAAGGGGAAAAAAAAGATGTTAACTTCCGCTGGAGCATAATAATGTCTTGTGAGTTTCATTAAAAATACTGCATCACCTACCTGATGCCTACAATCACTTTAAATTCTTCTTCAAGTGTTCTTTTGATGTAATTCTGGAAGTCATAATTAGTCTGACTCTGGTGCAAAATGAGCCTGAACATGTCAAACAACAAAACTTCAGTTCTTAGTATGGTAGAATTTAACAGAACTGAAAACATCATTAGTTTAGTGAACTTACGGTAATGAATCCATGACGTAGAGTCATATAGTCCACCTTTGGAACAGATGTAAAAAATTGCCGGAAAAAGCACACCTGTTGAATTTGTAAGAGAAAATAATCAATTTGCTCATTGTCATTAGATTACATGTAAGAACTAGAATATGTATGTGTATTACCACCCAAAGTAGGATAGGAGATTGGCTCCAGCAACTCATGCCTTCTTCCAAATGAGGTGTCTCTTGCTAGTCTGAACCTCTCTGGATCTATACCATAGCGTTTTTAGATTTAAAGTTTTGTTCAAAATTAAAAACAGGAAAAGAGAGAGAGAGAGAGAGAGAGTTAATTGGATTCTGTGTGGATTCTCTCCAAGATTTAACTTTTTTTTCTTTTATAAATTTAAAGAGATGCACAAAATATGAAGTCTGGATTCAACAGTTTATATTTCACAAT
Source organism: Pogostemon cablin (assembly GCA_023678885.1). Classification (NCBI taxonomy): domain Eukaryota; kingdom Viridiplantae; phylum Streptophyta; class Magnoliopsida; order Lamiales; family Lamiaceae; genus Pogostemon; species Pogostemon cablin. The sequence continues at coordinate 19,793,296 of CM042986.1, read as the reverse complement.
TCTCGTGTTCTCTTGTTCTCTCTCCAACTTTAATACTCCTTCTGTCCCATACACTCTCACCTTTCCCTTGTAAAATCACAAAGGAAATGTGAAGAGTGTATTGGGACGGAGGAAGTAGTAGAAATTTACATTATGTAATTGGAGAAACGTAGATTGCAGAAATGGTGAAGTGGGATCTACATATATACCATGGGTGTATTGATACTCAGTTGTTCTTGTCTCATTCTCCCATGCTTTCCATTTCCTCATCTGAGATCAAACAAAAGAATTAACCACTGAACAGTTATGGATACAATTGGGTGAACCCTACTTTTAAACTTTAACTAAAATGGGTAATTACCACTTTTACTAGACTGGATGAGAATTCCTCCTTTTCATTTTACCTTCTTTTAACTAGCAATGTTTTATAGTGATAAATTTCTCAGTTCATGTGCTAAAGAAAAGACAAGCAATCTTTGTCGAATATCGGAAGGAGATTATTTACCTTGGCCTTGCCTAGAGCCAGAGTGATGATACAACAAACCACATGAAAAACAGCCAACACAAAGATGAATATGTGCAGTTGATGAATGCCATCAGAGGAGACCAAAGGGGCTATCCCCTGCAAGATTGTGTGTCACCATAGATGATCACTTGTCATGGTAAATTAACAACCTCTGCAATTTTTTGTTTAATTCTTGCTACTCCTTAACTTGAAAACAAATGTAAACTATATGGAGCTTATAACGTGCAGTGAAACATGCAATAATATTCATACATTCAGCTGAGGGATGGATGGCATAAGAAAATCTTTATGAATCATCTTTTAAAATAAATTATGAATTATAGGGGTGAAGTTATAATTATATTTTTTAAATTAGCATTAAATTCTAAAAATAAAAATTAAACCATGTATTGATATAAAAAATTCTATGATAAAATAAATCATTATTTATAAAGTTGAAATATTAAATCACGAACCGTTTACTTACACGTACAATCAATTAAATGCAATATGGAGTATTTTGTAATAAAGCGTGGTGAGATGTTATTTGACTTAAATGATTTTACTATTTTTGGAATGCAAAATCTATAATTGGTCTGATTAAAAAAATTGCAAATGAAAAACGATTGTCAACTTAGATAAGGCTTACAAGTAGCCTACACATAATACCTAAAAATGAAATAACTATTGTAGGTGAGGATTTAAATATTGGTTAATTAAACGTAGAGCTGTTAATTTGGATTCAATTCAATGGGTCAACCCGCCCCTATTCATGAAAATCAATTAGTAACTCATCCTCAAAACGATCAAATCCAAAATGACCCGCCTCATTTAAGTTTATTACATAATGGATCACAGTGAATCGTGGGTTAATCCGCTCCAACTCAGTAATCTACCACCCATTTCTACCACTACCCAAAAAAAAAATTTTTATAAAAAATTTAAATTTTAATATTAAAATAATAAAAATATTATCACTCATCCTACCCCTATCCCCACCCACCCCACCCCACCCCACCCCACCCCACCCCAAAAATTTTTTTTTATAAAAATTTAGATTTTAATATTAGAATAATAAAAATATTATCACCCATCCTATCCCTACCCCACCCACCACCCCCACCCATCCCCAAAAATTTTTTTATAAAAATTTAGATTTAAAAAAAATATTATCACTCATCCCTATCCCCTACCCCCACACACCCCGCACCACCCCCACCCTACCCTACCCTACCCTCAAATTTTTTTTAATTTTAATTAATAATAAAATAATAAAAATATTAATAAAAATAATAAAAATATTAATAATAAAAATTATTAATTAATAATAAAATAATAAAAATATTAATAATAAAAATTTTTATTATTAAATATTAGTATAATTTAAATTGTTATAAAAAATTTTGGGAAGGGGAGCTGGGTGGGTGATGGGGTAGGGGTAGGGTAGGGTGATAATATTTTTATTATTAAAATATTAAAATCTAAAATTTTGTTTTAAAAAAAAATTTGGGAGGGGGGGTGTGGGTGGGGTTGAGTGGGGTAGATGGGTGGGAGTAAGCTGTTGTGGTAGTATTATATAAATATTAATTTAAAATTAAATTGTTATAAAAAATTTTTTTGGAAAGGGGGTGGGCGGGCGTTAGGGGGGTGGGGTGGGGTAGTTAGTGAAATATCCTTAAAAAATACTAATAAAAAAATAAAAAAATTGGACCAAATTATGAGTCGACCCATCAGTGACCAATCCAACCCGCAAATGACATGACCTGCGAGTGATCCAACTCGCAAGTGACCCGACCCAAGTGTGGCCATTCCATTTGAGCCTGCATAAAAGCGAGTTATGATGGGTTTGGGCTAAACAGACCCACCAATCCATTCTAACAACTCTAATTAAATGAGAAATATTATAAAGTCTATAAATATAGTAGTTTTTAGCTAGCGTAACATCGATGTCGAACTAATATATGATCTAGTTATATGTAAATTTTTATCTGGTCTAAAGGAAAGTAGAACACTTAAATCAATTTTGCAATTCCTTATACTCCATTTTGTTTAATATTACTCTCTCCCTCCATTATCAATGTATCAATTTACTTTTTGCACGTAAATTAAAAGTATAATATTATTTTATATAGAGTAGATAGTTGTATTAGTAGAGAGTGTGAGTCCCATATTTTATTTATATTAGTGGAGGTGTGAGTATCATAGTTCAAAAAAAATGGATAAATTAAAGATGGATGACCCAAAATGGTAAAATAGATAGATTGATAGTAGACGGAGAGAGTAGTATTTACCAAAGATTTGTGATGTTTTACGGGAAGATAAGGAGTAATGACATTTTAATAAAAAGTGATAGTGGTGTACACTTTATTATTTTATGAATCATTTATAGTATAAATAAAAAATGATAATATTTTTTTAAAAAAAGTGATAATATATATTTAATAAAAAGTGATAATTATTTAACAAATTTTAAAAGAAAACTCACATGAGACGGAGTTGCCATAGTCTCTATGATTTAGTATTATTTTTTAGGATACAATTATTGTAATTTCACTCATGGTTCATAATCTATTTTGTTTATATAATGGGTTCTTGATTTAAACGGTTCTGGGGTTCTTGATTTATATTTAGAATTTAGTGTTAATTAGAATTAAGAGTATAATTATCTTTTCAATTATAATTAAAACTTAAAAGAAAACAAAAAACTATTAGTAATTAGAATCAATTTCACCATGCAACATTCAAAATTTACAAGATTAATTTAAAAGAAATAATTATTTATATATTAATTTTTTTATATGATAAGTTAATCGTGGTGTAATGTGGGGAATTGATAATGTAAAATTTCTAGAATGAAATTAAAATAAAAAATAGTTTAGATATTTATGTATGTAAGTGGTTATAAATTTATTTTGGTAAATGAATTAAAATGATATATGCATGCATGCATGCCTTATCTGCGCATTTATCATGTCCTCCGGCAGCCAGGAACCGTCTGCCGGAATCCGACAAGAGCCTTCGTCGGCCGGCATCTTCGTATTTGTTTTTCCTTTGATTTACATCACATGGATTCCAAGAATTCACTATTTTTTCAGACACACAGATTTCTGATATTGACCCTTGTCTTACTGTTAACAGCAATGATATGAACCCTAACATCATCAACTCTGATTATTCCAAAAAAACAAATAAAATAAAACCTCTCAAAATTCAAAATAGGAAGAAAAAAAGGGAGATTTAAATTTTTTTTAGTATAATAAAATTTTAGAAATAATCCATACCTTGCTTCTTAATTAAATTATATATATATATATATATATATATATATATATATATATATATATATATATATATATATATATATATATATATATATATATATATATATATATATATATACCAATTCTTTTATTAATTAGTAACGATCTCCATTTATTTTAAAATTATGTTGAAAGATGATACTTAATCTTTATATACCTGATTTAACCTTTTCAAGTGCTTCGTTCAGAGCATTCTTCTTGTTTTTCTTCAACCACTGGAAATAGAAAATATTTTCATTATATGTATATAAATTAATCAAGAAAATGTTGTATAATTATTTCCATAAATAATTAATAAAAGTAGTAGCTTTCCTAGAAGGTGAATTGTATGTTCGATTACAATAGAAATAGATAACAACACAAAGCAAACAACTGCTACAGCCCATGTTGGAGTTTCTTCAAGAGATCGACCACCACCTCCTGCCATTTTTTTTTTAAATCTAATTATTGAAATTATGGATAAATAAATAAATATATCTTGGCAAAATCTGCATGTAACTAATTATAATTCTTCTAGCAATACATGTTTTATTTGATCTCCCCTTTAGAATTTGATTAATTCTCTTCCAATTTATAAGGGGGTTAATTGGGGTGTCTCTTCAAAATAATAACTAGAATTATACGCCATAATGCATAGGAGGGGGGGAAAATATTATGATGAAAATCTTGGAAATTTGACTTCTGACTTGTTGAGAGAGAGATTTAACAAACAAACTAAACTAAAATAAAATAAAATAAAATAAAATAAATCAAGAAAATAATAAATACATGTGCTTTGAGAATTCAAGTCTATCAAGCGAATCCTCTCCTGTAGGAGGAAATTTACGTCCTCGATATTCACGTGAACAGAAAGACTACTATTTACGTGAATAGTGAGAGGAAATTTTTCTATCGCCCAAATCCGTTTATGTTTTAACTAGCTCGTTTAGGCCTATCTTTAAATGAGGTGTAATATTTTTAGTTCAATTTACCTTTTATATAGGTAGGACCTATTCGTCCCAACAAACTTAGCCCATATTGACAGCTTTATTTCTAACTTACCCTATATTTATAAATTTATGTAAATGTCTTTACTCCACTTCATAGTTATATACTATACTCCTACAAGAAATTATAAATTGTACATTATTCGAGAATAAATGCTACTGCATGATTATAAATAGTACTTAAATGTCACAAAAGGCTATTTATTTATATTTGAAGTAAAAATAGGATATCTATTGCAAAAGAATGAGGACAATGCTCAAAAATGTGGTTTAAGCCTGGCTTTCAAACTGAAATTATAAAGACCAGCATATTTTTTTTTAACACTAATTAGGCATAGTGATATTTATATTTATAAAATGACAAATTTTCAGAACTATATATATGTCTATATAATTGTTATATTAACTTGTAATGTAGGTAATTAGAAAATGAAAGCAACATTCATTGACTAAGCTTACTATTATCGTGTATTTAAATTTGATCTAACAAGTAACAGCTTCTCAACTTGTCCTATTGGCTATTGATTTTATAGAAGATATATATATATATATACATACACAAGTACAAATATTCTCATGTTCTTGTTAGAACATTAAATCTAAGAGATGGGTTGATCACAATTCATTATTTCTTGGAATTTTTTTTAACATTTTGTTCCATACAAATGATATTATTTTAAAAATTATCTCATAGTTTTAAATTAATTTCAGAAGTTGCATTTTTTTTTATTCTCAAAAGCAAAATTTCAGATTGCTTTTGAAGATAAAAACCACAGCTTCTAAATCAATTTAAAATTATGAAACTTTTTTTATAACGAGTTTCTTCGTAAGAGATAAAAAAAATGCATTTTTCTAAGGCGTGGCTTTTGTGGGCAAACGTTGCATGTACTCCCTCTGTCTCCAAATAGATGCATTTATTTTTTACACGTATATTAAGAAGTATTATTATTTTATATAAAGTGGCTAGGTGTATTAGAGAGATGTGATGGGTAGTGGTGGACCATTAGTGGGCTTTTTTACTAAAAGAGAAAAATATTGCAGTTTGAATAAGACGCACAATATAGTAAAATGATGTTAATGTGTTGGAGCATGGACTCTGGAAGTTTACATCCATATATTTGAGGTTCAATATTAATTCAAATTTTCTATATAAGTAGGTTCAAATTTTTTTTTTAATGACAAGTTTTGGACTACTAATTGCTATTAAAGGGTGTAAAAAATTCAAGTACTCATTTACATACCATATTGCAACAATAACAATACTAACAATGATAAACACATAAAATATGCACTTCAAATTCAAATCAACCCAACCTAAAATATGAAGAAAAAAAATTGAAAACCTTTTTTTTTTAAATAAAGATCCACAAATAAAAATTCCCCAACCTATAAAATTACAATATTATATTTATGACTGAAACTAGGAATTACCTGTAGCATCGGTGCGTACAACCTCAACCATTAGATTAAATTTTAAGTTAATCTCCACCACTAAATCAAATAGCGTACAAACTCAACCATTAGATTAAATTTTAAGTTAATAGATTAAATTTTAAGTTAATCTCCACCACTAAATCAAATAAAATTTAAATAACCCATTAACCAACGTTGGTTCCATTCTAGAATCACCCTTATTTAGATCCACAATATAGACCCATTAACCGCTTCCTATGACATAAAGATCCACAAACATTGGGCCGAAAATTTGCTCAAAAAATCCACAAATATTGGGCCGACCCAAAAAAGGAAATAAATTGGGGCATTCCGAGAATTGAACTCGGGACCTCTCGCACCCTAAGCGAGAATCATGCCACTAGACCAAATGCCCATTTCTGCAATATAATTTTAATTTTTTTAAATAATTCTGTAATTATATCGTAATTATAACAAAATTTTGCCATTAAATTGACTTTCAATTAAGTCTACTATATTAAAATTTTATTTATTTTTTAACACTCCCCTGTTTGTTTTTAATACTGTATGTTATATTGTTTAAGAAAAGTTGTTTTAGTTCCTCTATGGGGTAATGTTGTCTTTTCATGTAGTATTAAGTAGCGTATTATGAAGTAAGATGCATGTTAGAGAATGATGACATTTTTAAACTATAGTTTACAAAAAGATAATCTATATTGAGAATATACAGTATTTTTTTTTATTGTGAAATGCATATTGAAATTTAAAATAAATAAATGAGAAATTGTAAAATACATGTAAAGATAGAGCGAGTATAATAGATGATACGGAATTCTTTCTAACAAAGGTAAATCACGAGGTCCATTGGTTCAGCCGTTTGAAATAAGCAATTTTCAAATAAATTTATGAATTCATTCTTTGTTACAATTATCTCCCTCTCACTATAATGTTTACCATTTCTATTTTAAGCATTTTATTGTAAGGTTAATATTTCTCTTTATAGTAAATAAAACTCACACAAATCAATTAATATATTTTTATAAACTCACATATAACACTAATACAATTATCAACTATATTATAAAATATTATATATCTCAACCCACTACATATTAAAATATTAGATTTTCTTTAATCATCGTATAAAAAATAAACGTAAACCTTTGAACAATACATTGACAGTAATATATACATGTACTAGTAGTGTAGGAGTATATTGTAATTCTTACTTCTTCTCTCACATTTTTTTTACTCTTTTCATTTTCGTTCTGCTTAAAATAATTTTGAAACTAAAATAAAATTTTTAGAAGTTACAAGACTTAAAATTTGACAGGAGGATTGGGGTAGATTAACCTTTCCTAACCAACACCTTTTGGGTTATGAACACACGCATGAAGGAGCAATATATTGCCATGGAAGCACCTCCAACTTCCGTTAGGACTCATTCGCAGCTTTACGGCGTTACAACTTCATTGGGGTAGTCACTAGTATATAATCTTAATTTAAAAGGGGTAGTCTTGTAATTTTAGGGGATGTGTATATAATAGAATTAAGAAACAGAAAAGTAATTAGGGGTGTGTATATAATAGAGGGTGTGTATTCATAAAAAGGTGTGTGTATTTAATAATACTCAATCAAATATTGTACCTATTTATTTGTAAATTTTTTATTTTGATATATCATGAGTATTATTTTATGCATGTTGCATTAATAGAAAAAATATATTATTATACTTATTATTTTTATTTTACATTCTACTATCAATCTTAATAATTTTATTTATTTATTTTTATACTTTATTCATTATTTAATTCCAACAACTTTATTTGTTTTTTTTATATTGCAATTTTGATTATGAATACGATGAAACTCTTCATCAATTGCAACCAAATTACTCTTTGAACACTCTAACTGTTATTAAAAAACGTTATACACTATTCAATAAAACGTATATACTATATATTTAAAAAGTATACATTAATAAACCAGCCTTCGAACACCTCAACTGTTTATTAATAAAACGATATACATTTGTTCAATAAAACGTATATACTGTATAGTAAAAAAGTATACATTAATAAACATATGAATCCTCCACCAGAATTTTCAATGCTCAGTAATTGTGAAGGTAACCAAACAACTTTTTCAACTAACTAGACGAGACATTTAGCGAGATCTGACCAAAATTTTGACGGAAGTGAGAAAGTTAACAACTCAAATAGTCAGATCTAATCAGAAATAACGTGAAGATTTTGGAAAGAGAAGATAACATGAAAAATCGAAGAATCAAATTGAAATCGTTCAAGAAGATTTCAAGATGAATTAGACGTCGAAAAAACAAAATTATCATATTTGAATCATGAAATATTTCAGAGAGAAAATCAACGACGGTGCGCGGTGGAGTAACGGTAAGGACGATGGGTGGAGGGGAGACGACACTTTATTCTTTATTTACTATTATATATCTACTTTTTCTTACATCATATATACTCTTATAGTATTAAAAAATTAGCAAAGTCTATTGTACACAATTGTTAAGGTACAATCGGGTCAATTTTAACCCGTTGACCCGACATATATAAGGTAAAATGAAACTCTAATTTCATTATCAATCACCCCATTCTCTCCCCCTTTCTCTCTCTGCTCACCCACCGCACCTTCTCCCTCTCTGTTCACTCACACTCACCACATCACCTTCTCCCTCTCGATCGCACTCCACCACCAAACTACCTCAGGCCATATCTTCTCTCAGTCGTCTCTCATCTCTCCGTCGTCTCTCCTCCACCGATAACATATGTATAATATTTTATTAATAAATTTATATTTATTAATAACTAATGTATTAGTGAGCAATGAGAAGAAACATGAGTAAAAAGTAAAAACAAGATGAGTGAGGAGAAAAGTGACGTCTGCATCTGGTTTCAATATTTTTTATACTTGACCTATTTATAAATATGAGTTAAGTAAGTTAGTGTACACTTGTGTACAATAGATGAACTCTAAAAAATTAAAACAATATTTCTAAATCTCTCGCATAAATATATGGGATTGAGGGAATAATAAAAAAAATTCAATGAGGCATGAATTCATACTTAAATATATGGTTGTAAGTTTTTTTTTTAATCAATTAATCGCTCAGAAATCATCTAACTAGCTCATAGTTCGAGTTGCAAAGTATTTTTAAACTAGTATCATTTTGTACTAAATATTAAATATTTAAATTAACTCATAATTGAAGTAAAGCTTGAATTTTCCAATTATACACTACAAAATTTAATTAAAAGTTTTAACATTTTGGAGTACGACATATAAACTTTAGAAAGTTTAAGAATCGCAACAACTGCATGCACTCGGGAACTCAACTATTCTTTTGAGAATATTAATGATTCTTTCATATATAAAAAGAAAAAATAATCATCTAATTAAATTATTAGAAAAAAACATATATTTTACATTATAAATTCAGAAAATAATTTAGAATAAAAATGTATAACACAATATATAAAATTAAAATGCATTAATTTTATTTAAAAAAATACTTGGACATGAAGTAATATTCTATAATTAATATTTTATTTTTTGAGTGAGTTGTCTTATAGACTTAATTTAATACGTGCATTCAATAATGAATTAATGTATTAATTTGTACGTTATCTTTTTCGTTAATTATATAAGACTCACTTCTTTCCTCTTATCGCATCCACTATTATTGTGCTAATTCATTATAAAATACTCCAAATAATATAGGTATAATAAATTAAGGCAAAGACAATTGTGTGAGATCTCGTAAGGACGGACGTGAGACCGATGATAACATTTATAATGAAAAGTGATATTCAATTAATAAAAAATGATAATGTTATTTTCTGAACAATTTATAATATAAATGTAAAATAGAATAATATTTTATAGTAAAAATATAACTATTTTAAAAAGTACTAATAAGTTAAAAGCAATTATATTATATATATAAGTAATATTATGGTTCGTTTAAAAGTTCTTGACTTCAAAATATATGATATGTATCAATTTTGGGTTTATATAAGATAATATCTTAAAAGATAAATCTCATTATTAGTCGTATGTAGTTATTCTTGTGAGACTTGCATGTGGCCGGGCGCACGAGAATACATCCGTGTGTCTTTAGAAATTTAGTATTATGGGTAAGGGTACATTACTTTGGTTTAAAGGGTATACGCTTTAATTAAAAAAAAGTACATCATTTTGTTTTAAAGGGTATACATTTTTCATTAATATTTTTTTCTTTAGAAAATAAAGGATACACATTTTTATACAAAATGATATACAATTTAACATAAAATTCCAAAGACACACGGAGTATTGTCCATGCGCCCAGATACACACAATAATTTTCTTTAGAAAATAAAGGGTATACATCTGTATACTAAATAGTATACAATTTAACACAAATTTTTAAAGGCGCAATGTGGTCCATGCGCCCGGGTGCACAGAAATTTTTGTCATTATTCTTTTCTTTTTTTACTTTTTATATTTTCATCTTAAAAAATAAAAATTAAATGGCTAAAAAAGTTATACACTATACTTCTACTTCCTTAATTAATCTTTTACTTTCTTAATTGATTTTTTTTTTAGGTTTTATTTTTTTAGGTTTGATAGTTTTCATATCTTCTCCAATTTTAAATTGATTATAAATCATACTACACTTTTACAATTATATATATTATTAATATTACTAATATTAATGTAATGGAGTAATTATTAATTATATTTTGGTAATTAAAAAGAAGTTAATGTGAGTGTTGAGTATAGGCTTATATATAGTGTGCCCTAAATGGGGCGGTTGTGGCTGGCGGCTGCCTTTCTTTAATAAATAATGCATGTGATCCTAACACTTTTAAAAAAATTTCATTCTAAATTAATTAATACGTACTTTTTTAAATGATATATCGTATGGTGAGTTCATTTATACTTTGTATTTATTAATAAAAAAATAATAACTAATTAAAGAAATTGTAAATGTTCTCAAAATAATCTTCCACAAGTCAGCCATAATAAGAATATATCATAGGCTTGACGAAAATTACTCTTCGATACCAACACTACTCACCAACGTTAAATGCATAAGAACAATCAATTATACAATAGAATGTGTTGGGAGATAATACTAATTAATTTTATTTTCTATCCATAGCATATATTTTGTAATAACACTATCAAAGTTGATTATTATATATAAATAGGGTATGTGATCGTAAATGCTATCATATTGAATATAGTACTCTTCAATTCAAGAAGATTTGCTTCATTAGTTACAATTACGTGTCTTCATAACTATGGATTCATTGTATTTCAAAATATCATAAATTTTATTTATCTCTTTTCATTAAATAAAAAGATGTATCCTCTTGTGAAATGGATAGTTGTGAGATGTTAGTTTGTGAAATTGATCGATCTATTATTAAAATACACTTGATGTATAAGTAAAATATACTTAATGGTAATCAAAATATATTTATAATTAAGTAACTCCGTAATAAAAAATTAAAATCATACTTTAATGCATGTCAAAAACATATTTTAATTATCAATAAGTATATTTTAACTTATACTCTATCCGTCTATTTCAAAGGTATCCATTTGCTTTTTGCACGTGAACAGTTCTAAGGTTTTTATTTGTTTTTTGTACGTGGATTAAGAAGTATTATTATTTTAGATAAAGTGAGTAATTGTATTAAAAGAAAGTTGTGGGTCATATTATTTATTTTTTTTATTAAATGAAAGAAATTGATACGTTTGAAATGGATGCAAATATAATGAAATGGTACCTTTGAAGCGGGAGGAGGAGTATAATAATCATGCTTTTAACGCTAAGAAAGCGTCTCATCACCGTGTCCCAAGAGATTTTATCAATTAAAATATTACCAGTATTGATTGAGTCCATCAAACTCAAATTCATGTGGATAAATATATTTAATAAATAAATAAAAAATAAAATAAAATAAAATAGTAGTAGTGGATTAAGCTGGTGGGGCCATGAATAATGAGGGTAGTGTGAAATTAATGGAGGAAAGGTCAAAATTTTCAAGCCAAGTGGAATAATTAAAGAAATAAAATTGTCTATATAAACATGGAATCACACACTCCATTTTGCAAATTAAAAATGGGTCAATTTCGTTCCATTCTGTTATTACAGTTGCTCTTCCTCTTTTACAGTACTGGTAATTACTACTCCACTATTACTCGCTTTCTTACATTTATATGAATCCAATTACCTTAAAAATAGAAGTATATTTTTCAGGTAGAAGTGAGCTGCAGTTGAATTACTACTCACAGAGTTGCCCCAGAGCTGAAGAAATTATAAAGGAAGATGTGACCCAACTGTATTACAAGCATGGCAATACTGCAGTTTCTTGGCTCAGAAATCTCTTCCACGACTGAACTGTAAAGGTCCGATTAAATGATCGTCTCGTTTAAAATTTTAATAATTAGCTGATAGAGAGGAGGTAAAATTGTTTAATACTACTCCCTCCGTCCCAACTTCAACTTCACACTTTCTATTTTGATCCGTCCCAAATTCAACTTCACACTTCCATAAAAGGAAAAAGCAACAAATTAATATCCATTTAACATACTTTAATTTCAAAATTGTCATCATCTTTTTAACACACATAACATACTTTATCATTTATTTATTACCTAAAAATATCATACTACCCTCAAAAGTAAGTTAAAAAGTGACTTTTCTTAAACTCTGTATCTACAGTAAACGTGAGCTTGAATTTGGGACGGAGGGAGTAGTATTTAATCAGCTCACTCTAACATGTACAGTTGTGTGATGCGTCGTTGTTACTGGAGAGTGGAAATGGGGTGGTGGAATCGAGAAATCGTCGGTGAAGAGCTTCGGGATGAGGAATTTCAAGTACGTAAACACCATCAAAGCTGCCGTCAAGAAGGAATGCCCCCTTACCGTCTCTTGTGCTGACATCGTTGCTCTTTCCGCTAGAGATGGGGCTAAAATGGTAATTTCACTACCACTCACTTTCTATCTCAAATCCAATTTTGATCATTTAAAAAAAAATTCACCTATTCTATTTCCATATTTCATCTTCTATCTCATTTATTAAATTCTCAACATATGTCATAATTAATGTTCAAAATTTAATATATAATTTAAAAATTTAATGGTAAATTATAGAGTATAATTTTATTCCATAAATATATTTTGAGAATATAAATCTTGAAATGACAAAATTGGATTCTAACTTATTTTAATTAGGACTTAATGTGAGATTTTCCATTTCCTAACCTGTCCTTTCTTTTATTTCATGGATCCAGAATTCTTAAAGCCATTATTCGATTCTCTTCTTATATTTTGGTGTTAAATATTTTATTATGCACTATTGAATGATTAATACGTACAATATAATAAAACATATATCCAAAAAGGATAATTTAAATTCTTAGACAATAATTGAGATTTTCTTCCCCATATATATATAGCAGAAAATGTAATATCAAATATAACAGCCCATCCAAAATGATTTTCGGTTCGATTAAAAAGCAAGTGTAGATAGTAATCATGATAAGAATTTTATTCTTTTCTCTCGCTTTCATTGTTTAATAACTAGTTTTTCATTAAGTCTTTTTTTTCTTCATGTCTTAAAAATTGTTTATTAATGTAATAATTAAATGCGACAAAAAATAATTTGTTTTAATTGTAGATGAACTAATTAAGCACTATCTAAACCAACCAAATTGGTTGTTGGGTCGCTTTTGCAGACAGAAAGAAAATTATTTTATAAAAAAATGTTGTATTTTTGCTTCCATTATTTTCTTCCTTTTCTTTTTCTATATTTTTTTAAAGATAAAAGACAGATATTAAATTAATTTTTTTAAAAATGTTGTATTTCCTTTTCCAATAATTAACAGAATTAAATTTTAAAGATCAAAGAGAATAAAATAAATAAATAGAATACACCTATGCATTATTTCAGATAAATGCATATTAGATAGTTAATTTTTTAGTTTAATAATTAGATCTGTACCATAATTTGAAATAAAATAAAAGTACATGAAATTAAAAAAGAGTTTATTTTTTTTTATTATTTTTTTAAGACATGAAACATTAAATATGAAAATATTTCAACATAAAAAATAGAAAACGAAAACACAATCTTAAAAAAAATAAATAAATAAAGATACTCATCACATGCGTCAATAGTTTGCCAACTTAAATAAATTTTGGTGTAGTCTAATCTATTTAAAAAATGAGTTTGACCTTATTACATGAATTAAAAGCTCACACATGATGCACTAGAGTCATATATTTATGAAAGTACACCCTGGTTTTATAGATGGAAAAGTTTTATATTTCATAGTATAAAATATTAAATTAATTTATTTTATAGTTGGGAGGTCCATATGTACAAATGAAGACGGGAAGAAGGGATAGCAAACGAAGCAATGCAGCAGAAATTGACACTTCCATCCCTAATCACAACGACTCAATCTCATCCGTTCTTTCAACATTCCGATCCATCGGCATCGACACCGAAGGCGCCGTTGCCCTATTAGGTATGCATGCTAATTAATTCGTCTAAAGGGATTATTTATTTCACCTCATGTTTCATCTTGTATTCCATGGAACATGGGTAGATTAGGTAATCTTTGCTCTTAATTCAGGTACATTTGAATTTTATTATTTTATTTTAATCTAAAGTTTGTTGCTAATTTGATTAATAGGTGCCCACTCTGTGGGACGAGTTCATTGCGTTAACCTCGTGCATAGACTCTACCCAATGGTGGATCCGACTTTTCACCCTGATTATGCCGAGTACCTCAAGGGTCGGTGTCCCTCTCCGTACCCTGACCCGGAGGCAGTGGCATACTCGAGAAAAGCCGATGATTCTCGATAACATGTACTACAAGAATATATTGAACCACAAGAGATTATTGGTGGTGGACCAACAATTGGTTTCGGATCCAAATACGTATCCATTCGTGGAGAAAATGAGCAAAGATAATGGATACTTCCATGATCAATTCGCAAGAGCTATGCTTATTCTATCTGAAAATAATGCTCTCACTGGGAATGAGGGAGAGATCAGAAAGTATTGTAGGTTTGTCAACAAATGAAAATGGATACTCAAATTAAAAATATATACTATAATAAGGAGAAAAAAAAAACTTTTTTTCTTAATATATTTCTTAGATTTTCTTAGTGTGTGATTGTGGGCCTGTAATGGGTCTAGTTTTATGTGGGTTTTGCTAAGAAGTAGCTAGCCCATTCCTGATGTTAAAGTATTACTTATAATACAGTCATGTTTGTGTTCGATTGTGTGTGTATATGTTTGGAATTTTATTCTACTCTAAAATTTAGATTGAATCATAAAAGTATAGCCTAAACTCTATCAATAAAATACTTCTTCGCAAAGATAAAATATAACATGAATCACAAATGCAAGACTAGAATTTACGTTCAAGAATTAATATTAAACGTTAAATATAAAAATTAAATTCTAAAGGATTGTTTGTTATAAATATTATTTTTACGGCTATTATTCATAATACATGCTTGGAGCTTTTTAATATAGGAGTGAGAAGATATGTTAATTATTAATTAGAGATTTTATTTTATTTTATTTTATTTTTTATATCAATTTGAGACCGAGAAAGTATGAAATTATCTATTCAAATCTAAAATTATAAAAATCAAAATAATTTACTAACAAAGTTTGATATACTAAACAAAGTTTTATAAGATTTATTTTATAATTAATTTTCACTAAATTAAAATGTTAATCAATGGAAAATTTATTTATATGATTACATTATCCCTAGTGGATTAAAATATCTTTCAGTAGTTAACCTATTTTTTAATTTAAGTCCTATATAGAAAATAATCATATATATTACTCAAGGAATAAAGATTGTACGAAACCATTTTACGGTGTGACCTTATCATTTTTTTTCTTAATTAATTATCATTCTCTTTAAAAATGCTATCATTTTTTTTTAATTATTCATAAAAATTAATTATCATTCTCCTTAAAAATGCTATCAATATCACTTTGTTTAATTATTCATAAAATAGTTCAATTGATATTATCGCCTTTCATTATATTTTTTTTACTTAAATATACTATCAATCCATGTAAGGTTGATTTACAATCAAATCCTGTGGAATTGTCTATGTAAGAGCCTTTTCCAAGCTCTTGTCTTCCATTTCATCCGTGCTTGGATTAAATCAACCTACAGATGTTCATGTTAACTATGAATTTGTTGAACCTACGATGGACAACAATAACCTTTTTACTTCTGAGGAATTTCCAACTCTGGAAAGTAGCAAGGTTAAACAGAAGAAAGGTCGTAACAAACAAAATTTTCAACAGACCATGAAGCCAAATACACGTCTTCAAGAGAGATTTAACTCAGGGATAAAACTAATTGATCAGATGCAACTTATTGTGGCCATGAAGTTAAAAAGAAGATAAAATGAAATTAGTTAATTTTATTAATAGGGTCACCTGTTTGGTTCTTTTAAATCCACTTGTTTGGCTACACTTTTGATTTCTTCATTGTACAAACATTTTTTTATGGTTCTTTTAAAGCCATCTGTTTGGCTACGCTTTTAATTTTTTCATTGCACAAATATCTTTTTTATGTTCTACCATGTGTACTCTTTTCTTTAATAATAGCCTAAGTTAACTATCAATCCATGTAAGGTAATTAGCCGTTGATTATTTTTTAATTATTGAGATTAATTAAACTAATTAATGATTGCCTTTTTGTGATTACAATAACGAATTTATTTAACTTTCCAATCCACATAATTTATCACTTTAAGAGGAGGCGTGATCGTAAATTACAACTACGAAAAATTATAGATAGGTTATAACTATTTCTTGTAATAATTATTTAAAAATCCATTAATTAATTAGTAAATTATTACTCCACCATTTATCTTTCTATTCAGGGCACTTAAAAATTAAGAGTTAATATATCATGCATTTGAATGATGGACAAAGTTAATTTTCATGTATTCAATCTTTATTAATAAATAATACTCCCTCCGTACGGTTCTAAGATGTATTAATTTGCTTTTTGCAGGTGAATTAATGAATATTATTATTATTATATATAAAGTGGGTAGTTGTATTAGAGGGAAATGATGGACCATATTGTTTACTTTTTTACTAAATAAGGGGAATGAATATCTCTCAAGCGGATGCCAAAAATAGTAAATTGGATACCTTAAAAACGAATGGAGGGAGTAGTAATATATATTATGTGTTTATTAATAACTTTTTAATATTCAGCTGAAAAAAA
The DNA here is from genome assembly GCA_023678885.1 of Pogostemon cablin. Taxonomy (NCBI): domain Eukaryota; kingdom Viridiplantae; phylum Streptophyta; class Magnoliopsida; order Lamiales; family Lamiaceae; genus Pogostemon; species Pogostemon cablin. Next base: position 19,775,783 of record CM042986.1, on the reverse strand, counting down.
CTAATTACAAGATTTTCACTAATAATTTGTATAAGTTTTTAATTAGTGTATATGTTTTACACTATGTATATATTTTGAATATGAGCATATGTACTAAGCATCTGCACACCTAAGGTTTTAAATGGGCTAACCTAGCCCTATAGGAATGGGAGCTAAACGATTCACGGGCTTGAGCGGATTATCTTAAACGACCCTCTAATAGTGAGGATCTAATCTTAAAAATCCCTGTGCTAAATGGGCCACTATAATAATTGAACTAGTGATCTAATCTTTTTGTCTTTTAAAAAATGATAAAGTGAACCTTGAAACAAATATATCAATACTTGGAATAAATAATTGTCCTAGAAAAACTTGCTTCCTTCTAGTATAGTTTCCGAGTAATACATTAGATTAATTATAGTAGAACTGTATCACTGTAATTGATGTTGTTCTTTATAGTATATAAATTCTCTAATAATTGAACTACAATTTTAACGGAATTGAGGAAATTCTAAGGGTTAATTGCGCCAAAATTCCTGATATTTTCGTGAATTTCAAATTAGTTCAAACTTTTCAATATTTACAAATAAGTGTTCAACATTAAGTTCTTTTTTCAAATCAAGCCACCGGGCAGTTGGAGCCCTGCCCGAATGGCTGACGTGTCATCTGTATTGTGTATTTAAATGTCAACTCATATGTCAACGATAAAAGAAAAACAATTTTAAAAAAATGAGTTATGTTTTTTTAATCTATTTTCTCTTCCACACAAATTTTCTCTCTATTAAACTAATTTCTATCTTTCTTTCTGTTTGAACCATGTATTCCACCATTACCATGGTCAAAGCCATGAAGCTGTCTAGCATCTCTTTCAAAATCATCTAAGCTGTGGCAGAGGTGCCCAAACCTGGCAAACTTGCGGCGGATAAAGCTATCGGAGAATAGGGATTGCCCAAATCGAAGGTCACCCACCTCATCTTCACCACCTCCACCGCCATCGACATGCCGACTCCAATTATTTGCTGATGAAGCTCATGGGCCTCAACCTATCTGTCCGACGCCTGATGTTGTATCATCAGGGCTGCACATCTGTCGATTCTTCTCTCTGACTGGCCAAAGATCTGGCTAGAGTTTTGGTTGTCTGTTCTGAAATTAACATTTTCAACTTCCATAGGCTCATATGGGAAATCTCATCGGGCAGACATTGTTCGGTAACTATGTCTTGACGTTATTTTTTTTTATCTAATTTGGTGCTCTTCCATGGCATTATTACGGTAAGACGATCACCACCATCACCGCCGTCGATCTGTCCTCCCAGATGACTCCATCCGTCAAGAACAATCCTTGCTAGATCCTCCACCGCTAAAAGCCCCTATCTCCTCCCTTCTCCCGCCAGCCCCAATGGGTCGAAGCTGCCATCGGGGTAGATCGGATCGGCGATCTCCCCGATCGGCCCGTAGGCAATTTGGTAGCCTCAACGGTTCCCATGAGAATCACCGGAGTAGATCGGGCCTGGACCGTACTAAGGGCTGCCGGAGGAGACGACCTTGGAGGCGGTCTTCCTCATGGAGACTCTGTCGTTGCCGGAGAGCTATGGGGTGGAGGGTGAGAGCCTGGCCTCCTGGCCACCACCGCTTTGTCACGCCTAACAACCCAATTCATCTTTTCACCGATTACCCACAACCACCACTCTCCGGCGACCCTGTTCTTGACTGTCCAATCTCATAAGGTTTCTCTCTTCTCGACAGTGGTGTCGATGTTGAAAGCAAAGGGTGAAATCCACATTTGTCAAATTGAGAATTGCAGGGTTGGAGTCCAGGTTGTGGTCAAGAACATGATATGTTAGCACCGGGCAAGACTCCAGCTGTCCGGTGACTTGATTTGAAAAACGAACTTAAGGTTGAATACTTATTTATAAATATTAAAGAGTTTAAAGTAATTTAAAATTTACTAAAAAGTGAGGATTTTTGGCGCATTTAACCCAAATTCCAAAGGTTGGAAGTTTGGTTCTACAAAGGCACTTTTATTTTTATTTATTTTGTTAAGATTACGATATAGTCCTTTTTATGACAATCGGCCATGCAGAAAATGTTACCGTTGAAATAACACGTGGCGTCCACCTGTCGTCTCCTATCCCTCTTTGGATTCTCTTCTCTCATCACTCTCTTTGCACACACTCTCTTTCACACTTTCTCTCCTTTTCTTTTCTTTGTCTTTATTCTCAAGTTTTCTTACAAAGATTATCTTTCCCCATCTCCCCGTTTCTCATTCTCTTCTTTCCCAGAAAAATCAACCCAAAAAAGTGTACCTTCATTCTATTATCTCATGGGTTGATCTGAAATCTAAATAATGACGTCATTTCCCGGCGATTCTTGTCTACTTCCCCTTTTTCTGGCGACTTTTGCCCTTTTTGCCCTTTTCTCCGACAATGGCTTTACGAAGGCGGTCAGCTTTGACTTCGAGACGTTGACCCTGTCCAGCATGAAGCTCCTCGGCGACGCCCACTTGAGCAACGGGAGCGTCAGGCTCACTCGCGATCTCGGCGTCCCCTACTCCGGCGCCGGGAGGGTTCTGTACTCGAAGCCTGTCAATTTCCGGCGAGCTGGCATCATGGCGAGCTTATCCTCCTTCTTCTCCTTCTCCATCACCAATTTGAACCCCTCATCCATCGGTGGCGGATTGGCTTTCGTCATCTCGCCGGACGACGAGTACGTCGGCGACGCCGGCGGGTTTCTGGGCCTCACGGATTTGAGGGGCTCTAAAAACAGCGTCGTAGCGGTGGAATTTGATACCCTGATGGACGTGGAGTTTAAGGACATAAATGGTAATCACGCGGGTTTGGATCTGGGTTCTATGGTTTCGACCCGGGTGTGTGATTTGGATGTGATCGGAGTTAATTTGAGAAGCGAGGATCTGGTTAACTCGTGGGTTGATTACTCCGGGTCAACTCGGAGTATCAAAATCTACGTGTCGTATTCCAATTTGAAGCCCAAAGAACCCGTAATCGAAGCCGATTTTGATCTGAGTGACTACATTGTCAATGATTTCATGTTTGTGGGGTTCTCCGGGTCGACTCAGGGGAGCACAGAAGTTCACAGCATTGATTGGTGGAGTTTCATCTCCACCTTCGACGAAAACCCGAGTTACAACTCAGTGGTGCCGTCTGGTCCGCCGCCGTCGTTGCCGCCGCCGCCGACGGCTAATTTAATGAACCCCTCGGCGAACACAGTCAACCCTCCACCTCCGCCCCCACCACCTTCGGCTAACAGCACCAATACGACGTCGCACGAACGGACTCCCACCGGAAAGTGCCACAGCCAGCTCTGCAGAGGCGGTCCGTGGGCGGTGGTCGGGGTGGTCACCGCCGGCGCATTCGCGTTCGCCATTTGTGCGATGGCGTTTGTGTGGGCGTACAATAAGAGACTAAAGCGGGTCAAAAGATCCGACAGTTTAGGGTCGGATGTGATCAAAACGCCCAAAGAATTCGGGTACAAGGAGCTCAGCATTGCCACGAAAGGGTTTGATCCCAATCGAGTGATCGGACACGGCGCCTTCGGGACGGTTTACCGGGGTGTACTCCCCGTCTCCGGAGATGCCGTGGCCGTGAAGAGATGCACCCACAAGGGGCAGGGGAAAACAGAGTTTTTATCCGAATTATCTATAATCGGAACCCTAAGGCATATAAATCTTGTTAGGCTTCATGGGTGGTGCCATGAGAAGGGTGAGAGCTTACTAGTGTATGACCTAATGAGCAATGGGAGTTTAGACAAGGCCTTGTTCGAGTCTAGAACGATATTATCTTGGCCGATTAGGCAAAAAATCTTGGTCGGAGTTGCGTCCGCCTTAGCTTATTTGCATCAAGAATGTGAGAATCAAGTGATCCATAGAGACATCTAAACTAGCAACATTATGTTAGATGAAGGGTTCAATGCTAGGTTAGGCGATTTCGGCTTAGCTAGGCAAATCGAGCATGATAAGTCCCCTGACGCGACCGTGGTGGCAGGTACAATGGGGTACTTGGCCCCAGAGTATCTGCTGACAGGTCGCGCCACGGATAAAACGGATGTTTTTAGTTATGGGGCGGTGGTGTTGGAGGTGGCGAGCGGGAGAAAGCCCATTGAGAAGGAGATCGCGGGCGTGGGTAGGGTTGGGCCGAGTAGTAATTTGGTGGAGTGGGTGTGGGGTTTGCATAGGGAAGGGAGGTTGATGGTGGCGGCTGATCCGAGGTTAGGGAATGAGTTCGATGAGACAGATATGAGACGGGTGCTGTTGATCGGGCTTGTGTGTTCGCACCCTGACCCGATGGTTCGACCCACGATGAAGGGGGTGGTCCAGATGCTGGTTAGTGAGGCTGAGGTTCCAATTGTTCCAAAAACAAAGCCAACTTTGAGTTTTAGTACATCAGATCTTCTATTGACCCTGCAAGATAGTGTTTCTGATTTGAATGGGACAATGATCACTTTATCCACCTCCTCGTCGGAGAATAGTTTCATTGACGGTGGTGGTGGCGGAAGTGGTGGTTTGGACTTGGTCTAGACAGCTAAATTCTAACTGTGCATAGGCATTGAGATATTTAAGATTGTGGCTATATGGGGAATTTTTTTTTTCAATCTCATATTTCATCTAGTAACGCACATCGGTTCACTAGGGACACCTCTTGATGACACGATGAGTGGAACGATGTGCGTTAATAAGATGAAATACGAAATACGAGATTAGAATAGAACGAGGATAGCAATCGCATGGTTTTGTTCATCAAATTCTATATATTCATTCATTTATTCGACTGTATGTAGCATCAATAAGACCTTTGTGCATTTTTTACAAGGTTTTGGATTTTTTTTTTATTTTTATGTTTTCTAATTGTTCATTTGTACTGTTTGTTATTGATTCATCTTTGCTAAAATGATTTTGAACAATGAGTACTAAAGAGGAAAAAGAGATTGCTTTCAAATTCTTAGGGTAAATGAAAATTTTATTCCATATTTCATGAAATGATTGATATCCATTAGAACCTCCTACACATGTTGGAAATAAAAAGGTAGTAGTAGTTTCTTTCAAATCAGCATCATTTCAAAAGAAAGAAAAAAAAATCTCTACCTTCAAAATAAAATCTCCTCCCTAATTACAAATGATATAATCTATTTTAATTTTGTATTTCATTTTTATTCCACTTAATAAATACTCCATAATCAATCCATAAATTACTACATGTTTAAGTGTTTAATAGTTATTAATTAAGGTATAATATTATAATAAAATTTAGTTGTGGAACATGAGATTGAGTGTGAAATAGAGAATTTGGAACATTCCAACAACAATCCCAAAAATTAGGATGCTGTAACACACATTTTAACTTGAAGTAGAAAGATGAGGTGTGAATGTGATTGCTTTCCCAAGTAGCTTATGGAGTGAAAAATGAAGCAAAATAGTTGAAGTAGAGATTTGGTAAAATGTAGAAATGAGGTGTGATTGATTTCCCAAGTAGCTTATGGAGTGAAAAATGAAGCAAAATAGTTGAAATAGAGATTTGGTAAAATGTAGAATTAATGATTCTTAGTAAGGGTTTTTATTTTGTAGTTTTAGATTAAAAAATAGATAATCAAATTACGTAATCCCATATCATTTTTTTTATCTTCCAATATTATTATTATAATTATAATTATCATTATTTTTTGATAAATAAATTTAATTGAGATTACTTTCAATTATGACAAATATTAAACCTCTACTTAACCATGACAAGTGTTTTCGGTTTTAGTTGAAATTTTTACATGAACAAATATAACGGGGCCAAACCATAAAAACAAAAAAGATAAAGGACCAAATTGTAAAATTTTCGCTTGGATTGTTTCGAGCTATAACAATGGCTTCCAGATTCAGACCCTTCTTTCACGCATTTTTGCACTAATTTACCCTCTCTTCTTCCTCGATCTTGATACTTTCTCTCTCTTTGTTTCCGTTGCCTGGAATTTTCAGCGACAAAGAAGAAATTTTAGACAGTTAATGTCTTGAATAACGTAATTTCAGTAAAAATATTATGAGTCAATGGGGAAATGGGCTTGGAGATTACTATTAGAAGGCAAGGATTTATGGATTCAGATACTTACATCAAAATATGAGGACTTTTTAAGCTGCGTAGAAGAATGGAAGGAAAGAAAGAAGCATTGCAGAGCTTGGTCTTCATGGTGGTATGATCTCGTTTCCCTTTTTTGTGGTAATGATTGGTTTTTTAATGGATGTTCTTAATTGGTAATGATGTGAATCTAAATTTTGGTCTAGCAAATGGGTTGGAGGAGAATGCTTGAAGGATTTATATCCTAGATTATATCATGTTGATTCTAATGTACATTGTATCATTGCGAATAGAGTTGAATGGAGAGAGGGATTATTGATTGGAAAATGGAATTGGTGGAGGAATTTATTTTCTTGGGAAGAAGAGCAAGCTGCAAATTTGCTTTGTAAGGTGGGAAAATTTGCTAGACTCACGAATGAGCCCAATAGGTGGTCTTGGGATCACACTCCTTGTGGTCTTTACACCGTCAAATCAGCGTATAATATGCTTCAAAGCTTAAATACAGATAGCGTCTTTCCAGAGATCAACTAAGTATGGTGCAACAAGATACCTCTCAAAGTTTCAGCATTCTCATGGAAGGCCGTTCAAGATAGAGTTCCAATGAGATATAATCTCACAAAAAGAGGTGCTTTGAATCCTAACTTCTCTTCAAATTGCCCTTTATGTGATTCAACACTTGAGGATGTCAAACACCTCTTGTTCAAATGTAAGATAGCTTCAGAGGTTTGGGAGAAGATCTATGAATGGCTTGGTTCAAAGCAAGCATATGGGAATTCAATGTGGGATCATTTCTTATCACATAGCACTTTGGTTAAGCCGAATCGTTCAAAACTTTGGCAAGCATTTTGGCATGGTGTTATTTGGCATATATGGAAGGTTAGAAATGACAAGGTGTTTAATGGAGTAGAGTCAGATAGAAATATAATAGTTATGAGAATCAAAGCTATCACTTGGCTGTGGATTAAAGCATCAGAGAGGCATAGATTTGGGAGTTCATCAATAATACTTTTGCTTTTTCCCAAAAAATATAAAACTTGGGACAGATCAAAATAAAAAACGTAAACCTTAATGGGGACAGAGGAAGTATCATAGATTGACTTGCTATTGTTTTGAAGATAAACTTTTGGGATAAGATGCTCTATTATATGTTGACAACAGGTGCTTGAAATATTCAAAAGTACTTTGTCAGTAGAAGGTATAGGATGATGAGTTTTTTAGATTATAGTTGTTGAATACGATGAGAGCTTCATCTTCTTCTTCTTAGTGTTGGCAAGCGCATCAGAGATCTCTTAGAATACCAATTCAACCTGTTCTTTTTTTTTTTAGATTTCATGTGCTTAATTAGTTGTGGCTAATTCTCTAGAAGAAACTATAAATCTCACTATTTATCTTACGAGGTAGTATAATATTTTTAACCTCCTACTGCGCATGCACCTCTTCCCTCTCTCAAACGGCGAGTCTGCTACCCCGTACTCTTATGAAATACCTTATCCTCTTTATTTGTATGTTAGAAGGATTATCTCCATAAACCTTAATTTTAAGCAATATCCTTATGCATCTCAACAGAATTACTAAGTCACTGTTTCCACCAAAAGGGATTCGTAAAAAGTTATTCATATATGGTAGATTGAACAAGAAAATATAAAAAGGAGGAAAATTGAGTGGGTGTTGTTATTCGCACTCCCAAAATTTATTAACGTACCCCATAATGTATCAAAGGACTAAAATATGCAAAACACTATAACATAAATATCCTTTTTAAATTTGAAAGATCTAGACACCCATATATATAATAAAACCAGTATCAACCCCCACTCTTCAATCTGAATAAGGAAAAAACAAGGGATCAAAAAATTAAAAAGAAAGAAAAAATGATACCTATGGTCCAAATGCCAGCAGGGACGATTGACGAAGATGATAACGGAGAGAGAGGTGTTGCCGTCTTACCGACATATGACGCCGGATTTCGATTTCTTTTCACCACATATACCGTGAAGCATCAGAGAAGATGAGATAATTTACACAAAAAATTGTAAAAGCTTTTCTATACTGTTCCACATGATCTGTTTACATGATTGTTGTTGCTCGTTTTCGTCATGAAGAATTAAATAAGAACAAATATGAGTGATCTCCTCCGTCGCCAACCATAAGCTAAAACATGAAGAAAATGAAATAAACGCAAAGAGATTTAACGTGGTTCGGTTCAATAGAACCTACGTCCACGGGAGTCGAAAGAGAGCTTTTATTGATGAAGTTTACAAGGAGAGATATCACACACTCAATGAGTTTGAATAATAGAGCCCATTTACCGTGTGAAGAAAATGTAAAAAAGTGTAGGGAGAGAATTATTTGTGGGTGGGGAGTATGTGTGTTGAAGATGATGAAGTGTACTCCCTTCTCCAAGTCTTGGATTCCTTCATTTATAGATGTGTGTTCACGTTCCTTTCATGAGGCCTTGATCCTTTGCATCTTGTGTGCTCCAATGAGGTGTTGTCAAGTGTTGGAGGATGAAATCAAATTGGTTATAGAGTGGTTCCAATCTCTCTTCAATGGTTGAAGTAGTATCTTGATGTTTGATGAATAAAAGGGATATGCTCCTCCATGCCACAGTTGAGATGATGATATCTTCGGGCAGACTGGGGATAAACGGAAGGGGTTAACACGGGTAAATATCAAAACTAGTCCTATAAGTATGACGTTTTCCAACTTTAGTCATTTTTCTTTTGCAATTCTCAATTTTGATAATTTTTTGTTCACTTTTCGTCCTTTTGGTCCAGTTTTGGTCCTTTTTTCAAAATTTGGTCCTTTTTTGTCCACTTTTGGTCCTAAATGTATACACTTTCGGACCATCATTGAACTTTTTTTTAACATAAAAGACTAAATTTGGACAAAAAGTACTAAATTTGGACTAAAAGGACTAAAAGTGGACCAAAAGGACCAAAATTGAGAATTGCAATAGAAAAATGACTAAAGTCGGAAAACGCCATACTTACAGGATCAATTTTGATATTTACTCGGGTTAACACACTTCTGCTGGAGATGTTGGAAGGGCTTATCTTCATAAAGGTTGAGGATAATGAAACAACTTATTCCAGGAATACAAGTCCAGCGTCTTGCTTATGCTTGGCTCTTAAGTTCTTCATCACGATTTTTGTTAATATTTCGCATATTCCCTTCGTTTCTCCAGCGCGTAATGTCACGCCTCAATATGTGTAATAACACCCATAACATTAGCCCATGAGATTGCTTCTTATTGTGAAGCTACAAGGAGCAATCTCGAATACGAGTTGTTAAGAATATCATAACTCTGTATGTAGATGGGGGTATTGCTATCAACCGCATCGACAATTTCTCTTTTCTCTTGTAGGTTGATTTCTAATCTTTCCTCAAGTTCTTTACTGATAATCTTAACTTTTGAGTTTTGAGTTGAGATAATTCTGACCTCGAAATGGAGATTGATAAGTTGTCGTTTTCTTCTTCAACTTGATTGAGATGAAATTTTGATAAAAATTGACTTCTTCCTCATTGCTTTAATCAACCGAGCTATGTAGCCAATGAATATTATCTCGAGTCCTCGAGATTAAGTATTGGGTCTTGAACATCTTCAACAGCGGTCGTGTCTCTTCAACTTCAGAATCCTCCTTCCACTCTCTAACTTACTGGGCCACTCATTTGATGGATGATTACGTCGTCTTTCTTACTTGGACTGAGGATTGCCTCAGGTCTTCGCTTTTAGTCAATGCCGCAACATATCCTTTTCAATCTTGCTATATCTACCGTTCCTGATGCTCCTTATGTCTTGAGTTTATTTCTTCTCGCATACCCAGTAATTCTGGGTATAATTCTTTGTTTTCCATGGCTTTATCTCCAGTATTCCCCTTGTTTATTCCCTGTACTCCAGGGTCTGTCCTTGCATCTTTTCTGGGCTTTTAATTCTTCATGAGTCTTTTTCTTATTGGGCTTATCGTACTGGGCTTTCACTGTTGCATTCTGGGCTAGGTATTTTATCCAGTAACATTATAAACCTGACTTAGAAGATCGCTTAATTAGCCTCCTCCTAGTTGTGTTGGTGCTTACGAATTATCCTATGTTGTTTTGCCTCTGGACATTTATCCTCGATGCTTTACCTCAGGACATTTATCCTCAGTTATCCTCTGATGTTTTGCCTCTAGACATCTATCCTTAGGAAATTTATCCTCAGTGGTTTTACCTCAGGACATTTTGTTTCTTTGGGTCATATCTTCAACCTATGTGCATATCCTGCCCCTGAGCGTAATATCTTCAGCAACCTCCAAGATTCTTCTTGTCCTCAGCATCCCCCGAGATTTATTCCCGGGTATTGATAATTTTTCCTTGGCGGAAATTTTATCATTGATTTTTTCTTCTCTTGTTTCTCCTGCAAAAATTGGGTTACATGTAATAAAATAGAAATAATGATCAAAGCCTCTTTTTTTTATTTGGATTCTATCCTTCATCATTTTTTTTTCGATGGCATCAAGGCCTTTCTCTCAGTTGGCTTAAAGCCTTTCTTTCCTTTCCTGGAGATATACCCTGGACTCCTCCTCCTTTTTTTTCCGATGGCTTCAAGGCCTTTCTTTCGGTTGGCTCAAAGCCTTTCTTCTTTTTTTCTTTCCTGGGGATATACCCTGGACTCTTTTTTTTTTTCGCGATGGCTTCAAGGCCTTTTTTCGTTTGGCTCTTATCATTTCTTTTGGTGGGCTCAAGGCCCTTTTTTCTTTCCTTTTTTTATTTTACCGTTGGCTCTTGGCCTCATTTCTGCTGGCTCATGGCCTTCTTTCTTCTTCCTCTTCCTCTTCCTTTTTTCCTTTCTTGGGGATATAACCTCAAGCCATTTTTTATGGGCTTAGAGCCTCTCTTTTTTCCTCAGCTGGACCTCTAAGGGCCTTTCTCTTCTTTCCCGGGGATAAACCTTGGTTTTTTTTGCGCGCTAACCAACAACACCATCTTTCTTCTATTGGAGGCTGAAGCCCCAAGTATATATTTCTTGAAACTGTGAGAGTTGGCGTCGTTAAGGCCGGTCACAAGAAAGTTGAAGTCGATCTTTCTTGCATGATTTTCAATCCGTGCTCTATCCGATTGAGCTAAGCTTTCTCTTTCGAAGATAGCCCTTCTTTTCTTTTCGGAGCAGGACTTCTCCAAACTGATCCGAACTTTTTTGTTCTTTCTTTTTATGCAGATTCTCATTCCATGTGCTAACCGCCCGAGGATATAACCTCGAGTTTTTTTTTACCGGGAATATATACTTTTCTCTTCCAGTTCTTACCAAGAGTATATCCTTTTTCTCTTCCGATTATTACTACTTTAGCCTCCTGTAGATAGTTGATGATTTCTGGTTGAGATTCAACTTTCATCATGCTTTCTATTTTCCTTTTACGAATTAGTCTGATTCTTTGTGATCTTGAGAGTTGAATCTTGAAACTATTTTCTTACAAATTCGCGCTCTAATCCACTGAGCTAAGCTTTTCTCTTTTGAATATAGGGTGTCTGATCTTTAATCAAGAAAAGAAACGTGAACGTCTAATCTTTAAGAAGAGTAGAGTTTCCTTTCTTTTTTAACTTTACTTTTCCCAAGAAAATTTCTTTTCTCCAAAATTTAACCTCGGATCGATTGCAAGCCATGAATAGCTATGCTCTAAAGCTGACTTGATTTCTTTCTTTCTCAAGACTTATCCTCGGGTATCTTGATTTGTGAATCTTCCAACTTTTCTTTTTTCCTTCCTGAAAATTTACGTCAGTCTGTTGAACGTTTTCAACAAGCTGCAAGAATTGATGTAGTAGTCATGCTTGATATTGACACCGCTTTTCGAAAATTTCTTAGAACATTTATTTTCATGATATTTGAAGATTTCTTCCCGATTTCTTCTAGATCTTCTTTTTCTGAACTTCTTTTTCTCCAACCGAAGTAATAGTAACAGCTCCTATTGAATTTGATCAATGATACAGGTAGTGAGAGAAACGCCAAGAACACCATCAAATTCTTCAGAAGTCCATTAGAGCTCACATCCAACATCGTCAAATTCTTCAGAAGTCCAATCTCCGGTAGCAAACACGGTTTTAGCACATTATTTATCAATATAATCTCATTCAATCTGGTCATATTTCTAAGGCTCGCCGGAACACAGCCATGGAACTTGTTATTCGCCAGCACAATCACAGAAACCGGTGAATTACCAAAGTTTTTAGGCAATTCAAAGGAGAATCTATTGTGATTGATAAATATATGATCGTATTTAGGATATGGGATATGAGGTTGGTAGTATTAAGGATGGGATGTTTATATGTAAGTGGCTAGTGATTTAGGCTAGAAGTTTTGGATTAGTGAACCTATGAAATAGGTTTTAAGAGAATAGGGGAGTTGAAAGATTTTGGAGATTGGTAAATTTTTAGCAACGAAAATTCAATCTCATTAGCAAATAATTCGGTTGGTAATTTATATAATAATTCCCTTTGTAGTCCTTTGATAATTACCAACAAATTGAATTCTGTGTGTAAAATAGAGAATAAATCCGTTGGCATTCCGTTGCTAAAAAAATGTCAATTTTTTTGCTGATTCATTGGTTATTACCAACTGATTGAATTCCATTGGTAAATTTCATGGTTAAAAAATATTTTTTTGTAGTGATATAACAATTATTTTTTAGTATATGAAAAAATATTTATATTTAGAGAGATGTATTATTAGTTTTTTGAATGAAAAATATTACTCCTCAAATCTGTACACACTGATTTATTGATTATTCATTAATATGAAAAATTATTTTTTTAAATGAAAAATATTATTCATCAACTTCTAATATGTTGCGATGATTTTTTATATTTTTATTAAAATAAGTAATAATTTCATTTAAAAGAGTAAGAGTCCTTCCCTAATTATTATTTAGATAAGCAATATAGGCTCCAAATTTTAATTCAAATAAATGTCTAATGAGATGTTAGCTGATAGAGATACACACGAGGAATTACAAAGATTTTAGTTGAGTTAGCGGGATAAAAACCTATTCAGTCTCATAACTTTTCTCATGGTCTATTTTAGTCTCAATAAAGATAAGTTTGTCAATTTAGTTATACTGGTGAAGAATTGGGGCCAAACACGTCTTATTTTCATCGGAAAATACTGAAATCACCGAAAAACAGCATGTGATTGTCACGTGACAACCAAAATCGCCGATTTCTGGCCGGGATGATAACATGGCGCCCTGATGGCAGGTGAGTCAACAAATTCAATATTATTTTAATGTCAACAAGGTATTTTTATTTCTAAAATTTTAAATAATTAGAAAACAAAAAAACGTACTCCCCGCCACCAAGGCCCACATCAAAAATACCAGAACTTCACTGCCGACCACGATTTAACACCGGCCATGACAACAGCCGGAATTGCCCGTCGTTCCTGGCCTTATTACTAGCGGCGCCGCGGTAGCCCAAAAACCATGTCCGCTCCGATGATTTCCCATGGTAGCTGCTATTGTCGTTCTCCTTATTATCAAACACCATTGAAGTCAAGATCGTGGTGAGAGCTTTTCGAGTTCGCAGGACCTGGCCCTCGCCGAGGGGATTCTGCTGCAACGCCATCGTTGCGATCTTTGCCAGCTTATGCCAGTGGAGCACGAGCTCAACGCCGTGACTGAAGGCATTGCAGACATCGAGTGCTTTGACGGCGTGGTCGAGGAGATCGGGAATGAGGCGATCCAACGGCAGCTTGGAGAACTGCGAGACGTCGCGGTCCGAAATGAGGATGGCCTTGAATTCGGCTTCGCAGCAGAGGAAATTATCGAGGAGGCTACGCAGTTAGGAGAGAGAGAGGAGGGGCGAAGGTGGCGGCGGGACGTAGGCATCTTGGGTAGGGGTGGTGGATTCAGAAGAGGGGGTGGGGGCGGTGGGGGGAGTGGTGGAGGATAGGAGGTCGACGAATTGGAGGGAGACGTGTTTCTGGAATATTTCGAGGTCTGAATCATTATCGAGTCCGACCTAATTACGGAAGATGCTGATGAGATTAAGGAAGCCTTGATTGTCGAAGGTGGTCGTCATATTGAGGTTGAATTAATCTCCTGGTTTATTAATTAGGTTTTTTAGTATGTTTTTTGTTTTAATTTTGTTTTCTAATTATTTAAAATTTTAAAGGATTTTCTTATAACGTCATCATTGGAATAGGTATTTTTTTGTAGGTCATAATGTTGTAAAGGCCTCTATGCTTGTGGATTTTGTTTGCTGCTTTTGTGTAAAGCTAATTTTTTTATTTTGCTTTCTTGATAGTTGAGAAAATAATGTCCTGAACTATCTAACATTTTGTTGGCCACTTGTTCAGATTTGAAAATTTTAAGCCCGTGCATGAAAAGTGGAAATCTCAAATGAATATTGGTTTTCAACCACTCCATTGATCTTTGGATACCCTTTACACTAACACCAGGTAAAGGCATTGCCTCATTTTAGGCAATATTAGAAATGTGAGTATGCTCAAGTACCTGCTGTTCAATGTGCTTAAAAGTATATATCATTAGTTTTGATCGAAAAAAAGCCTATACATGTTCATGTATAAATAGATTAATGGTTGCAGGTGTGATATTGTGTTGTGTAACACTGCTGGAAGGTAACACTGCACGGGGATAAACTTGTTTCCATGATGTAATGAAGGTGAGTTGCCCTCTTCTGTTCAACGTACATAGCACTCGTAGGCTGACTGAAGAAACCACAGAATTCTGCTGGGTTTTCAGGTCTCCACTATCCTTGGAAACTATATCACATCTTGATTTTCTCAACCAACCCGTGGTGGGTCATTACTATGAGGAGAGGGATCGGGTGTACTCTCCGGTGGCCGGTGAAGACTCTTTTCCCTGTCGAATTTGATCTCCTCCCACTCAAAAAATACTCTACATTCATTGCAATACGTTTTGGAGGATGATTTATTTTTGCTAATTTGGGCTTTAACATATGATGCTTTTGCGACAAATATTTGTGCAGTAAATAAAAAAAAAAAAGGTATTGAAGTAGAGAACATAGAAACATAAATAAGTATTAACTTTAAAATAATTTCCAATGTAAAAAACAATTAAATAGTACTTTAGTTCTTATTAATCCTGAGAAGTATTTGCCCTGAACATGTACAAGTTTCTCAGCTTAAAAAATATATTTATTATATAAATAATGCGGGTAAACAGTTGATCAAAGCGTTAATTAATGATTCACAGTGTATTAGATATAAAATATGATTGGCTCAAATGGTTGGAAGTGGAAAAATCTTAATTAGAAGAATGAAAATTGTCAGCCAAATCAATTAAGATCAGCTTAGGTTGTCATTAGGCTGTAATATTTTATCCCAATTTAGCTTCTGCCATTTGTTTCTATTCTTATGTTGCTAATTTAGTGATTAAGACAATAATTAGACTTATGTCGGATGTTTCTTTGATTTTAAGCAAAGCATAAATATTTAAGTTGCTTTTCTTTTTGTTTTGTTTTTTAGTTTCTTATATTATTCTATTCAATTAAGCACCTCTAACTTTATACTTCTCTTATAGTTGCCTCATGAATAATCAATTACACTCCGCATAACTGTATTAAGCATCCTGATTATTTTAGGTACATTCCACACACTCCCTTTTTCCTAGAAGTATAGTATATATGAGTATTTAATAAGTAGTTTTGGGATTTTAGGTGTTTTTTCTAAACCTTTATATTATTCCATTGATGATTGTAATGCGTTGGAAATTTTAGGTGAATAGAAAAGTCAACTTATAATGGTATCTATTAGATTAAATTGTGTATATGAAAATGTGTGATCAAATATTGTAATTGTTGAGTAATTGTATCATTTTAAAAAAAAAAGACATTTGAATTTAAATTCAAAGTCAAATCTAATGGTCGTATCTATTTACGAAAAGACACCTTAAAATCTATAAATAGACATTCTTATTTCATAATCCATTACTTCGAAAACTTGAATTTCACTTGATCAACTCCGAAGTACTCGAATGTATCGTACACTTTCGAATTTCACTTGATCATACATTCTAAAATACATTTCCATACTTAGAGTCTTGGTCTCTAACATTTTTCTAAATCGTCCTACTCCTAAGGTGAGTTCATAATATCGGTTGATTCATCGTATCTTGTGATTTGTAGTGCTACAATCACAAGATGTGAGTCATTGTATCATAGAGATGATTGTCATCGAACCGTAAGCACCTGAGCGGGGCAATTTCGTCTTAAGGAGAAAATGTATAATTCTTGACTCGACTTAAATTCCGTTCTTATTATTCTTGTCACATTTTTTTAATCAACATATTATATCGAAAACCAAATATACCCAACATAAGTTTAAGAGTATTTTAAATATTTATAGTGAAATAAATAACTTAAATATTAAAATAAAAAATAATTATTTTTAAATTAAAAAATGTTTATTATATTATTTTTTTATCATTATTATTTAATCACATATATAAAAAAAAATTTCAACTAGTGTTTACATATTTTATTGAAATTATTTTATATATTCTTTGAGCTTGGATACATCTTGAATTCTTGATGCATCATACATATTGGCGCTCTATTACTATTTCATATTTGTGGCTTAAGGAGAAGTATATTATTTATTCTCATGGTTTGTTACATTTGTATCTTAGTCTTCATTGTTAGTTTATTCAAATCAAAATGAGTCCTTTTTGGCAATAACGCACTGCCATACAACTAGTTGCATTCTACCTATTTCAAAAGTATAATTATGTGACACACTACTTTGGGGTCTCAAATTAAATTAAATTAAATTTTACCTTTTTTATTTTTCATATTTCAACATTCTATATTAAATTTAACCAAAAAAATCACATCAATCTCCTGCCTAAAAATACTATTTTAATAATTATATATATACAACTCTCACCTAATAATACTTCATATTTTATATTTACTTATTATTTAAAATATTATATTACCTTTCAAAATTAATAAAATTATTTAAAATATATTTTTTCTTAAACTAATGTCTCTACATTAACAATAACGAACTAATCGAGACAAAGAGGATATTTTTTTTAATGTTAGATATTTTATATAACAAAATATTAATCTTTCATATTTTTAGTTAAGAAGAGTAACAATATATCATTCGAAAGTCTAATAATTTTTTTTGAAAAAAAAAAGTTAACATGCTACAATTCCTTAATTATCTATTTGGTTAGTTCATACTATTAGGAAGAATTAATATATCAAGAAATGTAAAAATAATACTTACGTCTATTTTTCAAAATTTTCAAATCCATCAGTCCACTATCTATATACTTTGTAAAAAATTACTATAACACTACATAATTATATCCTCATAATATTGTAATATTCCAAATTAATAATTTAATTTTTTTTCTCAATTGTGTTAACATAAATAGTACACATATTGTTTCTTATACTCTTGAAAAAACAATATTTTATGTGTACTTTCATCTAAGTTAAGCAGTCATTTTCAATAATTAAATAAAGACCGTAGGATATATTTTATTGTTTATGGTTTTCTGTTTAAAAGGGTGGTGACTTAATTATAAACAATTCTCATCTTAGAATTGTGACATCCACTGACAGCTCTATCCAACTAAATATTAGGTCAACACAATATTTATTACAACCGATTAATATCAGTACTATTAATTTAAATCAATTATACGTGCAGTTATTATAAATATGCATGCAATTAGGTAATGGTTATGTGAAACTATATCTTAAACTTAATAAAATATATAACTAAATAATTAAAAAAATAAAACGGTCTCAAGAAGATCTTATAAACTCGTAGAAATGTTGCTCTACTGTACACGTATTTGATCGTCTGCTTGGTTGGGATAGTAAGAGGGCTATCGTGAATAAGCGTATATTATTTCTTATTGTTGATGTTTAGTTGGTGAGGTGAGAATTAAAATTTTTTAATTACTTTTATTAATTTTATAACTATTCTCCACTTTATAATTGCATTTTCATTGACTCCTTACTAATGCTCATTATCATATCGATAAATTAGTACCATGCAAGCTGCTCCTAAATAGTGTATGATATTATACTATTCTCTCCATCCCATTAAAAAATGTGTATTTACTTTTTGTACACAAATTAAAAGATAGTATAATATTTTAATGTGCAGTGAGTAATAAAAATAATATTTTAAAATAAAGTAAGTAAGTGTATTAATGTGATGTGTGATCTCTTTAGAAAAAAATAATTAATTTATGTGGGTCCCTTTTAAAAAAAATGCACACTATATTACAACCTCCGTCCCCAGCAAAGGTCCTCGTTTGTCATTTGTGCGTAGATTAATGAGTATTATTATTTTATGTATAGTGGGTAGTTGTATTAGTAGTGAGTGGTGAGTCATACATGAAGTCTTTTACTAAAAGGGAAAAATGAGAACTTTTGGGTGGACACCCAACATAGTAAAATGAGGATTTTTCGATGGGATGGAGAGAGTATGACGGATCAAAATAACAAAACGCATACGTTTTAGTGGATGGAGAGAGTATATATACTATATATATAACTACACTTTCTTATAAGATGATTAATAATATATTAAACTGTCAATTCATTATTAAAGTATAATTTTTATATAGATAAAATATGTTTATTAATAATTAAAATATATTGATTATTTATTATATTATAAATTTTAAAATTATACTTAAATAACAATGATGCTTTAACCATATACTCTCTTCGTCAAAAGTTAAGAGGGTCATTTTTCCATTTTGGGCGTCTCACCCAAAGAGTCCCTTTTTTTTTATACACATGAGACTCACACATCTCCTCTAAACAATTAAATGTTAGAACTCATACTTCTACTAATACAACTACCCACTACACATTAAATAATAATACTCTTTAATCTACGTGCCAAAAAGTAATTGGCCCTCTTAAGGAGGGATGGAGGGAGTATTTTAATATAATATATATATAATAATTATTACTAATCAATAAAAAGATAAAATGTTTTAAAAATAAATTTTCCTTTATATCTACGAATACTTATAACACGAGTTAATTTGTGTGAGTGTTTTTTAATGCAAAGTACAAATAGAAAATACTACTAGCATTTAATTAATAATTAATAAAATGGTGTA
This sequence comes from Pogostemon cablin, assembly GCA_023678885.1. Lineage (NCBI taxonomy): Eukaryota > Viridiplantae > Streptophyta > Magnoliopsida > Lamiales > Lamiaceae > Pogostemon > Pogostemon cablin. The sequence continues at coordinate 19,756,616 of CM042986.1, read as the reverse complement.
TAAAATAGTGGTTGAGGGAGTTACTAGGGAGGAGAAAACAATGGTATTAAAGTGATTCATTAAATGCGTAGCTCTTTAATTTGCATTGAAAATTTCAGCACCAGAACTCATTCACCAACTTCTTTGGTAACTTTAAGATTCTGTCTGTCTCTTTTTATTTTATTTTTTTAAAATTCAATGAAAGGAATTGTATGGATTATTTATTTATTCATTTATTTTTGCATGGCTAAGGGTGTAGTATAGCCTCGACTATCCAATCAAAAAATTGAAATTCTAATTTGAAATTGAACCGAATGAATTATTAAAATTATTAAAATTATACTCTTATTGTTACATTATATAATTTCAAATAGTATTTGGAAATGACACATCTACATCTCTTACAAAAATTGCTGTTCTTCGCATTTTGTGTCATGTTATGCAAAGTATTGCAAAATCAATAGCTTGTGAAGGAGCAACAAGCTTCATTAAGGTTTTTACCGATGTGGGTTTCTTTTTTGTAGTGAAATTGAAATATTACTCCTTTTCACCCCTCAAATAAAGAACGGATGTGTCATTCTACAATGAGTGCAGGATGTGTAATGAGCTTGTAGGTTTACACATTTCTTTAACCAATCAAATTATTACAAGGGTTTATCTATCTATCCCTTCTTAAACCTCATCTACCAAATAAGCTATTAGAGAGGATTTTGAGAGTATGTAAAATACTATGGATAATCATATTTTTAAGAGTTACTTTCTTGTGAGACAGTTGTGTGATGGATCGACCCATTACTAAAGTATGCTTATTTTTAATTTAATGATATCAATAATGAATCATATTATAACACCATAAAATTATACTTTAATTCATCATTTTCATACTATAGATAATATACTTTAACAACTATTAAATATATTTTATCTATATTATAAATATACTTTAACATGTCTCACAAATCGTCTCACATATATAATGTCTTACAAGAGGGTTTGTCTATTTTTAATCCTCTTTTGACATCCTCTTTAGTTTGTTTCTTTTTTCAATGTTTATTATTATAATATTTATTTTTTCTTTTCTTTTTTGTGTGTCCTCCTAATTTATTTTATTAAAAATATAGAGTAATAAATATTTTGATGGGAGTGACTATTTGCACCTTCAAAATTACTGAACATACCCCAAAAATATTTAAATTGACATAATTATCCTTATAATATCTGGTCGATTGTTGCAACCGAACAGTCATCTAACAAACTGTTATGTTGCAACAATCGAATAGAACAAAAAATTCATCTATTATCTGTTCAGTTGCAACAACTGAACAAAATAAAGAATTCATTCATCTTATGTGTTCGATTGCAGCAACGGAATAAAATAAGATTTGTGATTTTTTTAAAATTCGTATCTATATAAGTTTCAGAACAAAGAATTCATTAATTTTATATGTTCGATTGCAGCAACCGAACAAAATTTGTGATTTTTTTAAATTCATATCTATATAAGTTTCATGACATCGTTGATCTTTAAACAAAGATGGTGATTTCTCCCCTAGTAAAAGTAAACATGTTGATTCAAGATTCTATCAAAGGAAATAGCAGTAGACCAGTGGTTTGATAGAATCTAAAATCAACAGAAACTTGCTTAGTTTAACTAGGAGAGAAATCACCATCTTTGTCTAAAGATCGATGATATTTATAAAACTTACTCCCTCCGTCCTATTTCAATGTTTACGTTTTTATTTTGTGCATCTCATTTCAATATTTACGTTTTCTTTTTTGGAATATGGGCTCACCTAAGTCTATTAATATATGATCCAACGCTGATACACCTACTCACTTTAAATCAAATATTATATTTTTTCACCCACTATATATTAAAATATTATACTTTTTAATCATCGTGCAAAAAGCAAACGTAAATATTAAAACGGGACGCATGGAGTATCTGTTATCTTATCTATTCGATAATGTAGATATAAATTAAAAAAATCACAATTTTTGTTCTATTCGATGATTGCAATTGAATAGATAAGATAAACGAATTATTTATTCTGTTCGGTTGCTGCAACCGAACATATAAGATGAATAAATGTTCAGTTGTCACAACCAAATATATATAAATTTTATAAGAATAATTATTTTAATTTAAATATTTTTGGGGTACGTTTAGTCATTTTAGAGTGCAAATAGTTGATCCCTATTTTGATTTATATTTCAAGAAAAAAGAATGTTCAAACTAATGAAATACTCAATGCATTCCATTTTAAAGGGTTGATATGACTCTAAATTTAAATAATGGAAATGGCACATAGTGCCCAATACTACACTACCATAACAAAAAAGCCCACTTTCAATACAAGTATACAAATCTGCCCACTTCCTATTAATTTGACCGAATTATCCTTCAAATTTGTCCAACAAACTTTTTTTTTATAATCCAAGTACTAAATATAAAATATAAATTTATTAGTAATTAAAAAATAAATATATTTATATAAATGTATATAAATTTAATAATAATTAAAATATATAAATTTAAGTACTTAGATAATTATTAATTAAAAAATTAATTAGTATTATAATTAGTATTTATTAGTAACTCAAGAAAATATAAATGTATTAGCAATTAGAAAATTAAGTACTAAATTATTTATACTTAATATATGGAGTACTTATTATAATTTTAATTTTAAAATAAAAAATAAAATAAAATTATAAAGTTTGTAAAATGAAAAAAGAGCAATTATATATTAATAATGAGACATCTGCAAGAGCCTCTTCATCTTCTAAACTTTGTTCTGAAAATCAATAATGGGTGAGCGTCTAAAATACACTCATTGAGTTAATTTAAATGATTGCACAATTAAAAATAAATATGCTTGTCAAACATATCATACAATGTAATATATGCCAATATAATAAAATAATTTTGCATATTGTCGTTCGATAACTAAATGAAAATATTTTAGACCGAACCGTCATCCGATAATTTGTGTTAGTTGGTATATGTGCGCCAGGTCATCACCCCAGTACGATGTTAGCATACTTTGAAATATATTTTATTACTGAACCGATGTAGTTAGTAACTTGTGTTAGTTGGTATATGTGCACCGAGTCGTCACCCGTTACAAGTGTTAATAGAAAAATATTTGTCATCGAACTAAAAGCACACATGACACATAACATGACATATCAGTACACATATCACATCTTAACATATCAATCATGACATAAAAATGTAGCACTCGGTAAAGAATGAAAGTTACCCTCACCTCAAACTTTTCGAAAAAATAGTAGAGTGGACTGTACTTGCTCTTGAGTCTCAGGTATGTCTGCAAGGGTATACTAAACTGAGTTATACTTATAATAATAATTTTTTAAACTAAATTTCTAATATAATTAAAATAAATTAATTATTATTATATAATTAATAATATACTAATTATAAACTTAAGAGAATATAAATAATTAATCATTAAATACAATGAGTTAAATTAAAATAATAAATAGAAATATATATTTTAAAATTTTAAAAATAATAATTTAACAATCATAATTTACAATTTTAGTAATTAAATCGTAACATTAAAAATATGAATACAAATGACATTAATTTTATTAATAATGGATATAAAGATTTTACACCTAAAATAATAATAGTGACAAAAATTATATTTAAAATTTAATATAGAAAGTTGAATTAAATTAAATAATAAATAAACTAAGATAAAATAAAAGAAGATAAGATAAATAATTAATTTTAAAAAATAATGTTAATCATACACACGCACACGTGCACTATATATATATATATATATATATATATATATATATATATATATATATATATATATATATACTTGCTGAACAGCAATTAACGTAAGTACTAAAATTTAAAATTTATTATTATTAATATATATTTTTATAAATTGCAATCAAGTCTATACATTATATTAAATTCTCATTTAACTTACCTTAAACTTTAACCTTATTACAAAATGACTCAACTTGAGTTATACAACTCCATTTGAAAATCCGAAAGTACATATAGAGTCCTCGCAAGGTGAGGATCACATGCATACTAATTTTTATGAAAATAACGAAATTTAAAATGGACAAAATTTTTGTATGAAATAGGTCTCTTCCCATTTTCTTCATTTCACGTCCAAACCCAAAACTAATGATATGTTTGTGATCCTCGTGAGGAGAGCTTCAAAATGGCCTATAATATCAAAATTATAACCTAACGAAACAAAATATGCTATTAAAGGGGTGAATACTTCGACTGAGTTTTTCTAACTCGTACGAAATCCATTTCACAAAAGAATTATATATATGGAATCTACGCATCGAGACGATCATTTTCGTATATAATATGATAAGAATAAATTATAAAATATGTGATCTAGATATTGACAGTGAGTGAAGCGATATATATATATATATATGTGCATGTGTGTGCTAGTGTGTGAAAAAACATATAAGGAGAGAGGAAAGTTACATCTACTCAATGGATTAACCCTCTCTCTCTTTTTACCCCAAGATAAGAGGTTATATATATATATATATATATATATATATATATATATATATATATATATATATATATATATATATATATATATATATATTATATTATATTATATTAGGTAAGACAACTAGTTAACTAAGTGATGATGTAGAGCAACTTGCTCATTAGTGAGGTAAGTGATGACATACAACAACTTGGAGTATGAGATTTGAAGCAGAATATAAGATTTAGTTGTCTTGCATATATATATATATATATATATATATATATATATATATATATATATATAATGGGTATTACACTTAATAACTTAGAAAATTTTTCTTTAAAGGATAAATTATTACTTATTTAGATGAAAAAATTACATTTCAAATTCTTTCACAATCTCATTTATGGATTATGGATTACTTTTCAGTAGATAAATTATTAATCTTTTTAATTAAAAAATACAAAAAATACTCTTTTAAGAGTAATTTTTTTATGTAATATAGAGTAATTTTACAAAAAAAATTCCTGTGAATAGATTCAGGCCCCACTTCTTTAAAAATAACAAATTCTAATTTACAAATTTTTAATTTTTTTAAAATTCTAAATTTAGAATTTAATTTATTATTTTAAAATGTATCCAAATTTGTTCTAAGAATTGAATACAAAATACTTATAAATCTTCTCAAAAATAATATATATATATATATATATATATATATATATAATCAAAAATTTTTAATCTTTTAAATTATACATTATTAATAAAATTTAACTGATAAATAATACTCTCTCCATCTCGAATATGTTTCATGTATTTTTGTGTGTGGAATTTTATTTTTTTTATAAATAAAGTAAGAAAGAAATTAAATATTTTAGTTATTTTAATGAAAAATGTGGGTAAAATTATTGAAAAGTGTAAAAAGGTAGGTATTATATTGGGATATACTATATGTGTAGATATATAGAATATTTTTTGTAAATTTTAATAAAAAGTAAAGTGTGAAATACTTTATGAAACAAATAAAATAAATAAATAAAATACTTCTAAGGAGATTATAATATTTTTAAGGGTTGGTTTCTTGTATCCCTGAGCGCAATGAGTATAACATTTTATTTTGAAAGATATACGCTTTAATTAATAACAAAATAATTTTTTCATTGAAAATGAAGGTTGAAATATGAAATGAAATATTTAATTAAAAAATTAGAAAAAATTAAGAGTATAATTTTTTTTTATACGAAAAAGTATATCACTTAATATTAAAATCTACAACTTTTTAAAAATATAGGATTTAGGGTCACGGTGTCCTAAAACGATGTAAGCTCTTGCATTTTCTTAATATTGTGCACAAATTATTGGGTGGGGGAAGAAAACATAAAATTAATTTTAAAAAATAAAAGTATTTACGGTAAAATCACCATTTGTAATGGTGACTTCACTATTCATTGTCAGATGTGACAGTGAAATCACCGTTACAAATGGTGACTTTGCTTATTTATTTAAAAAATATTGATTCTACTATATTTTAATAAAAAGTTTTGGAATAATGAATATTTAATTAAATTTGCCAAATATAAGACTAAATATTAATTACAAATGTATTTAGATATTACTAATTCATACATAGAAAATTTCATAATTTTGTATTTCACGGCGAACTTCTTATTTAAAAAAAATTGCATATAATTTACTATGTTCAGGGGTGGAATATTATGTTACTGAGCGATTTAATATGTAATTTAGAGGAGGATAAAGTTTTTTATTTTCGGTTGTATATAGTGAAAAAATAATGGGTCAATAAATATTAGTTACAAATGTATTTAGATATTACTAATTCATACATTCGCTCTAGAAAATTACGCACAGATACAAAATTTAATTTTATTTTTCCCATATTACTCATATTTACTGAACATCAGTGTATATCGTGTGAAGCAAATTAAAAAAAAATACGATTAAGTATTTATATGTATATACATCACTGTTCACTCATTTGAGATAAATAATTTTTGGGGAGAAAAAGCGAATAAATTATTTATATAAATATACATCAGTGTATATTTAGATGAGATAAATGTCGAAGATAGAGTCATTGAATATAACCTTAATTTGTACACACGTGTGCACAATGTACTTAATCAATCTGAATATTGATTAATTAATCAGAAACTTATCGCAAAATGAAGAATGAAGTCACAATTAGAAGAACAAAAACAAATATGTACATTGACGTGCATTTAGAGAGAGGAATAATAGAAAGTGACCGGAGAGATAATTAGTAAAACGATTTTTTCCTAAATTAATTCTTTCAAAATCTGTACATCAATGTGCTTTTAGACAGATGAAAAGAAAAAAATGTGTACATCAATGTGCATTTAGAGAGAGGAATAAAAGAAAGTGACCACAGAGAGAATTAGAATAATGATTTTTTTTCTAAATTCCCTCTCCTAAAATCTCGAGTGATAAGTATAATAATACTGTACATCGGTGTATATTGACAAAAGAAATGTTAGTTATATATAAACGTTGTTGAATATTAAACGTTGAATATTAGTGTACATTAGTGTACACTAATATTAAACGTTGAATATTAATTTTGATGTAGTATATATTAGTGTTCAACGAAATTATTATTCTGTATGTCGCTCGTCAGATTTTAATCTCTCTTAATCGCAGATTAATGTGGCTGTAATGAGATGAAGACGGATTAATCTATGCTAAGCTAACATAAAAAGAGAGGGTTGCCCATTAGGCATATTTTTGTGCCTTTTCTTAAGAGGTGAAGGGTTGAATATCTTACTATGGGGAATTCTCAAATTTATATTGGATAATCTGACGTCACCCGTATCGGGGTGATTCGACAGATTATCATGTACAGTGTGAACATTAAATATTTTTAGCCTCATATGATTATTTTTTAGGATTTGATCTAGGATATCCCCTAGGCAAATATCTCGGAGGATATTCGCGTACCTGGAGCAATTGGATCAAGTGGCCTAGTGGCCTTCATCAGACGGTCACTCCTCGCATATTCTGGGGGGACTCGTGGGCTTTTAATGGGCCATGGGGCTGTAAAGCCCAATGTACAAACAGGAGCAAGGCCCATAATGGGAAATCCTACGACATTAGCCTCTAGGCTTCGACGTTACTGACGCGTGGCCAATGGAGGCGGAACCTTTTGAAGCGCGCGCGTGTCCCGATTTTCAAATTTCAAATATGAAACGACATCTTAAAGTGACGTTTCAAAATTTAGAGTATTTTCGACGCGCCTTTTCGTCACTCGAGCTGTTTTCGGCATGCTTCACATTAATCTCCCTCTGAGTAGGGGTCACGTCGACCAGAAAAATGTGCTTTAAAATGGGCCTTTTCTTTTGCCACATTTTCATCCTCGTTCTCTATTTATTTTCTCGATTTTTTATTCTGTTCTCCAATCGTTCCTAAGCATGAGTTTTAGCGGTCAGCCAACTAGTCAATCGGGCCTTCGGCGAGCAGCGAGTGGAGGTGAGGTAGTATCAAAGTCTTTGGAGTGAGCCTTCCAGGATTTACAGGAAGAGACAGAGGTTTCTTCGTCACGTCGAAGGCTCCCGGCGGTGACTCGCTCTTTGTCTTCTTCATTTGCTATGGTTGAAGACGTGCCAGATTCAAAAAATATCCTGACACGTATCGCTTCTCATGACGGGACCCACAATGGGATGTGGGCTCATTTTCAGGATAATACTATTTCCTGTTCCCAATTTGAGGAGCTATCTTTGAGGTATGCAGCGCCAGGAGTAAATTTCATCATGCCAGTCGAGAATGAGAAGACGAGTAAATCGGCCCAGGGAGGAGTGGCGGTGAACGTTCACATGTTAAAATTAGTGTTCCGCCTGCCTCTTCACCCTTGTTTAGCGGAGCTCCTTAATTATTGGAATTTGGCGCCTCATCAGCTTTTCTCGAATGTCTGGGCTATGATTATTGGGTTCATACTCTTGTTTTGCAAGAAGGGTTACAATCATTTGTCCCCCAAGGAAGTCAACTACTTATTTCGTCCTTATGAAGAGAATGTGCATAAGGGATTTTACCGAGTCAACCCTTCTCGAGGGTTGTCTCTCTCTGGGAAGTACACATCTATCAAGAATTGGAAGGAGTGGTGGTGTTGGGCTTCAGGCGTATGGAAGCCACCGCAAAACAGGGTTCCTTCAGTGTTCCAATTGATTCGTTCTCGTGGAGGTATGTCTTCCTCCATCTTTCTTCCTCCTTTTTCGTGCGAGTGGTATAATCAATGTGTCTCCCACCCTTTTTTTTCTTTTTTTTCAGATAAGGATACTTGTCCTGGTCCCTCTCCTTCCAAAGAATTCTTGGAGTTGGTAGGCATAATCAGCAAAATGAGCGTCTAAGAAAGAGGCACCGACATCATCACTGATGAGCTTTTGAAAGAGTATGGGCTCATGGTGAATTCGAGGGTACCGATGACCGTGCCTGATCATGCTGTCACTCATTCGGAGCCCCAGGTGGTCTGCCTTGCTGATTTGGATATCCCTATTGGCGTGGCGATGTTCCCTACAGGGCTTTCCGCCTCTCATGATCAAGCTGTTCCAAGGTCTGATGCCTTGACTGATATAATAGAGGTGGACGAGTCTTCTCCACTAAAGATGAGTCCTTGGGCCTTACAGGGAGACACGGTCACACCGGTATAGGGAGCTAGGGACTTCATGGGGGATGATGTCGGCGCAGGTGACGAGTTGGTTGGCGCTATGGCTCAAGAGGATTTAGACGACGTGGTAGTCGTTTCAGATAGGGGGACGAGGAGGACTTTATGTTTCACAACTCTGGTTGCTCTTCCGCATGGTGCAGCGGCGTCCTTCTGGTTCTAGCGGGATAGTGGTGGACGATAAGTCGACACCCATCAGCAGGCCTTCCAAGGCCCCAAGCAAGAGGGTTAGGGTTGACAGCTATGACCTCTTCTAAGGCGCCCTCAACCGAGACCCCTTATCTCGGTTTTAAGGTTGGCGCCTCTACTTTGGAAGTTCATTCTTAGTCTCCCGTACTCCGTAGCTTGTATGGGTCAAACTCGTATGACCCCAGTCAGCATACTCTTCCTGCATATATGTTGAGGGCAATGGATTCTATCCCCACCAGTTTTACTCAGGAAGAGAGTGACATTATAGGGGTTTTGAATCCAGACGATCTCATCTATGCGTCGACTGGGTACCATGCGCGAGCCTTAAGTTATTCAAGCAAGGCATCGCTTCTTTTAGCTCGCCAGAGTCAGGAGGCGGCTCAAGTCGCCATTTTTAATCGTCAAAAAGAGGTGGAGCTAACTCAATTGAGGGAGGAGATGGAAAAAGGAAGCAGAGGCACTCGAAAGAGGTGGCGGTAGTTAAAGAAGAGGCGAACTATCAACGCAAGGCTTCAAAAGATGCCTTGAAGGCCCTCCAAGAGGAGTTGAGATTGATCGAGGAAAAACTCTTCTCAAGTGAGGCGTCGGCGAGGGCCGCAGTGGAAGTTTTGAGAGAGTCGGAGGAAGGGAGGAATCGACTTGTTCGAGAGTTAGATGAGGCGAAGAGGCAGCTGGCTGAATCCCAGGAAGAGCTGAAGGTCAAGGGAGTGGAGGTGACCGCATTGTCCCACAAATATGAGGAGGACTTTTCCTCCCTAATTAATTCCGAGAGAAAAATTGCCGGAATAGTAGGTTTTGCCAAAGCCTTGGCTCACTCGGCGCGGTTAAGGAAGAGCTATCCCTAGGGTTCCACCGTGCTTTTGATGCGATCAACCGTATGACTCTCCCACGTGATGTCTTATCACTTTTATCTGATGACAGACTGTCGGGGCAAATTTTTATCAGGATCCGACTCGGGCTCTGCCAGTAAGCTTCGAGGGAAGGGTAAGTGATAATTTCTCTTCTTGGGATGCAGCTCTTGACGAGTATTTTTCGGATCAGGTTGTTTTCCCTTCACCTCAAAGGTCCCGTCAAGAAGCCAGTCCGGGTACGGCTGTGGCCGAAGATGCTTCCACAGCCATGAGGGGTAGGACTGGTCTTCGCGATATTGTAATTGTCCATGCTGACGGAACTGAAGAGGCGGTGACGAGTGCAACTCAGGGTGGGGCTTCAGCCATTGAGGCGGTGCACCCTCGCTCATTGGACAAGGGAAAAGCTCCTATGGAGGAAATCGAAGTGCAGGAAAGTGAGCTTTTAAAGACGACCATCCTGGAAGCCACTCGTATGGCTAGTCGGGGTGTCGATATTCGAATCAGTCTGATTGATGACCCACTCAGTGCCAGTCGTCCTCGGGTCCCTCGTCCTAACAGTAATCCAGCTTCCGGGAGAAGAAGGTGTTAGAACAGTACCCGACAGTAGAATCCTCCAGTCATGGAAGCTTTTGCTACGGAAAGCGGCGTTGGTGGGGGTGTTCCCCTAGTTGCGCTGGATGAGCTGTTGATTGAGAAGTATGGGGGATGCTTGATCGACTATTGAATCGGAGCTGAGCGTCTCAGAGGTCGGCTTTGTTCCTGCCTGTTCATGGAATCTCATGTTGTCCGTTGGCTACAGAGTGCGGGTCCTCATGAGATTGGGAACGCCCCATTGGTAAGTGTCGGGCATGCATTGACTTTTCTGTGCTGCTTCCTTCTTGTGACAGAATCCGGGCAGTCTATCCCTCCTGGAGTCGGTCTTTGCACGGGGTCTTCTACCAGTTCTGAGGGGCTTCCTTCAGTGGCGGAGACTCGTTAAGCTATGGTGGCGGAACAACTTATTACTGCTGCCAATACTCGAGCCACGACTTATAGAGAAAGAGCATGCATGGCCGAGAACCAGGTTCTTCAGTTAGAGGTTGCTCGTTTCCTAGCTGAACATGAGTTGGAGCGGGAGAGGGAGCGTGTTGCCCAACTGGAGGCGGAGGTAGCATGGATGAGGAGCCTTCATAACTTTTATAGAGCCGGTGATGGTGCGAGTCCTAGCGGCACTGGCGGCGCGAGTCCCAGTGGTGTGGGTGGTACGGGCCCCTGTGGTGTGGGCCCCAACGGTTTCTGATGAAGGCTCCTCCTTTATTTTGTATTTTCTTTTTGCTATAAGACTTATTTCTGACGTTGTGGTGGTATTTTGTGGTACAATGCATATTTTCTTGCATTCCTTTTGGCTGTTATGGCTTTATACTTTTGTAGCCTTATTGTACAACTTGTTCATATGGAAATTTTCCTAAGTACACTTAAGCATAGAAGCATTTTAAATTCTGAATATTCCATGGATGCTTGATGCTTGATGCTTGATGCTTTCGCCACTAAGCCCACTTAGTTCATATGCTCTATTACCCAAACTTCTATTTACTATGTATGGGCCTACCCAGTTTGCCCTGAACACTCCATCTTGTTGGCAGATTTTCTCATCATCAAATTTCCAACTGCAAAATCTCTATTAGGTACCTTTTTGTTGTATTGAGATTCCAGCCTTGATTTGTATATTGCATTTCTTTCTGCTGCTTGTAACCAGAGCTTCTCTAGTAGGTCCGGGTTAAGTTTGATGGCTTCTGAATTAGTCTCTTCTCCTTCATGGGACACACGAAATGTTGGGCAGGCTACTTCGGGTGGTATGATCGCCTCCGTTCCGTATGTTAATGAGAAGGGAGTCTCTCCAGTCAATAATCTGATGGTGGTGCTTAATTATTTTATTTACCGCCTCAACTTGTCCATTCGACTGAGGATGATAAGGGGTTGAGAACAGCTTTCTTATCCCTAGTCCGTCACAAAACTTTTGGAGCTGCATGCCTTCAAACTGCTTTCCATTATCTGTCATAATTGCGTTGGGTATTCCGAAGCGGCAAACAATATTTTTTCATATGAAGGTTATCATGTTGGACTCATTAATTGTGGCTAACGCTTCTGCCTCTACCCATTTTGAGAAGTAGTTGACTGCGACCACGGGAACGGGCATATTAGATCGATTCCCCATTTGGCGAAAGGCCAGGGCGCCGCCGTCGTGACTAATTCTGTAGAAGGAGCTCTGAGGCCATCAGGTTTGGATTCCTAGCAACAAACAACGAAGCTGAATATGAAGCCCTGTTATCCAGCAAAAGAATGGCGTTGACGATTGAGGTGAAAAGAGTAATGATCTATAGCGACTCGGAACTGATGGTCAACCAAATAAGAGGAGATTACGAAGCTAAAGATCAACAGTTGGTTGGCTACCCCAAGCTGGTAGCAGATATGATCCAAAAGTTCGATCACGTCTATATCATGTGGGTTCCCAAACTACGAAACACCCAAGCAGACGCGTTGGCCCGACTGGCGACTTCGAAAAATGCCGAGCAATTGGGAAGCATCAGCTTCATAAAACAAGAAGCCCCAAGCGATCAGGTAGTTTGCCAAAATGGTTGACGTTTCGTCCGACACTTCTTTTGTGTTAGCGCGTTGTTCGTTGAATCTCTTCATGAAGTCCTTCAAGGATTCCTTCGGGCCTTGCCGCAGGCAAGCAAATTTTTGTTTAGGCTCATTTTCCTGCCCCAAATACGCAAAATAGGACGAGAATGGCGTGACGAGTTGTGCCCAGGAGTCGATGGAGTTAGCAGGGAGTGATTCGAACCACGAGTGCGCCTTATCACCCAATGTCAAGGGAAACATCTTGCAATGATCTTCTTCCGAACACCCTTGTGCCAACATCCACCCAATATATTTATTGAGGTGTGAGATTGAGCTAGATTCTCCGGCATATTGGGGGATTTGAGGGATTCGTATCTTTTTCATAGTGTTAGCCATGATCACCGTGTGGGTGAACGGGGATCTTTCGGATTCCGGATCAGGAATACTGTTGAGCCCGGCGTCACTTTTCCTCTCCATTTGGTCGAGTCGTCTCCTCAGCGCGTTTATTTCTTCGTCATGTTATCGCTTGAGTCGGGCGACAGGGTCGTCTCCTGTGCTTTCTCCCACCTGCTCACGTTGAGTCTTCGTGGGATCTGGTCCCAGTCGATCTTTGGCGCTTATGCGTCCAGTCGAGTGTATAGGGGATTGACTGACGACAGAAAGATGGCAGTTCGCGCGAGAAGCATCTTTCTCTATTCGCGTTCCTCATCTACCACTTTCTGGGCCTTCCTTGGCTCCTTAGGTATATCTGTTGGGCCCATCCGTTCATGCACTGACCTTTTGGGCGGAGTCCGTTCATGTTGGCGCTCATTCGTTTGTTTTGTTGAATTTTCTTCGAGGCTGAAATTAAGTCTCCGACTAACAGTCTTTGGTTCCATGGTTCGCTTTTCTTTCATCTGTCTGAGAATGTCGAAGCAATTCTTTTGGAAATCAGTCTACGGATCGTCTTCCTCTAGGTTCGTATCGTGTGGCAGGACTTCCTTTTCCACGGTCCGAGGGAGATTAAGGCCCTCCTGTCTTTATGCCGGCTGGCGGTCGCATCGGCTCTACTAGGGGCGACTTCGTCTTGCTCGTCCAGCATTGGACGCACAGTTGGGCCGAGACGAATCGAAGGTTCAAGTCTACTCGAGGGTTTCGGTCGATCGAAAGCCCCGGGCAAGCCCTTCATCTAGCACCAAATGTCGCTCGTCAGATTTTAATCTCTTTTTAATCGCAGATTAATGTAGCTTTATTGGGATGAAAAGGATTAATCTATGCTAAGCTAACATAAAAGGAGAGGATTTGTCCTTAGGCATTTTTTTGTGCCTTTTCTTAAGGGGTGAAGGGTTGAATATCTTACTATGGGGAATTCCCACATTTATATTGGATAATCTGACGTCACCCGTATCAGGGTGATTCGACAGATTATCATGTACAGTGCGAACATTAAATATTTTTTTAGCCTCATGTGATTATTTTTTAGGATTTAATCTAGGATATCCCTTAGGCAAATATCTCGGAGAATATTCGTGTATCTGGAGCAATTTGATCAAGTGGCCTTCATCAGGCGGTCACTCCTCGCGTATTCTGGGGGACTCGTGGACTTTTAATGAGCCATGGGGCTGTCAAGCCCAATGTACAAACAGGAGCAAGACCCATAATGAGATATCCTATCATACTGTATAAACGTTAAATATTAAACGTTGTGAACAAGGGTAATATTGGAAAAAAAATTGTTATGTATTCCGTAGTAATTATATTATATTAATGTATTTATTAATAATTAGGTTGTAAATACACGTACCTATAATTAATAAATCCAAAAATAATTAAAGGATCGGTGTGTGAATAGTATTTTTTTAAAAAAAATTATAATTATAATTAATGTTAATTAATTAATTTATCGTTTTCTCCATTGACGGGTCAAACAAAAGTCTCAAAAGTCAAAACCACCATAAGCATTTTAAGAAGGCCGCTAGTGCTGGAACTACAACGGCGCCATATATTTCTCCCGCCAAAAAACATAAATTGCCAATTTAAATTGCTGCCGGAGCCCTCCGAATCACCGCCGCCTCTGCCGTCGTATCAGATATCAACGGCCATCCGATGGACATCATAAACAGCAGACCGAAATCTCGGTCGAGCGAGACAAGTGATTTGTGGCGCATCCTGTCGTTATATTTTCCCCAAATCAGGGCCGAAGACTCAGAGGGCAGATGTAATCTCACTTCTTGCCTCTTTCACTTCTTCTCCTCCCCTCAAGCACAAAAATTTGTCAGCAAGGTGTGTTTCTTCCGTGTATCTTATCATTTTGCCATTGTATCCTCGCTTTTGGATTATAATCTTTACGAATAAAGTCTGATTGAAGTTATGAATTCATTTAAATTTAAAAGAAATCCTGAATTAATAATCCTTATGTATTACTTCGAAATTGCAATTAAATTTAGTTTTCGTCGGTGTTTTCCCATTTTCTATGGCTAACCACTATATTTAGATGGACGTGTTTGTGGGTGATGAATGTTTAATTGGATAATTAGTCCAACATTAGTTGAAATCCAGATTCAAACTTCTATAATAAATAAGGTAATTGGCATAAGCTCAACTTATTTAGTGGAACTTAATGCTTATTTGCTAAGGTTAGGTGAAAGAAGAAGACGGGTTATTCTTCTTGCCACTTGACTTCCAGGAGTTCCGGAAAGTATGTGACATTGAGGAGTTTTATGTAGCATTAGAAGAAAATCCTAAAGAAACTCTGCTGTGTATGAGTGCTGCACTGCACAAGGTAACTTATATTTTGGCTATGTTTCCGGGAAATCGATGATTATTGTGCTTGTGAAATGATTGTGTTAAAATTTGAGTAGGTCATTTTCATGAAAAGAGATTTCATGGAGGGTTGTGCAAAGATTAATGTCCGTCTTCACAATTACCAAGACTCTATGATTGCTTTGAAGAATCTTAAGGCGGCTTATATTGGTACTTTCTATTTTATTTGGTTTTACCTTCTATTAAAACAATACATGGACATGCTTAATTTATGCTGCAAAGAATGAAGTGTAATTGCATAATGGTCAAACAGACAGGCTTGTATCTGTGAGGGGAACTGTAGTAAAAGTTAGCACGGTGCGGCCTCTAGTGATGCAGATGAGTTTTTCATGTGCTAAGTGTGGGACCACCATCACCACTGATTTTCCGGACGGAAAATTTACTCCACCTACAAAATGTGAAATGCAAGCATGCAAGAGCCGAGTTTTCAATCCAAATAAATCTACTGCTCAACTGATAGATTTTCAGAAAATAAGGTATGGTTCCAACATTTCTGTGCTCTCGAATATTCGAATGAAAGAATGTACTGTGTTTGAAGGTTTGGCATTAATCAGCCATTTCTTCTTCTCCACTTCCAATTATGTGCTTCTGTATTGTGATCGAGTGTAACCTTCAGGATTCAGGAGCTTCTGAAATCTGAACATCATGAAGAAGGACGGGTTCCTCGGACAGTTGAATGTGAGTTGACCCATGATCTAGTGGATGCATGCATTCCTGGAGATGTTGTGACAATAACAGGCATAATAAGAGTGATTAACAATTATATGGACATTGGAGGAGGTAAAAGAAGTCTTTTGCATAACCACAGTATCTTGCCATCTTACACTTTAGAGCATTTAATGAATTTTTTGTTTTTGATAAGCTTCATGTTCGTTCATCCATCTCCATTACCACTTACCATAAGGTGGAGCTTGCACTTTTATAATCTACAATATAAATCTGGTTGCCTGATTTCTTTAGATGGATGAACCATAGGAGTCTGAAAATAAATTGATATAGGATAAATGATTTTATCATAATGGTAAACTGAAAAATAACCTGCATTGGTATCCTTAAGAAGCATTCTAGATATGGATATTCACGTTCAAATATGTTATAGTGTAGAAATGTGCATGGAGGGTCGAGGATGGGAGAAACTCAAAAAAGAAGACTCCGAGAGTACTTCTAATATATATATATATATATATATATATATATATATATATATATATATATGTATGTATGTGAAATGGTCTTTCTTGCTTAGCTGAGGATAGGAGATATTGTCACATACAAGTATCTCATTTGGAAGTTCCGATGTGCTTCTTGAATTTAAAAAGGCCACTTATATTCAGCTGTACAGTATATTTCAGAAAACTAGATTGTTCTTCAATTAGTCTAGCAGGCCTGAAACTGTTTGTATTTTCTAAATTATGCCTTTCGCTGTTGCAATTGTTATTGGCATATCGCTGTTTCCCCTGTCAGGCATTTTCATGTTCCATCATCAGATTTTTCTATTATGAAATGAGCATAATATTTATGCATGTGAACTATTTACTAAAGAATTTACACAAGTTTGTTCAAATGATCAGATCCATTTGTACAAAGCTTGGGAGCTGTAAATTTCAGTCATCGTCTTCTTTTGGAATTGGTAGTTTATGTAATATTTCAGTTTCATAATTATGCTTTCTTTTTTTCTTCAAAATATTAGGAAAATCAAAGGCAAAAAATCAAGCACTGTACTATTTGTACCTGGAAGCAGTTTCAATAATAAATTCAAAGTCCCAGTTTGAGTCTGAGGATTCACGTCACATTGACAACAAATCTATGGCCTCAGAACATTTAGATTTATACTCATTTTCTCCAAGAGATCTGGAGTTTATTGTAAAGTTCTCTGAGGAGCACGGCTCTGATGTGTTTCGTCAAATTCTGCAATCAATTTGTCCATCTATCTATGGGCATGAGCTTGTTAAAGGTATATGGAGACTATTGTTACATGTAAGCTTGGGTGATTAGATCCAATGCCATTGTCTTACAATGTCATCAAACACAATGCAGTATCCATGAATACTTATGTGTCCAATAGGCATGTTCAGTGTTGCCACTGTCCCTTAGTTAAAATTAGAGTTTTTGATACTTTACAATTCGGATCCTTTGACAGGTAGTATGATTTCTTATAGTTATATGTTTTTGTAGCTACTTAAATAATGTCCAGCCCTAGTCGCAAGTTGAGCCTGAAATTTCATAAATGCCCTCTTCACTTCCTGATTCTATTTAAAGTTTTAGGAAATTCCATATAAAATTAACTTCATGGCATAAAAATTTAAAGTTATGGTTCATGTTCTGAAGCTTAAATAGGCGCCTAATTAGGATCAGTTCTTTACCTTGAAGTTTATTCTTTCCAACTTCTGCATATGAATACAAACATTCTTATCTGGAGCAGTAGCATATTTTGAATCATGATCTGACTGCTTTATTGTACATGCATTATTGGTTTTTAGTATTACAATAGTTTATTCGACTTTTTTGAAAATGAAATATTTTCCTTTCGTTTTCTTCTTCTTTTTTTGGCTGGTAAAAGCGGGAATTACATTAGCGCTGGTTGGAGGTGTTCGAAAGCATTCAATGGATCAGAACAAGGTTCCTGTTAGAGGAGATATACATGTAATTGTTGTTGGTAAGTTTGTTAAGTTCCTTTGCTAGTGTTATAATTAAATAGGTTGAAAACCACCTTGTCATCACTTCTGCTTTACTTTAATGGCCAAATACCATATACAGCCTTGGATGCCTATATTTCATGTGCAAGTTTTTTATTTAACTAGGTGATCCTGGGCTTGGTAAAAGCCAACTACTTCAAGCTGCAGCTTCTGTTTCTCCACGTGGGATATATGTGTGTGGTAATGCCACAACTAATGCTGGCCTTACTGTTGCAGTGGTGAAAGATCCTACAACGAGTGACTATGCATTTGAGGCTGGTGCATTTTCTTCTTCGTAAGCTGAATAATACATTGACATATTGTGATATATTTGTCTGGATGCATGGCTAACTTTATTTGGAAATAATCATGGATATTGATTGCTTATTACTAACGAGATTGACACCTGAAGTAGCTTGTATATAAAACTCAACATTCGAAGTGCTAATAAATGAGTTAAAAAACACCTCTCTCTTTCTCCATCTCTTTCGCATCGTAAAAGGCCAGAAGGTAACCAAAGATGCCATTATACTTTAAAACTAAACTTTCAGAACTGCTGGTACATATATGGTTGTGATTTCAAAAAGTCTTGGTCCTTGTGGATCTCATTACATAAAATATTACAAGTTCCAGGTCACAGAAGATGGTTAATCCCTTCTTAGTTGTGCATTAAACATCTCCATTCTTTCGTTTTATAATGAATGAGATATTGAGGACCTTTTGTATCTTTTCTAGAAAACGTGGAACTTTTAGTTTACTTTGTTTAATGATTCTTTTATCTCCATTATCATCCTTTCCCCTTGGTTCTGCAAAGAATCTTTTCTTGATTTCATGTTAGCAGAAAGATTAGACAATGACCATTAGAATATAGATAGAGATAACTAAAGTGTAGAAAGCAATATTACTTTCTGTGCGCGTGAAGGTCATTAAACCTGCCTCCATTGAGTCTGACTATCAACATTCTGTCTGCATGTATATGTGCGTGTGTTCCTTTTAAGACCTAACTTGTTCAAGTTCAACAATGAAATAATCCATCTGATCTCAAAGTGGTTTCGCTACCTTTAATAGAAGTCCATTAATTTCTGATGTATTTTCTCTTTAAATATCAAGTATATGTTCATTGCTGAAATTTCACTGCAATGTTTATTTTACAGGTGCCATGGTACTTGCAGAACGCGGATTATGCTGTATTGATGAGTTTGACAAAATGTCAGCAGAACACCAGGTATCTCCAGTCTTGCCGTATTCTATTTTCAAGATTGCTTGGAGTTAAATTACTGAACTGATTATTTGACGTCTTTAGGCTTTATTAGAAGCAATGGAACAGCAGTGCGTCTCTGTTGCAAAGGCAGGACTTGTAGCAAGCCTATCAGCAAGAACATCTGTTTTAGCCGCAGCAAACCCTGTTGGGGGTCGTTATAAGTATTGATATTGCATTTCATCTTAATTTCAATTTTCTTAATTGTTTTCCATGATTGGGACTGTCGGTCCATGTTTATGTCTAGTATGCTTTATAAATGAAGCTGAAATCAAGTGGAGTTCATGCATGTCTTTTGAAACCATACACGCTAAACCTGCCAAAAATAAATAAAAAATTAAACTCTTTGTCTTCTTTCTGAAATATTATTACAAGACGAATAACTGTTTTGAACTTGCACTTTCTTTGTCCATGCCCCAAAGCAAATATCCAGACAGGTTTAAACTTTATATACATTATTTATTGATTTCTATTATATTATACAGATACTACTTGTATTTATATTGAATTCTATTTGCAGTCGTGCAAAAACAGTGAATGAGAACCTGAAAATGAGTGCTGCTCTTCTCTCACGATTTGATTTGGTTTTCATATTGCTTGATAAACCTGATGAGTTGTTGGATAGGAGACTTTCAGAGCACATCATGTCAGTAAGTTCTTGTTCTTGCCTTCAAACTCATGCATGTTGTAAACTTTACGTTATTACCTTTTGGCGATATGTCATATTTGCTTGCTGCTTAACTCCCTCTAAGAACAATTTTAGCTGTCCCGAAGTGGTAACTTCACAGTTGACTGGCGTGTGAGTACTGCATATCTCCCATGTTTCTGCTGTGCTTACAGCGGCATAGTTAATGTGCAAAGATAATATTTGTCTCTTTCTTGACTGCATATTCGCACTCAAAAATTTCAAAATTGATCTCTGAGAGAATGTCTTCTAGTCCCTTTGCCATAATGTTCTAGTTGTTCTGTTTCATTTCTTCTTTCCCCCTTTTGCTTTTTGTCTGGATTTTTTTTTTTTTTTGGCAATAAACAGATCAAGAGATTGAAGCATTTAGTTATTAACATGATGCATGGATCTCTAGTTAATGCCATACCAAATAAAATATTTTTGCAGCTTCATACTGGCACCGGACAAACTTCACCCTCTGAAAAGAGATTATGTACAGGTGATTTCTCAACCATTGTAAAAATAAAATTACCATAGGATTCTTTTGACTCAATCTTTAGTTTGCCACTGGCAGAATCACGGGATATTGGAGGTGTAGATATGAACGTAAAAAGCGGTTCCCTAGTTGCAAGGTTGAGACTTGATCCTAAGAAAGACAGTGATTTTGTTCCACTGCCTGGCCCTCTTCTGCGTAAATACATCGCTTATGCAAGAACATATGTAAATCCCAGGTGATCTCAGGTTCTTAAATATGTGAAAAAAGTGTTGTTGAATGTTTACGTAGAAATATGCTCACAATTGTACCTTCCATCAAGAATGACAAAACCAGCGGCAGAAATCTTGCAGAAGTTTTACTTATGTCTAAGAGACCACAGCACTTCTGCAGACAGCACTCCAATAACAGCAAGGCAGTTAGAAAGTTTGGTAAGGCTGGCAGAAGCTCGAGCTAGAGTAGACTTGAGGGAAGAAATAAGCACACAAGACGCTCTGGTACGTTATCTGAAGAGTGGCTGATTCTATAATGACTTTCTTTTTATGTAAATTTGCCACTAAATGTAACAAAATTTGCATGACCAATATCCTTTTCTTTGCCCCATTAATTGTTGGCTGAAACAGATTATATTAATCTCATTATACACGTTGATTTCCTAAAGTATCCTTTCTAAGTTGATGTATTTTTAAGAGTAAAACCTTTCTACTTCCTAATTTTCCTCATGCACTTGACGACACATTAAGCATAACATGTGCAGGACGTTGTTGAAATAATGAAAGAGTCGTTGTATGACAAATATGTTGATGAAAATGGGCTTGTTGATTTTGGGCGTAGTGGTGGAATGAGTCAACAGAAAGAGGCGAAACGCTTTTTAAGTGCACTGAATAAGCAATCTGAATTGCTCCAAAAGGATTGCTTCTCTATATCAGTAAGTAATCCTGAAATTCTTGATCCAGTAGGATTTCTTTCACATATCTGGACATTTTTTTAAGAGAAACTTGACTCATTTGGATTTAAGCGGGAGATTTCTGCGAAAAGTCTAAAATTTTTTGATTGTTTGTTCAAGGAAATATACAATGTGGCCGATCGGATCGGTTTAAGGGTGCCTGATATAGACAGCTTTGTAGATAATCTGAACAGTGTTGGCTATCTTCTAAAGAAGGGCCCAAAGACATATCAGGTACTTGGACACTTCTTTGCGCATTAGTCTCTAGTATTTAGTGGAGTGTATTATGATGTTGTAATATTCTTTTAATGTTGAATACTGCTACTAAAATCTTCATTGCTTAAAACGTGGCAGGTGTTATCATTATCTTATTCACGCAGTCAATCATCAAGGTCAACGAGATGATTTTTTCAGCATAGCAGTGGTACAGGTTAAATTCTGAAGTCAACTTCTATGTTATTATATTCTGCTTACTTGGCTTCTGGAGGTGAATTAACATCGGGTGATGACTGATGATGGTTAACTAGCGTACTACACTTCATAATTTGATTATAGAGTGGCAGAATATTAGGAAAATCAAAGGTGAAAAATCTACATGCTTACTACTAATTTCATTCACTGGAGTTACTGTGCCAGTTTTGTGTAATATTATTCTTCAAGTATCATAGGAAATTTGAACATTGATCCCAACTCAATGTGGCCATAAGAATCCTAAGAGAGCAAAAACTCAACTGCGTTTCTTAGTTTCTTGGAGATTCATGTAGATTATACTTGGATGTACTCCTAGAGAGAGAGCCTCAAAAACTTTTAGTTGCTGAGATGGAGAAGATGCATATTGATATGGATATTCTAATCTGTATTTGCATAGCCCCAAACTTAGGCCTAAAGCTTTCAATTTTCAACCACTGGTGGCATAAAAATTCTAGTTGTTTTGCATGCTTGTGATAATGATTCATAAAGGTGTTTATGAGACGCTTTCTGATCATATGGAGTTATATGATCCCTCTAAAGACTCGTGGGAGGTATTATCCATCGACAGTCCCTATAAACAGCCTGTTCATTTCTGTCCATTGTCGTCTTATAATTCACACAGATGAAGGAAATTATGTTATGGATCTAAATCGTGTGTGTATGTATGGTTGTTTTGTGACGATAAGTGTGCTTTTTAGTCCCAGCATATCGTGGGAGCTTCAATTATCAGAATGGATAGTGCCATTTCAGTTTCGATGTTCGCTTACCAATTGACTTTTGTCCCACTGATCTCTTGTCCACTCTACATTTTGCCTTAGTTGCTAACTCTCCTCCTCAACTCATGGTTTGTTTTCAATTTGAGTATGTGAAATCGCTTGTTGGAGTTTAATGGAATGGTTTGATGAGTTTTGTGACAACTTTAGTGAGTGGAAGATACATTACTATTTGGTGACCCTGAAAGTCTGTTGGTCAATTTCGTATTAGCAACCGAATCATTAACAAGAGTTCTAGTCTTGAACAAGATATCATTTATATACTCACAATTCCCTTTTATGACACCTACAACAACACAACCCTGCCGTACCAAACAACCAAAAGAGGAACCATTCTACAAAGGATTAGAGTAGACTTTAGCTTGTATATGGAATGGAATGGAATCACAATAAAAATTACAAGTATTTTAACTTGCCAATAACTGTAATGCTTGAGTATATTCAAACATCTTCATCTGCAGCTTCAAGCCGCCACTCACTCCCATAGTAGGAGTTGGGCAATCCCAACCAAAACTTGAATGCCTCAGCTGCTCTCTTCCTTTCTCTCCGTCTATCTTGTCTAGCTCTCGACGCATGCTTACTTGTAAACATCCTCGAATGCATCTCAACGTATATCCGCTTGTACTTGGTCTTATTCGGGTGAATCCCGTGTTCTTCCATACAAGCAACGATCTCCAAAGCCTTCCTAAAGAAAGCTGCTCTAACACAAATATCAGCCAGTGTATCCAACAGTCCTTCATCGGGTTTCAGAGGCGGGAGGCTCGTAGCTTCCTCGCCTCCACTTCCACCCCCACACCGCTCCTTCACTTCATTCCATAACAGAAGAGCTTCTCCTGGTTTTCTTGCCATTGCTATCCCATTCGCAAGACTCCCATAGGTGGCCACATTTGGGAAAACACCATTGTCTTTCATGTTCTCAATTATACTCTTTGCTTCTTCAATGAGCCCCAGTCTACAATACCCCTCCACCAACATATTCCAAGCAACCAAATCCACTTTCACCCGAGGATCTTTCAGCATCTCATCAAACACCTTGTTAGCTAGCTTAGGCTGGCCAGATGAAGCAAACGCCTTCATCAAAGTGGTGTAGCTAACTTTTGTGGGAGCAATGCCTCTCTTCCTCATCTCATTGAAGTATGTAAGAGCCCCTGCACAGTCATCAACCAATATGCATCCATCAATCAAAGTGTTATACGAAACCACATCGGGTTCAATCCCCGCCTCATCAACCATCTCCTTCAACAGATCCTCCGCCTTATCTATCTGCATTTGATGGCAGTATCCCTTCAGCAGAATGTTGTACGTGATGAGATTAGCCGGAACTCGATTTCTAGCCATCTCCACCACCACTTGCCTTGCCCTGTCCATTGATCCGTCCTTCACAAATGCAGATATAACCGTAGTGTATGTTACATGGTCAGGGTGACTTGAAGTGTCCTTTTGGAACGTCATGGCTTCGAGCATCCTCACGACGTCGGAAACACGGCCGGCTTCCATGTAACCCTTCATCAAGGTTGTGTAGATTCTTGAATCAGGTGGAAACACCTGAGGTAGCTCTGGTGGCTCCCTACAAAAATCAATGGAATTAGGGAGTAATTCCTCAAATGCATCATCACTATCATCCTCATCATAGAGAAAGATATCGTCAGAGCATGATTCCCTCAAAATCTTGCAAAGATCTCTCCTCCCATCTCTCATTGCCTGAACAAGCTTCTCTGCAGTTTCCAGATCACCAAAACCAACATAAGCAGCAACCAGAGAATGCAATGTTGTCATACACAACGTTATCCCCCTGTCGATTATCCTCTCCAATGCAAACACAAGCAAGTCCTTCCTCTCAACTCTAGCACATAATTTAATCATCACGTTATATGTAAACGCATCTGGCTCGCATCTGAACTCAGGCATTTCATCGAACAGTTGGAGGAACTTCTTGGTATCACCGAGATTGGCGCAAGCATTGAGCACTGCGTTGTAAGCACCAGTATCTGGATACGAGTCCTTGACGATCTCAGCATCCGCAAATCTGCGCACCCTTTTGATTACAGAATTGAACAGCTTAATCGCTTCGATCGGGCCATCGTCGCCGGAAGCGGCGAGTCTGCTTACCACGGCACTCCACGCCTTCACATGGGGGAGATATCCGGATTTAAGCATGGACTTAACGATAGATGCAGCGTAAAGAGTATGCCCACCTTTAGCAGCAGAAACAGCGAGGAGGCCGAGGGAATTGGCATCGAGGCGGTGGAGCTGCCGCTCGCGGCGGAGACGCTCGATAATCGACTGAGCTCTGGTCAATCCCTCGGCCGTGTTCAGGTAGGATAACTGCGAAACCAAGCGGCTAAGGCAAGTCGTATTCGGGAGTTGAGCGCCTTGGGAGTACAGCAGCCATGCCTCCTCAGTTTTCCTCTGCTGGAGGAGTGAGAGGAGCACGTGGTCTTGAGACTCGGAGAGTTTGGCGTTGGAGACGGCGGAGGAAAGAGAGGCTGCGGAAGAGTTTCTGGTGGAGTGGAGGCGAAGTGAGGAGGGTGAAGATGTAGAGGTGGTGGGAGGAGTGGCGGAGGCGAAGAATGTGGAGGAGGAAGGCGGCGCAACCCAGTGAAGGGTGAGAGTGCAGGTGGCGTTCATCGTCCGTTCATCTGATTTGGAAAATTATTTATTTATTTAAATTAAATGGTTTTTAATCGGAGATAAGATGGGATATTTTTGGGAGGTGGGGGTAATTAATTAATTTTGGTGGAGAGGGTATGCACTACGTTAGGAATATTCATCCTCCCACGTGGCACTCATTTATTGGTCATTTCCATGCTTCTTGCACTTTTTTTTTTCAAATCCCAAGATTCATGCACTTTTTTTTTTCTTTTCTCCTTTTAAAAAAATATTTGTAAAAATGCTCCGTGTATAATAGTTCATTTTGAAAAATGATTTTTTTTTTAAAAATACCACTTTTGGGAGAGAGAAAAAGAAAGTTTGAAATAATTAGCAATAAGGAGAGTATATATCCTAGAACCATGAAAAAACACAAAGTTACCTTTTATTAGTGACATAGTAAAATAAACTGACAAATACTTGTATGAAAACCACGAAATAACACAAATACTCCCTTTATTAGTGACAAGAGTAAAATAAACATACAAACACTTTATGTGAATCGGACTGTAGAGTGAAAATAGTGTACAAATGTAGTCATGTAAAATCCATCTCATGATCCAGATACAAGTGTGTTCTTTATCAGTTCACAATGTTGGAGACAGACAAGCTGAATCAAAAACGAAGGGACGGAGGCACAGCAAACCAAACGCAACAAAACAGTGTCGACTGGCTTTTTCGTCTCAAGGGTGACAATAGAGATATTGACTTTCAGAAATCCAAGTGACAAGATCATAACATCAAAGAAGTTCATGTGTAGAAAAGCAATTGATAATTGACAAGAAAAATTGTCATGACAGAAAAGTACAGGGCAAACTAGCTACAAGAAGCCATATTGATATATATATCTTGACATTTCTCAAGCAGCAATCTTTTAATTTCTCTCTCAATCTATCTTTTCCATGTTACCTTAACATGTCTCTCTTAGGTTTTCTGTTTCTTCCTGGAAAAATTGTTTTTGTTATAGGATTTGAAATCATTCGTAGTCTCAGCAGTGTTCTGCTTCTTCAACCCTTTCTTCCCTCCAAATCCAAATTTGGAATCCTTGCGATCTCTGTCATTCCTCTTCCTATCGAATCCTTTATTCCCCTTTCCACCCCCCTGTCTTGCCTTACCTCCAGTACGATCTCCCGGGGCCACTCCTGGCCGTTTCTTGCCTGATCTCACGAATGATTTCCCATCTTCAAAAGCAAAACTGAGGTCACCCTCTTTATCACCTCCAGCAAACCCGCTCTGCTTTCTTTGCTTCCTCCAGTTCTTAACAGATTCTATCTCTTCTTTTTTCTGTTTAGCCCTCTCCTTCTGCTTCTGAGCCTGTACCTCCTTTGATATCTTTTTACTCTCCCTTGCCTTCCGTCTCTCCTCAGCTTCCTCCATCTTTTTCTTCTCTGCCAGGAGTCGGCCCTTCACTTTCACCATATGTGAATCAGATTTCACCATTTCAGCATAATAGTCAGATGGTCGAAGAAAAGGAAGGCCCATAGACTGAAACTTCCCAAATGCCTCCCTAGCACCCTCAAGTGCCTGCGTGTAGAAAGCAAGCTCCCGAGTAAGGTCATCATTGACATCCACCTCTTGCTCCTGATCAATACTTAAAGTAAGCGTCTGCAACCAGTCCACATTCTCAGGCCAACTGATATCTTCAAGTTTATCAAGCAAGCCATCTTTGTTGTATACCGCTGTCTTTGAAGGCTCGCTTAACTGCACATCATCTTCATCTTCTTCTGATTCTGACTCAGAAACCATAGGATCATTATCTTCCATCTCCAAACTGTTCAATGGGGCCGTGTTCTGCATGATTACTTCTTCTTCAGAAACAGTGTGATCTGAAGAGAGGAAATACAAAAGGCAACCATGAGAAGATTGACAGCCAACACAAAATATTGCAACATTAAGGAAACCAACAACAACCTCGTAATTACAATAGCAAAAAGTAGCACTGGAGAACGAAATCGAAAAACTGCTTTCCAATGCCTAGTCTCATATTGGAAGCAAGCATACTATTAGTCACTTACAAGCTTTTAAACTCACATTTATTCACTCAATTTTCCTGAATCACAATCTAGCAAAAAAGGGGAAATTTGAAGTGACATAATCAGAGAACTAATTCGCAATTGAAGCTCAGTAACAAGCATTTTCCCGAGTAAGGCTTATCTTTCTCAACAAATCATAATTAAAATTTATAATTTTTTTCTCACTGTAGCCAATAAGAACTGATTTGAAGATAAGAGGGAATGAAAGAGAAAACACAACTACAGGAAGATCAGAACACTTTCTTCCATTTAGTCAGGAGAACACCGTTACGCAGGATAAACACATAAACAAGAACTGATGATCAACTGAATGAAACAAAACCCTACACACAGTGTTCTGGGGTTATCAATGAATGACTTTATGGAAGTGGCATTCACGAAGCACGTTCGTATTAGCCTCTAATTACATTTCTGGTATAATTTAGCAAGCTATAACCATTTTAATGGAGCACTCAACGGATTCCAAAACTAGGATACCGCGAAATTGAAGGGCTAAAAAATAGATGAAGAAAACAAAGGCGAATAATAAGAAAACTAATACATAAGCAATCTAACGGAAATCAAAGAAGAAACCAGCAATGGCAATGGAAGGAAAAAAAAAAAAACCAGAAGAGACAATCAGAGAAGGAAAGAGGAGAGAGAAAGAGTTACCTTGGAGTTGGAGCGCAGTTCAAATGTAGCATGCCCTAATTAGGGCGTATTAATTGAATGAAGGGAGATGGGCTTTACCTATTAACTATTGGGCTTTTCTATTTAAAAGAATTAAATGGATTACATGTAACAATTGTGTTTAAATGGACCATTTTTTTCTTTTTTTTTTCTTTTATTATTTTATTGTGGCTTAGGATAAAAAGGGTTTATTATATATATTTTTAATTTTTATTGTCAGTTTATTTTAGTTACGGTTCAATATATTGTGATTTAAAGTATACTACTTATTTATATGGTTCTTCACATGTTATTATTATTATTACTATTATATATATATATATATATATATATATATATATATATATATATATATATATATATATATATATATATATATATATATATATATATATATATTTTTTTTTTTTAATCTTAAGGTTTATTGCATTTTTTATTTAGAGTTTTTACTATCAATTTGTTCAAATTAAATAGGTCAATTCGAATGTATGATATATGGATTTAGAGTTATTCTCGATAAATACTCTAGTTCAGCTCAAGCATAAGATACTTGAACTCACTCGACTCCTCTAACATCTCCAAATACACTCGCTTGATTTTGGTTGAATTACGATTAATAATAATGAAATAATAATAATAAATTTTAAGGAGTAAATAATAATAATTGATAAACAACACAAGAAAAATAATAATATTACTCAAACATTCGAAATAATCAATTAAATGTTGAATTAATTAATGATGAAACCTAAAAAAATGCAATTGATCTCAAAGTAAGAGATAAATTTTAAATCACAATACTAAAATAATATTTCCTCGTCTCATTGAAACATACATGTTTTTTTATTTTGGTCTATCCCAATACAAAGTGTACATTTCCTTTTTGGTAAAGAGGATCTACACATATTAATTACTTCTCTCCATGGGCTCACATGTCATACTAATACACTCACCCACATTATATTAATATATTATTTTTCTCACCTCACTTCACATTAAAATATTATATTCATTAATCAACATGCAAAAAACAAACACCCACATTTTAACAATATGGAGAGAGTAATAGCATGTCTAAATATATAGTTTGTGTGAAACCAAAACACTACTTTCTTTAATCTAACAACTTCACTTTTATCACTTAAGCATTATATTTTATTAGGCTAATACTAATGGCATCTGGTGCACTCCATGATATGGTGCGCTCATTTTCAGATTGTATACAATTATAAACAAATAAATATACAATTATAAACAAAAATATATATAATTTATTTGTTATTTTTTTTAATGAAAAATTGAATGTAAAAAAATATACTGCACTATTAAAAAATATGTATACATTATTGAATAAAAAGTAATACACATATGAATACTGGTTTTTTTAATGAAAAATTGAGTGTGAAAAAAAGTATACAATTATTAAGAAATATGTATAAAATACAATAAAAAATTATACACATATGGGTGCAACGAATATCAACTCATTTTATTAAAAAATTATATTTTTTATGTGTCACAAAATTGATAAAAACACAATTTTTTACCAGTATAAAGTATATTGGAAACTTTGCCAAATAATAATTCTCGTGCTTAAGGATATGTGCCACTATTTGCATCGAGAACACTTAAAAAAAATTACATCCATAATGTAGTTTATATTAAGAGGTAAAAATTACACATTTTGTTCATAAATTTTATAGAGATGCATTTGTGTAAAGATGCTATGTGTGCTTCTATTTTGCCATTAGAGAAAGCGCTTGTGTAAAGATGCTAAGAGTTCTTGGTGAGTGTTTAGAATTCACTCATCCAATGAGTTTATTTGATGACTTTGTTATCCTTGCTATTGTGTATCATTGTGTGAGCAAAAAAACTCTAAAATCTGAACGCCTCCCTTCTCTTACAACGTCGAGCCGTCCACAATACCCAATAGTGAGGCCTAAGTGTACTTATTTACATGTGATTTCAAACACCAAAAAAAAAAAAAAAATTATAAAAAATGAAAGAAATAATGAGTTTAAACCTTTTAGGACTTCGCATCCATTAAAAAATATTATAGTAATAGTTGGATAAATAAATCTTTAATTTATAAATGAGGGCGCTATTAAAAATTTCTTTAATAAATATTCATTTTTAGTAGCACTTGAAACCCTTTAAATTTAATAAAATAGAAAAATAATGAAAAGATATTTGAGCACTTAAGTTATTTAAATTTTAAGGGAATAGTTCGTCAAATACTTAAAGGCAAAAAGTTGTATAAAAATAAGTTTGGAATAAATATAAGTTAAAAAGAATCGTGAAGTTTGAAAATCTCATAGTTTTACTTAAGTAAATTTAAACGTGGTTCATATGAAAATTTATAGTCAAATTAATTATAAAAGAAGAATAGCGATTTTAAGTCAAAAATTTATTTAAAGTTTATAAAATAATTATTCAATTAAAAATATAATATATATTATTCTTAATGAGGTCAAAGTTAACTTGCAGCGGAAAATAATAATGTATTTTGTGTGCTATAATAAGTTTATAAGAATATCATTTATGAACTAAATTATTTTAGTTGAATCATTTATAATATATCTTTCTTGAAAGCTTCCCTCGACTCAATCTCCATCGCTTCCAGCCATGCACTTTATCTGTAAGAGGAAAAAGATGTGGGGTGAGCACAGATGGGGGTGTACTCAGTGAGGGATTTACTGTTGGATTGTACAATTGAAAATGACTTCATATCATGAGAAATGAACATCATGTATTGTAAAAGTAAATGGAATTAACCCAAAGTCAAGTCGCTCGAAAGCGCTCATTATTTAATATGTCAGATCGCCCGAAGACGCTCATTATTTAATACGTCAGGTCGCCCGAAGGCGCTCCTTATTTAATACGTCAAAAGTCATGCGAACGCGTCTGTCTTTTCTTATTGGCAAATGTCAACTGTACGTACAGGTTCCCGGCCCACCGGCCTTAGGTAACTTGTGCATGCACATGCATAACATTAATCAATGTAATCAAGTTCAATATAGAAATCATAACAGTAAGCCCACCTTATTGCAATGAAGGCAATGTACATAACAAGTGATGATGATGAAAATGAGTGATGTTGCAACATTTTCTTGAAATTCTTGATGCCTCCTTCATAGATTTGATCTCTATATAGCATTCCTAATCATAAATATATCATAAGAAGTTATGACCTTAACTTCTATGGTAAAAATATATAATGTCCTAACTTTGATAATCGTTGATCCTTTAAGGATTTAATAATAAGAATATTTTTAAGGGATATATTTTAGGTTTAAGTTGTCATGGATTATGGTTAAGAATTGATATTTGACTAATTATACCATGTAATGTCATCCTTTACATAGATGAATATAATTTCTTTGGTTAATTAGTGTGATACCCGAGCTTCTCACTACTCATGTGCTAATATAATTTAATTTGTGTTATGTGCATTTTATAATTATGTGATCATTATGTGACAATTAGGTGATAATAATGTGACAATTATGTGACAATTGTTACTACATTTTATTTATCTTTACCTTTTATTTGAGACGTCTGTGATAATAATAATGACAATATGTGAATATATGTGTGCATAAATATTTACGTGCATTAATTTGAATACATAATTAAATTATTTTATGTGTGTAAATATATTATTTTCTTAATTATTAAGTATTATACGTGTTCTCGTAATAATAATAATGATAAAAAATGTACACTTATATGTATTAATTTGTAAATGTATTATATCTTAATTAATAAAAAGAAACTTAACCAAGAAGTAGAGGTAAACGTGGATAAGTTAATCACCTTTATCTTTATTATTAACTTGGTGGTAACAGCCGGCTATTCCTACTTTGAAAACGTGTAGGTATAAAAAAAAAGAAGTTAGTTAATTAGGGTTTGGGTTGGTAACCACCAACTCACCCCATCCCCTATTTTACCTATATATATACATGGGTGCTTGGGGTGATGACCTTGCACCCAAAGTCATTGAAAAAAAAAAGAGAAGGAGAAGAAGAGAGAGAGGAAAAGAAAGGAAAGAGGGGGAGATGTATGTGCCAGAACGAGAAGGAAGTGATTAGTCACAGTTTTTCACGAGGTCTAAAATATTACTATTGTCGGAGTTCAGGTAAGTATAAGTCCAACTACAATGCATAAAAATGTTGTTTATGAATTATTTATGATTAATATGTGATAATTATGCTATGGATCATTTGTGATTAGTTTAATTACGTTATAAATTATTTGGGATTAATTTGTGATACAAATTGTGGATTTATGTGTTTGGGGAAAGTCGGGTTCATATTCAATAATATTATTTGTAAATTATTTGTGATAAATTGGCGGTACAAGTTGTGAATATATGTGATTTGAAATAATATCATTGTCCTATATAGATTTGTTTTTTCGAAAACTGTTGAATATAGATCTGTATGATCTGAGAAAATATTGTTTATAAGGATTCGTGTGATACGAGATGAAATTGTTATTCTAAAAAGGAATCCGTGTGATCCAAGATGAAATTGTTATTCTATAAATGAATCTATATGATTGAGGTGAAGTTGTTGTTTCAGAAGTGGATCTGTGCGAATTGAAGTTCAGTTGTTGATTTATAATGATTAAATGTTAATGTTGATATTATGAATGGTTTATGATGCATATTTAAATTGCCCTAATTGCATACCATGCATAATCATGAAAAGTGTTTTCCCCAAAGTTAATAAGATACTAATGGTGTGTGCGACCACTATATATGCATCTCTGTCAGGGTTCGGAAAAATTGTTCCCGACACTTTATTTTG
This sequence comes from Pogostemon cablin, assembly GCA_023678885.1. Taxonomy (NCBI): domain Eukaryota; kingdom Viridiplantae; phylum Streptophyta; class Magnoliopsida; order Lamiales; family Lamiaceae; genus Pogostemon; species Pogostemon cablin. Next base: position 19,723,539 of record CM042986.1, on the reverse strand, counting down.
AGTTCGGAAAAATCGTTCTCAGCACTTTATTCGGGGTTCAAAAAAATCATCCCCAACACTATGCCAGTGTTCGAAAAAATCATTCCCGGCACGATATATATTCGGGGTTCGGAAAAATCATCCCCATTGAGCTCATTTTGGGTGCATATCATAAGTGTGTCCTGGGAATCCCACAACGTGAACAATTTTCAAAATAAAAGAGACCAGCTAGAAAGACTAGGAAATAGGCAATAGAGAACTCAATGCATTTTCATGCCCTGACATGCATGATTTCTACTTACTGAGATTTTTGTCTTATTAGTTTATGCATTGTAGGTGAGCCTGCTGATGATTGAGTTTTGTGATGTGACTGTGCAAGCTGTGGAGCTCCTATAGGGTTTTGAGCGGATGTACATAGATGACGACCTGTTGGGTTAGGCCGTGAGTTTATTTTGTTTCTGCTGACGTTTACGTTACGTTATAAATATTGTCACCCGTTTGGGTGGTTTGAATTGTTGTCAGAAACCAGTTACGTATGTTGAACTGTTGTAATGATTTTGGTTATAAATATATCATGGAAAAAAATTTATGCAAGTTTTTATAATAATTATATTTATGTTAATTAGTATTTGAATTATAAGTTATTTAAGGTGGGTCGTGTCAATTAGCTTTAAGAATGATTCAAATTAAATTTGAAAATGACTTTAAGGTTGTAAGTTTTGTGTTTGCAAATAAATTTCTCAAAATGAGTTAAAATAATTTAAGTAAAAATTATTTCATAGGTAAAAAAATAGCTTTTGAAGAATTTAAGAAATCTCTATCTTATTAACTATAATTTTACAAGAAAAAACTTTTCATATGAGTTTAGAAAATATTTAAATGAACATATTTTACTTGGAATGTAAGCCAAAGATCTTGCTACTCAAATGATCATAAAATGCATAAAGTTCATGACATGTTTACAAAACATCATGCTGCCATAGTTTTGTAAAACATGTATCTCTCTCAAACTACTTCATGGACTAAAACTCTGTTTTACATGCATAAACTACACACATATATGAGCATTTACATGTCTTTCGCTTCTAAAAAATCGTATATCTTATTAGTGTAAAAAACTTGTAAAGTTTCAGCAGTGCTTGTGTGAAACAGTGTGGCAGCAGTTTAGAAAATCAACAATATTTCTTAAAATAATGAATGGATTTCAAAGATATTTTACATGAATATAAAGGACTTATAGATGAAAAACTCTTATCTCTAGTGGTTTGCTGAAATTCCTTCATTTTATATGTGAAATAAAGAGATCAAGTTTAACTTTTGTTTCTCTCATGCATTCTGTCACAGTTTACTAAAATGCCCATAACTTTCATTTGGTAACACATTTTTCTATATAATTTTACAGATAAGGTTAACCTTATAATAAATATTTTTCTTTCTTGTGGATAGCCAATATCCTAACATAAGTAGGTCATTTTCTAGCTTTAAAAAACAAGGACAGATTGTGAAAATTTTGAAGTTTAGTTGCATTTGCTAGAACTTGAGTCATACTTACATCTAACAACCTCCTATTTTCACATAACATACACAAAAAATCCACAAAAGCATCATGCATTATCCCCTCCTTCTCATTTACATAAAAATCATACATATAAGAAATAGTTTGAGAAGATTACCTTGAAAGCTTAGAATCTTGTGGGGGGTGGTTTTGATGGTATTGGAAGGATAATTTCACCACCTCCACTCAGTAGTAGTTCCATGTTTTAAAGAAGAGAAGAATGAAATAAGGATTAATGTAGATTCTAGAGTATTGGATGATGTGAAATTTACATGGTTACAAAACTTTTACTTACCTTGGTGGTTGGATTCTTGAGTAAAAGGAAATTCTTTTGTTGGCCATGGAAATGTGGCTCAAGCTTTACCAAAAGATGAGAGTTTTTCATGGAGGTGAGATACATTTTTGGCATATGGAAGTTGTTCTCTCCTCACCAACTTGATCATTGGCATTTTCCCTCTTGTACCTTTTCCATATATCTTTTATTGTTTGTCTTATTTTAGTTGTCTTATTAGCCATGAATATTATCATTAGGAGCATGTATGTAGTATATGTAGGCTTGATCATGAGCGCATAGTGAGTATATCTTTGATTTGTTTTGATCATAAAAGTGCATTATATCTCTAATATATGTAGGTATATATAGAGTTTAATTGCCTTATTAGTGATAGGATACATTGTGATATGTATCATATTGATTTTAAAATGCATTTCAATTATTATGAAATATGTTCTATTCAAGTTTTAATGATGATATATATATCTCTTGCAAAAATCATATACTCATGAACTCCAACTATAACATATCTATAAATGTTATAAAAACTCTTTGATCACCACCGAAATTAAAATCTCTATGACATATAACATTAATTCCTATAAAATAATATCCCTATATTTAACAAAAACACATTTTAGATTGGGGTGTTACAAAAACCCAAGTTACTATTTACAAATCTTAATCAGGCTTTTTTTTTTTACTTCCAAAAAGTAGTGTCTAATCAGGCAATTTTTTTTCTTTTACTTCCAAAAAGTAGTGTCTTGCATAAATGAGATCAGTTCCAGGTGAAAATCTTCATGTCATGCAATACGATTAACTAAGATACAAGCACAAGAACATAAAAACATCAATATTTCCATTGATTCAACGTGATGATTCATCTTGAACCGAGTAATATCCACATACGATTAAAACGGAAAAAGCTGTACACAGAAAGAGGACAACGATGAAGGACGAATATGCCCTACGCATTCACCTGCCATCGCCATATATACACATTTTCACCGCTTAATCCATCAACCACCACTACCTGCCTGCCAACCTACCTAAAATCCATATTCACATCCTATGTACCTGACCCATCGCGGTATGTGTGAGAAATCACGAAAGGTGGAACGACCCCTGTCCCTCGGTTATGGCATACACAAGTTTCTCTTTCATCACTTCCTGCAAAATACAGAATTGAATATCTTAGTATTTGTAAACTAAATTGTAATCCACCAAAACCAATCAAGAAAACTATGGGTAGAAAAGAGAATGAGGTGAACTTTTGAAGAGTATGGAGGAAGCTTCAGGTAGTTTGCACAGGTCATCACGCTGGGCAAATCAGCATCTATTTCCTTGCTGCAATGCTGTTAAACGACCAAGGGGGACAGACGGAAATCAAATGTAGTCATCAGCAAAAAGAAAGAGACGTGCAATTAATTGAGGAAAATTATGATTCTAACCTTCCGAACTACGGTCAACTTAGGGTTTAGAGAAGCCAACCCCCCAGTTGGAAGCCGGGGTGCCCCAGTCACAAACTGCAAGAATGCTCGTTGTTGCTTGAGATCAAACTCTCGCATGATTTCCATCAACTGATGGTTGAAACGAACATTATTATTTATTGTTTATTATGTAAAATACAGAGATCAGTAATAAAAGGAATAAAAAGCATTCAGCAGGTTTAAACTGACATTCACTATCGGGGAACTGCTTATCGTGTAACCATGGTCAAATTTGATGTGATCCAGAAGTTCATCCGACTGTATAGAAAAAAGAAGCAATCAATAAAGATAAGTGCAAATGCGCAAGTATGCACTAAACTAAAAAAAGTTCATAGTAGTTAACAAAAAGTGTAATTAGCATACATTCCACATCACATGTTCGCCACACAAAAGGCGTTCCAACTCTTCTTCTGTGAAAACCTTAAGATGCCTAATTGGGAAGACCTGAATGCCATTAAAAAAAGGGAGAAATACAATATCATAAGCTTTTCAATCAACACTATCATAAGAAATATAAAACAGAACAGAAGATTGTAACAACAAATAAGTTGTTTCCAGGAGCACATCTAAACCAGTTATAGGATTCCAAATGAATATCCAACAAACGACCATAATAAAACCTGATCAAAACCAGACTTGAATGCTTCCACCTGTCGAGCAATACCAGAATTTACAGTTGCATCAACCAGGAGTTTGACATACTCCTCCAAATTATCGGAATTTACCTAAATCAAAATCCATGTAAATAAATGTGTGTTGACTCAACTAAACTAAAATTTAGAAGGTGGACACCGTTGCAAGACTGCATATACTAACCATCTTTGAGTTTAACTCTGAATCAAGAAGATAATCCGGAAAACCGGGAATGCTAAATTCAAGGCATAGATCCTCAATTTTTGTATTTTGCAAGCACACATCAAGACCATTAGATTTTTCTTCACAAAGGGACCCCAGATGTTCTTTCCTTTCAACAACAGCCTGGAACTCTAAAAGAGCCCTCCCAAGTGCTGGATCAAATGACTGTATGTCGTACAGATTAAGTTCCTACATAAACGACAATGAAATAGCTATATCAAATGAAACTTTTGAAAATTACAGCATAGCAAGTGGTCAATTCAAAATCATCATACCTTCCCAAGAATGAGTTTATAAAAAGCCTTTGAGAATGGGAGATCTAAGACTCTACCATCTTGAAGAGCTTTAGCGACTATCTGTCCTAGAAGAGTAAACTTTTTAATTACTTCAGAAAACACACTGTTACTTGATGTACTTAGCAAAGGTGACCAAGGACGAGGGAAGAGTCCAAAAGGAGATGCCAGAAGTCCAGAGTTCTCAGCATCCAAATTAGTTGTGCTGTGAAGTAAGAAATTGTCATTTCTCCATATGCCTATACTGCTTCTCTGAAATTCTTGGCAGATCAATGTATAGAACTCCAACGTTGGACCAAGACCAGTGCCCACCTCTTCACTATACTCCACCTCAACAGCCACCTTTTGAAGGGAATGGAGTTCCATCATCCGTCTAGCAGATTCTAGCACTTTGTTCCGGTGAACCAATATTTTCTTGTGAGGACTGTATCCATGATTTTGCTGCCTGCCATTGGAACCTCCAGTATCTGAATGAGACGTTGAATGAGGCAGATTTGGACGTCGGCCCAATGCTGCCAGATGGAAATATTTGCACCTAGCTTCGAATCCGAATAAGAAAGGGCACCAATCAATTAACTGGGTACACCAAGCAGGCATGGCACCAACAGAGACAGCCGTAGGATCACGCATCTGCTGTTCTAATTTCTCTGTTAACTTCTTGTTAACAAACTCAGCTTGGGAAACTTCAGAAACAACTACATTTAACCAATCAAAATCATCTGTTCTTCCTTCGGCATAGTCAGTTGTTCTCTCACGCCACATCAGATCAAATCTTAATCTGTTTATTCCCTCTACACTTTTCAAAAGGGATAGTATATCATATGTTGGACCCAACTTCCCATGATCAGCAAACATGCAAGAGAATGTAGGAATATATTTTGAAATTGGGTTTCTTCTAAATAAATTAGAGGATTGAGACTCATGATAAATCCGCTTTGCATAACTTGGTTTGCATGTGGCGTGCCTTCTGTAAGTTATTTTGTATATGCGACTCCACAAGCCTGCAGTTGAGACATTATCATATTCTGCTTCAGTTTGAATTTTGACAAGAGACTGATACAGCGTCAATTGATGATTGAGTTGCTGTCCTTCCAAACAAAATAGCAACTTTCTCGATGTATCTTCATAATCATTGCATCCTGGGTGATCCATTTCCGAGTCGCGATCCTCTTGCAGAGGATTATGCTCTTCCTGCTCAACACGATCCTTGAACAAAAATAGTTTTAAAAAATGTCATTCCAATTTCCATAAAGACCATTAGACTGGAAATATATTCAGATGTTCATAAACTTCAGTTGACTAAACTTGGATGAGATGAACAAAAAATATATTAAAGAGGCAAATACCAAGTAACACCAAGAGAAAAAAAACACATACTGAATGGACATCAACAGATGAATCCAAAGGTTTGTGGGTAAAACTGGATGTTTCAGCTGGTGCAGACAATATTAAACTTGTTTTCTCCTCCTGCAAATGAAAGAAAATGGGAACTGTTAGATACCCCATCCCAAACCCAACAAATTCCAGGAAGTAGCTTAGGAAAATAAGTAGGTCATGAGGCAATAATAAATGAATACAACCTGCAGTTTGCTGTCATCAACTATCATTTCTGTGGATTCTATAGCATCTGAACTTTTGCCTTGGGAAGTATTTGAATCTGATGGCGATTTGGAACATGAACTCTCTTTCCCTTTTGAATCCTTAGACCCCACAATCGGTTTCTTAATTTTATCATCACCAACTCTAGGCCACAAATATCCTTCAATTTCATCTAGAGGCACAAAGGGATCCACATGTACAACACCTTCTGCATACTCACTAAGAGATTCTTCTCCATTTTCTCTCACGAACTGAACTTTCAGACATGGGTATGAAGTAGAGCGTCCATATGGAACAGTGGCATAAGAGTTCCTGCCCTTAAATGCATGGCCAGAGATGACAGGAAAAGTTTCAACAGATGACAGAGCACTTTGCAGTCTTTGAACAAGAGTAAGAAGCGGAAATTCCTCTTGAGCTCTATCAGCACAGGACAATAATAGGTGTCCAAACACATCAGATCTTTTTTCCAAAATCCGCAGGTGGGTGGTTGCTGCATTATAGCCTTCTTTTCCAACAAGATGCATGGCATTTGACAGGTATCCAACGAGTGCCTTTACAATTCCACTCTCCACAAACTCAAAAGTGGAGACAGAGTCTTTCTCATTAAGCTCAGACACAATTTTGCGCAGCAGATCATAAGTCTCTTCTTCCTGTTGGCTAGAATTAGCATCCTCAAGCGACTTATTAACCACTCCTGTCAATGAAGTGGATAAAGTTCTGAGTTTCTGAAGAATAGCGGTTACACCTTTCTCAGGGTTCTGTGATTCGGTTTCAAAGTATGTACTCCATATATACTTCGAAAGACTCTGAACAGCATCTCTCTGAAGCAGGCAGGATTGATTTTCCTTGGACTTTGAAGCTTGTCCGGTATCAAACGCAAAGCATGGACATCTATGCACATCTCGTGAAGAGGATTTCAAAGTTGCATTGTTCTCCAACTGGATCCCCTCCAAAGAAGGAGAGTGATCCAATTCTTTATCCGAGGAAAGAATTGCATAGATGGCAAAAAGAACACCTTCTTTGATAAAGTAATTCAAATAGACATGTGGCAGCTTGACCATTATAGTGTCAACAATCTGAAGGGCCAACAAAACCACGTGATGTTCCTTTCGTGCAAACACTCCAGCCAAAAAACTGTGATTCAACACATATTTCAGATAAAATTTAAATCAGAAAAAGATGAAAATAACTTTTAATTAGGCAATTAAATCATAGGATAGAGAGGAAACCCCTATCACCTTGAAAAGTTAGCAGTTTGTAGCAAACTATGAAGCGCTTCAGATGAGCTGAAATGAACTAACTTATTGATAACAGACAGACAGCCGTAACATATAAATAGATTCACACCAGAATTCACCACCTGCTTTAGGGTGAAAGGACGAGTGAGGGAGACATGTGAAGGAAACACACGTAAGAAATATCAGACACCAACCTGAATCAAAATAGGAAGTAGATCAATTCCAAACTTGTGTAGGATATCAGAATGGTTCAAAACAAAATCTTCTTTGTCCAACTTCTGCTGACCAGCATTTTCAGCAGTAATAGTTGGAAGTAGCTCATTCAACAACTTCAACACTTCCATTATCTGTCAAATAAGATAGGAAGCTTCGCTACATTACATGAATAATCATTTGAAGCACAAACACTGAGTGAATGTATCCAAGGCCTCTTGTTTTGCTAAGGCCATTTTAGCACAAACAAATCACTGAAAGTATTTAAAAAGAAAAGGAGAAGAAATAAGCATTGACAAGTTTGAAAGGGGGCAGCAAGCATCACCACCTGGTCCCTGAATCATCATTTATATTGAAGTGAATAAATATACGTATAATATCTGTGTGTATTTATGAATTCATGAAATTCTATGCATTTGAGTGAATAAGTGCAAATATTGGGTTGCCAGGCAAGTGATTGGCAAGACAGGGGAGGAGTCTTCAGCATCTTTTCCTTTTAACGATTCAATGTAAGCATTACAACCATGATTTTGTTTCAAGAAACTCCTGTTTCCCTTCCATCTCTGCATTCCTCAATTCACAGGATCCCAATTATTAAATGGATATATACTAACTTACGGGGGATAAATTGTCCTAAAAAACACATCATGTAAACAGCCTTATTGCCAGTTACGATGATAACCAATTATCATGTATGCTCTCCCTCGGACAAGGCTGAATTTCATATCAAAGACTACGCACAAACAACGAAGTGACAACCCTATATAATTGGCCCACATTATGAAATCTGTGAAATAAAAAATCTTTTCATCAAGAGACAGGTTCAAATTAATAATTGTATTTATAATTAAACGAGACATAGTACAAGTAGATAAAGTTATATAAATAGGATTTTTGAAGAAAACAAGCATATCTCAGAACACCCCATTCATGGAGCACTAATAGCCAACATTAGATATTCATCAACTATTCAACAACCCAAACAATTATTAGGTTAATGTTCCTATTGTGAAACAACAAATGAAACAAAGTCTACAATACAATGACATTAGAAATCTAGCGATGAGTTATCATCCACTGTTTGTTGTGTATGTACATGCAGATGCATGAGAGAGACGTAGCAAACCTGAGACTGATGTCCATCCACCATGGGTGTAGACTGCACCCCATATGAAAGGTCATAAGTAGATAGCATGTCCTTAACAATGTCGCTTATATTGAGCTCAAAAAGAGTCCTGAAAGCAACAGTCGAGCCAGTTGCCAACTTGACGAGTAATCCTATCAAACCCTAGCATCCCAATTAAATTAAAAGAAATGATGTTAATACACTAGGAGGTAGAGTTCTAAAGTTTCAAGAGAAAATTGTGGAACTCTACTTACAATATAGGTTTGCTGACTTAATGTAGTTCTGCTATTTAATCCTATTAGATGTAAGGTGTGCTGGACCAACCCATGTTTACAGAACTCATCCAGCATATCTGAAGAACAATAAACTTGCTCCCCAATCTTAATCAAGCAAGTCACCACACTCTCGACTAGCTAAAAAGTAGAGTATGAAAATTAAGACTAGAAAATGGAAATGAAAATAATTTTAAGAGAAATTATTCATTAAAGAACTTTTGCAGAATCTGTACTTGTCTATCCTCGTACTGGAGAAGATTACACAAAATTGGAACTGCTTCCAAGAAAAGTGACGGAGATTCTGAAGATAGTTTCTTACATATATTAACCACGGTAGAAAGTGCAACCCTCTGGCATCAAAAAAATCAAAGAAACATAAGAAAACAGAGAGAAATACACAGATCAACCACCAATTACTACTTAATCAGAACAGAAGAAAACGAAAACTATTTGGAGAGTGCTAATGTGAAAGATACCTGAACACTCGTTGAGAAGAAATCAATATAACTTAAAGAAGCCATTATTGCTCCCGATTGCAAGCAAGCAAGTGGTTGTTCGCGTGATATTTTCTCTAAAGCTTGCAAGCACTACAATATTATAAATTCTTCAAAATAATGATGATAGAAAATCCTTAAATTTATGTAACATACAACATACACAACAAGGATATGCTGGTAAGTATTTAAAAGTATAATAGTAAACAAAATATATATGCATCCGCGTGAAGTTCAAAATCATACTTGCTCTGCCACATCCAAATACTCAATTGCCATCAGTCGGTGACAAAGTGCAGGGACTGCATCGTGCCTTGCAAGAAAACCAGTGGACCGGGGACTAACATCACACAAATAAGTTATAGCTCGTATAGCAAGGAGCATTATATCTGGATTGCTCTCATGCCTAGCCAATCTAACAAGTATGGGCGAAAACGAGTCGACCATGTGGCTCGATAGAGAGCTCTCACTACAAAAGGACAACAAATCACATAACTCCGTGAGAAGAGTTAACTGCCCCGATTCCTCCACCTCCTCTGTTAAACTCGAGAGCACTTTCTTAAACTTGCTTTGATCACTGACCGATCGATTCCTATAGTAGTCATGGATACTATTGTCAGAATCACAGGACCCATATGCAGACTCTTTCTCAACATCACCCTCGGACCTAGTTGACCCCGAAGTGGAGGAAGATGTATCCATGTCAGCATCCTGAGCTTCATGAGCAGAGCTTATGAGTGTTTGAGCCGATGAATTCGAGGAACTCGGTCGAAACTCCAAGGAACTGCAAGCACGCTTATCTGCCGGCAATCCTTCCACAGTTTCATTCCGTTTCAGGCCTCGATTGGCCATTCCGATGCTAATATCTAGAGAATAAATTATCCTCTACAAGAGCAAAAAAGCATCAAATTCATAAAACAATTCAGCCAAAATAACATTCAAACGGTTAATCACCGACACTATAAATTGACGATCAATCCAATAATTGGAAATATATACATACATGTATATGTGAATAAATACGGCTAATGTACGCTGAAATCAAGTCACGAAAACAGAGCCAGAATTTTCTCAATTAGATGAAGGACCAAAACAACAGAATACACAGAAAACTCGAAATTCAGTAAGACTTGACTTTGCAACAACCCCACAACCACTGATCACTCATCAGTTAAACACAATAAAATAATTAAAAAGGTAATAAAAAAATGCCAATATCCAAAGAACAAAACAAGAAAAAAAGATGAAAGAAACAATAACCCAACACGAAACTGAACACAACCGGCAATATAAAATAGAAAGCTGAAATTTTATCGTTCCTATTACCTAAAGATTTAAGAATTGATCGTGGGAGCGTTAGGGTTCTTTCTCCAAATTCAGCATAGGTTTTTTCTCCAAATTTCACTCTTGTAGGCCGCAGAAAGTGTAAATATATTGTGCATATATGCATATATATATATAGGGAGAGAGAGAGTATAAGGAAAGAGATTACAAAGAGATCATGAGGGAGATAAACAGAGTTTGAGAAAAAATGGGGTGTGATTCTGATTAATATGGGAACATCAGATAAATAAACCATAATTAAGACGACCGATTAATCCGTGATTGATGCGGGCTTTGGGCTGGGCTTAGTACTCAGCCTCATCCAATCTTCATTTTTCATGTCGAAATTTTTATTTTTTAATTTTTTCTGTATTTGTTATAGTTATAATTAGGGAAAAACAAATACACACAATCATTATCAACCCGATCGATTAGATTTACAAAAATCTATTCAATATACTTTTTTGGCAAAGATTTTAGTCTCTAGATTATTTTATTTTAAACTTTTTAAAATAGTTATCATTAAATTTTTATCGCTCTTTCCCATTTAAATCTTTGCCTTATTTATTTATGTATGTCTCGTAATTTTGCTTGGATTTAGAGCATTAAATTAAATATATGATTATTTTTGGAAAAAAAATATTTCACATGATTAAGAGAAGGTAATAACTTATTTTTATAGTGTATAGAAAGTAATATGTATTCATCAAAAATAAAACTATGAAACGGTCGATTTTATGAGGTCCGGATCTATTATTATATTTTATTGTTAGATTCAAATCCTATTATAAATTAGGTTAGGGTCTATTATTCTATTTGGACACATTATTATATTTTATTGTTAGAAATCTTATTATAAATTGTTAGATGAATAGCATGCATATAATATAACCCTACGTCACACGTTAAGATTTACATTTTCTTTTTTAAACTGTCTCAGTTAAGAGTTAAGATTTACATTTTTTTTTGTCTCAAGTTAAGGTTTATGTGATGGAAAAAGTGTATATATTTTAAAAGAAAAAAACTCTAAACTAAAAAGTTGTGTGTTTTACATTGTTGATAATTATCAAAGGTTGGTGTATTGAATTAAATCCGAAAAAATAAATATATAAATTGAAGACAGTACACAAACCTTAATCATATAAACCAAGCTACATTACTTATTTAAGTGTATGATTCCTACTTTGGGTAACCTGCAATTGCATGATGCCTTCTTTGGGCCCACATGTAAGACTTCTATACAAAGACTGCAAGTCCAGAATAATATAAGTCAACATAAATCTCCAAAGAATTTTATCACTTTCACAACACACAATCAGCAAAAAGTTGTACAAGTACTCCTGAAGAAAATGTTAGAAATGGATAAAAAGGAACAAATTATGATGAAGAGGACGTTGAAGATAATAATAATAATAATTTTAATACACATCAATCACATAACCGTCTATCCATAAATTTACAAACTTGTACAAGCCCTTTGGATACATAGCCACAAAAGGAGAGAGTTCACAAGAAGAGATGAATGAGCTTTCATGATCGCTCCAACAGGAGTTGTTGTGTTGGACAAAAAAACTATCGACTCTATTCCATGCCATGCATTGGCACCATCATCTGTTGTTGAGCTTGTTGCTAGAAATGCAAAAAGGAACGCCAGTCAGAATCGCATCCACAAACTGTTCGTACGTAAGAAGTGTAATTCAAAGATGCCTGCAACTCATAAGATATGCTAACCAACTCTTGCATTGAGTGGTATTTGGCCTTCTCTAGTTAAGATGAAGTAAGAGGTTCAAATTCTTCCACATTGAATTTATGAAGGTTATGTACATATATATTATGTACACACTTATGACACAAGCCATGACAGCATATTTGATTTGTCCAGTTAGTGAGAATAAAACACTAATTCAGCCAAATAACACTTAAACAAACAAATGGCTAAGATAATGAGAAGAAGAGGCATTTAATAAGATTCTTGACAGGCGATGGAACTTCTCCGTTAAAAAATAGCTTTCATAAACAATGCAGTATATTTTTCTAATTTCCAACATCAAATTCAATTTAAACCCATCCATTCCTCAAATTAAATGGAACACTTAGCAATTTCCTATTTCCCATTATAGGGATAGAATTAGAGCTTAAATAAAATCACCACCGCAACTATATCTTATAGGAGAGAAAATCTATTAGTTTCTCAAAGATCTGGACAGAGTCAAGAAAATATACTTATAAGAGGACAGCTCAGACCCAATTACAAAAAAATTGAACACATTTGATTTTTTTTTTTAATCCTAAAAGTAGCTTGCATCTCATGGTTTTTTCCATATAATTGTTTGGTCTAGCTAATCTAACCAGATGATTTGAAAGCACAAGTGGTGAAGTGTAAAAAAATTCCGATAAAGTATGACTGTGCTTAAAGCCTTAAAGTGCAAGAAACAACATTCATTCTCACACGATGAAACAAAAAATGAAATGACAAAATGAGTATAGGGTTGAGATACCTGAGTATTTCCATAATTCATGGCTTGTGTAAAAGAACCTTGATGAACAAACTGTGAACACTGCAATTTGCTGGAAATAATAAGTTAAGGTAGCCACAGTAAACTAAAGCCCATACATAGCATATTATTATAGTTTAAAAATGCACAACTGGTTGTGCCTCAATTGAATACCTGTGAACTTGGAATTTGTTGTTGTAACCCATCCTTCTTTGAAGATCCATCTGTACCTTTGGATGATCCCTTAGTATCACCCTGGTCATAAAGATGAATACAGGTTGAATTTTGAAACAAAAAAAAAATGTAAAAAAAAAAACATGGAAAAGGAAGCTACAAAATTGAACTCACCTCCATCTGCCACACCAAGACGATTTCCAACATCACATATATATAAGAAAACCACATAACTTGGATCGGTTGACGTTATGGCATCACTAAATTATTAATTTTGGTCAAAAGACAATGAAGAGAAACCAATTAAAGTTGGAAGAATTGAAGACACGCCTCTCTGTACCTATTCAGGTACACCTTAAGAGGGTCAATGTAGTCTTCAAAACCCAAAGTTGCCATAGCCCAAAGCAAATCATCCCCATTAATTGTCTTTCTTTTCTCTCTCTGACACTTATCACTTGCCCTTACATCATAGCCACCAAAGAAAACTTGAGTTTTGTGTCTCAAAGATGACACCTACAGGTGTTACTATACTCAAAAGGGACCTCCAGAAATATGCATTCATCCACACCAATCACACTTATACACATAAATAATTGGATAAAATACATGCACCTGCACCACAATAACCAAGGAAAAGATATCCAGAAGTCTCGACCAACAAGTTCTTACATGATGCATACTAGTTACAGGAGCGCAAAGTAGTGACATAGATGGAATGAAACAATCAAATATAAAGAAAAAGTAATTTACACCCTCCCACACATTCTAATCAATCACCACGAACACACACATACACAACTAACAATCGCAATTATAAAAACCCATGGACGTACTCGCTGGTGATGAAGCTAATAAACTCCCAAACACATTCCTGCACTGTCTCCTTGGCGTCCTTAGCAATCTTCCCATTGGCAGGGAGAGCCTTCTTCATGATCCGGCTAATATTCGCAATTGGCAAAAACCTATCCTGCTCACGAACCCCAGAGCGAGGGCTCTGTTCGCCGCCACTGTCGTGGCTACCACCGACTGGGCTCCCAGGACCTCCCTGCGACGATTGCCCATCCGCCATTCGAACGGACAAAAAAACCCTAAAAATAAAAGGAAAACCATAACTCCAGAGAATTTACTGATGCAGTTACAGCTCCGATAGAGAGAGAGGGGGAGGGAGAGAGAGAAGATGGTTACCTGGGAGGGGATTAGTGTGGAATTTGTATTTTGGGCGCGAGAGATGATCGGAGGGTTGAATGTTTATCATGTAGTAATAATTATGAATTTTAAGAAAAAGAACATTTTGAGCAAAGTGAAATGGATTTTAAAAAAAAATTAGGTATTTTAATTTTTTTTTTTGTAATAAATGAGGTGTGAATTAATGTCATGAGTTTGAAAAATAAATGATAATTTTAATTTTAAAACATCATTTTTTTATTGAATGCACATCCTCTTTAACTTTTTTAAATTTTAATTTTATTATACACACCTTCTAAAAACCCAAATTTATCCTTTTAACTTTAAAATCGTACATACCTCCTAAAAACACAAATTTTTAATTTTAAAATTATACCCCACCCATAATCCACCGATAATCCACCATTCCATCTTGATATAAATCAAGAAATTACCTATCTTCCCGCAGGTTCGTTAAAAAAACTTTAATCTAATTTCAGCTTATGGAATTCGTTCAACAATGGTGGCAAAATCACCAAGACGAAAATTAAATACTCATGCGACCACCTTCCTGCTCGTTTTTATCCCTCCATCAATTATGCTGCCAGAAGAGCAGAAAACTTTTGCCAAGGCCCCAGATTGACTAAGTGATAAGTGACAGCGTGGTACTATGCATGTTTGAAATTTCATTTTTAAAAACAACAGCACTCATGTGGACATTTAAGAAAAGCAAATTACTATATATATACTTGTTCTTCTCCACAGCGTAAGCTCTATTAGTAACACTTGTCGGGTTTCGAAACCACCTTCTTTGCGGTGATACGAAATTTGATGCAACGACCAACGTATCGCCGCTGTCTTCCCAAGCTTTGACGACGTGCAGCGTGTTCAGATTTGGTTTGTCGATCCACGTCAGATCTGTCTCGTCCTCTTTGCCACGTGGCAGGATGCCTATCTCCGGCGTTTTGTTGTCATCGTAAACCACTGGCGATCTTCCCTTCATCATCATCTCCGATGGGCTCACCACGATCTGAATATCTTGGAACACCATGAATGTATGTTTACGTAAGAGCGAAATCTTGAATGCATATCATTTTCTTGGAAATGTATTCATATTAGAAATCCCACAGCCATGTTTCAATGGCCAATAACACAGTAATTACTTGTACAACTATTGCTTGAAAGGAGGAGAAAATCGTGTATTCATCAAGCCCCTATCTAAATCCGACCCAATCTTGATATAAGAGGGGAAAGATGGTCTTCTTCGACAGCAAAAAAAGGTTAGAGCAAGAGAACTTGCTGCGTTCGTCCTCTGCGAAAAGCTCAGAAATGGCGGGTCAGCCGTTAGTCATTTTTGATGATGGAAACGTGGTGACAATAAAAGAGATGAGGAGGGTGTGTATTTAATACATTAATGGCAATTTAGACTTTTTAAAATATATATTTTAATTATATATTAATGAGGTGTGTATTTAATATAAAAGGATGTGAAGAGAGAAGAGGAGGGTGTGTATTTAATGAATTAATGACAATTTAGACTTTTTAAAAATATATATTTTAATTATATATTAATGGGGGTGTATATTTAATATAAAAGGGTGTGTATTTAGTGAGACTCATTTTAAAATTATAATAATTTTTATATTATTGGATAAAATATTTTTTTATGTTATTGAATAAAATATTTTTTTTAAATTTAAAAGATTTATATGACAAATAAATAAGAAAAATATGAAGGATTTATATAACACAAGGGAAATTGTATATACTCCCTCGTCATCTATCATTAGATTATTTTCATTTTGAGTTATAGTTGTATCTTTCTAAGAAAAAGTCAAAAATCAAAATAATTATTGTGGTATGATTTCTGAGACTTTGCCTTACTCCTGTTCGTGTATTGGGCTTTTCAACTCATTAGCCCATTAAAAACCCACAAGCCCCCCTAGAATATGTGAGGAGTGACCGTCTGACTACTAATTGATCCAATTACTCCAGATACGCGAATATCCTCGAGATATTTGCATAGGGGATATCCTAGATCAAATCCTAAAAATAGTCACATGAGGCTAAACACATTAAATGCTCGCACTGTACGTGATAATCTATCGACTCACCCCGATACGGGTGATGGCAGATTATCCAATATAAATATGGAAATACTCTATAGTATTATATTCAACCTTCATCCCTTAAAAAAGGCACAAGAATGCCTAAGGGGCAATCCTCTCCTTTTATGTTAGTTTAGCATAGATTAATCCTTCTTCATCCCATAACAGCCACATTAATCTGCGATTAGGAAGAGATTAAAATCTGTCAAGCGACATTTGGCGCTAGAGGAAGGGTTGCGCGCGGCGCGGCTAAGGCAGCCGGAACCTTAGAGTGGACTATTACCTTCAGTTCGCCTCGGCCCAACTGTGCGTTCAATGGTGGACGAGCAAGACGAAGCCACCCCTAGTAGGGCCGGTGCGATCACCAGTCGGCACAGACAGGAGGACTCTAATCCCTCTCGAATCGTGGAAAAGAAAGTCCCGCCGCACGACACGTATCTAGAGGAAGACGATCCACAGACCGATTTCTGAAAAAAGTACTTCGACCTTCTCAAACGGATGAAAGAAAAGCGAGCCGCGGAACCAAGGACTGCCAGTCGGAGGCTCAGTTTCAGCCTCGAAGAAAATTCAACAGAACAAATGAACGAGCGGCAGCATGAGCGGACTCCGCCTAGAAGGTCGGTACATGAACGGATGGGCCAAAGAGAGACACCTAAGGATTCAAGAAAGGCCCAGAAAGTGGTAGACGAGGGACGCGAACGCAGAAAGATGGCATCCCGTGCTAACTCGATCGCCAGCCGTTCCCCCACACACACAAATGGACACGTAAGCGTAAAAGATCGACTGGGACCAGATCCTGCGAAGACTCGATGCGAGCAGGTGAGAGAAAACGCGGGAGACGACCCTGTCGCCCTACTCAAGCGGCAACATGACGAAGAAATAAATGCGCTGAGGAGACGACTCGACTAAATAGAGAGAATAAATGTTGCCGGGCTCAACAGGATCCCTGACCCGGAATCCAAAAGATCCTCGTTCACAGGGTTGATCATGGCAGACACTATGAAAAAAATACGAATCCCTCAAATCTCCCAATACACCGGCGAATCTAGCCCAATCTCACACCTAAATAAATATGTTGGGTGGATGTTGGAACAAGGATATTCGAAAGAAGATCGGTGCAAGATGTTCCCCTTGACATTGGGTTACAAGGCGTACTCGTGGTTCGAGTCACTCCCCGCTAACTCCATCGACTCCTGGGCATAACTCGCCACAGCCTTCTCGTCCCATTTCGTGTATTTGGGGCAGGAAAAGGAGCCTAAGAAAAAATTGGCTTGCCTGCGACAAGGCCCGAAGGAATCCTTGAAGGACTTTATGAAGAGATTCAACAAACAGTGCGCTAACACGGAAGAAGCGTTGACGAAACGGCAACCATTCTGGTAACCATCGCCTTACTCCCAGGGTCTCCTATATGGACTAGCTGCCAACAGAAATTGCTAAACAGCTACGCAGCTTTCATGGCCGCGGCCCAAGCATTCATCCACAGTGAGAAAATTCTCGAAGAATATAAGAAGTCTAAAGTCGACCCTAAGGAAGGCGACAAGAAAAGGAGAAAAGGTGAAAAGGATTATAAGGCTCCCTCTTCTTTCAAGCCATTTCCGGACGATGACCAAATTCAGAAGATGACAGAGTTGCTTGAACTCACACCAGAAGAGATATTTAGCAAGATACAAGACACCAACCTGCTGAGTCCCCCGCCTAGGATATGCGCAGATCTAGCCAAGCTAAATAAGAAGAAATTCTGCAAATACCATAAATCCGTCTGCCATGACACCAACAAATGTCGAGATCTATTGACCAAACTCCTCAGACTATTCGAAGATGAAAAGCTGGATCGACTGGTGGCTGGCCCAAAATAAAGGAAAGAACAACCTCATACCGTAACCGAACAGCTTAATGGGCCAACCCACCGCCAGGACAGGGCGGATTTGGAGTCTGTCTGCCCACACCACCTAGGGAGGTATACATATTGGACGGAGGTTACGTGGGGACTTTTCAAGCTTTAACCACTTTATCACGAAGGAAGCGAAAGGCCGAGCTGCGAGAACTTGACAGGTACCAACACGTGCTTACGGCGAGCCCGCGACCGCCTCTACATGAAGCCGACGTCTTTTTCTTCGAAAAAGAATTCGCCAAAATACGAACCCCTCACAATGACCCATTTGTGATTTCGGTCATAATCTCAGGAGTGAGGGTGCACGGTGCCTAGTCGACACGGGCGCATATACAAACATTATATTCAAAAAGGCATTCAAAGCTATAGGAGGACTCTCTCACCACAAGACGTCCCCGTGAAACGATGAGATTCGAGGTTTCGGAAATACCGTCACTACCCCCTTGATGTAAACAGACCTATCAACCCCCTTGATGTAAACAGACCTATCAATTCTCCTTCAATACTATTATATCCTATGTATTGCTAATGTTTAAATTAAAGAAAACTACATTGTTTATACAGTAAACCCTATTTATAGGAGGCTAACTCAGAATTATTAGGACATTTATTTTCATCTCATACCTTTTAATTTTGCTTTGATTTCATAAAAAAAATATTTTTTTACTAACTTTGTCTCATTATTTTTATAAAAAATCATTTCAGTCTCATGGTTCAGTCCGAAATTAGAAAAATTAGAGATTTTTGAGTTAAAAAGAAATTTTTTTTTTTGAGATTTTTAAGTTAAAAAAAAAAACTCTTTTGATGAAAATTATAAAATTATGAAATTATTTTAGAAATATTAAGTTTATTGATATTATTTTGAATAAAGTAGTGAAATTTTAATTTTAAACTCCAATTAATCCGCATTCTTATTGAGTTGAAATAACTATTTTGAGACTTAATTTAAAAAAAGGCACATGAGAAGTATTTTTTCCCATAAATGCTCTTTTATTTAAAAATCCGGAAATTGTTATTTAAATTTTTTTGTGCCCTAACTTATTTGATTGTCTAATTTACTTCCCAGTCGCACTTGACATTTTGTTTTGCCAACATTGAAGATTTTAGTGAAAATTCGATTAAAATTAATTAATTAAATAAAATATATAAATTGACACAAATAATTCTTTAGGAATAATCTTAAAGTTTGAATTAGTTATGGCAGCGATTAAAATTTTAACTAACATATTAATTATTGTAACATTTCATTTTATCCATTTTATTTTTGAAAATCCAAGTTTGAATAAATTATCGAAACATTGAAAATTTTAGAATAAATTATTTGATATAACACGCTTCAACAACTCATTATAAAAAAAAAAAAAAGTAGTTACATACGATCTTGTCCAAAATGATACAAATTTGATTTAGTTCTGGGAAATTTTTCTTCTCTTTTTCATCCATTCAGAGACGTACTAAAAATTTCATCTTTAATGATTTTTTAACAAATTTTGTGTTACTTTTATAATAAAAAATTAAATATAAAAAAATTATACATTTATTAAAAAAATAAATATATATATCACAGTAACAAATAAAACTATTCACAGGATAACAACTTATATTTATTGTATTAATTTGGCAATATTACTCATGATATTATTAGTCCTGTTAAAAATTCAAAATCCTCCTATATTTCCACACTAATCGTACTACAGTAGTTTTTATTAATCAAAGTTAATTTAATTTTGGCATCTCAACTCTTTACTGTATTCTCAAACTGTTTATTAATGTAGTGCACAAGAGTATACAATCACAAGAACTAAATCTTAAGTAGGGATCTGGGTTTCAACAAAAATAAATAATATTATTACTATTATTAATTAAAGGCAAGATTCCATGAAGCACACAGTAGAGTGACAGCACACACTGGATTATTGAATTCTCCATTGCAGATTTACTCTCCCTCCGCGAACCTGGATTTCACCAATAACATTGATTACATCCTACTTTTTCTAAATTTTTTTGAAAAATTATTGATGAGAATAAAGAATACTCCGAGATCAGATCCGTTCTTTAAGAGCGGACTGACCCGTTTGCAGATAAAAAACACTGCAAACGGGTCGATACTTACCCAAGCTCGGGCAGCTTTAAGTGAGCTTCAGCATAGTCTTGAAAGAAAGCGTCCTCGTCCTAGTTGTAGTAAGAAACATTTTAGAGAAACTCATCATCATTTCAAATTATAAAGGAGCACACATAAAATCCACTTATGAATTTAAATTATGACTTACTGCTGCGTATTTTTCGACAAATATACGGAAGACAGGATCTTCTAGAAGAGCCTTGTCTGAAGGCAGCTGGATAAGGACCGCTTTCTCTCCACTAAGAAGCTCCCTAAGTTGAACAAATTCAAGAATGCTGATCACTTGCGTTTCCTTAAACTCATCTTAGCTAGCATCTAAACATGAATTAATTAGCAGCTTACTTAAAGTAGGAATTGTCAAATATAAGAGGGTTAGGTGTCCATGCTCCTTCAAATCCAGATCTTTCCCTGTGGCACCTACCCTGAATTATTGTTCAACAAATGAATGAGAAGAACAAGTTGTGTTTATTAAAGAATAAAGGGTGTTTCAAAACCAAAATCAGTTTAATTTATGTTCATATCATACCAGGGTGTGACCACCAGAGAGAGCAACAATGTCTTTATCACTCAGTCCCATGTGCCCAAAAACTTCCCTCAGATGGTCTGGACCTGAGGATTTGATGAGAGAGAGACAAAAATTTAGGATGTTGAGATATTTTAGGGCAGGTGCCTCCAGCACACTTTCTAATTGGAACAAATAAAATGGAGTACTACCTTTCTTGGCATCAGGCAGACGGCCTTCCGGTGGTGATTCTTTCTGGTCCTGGGAACACAGATACATCCTCAGTATTTAAATTTGAATAAGCTGATGATTCAGAGGTTAATGCACAGGGAGAGCTCAACAAGGGGTTATGTGTTTTATTATAAGATCAAGTTTACAAATGGTACTATGCATATTATGGAGCGAGTCCATAATAGCAAGAGTCTAGAGTTTTAGCCTCTGGCGATTGTCAAACGTTATCAAGGCTGAATGAAGACCTGAAGTGTGTAAGAGTTTCCACTACTGATTGCCTCATCCAACAAGATATAGGAACAGAAACAACTCCATAAAAGCTTAACTGATAACTTCATAAAAAGAGGATGCTGATTCCTCTCTTGTCCTAATTTGAATGCATCCCACCTATCTACTAAAACTTGAAAACACTCAATTACTTGCAGAAAGTGAAGATTGATCCTCGATGTCTAGGATCGAGGTGGTCTCAGACCTAATAAAGTGTATGAAAATCAACTAGACTCTCAGTAATTTGGTTCATGTGTTATGCCAAGTGTTCATTAGAACTACTTCACATATTCAATTCCAAACAGTCACATATTTGGGTTTTGCATATATACAAATTGATCATTTCCTAATCAAGAGATCGATAATATGTCACACTTCTTCTATCAGAGAAGGGTCACACAACTAAGGGCCATTTTTGGACTTTAAAATACACAAGCAAGCATAAAACCAGAAGGCCATAAATAGGAGCCTACATCCAAAATTAAAAAATACGACAGTTAAATGAAGAGGATATGTGAGCTATGCACAAATGTAATGTGGAATAAAATTCATAAATTTGAAATAAAATGCATCAACATATCAACTCCTGAACTTCACATTATTAATCTATGTTCCACACCCAAATTAATGTTAAGAAGTAAGAATCATGTCATGTCAGTCCCATAGATAAATGATATTAGCTGCAATGAGACCCTAATTAAACATTGTTACAAAGCAGAAAAGACTAACCGGTCTTCCAGGATGAAAAGGAATTTCCGGCCCTCCAGTTACTTCAACAGCAACAATACCAGCTAACTATATTAACGAAGGAAAAAGACTTGTTAGACAAAATAGAAAGGAGCAATAATAAATTAAGTTATCCTGAAAATGCTGAACAAATTACTGGGTAGAAGTCAGCATAGCTGAGGATAGGGAATTTCTCCTTTATTGGCTCCAACAGCCGAACAGCAATGTCGAGGCAATTGTTAGCTTCATGAAAAAGCTCAGTGGAGTTCCGAATTGTCCCAAATGGCCCTCCTGTTCTTGTTTTCCAATCATACGTACCAGCAGAATGCCATCTGGATCATCACACAAAGCCAATTATATTAATTTCTCGAGGAACTATAAATGACATCAAGGCTCCAACAAATAATAGAGATTTTCACAATGATCTCATCGCAACCGCAACTGTAAGAATCTAAAATCAGGAAATAATGTGACAGAAAATCAGCTTAGAATTCGGAAAATTGCCTATACATTTTATCCCAAACTAGTAAACCTAAACAGGTGATTCGATATCACGAGAAAGTTCCTAATCAATAGTTCACCTCCGCGTAGCAATTAGAACTGATAGAATCACGCAATTGACTAACACAGAATAAGTAAACCACTATTCAAACTGATTAATCCAGGAAACCTACAGCTCTATGCTTGCTTTGGAACGATTGATACATTGAGAATATGCATATTGAGGTTCCGAAACAGAAAGAAAGCAGAGTGATAATCTTACGCCAAACGCAGAAGGATCGGAGCACATTTCTTCTAAGCAATTAAACCTCTCAATTTCTTCTTGCATTTCTCAACCGCCTTCTGATACTCTTCGCTCACCGAAGGATAATTCTTCACCATGGCTGCTCAACTGTTTAAACTTCACAATTGAGGATGGCTAGAAGCTGAGTTACATGGAGAGAATGGCTGAATGGGGATGGGTGGTGAGCAATATATGGAGTGTAGAGAGCACAGAACGAGAATGTTCGACCAAATTCCATTTGTTTCAAAATGGTGTCGTGGCTGGCTGATGAAGGCTAACAGGGATGATGTCTAATCATGCTTTTTGTAAGAGTAAATTATGATCACCACTAAATTTGAGATTATGAGAAACGTATATTATATACAGTTGATTACAACGTCAAATAAGGAAATACAACAGAGATTGCGTAGAAAACGCAATTAAGAATGATACACAATGATACACAAATATACAAGTCAGCTGTTTCCCCCCTCAAACGCTGCGTGAGGTGTAAACAAACGCAAAACTTGAAACGCAAAATCTCAAAGGCCGATCTTGGTAACCCCTTGGTGAAAATATCAGCTATATGAAGATGAGAGGGAACAAACTGAGTGCGCAACTTTCCAGAAGAAACAAGCTCTCGGATAAAATGACAATCAATTTCAATATGTTTGGTACGTTTGTGAGTTATAGGATTTTGACTGAGAAAAATAGCACTTTTGTTGTCGCAGAGGAGTGTGGCCGGCTGTCCCGATGATTGATGAAGCTCACGGAGCAAATTCGCTAGCCAAATAACCTCAGAACCTGCATTCGCCAAGGCCCGATACTCAGACTCGCAACTGGATAAAGCAACTGTGGGTTGTTTCTTGGCGCTCCAAGAGACGAGATTACCGCCCAAAAATATGGAGTATCCATAAGTGGATCGTCGAGTCTCAACACATCTCGCCCAATCAGCGTCGGAATATCCCATTATAGACTTATCCGGATGACATTTGAAGTGAAGACCATAATGAAGAGTACCCTTGACGTAGCGAAGAATGCGTTTCACAGCCAAATAATGATCATCAGTAGAAGAATGAAGATACTGACTTACATTGGTGACAGCAAAGGAGAAATCAGGCCGAGTAATAGTCAAATATTGCAAAGCTCCTACCAAAGACCGATAGAGAGTAGGATCATCAAACGAAGAGCCAGTGCTTTGCAAAGAAGTGCCAGCAACTAGAGGAGTAGAAACCGGTTTGCAATCTACCATTGCGACACGATCCAGAATATCATGAGCATACTTGGCTTGACCAATAAAAAGACCATCAGAGGTGTATGACACCTCAAGCCCCAAAAAATAATTCAACCACCCCAAATCTTTAACAGAAAACTCGTTGTGAGTACGAGCGATAAGCTATCGAAGCAGACGATCATCATTTCCCATAAGAATGATATCATCGACATACAGGAGAAGGTACAGAAAGGAGGAGCCCTTCTGAAGACAAAATAAAGAGGAGTCAGAGCAAGTCTGGCGAAACCCCAACTTCAACAGATAAGAATTAAACCTCTTAAACCAAGCCAAGGGGGCTTGTCGAAGACCATACAAAGCCTTCTTGAGGCGGCAGACATGAGAAGGTTGCTGCGGGTCAATGAAACCAGGCGGTTGAGACATGTAGTCTGGTTTCGTTAAAATCCCATTTAGGAAGGCATTTTTCACATCCAGTTGGTGCAAAGACCACCGATGATGCACAGGTAGAGCTAGAATGGTACGGACATTAGCAGCTTTGACAACCGGACTGAAAGTATGCTGAAAATCAGATCCTGGAACTTGAGTGAAGCCCTGAGCGACGAGGCGAGCCTTATATCGCTCAAGAGAACCATCCGAGCGGTATTTGGTTCGGAACACCCACTTCGAGCCGACAATGTTAGTGTTCGGAGGTGGCGGGACCAAATCCCATGTCTGATTATGCATCAATGCATCAATTTCCTCTTGCATTGCAGCCATCCAATGTGGAAATTTAGATGCGGACTTGAAACCACGGGGCTTAGTGGCAGAGGCTAAAAAAGTAAGCAACACCGTAGAAGCAAGGTCAACAGGATACTTTGCTTAAAAATACCAGCCTTTGCCCTTGTAACCATGCTTGAGAGGGCAGACGGGGAGCCGGTGGTGATGGTGGAGCCAGTGGCAGCGGAGGAGCAATATGAGGAGGATCCGGTGTAGGAACATCATCAGACACATGCTCAGATTCTGAAGTAGGAACAATAGGATGCGGTGGAGCATCATCGATGAATTCGGGAATAATACTCGGAGGAGAAGAGCTGGAGACAGCTGCACTGGGTTCAACTGGATCCAGGAAGCTCGATAGAGGTAAGTCTGGGGCAGACTGGGCCGTTCGACCTGAGAACGGAAATTTTTGTTCATCAAACTGAGCATGGTGTGTAATGTAGATGCGAGCAGAAGTAGGATCGAAGCACCGAAAACCCTTGTGAGAACTGCTGTAACCCAGAAAGATACAAGGTTAACTGCGCGGGGAAAGCTTGATAGCCACGTAATCTCGAAGATAGGGAAAAACCCTGCATCAGAAGGGTTTAAAAACATTGTAGCTCGGGGAGCTGTTGAATAACAACTCAAAGGGGGATTTGTTATCCAAAACAGAAGACGGTAGTCTGTTGATAACAAATACAACAGTAGCAAATGCATCAAACCATAATGATGGAGGAGCGGAAGCATGGAACAACATAGAGAGACCAGTCTCAGTAATGTGTCTATGTTTCCTCTCTGCTCTGCTATTTTGCTGAGGTGTGTAAGGACACAAGAAACGATGTAAAATGTCATTAGTGGCCATAAAATCAGCATCCCTTTTATTCACAAATTCAGTACCACCATCAGACTGAAAGATCTTAAGTAATGTAGAAAATTGTGTGCACACGAATGTGTGAAATCGAACCAGCACATCATAAAATTCAGACTTAGCACGCAACGGATAAATCCACAAAAAACGCGAGAAGTCATCAACAAACACAACATAATAACGATAGCCGCTAGAAGAAGCAATGGGAGCAGGGCCCCATAAATCACAATGCACCAGTTAAGAACAGAAGAAGCACGTTTTTCATTTAAAGAAAATGGTAATTTTTTTCTTTTAGCCAACTTGAAAGAAAAGCAAACATGGGGTTTGGCAATAAAGAAGTAACAGATAAATGTCTCAGTTTATTCAACAAAGAAATAACATTATTAGCAACATGTCCAAGACGTAAATGTCATAAACTATAGTTAGCTCGTAAGTCTCTTTTATGAAGAGCAGTAACCAAAGCTGAGCTACCTTTCTCTAGGACATAAAGGACATTTTCACACCTTCCCTGAGCCAAAATTGCCTTCGTCATTCAATTCTGAATAGCAAAGGACTTATCAGTGAATAAAACATCAACGCCACAATTTGAAGTTAGCTTGCTAATGGACAATAAATTTTTAGTGAGATCTGGTAAAGAGCGTCCATTACCAACAGTGACGGTACCATTACCGGAATATGGCTCGAGAGAATCCAAGTGATCGCCGTGAGGAGTCATATGAGCAGAGGCGCCCGAATCAACATACCAATCCGAGGTTGAAATCTGAGAAGAAACATTGCAGACTGCATGGAAAGCTTGTGCAAGATCAGCCGTGGAACCGCCGGAAGAGGAGGACGATCGACCACGAACCTCATTTTGAAGCTGCAAGAAACGTGGGCAACGATCAGCGTAATGGTCGCCCCTACAGAGTTGGCAGCGCGACATGAATTGACGACGCCCGCCACGACCAGTCCCACCTTGGCGACCACCGCGAGCAGGCTGCGGGGCGAGGTTGATCGGCGATGAAGGCAGCGGGTTGCGCCATTGCAGCCGGCCGATCCATGGAGCGCGTCATCATATCAAACTGGACGGCTTGGTGAAGAAGGTCCCGGAAAAGAGGAACCGGCGTCATTGCCATCTGAGTATCGGTGAAATTTGCGAAAGAGTGCCCTAGCCCCCGGAGGAACCAATGGCTCTTGTCTCCTTCATCCACCGGGCGTTGGATCGCCGATAGCTGGTCGCAAAGGAGTTTAAAGCGCCTGCCATACTCCGTAACAGACAAGTCATCGCGGCGAAGGGAGAGCAGCTCCTCCCGGAGTTGATTCGCGCGCGACGTGGAAGAGTGGGCGAAGGCAGACTCCAACGCCGTCCATGCTGATTGAATGGAGGTGCAATCAAGCACCTCAGCCATAGCCTCCGGCTCGAGAGTAGCGAACAGGACGCCGAGGAGCCGCTGATCTCGAAGAAGCCAAGCCATGTAGGCCGGATTGATATTAGTGCCGACCATCTTTGGAGGAGGGGTGGAGGAACCGTCGATCAAATCAAGCATCTCGAACGTGGTTGCCATAGACAAGAATTGTCGTTTCCACATCAAGTAGGTGGTGGTGGAAAGTTTGATCTGAACAAGATTAATCATGGCGGTGGTTTGAGAGGAGGGAGAGGGGTTTACAGAGGCCATGATGAGGGAGGAGGGAAGAGAAAAATTCACCGGAGAGGGGGGAGAAGGAGGCACAGCGGTGAAGATGAGAAAGCTAGGGTTAAGGAGAGAATAAGGGTTTCGGTTATCCTGCTGATACCATGTAAGAGTAGGATTATGATCACCACTAAATTTCTGATGATGAGAAACGTATATTATATACAGTTGATTATAACGTCAAATAAGGAAATACAACAGAGATTGCGTAGAAAACGCAATCAAGAATGATACACAATGATACACAAATATACAAGTCAATTGTTTCCCCTATTACTTTTTCTTCTGTATCGTTGGGCCCGTATCGGGCCATGACCAGTTATATGTTGCCACGTGTTATGTTAGCGGTGGCTCAGTGATAGAGGCGCCATATAGTGTATCCACTATTAGGGTCTCACCCCTCGTTTTAAAAATTGAAGGAGGAGCTAAATTAAAAAATGTGTCTCAAGTGGCTTATGGGAGAGCTCACTGTTAAACTTGACATAACACCATATTAGGCTAGCGTGGACTAATTTTACCCAAACGATTCGTGGCATAGTTTGATATGATGACTTAATTTAATCTTGCGATTCATGACTTGTTTGAGGTTCAAGTGGAATTAAAAAATTAACATCGGAAATTTGTGTTTATTTTGAATTTTGTCACTCCATCTGTGATACCTGAACTTTTCACTACTCATATGCCAATATAATTTAATTTGTGTTATGCGCATTTTATAATTCTGTGATAATTATGTGATAATAATTTGACAATTATGTGAAAATTGTTTCTACATTTTATTTATCTTTACATTTTATTTGAGACATTTGTGATAAAATGGTGACAATATGTGAATATATGTGTACATAAATATTTATGTGCATTAATTTGGATATATGAGTAAATTATTTTATGTGTATAAATACACTTTTCTTAATTATTAAGTAACACACGTGTTCTCGTAATAATAATTGTGATAAAAAAATGTACACGTATGTATATTAATTTGTAAATGTAGTAATTCTTCGCTATTAAGTATTGCACGTATATTCGTAATGGATAATAATAATAATAATAATAATAATAATAATAATAATAATAATAATAATAAAATGAATATGTATATATTTATCGTCAGTAATGTCGTGGATGTTGTCAAGCCATGAATTTTGTGGCTGATAAAGGGCACACGTGGGATATGGAGTTGCAATGCCTTAATTGATAATCTATAATAATAATAATTTACTAAATTTAGTAAATAAGAATAAGGGTTGGGGACGGTGGTGATTGTTATCACCCGCCCAACACCTTCTATATATATATAAACCCCTAATTGGGGTGACTTGCGAAGCAGAAGTTCAGCAAAAAAAAAAGGGAGAGAGAGAAGGAAAAAGAGAGAGAAGGGAGAAAGGAGAGCGTGCCAGGACGAGAGATTAGTGATAGTTCTTCACAAGGTCTATAGTATTATTACTTCCAAATCCAGGTAAGTAGAAGTCCAACTACAATGCATAAACATGTCATGTATGAATTATTTGTGATTAATATGTGATAATTATGCCATGAATTATTTGTGATTTATTTAATTATGTTATGAATTATTTGGGGTTAATTGGTGATACAAGCTGTCGATCTATGTGATTTAGATAATATTATTATCCTATATAGATCTATGTGATTGAAAACTGTTGAGATATATCTGCATGATTTGAGAAGATATTGGTTATAAGGATCTGTGTGATCCGAGATGAAGTTGTTATTCTAAAAAAGGGATTCTGCGATCCAAGGTGAAGTGATTATTTTATAAATGGATATATGTGACTGAGGTGGAGTTGTTGTTCAGAAGTGGATCTGTGTGAATTGAAGTTAAGTTATTGCTTTATTTGTGATTAAATGTTGATATTGATGTCGTAAATGGTTTATGATGCATATTTAATTGCCCTGGTTGCATACCATGCATAATCATGGGAAGTGTCTTCCCCAAAATTAATAAGATACAAATGGTGTGTGCGGCCACAATATATGTATCTCTGTCAGGGTTCGGAAAAATCGTTCCCTACACTTTATTAGGGTTTCGGAAAAATCGTCTCCACCACTTTGCCAGGGTTCGAAAAAATCGTTCTCAGCACTTTATTCAGGGTTCGGAAAAATCGTCATCATTGAGCTCATTTGGGGTGCATATCATAAGTGTGTCGTGAGAATCCCGCAAGGTGAACAATTTTCAAAATAAAAGAGACCAACTAGAAAGACTAGAAAATAAGCGATGGAAAAGTAAATGCATTTTCATACACTGACATGCATGATTTCTACTTACTGAGATTTTTGTCTCACTAGTTTATTCGTTGTAGGTGAGTCTGTTGATGATTGAGTATGTGGTGTGTTATGCAAGTTGTGGAGCTCCTACAGGGTTCTGAGCGGATGTACATAGATGACGACCTGTTGGGCTAAGCCGTGAGTTTATTTTGTATTCGCTGATGTTTTGTTATGTAATATAATAAGTATTGTTACAAGTTTGGGTGGTCTGAAGTGTTTCCAGAAACCAGTTACGTATGTTAAACTGGTGTGATGATTTTGGCTATAAATATATTATGTGGAAAAAAAATGCAGGTTTTTTTTATAATGATGTTTATGTTAGTTAGTATTTGAATTATAAGTTATGTAAGGTGGGTTGTGTCAGAGTGGTATCAGAGCTTGATTTGGGTCCTGCAGACTGTCTATGTACATGAGCTCATTCCTTGGGAGCGCAACTTTGCTAGTAAGTGTTGTTTTCATTCTATGTTATTATGTGTTTTATAAATTATATTGGTCATGTGGTGTAGGACTCGTAGTTAGTAGACAAAATGAAAAGGATTATAGATGAAACTTCTGAAGGGGAAAGGGCTGCTGAGCAAGCAGCACCTACTGAAGGAAATCGTGATGAGGTGATTACTCGACTGATGGAACTGGTAGAGCGCCAGTCCCAACAGATGCAACAATTGATTCAGCAGAGAGATGTGGGTGGACAACCAGAGGGTAATGCTAATCAGGATAGAAGTCAAGTAGAACGTGTGGAAATGGTTTGTGAGATGTTTTGAAAGCTGAGCCCTCCAATATTTGAGGATGCAGCAGACCCCACAGATGCAGAAGATTGGTTACGCACGGTTGAAAACATGTTTCATTACAGTAGAATTCTAGATGGGGATAGAGTGTTGTGTGCTTCTTTCATGTTACGAGGAAGTGCAGACCACTGGTGGAATACAATTAAAAGTATCGAGGATGTCACGACTATGACATGGGAAAGGTTTAAGGAGATTTCATATACAAGTACTTTACGGCACCAGTGAAAGCCATGAAGATGAACGAGTTCATACAGTTGAGGCAGGGTGGCATGTCAGTTACAGATTACCATCGAAAATTTGAGCAGTTGTCAAGGTTTGCAGAACACATGGTGAGTACGGAGACATTGAAAGTGGAGAGATTTGTGGAAGGCTTAAGACTTGTACTTACAGAGATGTGAGTATGGCGAGACTGCATGGAGCAACATACTCACAAGTTGCAGAAATGGCCCAGATTGCTGAACAAGTGGATATGAGAATTAGACAAGCGCAGGCTATCTGACGCCAATTTCAACAGAAAACCAGTGCAACAGTTTGGGAGAAATGATAAGAGGCCGATGCCATTCCAGAGGCTGAAATCAAATGTTCAAGTGGATCAAGGACAGAGACAAGTAGAACCAAACAAGCGTCCTAAATTCGATCAGGGTAAGGTGCCACCGGCGCCGCCACTACCTATATGCCTAATTGTCTTAGATCACATGGTGGGGAGTGTCAAATTCATCCGAGAATGTGTTGCACATGCGGGGAGAAATGACATGTAACTACTACTTGTCCTAAGAAACGGAAGCAGGGACAGCAGGGAAGAGCTCCAGCAAGGATGTACACTTTGACGTGGGAGGAGGCTGATGCGAATCCCTTAGTTGTCGCGGGTAAGTTCTCTATTTTTAGCACTTCTACATATGTGCTATTTGATTCTGGAGCAACACATTCATTTGTATCTACCGAGTATGTGAGGAAGTTGGGTGGAACACCTAACTTGATAGAAGCTAATTATGAGGTGATGATACTTTCTGGTGAGTCAAAGCAAACCAATCAACTTCTTCGAAGTTGTGTTATTCATATTGAAGGAAGACAACTCCTTACTAATTTAATTGTGTTAAGTATGAATGATTATGATATTATATTGGGTATGGATTGTCTGTCAAAGTACGGTGCTACAATAGATTGTCAGAAGAAGAGTATCACTTTTCAGTCAGTGAAAGGAGAACCGTTCACTTTTGTTGGAATTAAAAAGAATTTCAGATTTCCTATGATATCAGCTACAAAAGCACGTCGATTGTTGGAAAGTGGTTGTGAGGGGTATCTGGTGAGCGTGATGAATGTTGAGAGACAACAATGTCCAGTCCTCGGTGATGTACCAGTAGTTCAGGAATACCAGGAGGTGTTTCCAGATGATCTTCCAGGATTACCACCAGATTAGGAAATTGAGTTTGTTATTGAGCTACAACCAGGAACGGCTCCTATATCTAAAGCGCCATACAGGATGGCACCAGCTGAACTGAAAGAATTGAAGATACAGTTACAAGAATTGCTAGATAAAGGATTCATTAAACCTAGTTTCTGACCTTGGGGAGCACCAGTTCTTTTCGTTCGTAAGAATGATGGCACGTTGTGAATGTCCATCGATTACCGGGAGCTTAACAAAGTTATGGTGAAGAATAAGTATCTATTGCCTCGCATTGATGATCTGTTTGATCAGCTGCAGGGTGCAGCTATCTTTTCGAAGATTGATTTGCGATTGGGGTATCATCAGTTGAAGATCAAGGAAGAGGATATTCTAAAGACTGTATTCAGTACAAGGTACGGGCACTATGAGTTCTTAGTGATGCCGTTCGGTTTGACGAATGCTCCGGCAGCATTTATGGATTTGATGAATAGAGTATTTCAGGAATTCCTCGATAAGTTTGTGATTGTGTTTATCGATGATATTTTGATTTACTCTAAGAATAAGGAGGATCATGCTCTACACTTGAAAAAGGTATTAGAGATTCTGAAGGAGAGGCAGTTGTATGCGAAGTTCAAGAAGTGTGAGTTTTGGTTAGACCGAGTTGTTTTCTTGGGATACGTGGTATCGGGAGAAGGAATTTCAGTGGATCCAGGTAAAGTAAAAGCAATCCATGATTGGCCACAACCCTTAAATCCCACTGAAGTTCGTAGCTTTCTTGGATTGGCGGGATATTATCGAAGGTTTGTTGAAGGATTTTCTAAGATTGCTTCACCATTAACACAATTGACCAGGAAGAATGTGAAGTTCACATGGACGGAGGCATGTGAACAAAGTTTCCAAGAATTGAAGAGACGGTTGATATCAGCACCTATCTTAACTATTCCTCCGGAGACAGGAAACTTCAAGGTTTACAGTGATGCTTCAAAGAATGGTCTTGGGTGTGTATTGATGCAGAATAGGAAAGTGATAGCGTATGCATCCAGACAGTTAAGGGAGTATGAGAAGAATTACCCAACTCATGATTTAGAGTTAGCCATAGTGGTGTTTGCACTCAAGATTTTGAGGCATTATCTGTATGGGGAACGTTGTGAAATCTATACTGATCATAAGAGTTTAAAGTACTTTTTCACTCAGAAAGAGTTGAATATGATGCAAAGAAGATGGTTGGAATTGGTGAAGGATTACGACTGTGTTATCAATTATCATCCGGGAAAAGCCAATGTGGTTGCTGATGCATTGAGCCGAAAGGCAATACAGAGTGTAGCTGCTATGACCATAAATCAGAAACCAGAGTTGCTTGATTTGCAAATGATGGGTGTGGAGATCATTCAGAAGGGATCGTTGGAAGCAAAGATGGCAGCTTTGACGCTTCGACCAACTTTGATGGATAAGATTCGACAGAGACAAGAGGTGGATAAGTTGTTTGACAAGATAAAGGATGATATCAGGTCTGGAAAGTCTTCTGACTTCCAATTAAGAGACGATGGCGTGATTTGTTATAGAGGTTGGTTGTGCCTACCTGAAGGGGAAGTCATTCGAAAAGAAGTGATGGTAGAAGCCCATTCGACACCGTACTCTATACATCCAGGAGCTACTAAGATGTATAGAGATTTGAAGTCACATTATTGGTGGCCAGGGATGAAGAGAGATGTCGCTCAATATGTGGAGCAATGTTTGACTTGTCAGCAAGTTAAAGCCGAGCATCAAAGACCAGCAGGAACTTTACAGCCTTTATTTATTCCAGAGTGGAAGTGGGAGAATATCACTATGGATTTCATTATCGGGCTACCGAAGACAGTGAAAGGTCACGATGCTATTTGGGTTATCGTGGATCGATTGACTAAGTCAGCTCATTTCCTTCCTATATGTTCTACATATTCCATGGATCGTTATGCCCAGCTTTACATACAAGAGATCGTCAGACTCCAGGGAGTACCACTTACCATTGTGTCAGACAGAGATGCGAGATTCTTATCTGCATTCTGGAAGAGTTTGCATAAGGCATTGGGGGCACAATTATCTTTCAGCACAGCATTCCATCCATAGACAGATGGTCAATCGGAGCGTACGATACAAATTTTGAAGGATATGCTTAGAGCATATGTGTTGGATTTTCAGGGTCAGTGGAGTAAATTTTTGCCTCTGATAGAGTTCTCGTACAACAACAGTTATTAGTATACTATCGGGATGGCTCCATATGAAGCATTATACGGGAGGAAGTGTAGATCTCCAGTACATTGGGATGAAATTGGAGAGAGGAAACTTTTGGGTCCAGACTTGATTCATGAAATATCAGAAACTGTTACTCGTATTCGAGAGAAGATGAAAATTGCTCAGGATCGACAGAAAAGTTATGCAGACAAACGGAGGAGAGAATTGAAATTTGAAGTGGGTGATCAGGTATTCTTGAAAGTATCTTCAATGAAAGGGATAATGCGGTTTGGAAGGAAAGGGGAACTCAGTCCTAGATATGTTGGACCGTTCACTATCCTTGAGAGAATTGGCAGTGTTGCCTATAAGTTGGAGTTACCAGCATCGATGTCTAGAGTACATGACGTGTTTCATGTGTCTGTGTTGAGGAAGTATGTTCCGAATCCATCTCATGTTCCCAGACAGGAACCAGTTGAGTTGAAAGAAGATTTGAGTTATGAGGAAGTACTAGTTTAGATCTTGTGGCGAGAAGTGAAGAAGCTCAGAAATAAAGAAATATCATTAGTAAATGTATTATGGAGGAACCAACTAGTTGAGGAGACTACTTGGGAAAGAGAGGATTAGATGATGGCTAAGTATCCAGAGCTATTCAGGTAAGTAAATTTCTAGGATGAAATTTTTATAAGGTGGGGAGGATGTGATACCCGAGTTTCTCACTACTCATGTGCCAATATAATTTAATTTGTGTTATGTGCATTTTATAATTTTGTGATAATTCTGTGGTAATTATGTGATAATAATTTGACAATTATGTGACAATTGTTTCTACATTTTATTTATCTTTACATTTTATTTGAGACATTTACGATGAAATGGTGACAATATGTGAATATATGTGTACATAAATATTTACGTGCATTAATTTGGATATATGAGTAAATTATTTTATGTGTATAAATACACTTTTCTTAATTATTAAGTATCATACGTGTTCTCGTAATAATAATTGTGATAAAAAATGTACACGTATGTGTATTAATTTGTAAATGTATTAATTCTTCGCTATTAAGTATTGCACGTATATTCGTAATGGATAATAATAATAATAAAATGAATATGTATATATTTACCGTCAGTAATGTCGTGGATGTTGTCAAGCCATGAATTTTGTGGCTGATAAAGGGCACACGTGGGACATGGAGTTGCAACGCCTTAATTGCTAATCTATAATAATAATAATTTACTAAATTTAGTAAATAAGAATAAGGGTTGGGGACGGTAGTGATTGTTATCACCCGCCCAGCACCTTCTATATATATATAAACCCCTAATTGGGGTGAGTTGCGAAGCAGAAGGTCAGCGAAAAAAAAAGGAGAGAGAGAGAGAAGGGAGAAAGGAGAGCGTGTCGGGACGAGAGATTAGTGATAGTTCTTCACAAGGTTTATAATATTATTACTTCCAAATCCAGGTAAGTAGAAGTCCAACTATAATGCATAAACATGTCATGTATAAATTATTTGTGATTAATATGTGATAATTATGCCATGAATTATTTGTGATTAGTTTAATTATGTTATGAATTATTTAGGGTTAATTGGTGATACAAGCTGTGGATCTATGTGATTTGAGATAATATTATTGTCCTATATAGATCTATGTGATTGAAAACTGTTGAGATATATTTGCATGATTTGAGAAGATATTGGTTATAAGGATCTGTGTGATCCGAGATGAAGTTGTTATTCTAAAAAGGGATTCTGTGATCCAAGGTAAAGTGATTATTTTATAAATGGATCTATGTGACTGGAGTGGAGTTGTTGTTCAGGAGTGGATCTGTGTGAATTGAAGTTAAGTTGTTGCTTTATTTGTGATTTAATGTTGATATTGATGTCGTAAATAATTTATGATGCATATTTAATTGCCCTGGTTGCATACCATGCATAATCATGGAAAGTTTCTTCCCCAAAATTAATAAGATACAAATGGTGTATGCGGCCACTATATATGCATCTCTGTCAGGGTTCGGAAAAATTGTTCCCGACACTTTATTAAGGGTTCGGAAAAATCGTCACCACCACTTTGTCAGGGTTCGGAAAAATCGTTCTCATCACTTTATTCGGTATTCGAAAAAATGGTCCCCATTGAGCTCATTTGGGGTGCATATCATAAGTGTGTCGTGGGATCCCGCAACGTGAACATTTTTCAAAATAAAAGAGAGCAACTAGAAAGACTAGGAAATAAGCGATAGAAAACTAAATGCATTTTCATGCACTGACATGCATGATTTCTACTTACTGAGATTTTTGTCTCACTAGTTTATGCGTTGTAGGTGAGCCTGTTGATGATTGAGTATGTGGTGTGTAGTGCAAGATGTGGAGCTCCTACAGGGTTCTAAGCGGATGTACATAGATGACGACAGGTTGGGCTAGGCTGTGGGTTTATTTTATTTTCGCTGATGTTTTGTTACGTAATATAATAAGTATTGTTATAAGTTTGGGTGGTCTGAAGTGTTTCTAGAAACCAGTTATGTATGTTAAACTAATGTGATGGTTTTGGTTATAAATATATTATGTGGAAAAAATGCAGGTTTTTTTTTATAACGATGTTTATGTTAGTTAGTATTTGAATTATAAGTATGTAAGGTGTGTCGTGTCACCCTCCTTTTTTTTAAATTTAATATTTTAATGTATGGTAGATGGATACTTCCTCCATCCCGCATCAAGGGTCTCTTTTTTTCATTTTAGTCGTCTCACCTAAATTGTTCCCTTTCCTTTTCTATACACATGGATCCCACACTCACCCCTAATACAATTAAAATATGGAGTCCACACTCCCACTAATACAACTACTCACTACACATTAAATAATAATACTCTTTAATTTACGTGCAAAAAAGCAAAATGCACTCTTAGTGCGAGACGGAGGGAGTATATTAGTATTATATATTAGCTATATGAAAATATATTAATTATTTTGTGCGAGTCAATCTGATAATTAGTTAAAATATTTTCCATAATACACTATTTGGTGAGTTTCCATATAATAAGACGGTAATCTAGTTAGTACTAATTTACCATGATGTATTTTATATATATATATATATATATATATATATATATATATATATATATATATATATATATTTTGCTTGGTTTACTTAATTGAGTTTCTTAAAATATTTATGAAACCATCATAATCATTGTCTCATTCTAGTTGTCTTTTGCTCTCTGTGTTGCTCGGATAAGTAACAGTTTAAATTTGAGGAATTGATAAATATGGATTTTATGTATTTATATAGATAATTGCATGATTTAATTTATTGTGTTGAATTATATACTTAATTGTTATATGGTGGGTCAAAAGATAAAATATTTTAAAGTATAGTATAATAGTAAATAATTATATTAATGTTATATGTGTTACTGCCAAAAAGAGAATTATAACTAGTGAACTAAGACACTTAGATTAGAAATATGTAATCATTAAAGTGGCATGAAAAAATGTATTTTAAATCACGATTGAATTTTGACAGATATAAGATAATACTCTCTCTCCATCCCAAATTCATCTTCACATTGACTGTAAAAAAAATATAGAGTTTAAGAAAAATCATTTTTTGACTTACTTTTGGAGGTAATATAAGTAATTTTTTTTGTAATAAATAAATGATAAAATATGTTATGTGTGTTAAAAAGATAATAACAAATTTGAAATTAAAGAATGTTAAAGGGATATTAATTAGTTGTTTTTTTCTTTTTATGAAAATATGAATTTAAATTTGGGACAAAGCAAAATAGGAAGTGTGAGATTGAAACTGATGGAGTATTATTTGTGAGAAGAAAAAAAATATGAGAGAGGGAGGAGAAGAAGAGAACTACTTAGATAGAGAAAATATAAAAGATGAGCGAGTTAATAATGAGTTGCGTGAGGGTGCTATTTATAACTTATCCGTTGGACTAAACAAAAGTAGTTTGCACAAATGCATTAGATAATCTGTAGGCAACTAAGTTACTTGAGGCATTTGTCAAATGTCAATCGAAACTGGACGCTAAACTTTACAAATTACACCACCTGAATTTGTATTTCAGCTTCTACGTGGAGATACAAATGCTGCAACCAGAAAAAAAACTGGCTAAGGTATCACGGCTTTATGTTAAACAAATTTGCTACAACAGCTACACGCGGTCAATTTTACCATCTCGAACAAAATTGAAAAAGAATATATATATATATATATATATATATATATATTTACCCAGCTAAAAGATCAAATACCTAACAAATATCATCTTCTTCATGGCTGAACTATGAAGACTTCAACTCTAACAGGGGCAAAAAAAGTTTGCTTACATTGAGATCGATGAGTCGCATGTCAGTGCTCCGCTAACGAAATCAAACGCAGTCGCTCTTCTTGTTGTTATCTTAGGTATCGTTTTCAGCTGCCGCTGCTGCTGCTCATACCTAGTATATACTTCTTAATATGGTGCACTGAATTCTCTTCTCATTGCTTGAAGAGGAATTCCGGAAACTTATGTACTCCGCCTATTACTTGTGATTGAAGGGGCTTTATAACTTATACAGCCCATAACAGGCTTTGCTGTACATTAGTGATCCTATTCAGCACTGATGACTGCTCCAGGAGAAACCCCTACTGCTTTTGTGTGGACATCATATGACAATAGAACCTCTTTCTGATATAACGAAAACAAATGAAGATTTATATTTCAAGATAAAAGAGCGAAAGAGACAAGACAAGAGAGAAGAGGAAATGAGATAAGAGAGGAGAGGAAACTCTCACTTTCTCATCCACATGTTAGTTAGAAAATCTAATATGAGCTATAATATCAAAAAAGAAACAGGAAAAAAGAAACAATCAAGGATCCTTCGGAACATTATCATGTAACTAATTCATAAAAACAACTAGGAAGCTGGGACCATGAAAAACTACAGTAGCTATTCATTTATTCATGGATAATGTGCTGTGCATAAAATGAAATTAAAAATAGTCGAACATTTCTATATTACAAGATATATCTCTACACGAAATATAGAGACTTCAATGAAGAAAAGTACTTACAATAGGCAGAAAATCAAGACCGGACAAATTCATGGTAAGGTTTCTCATCAATAATAAGACCTGCAATTCAATATGGGCATTCAGACATATGCGTACATTTCACTAACAAAGGCATGTAAGGTAATTAACCCTATCAATGTGTCTTACATTACAGTACCAAGTAATAAAACTATTCAGTATTACTTCGGTTACAAGTGTATCCTGAAGAAGAGAAAGTGCAGAGCATCCTGACTAGTGCTTGATGTCAGGTTACTTCAACTAGACAACAGCCCTGCCCCCAACCCAGAATCTACCCTAATTGCTGGACAAGGCCACTCACCATCTCCTTAATTATGCAAATTTTTTTTTTCACTTAACATATTTCGTGCTTCTGTATAGTTTGTATTCAATTTTTTTTTTCTTGCAATTGAAATTTACAAAGCAATCTATCATGGATTTCAACATGTGCAGAGGGTTTTTTTAAATGAATAAAATTATTTACAATAGTACAGATCATTGGAGCTACGCACTACAAGATATAGGAGTACATTCTATCATGCCAATCTCAGAATCTTAAGACATACAGAAGCAAATACATCAATAATAAAAATATTAATGTTCAGGCTAACACATTCAGCTAATACATGTTCATGAAATTTCAGAAGTATAGTTGAGTAGGAGCAACAATAACATTCAGTTAATAATCTCTTCATAAATTTCCCCTTCAATTGGAACATGACCAATATCACAATGGCTTCATAAATGCCCAGAATTCATTTCACAAGCACGAGAATGGAACAAGTTAAAAAAGAGCTCACAGTCTCAAAAATTATGGGATCCATCTCCTTGAGTTTCTGCACATGATCTCTACTAGTAGGATCAAAGACACTCCCAATGAAGCCATAAACTTCAGCAAAATCTGGAATACCTGAAGAAACAAATAGGATACATTGATTTTTGACTACATGTATGAAAAAAACTTTCTGCACGTAGATCCGATCATGCATTCAGTTAGCACTTCACAAGTTCACTTTGTAAATATCTTCATTCAGGGGGAAATATGAGTATATTTCAATCCCTCCAGAAAATTTTCAGCACCAGTAAGGATGATAATAGAGCATACATAACCACATTATGTTATGATGAAGTTTCTTCAAAAGTTATTAACTCCATGAGGTCCTTTTAGTAGAGCTTACCATGAATGGATAATTGTGGAGGAGATTAAAGGGATTAAGGGAAGGGAAATTGAAGAGGAGATTTATTGGAGTTGGCTCTCAGCCAAAGGTACACTATAAATTCTTCCTCTTTTACTGATTGGTTAATTAATCCTAGATTAGTTTTGGAAGGTTAATTGACTCAATATTTTCTACTTTTTCACTCTACTATGTAATATTGGTACCTCTAGTACCTACATATTTTCATTAATAATTTTTGCCTGGTTAAATAAAAAAAGAGCTTACCATGAGCGGACCCTTCCTTTCCCTGCTTTGATAACTTGGAGTTTGGTGGTGTTCTTGACGAATTTCCAAAGCCACTCATACTGCAGTTACTAAGCGTTGCAAGCCCCTTTGATCCAATATCAGCTGAATCAGTAATGTTTACATGTCATAATAAGAGTGGAAAAGTCCCCTTTGATAAAGAAAATTCTAGGTTCTTTTTCAGATAAGAATGTATGCACACTTTTCTTTTACTTCCTAATTTGCAATTGTGCAGTTGTAAAATGGTAAAAGTCTAAAGCATACCTTCAACTCCAAGATAATTGTATTCATTTTCAGATGGCATGGCTCCAGCTGATGGATTGTTTACAAGCACTGAAGCATCTTCCCATGATGGATATCCGGCTGCCATAGAATTCAGTGAAGAAGGATAAGCTATGGACGTTTGCAGTGGTCCCAACACTGCCATGAAAATTTAAATGTCAAAAGTACAAAACTAAAGGCTTAGAGCCCTTTCTCCCTCTCAGATTTTAGGACCGAACCATTTTTGGGTGCTTTCTGAGGATATGGATGAGAAGCTTTACGCTTCGGACGAGGTGGAGGAACATGTGCGACTGTTCCATTCTTCTGAACCTTTAAAAAGTACTTCTGGGCATGGCTTCGGATCTGACAAATATTTAAGCAGAATTCAATCATTTTGGCCTAAGTTAAAGGGATTACATCATATAATAATGCTTCAGAAGAACAAAGAGCGAAGGTAAATTCTTAATTAAAGGTAGTTCACGCTTTAAAATTAAAACTAAAAATTATTCATTATCAACATGGAATGTAGACTACCAAAATTATGTCCTCGAAATGCTAAGCAAAAAACATTGTATGCAAGCTTTAAGGCCTCATAAGCTATATTTAACAGTCAATTGAAAAAAGGAGAGCAATTTCCCAGATCTCCATATACATGAGAAATAGAGAGTATTAAGTATAATTCATTTGTTAGGCATATAAGCTAGGAGCCCAACTTAACCCCAAAACCATGATTACAGGCAAAGGGGGTACTACACATTCCAGGTGGCAACCCACGTGCCAAGGCCCACAACACCAGGGAGCAACTCCCTAGGGCCTACATCCTGGCTGGCAACCAGGGGCCCACCACCAAGTAGCCCCTTCTAATGAGCATACAAATCCAGAAGTCGGACCAAATTGTTAGCCACATAATCTAGGAACACATAACTTAACTCAAATAATGGTTGAAGGTGAAGTTTAGAACCCACTCAGATTTCCTTCCACACCCAAGCGTGGAAACAATGAGGGATATCGTTACACCATTTCAGTTGGATGTTTGTATTAACCATCGCTATAATTCCATGCTCTTATTCGAAAATCATACAAACAGACGTCAATTCTGTATATACCAACCAAAGTATGATTTAGGTACCTGAATTACTGTCTTTGAGCCAACAAAATCTTCAATTTTCTTCCAATCACGGTCAAACCTGAATTTCACATAAGAAACCTTAAGAATATACTCCAATGCGGTATCTGGACTCTGGATCGCACGTTCAGATAACACTAGAAGAAAAATAGAGCCTACAACTTCCGAGTTCGCTCAAATTTCAACAACATTACTAAAAATTTGGGAATTAGAATAATAAATCGAGAATACATTTTTTTAGCTCTCTGTTCATCTCTCATCTGCAAGTTCATAAGACGTACGCCGAACTTCTGAAAACTACTTTATCACCAAAAATGTACTAATTTACTCATACAAAGGGCGATACCGAGAAAGCTCGAGTAAATTAACACTAAAGCAAGATCAATTTATGGAAGCCATAATCTGCACCAAGAAGTCTATCCGAGAAACTTACAATTGAAGTGCTTCAAGGAATTTATCATGCTCTTCTTCGGTCCAGCTTTCCCTGGACTTAGTAATAGTGTATGGCTTGCGAACCTTCTTGCTGGAGCAGTCACCCGGCGGCGGAGGATTGGAATTCATGAGGTGGCGCACAGCGGAGGAGGAAAGGGGAATATGTTGGGTGGTGGCGGAGCGTTGTATGTGGGTGCGAGTGCGATGGCACAGAGAGAGAGAGAGGGGCTGGGGGTGGAGTTGAGAGAGGGAGCTCAAACTATCTGCCACCCCTCAAACCAAGTTGAGGTTCGGGTGGGGCCCACTGCTGATTTGGTTTGATGATACTTGTACGTGTAACGAATCCACTGGTTTGGAAGGTGGTCCCAAGTTCATTGACAACGGTTGGATCATGACGGTATCCAAGGGCTGAGAAGGGGCTAGATAGTATGTGGTTCGCAATCGCCCTCCGCATGTGACACGGGGGTCACGTGCCGCGTTAAATACACGTGGCGAAACATCATCCACTAGAGTAAGTTGGCCCAAAGGAGGTTTCGTTTGGTATCACCCTCCCAAACACGGCGCTAAGGAAACATGCTTATATACCACTAACTCAACCCAATTTATAAATCCAATTAATATTAATCCTCATCTTGTTAAAGGACTACTCATATACTCCCTCCGTCTCGGTCAAACTGCATCGTTTGACTGCATAAAACTCTCATAAAAGTTACAGTAAACGATGCAATATGTACAGGACGGAGGGAGTAACAGTTTAAACCAGCGGAAAAAAGTATCATTTAATACTTAATTAAATCATTCTAATTCGTCCCCTCAAATGTAGGTAGTGAATTTTTGTCTCAAGCGTTCGAACCCTGAACCTTTTTTAAGAGTATATTCTGATACCATGTTAAACGACCACCTCATCTAAAAACTTAAGTTTGTAAAGAGGAATATCGTTTAATATTTAATCAAATTACTCTAAAACATCTTATAAATGCATTCAATTTATCTTAAACTTCCCCTCGAATCAATGATTACATTAGTTATGGTATAGATAAAATATACTCCCTTCGTCCCTTGTTAAGGGACTCTTTTGTTTTTTGGCACGTGAATTAAAGAGTATTATTATTAATGTGTAATTTGTAGTTGTATTAGTGGGAGTATGGACTCCATATTTTAATTGTATTAGTGGGTGTGTGTAGGTACATAGGTGTAAGAGAAAGATGACTCTTTGAGTGAGACAACCAAAATGGAAAAAAGACCCTCTTTAAAGGGGATGTAGGGAGTACTTATTATGAGTAAAATGTGTAATATGGGACAGATGAAGTATATAATATTCTCTCTGTCCCATAAAGAAGTTCACAGTTACTGTAGATACGTAGTTTAAAAAAAATTACTTTTTGGGGTAGTTTGGTATTTTTAGGTAATAAATAAATTATAAAGTAAGTTATGTGAGTTGTAAATGAGTGGCAATTTTGAAATTAAAATGTGTTCTGGGTTATTGATTTGTGTGTGAGTGTGAACTTGTTTATGGGACGGACAAAAATAGAAAGTGTGCATTTGTTTATGGGACGGGAGTAATAATTATGAGTATAGCTATAATATAGATAAAATATACTTATTAATAGTTAAAATATTTCATTTCGTCCCACAACAAGGAGTGCATTTTACCATTTTCGTTCATCCCAACACAAGAGGTGCATTTCCCTTTTTAGTAAAAGGGACTCACACACATTAACTTTTTCTCTCTCCATAATCCCACACTTTACACTAATATACCTCATACCCACTATATATTAAAATATTATTTCTCTCACCTCAACTACTCCCAACTACCCATTAAATATTATATTCTTAATCTATGTGCATGTTTAATGTAAAAATCTGCATGTTTTAGGTTCCGATTTAACACCATTTTATGAAATTTATGTTCGTATTTTAGCACTAAATTGTTAATTTTCATATATTTAAGATATTGTTGCATTTGAGGTGTTATTTCATGTTTTAGGTGGAAAACAAATCAAAAGTGCAAAGTTAGAATGAAGAGTGAAATCGTGAAAGAATGTTGAAAAATATATGTCCTCTTTGCATAATTTTTTGTATTGAAGTAGAAGTCCAAATTCTTGATGTGATATATGGTTGGAAAGCCACAGAATAGAAG
This sequence comes from Pogostemon cablin, assembly GCA_023678885.1. Lineage (NCBI taxonomy): Eukaryota > Viridiplantae > Streptophyta > Magnoliopsida > Lamiales > Lamiaceae > Pogostemon > Pogostemon cablin. The sequence goes on along the minus strand of CM042986.1, from coordinate 19,678,713 downwards.
GTCATTTTAGCTCAAGAAACATCTCAATTGGAGCCCAGATGAGGGAGTTATGATCAAAACAGTGAAGACGCGCGCTCAAGCTATTCCGACCCTGCATGACTCGTGCCACTTTTGCATGACTCGTGCCCTTTAAATGTTAGACTTTTTTGATTTCTTTATATGGATAGAAATATACGGAAGAGAGGATCGCATGAGCGCAAAAATCACTTCAATCGAAAATCGGACGAAAAAGTTATGCTCAAAACCGTGAGGTCGCGTAGCTGCCGTCGAGAATCCCAAAAATTCACGAAAATTGCCCTCTATTTCATATTTACTTGGTGGCTAAGTTATTTCCTAATATAATATCCCTCTATATCTACCTTAATTATATTTTTCCTGATTTTTCAAGATCTCACATCCTTTTTACTCCTTATTTTATTATATTCTTACACCTACATATACTCATTCTCATTACCACATAAAGTGTGGAGAAACCGCATAATCTACCACCATTACATCACCTAGGGTTTTTAACCCTAATCCACCATATTTGCCTTTCATCTTCTACCCTTCACTAGCCTTTCACATATCACCCTCAATCACGGTGTTTGCTACTTGAGAAGGAGAACGGGGAGAACGAAGGAAGACGGTGTTTGCTACTTGAGAAGGAGAACGGAGGAGAACGGAGGAAGATCATCGAGACAGAAAGAAAAGACGGAGAATTATTCCAGACACGGGTTTTTCTTCCTCTTTAATTTTTTATTGCTGATTTATAGACTCATGGGTAAGTTTCTTTTCATAGATATGGTTGTTGCTTGTAATACCATGGGCTAGTTTCCTCTTGATAGTTTTATGGTTTGAAAATTTATCATGTTGATTTGAGATTTTAGACATCTATGATGATAATTTTTGCAAAATATTTATTCCTTATTGACATTTTATTTTAGACTTATATAATCATATTTCTTAATTCTTATGATATTATCATTGGTTGATGTATGATTGAGTTTGAATGTGTTCCATGATTATATTTGTTATTTCGTGACAATTGAAAGGGATTGACCATATATAGTCTTTGATTGTTTGACCATCAATATAGGATACACTATTATCTTTGCATGACCATTGTTAAAGAAAAATATGGTAAGGAAGCCTCAATCAAATTCCTTTAGTACCTATACAGGATAGATCTCTTGCACTAGCCTATATGAAATTTTGCATGTGAATCGCCTAGAAAGGGAATAAGGGGTTATGAGTATTTAATTTCCTTAGTACCTAAAGGGAATAGAGAATTATCTTATTAATTTGGTCCTAGGAATTTGTGTTCTTTAAAATTGTTAAATAGCATTTGTCTATGAGTGGTTTATCATGCTTAAGTGATCATTCCTATAAAATTTTGCATGATTTGATTCATTTGTCTATTTGTCTTATTTCGCATGACAAATTGAATTTTCCTAAAACTATCATATTCTTATATTTTGAAACACCTGTGATTGAGTGTGTCTTCTATCTATTTATTTTATTTAGTATTTATTTTCTGCAATATTAGTTATTAATTCCAATTCACAAAAGGTTTTTATGTCTTGATTATTAGTGGTGACAGTTAGTTAGTGTGTATCTTGTTTAACTCTAATCCCTTGAGTTCGATATTTTTACTTGGTCAAATGTTTATCTGCAACTGATTCCCTATACTTGGGGGACACGCAAAAACGTGAACAAGCAGCGCAAAAAAGTTCCGCCACTCTTGTTGTGAGACGGAAGGAGTATGTTTTAAACTTGTGAGATATTTTAAAGTATGACTATAATATACATAAAATATGTTTATTAGTTGTTAAAATATGTTTTTCTAAAATATTATTATGAATGTTATTATATTAAAGTATACGCTTAATTGTTATAAAAGAAGAGTGACGCTTGCGGTGCGCTCGAATGCACGCCGTGCGCCTTTGAAATTTAATATTATGGATATGAGTATATTATTTTGTTTTAAAGGGTATATACTTTAATTAATAAGGGTATACCATTTTGTTCTAAATGATATATATTTTTCATTAATATTTTTTTATTTTTCTTCAGAAAATAAATGGTTACACATCTTAATACTAAAGAGTATTATATAATTTAATACAAAATTCTAAAGGCACACAGAGTGTGCTTCCGTGCGCCCGGGTGCACACAAGTTTTTGTCATAATATAATTCATAATTATTAATAATATATTTTATTTATATAATTAGCACACTCTAATAATGAGTCAACTCGTCTCATGATTTGTTTTTCATAAATTCGACTCATAAAAAAGTATAATAATAATAATAATAATAATAATAATAATAATAAACTCAATTACATCGCAAATGCACTCACCCACTTAATAAAAATTAATGTTTCATACACCTACCCAAACACACACGTCAAAATGGCCCGATCAAATTTCAAACTTATGAAATGTCAAACTAGATTTTAGGAAGGGATGGAATACAACTATACGATGGTAGAAGGAGTTTTTGTTGGAAAATTTTAATTTACGACAATATATTATTATGTAATTTTATTAGCTATTCAATTATTTTATTAACTTAATTAAGTGATCCAATTAAGATTAAAAGTGACTATAATAACATTTATATAAGGCAAAGGAGTAAATACCCAATACTACGTGATTAAGAAATAATAGGTGGTCTAGTCAAGTAATATATAAAAGTTCTTGGTTATGGTCACCAATATATTAAGTTGAACATGATCTTCACTACTTCCCATCAGGAAGGATTACGACGGTTCCCATAAGAAATAAGGATGCTAGTTGAAGAAGGTGGTAATATATATTTCTCCGAGTTCAATGAATTAAGGTACATTTCTGCATTACGGTTTGATCTCAATTTATCATGATAGGGTCTTAAGTATTAGAACTTATGGATTTATTTCCTACAAGTGGTATCAAAGCCACCATATTTATGATTTTGTGAAATCTTTAAAAATTGTGTTTAGATTCCAAATATTTATATTTGATCAAGATAAGAAATTATTTAGATCTAAAATTGAAATTATTTACTGGTAGTAGGATAATTTACAATTTTGAAATTTGTGTGTAATGTATGTGTGCAGCTGAAAACCCTCGAATTCTTTCTCAAATGTTGAAATTAGGGGTATTTATACCCCTTTGGAACTTCTAGAAGGCTGTTGATATTTTTCACATTTTTTGCACGGACACGACTTGGTGCGTGCACACGGTCTTGCCTATGGCCGTGTAGGTGTTTCAGGTGTTGGCGCACAGCCTTGGCTTACAGAGGCGTGTTCTGCATATTGATCGTGTGCGTGCACACTGGTCGTATTTGTGCTGCCCATGTTCTTCTTCTTCTTTCCTTTCGGCTCGTTCTCCCCCCCTTTTAACTTCGAATTGAAATCCGTTTATTCTACATCATCATTTTCGCGTATAGACTCTATTTTTACCTAAAAATCATACGTTTAAACTCATTTTTACACATTTTCATAAAATCACAAAACACAACCAAAATACACATAAATACGGATAAAATAATAAGAAAACACATATAAAAAACACAAAAATCTAGGTGAAAATATCGCTAATCAGGGGGCCATCCTTAAGCAATTGAGTTTGTGAAACAAGGGTATGACAGCAAGCTGCTGAGTCTCCCTCTCCCTCAGCAATGAACATGTTGTTGGTGCTTGGATCGTTTGGTTAATGTGACGCGTTAGGGATCCATACGTTTCTAATATCAGCGGAAGCAATAAATCATAGAAACGATTACCGTTCACCAGGGTTTGTAGAAAATGAAGGATTCTCGCTGACATACTGTGCAGTCCCACGAGAATGGCCATAACTTCCTCGTCTAATGTCGAAATTGAATGATCTTTGCGCTCAGACGATCTTCTCTTCAACGGCTTTCCGTAAGTATATTGATCATCGAATTCTGATCATCGACGTCGTGTGGGCGACGATCTACGAGACCTCCTCAATCTGCTCTCATCCCTCATCTCACGTGAATAATGAATAATATTAGGGTTCCAGATAAGCTGAGGTGACTTATATACATGGGCTACAGCAGGGACCAGGAGGAGAAATTGGGTTGGGCCTCCATTGGGCTTAAGTATCCAAGCTTAGCCCAAAGCTTATACTTAAGTCAAATAATAATAATATATTCCACTAAAATATTATTACTGCACTGCCTTTCCAATTCCAAAATTACATTTTGGGCTCCTTCTTATTATGAGCCCGTTAGTCTCCCCATGTTTAAGATATACAATGTCCATTAATTAATTTAAGTTACTGACAACTCAATTAATTAATATCTCATCCAAGAGTAGTACCACTCAACCTCATTATCATGCCGGAATAAATTCCACCTGCAGGGTTTACATGATAATCCTTATGAGCTCCTCAAAGGGACATCATCAACCTATGACGGACATGGATTCCTTCTACAATCAACAACACACCATAGAGACAGCACTACTTCCCAACTCATCGAGTTTGTTGATTTAATTACATGTAAATCTCACCCATTGATGAATCAAAGAAATACATACTGCCCTACGTGTCGAGGTTATTGTATAGGGATTAAGAGCACGAACTTCCATAATAACTGAGATCAAGTTCTCCTATAAGTCAGTATAAGTCGAACGATCTCAAGCGGTCCTGCTCAATACACACAAGTGCACTAATGTGTTCTATAGCCAAGACATGCTAATACCAAACCACACTACAACCATCCCAATAGAGAGTCCCCGTCTATCTCGGTTGTGAGTATCTGTTTATACTTTATAAGGAAACCGATAATATGATCTTCCGCGTGTTGTCGCACAACATATTATCTACAGTATAAAGTAAGTGGACTATTGCATCGTGCATATAAATAAATTATAAGACGCAATCATTTGATCACATGATTCTCATTTCAAATTAATTGTTATAACATTGTTCATACAAAAAGCTAGACTTTTAGTATATAATCCAACAATCTCCCACTTATACTAAAAGACTATGCTGTCATGTCTTCCGCCATACATCTGATTCCCACTCCTACTACACGACCATCAAAAGCTTTCACTTTAAGGTCCTTGTAAATGGATTTACTAGGTTATCATCCGATGCAATCTAGGCGACAACAACCTTCCCCTCATCATACAATTTCTCGTAACAGGTGGTACTCGCGCTCCATGTGTTTAATTGCCTTATGGACTCGTGATTCCTTCAAGTTTGCAACTGCACCAATATCATTAATTTAAATTGTGATAATCTTGGGCAAACTTAGAAATACTTCAAAGTCCATCATGAAGTTTCTAGAGTCATATAGATACTTTGGCTGCCTTATAGGCTCCAATTTATCATCTTTCCATGATGGATTCCGAAGTCCGAAATATATTTCTATATAACACTCCTCCATATTATGGCTCTACTTCTTAAAATTAAATACATAACCTTGAGGTGGATTTACTGTCGTCCCTATTTGATTTGAAAAATCTTAATCTATATAACCCATAAGAAGCAATGATTCTGTTCGGTAAGCCCATATATAATTTCTGATCCTTTTCAGGTACATAAGTATATGTCTTACCACAATTCATCATTCTTGTTTCGGGTTACCTTGATACCCACTGTTCATGTCTTCGACAAAACAGATATCTATTCTCGTTCATAGCATTCCTTAGATTAAGCTTCCTTATTCGCCGAAGCATAAGGAACCGCTTTCATCACCTTTATCTTCTTTTTGTGTCTTAAGACACATTTCCTTAGATAAAGTTACATGCTAAACGAGTAGGAATTGTATCTATTCATGAAGCTTGAGATAAGCATAACATCCTTTCTTGTGATCCGTATTACCGTGATCAAAAGGATATATTTTGCTTTTCTTAAGTCCTTCATTTCATACTGCTTTATTAACCATACCCCTAAGCCCGACAATATTCTTTCATTGTCTCCAATGAGCAATATATCATCTACGTATAATACAAAAAATACCACCACATTCCCGTCACTCTTTTCAATACACAAGACATATCCGAGCATTGATAAAATCCATATTACTGGATTTCTTCATCAAAACGGATGTTCTATAATTTTGAAGCTTGCTTTAGTCCATTGATGGACACTTTTAAGCTTAATATCAAAATGCTCTTAGCTCTTTGCAATGAATCACTCTGGTTGCTTAACATAGATGTTTTCCTCAAGACTTCCATTCAGGAAAGTTGTCTTGACATCTATTTGCTATCCCTCATATTCCATATGAGTGGCAACAGGTAAAAAGTCTGGATCGACTTAGGCATATCTACCGGCGAATAGGTTATCTCATAATCGAACCCTTTCTTTCTAAGTATACCTTTTTCGCAACAAGCTTTGCTTCCAAGGTTTTCACCTTACCATATGATCCTCTTTTATTTTGTATGACCACTTCCAATGGCTTTTACACCATTTAGTGGTCTTACAAGCTCCCAGATTTAATTTAGATTTCATCAATTCTATTTCATCATCATTGCACTAGCTAAGATATCGCATTTCGATCTTGTAGTGCTTCGTCGTATCCGTGGGTTCAATCCATGTTTACTAGGGACTAAGTCTCACGACTCTCCCAAAATATATATCTTGCAAGTTGTCGAACAACCCTCCCACTACGACAAGGCACTACACGCAATTGTGTATCAGACGTGACACGCGTTGCAGTTTAACTTGTGGTATATCCTCTTTTACACTTGGTACTAATACTTTGTGTTTTCCCTCTCACTTCCTTTAGAACAATTTATACATGGGTTTATGATTTAATACATAGTCCTTTTCCAAAAAATAGTGTTTGTGTTAACAATCACCCTTTGATGTTCTGGATTAAATAAATCATCACCCTTTATTTTTCTAGAATATCCCATAAACAGACAAACGTTACACGACATGCTGTTTCTAGGGTATACTCATAAAATGAATTTAGTAATTCCAAATAATTCATCATCTATCTAATCATTTGCATAAGAGTCTTTCTCTTATTAGGATTAAAAGACGCATTATTAATTACTATTTGTTGCATCCGTGGTATAAACATGATTTAAGAGTTTACAAATTGTCACTAACGACCTTAACAGATTATAACTCCATCCTTCATTACTATGACCATGTCATTTAAATGAAATGAAGTATCCATCCATAAATGAATAGAAACTGAAATAAAATTCTTTCTATGAAAACGTACGTAAAGACAATTTCTCATAATCAAACGTTTATTCATATCGTAAGATAAATAAACAACTCCCACTGCAACATCCACTACTCTCGTAGTTTTACCCATGTATATTATTATTTCATCATCACTTAGTTGTAGGCTTTTAGTGATTATGGCATCTACACACAACATGTCAGTAAATGCCAACGCTAATCATGCTTCAACAACTAGTGAATGAGATACTAATCTTGTTCACATCTTGATGAAATTGGATTTTCTTCGCCATATGTTTTGTCAGAAGTTCCCCACCATATACAACCTCTTTGTAATTCAGGTGGAACTTGCTCAAAACATTTAGGGAAACAATGAAGAATAAAATTGACTTAGGTTTCCCCTTCAACTTCTATTCCATGTATTTCCAATTCATTCATCAATTCAATCATGACTTACCGCTTTTTAACTTACTCAAGTATCCGAAGAGTTACATGAGACCATCATATTTCTATGAATCTCTTATCTCTTCACCAGAGACTTTAATATGCATCATGATAAGTCTTTTGTGAGAACACACATGTATTTCTTAAGCAATAAAATTAGAATCCAAGATTTTTTTCTAATCATCTAATTTTGGACCAGTAAATATACTTCTTTTAGTAAACAATAAGTGAAATAAAACTATTTGAAATTCAGAGAATCATAAAAAAATACACCGATCAAATCTTCGAATTTATCCATTTATATTGATTCCCTCAAAACAATATAAAATATAAATGCACCGACATCTCAAGCACCGTGAGTTTGCAAGCCACGATAGTGTGGACGTTTACAAACCCGAACATTTACAAGAGAAAGTTTTACCCATTAATTTCATTTGTCAACCTAACTTTATGACAACATAATTAATAGTCGGTTCCTCTTTAGCCATGTAAATAAAAACAGTGACTCCGATGGGGAGGATACTTATTATTTACACCTAAGTGTACACCATTATTTGACCCCAAGTCCATTGCGCGAGCTTATGTGCCTTACAGATGAAGAAGTACACACGCGCTCAGATAATTTCCTACAGTCATCAATTATAAGTCTGTACAGTGATCCGCATATAAGCTCATCCGATAGGGAGGAAGGTCTATGCTAACGCGCAAGTTCATATGCATCACATTACAAACATAATTTTTTAATGAAGTCTGTTCCAGCAATCCATGAATAAACTCATCCGATGGGGAGGAAGGCTCTAATGCCGACGCGCAAGTTTATTCACATTACTAACAAACCAATAATGGAGGCTGTGGGAATTTATTACCAATCCCCTCTCCCACTTAGTTATTTAAGACCGAGGGATTTTACATGCATATAATATTCAAAAATAAAATACGCAACCTAGCATGCTCCTATTACGGCAAATAAGACAGTAAATCAAGAGTATCATGCATAGCATATATAACAATAATTAAATAATTAAATCAAATTATAACAGTTATATATCGGCGAATTCGATTGTTCACTACCAAGCACGAATATGGGCAATGCACACGAGGATCGACCTCCCCGCAGAGGTCGCAGGGATCGACCTGCCTGGTCAGGTCACGGGATGCGGGGCAGTGCCTCGAAGAAAAATTTATCCGCTGGGCAACCACACGAATTTTCCTTGTCCGCCAACCTGCTCCAACATTCCGGCACCTTGCTCGACTTCCACACGCCAAGCTGCTCATCCATCGTGTTATAATGCACATGCAATCCAAATATATAATAATAATTGACAAATAAAATCAATTATTGACAATTATATATAAGGAAAGAAAAGCAATAATGGAAATAGCTTGCCCAACAAGTTGAAAAACAAAACTTGGGCCCCAAGCTACCAAACCCAATCCACACGGCCCAACAGCAACAACATAACCGCTGCATGAAAAAAAAAAAAACCACTCCAGCCACGTTAATGCCCGCCGGAATGTCAGCCCATCGCCGGAAACCATCACACGACCTTGCACAGCCACACACGCCCTCTCCTGCAGAGAACACGCTGCCAGTCATGCATCCCCATTGATACCAGCGATTGCCGGTGAACTGTCACACGCCGGCACTCCGTCGATCAGCCACCTGATGACCTACCGAAAAACTGCTGTCCGCCTGAGAATTGTCGCCCAGCGTGAATCTGGCGCCAATCCTCTGGCCAAGCTGTGGAGCAGCACGCTTCCCAGCAGTGCCGGAGCTAAGAAGTCGTCACCATGCGAAGCTGCTGCCAGCCATGCTTCCCCACCGCCGGTAACGCCAACCATCTCCCGCCATTACCTTCGCCCAGAAAATAGCCTGCAAAGAGTACACACACGCTCGACCCCACAGCAACCAGCCCGGCAGCAAACTCGGCAGTCATCGCCTAGCCCAAAACCTAGCGCAGAAGACCACCCACCTGCTTGCCCGCTCGCACGCCAACATGCGATTTCCGTGCACAAACGTGCGCCGAGAAGCCCAGCTCAATGAGCGCCTGCTAGCATCGCCAAGTTACCCGGCAACCTGCCTTCTCGCTAATTACGCTGCAACTTGTGCCTCAGCCGCTGACTGCAAGCAACCAACGTTCAGCTTGACGCCAGCGCGTCTAACTTGCATCGTCCAGCCGCACATACACGCAGCGCCCAGCAACTCGCCCCAGCCATAATAGGGACCCACCCAAAATCTTGAAGACTCGATCAGGATGCCTCTCTTGGCTCGTACGGGGCCTTGTGAGACTCGCTCGGAACATGGTCAGACTCACCCAGAAGCCACGCCTGACTCGCCCTAGCCTTCGCTGCTCCCTTACTTGTCACTACCATGCGCCGCCGCGACCTCACCCCGGCCATCCAATCTGCTGCTGCTGTTTGTGGCATTCACCCCTGCCAATTGAGCCGGCAAGGTGGGAAGGACATGCCACTGCCTCAAACAGACCCGCTGGACAACTTGGATTGCACCACAAGTCACCTTGAACATCATCCAGTTCCAACGATGATGCTTCCTGTACTTTTCGCCGCCGTTGCTCGTCCCATCCAGCCGATCAGTATCGTTTATAGGTATGGTCGTCATCAAATCCCAGCAAGAACGTGACGCCTCGGCTATATTTACGAACGACCGCATCGACACCAGCGAACACCATTGCGGCCTCCGTGCAGCGCCACCGCTCGCCTATCACCACTCATCGCCGATCGCAATGGCTTTCACCATCCCTCAATCGTGCCGTCGATCAAGAAACCATAAGGTGTCGTACGATGAACGTGTATGAGTGTACAGTTAGGGTGTTCATCAAGAAACAAGTTCTAAAACTTAATATCATGTATTCCACTCAAACCCTAGCCTAACGTTTCACGCTTCACCACGAAACTGAAGCTCTGATACCAATTGTTGGTGCTTGGATCGTTTGGTTAACGTGACCCGTTAGAGATCCATACGTTTCTAATATCATCGAAAGCAATAAATCATAGAAACGATTACCGTTCACCAGGGTTTGTAGAAAATGAAGGATTCTCGCTGACAGACTGTGAAGTCCCACGAGAATTGCCATAACTTCATCGTCTGATGTCGAAATTGAATGATCTTTGCGCTCAGACGATCCTCTCTTCAACGGCTTTCCGTCAGTATATTGATCATCAAATTCTAATCATCGTGCGATTTTATATAAATTTGGCAAGGTGGCGGACAGCAACAAACTACCTTCTGATCTTCTGCTGTATGTCCCAAGTCCGATCTCGACATCGTGTGGGCGACGATCTACGAGACCTCCTCAATCTGCTCTCAACCCTCATCTCACGTGAATAATGAATAATATTAGGGTTCCAGATAAGCTGAGGTGACTTATATACATGGGCTACAGCAGGGACCAGGAGGAGAAATTGGGTTGGGCCTCCATTGGGCTTAAGTATCCAAGCTTAGCCCAAAGCTTATACTTAAGTCCAATAATAATAATATATTCCACTAAAATATTATTACTGCACTACCTTTCCAATCCCAAAATTACGTTTTGGGCTCCTTCTTATTATGAGCCTGTTAGTCTCCCCATGTTTAAGATATACAATGTCCATTAATTAATTTAAGTTACTGACAACTCAATTAATTAATATCTCATCCAAGAGTAGTACCACTCAACCTCATTATCATGCCGGAATAAATTCCACCTACAGAGTTTACATGATAATCCTTATTAGCTCCTCAAGGGGACATCATCAACCTATGACGGACATGGATTCCTTCTACAATCAACAGCACACCATAGAGACATCACTACTTCCCAACTCATCAAGTTTGTTGATTTAATTACATGTAAATCTCACCCATTGATGAATCAAAGAAATACATACTGCCCTACGTGTCGAGGTTATTGTATAGGAATTAAGAGCACGAACTTCCATAATAACTGAGATCAAGTTCTCCTATAAGTCAGTATAAGTCGAACGATTTCAAGCGGTCCTGCTCAATACACACAAGTGCACTAATGTGATTCTATAGTCAAGACAAGCTAATACCAAACCACACTACAACCATCCCAATAGAGAGTCCCCGTCTATCTCGGTTGTGAGTATCTATTTATACTTTATAAGGAAACCAATAATATGATCTTCCGCGTGTTGTCGCACAACATATTATCTACAGTATAAAGTAAGTGGACTATTGCATCGTGCATATAAATAAATTATAAGACGCAATCATTTGATCACATGATTCTCATTTCAAATTAATTGTTATAACATTGTTCATACAAAAAGCTAGACTTTTAGTATATAATCCAACACGTGTAAGGCGGTCCAGGTCCATATTCCTTCGGCTGAACTGAATAATCCAAAGATGAGAATTTAAACCTAACTTGGGCATCATCATCATCAACTCCTTTAATCATCGATCTTCTACATGTAATCATCTCCAGAAGGGCAACGCCAAACCTGTAGGCATCACTTTTTTATGAAGGTTTCCTACAACAAGAAACAAAGTAAAAGATTTTCATATTCAATTTTTTATAATCAAGCACCAATTTAATCTTTTGTTATCAGTTACAACCTTAGCTAACTATTATCTTGGTATTCAATAAAAAATGTAAAGCTGAGAAAAATGATATTGTAATCACCGTGAATTTGGTGATGTGGAAAAGTATATTTATACATGTGTGAATACAACAATATCCCATGAATTGAGGGATCAAATAAATCACTAATTAATAATTACATGGCAACAGATTAGATACAAAATCAAATTAAAATTAAGTCAATTATTTTCCTTGTTACCTCCCTGCAAGCACTGCGTGGGATGAAGGCATACGCAGAGCTTGGATCGAAGAAACTCAAAAGCTGTTAGGGGAAGACTCTTTGTGAAGATGTCAGCAAGCTGAAGATAAGATGGGACAAATCGAGTGGCAAGCTTCCCTGAAGACACGAGCTCTCTCACAAAGTGATAATCTAAGTCAATATGCTTAGCTCTTTTGTGAGCTACATGATTCTGACTAAGAAAGATAACACTCTTATTATCACAAAAAAGTTGAGGCCGAGAGGTTGTAAAGAAGCGAAGCTCATGAAGAAGATTGGAAAGCCACACAATTTCAGCAGCAGCATTTGCCATAGCACGATACTCAGATTCACAACTGGATCGAGCAACTGTAGGTTGTTTCTTGGCACTCCAAGAAACAAGATTTACCCCAAGAAAAATGGAATAACTATAAGTGGATAGACGTGTCTCAACGCAACAAGCCAAGTTAGCATCAGACTAGCTTACAACAGAAGTGTCCGGACGACGAGTAAAGGATAAGCCGAAGTGGATTGTGCTCTTGACATATCGAAGAATAAGTTTCACAGCCTCAAAGTGAGTAACCATCGGAGACTGAAGAAACTGGCTGACAAGGTTGACAGCATATGAGAGATCCGATCGAGTGATAGTTAAGTACTGAAGAGCCCCGACTAAGGATCAGTATAGCGTTGGATCATGAAACGAGGAACCATCGCTGACAAGAACTTCACTTGCAGTTAGAGGTGTTGCAATAGGTTTTGAGTCCAATAACCCAGCGCGCTCAAGAATATCATGGACATATTTGGCTTGCCCAATAAAAATGCCATCAGAAGTGTAGAAAACTTCAAGACCAAGAAAATAGTTCAGACGTCCGAGATCCTTGATGGCGAACTCCTTATGAGTTCGAGTTATAAATTTCCGAAGCAAGTTCGGATCATCACCTGTCACAATAATATCATCCACATATAGTAACAAAAAGATAGTGAATTTACCCTGGTGGAAGTGAAACAAGAATGTATCTGCACGACTATGACAGAAACCCAGACTGAGAAGATAAGTGCTAAATCTCTGAAACCAGGCAAGAGGGGCCTGACGAAGACCATATAGTGCTTTCTTAAGACGACATATATGATCTTGAAAACGAGGATCAACAAACCCTGGGGGTTGAGCCATGAAATTGGCCTGTCAAGAACACCGTTAAAAAATGCATTCTTGACATCGAGTTGATGTAAATCCCAACCTCGTTGAACAGAAATAGCCAAAACAACACAGACCATAGCAGCCCTCACAATTGGGCTGAAGGTATGGTGGAAGTCTGAACCAGGAATTTGAGTGAAGCCTTGAGCAACCAAACGAGCTTTATGATGCTCAATAGAACCATCAACACAAAATTTAGTCCTAAAAACCCATTTAGAACTAACAATGTTCGTGCCAGAAGGGCGAGGCACGAGGTCCCATGTGCTATTGGCACGAAGAGCATCTATTTCTTCTTGCATAGCTGACAACCAAGCATGAGACTTAGCAGCAGATTTGAAACCACAAGGCTCAGAACAAGCAGTGAGAGCTGAGAGAAGTGCTGTTGAGGATAAGTCAATTGGATAACAGGGTTTAAAGATACACGCCCTTGCTCAAGTAACCATAAGATGGAGGACAGGAGGCGTAACTGAGGCTGCAGTTGGAGAAGGAGGCTGCAAATGGGCGACATCCTCAGCAGGAATAGGTTGACGTAGAACATCAGGATCTGCAGGGGGAGGAGACTGTACGGAAGTAGCAGGAACACATTCATCATCATTAAGGAGAGTAGATGGAAGCCAAGTTGAGGATCCCGAACCTGGTGGAGTCAAAACTGAAGTTGATCGACCAGCAGGGGCATGCGGAAGAAAGACTACATCAAAAAAACTTATAATATTCGGATTGGCAGGTGAAGAAGGGCCTGAATTAAGAGAGAAATGAAAAATTGATTCATCAAATTGAGCATGTCTCGTAATAAAAACCCGAGACGATGCTGGATCCAAACATCGAAAGTCCTTATAAGAACTGCTATACCTCAGAAAAATACACGGGCGACTCCGAGGAGAAAGCTTATTAGCAGCATAGTCACGTAAATATGGGAAAACACGACATCCAAAAGGCCGAAATAGTGCATAATTTGGAGTAAAACCAAACAAAACCTCAAAAGTGACTTGTTTTGCAAAACAGATAAGGGAAGCCTATTAATAATGTACACAACTGTAGCAAAGGCATCAAACCAGAAAGAAGCTGGAGCATGCGAGTGAAACATCATAGAGAGACCTGTTTCTGAGATATGACGATGTTTTCGTTCTGCACGGCCATTCTGCTGAGGCGTGTAAGGGCAAGATAGACGATGATGAATTCCATGCATAGACATAAAATCACGGACTCGAGTATTGACAAACTCAGTCCCTCCATCACTCTGAAATGTTTTAATGGTACTCGAAAACTGATTGCAGACAAATTTATGAAAATGCACCAATGTTTCAAAGAAGTCCGATTTAGACCGTAACGGGAAAATCCAAGTGAATCTAGAGAAGTCATCAACAAAAGCCACATAATACTTATTCGAGTAACATGATCAATATTTGGCAAGTAGGAGTAACAATACAGACTGTACAGTACGAGCTTGCAATGCTATATTATCAATTCAAAATTTCAGAATAAATATACCAAATTCTAAAACCAAAATACAGAATGGTTTAACTTAATTTGTCCTTTAACCGTTATCTGAATCTATGCAAAATAGAAAAAGTAATGCAAAAAAGGCATGTTTTATTTCTCATGTCCCAGCTAAATCATACTTCTATGTTACTGTATGCATCTTTTATTCCGCTGTTACAATGTAGAATTATATTTATAAGTTGGAGAGTATAAGAGTGATTTGATCATTTCTTCCATATTTATCTAATAGGATATAATACTTTTGAGCACTCCCATAATCTCTTGTAAAACATATATTATACATAGCTTACTTCACCTAAATAATAATCAACGCATATAAACATCTCTCCTATAGTCTCATACAATTAACACATTACATAATATAACGAAACCACTTGTGAAGCTTACAATCAATACACGCCAATCCTATAAACTCTTTAGAATGTTAATAAAAAAATGAGGCTAAGGGAAATGGCAAAACAAGAAAAAACTATCCACATCTCCAAGTTATCTGTTGGAGGAAATCTTCATTTTCACATATTACCCTTGCTGCACATAAATGTTTGTGTGCAGCAAAAGTTATGTACACTAAAAAAGTGTGCAGCAAAAAAAAGTGTAATCAAAAGTATTATGTGCAGTGAAAAAATTATATATACTCCTACTCTTTGGCGGTGGTCCGGTGACAGCAGTGGATGGGTGAGGGGATTAGGATTTTTGTTTAAAAGTATATAGGATTATAATGAATTAATGTTATATTTAGTACTTATTTTATTTTAATATTTGTATGTTTGTATTTACTAGCAATTCATGAATTTAAAATGTACCTAAGAGCAACTATCCTTAAATAATTATAAAAGTATAAAATGATCTTACCATGAGACAGATCCCACCCTACCACAAATTTTCATATATTTGTCTCTTCCCGTTTATTTCTACTAGTTGTATATTTAATAAAATTTTGAATACAATTAGTATGTTAGAAAAAAAAAATAAGTACTTATTTTAAATAAAAACAAACATGAGATTGAAAAAAATGATAAAATGTATTGCAAAAAAATTTCATATAATGAATAAAAGGTGAGAATTTGATAAATAAAGGTGATAATCAATTTTAACTGAATTATTTATTGAACAATTAATCTTAATACTTCTTTCGTCCCACAGCAAGGGTCTCTTTTTTCATTTTGGTCGTCCCACCCAAAGGGTCCTCTTTCTTTTTTTACACACATGAGACCCACTCATCTCCTCTAATACAATAAAAACATGGGGCTCACACTCTCACTAATATAACTACCTACTACACATTAAATAATAATACTCCTTAATTCACGTGCCAAAAAACAAAATGCACTCTTAATGCGGGATAGATGGAGTATATTAAAAGTGTCAAGCATGTAAGACACTCTTTTTTCCAAATTTATCCTTACTTATTTTTCTTATTTACAATTTTAACCTTCTATGATATTTATTATTTTACATTAATTAATTTTATAATAATAATAATATTAAATTTATATTATTGATGACTCTTCATACTCATATTCATGAATCATAGAATTCTTCTTTACGTAATTATGTTTTATTCATATTCATGAATCATAGAATTCTTCTTTATGTATTTATGTTTTATTCATAAGAATAATTTTGTTTATAATATGTACGTAAGAAAATTTATATTTTTAATTATAATTTATCATAGTATTTTAAACCTAAAAATCAAATAATTTTATCTTTTTTTCTTTTTGGTGGTGTTATTTTATTATCCACGTACATGTCATTATTTAATTTAATATGCTACTTTGTAATTTTCTTATTAATTATTTTTATAAAAGAATAAATTTAAGTATTACTAATTAATAATAAATAGATTAACCTTATAGTTTTCAAGAAATAAATAAATATATGATGAACATAAATATATCATAGTATTCTAAACCTAACAATTAAATAATTTTATTTTTTTTGGTGTTATTTTATTATCCACGTACATGTCATTATTTAATTTAATATGTTACTTTGTAATTTTCTTATTAATTATTTTTATAAAAGAATAAATTTAAGTATTACTAATTAATAATAAATAGATGGGAAAATCATTAATAAATACACACTTTTAATCTAAATTACTATGAGATACATGAAATTCAAATAATTATTCTCACACACAAAATATTAAAGTAAAATATCAAATATAACCTTATAATCTCATACACTTTTAAACCACCAATCCTATCCCTCACCCACCCACCCGCCATTTACCGGCGTTGATCGACCATTGACCGGCGTTGACCAGACGTTGACCGGCCGTTGACCGCCGCCGCCTACTGCCGGAATTTAAAATGTGCAAAAACAAAATTGTGCAAAGCAAATTGTGCAAAAATAAATTGTGCAGAACAAATTTATGCAAATACATATGAGTATTTATGGTATCACAATTATAATTGTGTAGTTATGAGTAATAATACTTTAAGTGATGTAGTATACCCAATAGTAAGAGACCCTAAGTAAGTGACCCTAAGTAGATTAACCTTAGGGTGTATTTGGATTGAGTCATTTCAAATCCAATGGATTTGAAAATGAGTGAATTTTAAATTCCTTGAATTTTAAATCAATTCATTTGAACTCTACCGTTTGGATAAATTATGGATTTTTGAAAGGATTTCAAATCCATAATTCAAAAAATATTTTTTTAAAATAAAATTTTATATATGATAAATAAAAATAATAAAATTTTATTATATTAAATATTAAAATCTAAATTTTTTTTGGAGGGAACTCTACCACCCAACTTAACCCTTACCCACCCCCCTCCTACCACCCACCCCAAATTTTTTTTTTTATAAAATTTTAGATTTTTAATATTTGAATAACAAAAAATATTACCACCCAACCCTACCTCCCACCCACCCACCCCCTCGAACACCACCCCCATCCAAAAAAGATTTTTTTTTATATAAAATTTTAGATTTTAATATTTAAATAATAAAAATATTACCATCCAATCCTACCACTCTATCCATCCACCCACCCCCACTCTCACCACCCCCAACCCACCAAATTTAAAAAAAAAATTAGATTTTAATATTTAAAAAAAATTTAAAATTTTATCAATTTTTTTGGTGGGGTGGGGTGGGGTGGGTTGGGTAGGGGTAGATTGGGTGATAATATTTTTATTATTTATTTAAATATAAAAATTTAAAATTTTATAATTTTTTTTGGAGTGGGGGTGGTGATGGTGGGGGTGGGAAGGGGTAGGATAGGGTAGTAATATTTTTATTATTCAAATATTAAAAAATTAAAATTTTATAATAGATTTTTTTTTGGGGGGGGGGGGGGGGACCGGGGATTGGAGGGGGGGTAGGTTGGGATGGTAGAGTTTAAAACATTAAAAAAATTTTAATATTATATATTTTTTATTAATTAATTTATTTTGTATATTATTTTTATATATTAATATATCAGTTATACAACAACAGAAGGAATTCAAATGACGCGGCTTCAGTGAGGATTTGAAATCCATTAAAAAACAACTAAAAAAAGCAAAGACTTGTGTGAGACCGTCTCACGTAAGAGCTTATAGGAAAGTGACGTGAGACGGCCACAAAAGTGATAACTTTTATGAAGGAAAGTGATAATAAATTATAAAAAGTGAAAATGCTCTTTCATGAACAATTTATAGTGTAAATAAAAAGTGATAACATTTTATAACGAAAGTAATAACGATTTATAGCGAAAGTGATAACTATTTTAAAAAGTGAAAAATGGTCTCACGTGAGACGGTCTCATGCAAGACCTACCCACTAAAAAAATTGAAAATCAAATCCATTGATTTGAAATCCATTGATTTAAAATCTTGGATTTATAAATCCATTGATTTCAATGTTATCCAAACATGATTGTGGGATTTGAGGAAAAGATTTATAAATTTCTTCTCAAATTCTTCCATCAAAACACAACCTTATAGTTTTCAAGAAATAAATATATGATGAACATAATTCATTGAATAAGAATTTTAAAAGTTTAACTCACAACAGTATATATATACGCATGCATTCTAAGAGCATGACTTTGCCAATCATATAACAAATAATGGTTATTTGATCATGTAAAATTCATTTTTAAGTGTATTACTACTCTTTCACTCATAATATTTTTAATCATCTTTTATATTCTCTTACTTCTATAGTTGGATTTTATGAATGGAGAGCAGGTACACATACATTTTACTTGAAAAAGTGAATCCTCTTCATCTTTGGGTGTTGTGAATGATTGTACTTAGGTAATATTTTTGTATTATATTTATAAACTTTTTTGCGAGTTAATTAGATATTTAATTACAAATTAATCCTACTATCAGATTGCTATTTCAGCCATATATGAAGAACATCTGAATTAGCCAAATTAATGTTCTGGAGTACTCACATCCAGTTTCATGTAAATATTTATTAGAGAATAGAGATCTTATTATTTACTTATACAGAAAAACAATCAGCATATTAAATAGTTATCTTATTAGATGCGACATATTGTGTGGGAAAGATGAAATATTTATTGACTATTTATTAGAAGTTATATTAAAAATTGAATTTATTCTCTTTCATTCCGGTTTTAAGTTGCATTTCTAATTATGCAAATTTATATATTACGAAATTTATTTATATTTGAGTTGGAATTATAAGCAAATAAATTAGCATATTAAGTAATAATATTAATTAATTTAATAAAATATTTGTTAGGATGGAAATTCTTATATTTAAAATTAATAATGAACATGCAATGTCGACGAAAACAAATGAATAACAATATCATAACAATAATAAAAAATAATAAAATTTTTATCCTTTGTTATGCTTATGATTAAAAATGAATTAATTAACAAATATCAAATAAAGTGTTATAGTATTATCAAAAATATCTTTATAATGTAAAGAGTATTTGATGTAAAATAAAGAGTATTTAAAATTTAAAAGCTATTATTTTTCTCCTTCAAAACTCTCTATTTTTGATATAATTTATTATCTTCTTAATGTCCATTTATTATATTTAAAAATTTTCTTTATTTCTTAATTTATTTTAAAATATAATATAATCAACCTATGCAACTTTAAAAAGCTTAAAAGGGTAATTATTATAGTTAATGAGAATGAAACACTGTAATAACTATATATCTCTTACTTCTAAAAAAACCAAAAATTGATTCATTCTTTATACATTATCATCCTGTAATTATAATCACTTTTATTTTCATTTTCCCTTTTTAATAATCATTACTATTATTATTCTCAAATTTTAACCTTCAACAATCCTATTTTTTTTAAAGTAGGATTTATTACTCCCAAGTGCAAAATATATATTAATATTACTAATAGATACATTGTATATCTTTATAATAATATTGGAGAGTTTTTTAGATGATGATGTGACATCTCTCAAAAGCTTCCGTGCTGACGTGTCATTCATATAATTTTTTGATTTTTTTTATTTTCTCTTTTTGTCACACCTTCCTTTTTTGATTGATTAATTTTTCCGTTATATTTTGATTAATTATTAATTATTATTATGATTAATAAATTTTACTTTCTAAGTATAGTTTTTAGTAATTAATTAATATAATTTGACTTTATCCCACATTTCTCTCCTTCATAAAATTTTTTATTATTTAATTAAAATAACTTTTAACATTGTTTTAATTTCTACATTAAGAGTTGGCTTTATAATTATTATTATAGTCATTATTATATTAGTACATACTTAAAATGTAATATTATATACTTAGTATAAGCTATTTTTTTAATTTTTAAGAAAAAAACTAATAAAGACAGAACTAATAATTTGGGATGAAGCTCCTATGCTTAACCATTTTTGTTTTAAGGAACTTGATCGGAGTTTAAAGGACATTGTTAGAGATATTTGTAGTGAAAGTGGAGATGTACCTTTTGGTGGGAAAACTGTAGTTCTTGGAGGTGATTTCAAATAAAAATTGTCCGTCATTCCAAAAGCTTCTAGAGAATATATTGTCTTTGATACGATAAACTGATCTTATTTGTGGCAATATTGTCGAGTTTTAAAACTTACAAAAAATATGAGGTTGTTATAAGATATCACAAAGAGCACTGCATAAGTTGATGAACTTAAAGAATTCTTTGATTAGATTCTAAATGTTTGAGATGGAAGACTTGGAGATAACTGCTATGGAAAAAGCTCAATTGAAATACCAGAAAATCTTTTAATAATGGATGATGGGGATCTTGTTGCTGCTATTGTACGAACCATTTATCCAACCATTGAAGTTGATTATAAGGAAAGGGGCTACTTCAAAGATAAGGATATTCTTGCTCCTACCCATAGAGTAGTAGAGCAAATAAATGATTGTGTACTAAACTTGATTGAAAGAGAAGAGAAAGAGTACTTGAATTTTGATTCAATATGTGAATTAGAAGGACGGTCCGAAAAAATGAGCAACTATATTTTGTTGATTTTCTAAATTCAATTAGATGTTTGATAAACCAAATCATAAACTCAAGTTGAAGGTAGGTGCATCAATTATGCTGCTCAGAAATATAGATCAGAGTTCAAATTTGTGCAATGAAAAAAGGTTGATTGTTACAAAACTTGGTACCCACATTATTGAGGCTAGAATTCTATCCGGCAAGAGTATTGGTGCAAAAGTTCATATTCCTAGGCTCAATCTTAGTCCATCTGATGACACCATGCCTGCTAAATTTCAAAGAAGACAGTTCCCAATATTACTTTCTTTCTCAATGATCATTAACAAGAGAGTTAGGGCCAATCACTTTCATTAGTGGGTGTAAGTTTGTCGATTTACAACCAATGTTGTGCATAGGAAAGGTGTTTAACAATATAGGATAAAATAACATTTTGTTATTCTCATGCATACTGATAATTATGATAAGAATATTATGGTGTATTCAACAACATCCTTTAAAATGTTTGGAAATTTAAAAATATACGTTTTATCTGCAAAGTTAAAATTCAATATTTTATAAAATTTAATTTAAATATAAGAATTTTAAGTCATAAATTTATCATATGTTAAAATATTTAATTACAAATTAAAAATAAAAATAATCAATTGATCTCATGCAATGCACGGGTTTTGTACTAGTATTTTATTATTACCCATTACAAAATATTTAATGAAAAGTCTCAACTACCCCTGTATGCATTAATTAGATATATGATTACGTGATCCATCCATTTTCTATATTTTAGCTCTCTCTCTCTACTAGTATCTAGAATAAATTTATTTCACACGTTCTAATTCTCTTTCCAAAGTGAATACACCGAAGTGTAGAAAGCATTGATCAACATGTCAAAAGAAGTGGGGTGGAGTTTAACAATCAATGTCGCGACTTTTTATTTATGAAGTATCGTTCAAGATTTTTTAAGATTGAAGATGCGATGAAGATGGAGCAGTAATCCCTTGGTTTGTGAAAATCATAATGCATTGTATCCGCATTCTGTACCCTCTTGTTTATATATATATATATATATATATATATATATATATATATATATATATATATATTTGTTTAGAGCCAAAATTCATTGGGCTATTGATAGGTTATTTGGTTTACGAATTATACATTCTGATGATTAAAGATTGCCTATAAACCTTGATTTCATTTAATATATTTAGATTCATTCATTAAAATATTTTTATATTCAAAATCATATAGTATTCAAAATATTTAATATTCAATATCTACGTATTCAGAAATAATATTTTAATGTTTCATGAAGTATTCAAAATGTATTCAATATATTTCAATTTATTTATTTTCTCAATGGTTCACCAAATATTTATAATGATTGTATATCTTGCAGATTCATTCATTGAATTTTTTTTAAATTCAAAATCACTAAGTATTCAAAATATTTAAATATTGAGTTACATGTATTCAGAATATTTAGTATTACCAAAATAAGTATTCACAATGTTCAATATTTAGTAACGATAAATTCAGAAATTATTATTACCAAAATAAGTATTAAAATTATTGATAAATACCAAAATAAGTATTCGGAATATTTAATATTCACTATAATGCATTAAAAATGATGAATGCCAAAATTATCTAATCCATAGTAATATTCAGGATTAATGTATTCAGAAATAGTGAATACCAAAATAATTTGATCCATAAATAATGAATAACAAAATAAACAAACACCAATTTATGCGTAAATAATGAAATTAATTTTTTAATATTAAAATAAATTTGATTTTTGAATCAAGATGCATTGATTTTTAATGCGAGATGAGGATTACAGAGGGATGAATGAATTTTGAAACGGCAATTCTTCCAAAATATTAGGAGAAATTAATGTGATTCATTATCTTTTTATTATTAAATTAAATATAATATCTTTTAGATTAATTTTTTAACACACTTGAAATAGAGATAAGAATGGTATTTCATGTATTCAATTTGTATTGCTCATTAATATAATTTGTTTTGTGTATCTAGTAGTAATATAGGTATATAAATTGTACCTAATAGTAATGAAAAAAAAAAGTAAAAATAACATAAACAATAATACTTCTAACATTTATATTTCATATGACTGTTGACCTCTTTTGTTATAATAATTTTGTATCATACCTCGATAATTTAATTCTTAAATCCTATATCAACGTCGTATATTTAAACATAATTTATGGAATTTTAATTATTGATTATATGTTATTCTACTACAATGTATAATTATAAAGAGAATTGAAAAATACATATTATTTCATCTTAATTGGTTGTGATGTTAGTTCTATTTAATTTTACTTTATTTTTCATGAATTTTATATATAACTTCAATCAATTAAATAAAAATAATAATATAATAAAACATTTAGAAAACATAATATCTTTTATTGTATTAATTAATTGAATATTTAAAATACAAATTAAATATATAATAAATTAAAGGTAAATATTGTGTGAGAACGTAAAAAAAAATATATAGTAAAACGTACCGATGACGTGCAACGCACGTTCAGAATATCTAGTATAGATAAAAGTGATAACATTTTTAATCAATATATGAAAATGAAAAGTCATAATCAACCAATTGAACAATTTCACAAATAATTTATAATGTGAATAAAAGTGATAATATTTTAATAAAAAATTATACGTGATTAAGAAAAAGTTATAATCAACCTATTTAATTATTTCATGAACATCTCTCTTTATCTAAAAGATAAAAAATGATAATATCATTTTAAATAAAAGAATGATACATATCAAGAAAAATTGGCAATCATTAATTAGTTGAACTATTTCACACATGAAGAATTTATAATACCTCAAATATAATGTGATAATAATTTTAATAAAAAATAATACATAATTAAAAGAATAATATGGAGTATTAAATGTGATGTACTCTAATTTTAGTTAATTTTCGTCTTATATTTTTATTAAACTTTTGAAATAAAGAATTAATTTATTTAAAAAAAGGTAAATTATCAAAATTTTATACAAATTACCAAATAAATCACATGCTTTGAAAAATTACCAATTACCTCTTTTTAAAAATATTTTTAAAAATAATAATGAAATATAAAAATACAATGTTAAACATATGAGTTTTGATATCATTTCTATATTTCTTTATTTTAATGTTCAAATAAAAAGAACAAGTTAAAAAAGAGATAATTGATAAATTTTCAAATCACATAATTTATTTGGTAATTTGAATAAATATCGACAAGTTTTTTTATATAATTTAACCATAAAAGAATTAACAGAAAATAACGAAAGAGAAAATAAGTAAGTATACTAAGCACGGATAAGACCATTACCTCAAAAATTAGTTCAATTGATCAATGGGTTACCGGTCAAACGAACTGAAACAGCACGGGACCGACGCGCATTTAATAAAAATTTTTTTAAAAATAATATAAATGGATTAGTGTCTCGTCTCACGTAATAGGTTCCACCGTCTTATATAGACTTGCTCAAATAATTTTATCATTTGATTTGGAAAGAATAAAATGGGCTACTTATATACATATATAAAAAAAATATATGCAATTATGAGAAAAATGTATTTAATTTAATTGTTAGTTTTTTAATGAAATATTGAGTGTGAAAAGATATATAATTATTAAAAAATATGTATACACTATTGAATACAAATTTATACACATATGTATGTTAGTTTTTTAATGAAAAATTTAGTGTGAAAAAAGTATACAATTATTACAAAATACGTATACAAAATAGAATAATATGTATACAAAATAGAATAAAAAATTATACACATATGAGTGCATACTTGAACTCAGGTGCACCCAATATAGACACAATAAAATAATGATATATACTCCCTCCGTCCCCTTGATACGTATCGTTTTTCCATTTTGGTCCGTCCCATTACAAAGTATGCATTTCACTTTTAGGATTGATGTGTCTCACAACCACTACACATAACCCCACATTCAACACTAATACAATTACTCACTACACATTAAAATATTATTTATCTCACTTACTATACATTAAATTATTATACTCCTTAATCTACGTATAAAAAGTAAACGAATACCTTTCAAGGGGACATAGGGAGTACCATATATGATTCTATAATTTTATAGGGTGTATATTGAGTGCATCCGCGTGCAAGGGTGCGCACCCATATGTGTATGACTTTTTATTATGTTTTGTATACATATTATTCTATTTTGTATACTATGTTTTGTGATAATTAATTGTATATTTTTTCATATTAAATTTTTTATTGAAAAAAATAACATCCTATAACTTTATATTCAATAGTGTAGTAATTATCGTTCGTTAGATTTTTAATCTCTTCCAAATAATGGATTAATGTTGGAAAAAGAAGTGTTTATCTGAACAAAAACTAACAAGACAAGGTTTGCCCCCTTTGGCATTCTTAGGCCTTGTTTTCGGGGGTGAAAAGGGATTCTCCTCCTTTCTTTGTCATGGAGATTTCTTATCTTTTATACAAAATAATCTCACGTCACCAATATCTGGGTGAGTTGATAGATTATTGCGCACAGTACATGCATTTAATGCATTCTAGCCTCACGTGACTATTCTATATGATACCCTCTATGCGTGCATATCTTGCCTCAGATTTGTCTATCTGAGGCAAGTGGGCTAAACGGGCCACTCAGCGTAGGCGGGTGGATCCTCTTCTGCTCTTAATAAGGAGTTCTGTGGATTCTCCTTGGGCTTATAGGCCCAATAGGTGAAAAAGGCCCACTTGTGAGACACACTACATTAGCCCCAGGTTTTGCTGCCACTGACGCGTGTTAAGTAAAGGCGGAACCTTCTCGAAGTACGCGCGTGTCTAAGTTTTCAGATTTTTGGATCCGAAATGATGTCCCAAAGATTACAAAGCGACGTTTTGCATTTTCGAGGTGTTTTCAATGTGCCTTTTCATCACATAGGTAGCGTTCGACAGGCTCTGCATTTATGACCCTCTGAGCAGCGGTCACGTCGATCGGGGACTTATGCTTTAAAAGGGGTTATTTTCCTGGAGTAATTCTATCTTCCTCCTCTGTTTTTCTTCTAACTTCCTTTCATTTGTCCTTCTAGTCCGATTATGAGTTCTGGTGGCCAACAAGCTAGTCAGTTGGGCCCTCGTCGAATGTCGAACGGCGGTGCGGCGGTATCGAAGTCTCTGGAGAGAGCCTTCCAAGATCTTCAGGAGGAGACAAAAGTATCTTCTCATCGTCGTAGGCTCCCGTCGGCCACCCGCTCGTTACCTTCTTCGTTCGCGACGATGAAGGATGCGCCAGATCCAAAAAATATCCAGGTGCGGATCACCTCTCACGACGGGGCCACAATGGGATGTGGGCCTATTGTCACGATAGCGATATTCCTCCTTTCCAATTTGAAGAGCTATGCTCGAGATACGCGGCGTCAGACATGGATTTTATTTTGCAAATCGAAAATGATCGAGCGAGCAAACCGGCCCCAGGGCGAGTGGCGATGAATGTTCACATGTTGAAACTAGGGTTTCGCCTGCCTCTGCACCCTTGTTTGGCGGAACTCCTTAATTATTAGAATTTGGCACCTCATCAACTATCTCCGAATGCCTGGGCTACCATTATCGGGTTCATTCTTCTATTCTGTGAGAAAGGGTATCGGTACTTGTCTCCTAAGGAGATCGATTACTTATGCCGCCCTTCGGAGGAGAATGTGCATAAGGGGTTCTACCGAGTCAACCCTTCCCGTGGGTTAACTCTCTTGGAGAAATCCACTTCCATCAAGAATTGGAAAGAATGGTGGTGTTGGGCTTCGGGTGAGTGGTGGTCGTCACACATTAGGGTTCCTTCTGTTTTCCAGTTGATTCGTTCTCGTGGAGGTATGTTCATCTTCTTCTGTCTCTTCATTGTTGTTTTTGTGTGCACGCGAGATGTAATTATTCTTAGATTTTCAGACAGAGACGCTCGGCCTGGTCCCCCCTTCGAAAGAATTCTTGGCATTGGCGGGCGTTATAAGTCAAATGAGTGCCCAAGAGAGGAGTACCAACATCATTACCGATAAGCTTTTGAAGAAGCATGGGCTAATGGTGGACTCGAGGATGCCGACTCCTTTGCTGTTGGTGACGGTGGCGGCTCACACTATTACTTACTCATAGCCCCCAACTGCTTCTTTCATTGATCAGGACGTCCCAATGGGAGTGCCAGTGATCTCGGCTGGACCGTTTGTCTCCCAGAATCAAGCAGCAAAGGGGTCGGCGATGGATGGCACCGATGATGGCGATAAGTCGACCAGCGCCAGGGTTCAGGAGGGTTTTGATGATGTTATAGTCGTGTCGGACGAAGGACGCGGGAAGGACTTCATACTTCATAATTCCGGTTGTTCTTCACTAGTCGTCCGCATGGTGAAGCGGCGTCCTTCTGATTCTAGCAGAATGATAGCGGACGACCACTCAGCGCTCGTCAATGGGCCCTCCGAACCCCCTAGCAAGAGGGTTAGGGTTGACAGCTATGGTCTCTTCTCCGGTGGGGCCGCTTTAGGAGTGCCTTCTACCGAGACTCCTTATCTTGGTTTCAAGGTTGGTGTCTCTGCTCCTGAAGTTTGTTCACTACCTCCTGTGCTCCGCAGTTTGTACGGGTCAAACCCGTATGATCCTACTCAGCCTCATCTTCCAGCGTATATGTTGAGAGCGATGGAGTCTATCCCGATCAGTTTCACTCAGGAAGAGAGTGGCATCATAGGGGGTATGAATCCAGACGATCTTATTCACACGGCGACTGGGTATCATGCACGAGCTTTGAGCTACTCCAGTCAGGCGTCTCTCCTTCTGGCTCGCCAGAGCCGGGAAACATCTCAAGTTGCCACCACTATCCGTCAAAAAGAGTCTGAGTTAGCTCTACTGAAGGAAGAGATAGAGAAGAGGGAACAATGGCACTCGGAGGAGATAACGACTTTCAAAGAAGAGGTGGACCGCCAGTGCCAGGTCTCAGAGGATACTTTGAACGCCCTTCAAGAAGAGCTAAAGTTAGTCGAGGGGAAACTTCTTACGAGCGAAGTGTCATCGAGAGCAGCTGTGGAGGCTTTAAGAGAGTCGGAGGAGGGAAGGAGTCGACTCGTTCAAAGTTTGGATGATGCGGAGAAACAACTAGCCGACGCCCAAAGAAGGCTGAAGGACAAGGAAATGGAGGTTACCGCCTTATCCAGCAAGTATGAGGTGGACTTCTCCTCGCTGATTAATTCCGAGAGAAAAGTCGCTGGAATAGTCGGCTTTGCTAAAGCCCTGGCTCTCTCTGTACGATTGGCCAACGGAATTGGTGCCACTGTTCTCACGAAAAATTTCCTCCAAATGTTGCACGCCCGCATAGCGGCTTCGGGGTTGTCAGTCGGTATAGATTGGGAGTCAGAGGGGATGAATTTGGCTCTGTTGGGGATCATGTCGGATTTTTTTCGTGTCCCCGGCTTTCCTAGTCAGGTGGTGTCCCAGCCATCTACGCCGTCGACTTCCACTGCGGTCCCTTCTCAATCGGCTCCTCCTGCGTCTAGAGGGACTTAGTCTGCAGGGTGGAGTCGTGTACTCCTTTTTGTTGCTTTTCGTCTGGCTTGTAATTTTGCTCTTTAATAACAATCATTGCTATTAATAGTGGCTCTGACATGCATTTATTAGCATTTAATGCCATGGATCCTCCCATATCTTTGCCGCCAATTTTCTTCTCGAACTGTCACATCAACATTGTCATGCCACGATCCCCACATCTTGATCGAACGGTTCACAATTTTTCCCAGTGAGCAAACTCTTCGAATTCTGAGGGGTGGGGCAGAGAGTGGGGCAGTTAATGGGCCCCCCACTTCTTTTCCTCATCGCTCCCTCCTATAAAAAGGGTTTCCAGGCGTATCACAATTCCACACTTGCACTTTTTATATCTTGGCACTTCATTCCCTCTTGTTGAACTTTGTTGATTTGATAATGGCGATTGTTCCACCTTCTGTGCTGTTCGTATTTATGTTCTTATCTCTGGTAATTCTTCCACTTTCTCTCTCGGCGGTGGATTCACAATCTTCTAAAGAATTTCTCAGTTCTGAAGAGGATGAGGAGGTCAGTGCTGCTAGGGCTCCTCCTGCCTTGTCGGTGACGCGGAGCGGGCATCGCTCGGTTCCGTCCCCGCCACATTATGAGATTCCACGTGAGCCTTCTCATCATGGGGAAGGTTCTTCTCGGCGGCGAGTGGTGCCAAAGACAGAGAGTCGGGCTTCTCCATCTTTCGTCAACTTGGAGGATTTGACTGGCCCCAACAGTACGAGTCGTCCTTCTTGCTGGGGACGTGCTGTGACTGACTTTACTTTGTGGGGCTATCCGACCAGCATGCGGGGTGAAGATGTTGACGGAGTATTTGCTTTGTATAGCTACCCTGGAGTTGAATTCGTCACGTCTGGTCAACGCGAGCGTCCATGGGATGGTGAGCCCGATCACGCCGCTTTCAACACGGGCATGTTTGCTGCTGGCGTCAGGTTGCCTTTGGCGCATGTCATTGGTCCGGTGCTAATTAATTGGGGTTTGGCCCCAATGCAAATAATTCCTTCGGCTTAGGCGAATTTAATTGGACTGTTGGTGTTGCTCCACGAGAATGGGTGTCCTTCTCCTTCGGCGCGGGATATCGATTATGTTTACCGTTATGTCCGCGACCCTGGCTGCCACGGGCATTACTATTTACTGGTATAAAGAGGCGTTCGTCCCATCTTTGGTAGAAATTCTATTGGTGGACAGCATTGGAGGCGCCAATGGTTTTGGGTTAGGAGTTTTGAATGCTGCGATCTTTAGGGAAATTGTCTTCCCGTATGATGAGAGTGGAAATTCATGTACTTTTGGGTCCGATTTGATACCTTTTTGAGTGTATAATTGATATTATTTACACAAATCTTATTACTTCTAATTATTATTAATTAAAAAGTGCTTGAGAGGTATTTTGTTGTGTTTTGATAGGAAAAATGATAAAAAAAAAATGCTAAATTGGAATGAAGGGTGAATTTGTGCAAGATGTCAAGGAAATAGAGGACTGCATTCCGTGATTTTTCTGTATTTTTTTGGAAGTCCAAACTGGTCATGTGATACATGGTTAGAAAGCTACGGGAGAGAAGGTCACGTGTGTGCAAGAATCGCTTCAATCGGAGTCTGGATGAAGAAATTATTTTCAAAACCGTGAGGTCGCACAGCTGTCGGCGAAAATTCTGAAAATATAAGAAAATTACTCTTTTTTCCTATTTTCTTAGTGACCAAGTTGTTTCCTAATTTAATATCTCTCCATATTTTCCAAAATTATATTTTTCCTGATTTTTCAAGATCCCACATCGTTTTACTCCTTATTTTATTCTATTCTCACACCTATATATACTCATTCTCATCACCACACAAAATCGTGGAGAAACCGCCTAATCAACCACCACCACATCACCTAGGGTTTTAAACCCTAATCCACTATATACGCCTTTCATCTTCTACCCATCATCCGCCATCCACCATCTGGAGAGGATTCAAGAGAGTATTCGTTTACTTGATCGGAGATGGGAATTATGGAGAGGACGAAGTTGAAGAAGGAGAACCAAACAAATAAGTTTTCAATTCTTTACTTTATTCTTTCTAGTTTTTAGACTCATGGATAAGTTTTCTTCCATAGGCATGGTTGTTACTTTTTTGTAACACCATGGGTTAAGTATTTTATTAGTATTGTTAGGGCTTTAATACAGTTTTGATTATGTGATTTGATTGTCATAGACTTGGATTTATTATTCTGCAGAATATTTATTTCCTTATTGAAGAGGATATTTTGAGACTTCAAATTATTGTATTTTGAGTCTTGATTTCCTTTAATTATTCATGACGGTATCACTGAATGATAGTTAATAGGATTCTTTATTTCTACATTATAGTTGTTGTTTCCTGTGACAGTCTTAGGGGATTGACCTATAATACCTAAGAGTGTTAGACAATCAATTTGGAATATTAATTACTTGGTAAAACATCATTATTAGGTAATTGGTAAGGAGAAAAAAAGGGTTAATAATTGCGTACCTAGAAAGGGAAGTCTAGTACTCTATCCTTTAATGAAATTTAGCATAAAATACCTATAGAGGGAGAGAGAGTTAATTCCTTATCGATCCTAGGATTTGCAGCTCATTATAATGTTAGATCTTACCCGATCAAGGTGGTCTAACTAGGCTTAACGATCCTCTTATAAATATCTGTAGGTAATTAATTTTGGTTTAGAATAATCAGTTACATGGTTAAGCTGGATTGTCCTTAGCGTTATCAGTCTCTTATCTTGGAATACTTGATTGTTTTCTTGCCAGCGTATCTTATTTTATTTTTATTATTTAATAATTAATTTTCATAAACTTGAGTTTGTCTTAAATAGAAATAGTCATATTAGATTTATTTGTCACTCTGACAATATCCCGTGGGTTTGACATTTGACTTGGTCACACGCGCACTACAATTGTTCCCTTACACTTGAGGGTGAGATTAATGTTTTCGAAAGAAAATAGCGATCACCGTACCATGTGTTTTTCGGGCTCCTGAGTCTGGTGAATCTCATCCTAGCCCTCTTTCCCGTGCCTCTCTCTCTTTTTTTTATTTTATTTTAGTCTTAACATGTCTTCTTGGCAGCCCCAATTCGACCGACCGAGGAAGAGCTATCCTTAGGCTTTTGATGCGATCAATCGCATGATTCTCCTCGTGATGTATTGTCGCTTTTATCGGATGAAAGGTTGTCCAAGGCGAATCTGTTTCAAGATCCAACTCGAGCCCCACCGGTAAGCTTCGAGGGAAGGGTAAGTAGTAATTCTCCTCTTGGGACGCCGCTCTTGATGAATATTTTTCGGATCAGGTGGCTTTTCCTCCATCCCAAAGGCCTAGTCCACCCGTCGTGAGGAGTAGGACCCGCCTTTATAGCGTCGTTATTGTTCACGCCAATGGTACAGAGGAGCCAGTTGTAGGGGCATGTCATGGAGGTGTTTTGGCTAGTGTTCAAGGTGGCGTCTCCGTTAGTGAGACGGGACGCCATCATTTGCCAGATAAAGGCAAGTCTCGTATGGAAGAAGCTGATGTTCGAAAAGATGATCTTTTGGAGGTGGCCATCTTGGAGGCTAGTCGCAGGGCTAGCCGAGGAGCTGGGGTTCGAATCAGCCCTATTGATGACTCGTTCACTACCAGTCGTCCTCGAGTCCCTCGCTTTGAGAGTACTCCAGCTTCTGAGATAAGGAAGGATGAGGTAGGCGTTCGGCCGCAGGAAACTTCAGGAGGTGAAGATAATACTCAACCGCAGTATGCTCTGGTTCCAGAGGCTTTTTCTTCAGGAAGTGGCGCTGGTGGCGTCCCCTTGGTTGTATTGGGTGAATTATTACGACTAAGGAGTATGGGGGATGCACGTTCGGCCATTGAGTCAGAACTGAGTGTCTCGGAGGCTGGTTTTGTTCCTGCCCGTTCATGGAATCTGGTGTTGTCCCATTGGTTGCAAAGCGCAGGTCCCCACGAGATTGGGAACACTGCTTTGGTGAGTGTTGGCCATGCTTTAACTTTTCTGTGCCGCTTTCTTCTCTTGACGGAGTCTGATCAATCCATTCCTCCTGGAGTTGATCTTAGCTCTGGGCCTTCTTCCAGGGCCACAGGGGTCTCTTCTGTTGCGGGGACTCGTCAGGCCATGGTGGCGGAGCAACTCATCATTGCTGCAAACACTCGGGCCACAACTTATAGAGAAAGGGCTCGCATGGCTAAAAACCAAGTGCATCAACTGGAGGTCGCCCGTTACCTGGCTGAGCATGAATTGGAAAGGGAGAGGGAGCAAGTTGCTCAACTGGAGGCTGAAGTGGTGTGGATGAGGAGCCTCCGCAACTTTTCTGGGGTTGGTGATGGTGCAGGTCCCAGTGTCACCGGTGGCGAAGGCCCTAGTGA
Organism: Pogostemon cablin; assembly: GCA_023678885.1. Lineage (NCBI taxonomy): Eukaryota > Viridiplantae > Streptophyta > Magnoliopsida > Lamiales > Lamiaceae > Pogostemon > Pogostemon cablin. The sequence continues at coordinate 19,645,238 of CM042986.1, read as the reverse complement.
TGCGGGGGGCGCAGGTCCTAGTGGTGTTTGATGGGGGGTCTTTCATTTTGTGTTATTCTGTTGTACAAACTTTATTCCAAATGTTATGATGGTATTTAATGCACACTTTATTATGGTTTCTCAGCTTTATTGTACAACTTACTCCTTTTTCCTTTTAGGCATAGAAACACTTCAAATTCTGGACATTCCATGGATGCTTGATAGCTTCACCATCTAGCTCGTTGAGTTCATAAGCTCCATTACTCAAATTCCTTTTTATAATATATGGACCTTCCCAGTTTGCTCCAAAGACTCCCCCAGGCTGGCATATTCTCCTCATTACTAAGTTTCCAACCGCAAAGTCTCTGACACGCACTTTTCTGTTATATTGAGATTCGAATCTTGATTTATAAATAGCATGTCATGTCCAACCTGAGCTTTAGAGCCTCTGCATTAGCTTCACCTTCTTTGAGGGACACACAAAATGTCGGACAGGCCACCTCAGCTGGTATGATCATCTCCGTTCCATATGTCAACGAGAATGGAGTTTCTCCAGTTGACGTCTTTGCGGTAGTGCGATACGACCAAAGGACTCCTGGTAGCTGTGTGACCCAATTCTTCTGGAGACTCTCTAACCTAGTCTTGAGAGTATGTTTGATCACTTTATTCACTGCTTCCACCTGTCCGTTGGATTGAGGATGATAGGGGGTCGAGAACAGCTTTCGTTTTCCTAACCCGTCACAAAATCTCTAAAGCTGTCTGCCTTCAAATTGCTTTCCATTATCCGTTACTATGGCATTGGGTATTCCGAAGCGGCAGATGATATTCTTCCATATAAAAGTTATCATGTTAACCTCGTTAACTGTTGCCAGCGCTTCGGCTTCTTCCCATTTAGAGAAGTAGTCGACGGCAACCACGACATACTTGACGTCTCCCCTTCCTGGCGGAAAAGGGCCTATCAAGTCGATTCCCCATTTAGAAAATGGTCAGGGGGCCGCCGTCGTAATTAATTCGGTAGAAGGTGCCCTGATTATAGGAGAATAGATCTGACAGTTTTTGCATGCCTTGGCGTATTCGATAGCGTCCTTCCTGAGGGTGGGCCAGAAATACCCTAATCGGATCACTTTCAATGCCAGCGCATGTCCTCCCGAGTGATTTTCGCATACTCCTTCATGGATTTCCGTCAATACTTTAGTGGCTTCCGCTCTATTCAGGCACCTCAACAACGACATTAATTATCCTCTCTTATACAGCACACCATTTATTATGGTGTATTTGGATGCTCGGAACTTCAGCCATCTTGCTTCCGCCTTATCTTCTGGTTCTCTTCCTTCTTCAAGGAAAGTTCTGATGGGGGTCATCCACGTTTCTTCTTCTTCAATTTGCCAAATCATCCGATCACTCGGGGTCTCCTATCTCATGATGCTGATGTTTCTCAATTGCTTGGCATTTTCCAAAGTCGCTAATCAGGCCAACGCGTCCGCCTGCATGTTCTGTAATCTGGGGATCCACGCGATATAGACATGATCGAACTTCTGAATCATGTCCGCCACTAGTTTACGGTAGCCGACTAGCTGCTAATCTTTTGCCTCGTAATCACCCTTGATTTGATTAACCATTAATTCCTGTATATCATTACTTTCTTGACACCAATGGTTAACGCCATCCTCATGCCTGATAGCACGACTTTGTATTCGGCTTCATTGTTAGTTACCGGGAATCAAATCTAGTAGCTAAGCAAAACGACTCTCCGGTAGGGCTGGTAAGTACCACGCCTGCTCCGACAGCATGAGTGGTAGATGACCCATCCACCGACATCTGCAAAGGTTGATCAGTTACTTCTCCAGGCAAACTAGGAATAGTAAGTTCAGCAATGAATTCGGCTAGCGCCTGCGCCTTGATTGCCAGTCGGGGTACATATTTAATGTCGAACTGACTGAGTTCCACGACCCATTTCCTGAGTCTCCCTGCCACGTCAGGCTTTGATAGTACATGCCTTAAGGGAAAGGATGTTACCACCTCAATCGGATGTCCTAAAAAGTATGGCCTCAAATTTCGCGCGCTCATGACCAGGGCATATGCTAGCTTCTCGACCGCTGGATACCTTAGCTTCGCATCGTGAAGCATCTGACTCACATAGTATATGAGCTCATGTTGCTTCTTTTCAGTGCGTACCAGTACTGCGCTCAACGTCGACTCGGAAACGGCCAAGTATAATTTGAGAGGCTTGCCCGGTAGTGGTTTGGACAAGGTTTGTGTATTAGCCAACGTGTCTTTTAGCTCTTCGAAAGCCCTCTGTGCTGCCGGCGTCCATTCAAACTTCTCTTTTTTAATCACATCCAACAGGGGTTTGCTTTTGTCAAATGCTCTAGGTAAGAAGCGATTGAGGGACGCGATTCTTCCTGCCAACCTTTGTACTCCCTTCGAGTGCTTGGGAGCCTCTATGTCTTGTATGACCTTTACCTTATCTGGGTTCGCTTCTATTCCCCTTTCACTTACCATGTATCCGAGAAATTTTCTGGCGGATACTCCAAACGTGCATTTCTTAGGATTCAGTTTCATCTTATACTGCCGCAAGATGTCAAACGCCCTCCTTAGGTGGTGCGCGTGATAGTCCGTATCCACGCTCTTAACTAGCATGTCGTCTACATACACCTCCATAGTTTTTCCCAGCTCCTCACGGAACATCTTATTTACCAATCTTTGGTACGTAGCGCCTGCATTTTTCAACCCGAATGGCATCATCATCCAACATAACAAGTTTCTCATGGTGTAGAAAGCTATTTTCTCGACATCATTCGGATGCATCGGGATCTGATGGTACCCTGAATACGCATCCATGAAGCTCATCAATTCATGACCGGCCATGGTGTCTACCATCTGGTCAACGTGCGGCAGTGGGAAGCTATCCTTCGGGCATGCTTTATTGAGATCTGTGAAGTCAATGCACAATCTCCATGACATTCGCTTTTTGCACTAGAAAGGGGTTGGCTACCCAATCGGGAAATAGTGCCTCTCTCACTAGATTGTTAGCCAACAACTTCCTAGCTTCTGCCTCAATGATCTCGTATTTCTCAGGGTTGTACTTCCTCTTCTTTTGTTCTACCGGGCGGTAGCATGAGTTAACGTTAAGTCGGTGGCATGCATGTTTTGGATCTATGCGCTGGATGTCATTGGGTGTCCAGGCGAACATGTCCAAATTAGCCTTCAAGAATTCAACCAGAGTCGTCCTGTAGGGCTCCTTCAGTTGTGATCCGATGTATAGCTCCAACTCTTGACTGTTTGGGTCTACCCTTATAGCTTCAGTTTCTTCGGCCGGTTATTCCATTTTCCATTTTTTGTCCGACCTTGGATCCTCTTTGGTTATCGGAGGAAGTCCGACTTCTGGGTCGTTGAAGGGCCTAAGCTTTGATGCCTCTCCACCATCGAGCCTTCCGGGGGTGGATCCTCCTCCCGATTCGCTTCTCTTTCCTGATCTCGTTGTTCCATCACCATTAGCTGAAAACTTGGGTCGTGATATTTGAGTCCGTCTCCTTTTTCGATGAAGGAACACTCTCTAGCTTTTCTTTAATTCCCTCTTACCACACCGACACGGCCGTCAGTGGTTACAAACTTTACACATTGATGAAGCGTAGAAGGAACAGAGCTGAACCGATGGATGAACGTTCATCCCAAGATGCAATTGTAGGGTGATTCCCAAGATGCAATTATAGGGTGATGGAAGATTTATTATCTTAAATTCCAGGGAGTGCTGGGCTCTTACCGATTACTTCTCATCTATCAGCTGGACTGACAGGACGGTTTGCATCGAGGGTATGGTGACAGTGTTTTTGAAGCCCCGTATCTCGTCACTGCAGGGAGAGGTCTTATGATGAGAGGATCCTCCTATGGTTTCGAATGCTTTCTCGAACATAATATTTGTGTATGCGCCTGTGTCAACCAGATATCGATGCACCCTTACTCCTGATATGATAGCTGAAATCACTAAGGGATCATTGTGAGGAGTTCGTATCTCAGCAAGATCTTCCTCGAAGAAGAAGATATTCACCTCGTGTAATGGGGGTCACGGGCTTGTGAGAAGTATATGTTGATATCTGTCTAATTCCCTTAACTCTGCTTTTCATTTTCTCCACGACATGTTGGTCAAAGCCTGGGACGTCCCCACATATCCCTGGTCCAACATATACACCTCTCTTGGTGGTGCGGGTAGACGGTCTTCCAACCCCCTTTGGCCTTGAGGTGGCGCCGGCACTAGAAGTCGTTCGGCTTCGGTTTGGGGTTGTTCCCTCTTACGTTTTGGGTCGGCCACCAGTCGGTCCAACTTTCCATCTTCGAACAGTCTTATGAGCTCGGCCAACAGATCCTGGCACTTGTTTGTATAATGGCCGATGGATTTATGATATTTACAAAACTTTTTTTTGTTTAGCTTGGTTGGATCTGCACGCATTCGGGGTGGGGGCTAAGAAGGTTGGTGTCTTGTATTTTTCCAAATATCTCTTTAGCCGTAAGCTCGAGCAACTCGATCATCTCCTTAATTTGATCATCGTCCGAAAATAGCTTAAAAGAGGAAGGAGCCTTATAATCCTTCTCACCTTTCCTCCTCTTTTTGTCGCCGTCTTTGGGGTCGGCCATAGTTTTCTTGTATTCTTCGAGGATTTCTTCGCTATTGATAAAGGTTTGGGCAGCGGCCATAAAAGCGGCGTAGCTGTTTGGTAGTTTTTGTTGACAATTGATCCACATGGGAGACCCGGGGAGTAAGGTAGCGGTCGCCAAGATGGTTGATGTTTCGTCCGACACTTCCTCCTTGTTAGCACGCTGTTCGTTGAACCTCTTCATGAAGTCCTTCAGCGATTCATTCGGAGCTTGTCGCAAGAAAGCGAGTTTCTGCTTAGGCTCCTTGCCTTGCCCCAAGTACGCGAAGTGGGACAAGAATGCGGTGGCGAGTTGTGCCCACGAATCGATCGAATTCGCAAGAAGCGATTTGAACCACGCATGTGGTTTGTCCCCCAATGTCAAGGGGAATATCTTGCAATGGTCCTCCTCGGAACATCCTTGTGTCAGCATCCACCCCACGTATTTGTTGAGATGCGAGACAGGGCTAGATTCACCTGCGTATTGGGGGATCTGAGGGATTCGTATATTCTTCATAGTAGCTGCCATAATTATTCGGCGGGTGAACGGGGTTCTTCCAGATTCTGGGTCAGGGATACCATGAAACCTGATATTGTTCCTTCTTTCCACTTGCTTAAGTCGCCTTCTCAATGCGTTTATTTCTTCATCGTGCTGTCGCTTGAGTCGATCGACAAGATCATCGCTTGCACTCTCTCCCACCTATTCACGTTCGGTCTTCGCGGGATCCAAGCCCAGTCGATCTTTAGCGCTTACTCGCCCAGCGGTATTTGCCGGAGAACGGCTGGCGGCCCGTGTTGATTTGAGACGTCATTCTCCTGTGTTCGCATCCTTCATCTACCACCTTTTGGGCCTTTTTCAGCTCTTTAGGCGCATCTTTTCGCACCATTCGTTCGTGTACTGACTTCCTAGGCGGCGTTTGCTCATATCGCCGTTCATCTTCATGTTCGGACGAGTTTGTGTCGGAGCTAAAGCTGAGGCTTCGACTGACAGTCGCCACTCGCTTTCCCTTCACCTGTCGGAGGAGATCGAAGTACTTCCGCCTGAAATCAGCCTGCGGATCGTCTTCTTCGAAGTCTGTGTCACGCGGCAGAACTTTCTTTTCCACAGTCTGAGGGAGGTTGGGATCCTCCTGGCGGCACTGGTTGGCGACCGCTTCGGCCCTACTATGAATGGCTTCTCCTCGCTCGTCCATCCTTGAATATGCGGTAGGATGGGGACGGATTCGAGAGTTTCGATCATCGGCGGCCTCGAGCAAACCAGTCGGGTGTGTTCCAATTCCCACAGACGATGCCAAATGTCATTCGTCAGATTTTTAATCTCTTCCAAATAATGGATTAATACTGGGAAAAGAAGTGTTTATCTGAACACAAACTAACAAGACAAGGTTTGCCCCCTTTAGCGTTCTTAGGCCTTGTTTTCGAGGGTGAAAAGAGATTCTCCTCCTTTCTTTGTCATGGAGTTTTCTTATCTTTTACACAGGATAATCTCACGTCACCAGTATCTGGGTGAGTTGATAGATTATCGCGTACAGTACATGCATTTAATGCATTCTAGCCTCACGTGACTATTCTATAAGATACCCTCTATGCGTGCATATCTTACCTCAGATTTGTCTATCTGAGACAAGTGGGCTAAACGGGCCACTCAGCGTAGGCCCAATAAGGAGTTCTGTGGACTCTCCCTGGGTTTACAAGCCCAATAGGTGAAAAAGGCCTACTTGTGAGACACACTACAATAATATTTTTTAATAATTGTATACTCATAAGTTATACTCAATTTTTCATTAAAGAAAATAATAATTAAATTGTATATATTTTTACTCATAATTATATATTTTTTTTTTATTTGTATATGAGTGCACCCTCCCTTGGTGCACACTATAATTAGCATACTTTATATTAAACCTTATTTTATTATTAGCCTACTTTAACTACAAATAAACATATTTTATATTACAATAAACATATTTTAATGATGGGTCAACACGTCTCACGCTCATTTCACAAATAACAAATTTTACAAAAGAGTGTTTCAAATTTAAATTGCCAAAAAGATATTGAAAATTAAACTATATAAATAATTGCTAATATATATTATTAAAATCGACGCACAAAAATTTTATTCGATATTATTTTTACTAAATATTGAAGTAATTGTTAATATTCGACATTCTTTACATATTTTAATATATATTATATTCTATCAAATTTAAATACTATAAGATATATTATGATATTAATATTTTATGTAGATATTTTAAAAAATTGTATCAAAGCATAACTTTCTAACAATGTGCAACACATGTTTTGAAAATTTATTATAATACAAAAAACCCTAATTTCATAATTCTCTCTAAATCGAACGTATCCTAATTTCATCATTCTCTCTCCAAGTCGAACCATAATGTCCCCTATATAAAAAGGCCGTGATTGCCGGTATGGCAGCGGAGTGTATGAAAATAGTGCGAACACTAACGCGATGGCGAACGTAACGCCATGGTTGTGTATGTTTAATTATTAACTTCAAAAGTGTACCGTTTACTCCAAAATCACCCTATCATTCTATAATATCTAGAAAAATATAGACATAAAACCATTTTATAATATCTAAGAAAAATATAGACATAAACATTTTTACGGAAAACTTTATTGTAACCTTACTGAAATATAAAATAAATTAGTATGAGCCATAATAAATTAATATTGTTAATTTTTGATAAAAAAAATTATGAAAATAATAGTCAAAAGATTATGTGACGCGCATGCATGAGAACACAAAATGTTTGAACTCTCATTCTCTATATTCTATTTAAATATATATATATATATATATATATATATATTGGTAGGGGTTTAAATTGGAACAAGAGAACATAGTGTCCCCCACTAGCCTCACTCAAATAATATCTAAATTTTGAAATTTGTTAAAAATGTAAAGTAAAAGTAGTATGTACAAATACATAAACATAATTTTATAATGCATTCAATTTTATTTTTATTTTTATTTTGTGTTCCATCCTCCTCAATTTTTTTGGCTGGCAACAACTATAATCTCTTTTATTCAATTGGGACACTAACTATCCATTCGAATATATTACTAGTAAATAAAAAATATATAGTAAATACAAGATATATAGATGTTTATTAAAATGCAGACTAGGTAGCAAGTGAACCACTGATATAGGTAATCTTCACGTTTTCAATATTCTTATCAATTTCTACTAAACTGCTGCTACTACCATGAACACAACTATTTTATATCCAATAAAATATCAATATATAAAATTGACAATTTTTCTTTAAATTTTATTTTATATCTAAATATTATATATAAATGCTTATATTTTTTTAGATCAGTATCAATATTTTTCAAATTCAAAACAAATTATGAACATAAATATTAATGTTATAATTTTTGAGAAAAAAAGTGTATTAAATTAGTAATTTGAAATTGGTGAAAACTTGTGATGGATAAGTTTATTTTTAATACATGATGATACATGGACAATGTTTTGAAACTCTCTAGTTTATTAAATCTTTTTGCAACTTATTTTCTTGTTATTTCGTTACCTTTGTCAAAAAAATTAGCTTAGGGCATAATTATGAAACATTAGATTAGAAGGGTAGATATGAATGAAAAAAGTAACTTAAATTATTTTTTGTTATATACCTAAGCAAAACTTCGATTTTTGCTTTAAAAAAGATAAGTTGTTCAATTTTTTTAATCGGAAAATGTGAATTTTGCCGGAATCCGCCACGTCATGCTTCAATTTGGGATCTCCGACTGGTCAATCCGACGTGACAATTTTATTTATTTTTTAACCAAAGAATTCACCACCTCATATCCACCTATTTATCTATTTATTTATTTATTTTTATTTTTCAAATCAACATAATATTTTATTAAATTAAAAATATAAAATTAAAAAAAATCAATAAATTAAAATTAAAACCTGTATATGTGCCTCTCGCAGGTGATGATCAAATTGCCAACTCATATTTGAATATGTGAATTTTTTATTTTTTTTAACTCAAAAAATAATTTAATTTTCCGGCTAGTGAACCACTTCACGACGGAGTTCAAGCGAAAGCACAAGAAGGATATTAGGGGCAACGCCAGGGCACTCCAGCGGCTGAGAACGGCGTGCGAGAGGGTGAAAAGAACACTGTCGTCGAGTTCGAAGGAATCGATTTCTATGCGACGAATACCAGAGCAAGATTCGAGGAAATGTTCAGGAAATGCATGTGACCCGTCGAGAAATGTCTGAGGGATGCCAAAATATACAAGAGTCAAGTTCACGACATTGTTCTCGTTGAAGGTTCGACCATAATTCCCATAGTCCAGCAAAATCTGCAAGATTTCTTCAACGGGAAAGAGCTCTGCAAGAGCATAAACCCCGACGAGGCGGTGGCGTACGGCGCCGCCGTACAGGCGGCGATCCTGATCGGCAAAGGGAATGACAAGGTTCAAGATCTCATCTCCTCGACTTCACTCCTCTCAGCCTCGGAATTGAGACCGCCTGATACTGAGGAACACAACAATTCCGACAGATATTACCTACGCCGACAACCAGCCGGGGGTGTTGATCCAGGTGTGCGAAGGTGAACGGCAGATGACCAAGGACAACAACCTCCTCGGGAAATTCGAGCTCGCCGGCATCTCACCGGCGCCACGTAGGATATCGGCAGTAGCTTTATTTTTTAAAAAATTCATTTTACAGGTTCTAATTTTAATTTATTGATTTTTATTTTATATTTTATATTTCAAATTTAATAAAATATTATGTTGATTTGGAAACTAAAAATAAATAAATAGATAGATAGATGGATATGACGTGACAGATTTATTGATTAAAAAAAGTCAAAATTGTCACGTCGGATTGATAAGCCGGAAATCCCTAACTTGAAGCATGACGTGACGGATTCCAACGAAATTCGCATTTTCCGGTTAAAATTGGGCAAAAATTGAAACAATTCATTAGTTATAGGACAAAATTAAACAACTTATCTTTTTTAGGTCAAAAATCAAAATTTTAATTAGTTATAGAAAAAAAATGAATTTAACTTAAAAAAAAGTAGTTAGCTAGTTGCAAGGCATAGTCCTTAGAAAGACGGTGATTTTGTTGATTTTGTTCCACCGTTTGGCGCTCTTAATTTTAAATATTCCCTCTATCCCGGATGAAGATATATATTTACAGTAAATTTTGTGAGAGTTTTATGCCGTCGAATGAAACTGTTTGATCGGAACACGAGAGTATATAAGTTTTTCTAGCATTAATAGATCACATATGGGCTTAAAATGACGGGAACGCAATTATGAGTGGTTGTACTTTTTGCCAGTCACTTTGAGCAGCCTCAACGATTTCTCAAAATTTCGGATTATAATTATAACAATCTCAAACATTAATGCTCACTGTGTTTTGTGGAGTGTATAAGTGCTTTATTTTTCTCTTTCTCAACGATGCAGCAGTTATTTGGTGTATTTGAAGGTGACGGTTATAAACTTGGACCTAGTCATATGTGTAGTTTGCATGTAGAATATTCTGTTGGAGATATTAGTTTATAGATTAATATTCAATTAATTGATTATTTAACGATCAATATGTAAAAGGACTATTTTTAATACTCCACCTGTCTCATTCAAATGTTTTTTTTTATGTACCACTCAAAGGATTCTCTTCCTTTTATAAACACATGGAACCCATATACATCCACTAATACAATTAAAGTATGGGACACACACCCACTAATACAACTACCTACTATACATTAAATAATAATACTTTTTAATTCACGTGTCAAAAAGTAAAAGTTGCTCTTTGCATGAGATAAAGGGAGTATATGATTTTTAATGTGCAAATAATCTCAAAACCAAGTCATGATGAGTGAGAAATAATGCACAAGTTGAATGGTTGAATTGAGATTATGTTGGAGTTACTCATGTTCAAATGGTTTGAATCTCACTTAATGAACATTTATTTTAGCCAACATTTATTTTGAGTACAAACAGTTGAGTACAAACATGGTATAGTCAATTTGTAACTCCATGTAAGAATTGGTAACAACTAATATTTATTAACATATTGAATGCAGTAGTAATTGCTGCAGGAACTTGAAACATGAGTGGGATGATGCCTATAAATAGGTCATTCATCATTGTTGCATTACACAATTTTAACACAACTTTTAAACATTGTGAAAAATATTTTAATAGATGAAATACATGAAAAGCTTTGAAATTCTTTGAGCGCTCTTACAAAATTTCTCAAAACCTTTTGAATTTCTGCATATCATTGTGAGTCGATCATATAGTAAGCAACCTAGTTCAATCATTTCTTAGTTCGTCGGAGCTCTCGTACGTGGGGTGCAACTCGTACAAGAGACGAAGTCGTTTTACCTTTGGGAACAACACGTCAGAACCATGAGCTCTACTGGGATATGATTATTTGGAGGGTAAAGTCTTGGACTTGAATCGACTTAATTTTCATCTTACGATCTTTTTGTTTGTTTTGAAAATTTGTGCAACACTGTTCGTGTAAGAACTGAAAACTACTGATTTTCGAAGATCAAGTCGAAACTGGATCTCAACACCTTTCGAAACTCAGATTTAAACTGGAACTCAACATACTTAAGGAGATTGGTCAGATTTAACAATTTGATAGACATTCAAACTTGCCCGTGTTAAAATTAAAACTACTCCAGAAAGCTAATTTTCCTAGAGTTCTTACCCAAGGCTGTACAATGTTCTTTCATTCATTTTTTGTAATTTTTTTTCAGTTTGTTCATCCACTGTAATTTACATTGTTTGGTGACTCAAAATCCCCAACACATTCCATCACTTTATGCACTATTTAAGTCTTGGACCTCTTGGTTAATAATAAATAAACTACAAATAAGTTTTACATTTAAACAGTTTTCCACCATATATAGTTTTTTTATAAGTTGTATAACATACGAATTCACAAGTGTAAAACTGGATATTTTTGCTATTAACTATCAACAATTCAGATTCTAATAAGGTGTTTAATGTTATGTATATGTTTATGTACTGTTTAATTGCCCTTGAGAAGAGACTATATGTTATAGTTGATTGTTTTGCTATATGTTAACAACAAATTTTGTATTTATAATAAAATAAATACAATAGAATTACAATAATAATTTAGATGGATTAAACTTGAGAATTTAGAAAATAATTTCTATCTATCTTCTGATTCTTCTCTCGAACCAATTTGTCATAAAATAAATACTTCATCCGTCTCATCCTAATGGTTAAATATTTTCATTTTGAGTGTTCTATCATAATGGTTACATTTTCCTTTTTAGCATATGAGACCTACAAATTAATTATTTCTCTCTCCATTGGCCCACACATCCCTCTTATACACCTACTCACTTTACATTGAATTATTATTTTTCTCATCTCAATACACATTAAAATGCTATATTCATTAATCCACGTGCAAAAAACAAACGTAACTATAAGGACGGGACGGATGGAGTACAAGAGAATTACAATAATAATCCAGATGGATTAAACTTGAGAACTTGAGAAACAATCTCTATTTATTCTCTGATTCTTCTCTCGAACCAATTTGGCATAAAATAAGTACAAGAGATTACAATAATAATCCAGATTGATTAAACTTGAGAATTTAGGAAACAATCTCTATCTATCCTCTAATTTTTCTCTCGAACCAATTTGGCTTTAACTTTGATGTGTTGACTGCACTGACTGTGTGTGTTGAGTCGGATCTTCAGTTGAAACTTGTCCGAACTCAAATTTGGGGCTTTGTAACGTTTGTACAGAGGTGTCGAGCCTTTCTTTGGATTAAACGTACTTGATCTCTTTGAAAGAGCATGTGTCTTCAGATATTTTAATCTGTCTGGAATGAATGGAGTATGACTCATTATATAGATGAATGGAGAGGAAACCCAATAAATAACTCGCAATTGGATTGGTTTAGGACTGTTTTGACCTAATTCTGCAGGTTTAGGCCTTTATATCTATAACGCAATTTGATTGGTTAATGCTTGATTTGACCTAATTTTACGGGCTTTGACCTTTCACTTGCTTAGGCTTTAGTCAGACTTATTTGACTGGATTTGACCTAATTATCAATTATTTACTCATTTATTTTAGAAATTTATTTATTTAAATCCCTTAATAAATAAATAATGAGTTAATTGCAAATAAAGTCCTAACCTTTACTTTAATTGCGAATAAGTCTAAACCTTTGAAAATTAACAAATAAGTACATCACTTTTAATTTTTGTTTTGCAAAAAGAACCACCGAGCAGCGGGATGCTTACAGACAAGTCAGCGACCGAGCAGGCCTCCCGTTGCCCGGTGGTTCTTTTTGCAAAAAAAACTTTAAAGTGAGGTATTTATTCGCAATTTTCAAAAGTTTATACTTATTCGCAATTAAAATAAAAGTTTACTTTATTTGCAATGAACCCTTCAATAATTAATTGATAATTATTGTAATAATGTACCACATATTTTCCTTTAATAGGTAATAAAATTCAAGTGCATATTACTAACTTAGTTTTTTTTTTCGTTTTTACTGCAACTATTCTTCCATGATGTTAGTGAATTCATGGAATGCATTAAGCGGCTAAGATGTTTCCAGTTAATAACTAATTATTATTGTTGTGGTCGAAAAATTCTGAATCACCCTAATTTACCTAATAAGCTCAATATTTTTGTTAGCAAGACTGAAATGGATATGAATGATTTGTAAAAAAAAATATGATATTGTCCAAATTTCATGAATAGTGAGCTTGTTGGAAAACTCATGTTCATGCATAGAGAAAAACTTACTTTCACTCCGTAGAGTTTTCATTGCAACGGAAGATCACGTACGAACACGGTTGGTACTCACGAGATACGCTATGATCTCTGGATCAAATCTTCAACATGGGATTGAAGATTAATGTTCACGATATAGTATTAACTGTGGAAATACGATGACTGAATTTTGCATTGTGAATTCGGGAGAGAATACACGAGAGAGAGAGAAACGCTATCGTTTTCTGTATGCAGCGTTCTGCCTTGCGCATGAACGCATAAGCATACGTGTTCCGCTTCTGCCTTGTGTTGTGCGTTCTGTAACGCAAATGTATGAGCGCTTTAGCGTGAACACAAACGTTTCCACATTTTCTTCTTCTGTAACGCGTGTCAACGTATATTCATGCAGATAACTGTTTACGCAGTATAAAACATTCCCAAAAGATGGGAGTGAAAAAAAACTGCTACGTAACCCCCTCTATCCCTTTATTATCCACTTCTTATGTGGAAAATAAATAATAATCAATTATTATTTACATCTCCCACTCACATATAATGTCAAAAGTCGCCTGACTCATTTTCTTCATGAATCATATTCTCGTACAGATCAATACATAGTGTGACCCACGAGATATGAGTTTTAACCGCTATACACTTGTTAGAGATATATAGCAACTCAATCAGTTTATCAATGAAACTCAACAAGCTCGCTATACCACAGAAATCTTGAACATTTAACATAAGTTGACATATCTCTTTTCAATCCCTCAATTTGTAAGAGCATATTCAACCCTTTTGCAAAAACTATGTATTCATAATCAAGACCCTGCTTAATTGACTAGTCAATAAATCACAGTAGTATATGTTAAATTAAGACATTCTTCTCATCTCACTAAGTATCTACAGTCTCCCACTGTAGCTACTTTCCTAGACATGTACCGGATCGCCGTTATTAACCATAGCTCTTTTGGTAATATGATAAAGTAGCAACACCAAAGTGAAGACTTAGAATATAGTAGAAAGTCATAAGGGTAACCAATAGATAATGACTCATACTTTTGAGAAAATACGGATAATTTCTCAATCTTGTTGGGTCAACTTAGCACATGTCGTTTTCCTAAAACTCATGTCAAAATGTCTCTAACTTCCTTCCAAGAAAGCTTATGTCGTATTTCATTTAATTTGGACATCGTTTAAATCAATGTTCAAGTGCATCCCACACATTTAACCCGGATATTCTCCTTCTAATGCATAGGATTTCCGTCGATTTAGCTTTACAACAAGTTAGATCAGATTCGTGGCGAAATCTATCCCGATTACCTTGACTATCATAATCTCATCTCTACGCCCCCACTGAGCCAAAGGTGATTGCTCGTATGAGAGAACCAATCATAACTTGCCGACATACTATTATATATGAACCATCATATATAATAAATAAAATATATATGTATAGTTAAGCCATTAATTATTCCATTAACATACACAAACATATTCAATACATTGTTTTAAATCCTTTGCAAACCCAATCCATTTACATGCACCGCGTATACATCTCTAGGAATTGATTTGGTAAAAGGATTTGTTAACATCAAACGAGTAGAAATGTAACTAAGAATCACTTTCTTCTTGTCTACAATATCTCTAACAAAGTTGAACTTCATGTCAATGTATTTGGTTTTTCCATCATATTTGGGGTCTTTTGAGCAAGTAATAACCGCATGATCATCACTATTAAAATAGCTCCCACTGGAGTGTTTGAGACCTCCAAATGTTTCATGAATCTTCTCAACCAGATAGTCTCTTGAACTGCAGACGAAATCTGTTTCTTGTTACACCATGAGATTGCTCCATCATTGAGCAAGAAGACATAATCGGGAGTTAATTTACATTTATCTAAATCACCACTCCAGTTAGCGTCTATATACCCATTCAGTGTACTATTATTCCATTGATAACAAAGAGATTTGTCTGCAGTCAATTACATTGGCATATGGTACTCTGGCCATTTCATTCTTTTCATCTTGAGCCTTGAGACACATTTGCTGACTTTGTCTTTCACAATAGAAGTATCTATAGGTTTGCAGGCGTCCATCTTGAATCGTTATAAAAGTTTTTTGATGTAAGTCCCTTGAGACAATCCCAATAACTTCTTTGAACGATCCCTATGGATCTTCACACCAAGTATGTACTCTGCCTCACCCATATCTTTCATTTTGAAGTTTGAAGATAACCACCTTTTAATTGTTTCAAGATACTCTTTGCTATTACCCGCTAGTAGTATGTCATCAACATATAAGGATAGAATCACAAAACTATCATTGGACTTTTTAACATAAACACAGTGGTCTTCATTTATTATAACAAAGTTATATGAGATAATCGTATTGTGAAACCTCAAATACCACTATCTAGAGGATTGTTTGAGTCCGTAGATCGACTTCTTCAGAAACTTTATCCTTTTAACCTCGAATAATAAATCCTACAGGCTGTTGCATGTAAATTTCCTCTCCTAATTCTCCATTGAGAAATGCGGTCTAATTAACATCCATTTTGTGTAACTCTAAATTCATACCAGCCACTATAGCCAATAGTAGACCAATCAAGGCAAAACCTCACTACAGGTGGAAAAGTTTTTTCGTAGTCTATACCCTCTTATTGAGTATATAACATTTTGCCACCAAGCGAACTTTATACCTCTCTATTGAGCCATCAACATTTCTTTTGATTTTGAGAATCCATTTATTCTCAATTGTCTTTCATCCCTTTGGAAGATCTACAAGTTCCCAAACTTGATATGACTTCATAGACTCCATATCTTCTTTCATCAATTTCTTAATTTTCGGATAAGTTAGAGCTTCTTTAACGTTTCTGGGCTCTTCCTCATCAAAAGAAGAAATATCTTTATTTTCTGGTGAAACTAAGAAGGCTTGTTCTTCAATATCATAATGCCTCTTGGGCACATGTTTCCCAGAACTTTTCCAAGAGAGATGTTGATGGTCTTTTGTAGACAAAATGCTCTTATTAGGAATCGTCTGATCCTCAAATGGCAAATATCTATCAAGATCCACACCATCACCTAAACTACTACTCCCACTTGGATCTTGTAGGTATTAGGGTTTATCTCGAAAATAGGTTCAGCATCCCTGATGCCTTCTCCTCTACTAGGAAATTTAGTTTCCAGAAAATAAGCATTATATGATTCTGCCTAAGTTAAGCTCCCATCATGATCTCCTATGAACATGTAACCTTTAGAATTTTTGCCTCTAGGATCCAACTTTCCATACTGACTCGATGAGTCATGTATATATGCTGCCGATCCTCAAGCTCTAAGGTTACTCAAATCGGGTTTCTACCTGTCCAAAATTCATATAGAGTCAAAGCAACTGACTTTGAAGGCAATCGATTAAGCACATAAGCTGTCGTAAGTAATGCATCTCGTTAGATTAGCTTGTGTTATCATGGATCTAACCATCTCCAACAAAGTCCTATTCCTTCTTCCAGTAACACTGGGATGTATAAGTAACAGTTAATTGTCGGATAATACCCTTTTTCATTACGAAATTTCTTGAATTGTTCTGATAGAAATTCACTTCTTCAACTTCACTCAAGTATCATCTAAAACAATCCAATGCTTCAGACTTGTGAGATATCAAATAGACTGAATAATCATCAATGAAAGTAATGAAATAGTGAGCTCCATGTCGTGCTCTCACAATTATAGGACCACATATATCAGAATGGATTACTTTTGATGAAGATTAAGACCTAATAGCTTTACCAAAAAGTTTTCTAGTCATTTTGCCAGCAAGATGACGTTCGCATTTTGGATAATTTGACTTTAGAAGAAAGATTCAACAATCCTTCTTTCACAAGTTTATTCATCCTATCTTTATGACCTAATCTATCATGTGATGAGAGTGAAAATTTACATCTTTTCGGTCTCATAATACCTTGTTTTTGTTAGGGAAAGGCCATATATTCATGTCGGATTGCGTACCTTATGTATTTTACATGATTATGGTGTTACTTATGGGTTTTGTTGAGTTTTGAAGGTTAAAACAGGGTAGAAATGAAGCGCGAATGAAAATGAGCAAGAAACGGGCTGAAATGACCCAACTCAAGTTGCAATACACAACTTGAGTTAGCAACACGACCAGTGCTGGGGTCTGAAATGTGTCCAGAATCGTCCAGAGAGCCAACACGAGTTGCAGGACCCAACACGACTTGTAACACGACTAGTGTTGGGGTCCGTGGGATGTCTAGAGAGCCAACACGAGTTTTATGAGCCAACACGACTTGCAACACGAGTCGTGTTGAGGTCCGGAAGCGATCTAGGATGCAGAACATCGCAACTCGAGTTGACAGGCAGCAACTTGTATTGCTAACTCGAGTCATTTTGGTGCAACACTGGTTGAGTTGGGTAACTCGAGTTACGTAGGGCCAACTCGTGTTGGGTTATTTTGGGCCAAAAATTGGGATTTTTGATCCCTTGTGCATGACAACGTGTAAAAATAACCCATTAAAGTCAGTTTTCGAGGTTAAAGGTATAAAAAGGATCAGATCACTTGGAGAAAAAGAGGACTGATCATTCACCACAACAACAGAACAAGAATTTAATTCACGCACCATCCACCCACAAGCACTTACATCAGAATCCATCTATCCATCCATCCCATCGGTCCAGAGAAGAATCAAGTGCGGTTGAGAGAGCAATTCAATTGGAGAGACGGGGGAAGAACATCAACCATGTGATACTAGGGTTTTGTTTCTTTTCTTTTATTTCTTCTTTTGTGATTTGATTATGAATTTGATAGCCATGAGGGTTATTTGTAACCTCATAGGCTAATAACCTTATACAGTTCTAAGGATTGAAGGTTAGATGTAGTTGATTTGGAACCCTAGATTAATATTGTGAATTCATAATGTTGAAAATCTTTATTTATTTGATTTATCCAATCTTTGTCATACGTTTGTAACGTCTTCATAACATATTATTGATATTGCCCGTGATGCTTGATATATTATGTTAGCTTGTGTGCATTTGTACTTGATAACATTTGATTGCTAGAGATTAAGGTATTTTGTCCGTGAACACATTAATCATAAGAGCTGGTAAATAGGGTACTTGATTATCTTAATGGAACAATGCAATTAAGAAGTCAAGTAGGAAGTGAATAAGATTGAATAGGAATTCCAGAGAATATATGTTAGTCAAATTAGTCATCCGAAGGTTTATGAAATTTACCTTATTAGTATCTAGGAAGGAGGTTCAAAACTGTTTGCGCATCATCTTGTGATGTTTTTCCATTAAAATAGCATGAATGAACTATAGAATGTCTAGGAGACCAAATCAATTGCACTATACCTGATACCTTAGAGTTATTAATTATCCCTTGATTAATCTTGAATATTCCTTGCTTTTATTTATTTTGTTATTTGTTATTTAAATTTTTAGTTATTAATTCATCAAAACAATTGAAAATTTTGGTTACAATAATTCTAGTTAATTAGTAATTTAAGATTAATAAATAGTTAATTGTCTCAGTGGGAACGATATTTATTTTAATTGAGGTACTTGCCATTACAATTGACATCCCTATACTTGGGGATTTAATTGAGGTGCGCAATATTTGCCTAACAGCATGCCAAACGTCATCATTCACATTTGTATTACTAGAAGAATGAGAATTTAACGAAATCGAATAATCATCATAATAACTAAAAGTCATTCTATTACAATTTAAAATTATAAAGCCATCAGTTATATGTCCAGATGCATAACAAGTATCATTAATGTTAATTAGCACAGTGCCTTTAGTGAATAATACATCATAACCCAAATTACGCAGAACAGAAAACAAAAACTAGATTTCGCGTGATTTTCGGAGCATATAGAACATCATGTAGGGTAAAGTTCGGACCATCGTCAAGGTCCAATTTGCAAGTCCAAAGTCCTTTGACTTCGACTCATGATTGTTTCCTATATATTTCTACCTAGACCCCTTTGGAACATAGCAAAAATCTACAAAAGCTCGTATGTCTCTTGTCACATAGTCCGTTGCATTCACGAGCATTGTGGATTATGGATTCAGGAGCAACGAACTATGTGACAAGAGACATACGAGCTTTTTGTCACGAGCATAATCCATAATGGATAAATTCACGAGCATAATGACCAAGCTTACTACATTTGTAACATGACATCTGCTTTTATCTGTCTTATTCTTTTTGTCACCCTTGTTTTCCTTTTTCCATTCATCAGTTTTTATAGTTGGATTATAAACAAGTTTACCACCATTACCATCAGATCGTTTTTTCCTTTCTTTTCCTTCTCCCAATTCCTTTTCTTTTTGAAGCCTGAAGCTCCCTTAGAAGTAGAACTGACATAGAAGGTCCCAGAAGAAGGCTTTGAGGTTCCAAGCCTCTCATTTTCTAACTCAACATGACAAGAAGCATCATTGAAAATTTTAATCCTTTTATAATGTGTCAAGTTGACTTTGAGATGTTTCTAACGATCAGGTAAAGAGCAGAACATGGCTTAGATTTACTGTTCGTCAGAGAGTATATGACCAGCAGCTTTAAGTTTGATTATCATATTAGACATCTCCCTGAGATTTTGTCTAATGTTATGATCAGGTTTCTATTTTAGGGTGTCAAACTTAATAGTCAACTGTCTGAGTCTTGTAACCGATGTGCCACCATACTTCTCACGCAGATACACACAGATATCATGTGTGGTGGGTCGTTGCTCACATTCATGAATCATTGCATTGATTACTGAGCTTATAAGAATAACTCATGCAATGGAATTATCCTTTTCCATGTCTGGTACGCTTCTTGGTCACGTCTCCCTTGGTTTCCAAAACCCGCGTCTGGATCAACTATCACTTGGTTTATAGCATCCAATGCATCTTGTTCATATAATATGTACCAAATTTTATGACTCCTTGTGTCATAATTGTCATCATTGAGTTTCTCACCTTTGTTCAACTCAGCGACAATAGATTTCGAAGCTCATTTCTTTGATAGAGATTAAGTGATTCAGTATGTTAATAATATTTTATCAAGTTTCACATTAAGCCAAACAGAGACATCTCAATAAATAACACAAGACTTGATCTCGAAAAATAGCTCGGAGACTACTAATCATCAATCTCATCAAGTGTTATAATACTATATTCTTATTTCAAAACGTAAAACACATTGTTCAAGTAAATAATCGAATAACATTGAACAACCACTCATAAATTGAACTTTAAACAACCATCCACAATAGCAAAAACACCAAATCTGACAAGACATGAACATAAAATTCTAATGAACTCCTTGAGTTTCCAATTAGAAATACAATAAAATGAATTAAGGAAATCTACGGATTAATCTCCCTAATTTATCATTACTAGATTTCCATCGATGCTCATAATCAAATTTCTTAGTCCCCACACTATAGATAGCTTGCCCCAGATGATCTATATGAGAATTCTTTATCTGACGCTTCTCTCGACCACTTAGTCTCAAAGAATCAGAACGTCGAACCGTCCCATCCTTAAGCAGGCTGATCTTAGTTCTTGTGTCCTATCTCTTGCTACAGAAACATTGACCAAATCTTGCATAATTTGTCGACCAATAGGCTTCACTTTATAAGTCTCCCACTGAACCCAAAATCCTTTTGTAGGTAAGGAGGCAAAGTGTTCGCCCAGGTCTCAGGACTGGAAACTTCGAAATACTTATCACGTGGAATCGTATTGCTATAAATTAAAGGCAACAATCGATTGTAGAGTTCAATCAAATCAATTGCGTGGTCCATTATGTTGTATGTAGGCTTCATTTTATAATTTAATAATTCATGGAGGATTTCATCTTTAGTGTTAATGTCTTCCACTGAAATTGTTCCCGGTCCTGACATGTCTCTAAGAAAACGAGCAACAAAAAAAACACACCAGTGTTAGTCAAACTATATCACATGAATTTCCTCTCCATTTAATGCATATGGAAACAATTTTCCAAGATGCAATAGACATATTCACAAGTGAATAAGTCCAACTCACTTTGGCTCCCACTTTCATAGGCTACAGGAGTTTAAACAATTCTAGCATCACTAAGCACCATGAATTTAGAATTAAATGGCATATAAAGGTGCATATTCTTCAAAAATTGCAACCAAATAATCACCACATAGGTTTTTATTCAAGAAATATGTCACAAAATGAAGTAAAACTACAAATATACACTTAAGATGACGTCAAACACTCTCGAAAATATCACCATTGGACTCCACGCATTGAAACACATCGGAAAAACATCAAATTGTGGCCGAAAAATGGTAGCACGCACCCGCACGCGCCGAAAGAAGCCTCCCACGCGCCGCCAGTTGTCGACACGTGGTGCTGTCACTTGGCTGACCTCTGGCGCGTGTACTGCACGCGCCACCGCCGGTGACAGTGATTGCCAGCGCATGGTTGCCACGCGCTATTGCCGGCTCCCAGCACGTGGTATTCATGTGCCTCCGCCGGACCGCCTGTCCTCCGGTGGATTTCGACCGCGAGCTGACCCACCCGGTCCAACCCGACTCCACCTGGTCTGACCCGGCCCGACCCAATTAAAGAGTAGTTTGAATTAATTGCGAAATGGTGCCTGACCTTTATCGAATTTTCAAAAAACCACCCCTAAGTTTCTGCAACTTTGCAAATTAGCCCCAATAACGAAAATAACTTCAAAAAATCATATCTCGAGTTTTAGAAGGCCAAAAATTGCACAAAAAATACTAACGGACTCCTCTTGAAGAGACCTATCCAGTAGTATGAATAAAATATGCTTTTTCTTGCACAAAAAAATGACAAAAAATAACACCCTTAAGCATTCATGGTGAATTTCAACGTAAAAAATCACATGTACACTGGGATAAACCATAATCTGCCTCATACTCACATATGCAACCCATTAATGTCATACAATACAGGTATTATATAACATCAAATAAAAAATTTATGTGAGAACATTTAATCATGAAGGCAGAAAACTAAAAACATGAAAATCCAGAGAGAAACATGAACACGGAGTACCAACCATTGGCTCTGATACCAATATTGGAAAACTCACGTTCATACATAGAGAAAAACTTACCTTCTCTCCGTAGAGTTTTTGTTGCAGCGGAAGATCATGTACGAACCCGGTTGGTGCTTACGAAATACACTGTGATCTCTGGATCAAATATTCAACATGGGGTTGAAGATTAATATTCACGATATAGTATTAACTGTGGAAATACGATGACTGGATTTTGCATTGTGAATTCGGGAGAGAATACATGAGAGAGAGAGAGAGAAATACTATCGCGTTCTGTGTACAGAGTTCTGCCTTGCGCATGAACGCATCAGCATACGCATTCTGCTTCTGCCTTGTGTTGTGCGTTCTGTAACGTAAACATATGAGCGCTTTAGCGTGAACACAAACGTTTCCACGTTTTCTTCTTCTGTAATGCGTGTCAACGTATATTCATGCAGATAACTGTTTACGCAGTATAAAATATTCCCAAAAGATGGAAGTGAAAAAAACTGCTACGTAACTCCCTCTATCTCTTTATTATCCACTTCTTATGTGGAAAATAAATATTAATCAATTATTATTTACAGAGCTCAACATAATGTGTTAAAGTTAAAAAATATGAATTCAATGTGTGGTGCTTCATAGTGCACACTCCCTATGTGTCAATTGTCAAAAGGCTGGAAACAGGATCATCCTTAGTGGGGACTAAAATGGGTTTCTTATGCTACTTCATAGTGCTCACTTCCTCTATGTCAAAAGGCTGGGAAGCGATATCTTTCGTGACGACAAAAATAGGCTTCTTATGCTATCCGTTGGGCACTCTTGTTGGTAAATTAGAAAATTACGCGCTGGAATTGGGCACTCCACATTTCTTTTACCCACGGAATAGCGTACGAATGGATTTACTTATATTTTTATCAACGGACCGCTTGTAAGATTACCAACAAAGTCATTATGTAAATTGTCAACGAAACTATCAGTAATGAATTATCAATGTAATTATTTATCAATAGAAATGAATTTTTGTTGTTAAAAAATTACTAATCACCACTTTACCAATGGAATATGTTGTTAATCAATTAATAAATCAATTTTTAATAATAAAATTAAGACTTTTAAAAAAATATTATATTAATAAAAAATAGGTAAAAATACTAGTAATATACAAGGTTTAAAATATCCGGATATATCCCCGATATTTCCACGATATATCCGTATTTGGAGAGTAACGATATCGATATTGGGGAACAAGATATATCTTTTCTGATATCGAGGATATATCGAGAAAAATTGATAAAATATCGATATCAGTTTGTCATAGTTCAATTTTTTTCAAATGTCGAGATATCGAGGAAATATCGATAAAATATCAAAAATATCGAAAAATTATCCATATTTTTATGAAATTTTTAATGATTTTTTATATTACTTTTACCAACTAATTACATTTTTTTTTCATTAATTTGATCAATTTAAAAAAATAGAGCAACATTTGCTCAGTTATTAAGATTGTTTTATTTTATTTAATTAATTATCACTTATTATCTAACTTCGTTAAAATTATTACTATTAAGTAAATGAGGAATTTCCTTTCATGCACACAGGGAGATAGTATACTCTGATTATAAATATAATTATTTTGGTACATTTGATTGAATGAGAGAGAGGGAGTATTTTATTGATACATAACAATACTATTGATACATTCAGAATCATGTTCGGAATTTCTCTAATTCAATGAGCTGAGACCAATATTTTTTAGATCAAGATGACATCACATGTTTTACATTTAAGCATTATAAATTATTATTTTGGTATTAGTTATTAAGTATTGTATAACTTTAGACTATTTAAATATGTTGTAATTGATTTGTTTATCATATGTTATGAGTTTTATTGAGATTTTAAATTTTATTTTTATATTAAAATTAGTTAAAATATATTGTAAAGTTAAATAATTAATTTTCCTCTTCTTTTTTCAAGTTTCCAATTTTTTTTAATTTTTACCGATATCGATATTCGATATATTCATCGATATATCCGTAAATTTGAGGTACCGATATTTCTACTGATATCGATATTTTAAACCTTGGTAAAATATAACCAAATAGGCAAATACAGTCTTATCTATCCTACTATATTAAAAGTGGGAAGGATTTGGGAAACTTTTTTTTTCCATTTTATCCCACATGCATTTTCTCCTATTACATATTTAACCTTTATCTATTATTTATATGAGTAATATATTTCTCTATTCTGAGTGCCGGGATGATGCCTTGATGGTGATTGGTGAAATGTCAGTCAAGAATGTAATGCATGATACAAGTGTAGAATGCCTTAAAGTTTTTTTCCTTGTGAGTTGCCAATTTCTTTATTCTGCTACTTATTTCCTAAAGCCTGAGTATAACGTAAAGTTCAGTTGTTTCTCTTAGGGGGTATACGAAAAGAAAGGACGAAACCTTCCTCAATGTACGATTTGGATCCAACTCTTAAATATAGAAAGAAATTCTAATCAATCTACAAATCAAACCATTCACTTTGGCTTTGTGAGTGAACCTGGTGGATTTCCAAGTTTGGATTTAATTTGGATATAAAGGACAAGAAATACAAGAATGGATATAGAAAAATTATTGTATCCTCACTGCATATTTGGAAGCTCTGATTTCCTAATGCTTTGATGTAGAATTATTGTATCTTCAATGCCTTTTGTAAGAACACCTGTCTTTTTTTTTTCATTATCTGTATATTGTTTCATGAAAAAATAATGGTGTTATAATTGCAAAATGACTTTGTGAGTTCCTACTCAACATTCTTAGAACGGGGAAATCTTATGATACGCATTGGTGCTCATGTTAAAATTTGATGAGTTACACGGATTGTGAGACAGATAAGCTTATTATTAAAGTATGATTTTTTTATTATTTAAAATACAACTATTTGAAATATTTAAAAATATATTGAATAATATATTAAAGTAATTATAATATGATTTTAATGGGTTATTATATCATATACTTACATAAATCACACATCACATTATATTATAATGAGTTATATTTTAACAATCTTAAAATTATACTTTAACTATTATAAAACCATTTACTTAAAAATGAATGATTCAATATTTTAACTATATTAAAATCATTATAAATTACTTATTTAAAAAAATAGACAAAGTCTCTTATGAGACATTAATCACGTAATTTGATTTATGAGACGTATTAAAATATATCTATTATTTAGATAAAATATATTTAATGGTTGTTAAAGTATATTTTATAAAGTATGTTGAATTATGCATTAAAGAATAATTTTAGTGTGTTATAATTATATTTATTATTGACATAATTTAACGGTAAATACACATACTTTATCTATATAATAAGCATATTTTAGTGATGAGTCGACTCGTCTCATAAGAGAGTGACTCAAAAATATACTCTCATACTTTAATTATGGGTTAATAATAAATTCACGAGTCTATCAATCTCATGACTTTATTCATGGTAAAAACTTGTGTGCACCCGGCGCCAAGGTTTAAAATATCGATATTGGTACCTCAAATTTACGGATATAACGATGAATATATCGAATATCAATATCGTTATCGATAAAAATTAAAAAAATCACGGAAACTTGAAAAAAAAAGAGAAAATTAATTGTTTAACTTAACAATATATTTTAACTAATTTTAATATATAAACAAAATTTAAAACTTCAATAAAATTCATTACATATGATAAGCAAATCAATTACGAACATATTTAAATAGTTTAAAGTTATACAATACTTAATGACTAATATAAAAATGATAATCTATGATGCTCAAATGTAAAATTTGTGTTGCCATCTTAATCGAAATAATATTGGTATCATCATATCGAATTAGAGAAATTTTAATCATAGTTCTGAATATGCCGGTAGTATTGTTATGTATCAATAAAATACTTCCTCCATCCCGATCTGATTGAATATACCAAAATAATTATATTTTTAATCAGTGTATATTATCACACTATGTACATGAAAGGAAACTCCTCATTTATTTAGTAGTAATAATTTTAATGAAGAGTGATAATAAGTGATAATTAAATAAAAAAAGCAGCCTTAATAATTTCAAGCAAGTATTGCTCTTTTTTTTAAACTGGTCAAATTAATGAAAAATTTTGTATTTAGTTGGTAATAGTAAAATATAAAATAATTAATTTTTTTAAAGAATATGGATAATTTTTCGATATATCCTCGATATTTTAGCGATATTTTCTCGATATATCTCGACATCTGAAAAAATTTGAACTGTGGCAAATCGATATTGATATTGTTACCGATATTTCCCGATATATCCTTGATATCAGAAAAGATATATTTTTTTCCTCAATATCGATATCGGTACTCTCCAAAAATGGATATATCGTGGAAATATCGTGAAAATATCCAGAAATTTTAAATCTTGCCCGGCGCATGAGACACACTTCATGCGCCTTTAGAATTTTATGTTAAATTATATATCCTTTAGCATAAAAATGTGTACCCTTTATTTTAAAAAAAAATAAAAAATATTAATAAAAAGCGTATATCATTTAGAACAAAATAATGTACACTTATTAATTAAATGTATACTGTTTAGAACAAAATAATAAATTATAAAAGCACACGATGTGTCACGGTGCAAGCAAGACCAACTCTTTTTTCATACCGACATCGTCGCTCTCTAAACTTTATCATATCACAATGCAATTATTAAGATAAAATTAAAAAAAAAACATTTAAACCCTAAATTCCATTCCAAAGAAAAGTTGGCGGTATTCATTATAAAAATAGAATTTTTTTAATTAAAATAAGCTAAATAAATTAGAATATACTCCATATTGGAAAAAACAAATAAAATAAGGGAAAAGTGGGAAATGTATGCAAATGGGTACTGGCCTTCATGTATTCACTATTCACACCCTCAGTAGAGTTATCTAACAAATATGACCCTAATAAGTGAAATGACCATGATGTCCCTAAACTCATTTTTCTTAAAATAAAAAATATATAATTAAAAATGCTTTTTATCTCCCACTTCCCCGTTGCTTTATTCTCTCTCCTAACGGGATTTGCCGCCGACTGTTCTCCACCTACCGATCTTTCCTCTTCAAGGAGCCCACGGCGCAGCCTATGCCCTCTGATGTGGATATATATATATTATTAATTTATTAATATATTTTAACATTGGTGTAATCCCAGAAACTACTCAGAGGAGGAGGTATATTATTACCGTAAATCTCAGAGAGAAATGTATGATTATTTATCTTGAGATAATTGATATATTGAGGCGGAAACTGACTTGAGCGTCGGAGGGTCTACTCCCTCCGGCTGTACTTTTGCAGGTTAATTTTACAAGCGTACCAGGATTCTTGAAAAACGCTGAAATTAGAATGATGAAATAATCAAATTAGTTTTATATATCTTTTATATCATTATTTAATTACTTTATTTATTATTTGATGATTTAATCTCATCAGCGCCATCTGTGGGAAGTAAGAGTTGAGAGTTGAAACGTGAGATAATGTTACGGAACTCAAATTTTCCC
Source organism: Pogostemon cablin (assembly GCA_023678885.1). Lineage (NCBI taxonomy): Eukaryota > Viridiplantae > Streptophyta > Magnoliopsida > Lamiales > Lamiaceae > Pogostemon > Pogostemon cablin. Next base: position 19,617,214 of record CM042986.1, on the reverse strand, counting down.
TCTTATCTCTTTGATCTTTATTTCTCTTCTTCTCATCTTTCTTTGATTGGAGCACGTACCAGCACCCCACCCTGCTATATTTCTACTTCCTCATTTGGGGGCGAGCGTGCTGGATATGAAAGGCAGAAAAATTACCTCTTATAATTCATGTCAAAACTGCAAGTTTTGGGTTGTTGAAGCGCAAAAACAGAGATATAGTCGATGCATTTCATGAGCATAAGAATGTCCTGGTTTCACTCTCTTTGCATATGGATAAGAATGTCCTGCTTTCACTCTCTTTGCATATGGATTCGTAGTGATGAGACGCTGATGCCTTTGTTGGAAATTTTTAATTTTCTTATATTAGCTATTCAATTATATTATGGACTTAATTAAGTGATCCAATTAAGGTTAAAGGTTCATGGCTATAATAATAAATGATATGGGCTTATTGAGTAGATATTCAATACTACATGATTAGGTGATTATGGGTGGTCTAGTCAAGTAGCATATAAAGACTCCCAGGTTATGGTCCCCAATATACTAAGCCACACATGGTCTTCCCTTCTCCCCATCGGGAGGGATTACTGTTGGATTATATACTAAAAGTCTAGCTTTTTGTATGAACAATGTTATAACAATTTATTTGAAATGAGAATCATATGATCAAATGATTGCATCTTATAATTTATTTATACGTTCGATGCAATAGTCCACTTACTTTATACTGTAGATAATATGTTGTGCGACAACACGCTGAAGATCATATTATCGGTTTCCTTATAAAGTATAAACAGATGCTCACAACCGAGATAGACGGAGACTCTCTATCGGGATGGTTGTAGTGTGATTTGGTATTAACTTGTCTTGGCTATAGAATCACATTAGTGCACTTGTGTGTATTGAGCAGGACCGCTTGAGATCGTTCGACTTATACTGACTTATAGGAGAACTTGATCTCAATTATTATGGAAGTTCGTGCTCTTAATCCCTATACAATAACCTCGACACGTAGGGCAGTATGTATTTCTTTGATTCATCAATGGGTGAGATTTACATGTAATTAAATCAACAAACTCGATGAGTTGGGAAGTAGTGTTGTCTCTATGGTGTGCTGTTGATTGTAGAAGGAATCAATGTCCGTCATAGGTTGATGATGTCCCCTTGAGGAGCTCATAAGGATTATCATGTAAACCCTGCAGGTGGAATTTATTACGGCATGATAATGAGGTTGAGTGGTACTACTCTTAGATAAGATATTAATTAATTGAGTTGTCAGTAACTTAAATTAATTAATGAACATTGCATATCTTAAACATGGGGAGACTAACGGGCTCATAATAAGAAGGAGCCCAAAACGTAATTTTGGGATTGGAAAGGCAGTGCAGTAATAATATTTTAGTGGAATATATTATTATTATTGGACTTAAGTATAAACTTTGGACTAAACTTGGATACTTAAGCCCAATGGAGGCCCAACCAAATTTCTCCTCCTGGTCCCTGCTATAGCCCATGTATATAAGTCACCTCAGCTTATCTGGAAGCCTAATCTAATTCATTATTCACGTGTGATGAAGATTGAGAGCAGATTAAGGAGGTCTCGTAGATCATCGCCCACACGACGTCGAGATCGGACTTGGGACATACGGCAGAAGATCATAAGGTAGTTTGCTGCTGCTGTCCGCCACCTTGCGAAATTTATATAAAATTGTACAGTACTTAGAATTCGATGATCAATATACTGACGGAAAGCCGTAGAAGAGAGGATCGTCTGAGTACAAAGATCATTCAATTCCGACATCAGACGAGGAAGTTATGGCCATTCTCGTGGGACTGCACAGTCTGTCAGCGAGAATCCTTCATCTTCTACATACCCTGGTGAACGGTAATCGTTTTCTATGATTTATTGCTTCCGCTGATATTAGAAACGTATGGATACCTAACAAGTCACGTTAACCAAACGATCCAAGCGCCAACAATTACTACGGTCCCCATAAGGAATAAGGAGACTTAGTTGAGGAAGGCCATATAACCATTGATCATGAGTTCGTGTTCCGCCTAGAGACTCATTGGATCAGGTACGCTTCCGCATTATAGTTTGATCTCAGTTTATCATAATAGAGTTAAGGTTTTAAAGGATTTATTCCTACAAGTGGTATCAGAGCCACTGTATTTATGATTATCTGAGATATGATGGAATTATGTCAATAATCATATTATTGAATATTGTTTTTAATGTTATGTGCCATTTTATTCCGATCAATTTTATTTGCTGCATTTTATTCCGATCAATTTTATTTGCTGGATTTTGGATTAGGATGATTCACGTGTAAGTATTGAGTGGATGAATTCCAATTATGTACGCTGCCATTAATGGCTTATATTAGCTTGTTAATTCTTTTAAACCTTTAATTGAGGAATGTGTTAAATGATAGTGCCTATGCACTTTAAGTCGCAATTGGTGACATAATTCATAATCAATTATTAATAATTTAATGTACATGCATATGTCCTTTTGGGATGATAAATTGATAGTGTATGCGTGGTCTATTTATAATTGATTTATGATTTTATGGACCCAAATTAAATTAGTAATTGAAGTTTATTCATATTGAACATTGTGGATAGTTAAAGATGTGTTGGTGAGTTGATTCGTTGATTTAAATTATGGAGTATTAAATCAATTTTAATCATAAATTGATTATGTATTTGAGGATTGAAATAGTGACGCATTCAGTATAATTAATTCAATTAAATTATTTATTAATTTAAATCAAGGATTTAGTGGTGATTATTAATAATAATAATAAAATATTTGTCAAATTCAGTTTATATTAAATTGGGATTTTGGAATCCCTAATTAAGTAAAGGAGATCTTTCATCATTATAGGGTAATGAATCATCTAATATTCCTATTTGGTTAGAGGATTAAAATTAAATTAAATTGGGGAGACAGTTACATGTCATTTAATTAAATTAAATATTTTAATATTTATTTAATTAGTCTAGTAAACCTTCAATCTAGTCAATCGAAGCACCATGTTGCCACAGCAATATCGTGTGTAGAGAAAAGCTTTATTAAAATTACATAGATGAGTGTGGTATTATTTATGTGTTCTGTGTTCGGCCCACAGGTAGGCACAGTTTGACAGAATAATAACACACATGTGATAATAAGTATGTGATATTTATTTGGATTATTCATGTGAACATGAGTCGGTCCACAGATAGACTCTTGTTTGACAGAACTTATTGTCAATACTTGATTGTTACACCAAGATTACCCCTGCATTAATTTTTGTCCATAGACGAGGTTAATGTTGCACAAGGTGTCTTGTGATGGGTCCCTAATTAATAATGTTTTGCAAGTGTATCTTCATGCGGGTATTGATCGGCCCATAGGTAGATTAATATTTGGCAGAAATACACAAGCACCTGTGGTGGTAAATATGTGACGATTATTTGTTTAACATGTGAGTAATAAGTCGGCCCAAAGGAAGGCTATTGTTTGACAGTTTTATTGTCAGTATTTGACTACTACGTAAAGAGTGTCACTTACAAGTTGGTATTGATACTAATGATGTGACAGATTCCTTGAGATGATTCTAAACTATTTAATATTTGAAAGATTATAAAGTTTAGTGCAAGCATGATAATCATTTTGGATTAATTCTCTGTACAATTAAGAAGTCTGTTAATTAAGTTTAACCTATGTCAACAACAAAATTATACATGATGAGAACTTCAACAATAAGAATGAACTAATAAGTTTCTAACAAACTCTGTCTCAATAAAGTATAAGGGCAACAAAGAAAACCCGTTTGGAAAGCTGTTAAAAAGAAATTAAAGTATAACCTTTCGTTTTCTCCTAAAGGCTTGTGGAATTGTTTTATAATACACCACATTAAGATTACTTAGTATGAATGGTGTTGTGGTGTAGTTAAAAGACAAAAATAGTACTCCACAATACATGGTTACTAATTGGAGAAATACTAAAGATTGCAGCTTATGGTCTCAATAAAATTCCAACCAAAGTAGTTGTGAGAACTCTTTGAGTTTCACATATGGTGATATCCAACTAAGGCTAGATCATTGGGATCTACTAAAAAAATTGGATTCAAATAGATACAAGCTACTTTATTGGTATTAAATAAAGATAATAAGTTTATGATCCAATTGATCGGATCATATTTGAGACGGGTAATACGGTATTATGTGAGATGTTGATTTTGGGGGAAGAATAATATTAGAGACATTGTCCTTAAGGGGAGTCGATTCGATCCCCACTTATGCTTTAAAGAATTGGTGCAAATCCAGAATAAGATAAGACAATGTCAATAATATTTAAGGAATACAAATTCAACAACCTCAAGAATTAATGCCACTAAAGAAACCACTAGAGTTTGGAGAATGACAATTTGGATGATTATGTAGTTTTTTCCTAAATAATGAGAGCACTACGGAATTAATGGTAGAATATTCCAACAATGTTCATCAAGCCATGCAAGGTCCAAATACTCGAAAGTGGGTTAATGCTATAAGTTATGAGTATAAATCAATACAAGATGATTAGGTTTGCATCTTGATATAGGATTATACTCAAAAGGGAAGGAAGTCATTATTATAAGATAATCGTGACATTAGTAATACATTTTGATCTTGAATCATATTATATGGATGTAAAGATAAAGTTCCTTGATCGCAACACTGATGATACGATCTAAATGGTTTAAGAACTAATAGGATATCCATCTATGCATTCAAGCAAATTTTTTTCGTAAAGGAATCACAAGTATCATCATGAGTAAGTGTCTCATTTGGTTTTGAGACAAATGTTGATGATTATGTGATTCAGTGGGAGAATGTTTAAGTTAAACTAAGGGAGACAAGTGCAGTCTCAATCAGGTGCTCTAAAGTTAAACTAAAGATTTAAGAAATGTAGAAACATTCCATATTCATTGGTTGTTGGAAGTTGTTGTATGATGAGGTCTCTACAAGACCTAATTTGACTTATGTTGTTGGTATATTAAGTAGACATTTAAGTAACTCTAGTATGGATCTTTATAAAGTATGTATAGAGAACTAAGAATAATATGTCTGTACATCAGGGATCATATTTGTTAGAGATCATGAGGAATTCTGATTCTGAGTTTGTTGGATGTCAATACAGTATAAGATCCACTTCAGGCTATATTTTCTGTTGGTCGGAGAGCTATACAAGTAAAAGTATTAAGCAAACACTTTAGCTCATTAATCATGACAACAGAATTAGTAGCACACTAAGGGCATTCAAACATGAAATAAAGGTTGCGAAGATTTGTCACATAAAATTCATTATGACAGTTAGTTCGCAGTAAAGTATTAGCAACAAGTGTTCTTATAAGTCAAGCATATTGACATAGAATTCTTGGTTGTTAAATAAAGTGTTTTGTGTGGATAAAATTCCAGTAAAGCATATTGAGATAGACCTTAAATTCGGATTCGCTATTTATGTATTCAACGCCCTGTAATTTTTATGAGCTAGCTACTCATATGGGTGTTATATGGTTTTAAAATACATTGGTTTAGTGGGAGTCTATATTTATTGCTCTTTAAAGTTTCAAGATACTTTGATTTGGATAATTCAGTTTTCTGCAGAATAAAGTTCATGGCTTTGAATTCATTGTGAATTCACTTAAGTAATTTCATTTTGTAATATTTTACATTATGGATTGATCTCACTAAAGTTTAAAGTTGGACCAGTTGGAAATAGACATGATGTTGATCACATTTGACATGTAATTTTCATGCTACTCACCATATTTGATCTATGTCATTGAGTATATTGATATGGTGATTGTCGGGGTTTAATCACGATTTATAATGTGGTGAATGTCGCGGTAGTTCCATATTAGTATATGAGATAGACCCGATTGTTAAGTATAGCTTAAAAATGAATAGCACAAAGTTGCGCAACTAAGGACTCTTGATATAATTGCTAACGGAAAATATATAGCCCAAGTGGGAGATTGTTGCAAATTTTTAATTTCCAATATAATGTAATTGTGGACAATATATTATTATGCAATTATATTAGCTATTCAATTATATTATGGACTTAATTAAGTGATCCAACTAAGGTTAAAGATCCATGTGATATAATAATAAATGATATGGGCTTATTGAGTAGGTACCCAATACTACATGATTAGGTGATTATGGGTGGTCTAGTCAAGTAGTATATAAAGACTCACAGTCCCCAATATACTAAGCCGCACATGGTCTTCCCTTCTCCCCATCGGGAGGGATTACTACGGTCCCCATAAGGAATAAGGAGGCTTAGTTGAGGAAGGTCATATAACCATTGATCATGAGTTCGTGTTCCGCCTAGAGACTCATTGGATCAGGTACGCTTCCACATTATAATTTTGATATCGTTAATCGTAATAGGGTTTAACGTATTAGGATTTATTAATTTATTTCCTACATCCTTGGCTTTCATGTAGCCATTTGTGAGTATTGTTTATTACATGATAGAGAGGTTTGAGTTGCATTTTAGAGTGCATTCGGATTGAGGCGTGTGAGTAGTATGTGTTATTTTTTGAGACAAAGTAGTCTTGCACATTAAGTGTTTGATAAAATGCTGAGTAGAAGTTATGTATTGCTTAAGCCTTTTCCAGTGATGTATATCATTGTTTGAGTCGTGCAAATTAAGGGTGAGTAGAGAATGGAGCTTCTTCCTATGTATATTGGTTTGATTTATAACTACCTATTACAATATTAGCGAAATGAATTAATTTTACTTCACACGTAACTTGTGGAGATCCCGCAGAAACATCATAGTTCTGTTCCCAGCTTACTGGGCCATCTGATCCTGCTGTTATCTGATTTTGAAGCTCCAGTGACAGAGCCACAATAACACAAGTTATGGCTCTATATGAATACAATGCTAATGTTGCAAACACACATAATATGAACAAACAAATATGTAGATGTGTTTTACTCAAGTCATCTAATTACGATTTTGTCTGCCTTGTTCCTTGTAGTTGTTTGTGATGTTTATCTACAGGAGAAGGAATGGATTTTCATACCACATGAAAATACAATACCGGCAGAAAACTGGACTTTCAGGATGAGGCATTTTGAAAAATGCCCAAATTGCTGATATATTTTAATAATCTTATCCATTCATTTATTGCTTTGAATACCTTGAAAATTTTCATTCTTGTAGAGTTTGCAGAAATTATGATGGCTGGTCACGGTCGAGAATTCCAAAGGGTCAAGAAATTTAACCAATTGGATACAATTTTTTAGCCAATTGACCTCGGAGGCCAAAGTGAGTCTCTCCATTGATAAGAGTCTCAATCGGATCACTGGATTTCCTGGTTTGGACTTCTACATTCATCTTTGAGTATCTTTCTGTTCAATTTCATATCATTAAGTTATCTACATGCATGGGCCCTTGTCTTGATAACTCTACTAAAAGACATAGCTGAAAATCTGATGAGGATAGAGCAGAAGGTAAAATGTTGCTGGATAACACATGCTTCCTTTTGAAGAGAATAACACTTAATTGAAACTTGCTCTAGAATTGGAGCATTTTCGAAATGCATTTAGATTATGGATTTGATTATTTGATGGAAGAAAATCAGATTTTGAAATGACTATAATTTTGGCTTAAATAGTGAAATGACACTGCTATAGGCCCATCTTTTTTCTGATTGACAATTATACGCAAATCTGAGTCGTTTGAGGGTCGTCTATCAGAAAGAATCTATAAAGCAAGACTAGAAAACTCAAGTTTTGATGGGGGAAGAATTGTAGGCGATAATGTGTAACCACCCTTCTCCTGGAACTCATTTTAGTACAAAGATCATAATGCTCGGAGAATGTAATTCCTTTGAGTTAATCATTTAAAATGGGGCTATGGATTGTGGGTTCCATTATTTACCCTGCTAATGAGATTCCTATCCTAAGAACTATTACAAGTAGTTCAGATTCAAAGATAAAGAACACTTCACATATAATACATCATGATAAAAATGCAGAATGTGCCTCGATATTTAAGAGCATGTATCTCAGCTTTGTTGAGAAAGAATTAAGTGCATGACATGAGTTAGTTCTTGGGATTATTTTGAAATTAATCCCTGACATATAATAGGAAACTCATAGTTTGCTTGATTTGAGTCCATTAATAATCAGCTTATTGCAGCACTTAGCAATGAAAATTATGGTTTATTTGAGATATTGTGGGAAGTATGATTGTATGCAAATGAATGCCATAATTGTTGGCTTATGTTATCCTTTATTTGAGATGTACTTTCCAGTCTGGTTTAGATATAAGATTAACAAGACACTACTACTGAAAAGAGAATTATCTATTGAATTTCATGTGAAATATGTATATCAAGTTCAGTGATTGCATGTTTGTGATTTTGGTAGAAGACACTTGAGGTTTGAGTTGGATCTTTGGTTTTTGAGAACAAAACAAATGCTTTCATTTGATTCAAAAGAATATGTAACAGAAATTTCTTTTCAGATTTGGTGATTAGATAAACATTTATTGAAGCATTTACATAAACCTGCTAGACAAGGCTCATGTTGATTATAGAGCTATTCCTATCTCTGTTGATAAAAGTTTTTAAATATACGCTTGCTTGACAAGCAAGTTACTACTAATATCACCACAAAGTTGAGAGTGGATAGATATGACCTTCAAGAAGTTGAGACTGCAAAATTATCTTTTACTTGATGATATTACACCTAATAATATTACAATCTTGGCTCCTGCATGTGGGGCATTGTACTTTAAATCTTTTACCTTGTCATATTACAGATTTATTACTTGAGTAATGGTGAGAGCTTGATATGAGTGAGAACTAAATATTCTCATTCTAAATTTTGAGTTTAAGGAAGGGCAAGTGATGGTATTACCATCTATAACTTTAAGACAAAGATGGAGCACCAAAAAGTGATGAGTGTACAGCCTCAAATTTCAGAAATCATGCTGTACACACTATTGAGGTTTGTGGTGCAGATACCTGATTAATTTAAATACTTGTGAGGTATTATCCTATCTTGCATTAATTTTACAATTCAAACCTCAAGGTTTAATCAATCTTGTGGCTAGTAGTTTGTAAAAAGCCATGTAATATTTACATAGCTGAATTTGCACGGAAACTGGCATGTAATTTTCAGTTACTTGATTGAGATAAAATTGCTCTTACTTTGAGATTATGAAACAAATTATTTGAGAGGCTCTAATACTTCTATGGTTGAGGCAATGGAGCTAAAAAACATACACACGGGTTGAGCATGAGCTTGGTTTTCTGATTGAAATATAGAAGCACGAGCTTCGACGTCGTAGATGGGCACGAGCCCAGATGTTGATGGAATTGGGGCTCGAGCTCCTCGATACATTGATACATAGGATCACAAGATTCTATGTTGTAGAGGGCGTGAGCCTTGGAGACTTAGAAGCACGAGCTTCGATGTTTTAGAGATGGGCACGTGCCCGGAGAACGAAGGGATGTGGGCTTAAACCCCTTCCTGGATATATTGACTTAGAAGCACGAGCTTCGACATCTGGGTTTGAGCCCTAGAATAAAGGGATTTGGGTTTGAACCCCTCCCTTAGATATATTGAGACTTATAAGCACGAACTTCGATGTCTTAGAGAGCTAGGGCATGAGCCTTGGAGCAAGGGTTTGAGCCCTGCCCTTAAAAGAGATTAAGGCTGTGCAGCCTGATATCTTGAGATGATGAGAAAACGGAGGTCAGGACCATGAGGTCTAGTGCTTGGAGGAAGGGTTTGAGCCCTGTCCTTAATGAGATCAAGGCTATGAAGCCTTGCGTCTCAAGATGATGAGAAGACTGAGGCTAAGACCATGAGGTCTGATGCTTGGAGAGGGGTTTGAGTCCCTCCCTTGGATATAAGGAGACTTAGAAGCACAAGCTTCAATGTCAAGGTTTGAGCCTGAGAATGAAGGGATTGGGGTTGTAGCCTCTCTCCTAGCTCAATTGAGATATATAGAACCTGATATCTTTTTATATCGATAGCCTGACTGCTATCTTGAATATCTGCAAGCACTGTGGACAAGTGTGTATTGAAGACTCTCTATCTTGGATATGGTGTGGATTTTGGACACTTTCATCATTTCTGCATCTGATGTTGTGCTTAATATAACTTTTCTTGGTTATCATTGGTTATTGTGATGGTTCCATTCGAGGTGAAAAAGCATGTTGTAGATTTACATGTTAATGATTATGAGAATGTGTACCTAAAATTCATGATATATCTGTTTGGATACTTTATTAATATTCAGCAAATTGTATTATAGAATTTGGTCTTGATCTGGTATGTGAAAGACTCATAAATTTTCTTGATAGTCTGACATTCTGGAAACTGTTCTATTGAGTTGCTGTTTATTTGAAACATCAGCCTCGGTGATAAAATTAGGGCTTAATCTCGTTTCTCCCTAATATATCAAGATTTAAGAGTTTCGGCCTTTCTACTAGATGTGTCAGAGGCTTGAGAGCAGGAACTTTAAAATTATAATAAAAAGAGTTGATGATCATTTTCAAAGCTAAGAGTGATAATATTGACAGAGATAAAAGCTGAGAAACATCAGACTTGGAATCCTGAAAATATGAGTTGAATCATTTATGTCGATTATCAATATATTTGGACAGGTGTTTGATATGATGCCTAAGAGGAGCTGAGATGTGTTGTTGATATAGCTAAGCTGCTATTGCTGAAAATGTAAAGATGATATTCTTGCATCAAACCTTCACAGGTTAAAGAGCAAGTAGAACCTATAAAAGCTAATTGAGTGGACACGTCTTGGTTTCCACTGCTGGAAGATGAAGTTGGATGACAAATAACTACTCTCAGGTTCTATTTTCTTATTTTTAATAGCTCTGCATTTTCAACTGTTTGTGGTGATTATTCAGAGTATCTAACTCTGATTGAAAAACAAACATGTTTTGGTGAGTGATTACATTTATTGTGCTATCCATCATAAGATCTAGCCAATGAATATATTAGTGCATAGCAGATTTAATCTTTAATTCTGTAAGCACAGTCGCCATACTAGGAATATTACGACATGTTGTCGCAGCATCCCCTCTATTGCTTCTTGAGAGATTTGGAGATTCAGATTTAATTCAAAAGCTTTAAAATTGAAATCGAATCATCTTCAGAGATTTTCGTGTGTGATGACTGATGAATGAATAGACGAGTCTAATACCTGTACATCGAAAAATTGACACTTACGTGTAAACATGTTTTGGGAAGAAGCTAGTATGCATCTTTTCATCAGATATATTGTTTCACCTTTGAATTTTCGTGGAAGATGGGTGTTTGCTAGGTTATTGATTATCATTGAATTTTTCTAGGCGCTGCATGAGACCCTAAGTTATATTAGCGGACTACTTTTTAGTGGGATTCTATGCAGAGCAACCATTACGATTATGACCTGATCTCCTGGTTTTACTTAGATATTTATCCTTGAGTGCATTTACTTATTTATGGAAAGTAGTCAGAGTACGGGGTGTAAGATGTATAACTGTGATCGAAAAGCTTCATGAGCATTGATCGAAAACAACATGCATATTTTACAAGCTTAATGAACTCTTCCTACACGATGTTTGATTTAATGCCTGATAGAAGTTTTTTGTGAGTATGTGCTCTTCTCGATCATAGAGATTAACGATATAGTGGTTTAAAGGAGAATTTAACTACTAAGGTAGATATTTACTTGAAATAATTTGTATGAGTTGAAAGAATATGCATAGTGTGGAGGCTTTGAACATACAAGTTTCTACTTCCTGGTTTATTCTTTGCATTTAGTTATGAACCCGCTTCAAAATGCATTTAAGGACTGATGGAAACTGAGTTAAGAGAGATTTCAGAAAGCTTAAGGAAGAGGAGAATAAACTGATTGCATTTTAGAAGTTTATCACCTTTAGTTCTTCGAGATACGCTTTATCCTGTTCAAGCGTGTACAATTTCAGTAGCTATGTGGTGAGAAAACTTCCACACGTGTATTTTTAGATTCTTTTTGGTGGTTCTGTGTCTCTCTTCAGGCCTACTCATATTTTCTTGTTTGATTTGAAATTTAAAATTACTTTAATTGATTTTTGCTTATGAGAAAGAAGTTGATGGATATGCACTTAAAATCCATAGAAGTATGAGCCGTGGGTTATCCGAGTGATAATAATTCTTTATGCATGATATAATGATGATTGTATTTGTTTACTCTAAATAATTCTTCGATGAAAATAATTAGAGTATTGAGAGAAGCTGATGTGAATAAATATATTATTAATTTATTAATATATTTTAACGTGTATGGCTTAATGGTGTAATTTCAGAAACTACCCAGTTATTACTCTGAATCTCAGAGAGAAAGATATGTATTATTTATCTTGAGAGAATTGATATGAGGCGGAAACTGACTTGAGCGTCGACAAGTTAATTTTACAAGCGTGCAAGGATCCTATTATACATCTTTTATATCATTATTTAATTACTTTATTTATTATTTGATGATTTAATCTCATCACCCTCCTCCATCCTCTGTCGCGAAGGTCGAGACGAAGCAGATCCATGGCTGTCGTCATCTTCCAGCCGCCGCCTTTTCCGCTGCGGCGGTCCTGTACAATTCAGCAGTTGAGTCTTTATCTCCGTCGATTTCTCTATACAGCAGCTATGAATTTTCGTCTTCGGCGTCTGTAGATAGCTCTGCCTCTCTACTAGGGCTTCCCCGTGAATCCCTAGCCACCACCATCTCTCATTCATGGCTTTCATCGACACGCTGCTGCCATCGCTAATTTGCCCTCTCCCGGAGTGCGGGTCTTCCATCGGAGGCCTTTCTAGCGCTTCTATGTCTCACACATCGCCCCTGTTCTCATCCGGCGGTCGCTGTGCGACAGCATCCTTTGTCCAGGGCTTTTTGATTTCTCAATTGGGAAACATTGCTTTTCTGTTCGTTGTTAATTTTTCATTGCAACTTTCCATTGATTCGCGTTGGCTCCAGTCTGCCTTGCAGATTGTGAAGAATTTTCAACCCGACGGGTTTTTTTCGGGTTTCCAGGCCAATTTCAGAGGTGAAATACTCAACGAACACACGACCGGTGAGAACTAGTAGCATTTGCCTCTGTTCTTTTTGGAACCTCCATCTTCAAAACTCTGTTCGAACCTTATTGGATAGATGGGTGTTGGGCTGTTCTCTTAAGCCCATTTATTTTTTTTGGCCCATGATACTTGTTGAGGCCCCTTTTGGAATGTTGGCAGCCACCCATCTCCCAACAGTTGGGTTTCCTCGTGAATTGCTATCTTGAGCAGTCCATCTTCTTGGGAGAATGCTTCACACCTGTCCCTAATTACTCTCTTGTGTCTTCCCCTCCCAATTTAAATTGGGTTCTCTTCTTCTGTGAAGAGTGAGTGAGGATCACAGTGGTGAAGATTGAGAGAGGAACAGAGTGGTGTGAGGATAGAGTGTGAGTGTGTTACCCATTTCAATAAGAGTGAGATTCTTAGTGAATCAAGCCTCTAGTCCCTAAACACTGTTCAATCATCGGAACCACTAGATACCGAGCCCGTTCCTCCTCCTGACGGCATGGCGACCCCGATACCCAACAATGGGCTCTGCTTGATTTGTTATATGTGAATGAGTTCTATCTGCTCCATTTTTCACTCTTTTTTTTTTTTGGATTGCTCATCTTTTAGCACTTGTTTTTTCATTGGGCCTCCAAGACATGATCTGCTGACTGAAAGAACTTCATACATATGTTGGTTTGATGATGTTCCCGATTCAGCAGCAAAGCTGCTGTTGGTTTATTTCACAAGAATGAAGTTCATCAGCATATGAATGAAATTACCGTTGGAAACCTAGATTTTAGAAATAGTCAGTCGGAATTTCAAAGGGCAGTCATGTAATTTTAGATACCCAAATTCATGTTTTGGGTTAAAAAACTAAGTTTTTAGATACCAAGTGGTTAGCCAAATTCATGTTTTGGTTAAAAAACTAAGCAAAAATTCAAGGTGCTGAAAAAACTTGCATGCACAAATAAAGTTGAATAAAAAAATTGTCCCATAAAATAACTTACGCATGGGACCACATAATTAAGGGTGAAAAAAGACGAGTTCATGTATTAAGCTAGGTAAATGATAAGAGGGTTTGTGAAATCAGGAATGTAAAATTAAAAAAAAAATACAAATATATCCCATTATAATGTATTAAGCTATGTAAATGATAAGACGGTTTGTGAAATCAGATATGTAAAATTAAAAAAAAAATTACAAATATATATCATTATAAAGTATGAACAACTTGCATAATCTTAATTTTAATCTTAATCTTAATTTTTAAAAGTAGGAAGGAATTGTAAACCTTGTTCTTCTCACTTTCTCCCTATACTATTTTTTTATTTTACTTTCTTAACCTTATTATTTGAACTAATTTATTATACATTTGAATTACATTGTAGATACATTTGAAATAGTGACTGCTCAATTTTTTTAATACATTTGACCATCTCACTTGCCAAAATAAAGAATGCAGTGTAATTATTACAGTAATTCGTCCGTGTGGACATTAGTTCTTTGGCTCGCCTTCCTTCCATATTAACCTCTTATAAATACAACCCACGCTCACCTCTTCACTCAACAATTAAGTGAAATCCTTTCAACACTTACATACTCGAATTTCATCTTCTTCTTCTCACAATTTTGCTTGCAACTAGCTCTGAAAAAAAAAGAATAAGAAAATATAAAGGATAAACTGAATAAGGGCCAAGAAGATCTAAAAGAGGGAGATTTTGTTGAAGTAAAGGAAGTGCAAAGAGGAGGAGGAAGACAATATGTGGGCAAACGTGAAGAGGAAACGGAAAGTGACAAGGGGAATAAGGAACAATTCAAAGATGGAAAAAAGGATGAATATAAAGAAGAAGAAGAAAAGAAAATTGTAAACAAGAGAACTAGAAAAGAAAAGTGAGGCATTAATTTGATCTAAAATTTCCCAGGCACCACGATGGAAGCAAGAAAATAGAGGAACAATTTATGGCATAAACTCCAACCACATCTTTCAACAAAACTTTGTCTATTGATAGATAGTCAATCTCCTGATAATTAGGATTTTTGTTTGTGAGTTGGTAGCCATAATTTAGCTTCTCATTCTATTTCTTTCCTGAACTATTTGTTATTCATACACTTGTGTACAAATAAGGAAAGGCTTGAAACCAGGGATCTTTGGTGATTGCATAGTGAATTTTGATGACATGATACTAAATTCATGAATATTAAAAGAAATAAATACTATTACTTCTTAATCTTTTTTCTTTGTTTCTAGGAAGTACATCTCATGAATAAGTATAGCTTTAACTCCTGATACCTTGAAGAAAAAACTATTCAGCCTTTTAGAAATTCAGAGCTAGCAAAATGTTTATTGTATCTTTCTATATCAAATTTTAATAAACATTCGTTTGGAAATAAATGTATATATTAACTTTTATTTTTAGCTTTGACTTAGTAGGAATATTTATTTTTCACGAAGATTGCTTAGTTGAATCTAATGTATGCAGCCCACGACTTAAAATCAAACTAATTGCTCCATGTCCAACTCATAATCAAATAATTTTTATACTTCATTAGAATTAAGTGAAAAAAAATTAAAGCATTAGAAATTACAAACCTCAAACAATGACCTTGAACAATAAAAATACGATAATAATCATAATCTAATCTCATCTTATCTTATCTTAAAAGTGTGAATGAATTGAGATTTTTTTTAAAACTATTATATCCCTAACTATTTTTTTTCTTTTTACAATTTAACTTTATTAATAATAACTTTAATTAATAAATCAATGCTCCATATTTATTACTTCTCTATCATACATATTTCTTTGATGTCTATCCAATTCAAATGTGAAACGTTTTTCTTTCTTTTATTTAAAATAAATCGTTGAGGATCTAAGATGATCTTGCGTACTAATCTGTCATTTTATTTCTTCAAAACATCAATTTTACTCATATATATACTTCTTATATTCCATAGTAAACATTATACTTTTCTTTTTTATTTTCATAATTTACCAAGCATCATACCTATCATATAATCTCAAAAAATTCTTTTTTAAACTTCAAAATTACAATTCTCACCTAACATATAATATATTTTATAATTTATTTATTATTTAAAAATATTAGGTTAATTTGTACAAGCATTTTTAAACATGTTTAAAAAAAATACAAAAGAATCATATTTCATACTACAAAGTATGACATAAATACAACGTGCAACGCACCTTTGATTACTAGTATATTTAAAAAAAAACTAAAAGATTAAAATACCTCATCTCATAAAATATTTAATAAAAATTAATGTTATATACACCTACCCTAATATACACATCAAAACAGCCATAGCAAATTTCAAATTATGAAATTTCAAACTAGGTTTTAGGAAGGAATGGAATGTGAGGGTGCAAGGAGTTTTGCAACAAGAATTTGTAAAATGGGTTGAAACCTTGATTTTGTGAAAGAAACATGGTTGGATTTGGATATAGTAATTAATTTCTAGATTTCAATTGATGTACATTTTTATATTTTTATGCTCACTCCGTCCCTTATTAAAGGGTCTTTTGTTTTTTACTACATGAATTAAGGAGTATTATTATTTAATATCTAGTGAGTAATTGTATTAGTAGGAGTGTGAGCCTCATATTTTAATTGTATAAATGTGTGTGTGTCCCAAGTGTGTAAAAAGTGAAAAGAAACTCTTTAGGCGAGACACCCAAAATGAAAAAAACCCTCTTTAAAAGGGACGGGGAAGTATTTTAATATCACCATACTAAACAATAATTTTATAGTTTTCTCAGGTTAAATGTGATACTATATTTAATAAACAGTAATAAATTAAAGGGTTACTTATTATTGGATACGTAAAATAATGCATAATTGTTATAAATTACATTACTCAACGCATTATTACTTATAACTACATAATTATGATTGTGATACCATAAATACATTTATGTGTTTGCATAATTTGTTTGCACAATTTTGTTTTTGCACATTTTAAGTTCCGGCGGAGATCCGGCGACCGGGTGGCTGGTCCGCGCGACCGATCGGCGGTGGTCCGACAGTGGGTGGGTGTGAGGGTTAGAGTTTGTGGTTTAAAAGTATATGGATTATAAGATTATATTTGGTTTACTTTAATATTTTGTATGTGAAAGTAATTATTTGAACTCATTGTATCTCATAGTAATTTAGGGTAAAAGTGTGTAACTATGAGTGGTTTTTCCTGAATTTTAAATATGTCATACCAAATAATATTACATAAAGTATAAATTAGGGATATTACTCTAGGTACACTAAAAAATCATTAATTACTATGAGATATAAACATATAAAAATATTATTACTAACTACATAAATATATAGTGATATTCCAATATTACCTTTATAATTTGCTGCACAGAAATATTTGTATGTAGCAAAAATTCGTGTGCAGCAAAAAAATTGTGTACAGTAAAAAAAGTGAAAAAAACGTATGCAGTAAAAAAATAGTGTGGTGGTTCGGAAGAGGGTCGACGGTCCGACAGTGATGCGTCGACCTGTCGGCGACAACGGTCTGATGATAGTTCGGCGACGGCGGTCCAACAATAAGTGAGGGTTTAGGGTTATATTTGGTATTTTACCTTTAATATTTTTCGTGTAACAATAATTATTTTAAATCAATTTATTTTATAATAATTATGGATACAAAGTGCGTACCTATTAGTAATTTTTTCCGTAAATTACTTACTTCACTCTTATGTGAGAAAATTAGAAATTATATATATATATATATATATATATATATATATATATATATATATATATATATATATATATATATTTAGTAGCAAACTACTCTTTAAAATTAATTTGCATTATTTATTTAGACATTCCATCATCAATTTAATTAATTTAAATGGATCAATTCAAATATAGGGTCTATGATTTTTACATCCTAATGTAAATAGAAGACAATGAGTCATGTATACATTGATCTTCTCCATTGTTATTTTCTTTTTAAAAAAAAGTTAAATGTATTCTATTAATATTATAAGGCCCAAATTTGTTTTCGATTAATCATTCAAAAATTTGAGTTTGGTAATATGAATATTGAAAAATAATAAATAATAAAAGTGTATATTGTTCCATGCAAAAAATAGTGGTCGTGCATATCATTACTAGGATGCTGCATTATTTGGACAAAAATTCTATTAAGCTAAGGCTTCCAAAAGCTTCTTCCACGTACTCTTTGCCCAAAAATTCTATTAAGCTAAGTTTCAGATTACAGTTTTAACTAACTTGTCCAAGCTAGTCAATTTGAAACAAAGCATGGTGTAACCTGCACGGAGAGCATCAAATTCAAAGCGTAGAGTCCCAACAACAATGGTTCTGAGCCTTACCAATGAAATTCGTTGGTAAAGTGGTGGTTGCTAAATTTTTAACAACGAAAAATCAATTTCGTTGATAAATAATTCTGCTGGTAATTTATATAATGATTCTCTTACTAATACATTGGTAATTAAACTAAAATAAAAATATCATTTTATTTGTAATCACAAATTATATTGGTAATTTATATAATGATTATCACAAAAATATCATTTTATTTGTAATCACGAAATTATTATGTTGGTAATTTATATAATGATTATATAATAATTATCTTGATAATCCGTTTGTAATCAACAACGGGCTAAAACAAAAATATTATTTTGTTATTAATCAATTGATAATTACCAACAGAATTCCTTTGTTAAATTCAGTTGTTTTTTTTTGTTTTTTTTTTTTTAGTGTAACTGAGCTCCCTTAACAAGGCTCATGCAAGGGTATCCATCCCCATAATACTCTGTCCGAACGGAATAATTCAAAGATGACAGATCACACTCTCAGCTACTGCATTGTCATCTCCATCAAGATCGCACAACCACCCTGGACTTACCGATCCTTAATCATCACAAAATCAGACAGAATAACACCCGGAACACGTCAATCATCACAAAATCAGACAGAATAACACCCGGAACACGACCATGCTCCCACGCTTTGTTCACTGAATTCAGATCCATGGTAAAGAATGAAGTAAAACATGTGTGAACATAAAGAATGAAGCAGCATTTATGTAACAAAGGTGGTCGGTGATGGAAATGGTAATGCTGCTAATGCAGATATGTTCATAAAGCAGGGGGAATCCACTTCATGCTGAAGTAAACCCTTCATATGAAGTAGAGTTTATTACATTTAGTTGCTCCTTAAACTTTGACCTGCATTGTTATCAAGAATATCTCCTTTTAAAGGGACATTCCTACATTAGATACAGTGCTTCAATTATTGGAAATAATGCTCCGCCATGAAATATTAATGAGCAATGTGTTTTAGGAACTAATCAAGTCGAATTTGCAAGATTTACTTGTCTACTTTTAAGCTCATCACTTCCTTCAATCTTTTCTCATTCAATCAAATTTCCCAACACACAAACAAGAATTGAAAATGAAGAAGTTGTTGACATAATGAAAGTCCTCCAAGGACAAACATAACATCATCTTGTCTGGGGGATAAAAACATAGTGGAGTTCAAGAAAAAGAAAAAAAAAACACATAGGATCTAGAATAAAAATAACGCAGACTACTTGGGTTCTGTTCTTCCTGCCTACTTCCTCTGCAGGGTATGTTGAACAAGATTGACATCAAATGTCAAATTTAAAACAAAGCATGGTGTAAGTAACATGCACGGAGATGATACGTTGAACAAGATATAACAAAGGGTCAAATTTGAACAAGATACCAAAGGGTCAAATTTGAAACAAGCATGGTGTAAGTAACCTGCAACGTTGAACTCAAATTCGAAACAAAGCATGGCGCAGGTAAAATATACTGGCAGCGTCAAAACCAAAGCGTAGAGTCCGAACAACAGTGTTTCTGAGTGGGCTGAAATCAACGTGACAAACATCGATCAACAGGCGATGCAGCTCATACGGCAGCAACTGAGTTCGTGAAACAAGGTAATGACAACAAGCTGCTGAGTCTCCCTCAACAAGGAACATGCGAGGCTGGTCATGTCCACCACGCATCATCCCATAATCATCATCATCCGTCTGAACTGAATAATCCAAAGATGAGAGTTTAGGCCAAACATCGACACCTTTAAGATCACGCAACCACCATGGAGTTATCAGATACTGATCCTTTATCAACGCAAAATCTTTGCGCTGGTCGCCGGACAGACCAGCACCAGTACGCTTCCATGCTTTGTTTACCGAATTCAGATCCATCACAAACGTTCCTTTATTTGTGTGGACCATAAGCCCAGAATCTCCTAAAGGGTTACATGAATGCGTTTCAACAAGTTCAAAAAATGTATAAAAGGGAGTCTCGATGGGGAATTTAGGTAGTACTTCCCACGAGTCTTCCGAGGGATCATACAACTCCATAGCATCAATCGGGTCACAATTATTAAATACATAACATAAAACTAGAATTTTATTAATTTTATCCCCATCAGCGGTTGAAATTGAAATTGGGAAAGCTAGAGGATGACATTTGGGTTGATGCATATCGCTTACCCTATCAAGCTCATCCAGAACCATTTCGTGTTCGACTTTCCCCATAATCTCCGATGATAGATCTAATTTCCACACCGACCTCCCCCCTTTCTCCAATTCAAGATCTCTCCGATTATCTCGACCCTCAAATATATAAAGGGTGGAATTGGAAACGCACATAGCCGATAAGTTGCGTGCGCTCCCAAATCCTTCAATTCGGACAGCAGGAAGAAGTTCGGTGGTGTAGTGTCCTCCGCCACCACCCAAATCCACTGCGAAAATTAGTAATTCACCGTCTTCAGATAATAAACTATAGGTCAAGAAGCCCATTTTTTCCAACCTGAAATATAGTGGTGACCTTTCCAAATGCTTCGATCCCAAGAATAATGGTTTACATGTCTTACCATGAGAGATTAGGGCTCGACTTAGTGGCTTACCCATACCGACAGAATTAACTCTGACAGGGGAGATTAGGTTCCGACTTAGTTGTCGGACAGGGGAGATTATGGTTCGACTCAGTGGCTTACTCATACCTCGAAGAGGTTGGAGAAGGGAAATTAGGGTTTGACTTAGAAAGAGCATGATTTTGGAGGACGAATTGATGGGATTTCGAGATGGGGATAATAGGGTTAGACGAGCATGAAGGAAGTAATACGACTCTATATATATATACAGAAACTTCAAAACTCTACCGCAGAAGAATAGGCCCAAATTCTCCACCGGCCCAATTCTTAGAGACCCTTCGCCCATCGGACATACCCATCTCCTCAAACAACCTTTGCACCACTATTTTAAGAGTTTAAAAACGAACATCTTGAAAATCCAGTCCACTAAAATTATAATTCTCTGTTACACATTTCATATTTCATTAGTGTTTCTTTATATAAAAAAAACTATATCTGACTATTAAACTTTTGAGCAAATATTAAATTTTGGTCTTTTATTATAATACGTTGCAAATATCTTTATTCCTATTCCTATTCCTATTCCTAATATATTAAAAGTGTGTTGCACTTGTAAAATATTTTTGAACACTTTTATCCTTCTCTATTTTTCTTATGTAACGGCCTGCTATTTACCCAATATATATTAGGTATATATTTATTTCTTTATATATTAATTATATTTACTTACTGGGCAGATCTATATATATATATATATATATATATATATATATATATATATATATATATATATATATATATTTAAAATTTAGAATGTAATATCTCTCCCACGATTTTCTCTACTGCTCTTATCTTCTCTCGTAAATTTAGGATTTCACTCCCATTTACATCGTAAAATCTCAACATCTTGTTATCGCATTACACGATTCCTTTCTCTACTTTTAAGAGGATTTTAAACTTCTCTCACCAATGAAAAGTCATTCTGTATCTTTCCAGCCATCGACCTGTTGAGGAATAGTTGTAAATTATCATCTCCATAAACGTAAGCGTCTTCTTTATTGTCCAACTACTTGTGCAAGAGATTGATTGGTTATCCTCCTTATGTATTAGGTATCATACTATAGCATGTCTGCAAACTATATTTCTTTCTACTTGGGATTATTCATATATGATTATGATAGTTGGAGTTTCTTTTATTGATACAGTAATTCGGGAGTTCGCATTCTAATATTTTATACGATGATTTTACCTATAGGAATCCAACTTCTATACCTCAAATTAAGTATTCTAACCTTTTTATAAGTCAAATAG
The DNA here is from genome assembly GCA_023678885.1 of Pogostemon cablin. Taxonomy (NCBI): domain Eukaryota; kingdom Viridiplantae; phylum Streptophyta; class Magnoliopsida; order Lamiales; family Lamiaceae; genus Pogostemon; species Pogostemon cablin. Next base: position 19,594,939 of record CM042986.1, on the reverse strand, counting down.
GAGCATGTAATCTACACCAAATTGTGCTCTGCATTCAATTATGTAAGGGAGCTTAGTCACGAAGAAAGGGAGCGAAATTTTGGAACAAGGTTCCAGAAATTTTCAAACTTCTCTCTCACTCTTGAGACACTAACAGGGATTTCCTCAAGGATGCACTAGATTGGATGAAGCTAGACGTCACTCCGCGATTCCGACAGCGGGATTAGGCGTCTGTGTCTTTGGATGCGGCAGACGAAACTCTGTGGATTAGTATTTGTGGCTGATGGAGGGCAGATCCGGTGATGGACTGAGGCAGCTCGACGTTCGTTTCTTTGCCTGTAGCAGATGGAACATGAGGTCGCACCGCTCGCTTTCCGGCCTTTCATATTATGCCTGATGGGAGGGGAACAACTGCATTTTTCAAAGCTTCGACATTGGTAAAGCGAAAGTTACATTGATTTCTTACTGTTTGAAAAAAATGGTTTTATTGTTTGAGAATTGTGTTGTTAGCAACGAGAACCTTCAGCAGTATCATTATCAAAAGATTCACATTTTACTGTGAAAAGTTTATTGTAGTAGTGAAGCTTGACAGGCAAATTTAATGGTAGGGATATTGGGGTCGCACTTGTGTGATATTTCTTTGTTTGGTTTGAAAGAATGGGAACCCTTTGCTCTAACCCTTCCCATTATCACTTCCGTTTAGATGGCAATGAAAAATGTGAGATACAGAGGGCTACGATAACTTGTAGTTTTGAGTTTATATTTACTACAAATAAAGTAAATAATCAGTAAAGGCTTCACATTATATGATATGTACATTTATATACCTCACCCACTTTAAATTACTTTCAACAATTTATGGAAGAACACCACTTGCTGATGACTGTTTTACAATTTAAAGCGACACCCACAAAATGATGAGCTTAAATGATCAGGGATGTTCTTGCACTTTACTTGGACCATTCCTGGTCTTTCCTCTGCTTTTATATGTATTGGCCCATCCTGGTGAAGCATGTTACACAACTTCAAATAATGGCTGTAAATAGATTATCTAATGTATAACTTATGTCTTATACATATACTTATTTGGGATCTCCTACTAGACTTAATAACTTCTGCCTAATAACATACTTATTTGGGATCTCCTACTGGATTTGATAACTTCTGCCAGATGTCTCTAATAACGTTTATGCATTGTTAATTAGTATAGAGGTTTTGGCTCAAGGGAGTTGATTTAGGCAAAAGATATTTCAAACTTAATAGAGAACTTCTTAGAAATTAAGCTCCACTGACATCAAAAGAATATTGGCAAATATTTAATTTAATTTAATTTAGCTGTTGTATGATATGTTGGGTGATCATTTCGGATTTATGCATTGAAGGTCATATAAGGAGAAGTAAATCATATAGCTCAAGAATACTAAGAAGCTCAGCCATGAAAGCCATCCTTAATATGAATATTTCCTCACCTTTTATTTGATTTGCTCAATTTGAAGCATTATTTCATACCATAGAAATATTTACTTTCCTGAATTGTAGTATTTAACATTGGTCGTGATATTTAGATGGAATCTACACGGATGATCTTGGAAGTGATGGAGAAGAAAAAATTCCTACACAGAAGATGACATATATGATTTTGAAGTTCAGAAAATAGAAGACGAAGACAGCGAGGACACTATGGGGCTGTCCGATAAAGACACGGAAGATAAGACTGGGAAAAAATGAAGAAGATGCCCAAGCTGAGTTGTGTGAAGTGCGAGCATTTTGGCATTAATTAGGACATCCAAATTGACAATCCCTTGATTTTACTTTCAGTCACTTGGACCAGATTCCCTCTTCGCATATTTCATGAGAAGATCAGTTGGGGTGACTTTCGGGATGCACCACACTTTTAATAGGAAGTGACAGACTTGGTCTCCGCAGTGGATGCATGTTATTAACAAATTCTTGGGTTACTCTTAATTTTGATTTGTTTATGTTGTTAAACTAAGAACATGTTTTTATGTTAACATATTAGATTTTTTTTTATATTTTGTGCTATTTCATTTACAAGGTTACTTTTTTCTATTAATAAAATTAATCTTTAAAATAAATTAGGTTACTCCTCAATTTGAGACTCTAATTTCATGTTCTGTTTTATTTTGTTAGCTTTTTAGGTTACTCTAATATATTAATAAGATTACTTTACTATACTACATTCGGTCACTTACAAGGTATCATTTCACTATTCATGTAGTTCGTTTCAAATGTATCAATTTCTTTTATTTAGTAAAGAAAGTACACAATATGACCCACCACTTCCCTCTAATACAACAACTCACTTTATCTATAATAATAATACTCCTTAATCCACGTGCAAAAAACAAATAAAGACCTTAAAATCGTCCACGTTCAAACAACAAATGATTACCTTTCAAGTGGCCGGAGAGAGTATTAATTAGGTTATTCTTTATAATAATTTTGACTATTAAAAACAAATTTTATATTAACTGTTAATTTTGTTATATTCTGTAATATTTGATTTACAAAGTTACTTTTTTCTATTATTAATGTTATTCTTTATAACAAATTAAGTTACTATTTGATTTGAGGCTCTAATTTTCTGAAAATTAAACTATGTGTTGTGAGTAATTAAATGTTATGCAATTTGTAAGTTAAATCAAACTCTAATATTTTTAAAATTAAACTATATGTTCTGAAGAATTAAATTTTATACAATTTGTAAGTTGATAGGTTACTCTATATGAATAACTTAGATTACTCTCTGAAGAAGCTTGTTTATCATATTAGCAACTAGTTCATGTTGAAGCATGGACTCGTAGAATTCCTCCAAGTGGAGAGCTCAATAGAATTTCAGAGGAAGACCATCGTTAATATAGTCGTGGAGCGTATATCTGCTCCTGATTTATGAGATTTACTTAATAATTCGACGTCATTAATTGTGTTCCTATTCTGGGATTTGGATAACATGCATTGAATAAAGTCAAAATTAATAAAAGTAACAGCAAAACCCTTCGAAACAAGTCTCAGAACCAGGCTGATGAATGGGGGTACGTTTACTCCTAGGGTTAAGGGGGTTATCCCCTCATTAACCTTAGTTAACTTCTATTTACTTAGGGCCGACAAGGGCCCGGGGTGAAAATTGGACACGCGAGAAGCTATGTCAACCGTTGAGAAATGGGGGGATAGATTTTAACCCGAGGGTTTAATGATGAAATTATTCTTTTACCCTTGTTTTATAAGAATTTAAGATCTGAAAATTTGGGGAAACGCGATTCAAGTAAATCCACTCCGACGTCTCATTAGGCGAGGACTTGACGGTCTTTTAGCGAGAGAATTTCAGACGACAGAATATTGATGACAGAGAGGGAATCTCTGTCTGTGGAAAAGGAGGAGAAAGAAAAGGAATGAACTTTGCCTTTGTTTCTCATCTTCATTATGGAGAAAGTGGGGAAACAGATGCAGAAGGGGTAATGGGAGCAGAGGCTTGTTTGTGAAGCTTGGGTTTTTTTATTTTAAATTCCTTATTCAAAATTCACTCATTATTATAATCAACATTCATCTTTCGGCCACAATTTCAAAATCGATCCTCTTCTACTCTTTCTTGCGCGTGTGGAGAAAGAAGTGTGCATTCTAAGATTTAGGGATTTTGATTTAATTAGGGTTTATTGTTGACTTCGATGTGGTGAAAGAAGTGTGCTTCTACAAACTCGGCTTCGATGTGGAGAAAGAAGATGGAGTTTGGCGAGTGGGGAATCTCATTGCGGGGAGATTGAGGAGGAAAAAAAATGAAATGTTGAATTGGTGTTGGGAAGAAAATAAATAAAGGATTGAAGCTGCTAAGAAGCAGCAGAATGCGAAATGGTTGGGAGAAGGCAAATTGTTTGAAGTTTTAATGGCAGATCTAGTTAACGTGGGGCATGGGGCTTCAACTTTATTGATAGAAGAATCTTCTTCAAATAAAATCAATTGATATATTTAATTTAATACTATTTTTAAATAAGGTTATTATAGAAAAACACTTAAAATCAAACATGCAAAGTAAACATAATATGTTGGGATACATTCAGTTAGATAGTTTGTTAGCGTTTACCTATTCTTATGGAGTCAATTTAGTGGGTTAGTGTTCTTGATATTTTCTGTTAGTTTTCCTGCTTTCTAGTTGTTGGTTAAGTTAGTGGATAGTAGAGTCTTTCTGTAAATAATATGTATCAGCGTGATTCATGTACTTGAGATTTATCAATAAAGTCTTGATGTTGTTGGCAAACATCTACCATCCTTTCTATTATCAAGCCATCAGTGGTATCAGAGCCAGCTTGGCTGGTAACTGGAGTAAAACAGGTTGTGTGCGAGAGAAAATTTTGTAAGGGGAAACACTGGGGAAATGAGGTTGAGAGTTTCACGAGTTCTTTTTTTTTTGCAGCAGCAATAGTGAAGGATGGCCGCGGAGAATTTTGTACAGCCTGCAATTCCTCGTTTCGATGGTCATTATGATCATTGGAGCATGTTAATGGAGAATTTTATGAGATCGAAAGAATATTGGCAAGTCATCTCCAGTGGAGTAAAAGAACCAGCCGCAGACACAATATTGACGGATGCACAAAAATTGGAGTTAGAAGGACTACGTTTGAAGGATCTAAAAGCAAAGAATTACCTCTTCCAAGCTATTGATCGTTCAATATTGGAAACCATTCTTTGCAAGGACACATCTAAGGATATTTGGGATTCTATGAAGAACAAATATGAAGGCTCTACAAGGGCAAAGAGGCAACAGCTTCAAGCATTTCGTTCGGAGTTTGAAATGCTTCGGATGAAATTGGGAGAATCCGTCATAGATTATTTCTCTCGAACGATAGCAATCGTCAACAAGATGCGGATTCATGGTGAAAAGAAGGAAGACGTCGCAATAGTTTGGAAGATACTACGTTCAATGACTCCAAAATTTAATTTTATTGTCTCTGCTATTGAAGAAGCCAATGATGTTGAGAAACTTTCAATAGATGAACTACAAAGTTCTCTACTGATTCATGAACAGAAAATCAAACAGCAAGATAATGAGGAGCAAGCCTTAAAGGCTTCAACACCAAATCACTACACATCGGCAAGAGATGATAAAGGACGAGGCAGAGGTCGGAATCGAGGAAGAGGAAGAGGGAGAGAAAGAGAAAATAATGATCGTGGCCACACACAACACCACGAACATCAGTTTCATAAAAGAGAAAATGGACGAGGTCGGGGTCGAGGTCGAGGTCGAGGAGGCCATCACACATCTAAGTCAGCAGACAAATCTGATGTAGAGTGCTACAAATGTCATAGGTATGACCATTATCAATCCGAGTGTGTGGAGTGCTACAAATGCCATAGGTATGGTCATTACCAATCTGAATGTCCAACCAACTCAAACAAACAAAATGGAGAAAGAAGCAATTTTGCAGAAAATGAAGAAGAGGTTTCTCTCTTGATGGTATGCCACGAGAAAGAAGAAATGCATCAAAACATGTGGTACTTAGACACGGGTTGCAGTAACCACATGTGTGGTGATAAAGAAGCATTTTCAGAGTTAGATGACTCATTCCGGAGCACTGTCAAGTTTGGAGATAACTCCATTGTAGCTGTTATGGGCAAAGGAAGGGTTGCTATTCATACGAAGGACAACTTCACCCACACCATCTCGAATGTTCTTTTTGTCCCGGACTTAAAGACCAACCTTCTAAGCGTGGGCCAATTGCAAGAAAAAGGCTACACCATTTCTATTAAGGGTGGAGTGTGTCAAATTCAAGATTCAAAGTTGGGCTTAATTGCTCAAGTCAAGATGACGGCAAATCGAATGTTCCTCCTTTATCTTAAAAATGGAACTCATTCATGTTTGTCAGCAAGGATCGCTGATTCTTCATGGTTGTGGCATTTTCGCTATGGCCATCTAAACTTTGGTGGATTGAAGATTTTACAGCAGAAGAGTATGGTGGATGGTCTTCCTCACTTTATCTTTCCAACAAAAGTTTGTGAAGATTGTGCTGTTAGCAAACAACATCGAAATCAATTTCCTCAAGGAAAATCATGGAGAGCATCAACACAATTGGAGCTGGTTCATTCTGATATTTGTGGTCCAATAAATCCATCTTCAAGTGGAGGTAAAAGATATTTCATAACTTTTATTGATGATTTTAGTCGGAAAACATGGGTGTATTTTTTGCAAGAGAAATCGGAAGCACTTACAGCCTTCAAAAGCTATAAAGTGTTTGCTGAAAAAGAAGTTGGCAAATCTTTAAAAATCTTGCGGAGTGATCGTGGCGGAGAATATACTTCACATGAATTTGCAAATTTTTGTGAGGGTAATGGAATCAAAAGGTAACTCACAGCAGCATACTCTCCACAGCAAAATGGAGTGTGCGAGCGGAAAAATCGAACTATATTGAACATGGTCAGAAGCTTGCTGACAAGTAATGGCATGCCAAAATATTTTTGACCTGAAGCGGTGAATTGGAGTGTTCATATTTTGAATAGAAGTCCCACATTCTCTGTTCAAAATATGACACTGGAGGAAGCATGGAGTGGACGCCGGCCAACAGTTAATCATTTTAGAATTTTTGGATGTGTTGCCTACGCCCATGTTCCGGATCAGAGAAGGATAAAACTTGATGATAAAGGAGTGAAGTGTGTTTTTCTTGGTGTTGCTGATCAGTCAAAAGCGTACAAGCTTTACAATCCTAGCTCTAAAAAGATCATTATCAGTCGTGACGTCATTTTTTATGAAGGAAATTTTTGGCCGTAGAAAATAAATATTTCCAACCATCAAATTCCTACTAGTTTTGATGAAGAAAGTGAGGAGGAGAGGCCACAAGGAGAGCTCCACCAAGAGATAGCCCCGAACATTCAAAACTCACCAGAAGTTGAATCTATTGCAGTATGAAGAAGCGAACGCATAAGGAAAAGACCAGCGTGGATGATGGACTGTGAGGTAACAGGGATTAATCAAATTGAGGATCCTATCGTACACTTTGCTTTGTTTTCCGATTGTGATCCTACAGATTTCGAGGAGGCTGTCAAAGACTCGAAATGGAGAAAAGCAATGGATGAAGAAATCGCTTCCATTGAGCGGAACAATACATGGGAGTTGATCAATCTTCCGAGAGGCCATAAGACTATTGGTGTCAAATGGGTGTACAAAACCAAACTGAAGAAAAATGGCGAGGTTGACAAATACAAGGCACGTCTCGTTGCTAAAGGCTATCGTCAAAAGTATGGTGTGGATTATACAGAAGTCTTTGCCCCCGTCTCTAGACACGATACAATTCGAGTTGTGATAGTGATGGCAGCGCAACACTCATGGCCTATTTTCCAATTGGATGTGAAATCTGCATTTTTGCATGGTGATATTGAAAAAGAGGTATTTGTTGATCAACCCCCTGGTTATGAGAAATTTGGTAGTGAAGATATGGTTTACAAACTTAAGAAGGCATTATATGGGCTAAAGCAAGCACCACGTGCTTGGTATAGTCGCATAAATGCTTATTTTTCTAAGGAAGGATTTAAGAAGTGTCCGTATGAGCATACACTTTATGTTAAAGGTGGAGATGAAGGTAAATTGCTTATTGTCTGCTTATATGTTGATGATCTTATTTTTACGGGAAATAATAATGCCATGTTTGAAGAATTCAAAAAATCTATGATGGCTGAATTTGAAATGTCTGACCTTGGAAAGATGCATTATTATTTGGGAATAGAAGTGGTACAATCTGCAGGTGGGATTTTCATTTCTCAAAGAAAGTATCTGAAAGAAACTTTGGAGAGGTTTCAAATGGAAAATTGCAATTCTGTTAGTACACCAACTGAAGCAGGTTTGAGGCTTGTACGTGATCCTGGAGGAAAGAAAATTGACAGCACATTTTACAAACAAATGGTGGGAAGTTTGATGTACGTGACAGCCACAAGGCCGGACATAATGTATGTTGTGCGTCTTATTAGCAGGTACATGGAATGTCCAAGGGAGGTACATCTTATAGCTGCTAAAAGGATATTACGGTACTTGCACGGCACTGCTGAATATGGGTTGTTTTACAAGAAGGAAGAAAAATTCAAGTTAATTGGTTATACCGATAGTGATTATGCTGGAGATCAAGATGATAGAAAGAGCACTTCGGGGTATGCCTTTATGCTTGGCTCAGGAGCTGTTTCATGGTCTTCGAAGAAGCAACCAATTGTGACGTTGTCAACTACGGAGGCTGAGTTTGTGGCAGCAACTTCATGTGCTTGCCAAGCTATTTGGTTGAGAAACATTCTTGTAGAGATACACTTCAAGCAAGATGAAGCCACTCCTATTTATTGTGACAGCAACTCAGCAATTAAACTTTCTAAGAATCCTGTGTTTTTTGGACGCAGCAAACATATTGGAGTGAAGTATCATTTCTTTAGAGATCTTTCCAATGATGGGATCATTTGTCTAAGTTTCTGCAGAAGTGAAGACCAAGTTGCTGATATATTCACTAAATCTCTCAAAGTGTCCTTGTTTCGAAAGTTACGGGACTTGCTTGGTGTGTGCGCTCTTGATCTAAACTGCAAGTTTCAACACTGTTCAGTTTAAGGGGAGGAATGTTGGGATACATTCAGTTAGATAGTTTGTTAGCGTTTACCTATTCTTATGGAGTCAATTTAGTGGGTTAGTGTTCTTGATATTTTCTGTTAGTTTTCCTGCTTTCTAGTTGTTGGTTAAGTTAGTGGATAGTAGAGTCTTTCTATAAATAATATGTATCAGCGCGAGTCATGTACTTGAGATTTATCAATAAAGTCTTGTTGTTGTTGTTGGTAAACATCTAACATCCTTTCTATTATCAAGCCATCATAATAGGAGAATTGTTACCAATGTAGTTAATTTAAACTCAACCTTCACCAAACCTTGGTTGAAGGCTTAATAACCCTATCCCTGACCCAAGAAGTAAACGCACTTATATGACCTTGACGAGGGAGTGGGATCATGATAGCATGGGGCTTGCAACTCTTACCCATTTTAATCAAATTTCAAGAAATTATCAAACAAATAATGTCACTTTTTACAATTGAATACTCCATCCGTCCCAACTTAAGAGTCTCATTTGCTTTTGGGCATGTGGATTAAGGAGTAATATTATTTAATGTGTAGTGGGTAGTTGTATTATTGGGTGTGGGGGCCCATGTTTTAATTGTATTAGTGGGTGTGGGTGGGTCCATGTGTCCAAAAAAGGAAATGAGACTCTTTGGGTAGAACGACAAAAATGGTAAAATAACCCTCTTAACTTGGGACGGAGGGAGTATATAAGATAACCTCACTATCTTCTCAAATTAACACAAAATTTTCAATCTAAAACTTCTAAGCCCATAAATTGAATTGAAGGCAGGTTAAAAAGATATTTACACTAAAATTAGAACATAAATCAAAGAGCCTTTAGAACTCTATCTAAGCCCCAAGAATCAACAGGTTTTCGATTAAAATTCCAGGAAAGGAAAAGAAAAGATATCTAAGCCCCAAGAATTAACAAGATTCATGAAAATTGGGGAAAATCCCAACCCTCTTAAGGAAATCCAAAAATTAATCTAGAATCGATGCAACATGCAAGATGAAGCTCAAAGGACTGCAAAAGAAGAAGCTCGGTGGATCTGTGGCGATGAGCACTCCAACCCTTCTGCTTGGTTTTAACGCTGCTGGTTATCCTGCGGGCTGTATTGTTCCATCTCGATCCCACCACCAAAAAAAAAGAGATTCAGAGATGGGTGAGAGCAATTGTAGATTGAGATCAGGATTCAATTATAGATTGGGATCGGGATTGAGCTTGAGAATCATCAGATTCGAAATCTTCTCCCGCCGCCGCCTGCCGCTGCTACTCCTTTTCTGTTGAACCTTTTCAGATCTCTTATTTTTCCTTTCTGTACCACCATAAATCTTCCACCACCAATGCCTTTCAGCCATCTGCAGGTGAATTTCTCCTCTTTTTGTATGATTTTTTGGAGTAATACTTATTAGATGTGAAAGTAATGTGTTACAAAAGAATTCAGATAGTAGCAAGAAGGAAGAAGTTGATCATTGATCGTGGTTCGACTTGCGATGAAGGAGTGAATGTGATTTGGCCCATTTACGATCCGGTCCTACCTAGTCATCCTCTTAATTATTTTTTTAATTAATTATTTCATGCCCATTAATTACCTCATGTCTTTACACCATCTCTATAGGAAAAGTAACATTCTAAATTTTCATTTTCCTCTTTAATTCCATCTTCATATAACCTATTTAATTAATTCTTTATTAATGTCTTTTTATTTTCTCAAATAAATTAATTATACTGCACGTCTACATCCTCTATCACCTAATTACTAATGTGTCTCGCCTTTTCAAAATTTCCCTCCATTTAATGAAATTAATTATAATACAATCTTATGATTTCATCAAATGAAGTTTTGTGACTCAAATTAACTATAATGTGACCTTTTGAATTTTTGTATACTCAAGTGAGTTTGATGAATCTCTGAAATCACCATTATGAAAATGTGTGTTAAAGTTAAGAGATGAGAATTGAGATATACTCAAATGGCATTTGAGGTGAGTGTCTCCTGGAACATGAATTTTTTTTTTCTTTATGAATGTTTTTCTGATTCCAAAACACGCACGTAGGTGGGAAGTGAAGGGAGGAGGTTACCAGCTTTGAAGTTGGTGGAATCAGTTCTACAGTTTTACAATACTTTTTTTTTGTGACTTTGTAACTTGTGAAACTAAGTTTCTAGCATGGATATATATATAGATTGCATGTACAAATACTCATACATATATCCTTTTTGTTTTTATGCATCTGTGAGTGTTGGTTGTATGCATATTAATTTATACTATGCTAATGGATTTCTTACTTTCATGCAGGAAATTTTGATGAATTAAATATCTTATGGATTCAAAGTGATCCTCAATGTTAGAGATTTGTCATCTAAAGCCAGCCAAAGTTTGCTTGCTTAGCTGAGATAGCCTATTTGAATTACATAATTTTTTGGTGATCATTGGGCTAATTACAAGGTACATGGTGCCCACACGCAACCACCTATTTCTCTCTTATTTCAATTGGTCTGCATTTTATTGCCTTATACTGCCTGTTTTACTTGGCGTAGATCCTTCAAGCTCCGTAAGCAGAGGCATGCTTCTGACTGGGTCCATCATGCTTTGAAGAATGCTTTTGAATTGTATGCACCCTGGTGCTGCACTGGTAATTTATTTCAATTCATTTTGTTCTAATTTCCAGAACTTCATTTTTCCTATTGTAACATAGTCCTTTTAAAGCACAGCCCAAAACATTTTACTGGTTTTCTATTTTACATCATGTTTTAAATATTTATCAAGAGTTTGGTGCTCAAGAATTTCCTGCATTTCAAAATCTTGAGAATTCAAGATTGAAACTTTAGCTCACCGCCACTCCCGAGTTATTTGAAACATCCATTTTTAACTTGAGCTGCTCCCTCAGATCCATGATTGGGTATGCAGACACCTCAACGAATTTCAGTAGTGGTGTAAAGTTCCTTCTTTTTATTGGCGAAAATGATTTGCTAGCTCTTCTTAGTGTGAGATGTTACTAACATTCTCTCATTGTAAGAGAAGTAGGTCACCCGTTTGTGATTACAAACGGTTCAAGAAAGTAAAATTGTCTATTTATTTGTGAAAAAGAATGGGAGGTGTGGCATTGCTGCTGCTGTAATATTGTTTCTCGTAACTTTTTTATTTGTCTGATTAGTGATTACTAAATTATGTATTGCTTTTAGATTTTTTGGGAGCAATTAAAGTTTCTATGGTGAATTGATTGGGATCCAATTTTCAAGATTCTGGATTTAGGTTTGTTACAGCTTATAAGTTTTCTTGGGTTTTCTGATTGAATCTTTGGTTTTATATAAAAGAATACCTTGGAGTATCTTCGTTGCGGAAAAATACAATTTGAACATAAACTTGGTAAAAATCTTAAGCTATACTTATTCAGAATTAATAGTTCTCTCCCTAGCTAGAAGTTACATGCTTCCATAATACTACTTATTTTTGAGTGAGTTCACCAATATGTTCTTTGCTTAGCGCACATTCTTAATTGACCTACTATATCTCAAGAATTTTTAATTCTTTTCTAAGGAAGAGGTAGGAATTGAATAATAAATTCATTGATCCATGGCCCATGAGTTAAGAATTTCTAAAAAAAAAAAAAAACAAAAAATATAAAAAACAAAAAAACCTAATACATTTGATCCCTAAATTCATTATTTTAGAAATAATATTTTTGAATTAAATAAGTTCGATAACTAAAATCTAAATTGGGAAAAACAAACAGAATCATGCATCATGTAGATTGAGAGACAAAACCACCCTCAAAACATCAAACCTCACCATTTTACATTCTTACACCTTATAAATCTCAAAGAAACCATATATTGATACCTTACGTTTTTAACCTCTTATAAGTGTCAATTTAACCAAAATTGAAACTCTACATTATGAAATTCTATTTAAGAAAATTTACTTTTTTAGTAAAGAAGATTATGTTGAAAATAAAAATTTAATATATATATAGGGTTAATCACTAGTAGATACACACTTTTAACCTAAATTATTATTAGATACATGGAATTTAAATAATTACTTTTACATACAAAATATTAAAGTAAAATACCAAATATAACCTTATACTCCATACACTTTTAAACCAACACCCCTATCCCTCACCCACCCACCGGCGTTGACCGGCGGTCGGACAGTCGTTGATCGCCGCTGACCGTCGCCGCCTGCTGCCGGAATTTAAAATGTGCGAATAAATTGTGCAAAAATAAAATTGTGCAGAACAATTGTGCAAATACATAGGGGTATTTATGGTATCACAATCATAATTGTGTAGTTATGAGTAATAGTGTTTTGAGTCATGTAGTTTATAGTTTTTATACATTATTTTATGTACCTCCTTAGTAAGTGACTCATATATATATATATATATATATATATATATATATATATATATATATATATATATATATTTTTTTTTTTTTAAAAGGAAAAATTACAAATAAATCAAATAATAAAGTATGAGGTGCTTGCGATGTGCATCACATGTCTTAAAATCTAGTATAATAATAATAATAATAATAAAGGAGGGTTTCTTTTTGCCAAGTGTCTTCACCGCATGAATTCATACTGATTTGTCATGTGAGTTGTCCTCTCCATATAAATTCATGCTGATTTGTCATTTTAACAAATTTTAGAATTTCCAGTTTTATTCTTATTCAAAGTACACCCTACGTTTACCATTATGCAAATTAAGAAAATTTATTAATGGAAGTTATGAAAATTTAGAAATAGTGGAGTTATCACATATCAAACACCCAGACCTCCCTCTATCTATCAATAATGAAGCTATTCATCTCTCCGCCTACCGCCGTAAATAATCAGGTTTGTCAACCTCCTCAACTCTCAATGACAATCAGGTTTGTCATCTCCTCTCAACTCTTTCGGTTAAAATTTAGGTGTATGGTCATCTCCTCCTTCATTTACCAATAATTATTCCAATTTGAATTTCTTCCATGCCGCTTCTTATTCATCTTTGCAAGGTAATTTTTAGCCCGTATTTCTTCAAATTTTTTTATTTTTTTTTATTTTATAATGGGTGTTGGGTTGATTTTTGCAATTTTTGTATAACAGAACCATTTTTCTCAATGCTTGCGTTCTAATCGCTCTCTCCTACGGTCACACCAAAGGTATCTGCATTCTCAAAAATTCGAATGCTTCAGTCTTACTAATTACGGATTCTTCTAGCAGTTTCACTAATCTATTTTGAAATTTTTTTTTTTTGCCTCTCATTGATTTATTCGGGTTCATGCAGTTTCATAAAAGTTGTTTCTCATGGGATTTCTCATTTGCTAGGTAATTCCTACCCTATATTTGAAATGAATTTTGAGTTTGTTCTATTTATGATTTCTTCTCTTAAGTGGGCCCTTTCATTGATGAAATGATTTAGATTTTGTAAAAATTGATGGTGGTGGTAACAATCTCAATTCAAGAATTAATGAATGTGAAAGTTCATACAAATTATCCATGATTCTTGATCTTCTTCATTGTAATTTTACTATTTTCCAAGAGTTGGAGGAACTTAATGGTGAGTCAATCCCCATAGTAAGGGATTTCAATTGCTTTTGTAATTTGATTTTTGGAATTGCTTCAAGATATTGTTCTTTTACTATATTTAATAATGGATGTTGTCTTAATTTTTGCAGAAGAGCCTGAGAGGCTGAGCCGGTCCAAGATTTTGCAATGATGGAGTTGCCAGAAATTCAGGACAATTTAAGGGTCGAAGAAAAAAATCTTTTCTTTTGGCTAATGGCGGAGGTTAGTATTTGATGGAAGGTTGTATAATTATTGGAGTATTTCTTAATTTATATAGACATCATCTTATTACACGATCCTACATTTGATAGGTTCTTCGACTTGGAATACAGTATAGAATTGCAAGTGCTGCGGCTTGGACCAACAGAAGAAGTGAGAGAATATGACCTCTAGCTCTCAGATATCCCTTCATTAATTCCGTTTCTTTCTCCTTTGGTAAATGCCTTGCAATTACGTTCCTACTGCATCTATGCATAACCTTAGTTGAGACAGCCTCATCTGATAAGTGTATTCTGTCCTCAAACCATAAACAGTATACATATACATGGTTTATTAAAATATTCTTGCTTTTACCTGAGAACTATCAAGTGAGTGAAATTATTTTTATTTTATTTTCTTGCAAAATTTCTGTATTAGTTGATTTAGGATTGCTCTTATTAAAGTTCAAAACAATTTTAAAGTAACACATCACATACACGTCATATTTTGTAATGTACTTTTTATATTTTTTATTGTATTTTTATTGTTATTATATAAATCTATCTTTTAACATAATTTTAATAAATAATAATTTATGTAATTTTTTTTATTTGTTAACTAAATTCAAATTTGTTTGTATACAATGTTTTTTCTTATATAATGTTTATTTGATCAAACTAAGATTTTAGTATTTTTCATAGATATATGCCTTTAAAAAGAGCATCATGCAATTGTCCACGCGATATTAATGCATGCCGTGGGAGATAGACTCCAACAATTTGGATGTTCTATTCTTGAGCCTTGCTAATTATCATTGGTATCCCTCTCAATAATATGCATGTTATGAAAAACAATTCCATAATATATTCCTCAATTGCAATTTCGACTCATATTAAATGCTTGATAAAACTTAGACAAATTAATCAAATTGCATTACAAAGTTCATCTGCTGAGTCCAAGTTTTGAATAATATAATGAGTAAATATCAAAATTAATCCTATAAGTATAGCGTTTTTCAACTTTAGTCCTTTTTCTTTTGCAATTCTCAATTTTGGTCATCTTTTGTCCACTTTTAGTACTTTTGGTCAAGTTTTGGTCTTTTTTTTCAAAATTTAATCTTTTTTTTTGTCCAATTTTAGTCCTAAATTTATACACATTCTGACTATTTTTGAACTTTTTTATAACATAAAGGACTAAAATTGGACTAAAAGGACCAAATTTGGACTAAAGGACTAAAAGTGGACCAAAAAAGACCAAAATTGAAAATTACAAAAGAAAAATGACTAAAGTTGAAAAATATCATACTTACATGACCAATTTTGATATTTACTCTAATATAATTGGACGGTTTCTTTAAACAACAATCAATATGGTGGAATTTTATTCGATAATAAAGTGTTCAGAAACTCTTTTTAGTGGCAATATCTTGCATCAGTTATGTCAACACTATCATAACTAATGGACTTGGTGATTTCTTATGATAACCTTTAAATCATGATCTCAGCAGAAATTAATCAAACGAAGCTCTAGAGAAATATTTCGTCATAGCAGAAACTATTAACTAATTTGGCAATAAGATAAAATCATCTTTTGTTGGTCTTTCAATCTCATTTCCTATCTTTTACTCTGTCTATCCTCAATGTATCTATTTGCTTTTTGCACGTGGATTAAGGAATATTATTATTTTATGTGTAGTAGGTAGTTGTATTAGTGGAGTGTGTGAGTCTCATATTTTATTTGTAATAGTGGAGAGTGTGGGTCACATAATCCAAAAAAGGAAATTGATAAATTAAGGATGGACGGCCTAAAATAGCAAAATGGATAGATTAACAATGGACGGAGGGAGTAGTAAATATTTTGCAAACATCCTATCTCCTATAACTTTACATATTTTTGATGGGGTTTTTTTTTCTGAAGATATTAAGCCAGACTTGGCTAAATATATTGTGCACCCGGGTGCATCTATGATTAGGGTGCACTCATATACAAATATAAACAAAAACATATACAATTATGAGTACAAATATATACAATTCAATTGTTAGCTTTTTTAATGAAAATTTGAGTGTAAAAAAATATACAATTATTAAAAAACATGTAGTATAGACTATTGAATAAAAAATTATACACATATGGATGTTAGTTTTTTAATGAAAAATTTAGTGTGAAAAAAATATATAATTATTATAAAACACGTATACAAAATAGAATAACATGTATACAAAATAGAATAAAAAGTTATACACATATGAATGCATCATTGCATCCGAGTGCACCCAATATACACTCGTCAGACTTTCACTAATTGTCCATTATCTGGTAGATTGTGTGTTATTATATAGACATTGAACGTCTGTCTTCACAAATTAAAGATTGATTTTGTAGTCATGTTAATTTGCAATTTATTTATTGTAGTACTTCTAAGTTTAGAAATATGTAAAAAAAAAAAGTTAATTTCCATAATTTCTTTTCTTAGTCAATTTGACTAACCAATGAATTGTGAAAGTGACTAACCAATGAATTGTGAAAGTTGCATATTACTGGTCGTATATACTTTTAACAATTTTTATTGATTGAATTATTTCTAATAATATTGCTAAAAATTAAAGATTTCTTTTTATAATAATAGTAATGATAATAACTTTTTTTCCTCTATATTAGTTATGAGTATTAGAAAATACAAAAAATTAATAAAATTATACTGATTTAATATGTATTAATATTTGACTAGGCAAGAGTGCGCACCTCATTGCTGAGGTGCCCGGACAAAGCAATCATAGGTGGGAATGGTTGTTTAATTTAATTAACAAATATTAACAATGCTACTGGAAAGGGCTGTTTAATTTAATTTAAATATAACAAATATTAACAATGCAACTATGCAAGTGGGAAGGGTTGTCTAATTTAATTCGTATTTGAAAATGAATATTCAAAACATAAAAGAGCTTCCAAAGCCATTGTAATGTTACCTACTTTAAGAAAAGAGCTTCCACATAAATGAACGTGTTTACTGTATTAGCCACTCCTAATTTTATTAAGTCTATAAGTCTCTTCCAATGACATCCGTAGCTCTTCTTCCAGTCATCACCTAAAGAATGTAAAAACCTGTTAAACGTGCCACAATATACTAAGATGATGCTTTTCTCAAAGAAGTTATTCTCTATCCTCCTAGAAAGTGCATTACCTCCAAGCTTTCCATTACCACAAAGATGATACTGCAGTGGAGAGCTTATATTTTGCCATTCTCATACTTGTACCTTCATAACAGATTCACATTAAAGGTTAATACATACATCCATATTTGTCATTACTTAATTTGATGCAATCATTTCATGAAGCAAAGGGGGATGCATTAAAGAAACAACAAATACAATTCAAACGTCTGGGAATGAAAAATACATTTCTCATACTTAATACACAAAAAGAATACATTCATTTGAATAATTTACAAGTGATAAAAAGTATATAAGACAAGACCACAACATTGACAGGCAGTTCATTGCTTAGACATGTTTCAACTTACATGTGTTGACTACATATCAAAGGTCTGCACCATAGGAAGCATTAATGAACTAACTCATGTAATACAAAATAAACACCTCTTAAGATTTGTCAAAGTCTCAAAGATAAGATTAAATAAAGAGGATATGATAAGGGTTAATGAATAAATTCTAATAAATTTCCATCTCATTCTTAGAAAATATATTCTCCAAAAAGCTAGTGCATGGAAGCAAGTCACAAATTAATTGAGGAATGCACTTGCTTCTCAGATTATCGTGTTCATTTGGGTACGTAGGAACAAGAAAGGTGCTTGGGGTTTTTTGGTTATGTGGCTCAGACCCTTTATTAGCTTCGTCTCATCTACATGTGAAATTCTTAGTTTCTCATGTATGTCCTCTCGCTAGTGTAGCATAACAAAATGATGGTCCATCTATCATTGAGCAAAAAGTATCAAAACCCCATTTACATTTTGAAAATTTTACAAGACTAAAACCTTTGAACAAAAAGGCATCATCAAAAGAAACATGCTACAAATTATGAAATGAAAGATGGGCAGAAATTAGTAATTAAGAAAATAGTTATAAATGTTTTATACTGTGAGCTCCAACTGCATCTTTCAAGACAACCTCATTATATAACAGAATCAAAGAAAGCGTAATACCTATTCCATAGAATATACCATTGACTTTTACTGCAGTTTTGCTGACATTTCCATGTATAAAAGCCCATTATTGTTGGCATATGAACTTGCCTCCTAAATAAGACACAAAACTGTTATCTTTTTTTCAATAAAATTTTTTAGCAATTTTTAGCCAGTCTATGGTGACCCAACTGTGAATAAAAATTAAAAAGAGTTATAAGGTGTAGTAGAGAACATGTATCATTCAATGCATGGATCAGCTGATAGAAATTTGAAAATAATGACTTTTACATAAAAATTAAAGTACCTAATAGAATATTTCATTAATCTGCCTCATCATTCTGTTAGTGATAACTGAGAAGAAATCAATACAATGAGAGATAAAAAAAAAAACACACACACACACACACACACAAATTGAGAGTTATCTACCATGAGATTAAGGGTTATCTGGAGGGTGCTTAGACCACTTTCATTAGATTGAAATTCTGGTAAAGAGATCTAAACAATTGACTTAAGTTACATTGCTTAGGTTCAATCAATTCACATCAAAGAAACTAAAGATAAATAAAGCTGAAGACACAGGCCTTCAAAAACCATCCATAAGAATTGCTCCCAATGCTTCAATTCCATCTCTTGCTCCTGCTTAAAGTCTGTCCAAACCATTGAACAAAATTAAGATGATTATGAACATAAAAAAATTATATTCTCTACATTCGTAAAATACAAGTTTTGGAATCTAAAATATGAAGCCTAATATTAAGGTGAAATAATAACAAAAGCAGCAAAAAAAAAATCAACCTCGACTATTCCACGATACCAAATTCTGTTATATAAGTACCAACCATCTAACAAAACCTAAAAATACTGAATTCTGAGACAACATTATATTTTGAAAGTATTTCAGATATCTCTGTAGCTCTCTCACTCAATTTGTTATGTTAATTTATTTTATGCATGTTATACAAATCAATATATTTTGTTAAGACTATATTTAAGTCAGTCATGTACAGAACAAATCAATATATGACTACATAAAAAGAGCAGAGTTCACAAGTGCATATGTTCAAAGCCATGGTATTGATTGAAGCAAACAAGGGGAGAAACAGGTTAAATCTTACTTGAAATTAATGATACAATCTTTGTGGTGCTTAATTGAAAATCTAGGAGAAGCATAAGTTTTTTACTTTTCCAAGAGGTTTATGAACACGAGACTCACACAACTTCAGCACTTTAGAAATTAAAATCACCACCTAACATTCTAAGATATTATTAGAGACTTAAATGGAATAGGATACCTTTCAGTTTATATTGAAATTCAGAAAATCTTCTACCTGTATCCAACTCATAAAAGAACTTTGCATCTTCGTATCAAGCTTTGAGACCACATATATTTACTCAATCAATAGCACAACTATTTGGAATGTATAGGGAATAAGTTTTCCATCTAAGTTAAATAGACATTAAAAATAAGGATAGATGCAGCATATATCCATCTATATGCAGAAAAACACATTACTTGTGCAGTCGTATACATCAACCTGGATATAAATTCATCCCCTTTTCTCTCAGTCATTTCATTAATTACTCCTTTTGCAACCTGAGTCAACAATAGAGTTGATATGATATATCACAGTGTAAAAATTATGTAAGAAAGTTGCAACTTCATCTTAGATAATATCATTACCTAATTTCCCAGCAACAAACTAATTAGTGATGTTACAAAACATAGTGTGCAAGGTCCATGAATTTCTCAAGCAAAAAAGCAAGTTAACGTCTAAATGATAAACGAAATATATATAGATTTATGAATAATAAATGACAAACCATTATTAGCAGATCTTTTGAAAGCTATAGCAATGATGCACTAAAATTTCTAGGAACCAGATGAGATGCGGAGTTTCCAATATATTTAATCAGCAAGTAGCCTCCACGTATCTGCCATAATCAGCATGCAGGAAAAAAAAAGGGTGTGTGATTCAACTCACTTCTGTCATCCCAATACTCCTTTCATTACGACAGCCTGTCAATAAAAAATTAGAAAGAAGCTAAGCATCTGCTTTTGGTTTTCATACACAATAAGAAGAAAAAGAAAAAAAAACAATCAAACCTGTTAATTATAGTAGGACCATTGATGAGTAGCTCCGGCCTAAAAAATCATTGCATATCAGCTGCTAGAAGTATCAAGATAATCATTTTAAAGCTATCAATTCATCTCTAGGTCTGAAGTAAATTTCCAGTCATGTCTGCCTGACTTTGCTTCATTGAATCTGGAAGCTGGCATGATATGCTTGCATCATTATGTGAAAAAAGAAAAAATAAATAAGATTTGAAGGTCATGAACAGATAACAATTTACAATATCAAGGGTTGGCACACATATCAACACGGGGCAAAATTTCTCCAAGGAACTACTAACATGTTAAAACTTTAATATTCAACTTAAGTTGCCAACTTTCGTGTGTCATAACTAATAAATCAACAAAATGCAGACGCAGTGGAAAACTTAGAAATTTAAGGGGAAATGAGAATTGAGTTGTTTGACCATGAGTTGATGCTCAAAAGTCAAAATGCTTCAGGCGCAAGAAAAGATTTCCTAATAACCTTGTGTCTTAGCCAATACTTTCATATGCAATAAATCATTAGATATCATTAATATTAATTTATGAGTGGAGAAAGAAAAGAGATATGAGCATCAAATTGAAAAATTAAGTTCTTCAACGTCATAAAACATTAATATCCTACATCATGCAGAGGAATAATATATGTGATAGAAAAGCCAAAAACCTTTTTCAATGTTTAGCTTAACCAGTGAACTGGTCTTGTTTTTCAAGAATGACTGCAAGAGAATAACATCTTCCAGGTCATGATGCTCCTGTTGAGGCAACGTTTCCTGCAATTACAAAAGAGGCGCAAATAATATATAATGCTAAGTGACAGAAATTCTGATACATCAATTAATTTTTATATAGTAGTTGAAATGAACAAAGCAAGTGAAAATTGAACCTGCTAACCAAAAACCTTACTGCCCCAGAAGAGCATTTCTACATCACTATTTATTTGATTTATCTAAAAGAATAAATATTCTTTTAGTAAGTTATATAAGGTAAATTATTATTCAGCAAAAAATGAACCCTGATGCATAAAGAAATAACAGATTGTGGCACTTATCAACATGTATTGATAGCTGTGCTTATGTAGCATCATCAACCGCATCATCTATGAATACAGAATACATGCTTTGCAAAATAAATTATCTATTACTCCCTCCGTCCCAAAATTGATTGCACTGTTACTGTAGATACGGAGTTTAAGAAATGTTGACTTTTTAGGGGTATTGTGGTATTTTTAGGTAATAAATAAATTATAAAGTATATTCTGTGTGTTAGGTCAGTGTGGTAAAGTTGTAATTAAGATGAACTTTTAGGGGTGGGGATTGATGTGATATTTCCTTTTTTTGGAAGGTGCAATCTATTTTGGGACGGATAAATGTGGAAAGTGTGCAATCAATTTTGGGACGGAGGGAGTATATCTTTACCATCTTAGTCTAAGATTGCATGTGTCATGGAATGAAATGATAGTTTGAATGATAAGCAAACATAAACGTAAATACCTATGGTGAGTCGTTATGTGATATTGGCGGCTGAGGCATCTCAAGGCTTTGTCTCAACTGGAACTTTGGGACAAAGGAAACCAACTTGATAAGATTATACAGTTGAAATTTATAAATGAAGGGAAGAAAGTGGCAGAACTACTGCAGTTCACCATAAATGGAGAAAAAGAGTCGCATCTCATTTACTTAGTTAAGTAAACTAAGAGCAAGAACAAAAATTTAGGGGAACTCACCGAATCAGTGGATTGATTAGTCCAAATGATATTAGTATGGCCATATATTAGTGAAAAAAGTCAAATAACCCAATAAACCTCCCATTAAAATGTAAACCATAGCATCGCAGTAAAGCGAAAGCTTTCATATATGTGGGATTAAAATAGTAGATCTAAATAAGCTAAAAGATATCATATATGCAATAAACATGATAATACAATAGTAAAGAACCTTACAGAATAGAAATTCAGATTTGGAGAGAAAATTTCACCATGTATCCCTAATATAAAAAATCTATTGCATTGGGGTACTGGTTGAAATTACATACTAAAAAATTCAGTACTCGCCAGTGTAGTTACTGGTAGCAAGTGGCTGAAAACTTGCTGCACCAAAACACAGTGATTAGGCATAGGCAAATAAAAGAAAGGTCTCGAGACTTTATTATGCAAGAGTATAGATGAATCCTGCCATAGCATTTATAAATATTTAGAGAGAACTCAAGTATATAGATACATGGAAATCAATGTTTTCTCTAATATGCTTCCCTAATTACTATATCTCAAACAATTATAAGAAGTTCAGATATTACGCAATCATATACACAATTCCAAATAAACCTTAATTTAATGAAGAGCAGAACATTATTCAAGTTTGGTGAGAAGTCAAATCATTAAACAAAACCAAAACATAGGAAACTGCAGCTTCATCTATGAAAGTAGATTGAAACTAACTTGGATTGAAAGTTCAATTGGGACTATATCTAGTACATATATACCTTACAAATTAGTTAGGCAAATGAAGAAGAATGCTAGCTACCACATCACACCTTCAGATCTTAAACTCTTACATTAAGTTTATTAAAGATCATTTTGATAAAACCAATAAGTATTACTATTATTGGTATTAACATGTTTCGTGCAATTGATTATCCACAGGTAATTTTAGACAGAAAAAAAAATTCAAATGACACAATAAGATTATAAAAACAGTTATCGACTATATATAGGATCCCATCTCCAGCGGACATAATGATACAGTTGAATGAACAAATTGAAGTTATGATAATTAAGAACTTGAGTTGAGAAAAACTGTATTAAAAATGTAATATGTTTATAGAAAAATGTCATAAGGAATACTGGTGTTTGAAAACAAAAGTTGGAGTTTGAAAACCAGCCAAGTATTAAAACTTCACACATGATTCTATTATATGTAAGGAGGAATCACAAGTGATGTGAAATCTAATGATAATATCAAACTTTTACATAGTTTCAGAGTTTGTTCAAAAGGGATTGATCAACCACCAACATTATAGCAAATGGATTTTGTTTAAAGAAACAAACACATGTATAATTATACACTATACGGAACAGATAAGATGCGGGTTGTAAGGTTATTCTAAAATTGCCAACATCAGTGGGTTAATTTTACAATCAACTTGCGACAGAAACAAATTGTCAAACAATTTGTATGCAAATAGAAACTCATAACAGAGAATTCCATAAATCATGGATAAAAAAACATGTAAAGTTATCAATAAGAATTGAATCATTGAATTAAAATTAAATGTAAATAATTTCTCAAACAATAGGAAATTAAAGAAATCCTTTCCCACCGAGAAGAAAATTAATGGCGAGAGAAAGAAATCAGAGGCATGCATACTGATGCGTAAGAAGACAACTTATCGGTGATGTTGGGAAGACGATTATGCGGAGAATATTGTGTATTGGGCGGAGTAGAAGATAGTGTGTGTATTGATTGCAGGAGAAAACACGGCGCACAGTGGTTGCTGTTGAGAAGGCAGGGAACAAATCGCAGGAAAATTGAAAAAGAGTAGGAGAAAGAGAAAGAGAAGGTGAAGCGATTTTCTGAGAATTGAAAAACACGAAGAGGGTTTTCTGAGAATTGAACCATACAAAGAAGAGGGTTTTCTGAGAATTAAAGCATGCGAAGGAGGAGAGAAGAAGGAGGGGCGAGAGAGGCGCCACAGAGCGGTGGAGAACAAGCCACCGACAGAGCAACTCGACGGGGTGTGGAGTGGAGCCTGCAACCTGGTGGAAACTGGCCACAACAGGTTCAAGCCTCATTAGTAAGATTATAGAGTGATTTTAGGGTGCACATACATCTAGCTAGCTTAGAGTTAAATGGTTTAAATTAAGGTACATTGGATAGTATTTTTATTTTAAAATTAATTATTTAATTTAATTTAATTTGATGATTGAGATTAAATAAAATTATAAATAAAATTAAACTTATCGATTAAAATCGTTCATGAACTATTAGTTATAAATAAATAAAGTTCCACGAAAAATAAATTCCAAAGTAACACATTATCTTAGTTGAAATTTCAACTAAAGATGGACAATATTATTAACCATGTCAAAATTTTAAATTATGATGAGTTTTATTGATTCTGTTTTTTTTCTTTCTTTTTATTTTTCCGTATAATAAAATGATTAGTTTGTCTATATCCAAAAATACATTATAGAATAATATATTTGAAAAAAAAATATTTAAAAATAAAATAAATAATAGTGAATTATCTATAAATATAACTATAAAAACTGCATAGTAAATCAATCTGGTAAAATGAAAGGTACGTTATGTTTTATCAAATCCTCATTTGACACTATATAATTAAAAATCACAAATGACATTTCAATTCTAATATAATATGAACAGACTCATTATTAGCTTGGACAGAGGAATTTTTACACCTTTTATATATATACTAGTATTACACTCGATGCGCGAAAAAATCGCACATAAAATTATTATGTAAATTATATTATATTAAAATTAATAATAATATTAAATACATAAATAAAAGAAATGAAAAGGTCTCTAGTAAAATAGTGTTTATATAAGAAATTCAAGTTTTATTGTTATATGAACTAATAAAATAGATATATTAGTATAATGTGAAGTTTTTACCCTCCTAATATATGTATTGTTGGGTGATGTTCGACTAATGAATAAGAAAAAAAATTGACTGTTTTTTGAATTTTTCCAACACCGCTTGATTTTACATTTATTAATGTACGTATGTGTTTTTGTTTTTGTTTTTTTTTTTTGACTAATACATATTTATATAGTCAATAACTTGTGAGCATGTATAAATAATTTGATATATCATGTCTAAAATAAAATTTAAAATAAGTTATAATAATTTACAAAAATTCAAGTACAAGACAAATTAAAATAAACATCAAACGTAAAATAAATACTCATTTAATTAGCTATTGAGCTCTCTATCACCGTATTCATATGTGAACATGGTGCTTCCTAGATTCAGAAAACTGCACTTAATAAAATAAAAATATAATCAATAGGGGTTGCAATCACTTTGAAATGATAATATAAGGAGACATAACCTGACCTGACCAACCCATTTGGATTTTACATGGTTGGTATTTATATTAGCAAATGCCCAAACTTACATTGGTCAATCTCCTGACTCTAATTAATTAGATTCGATGCTGTCAGAATTACACTTAAGTTAACAACTCACACTTTTCCATCATCATCAACAACAAAATCATACACACCTGCCACACACCTCCTCTTACAAATGTTCATAATCTTTACCTCAATCTAAATTTGTTGCATCAATAGTTACATGTCAGGCGGATCAGTTCATCTCCTTCTAAGAAGCTCTCCAGGAATATGCTGCACTTCCTTGATGCCCTGCATATGTAAACTACTTCATTATTAAAACTATACAGATGCAAGATGGGGCAACAATTTTGATTACCTTCCCAAAGGGTCATAGGGCAAGGTACTTCCACATTTGTCATTTTAAATAAGACCTAAGTAAGACTATTTCAAGAAAATTAACCACATACACCTGCACTTGACATCAATGGTACTTAAGCTATTGAATGGCTTCATCAAGCACAAAAGCCTTATCTGCCATACAAAAAAAATTATAATGAGACATGACAATTTGTTTAAAAATTTAAGTGTATAGAAATTACAAATTGAGCGATACTTTATAAGGATGAGAACTTAAATTGGAATGAAAGAAAACAAAAAATTTGAACTTATAGTATAAAATAATTTTATTAAATGCGTTGCTCTCTTTGTGAGAAATATCATATTAATGCAGTTGGGAAAGTGTTGGCTCAAAGGGCATTGGTTGATTATTTCCTTAATGTAGCATACACACCAGAAAGAGGTGAAAATTGGAGAAAAAGCTTCAGATTGTGCTTAATTCTATCATCAATGGTTGTGTTGATGTGAAAGTGAAACTCAAGCAGAAGCAATCAAAACGCCTCCCACCAAGACTGTATTTTTCTACATCCCATGAATAAAAGAAGGTTCATATTCATATTATATTCCATTTACGCAGAATAGAGGATCTCACGTTACAAAATTGTGAACTGTTATATCCCAGAACTTGGTGATAGATAATGCAATCAAGGAAGTGATAACAACAGGGCATAATAAAAATAGAAAAAAAAAAGTTCAATCAACACATAATAATAGTAAGGAGAGATTAGTTGATGGTAAAATGGAGCATATATGAATCAAGAAAATCACAACTTGCCTAACTCTCTGATCAGTCACAAAGTGAATAATTTTGTTTCAAATTATACATCATTCAACATCATAATCTTAGTTTCCTATACTCCCTACCGCATCATTTCATGGTCTTCTGCATCTGGAGGAAACCAAACTTCAGCATAAATTTTATCATTGAAAGAAGAAGTACCATATGATGTATTCCCATCTTGGACTACAGCAAAAACAGTTAGCATTATTGGGATATTCCATAAAACAACAGAAGACAAACAATTCTTTTACAAAGTCTTTCATAGATTGCCACTACAATCTCTGCTCAACAGAAAATAGTTGTATAGCTACCATAAATATAATATCACACCACACATTGCTCTGTCTAACTCTCATTGTACCTTTTGATATTTAAATTTCCAATAATAGACTTCATCCTTTTTGCATGATTCAAGGTTTAACTTCTAAGACACATTTAAAGATCCTAAACTAATTTTCACACACAAGATCCTAAACTAATTTTCACACACACATGACCTCTGTACTAAAAAATGCAAAACACTTGGTCATAAAAGCATATCAAGCTTCCCCAATAATGTATATATCCCCCTCTAATCCCTAAACTTCGAATGACATAACAATTAACAGTTATACATCTTCTGCACCATTTTTTAACCGCTAGAAGATAAACAACAATCAGAAAAAAACAAATTAACAACTAACATATGCCAGAATCATTCCATTTAAATTTGCTTAGTTTCAGGTTATACCTAGAGGCTTAGAATGGGACAGGCAAGTAGGGAGGTGGGGTGACTATTGTCTGTGCCACTTGCTATCTTCGCCATATCTCCTGATAGTAAATAAACAAAAGGTGAGCTCTTAATATAGCTGAAAGCATGTTTTTTTTTTCAAAATGAAAGAAAGCTATCTACTGATATAAAATAATAATAAAGATATTATTTAATTTAATATATTTTTAAAATTACTTATATCTAATCATCTTTCGTACCATATGTATATTAATGCATATATTTTATTTTCCATTTCACTTTGCATATATCGCTTATAACATACAATAATTCTTACCACAAAATAAAATAAATAAATTAATTAAAATTAATTTCAATAATTATTCAACTTTTAATAATCTATAAACCATTCACCCTTCACATAAATTGTATATTAAAATATTATTTAAGTCTAAAATTTTTGAACAAAAATAAAGTAATAAAATTTATGTTGCACTAATATTTATACTAGACACATTCTCAAAATCGTTTGATGATGGCCTTCAACAAAAAAAAAATTATGATTTTTTTTAAACCAACACGACTCTTCCTTCTTTTCATTTTATCCTTCTTATTTCACCATATAGTTTTAATATATATATATATATATATATATATATATATATATATATATATATATATATATATATATATATATTTCTTGTACTTTTCTTAAAAATCAACGATGTATGTTTATTTATAGTACACAAATGATTTGGCTTCAATTTTTTTTTTCATTTGAAAAATAAATGTTGTAATATTTTGAATTCTATTTCAATATGCATCGTGATACATGTATATTATGTTAATTTTAGCAATAATTTTCCCCTTAATATTATATACATAAGAAAAAAATAATCATTAAAAGAGTACATCTTTAACATTTATTTATACTAACATAAGATATTAATTTTTTTTTTCAAAATTCTTGATCACTTTTAAATACTCTCAAAGTACATACATTAGTTAAATGACTTATTTGCAAAATCTAACGATTTTATATAATCTTCCCTTTTCAATAAACTTTAAGCTTCTTATAAATTGTACGATTTTTAAATTATTCATTTCTTTATGCATTAATAAGTTAGCAAATTAAATTTCTCACTGCTTTCTAATTTAATAAATTCCTAACACAATACAGTATAAATTGTTAATTAGTATATCTTTTAACATTATACAAAATTATTTGTAAATATTTTTTTTGATCGGATAAAGTTAGTGATTAGTATAGTTAGTACACCAAGTCTCTATACACCTTTATTTTCATAATCCTCCTTATAACTCTCCTCTATTCGATTTCAATGGGAATCAAACGCGGGTCAACTCACTTAGGTGAGGAGTTAATTGAAAATGAGCAAAATTCTACTACATTCATTAAATTAAATGTCTCAACTTTTCAATAATACAATTTTCTAGCATTGATTTTTGTATACTCTGTGTCTTATTGACACCCATTTATTTTTCAGTATTCTATTTTTTTGGGTCCGATTTTTTAATAGCCACTATTAACAAAGTAAAATTTTAAATAGTCACATCTCTTAAAACTAATTTTTACTAGCCACTTTTTAGTGTACTCCCCAAATTACCCCCACTAACTATCATAAAGGACGAAAATAAATGGGTCATCTTCATGTCAGTTTTGACTGGAGTAAATGGGGTGGGTGTACCACATTTAAAGTTTTTAAATTTTTATATTTTTCTGCGATATTTGAGTGGAAGGAATTGTGTATTGATATAATATGGGATTTATTGTGTTTCCGCTGTGCCGATATATCATTGCCTGTATTATCTATCCTAGTTGGATAGATCCCTCATTCCACAACAGAAGAGATGTTGAACCTGTCTGAAGAAAGATGAGAACTGCATAATGAGACACCATCTCATCTGGGAGGTATTTTTTTTTGTTTCTGTTCATACTTGCACATGACATGACTATTTTTTATCAGTATTTTCATATATATGCTCAACAAAGAGATTAAGATTAATATTAATATTTATTATATATGTAGGTGCAGTGAGAAGTAAACTGGACGCTTCCAACCATTTACGAACACGACTTAGATTCTAATCTGTTAAGAACTTCATAGTGTAAAAATAAAAGAACATGTATACTATAATTTTAAGTTCTCCACTGAGATCCAACAATTTTTTTTTGCAGCAATGATCAACTTTCACAGATTTAAATAAATAATTTGAAAACATAGGTCCTTAATTTTTGTAAATTTAAATTTATTCTTTACAATAAAAGGAAAAACATTCTTAGATAATGCAATTTTATGCTTGTGATTATCAGTGGTTCCTGATTGACGTGATTATTGCACACAAAACCTCTCAATCACTCAAGAACACACACACATAATTTGATATGTTGATGGAATTGAAATTGAAAAATAAATTGCACCAAGATGTATAGTGGTTCGGTTATGAAAAACCTACATCCACTGTGGGGAGAAGAAACTCTATTATTGATGATTCATTACAACCAAGAACAGATTGAAACGAAAGCAAAGCAAGAGAATGAAACTTGCAGCTAAAACTGTGAAAATATTCTAAGTGTAGAACTTATGTGATGAAGCAATTTTGAGCCCTTATATCTAGCCACTCCCTCAACCTTTTGATCCGGTCAAAACCTCCACTGGATAGCCCTCACTTCGTAGATGAGATGCAGCCATATAGCCTATTCCAGATAGCTTGATGAGCCGCTCAAGAATCGCCTCAAAGTCGGCTGCTCACAACTGCCCAAAATGACAGTTTTGGCAGTTTGAGTTGTCTGAGTTGTTGAAACTGTTTCTTGTGCTTCCAGTTGCCATGCAACACGTCCAGATCATTCCCAACACATTAATGATCATCCTCCACATGTTGTTCATTCTCATGCATGCATATACTAGTCATCAATCTCCACCTTAGATGTATGCATGAACAGCTTTATCACTTCTCCCTACCTTTGCTGCTTTTAAGGAGTAGCAACCTCTATGTCTCCACACATGCCAACTAAAGTCTTGCACAACTCAAATTTTACTGCTGTCAAAGCTTTAGTAAGTCCATCAGCTGTATTCACAACTGTATCAATCTTCCTTACTTCCACAAATCCACTTTCCACCATGTCTCTTACAAAGTATAGCTTAACATCAATGTGTTTGGTCCTTTCATGATACCCTTGATGCTTAGCTAAGTGTATTACACTCTGATTATCACAATACACCACTACAGTATCCTGGGTTTCACCCAACTCCTTCAGCAAATCAACAAGCCATACTCATTCTTTGATTTCTTCTGTTATTGCAGTGAACTCAGCCTCTGTAGTTGATAGTGCTACTACAGATTGATGGCTTGCTTTCCAACTTACTGATGTACCAAACATATTGAACACATACCTTGTAAGAGATTTCTTAGAATCTAAGTTTGCTGCAAAATCAGCATCAACAAAACCAGTGAAAACTTCTGATTTTGCTTCCCTTCTCTGAAATTTTAAACCAACTTGTTCAGTCCCCTTGACATACCTCAATGCCCATTTGACTGCCTCCCAATGCTGCTTCCCTGGACAACTTAAGAATCTACTAATCAAGCTCATTACATAAGCAAGATCAGGCCTACTACAAACCATAGCATACATAAGACTGCCCACTGAGCTTGCATATGGAATCCTGCTCATTTAAGCTATCTCACTGTCTGATTTAGCTCCATTAAGTAGTGACAGACTCAACCCTTACTTGACAGGTGTTGTAACAGCCTTGCACTGATCCATGTTGTACCTTTTGAGTACTTTAACAAGGTAGGATTGCTATTTCAACACAAGTATTCCAGCTGGTCTGTCTCTACTTATTTCCATCCCTAAGATCATTTTAGCTTCACCAAGGTCCTTCATCTCAAATTCTGATTTGAGTACTTCCTTCACTGCATCAATCCCTTGAATGCTTTTGCAAGCAATTAAAATATCATCCACATAGAGAAGTAAGTAAGTATAACAGCTGTTCTCTTCCTTGATGTATACACAGCTGTCATAATGATTTCTCTGAAATCAATTGGCAACTATGTACTCATTAAACCTCAAGTACCACTGCCTTGGACTTTGTTTAAGTCCATACAGAGACTTGAGTAGTAAACAAGCCTTTGTATCAGCTCTATCAACTGTAACACCTTCTGGTATCTTCATATCGATACTTTCTTCCAACTTCCCATGTAGAAATGCAGTAGTTACATCCATCTGATGAAGCTCAAGATCATATTGAGCCACTAGTGCTAGTAACACTCTAATTGAACAGTGTTTGACCACAGGTGAGAAGATCTCATTGTAATCTACCCCTTCCTTCTGTGAAAAACCCCTAGCTACTAGTCTAGCCTTGTATATAGCTCCACCTTCAGCTGTAGGTGCTGGTTTTCTCTTGAAAATCTACTTACATCCAACTAACTTCTGAGATTTTGGCTTGTCAATAATTTTCCATGTTTCATTCTTGTTCAGAGATAATAATTCTTCTTCCATAGCTATGAGCCATTTATTACTGTCTTGACTTGCCAATGCCTCAGAGTAATTTCTAGGTTCATAAGCTTCAACTTCAATTGTTGTATATAGTGCAAATGACACTATATCAGCTTGTGTATACCTTGCAGATGGCACTATAGTTCTTTTCAGTCTGTCCCTTGCAAGTTGATATGTGTTTGGTTGCTGTTGAATCCTTGATACTTCATCTGTAACCATATCAGTGGTGTTATCTTCACTTTCACCTGATCTATCCATGTTTTCAGGCTCCACCTCAATCTCAGACTCTCTTCTCTGATCATCCTTGATCAATGGCATTTTATTCTCAATAAAAACAACATCTCTACTAACCAAGAGCCTGTTCTCATCATAACACCACAGTTTGTACCCCTTTACACCTTTAGGATAACCAATCATAACACATTTGAGTGCTCTAGGTTCCAATTTATCCTGTTTAATATGTGCATAAGCCTGACAGCCTATAACTCTAAGGTATGAGTAATTAGGGACCTTACCAGACCATACTTCATCTGTAGTTTTGAAGTTTAGAGCTGTTGAAGGACATAGGTTGATTAGATAAGCTGCAGTTGCAGCTAACTCACCCCAAAATACCTTGCTCAACCCTGTACTGCTCAACATGCATCTGACCCTTTGTAGCAATGTCTGATTCATTCTTTCTGCAATGCCATTTTGTTGTGGAGTTCCAGGGACAGTTTTGTGTCTCTTAATCCCCTTTTCTTTGCAGTATGAGTTGAACTCTTCAGACACAAATTTCAATCCATTGTCTGTCCTCAAATACTTCAAACTACTCCCTGTGATGTTCTCAGTTTCTGTCAACCAAACTTTGAAGATTGTAAATGCTTCATCCTTTGATTTCAGAACATATACCCATAACTTCCTTAAGTAATCATCAATTATGGTCATGATGTATCTCCCTCCACCCTTGGTTATAGTTCTTGAAGGTCCCCAGAGGTCCGAATGAACATAGTCCATCCTTGCTTTGGCTATATGTTCTGAATCACCAAACTTAAGTCTCTTGGACTTACCAAGAATACAATGCTCACACTGTCTGATCTTATCACCTTCACTAAACTTGATCAGCTGTTGTTTAGATAATTCTTGCATTCCTCTTTCATTAACATGTCCCAGCCTCCCATGCCATAGGTTTGCATCATCAAGCTTATCAGTGTTGTGTATTTGTCCTACAATAACACTTCCATCCAAGAAATACAAATCATATCTCCTTGTCCCTCTCATGACTATCTTATTATCCTTAGTCACTGTGAGAATTCCCTTTCTCAGATTTGAATCACACCCTTGAGTATCAAGCATCCCAAGGGAGATGAGGTTCCTTTTTAATCCAGGAACATATCTTACATTCCTAAGAGGTCTCTGAACTCCATCAAACATGAGTAATCTGATGGATCTCACTCCCTTTATCTCACAAGAGTGATCATCACCTAACAGTACTGATCCTCCTTCCTGATGCTTGAATTCCTCAAACCAATGCTTCATTGGTGTCATATGGAAAGTGCACCCTGAATCCAATACCCACTCAACAGACACTTCTGATGTAGTGACAGAAAGAGCTTCAATACCTTCCATACCAGCATTATTTTGCAATTCTCCCACCTGATTTACCTGATTCTTCTGATTTACAACAGGTGCATCACCTTTCTTGGACTTGTTTGCCTTCCATTTTGCACAATGTTTCTTGAAGTGATCTGGTTCATGGCAGAAGTAACACCTCTTGCCAGTTGACTGTCCTGTTGCATCTTTCTTTTGATCAGAATTACCCCATTTGTTCCATTTCTTGTTCTGATTCCCTTTCTTGGCAAACAGACCTTCTGCCCATGACTTTTATTTGTTTTCAACCCTTTCCTCTAGATCTTTTGATCTGAGTGCTTTCAGCACATCTTCAAGCAACACAACATCCTTACCTCCATACAGAACAACATCCTTGAAGTGCCTTTGTGATCTTGGCAATGCTGACAGCAACATGATAGCCTTGTCTTCACTGGACAGTTTGAAATACACACTTTCAAGATCATCTGTGATCTTACAGAACTCATCAGCTTGATCCATCAGAGACCTTTCATCAGTTATCTTGAATGCATGAAGCCTTTACCTCAGATGCATCTTATTAGCAGATGATTTAACCATGAACAGAGCCTTCAATCTATTCCATACCCCAATAGCTGTTGTCTCCTTTGATACTTCTCTGGGTATCTTATCACTTAGACATAGGATTATTGTAGAATAAGCCTTTTGGAGTACCTGATCATCCACTGGAGCTCTTACAGGACCTGTTGCAGCCTGAGGATCCTTGATGATTTCATTCTTCACTGGTGGAGGAGGCCTCAATGCATCCATCAAACCTTGCTGCATAAGAACAACTTTCATCTTCAACTTCCATAGATTGAAATCTGATTTCTCTGTGAGCTTTTCAACATCAAATCTTGTAGTGTTCATCTTGAATACTTGCTTCCACTTCAATAAGTTTCTCATAGACGGCGCCAATTGACGTGATTATTGCACACAAAATCTCTCAATCACTCAAGAACACACACACACAATTTGATATGTTGATGGAATTGAAATTGAAAGATAAATTGCACCAAGATGTATAGTGGTTCGGTTATGAATAACCTACATCCACTGTGAGGAGAAAAAAATCAATTATTGATGATTCAATACAACCAAGAACAGATTGAAACGAAAGCAAAGCAAGAGAATGAAACTTGCAGCTGAAACTGTGAAAATATTCTGTGTAGAACTTATGTGATGAAGCAACTTTGAGCCCTTATATCTAGCTACTCCCTCAACCTTTTGATCTGGTCAAAACCTCCACTGGATAGCCCTCACTTCGTAGATGAGATGCAGTCATCTAGCCGGTTCCAGGTAGCTTGATGAACCGCTCAAGAATCGTCTCAAAGTCGGCTGCTCACAACTGCCCAAAATGACAGTTTTGGCAGTTTGAGTTGTCTGAGTTGTTGCAACTGTTTCTTGTGCTTCCAGTTGCCATGCAACACGTCCAGATCATTCTCAACACATCAATGATCATCCTCCACGTGTTGTTCATTCTCATGCATGCATATACTTGTCATCACTGATAAATATACTTGAACATATGGTCATCATGTTGTGTAGGATCACAAATTTTTTCTTAAAACACATATACATGTAACTGAATCAATAAAGTTTTATTGATGCTTGATGCAGGTATCAAAAGCTCAGAGCATTACAAACTATCAATTTTTAGTTTAAAAAAAACTAATGACCATAGAAATGAACATCAGAGGCGGCACAGGGACTGTGTCGGAGGTTCAGCTGCACAGGGCCCCACCTCGACAAGGGCCCGAATTTTTTATTATATGTTAATATATATAATTAATATACATATTTTAAAGTTGATTAATAGACTAAAAAGGTCAACAACTTAGTTGGTAGCACGTCAAATTTTGCAAGCTATCTACGGTTAGAGTCTTGTCAGTGTACTTGTCCTTCAAATTTTAAGGAAATACCACAATTTGCCCTATATGAGGAAGTCAACATCTTTTTTGCCCTACCTTTTCTAATACATCTAAATTTTCTTAAAAATACATGCAATGCCATGAATACCCACAAGGATGGTCCACCTTTTTGTATTGGGAATGAGTTGACAAGTACAGTTGCATGCAAAATAGATGTATCAGGGAATATGTTGATTATTTAGGGATGACACATTAATTAAAGAAGAAATAAATAAATCTACTAAAATATAACCCCTAATTCGGCGGAAAAGTTGAATGAAGTGAAAAAGCCAAATTTTAAGCGCACACCTACAATTTAAAATTCACGAAATTTAATTTTTAAATTCCTTAAATTGTTAGATTATAATAAGATTTTTATTAATTAACACATACAGTAATTAGGTGATTAAACACATGCAAAATTAACTACCTACCACTCCACTGAAACACACTTCATTAAATGAGGTGAAAATTAAGGCACTGTGTTCACAATCAGTTCATTTATGTAAATTCTTGTCACATTAAACTCTCAACTATCCACACCAACCAAATAATTTCACCACCAACAAACATAAAAATTGGGCACAGTGGATTCAAACTTCATTCCTCTGTATCTACAAATTATTGGAGCATAAAAAGGTGATCGGCTCCCGTATTTACCCACCGTTTTTGTCGACGGATCCATAGTTAGAGCCAAAGGTAAGATACGAACGTTGTTTGCATTGTATTTTATTTATTGCTTTCTTTTAATGTTTTAGGGTTTTTAGGGTTT
Source organism: Pogostemon cablin (assembly GCA_023678885.1). Classification (NCBI taxonomy): domain Eukaryota; kingdom Viridiplantae; phylum Streptophyta; class Magnoliopsida; order Lamiales; family Lamiaceae; genus Pogostemon; species Pogostemon cablin. The sequence goes on along the minus strand of CM042986.1, from coordinate 19,558,595 downwards.
CAAAAACGCATGTCTGCTGAGTGAAATGGTTATATATATCCATGCCTGCCAAAGAAAATGGTGAAGTATGCATGTAATATGCTTGTCCGCCGAGGAAAATGGTGAAGTATGCATGTAATATGCATGAATACCACTACATACACCCATCGTAGACTTGTCCGCTAATATGCATGGTTAATTGTGCTTGTCCACTCATTATTTGAGACTTATCGTCCATGTCCACCTATTATTTGACAGTATTTCAGCTTGTCCGCCAAAAATAGTAGCCCAAATTAGCGTGTCCGCCAAAAGTAGTTGCCCAGTAGATCCTGTCCGCCGAAAATTGAGCATGTCCGCCGAAAATTGAGCCTGTCCGCCGATAATTTCACCATATTTGCGCATGTTCGCCGAATCTGTACCATATATAACCCTGTCGGCCTACTATTTGACCCTATATGAGCATGTCCGCTGATTTTCTCACCCTAATTTATCATGTCCGCCGATTTTTTCACCCGAAATGGTCTTGTCCGCCAATTTTTCCTTCCTAAGGGAGCATGTTCGCTGATATTTTCACCCTAATTGAGCATGTCCGCCGATTATTTGGGCTTAATAGTTTATGTCCGCCGATTTTCCCACCGTAATTGGGCATGTGAACTGATTATTTGACCCTAATTGAGCATGTCCGCCGAAATGTTACTGGTTTTTGAACATGTTCGACGATTTTTAATGCATAATTGAGCATGTTTGGCCATTTTTTAAACATATTATATGATGTCCTCCGATTATATTTGGCTACCTGAGCATGTCCGTCCAGTTTGAGCAAAATTCAGCATGTAAGTCATTATTTTTTTATTATAATAGACATGTTCGTCGATTTAGGACCTTAATTGAGCTTGTCCACGTACGTACGACTTAATGTTTAACTTGCATGTGCGCTTGATAATTTAATGCTTAATTTGTGTGCACCTACTAAATTGGTGTATCATTTTTAATGAATTCTGTGTCAATATAACAATTAATTGTCCTTTTGTTGAAAGGTTTAGGCCTTGGATTGGAAATGAGAATTTTTTGTATATGGTGGGGCGGCTGGTGACAAGGTTTAGAGTATGTACGTGGCCAACACACGAGCTTAGTTTTAAATTCAGATCAGCTGACGTTGGATTTTATTATTGGGCATGTGCACAGTTTAGTTTGCGCCGAATTGAATCATTTCAAATATGTTATACGCACACTTGTGGACATCGATGGTTGTATAACAAAACATAAGGTAAAGGATGATATGGATATAAGGGGGTTGTATCAGCAGGTTGATGAGCCGATGTTGTTTGTCACAGTTAAGGCCATACCACATCAATCAGTTGATAATTGTTGCACTAGTGCTGCGCCAGTGGGGAGTAGTTATTGAACCGACTTGCTTCACTCACAAATTTCATCTGTCAATATTCATTGTCCCGTAAATTTGGCGGACCGAGCACGAGTATAGGTGTGGGCGTGTCGAGTCGTACGACAAATATTGATTTGAACAGTGAGTATGCTAGCGAACAGCAGAACGAAGAAGAGGTGGAGAATGGAGATGAGATGTGCTCCTCTGCTGGGTTTGAGGGTTCAGAGGGTGATGGGTTTGATGGTTTTGCTGGTTCTCAAGACTATGGGTCTGATGGATCGCAAGGCCATGGGTATGATTCATTTGAGGGTCCACATCGTGAGGATTTTGAGGGTACTGATGCTTCGCAAGATGAGGGGCGCAATGGTGATCAAATCAATGCTGAAGATGAAGACCCTGAAACTGCTCTGTTCGAGAGGTTCTGTTCCTACATCAGAGCCAAAGGAGGAATGGGTTTCCTGGAACCCGTTACTACACACATGCAGATGTCCACACCGGTACGTCCTAGTCAAGACACAGATAGGTCTTGCAGCCATCCATGGAGCATTCTAGGCATGTTTTGAATATAGTACCCGGTAATTTACTGCACCTTATTGTATTCTAATACCAATTGAATAATAACTAATCCATCATTGCAGGTTTCTTGGAACAGTGTAATGTGGACAATGAAATTGAAGACAACAACATTGATACTTCAGTGGAGATTCATGAAAAAAGTGCCTTCGATAATAAAGGTGATTGCCAGTATGCGTTGGGTATGTATAACTTGCGGAATCAAGTTGAGACACGGGTCAAGAAATCTGACACCTACAGGCTCAACGTCGTCTGGAAGTACCGAGTGGAGCAGAGTTGTATGTTTGAGATGCATTCTAGTGGCATAGGTGGAATATGGAGGGTAATCAAGTTTGGACCTCCACATGTATGTCGTTTGAACCCAGACACTAATGCGCCAAGGCAAGTTGGTTCGAAAACTGTTGGCAGATACTATTCAGCTCGACAGTTCAATAAAACCACAGCATTGTGTCATGCTGGAATGACAGATGAGATACGTAAAGAATTTGTTTTCGACATCTCCTATAATTTGGCCCTCAATTCAAAACATATTGATGTGGGAGACACGTACGGAGACCATAGTTCTTCCTTCAGTTCCCTACCTTTGTACTTGCATCACCTACAGTTAGAAAATCCAGGCACACATACAGCACTGGCAACTGCAGATGACAATTCTTTCAAGTAAGTCAATACACAACCCTTCTATATTATGAGGTATATAGGTGTACTAAGTACTTCGATGCAGATATGTCTACTACGCACTTGGTGCTTCGATACGGGGTTTTGCTAGAGCCGGCCGTCCTGTGATTGTCATTTATTGTACACACATAAGAGTAAAGTACCGTGGGATCGTGTTCATTGCAGTCACTCAGGATGGCAACCACAATGTTTTTCCCCTGGCCGTTGGTGTAGGTGACACTGAAAATAATGAGTCATGGTGCTGGTTTCTTCAGAGGTTGAGAGAATCGTACGGAGCTCCGCATGGCCTAGTTATTGTCTCAGACGCGCATAAAAGTATATCACATGCTATACATACTGTGTACCCTGAGGCACACCATGGTTTATGTTCGTATCATCTAAAGAAACGGCTCAAAGGTTTCGAAAAGGATGTGTTGTTTCAGTTCAATATGGCTTTGGAGGCATACATGAACCATGAATTTAAGAGGTATGGTCATTTTTTAGTATTAGTATGCAGTTTTTATTTGTTTTATCACATTACCGTGCTGCACAGATGGGAAGGGAAGTTGTGCAACCATAATAATTCTCGATTGATGGCTTTGCTGGAGGGGTGGGGGTTACAGTAAATGGTCATGGATTCACTGTCTGGTCACTCGTTACGAGTTCACATCATCGAACGCCCCTGAGACCTTTAACAAGGCCATCCTCTGGGCCAGGACACTACCCATTTGTAGTTTGTTAGAGGTTGTACGTGCTCTCATTCAAAGATGGTTTTATGAAAGAAGAACGAGTGCAGAGAACAGTCGGGATATTCTTTGCACACGAGTACACAGCGAGTTGGCTGCGTTGAACGCTGAGGCGTGGAAACTTAAAGTGGAGAATCTTACAGCGACAACATTCCAGGTCACTTCCACCTCAAAAAACTTCACTGTTGATTTAAGGGAGTGTACTTGTTCGTGTGGAAGATTCCAGTACCATCAATACCCATGCATTCACGCATTGAAGGCGATAGAGTAAGTTCACATGCTATTATGCGTATAATATAATCTTTCATATTCAGTAGTGCCAGTAGTATGAGAATTATCTATTTCATAATATAACGGTCTAAATGTGTGCGTGTAACAGCCATTGCAAACTTTGCGACTAGTGCATTTGTTGCACCGTGGTATCGTCGAACGACTATCCTTTCATTATGGCAAGAGGTTGTGATGCCTGTGCCCGATCCATCCTATTGGTCAACACCAGAGCATGTGGGTAGTGTCCGTGTGAATGAGCCACCAGCACATCGCCAAGCAGGCAGACCTCGTACCACCCATCTGTGTAGTGCAGCAGAGACTTCGAGGGGTACTCGGGTGCGTCAGCGTTGCAGCAGATGCGGAGAGCCGGGACACAACAAAGTGAAATGTCGAGCCAATATTTCCATTCACACAAGGGGGAACTGCTGATCAAATTATTGAAATGCAATGTTGGTGGTTATAAAGTTTTGACTTGGCCTTTGTTTTTATGGTTTAAGTATGATGTAATATGATTGAAATAATAATATTGTTTCTCTGGCTTTCGTTCTTAGAATGTTTTAGTACATAACCTCATATAATACATCATGAAAAAAAAGAACAGATTAACTTAAAGAAAGGTCTGTATTCGCACCCTTTCTCCCGTAAAGGTTGTACGAAAAAATATCTCGTACCCATTTTCTCCGGTACTCCATCAGGTGTGGATCATTTCCCCATGAATCATCCCCTGTGAGTAGATACTGTATTTCTCTGACGCTAGCCTGACCACAACACCAACTGTCATCCTGAACGTAGCACATGGATGGTTGTGGTCTAGCCCACTTCAGAGTGGCTCTGAACTTCTGCTCAGTAGTGTCATAGATGGCACCACTTCGGTGGAACATCAAAAGCAGTAACCGTCGCAAGTGCGTAGTGCTCTTCTTTCTACTATCTTCAACGGCCTTGTTTTTTTCCCACGTGTAAAATAAAGAGTCGAAGACAGCGATCTTCAACGACCTTATATAGACACACACAGCGAAATGGTACGAATGCGAACACTCTACGAAGAGCAACTGTAGAGTGAAATCCGAATAACATCAGTGATGATGTAGTTCTTCCCAAAAAAATAAATAATGATGACATACTCACCCGTTCAACCTTATCCAACTCTTTACAGCCACATGTCCATTGCGGAGGCCTCTAAAATGACAGCTCTCCTTTCCACCACCTATCCAAAACTTCTAGCTTGTCTTGAGGTAAGTCGGCCAACTCTGAGGGTTCATCGCCATGTGCCGTAACATGCTCATCCCAAATTGCTTTTAAAGTCGCCTGATAAAGAAAGAATTATAAAATTAAAGGTCAAATTATAAGAAAAAATCATACGTCGTATTGCACGTAAAAACTTACCGAAAACTGACACGGTAGAATAGCATACGATTGCATTCAATGATCCGGGTGAACTCCAACGTAGTCAGGGGCTCGTGTTAGTATAGCCAAACACGCATCAATGTGCTGGAAAAAAATATTTCAATGATGAGATATATGGGATTAGTGTCTAAATATATTTAAGTTGTATTTACAAGCCTCATCCTCCATCCAGACTTTTGGCGTCATCATTCTCACGAAGAAATCATTCCTCACTTGGAATCATTCTCACGAAGAAATCATTCCTCACTTGGAACCCTATGCCGACATCGATCCTGCGCATGTATGTTAAAACCTTTACATAATAAACAACGAAACCATAAAAGAAGAACACATTTAAGGACATTTCTTACTTTCCAGGGGATATCATGAACTTTTCCCATGCTCTGTTGACCTTGACGTCATCCACAGTTGTGTTTGGGGATTGGACTGCTGTCGCTTTTCTCTTTGGACGTTGTGGACGACGTTGGAAGTGCTTTTTTGCTGACACCATACTGAAACCAGTGTCTCCGGGAGTAGAATAACTAGGCTGTCTGTGTTATCCGGATGCCTCAGGGAATCTTGTTGAGCCACCTGGTACCAATTCCACATCTCCGGCAAATAGGCCCCCTGGTATTGCATAACTACTAGGTGGGGGTGTAGTTTGTGCACTCCGTTGTTCTTCAAAGGTAGCTGGAACACTTGGTACTTCATATGTAGGTGGCTCAGGTGGTGGACCCTTGAATCCATCCTTAAACATTTTATATATGTTACCAAGAATTAACCTCTCATGGCTACGGTGCACACGGGTCTGTGCTTCAATCAACCATCCAGCAACCCTTTTTAATTCACTACGGCCCTCCTTCTGTCCTCTACGGATATCAGCGAGCTCTGCATTCAGTTTCTCAAACCTCTTCTCCAGTCTGTTGTCTCGATCCAGCTGCTGAGTGAGAAGGGCTTCATGTTCGAAAAATTTTTGGTCATGATCATCCATTCTCCTCATAATTCGATCGTACTGTTCTTGAGACAGACCCCCACTGTCTTCACTCTGCTGATGAGGCACAGAATGATCCCACTGTGGACTTGATCTGGATTGAGGATGGAAATCATCGTGGGTAGATGGAGGACTACCAGGTGATCCGTTAAACCCTAGCCCTCATTGGCTATAGACAGATCCTTCATACCCACTGTACTGACCCTGCTGTGACCCTTCATTTCCACCATACGGATGTGATTGGTGTGGGACCTGAAATCCACCAAAGTTAAACTGATATGGTTCCTGATATGGTCCCTGATATCCACCAAAAGGAAAAGAGTACGATGGTGGCTGAAATCTAGCTGAAGGGAAGTATGGTTTTCCAAACACAGGAGGATATGATCTCTCCGGAATGGCCATTACCGGGTGTGGAACTACCGCATTATGGGGGTCAGACTGAGATGGCCGCGGGGGTGAATCCTCAGATGGTATGTAAGATCTGTCATCCTGATCACCCATTACCTCGTCATCATCATCATCTTCGTCGTCCCCTCCGACGGCATGAAAATCACGTAGTAAGTCCTCCGCTGCTGCTGTTCTTTATTGCCCCCAGAATGATGTATCAGCAACCGGAATGACACCCTGACCACGCATTTCATCTTTGGAATCTGAACTAGAGCGCACCACATGTTTCTTACCCTTAGCCTTCTCTTTTGGCTTTGGTCACTTGAAAACCAGAACTCCAATCAGAATGTATTCCCCTGAAGTATGATCGGCGGAAGTCCTCAGGGTGGATGGCAGGTAAATCAACCACTCTTGGGTCCTAAAAGTAAGATAATAAAACATAAACACATATACTCAGGTGACAAAAAAGGCCTCCAAATGCATCCAAGTTAGATAATCAAAAGCTTAATCTCGTAAACATAAAAGTGACAAACATGTCTAAAAAACTGAGTGTCATCAATTTTTTTGGCAGTAGTATATGTCCAGCGAAGACACAGAGGTCTGACATCCGGCTTGGCTGTCCATCGCTCAACATTGCTGCAAAACCTGTGATGCGCTCAGAGGCCCAAACCTGTGACCAAACATCAAAGTAATATCATGTCAACATATATCTTTTTAAATGCGTTTAATATAAGAATAAAATTGGTGAAATAAAGTCAGTATCACTTACTACTAGGGCAAATGAGCATCCATAAAAGTTGATGTGCTGCTGTTTGTCTAACTCTTGCACCGTAGTCTTTACAAAGTCCATATGGTGCAGTAGGATTAGGTATGTGTACTTACCCCATGGGAAAGAGTTCCACATGTCATCATTTTCAACTAAGTACCATACCCAGGGGTCTATGTATACTTTTGACGTATCTCGACCTAGCAAAAAGTAGTACAGCAGTAGAATGTTGGCCGTTTTCACCGCATTGTGGCCCTTATATTTGTTTTCACTAAATCTTCTCATAAGTTCATCAACCAGGACCCTCTTCGAACGAAAGGTAGCAAACAAACTGTGTGCAGGTGGCAGAAATGAATCATTCGGGTCAATATCCCCACGGTCCTCAAACCCTAGTCACATAACACGCATAAACTCCATGGGTGTAAAGCTAAGAATTGTATCAGACACCCCTGAAGTACCGGGAGTACATATCTGAACCAGGGATTACAACCTCCTGAGCCATCAGCTGAAATAAAGCTTTAGGAGACCCGTAATCTGAATCCAAATCCCAGAAATGCCCGAAACAAGATCTTCTGAACCTCCTCACTGTTTGATCGCCACTCTTTGTAAGCACCTCGCGTATGCAATTCAGAGCTTTAGAAGGCCTACAATAACCTTTAATCCCAACTTTTCGAGTTTGAAGTTCACGTCGTTTCCAGCTCCACTACAGTGCATGCCAACTCGATTAGATATAAGACGTGACTACATTTTATACATAAAAACATCGGCGGACAAGCTCAGTAAAGGCACAAAAACGGCGAACAAGCTATTTTATGCAGAAATAATGGCAAAATAATGCTAAATAATGCTTAGAAAGTCGGCGGACAGGCTCAAAAAACGCATAAAATCGGCGGACAAGCTCAATCAGGGCCAAAAAAATTGGCGGACATGCTCAATTGTACTACAAATATTGACGAACAAGGTCATTTTACATACAATTATCGGCGAACATGTTCAACTACGCTAGAAACATCGGGGGACAAGCTCAGTAAAGGCACAAAAACGGCGGACAAGCTATTTTATGCAGAAATAATGGCAAAATAATGCTAAATAATGCTCAGAAACTCAGCGGACAGGCTCAAAAAACGCATAAAATTGGCGGACAAGCTCAACCAGGGCCAAAAAATTGGCGTACATGCTCAATTGTACTACAAATATTGACGGGCAAGGTCACTTTACATACAATTATCGGCGGACATGTTCAACTACGCTAGAAACATCGGCGGACAAGCGCAGTAAAGGCACAAAAACGGCGGACAAGCTATTTTATGCAAAAATAATGGAAAAATAATGCTAAATAATGCTCAGAAACTCGACGGACAGGCTCAAAAAATGCATAAAATCGGCGGACAAGCTCAATCAGGGCAAAAAAATTGGCGGACATGCTCAATTGTACTACAAATATTGACGGACAAGGTCACTTTACATACAATTATCAGCGGACATGTTCAACTACGCTAGAAACATCGGCGAACAAGCTCAAAAAGATTAGAAAAATATGCCGAGAAGTTCAATTACACTACAAATTACACTGAAATTTCCAATTATACTCAAATAATTATCGTCGAAAATGTAAATTTAAAATTCGTCGGACATGGCAAATTCATACAGTGGAGACTCTACTTCCTCGGGGGACAAGAACAACTCCAAATTCAAACTCTACAGTAACAACTCCAAATTCATTATACTTTAAATTAAATCGCAATTCTGCAAAACACTAAAATCCTAAAGACGGAATACCTGGTTATCCATATTTGCTGCTGCTAATTTTCGACGTGGAGATGACGATGGATTGAACGACACGCCGGAGACCCGGACGGAGCGCTGTGTTCGACAGAAAAATCGAGAGTTTGAGAGAGAGAGAGAGGGGGGGAGAGTATGGGTGGGATGAGTGCCGATGAAAAGAGAGAGAGAGACAGAGACAGAGAGTAAATAACAAAAATTTTGAGATAAAGGGGTTAAAGATTCTCTCGCCAATTTCAATGTCTTTAAAAGCGGTACTTTTAACTGCTGGGCAATAATTGCGAGATTTCAAAAAAAAAGGAAAGATGTGACATGTGTCAGGGGGTAAATTATGAATATACACAAAAAACAGGGTAAATTAGATGTTTTAAAAGGATAGGTCAAAAAAGATATTGCATGAGTGATATAGGGCATAAAAAATGTTGTTCCTTTTAGTTATTACCTTTTTTATTGAGTATATATACTTTTTTTTAAAAAAATTATTTCGTCCTCTCCTTCCAGTTTAATTTTTAATTATTTCGTCCTCTTCTTCAATTGTTATTTTAAAATTTAAGAATTTTTTCTTATCTATTAAATTTATTAAAAAAATAAAAATCAAATTTTCATAATTAATTTTACGTGAATATTATAACATAGTACAATGTATTTATTTTTTATGAGCTAATCACTAATCATATATAATGTGTCGTCTTTTTAATTTTATATGCTTTATTTTATAAGTTTAACTAATATTACTTTCTCAATCCCACATATTTTTACTCACTTTTCATTTTGGGTCCCAAATATTTTTACTTATTTCATTAATGGTAAAAATACATAATTTTTTATTACCTATTTTTTACAATATCAATAACTTTAATTACTTTATTACACTTTATTCATTATTCTCAATAACTTTATTTACTTTTTCTTTTTAAATTATTACTTTTATCTATACTTTTTTTTACATTATATTTTAAAAAAATACTCACTCCGTCCCCTTGAAAATTATCCATTTCACTATTCCTGACATCCGCTTCAAAAGCATCAATTTCCTCTATTTAATAAAGAAAATACACAATATGACTCATCACTTTCCTCTAATACAATTGTCCACCTTATCTATAATAATAATACTCCTTAATTTACGTGCAAAAAGCAAATAAAACCTTAGAACCGTCCACGTGCAAACAGCAAATGAGTACCTTTCAAGGGGACGGAGGGAGTAACAAGTTTTAATCTCTGCACACATACAAATGTACATAAATACCCACGGAGAAAGTAATTTTTTTTTTAATAAAAGGCCTTGAAAAAATTTTGCACCGGGCCCGTATACTAAAGGACCGACCCTAATGAACATGATACTGCTTTCATGTCAAATTTCGCTCTAAATACATGCCTTTTCAACTTGTTAGTTGTATTAATTTTCTAAGCAAGAATCATAACTATAATTATAACAATTACAAAATCATTTCAATTTTAATAGCCTCCAATTATAATTCATATTTTGCTTTTACATTTTATTTAAATGCTCACTAAAGATATTATACTGCAATAAGAGCTATTTTTTAACAACAAAATTTACGCATTGAATTCAATCAGTTGGAAATTATCGATGGAATAGCAATAAAAAATGACATTTTTCTTTAGCAATGAAATTCCAACGAATTTATTTTCTATTTTATCAACGGAATTCAATTTGTTGGTAATTACTAATGGATTACAAATAAAATCATTATATAAATTACTAAAAGAATTATTAGCAACGGAATTGAATTTTCGTTACTAAAAATTTATCAACCACTACTTTACCAATTGAAATTTATCAATATATTTCGTTGTTAATCCATTAGTAAACCAATGGAAAATTTTGTTGGTATAAAACAATTTTTTTTAATGTTGAGAGTTTATGCTCACCCACATGAATTCTCCTATGAATGAATTTGAGCTTAGGTGTAAAGCTTTTAATAGATTTTTCTTTTTATTAAAAAAATAAAGCTTCAAAATTTTTGATTGATGTGTTTTAGTCTCATTTATTGTATTATTATAATTATAATTATAACTACGATTGTGACGTTTTAATTTTGAAAAACACAAATAGTTTAAAAAATCGGTGCCCTTTGATTAAAAAAAATAGTTTAGTACACGTATATCATTATATTAGATGGAGGCATTTTCTTGAGATGAGCTTTTTGTGAGACGGTTGTGAGCTCCATTATTAAAGTATACTATTTATTATTATATAGTTAAAATATGTTTATTTGTAATTAAACTATGTCAATAATAAATCATGTTATAACACTCTAAAATTATACTTTAATTTATTATTTCATCATTTAACATATTTTAGAAAACAACTTTAACAATCAATAAATATACTTTATTTATATAATAAACATATTTTAACATGTCTCATAAACCATTTCAGATATATAATATCACAAAAGAGTTTGTCTATCAGATGATATAGTTGGTGAAAGAGAATTGTAAGAAAAAATATTAGCTACATTTTTCAATTTTTCTTTTGGATCTTTTACACCCTGCAAAATACAAATGAGATGGTATTTATGCCGATTTTATTAGTTTGATTAATCTACTTCCTATAAATAAATTTGTTTACTAAGCGTAAAATGATCTTACTATAAAATAATCTTAAATAAGGGTCTCTCCAAAAAAATATAATAACATTATTATCTTGCAAAAAAATTATTATTATTTTTGCTATAAAATATTATCACTTCCTATTTATATTATAAATTGTTAATGAAATAGTTCAGTGCATCATTATTACATTTCATCAATTATATTTTATCACTTTTCGTTAATAAAATTATCACTTTTTATCAGTATCGCGAGGATTTACGTTAACAAAAATTATTCAAAAAAGTTCACACAATACATACCCTAACAAAAATTATTCTCCAATATAAATTTGTCTTACTTTGTGGAGTGGTAGTACATTTTTTAATCTAAGTCCTAAGATAAATTTCAAATTTTTATATTAGAATACGAATATTCAGTTTTTAAAGACATGAAAAGAATATAACACAATTTAATAAATATATTTATGGCTAAAATATTTAATTTCTTTATTAGATTTTCTAAAAATAGTATTGTAACGCCTCTAAAGTGAAAATATTTTACACTATAGTAAATACTTTCATAAAAAAGTTAGCACTTATTTATTTTTAAAAAAAAATGATAATATTAATTTTCATGTATATTATTCCCTCCATCCTTTATCAATGTACTCCCTCCGTCCCAAGAATACATTTGCGTATTATTGTGTAGGAGTTTAAGAAAAGTAACTTTTTGGTGGTGTGATGTAAGAAAGAGAAAGAGTATTTTGGGTAATTGAGTAGGATAAAGTGTATGACAAAGTTGACTTTGACTAAATTGTGTGTAAAAAGAAGGTGACATTTTTATAATATTGTAGTATTGTAAGGTTATTGATATTATGTATTATTTTCATTTTTAGGGGGTGAATCTATTCTTGGGACGGATCAAAATGGAAAGGGCGAATGTATTCTTAGGACGGAGGGAGTATCTATTTACTTAAGAAGTATTATTATTTTATATATAGTTGGTAATTGAATTAGTGAAGTGTGTGGGTTTCATATATATATATATATATATATATATATATATATATATATATATATATAACAGAAAAATTGATAAATTAAGAGTGGAGGATCCAAAATAGTAAAATTGATAGATTAAGTCTTTTTGCACATAGATTAAGGAATATTATTATTTTATATATGTAATTGGTAGTTGAATTAGTGAGATGTATGGATCTCATACGTCTAAAAGGAGAAATTTATAGATTAAGAGTGGACAAAGCAAAATAATAAAATTGATAAATTAAGAATTGACGGAGGAAGAATAAATTATTCATAAAATAATTTATTGCTTTATTATAAATTATTATTTTTTATTATCATATATTCTATGAGACACATAAATCTTTATTTTTTTTTAAAAATAAATAAACTATTTATCTGCGTATTAAGCAGGTTACATGCTAGTTTAATTTATGTAATAAGAGATTAAACACCATTATGTAACAGGTGATTTTATTTGTCTTCCAGTGTAATTCTATCATAACTTATTTAAAATGTTTATGATCATTTTAAGTTAATTCACAACAACAACAATAGTAATAATATTCTTAGTTTATACACCATTATTTTTTTTTTAAATTGAGATGAATTCCAATTACCGTGTTTAATTTGTGATTCTTTTCATATTCTTTTCGAATAAATAGATTTATCACATTTATTTGGGTTATTTCAATAATAGAATTAGTATATTACAAACTCCTAAGAGGGAAAAATTTAGAGAATAACTTTGTATTAATTCAAATTTCCTTCTAATGCAATAAATATGGAACGTATGATCCCCTGATTTTGGCTGCTCTGTTCAGGTTATTATCACTAGTGATAGTTTTTCTGTAAAACCCCATCTTTCCAGCATTCAAAGTATATTTGGATCAGCATTCAAAGTATACATGGGTACAGCTACCCCATGTACCTGTACTACATCCGCCCCTGACAAAAATAGGTGAATGCTATAAGACAAAAGAACAAATTATTGAACTAAACACAGTGCTAGAAAGAATAAATTACAACCACCGAGACTAGGATCATAGACCAAAAGAAAATAAGCAACGTTTTATACTCCCTCCGTCGAGTTTCAAACCTTTACAGTTTGTTTACACGTAAATTAAGGAATATGATAAATCACAAAAATGTCATACTTTGATATCAATTAATCCTTATATGTTTATTTTGATCAAAATTTATATTTTGTAGGTATGAAAATGATTTGATTGATTATATAGGCTAATTGGACTATTTTTGGAAGATGATAAAGTGAAGATACAAAGAGATGAGCAGACTATGTAAGGCGTGGTCACGACTTAATTGCTGGCAAAATTGCTAAAGTGGAGAAAAATATGCCCAATGAAAATTATTGATAAGGCGTGGGCACGCCTAAGGACCTGGACGGGAATTGTTAATTTGAGCATCAAATCTCATGGAATTCAAATATCGAGCACTTTCCTTTAAGGATCACATATCAAATTGGATTTCCTCCTATAATTTAGGATAGGAATCTCTTTATTCTCTGCACTGATTTAGTTATTTTAGGAAGAGATTAAGGGGGAGATCAATCCCGTAAAAGACTTCTATCACATGATGATCTTCTTTCCATATATTTGTCTTTATTTTTAAGTTAAATAGAGAGTGAAACTCTAGGACTTGGGATGACAACTTTTACTTCTGATTTATTTCTGTATTTTTATTTTCTCACTTGTAAGACTCCTCCATGGAGATTACTCTTTGTTTATTCAAGTTTTCTTATAGATTGCTAAATCATTCGTCTAGCCGGATAATCGGAGGCGTGGTTCAACATTATCATGTGAGATCTAATTAATTTTTAATTTTTTCATGTTTCATCATTTGTATAATCTCTGTGCTCGATTATATTGTTTGACAGATTGTTTAACTTGATCAATTAAATAATTTGTGAAAATGATACTCCATCCGTCCCATAAAGAAGTTCAGACTTACAAAAAGTTACTTTTTGGGGTAGTTTGATATTTTTAGGTAATAAATGAATTATAAAGTAAGTTATGTGAGTTGTTAAGGGGTGGGAATTTTGAAATTAAAATGTGTTGTGAGGTTATTGATTAGTGTATATTTTTCCTTATTTGGGGGTGTAAACTTGTTCATGGAACGGACAAAAATAGAAAGTGTGAATTTGTTTATGGAAGTATGTGTCAATTAGAACGTTAAATCCATAATTGTCTAATTGTTTCTAATATTTGTGGCAAGTAGCATAATCATCCGCATCTCACTTTCAATTATTGTTATAGGAGATATGCCACCTAGTCTAAATGAACCTACATGTGCATTTGTTGGCTAGAATTGGGACTTTCTAAATTGAATACGGTCGGTAAATTAAATCCTACGATGGTATCTAGGGTTGTTTATTTGGCTAGAGAAGTAATTAGATGTGATACCCTAATTATCGACTAAGTATGGAAAGATTAGGTTGTTAGGTGGTACCAACAACTATAGCCAATTTGGTGTTGATGTGAAAGAGTTATTCGTGCATCTGTGATAGTGTTAACTTGTTTTATTTAATTTTGTTGAATAAACTTGTTTTACCAATTTTTGTGGATACGACCCTACTCATCACTATCGCAATATTATCTAGTAGGTTTATTATTTGTTGGTTTCGACACCCACCATACAGTATTTTAATATATAGTGAGGTAAGATAAATAATATTTTAATATAAAGTATGTAGGTGGATTAGTGTAATGTGTGGCCATGAACATTAAGGTGTATATATAAAGCTTACTTAGTAATCATGACCAAGGTTTAAAATATCCCGAAATATCCTCGATATTTCCACGATATATTCATTTTTGGAGAGTACCGATATCGATATTAGGGAAAAAGATATTTCTTTTTTTATATCGAGAAAATATCGGGAAATATCGGCATATATCGATATCGATTTGCCACAGTTCAAATTTTTTGGATGTGAGATATATCGAGGAAATATCGACGAAATATCGAAGATATATCGAAAATATCAAAAAATTATCCATAATTTTAAGAAATTTTAATGATTCTTTTATGTTACTTTTATCAACTAACTACATTTTTTTGTCATTAATTTGTTCAATTTAAAAAATAAAATAAAAAATGGAGCAGTATTTGCGTGAAATCATCTTATAATTAGACTGTTTTACGTTTTCTTAATTACCTAGTATCTTTTTTATAGGGTTAATTGAAAAAAAAATCACGAACTTTACATCTGTGTAAATTAATCCTCACTTTTGAGAAATTACAAAAAAACCACCACATTTAAGTATTGTTGCAAAATAAGCCCAAAAAACCCTACTTTTAGTCACAAATTGGGATTATTTTGCAACAATACTTAAAGGTGGTGATTTTTTTTGCAATTTTTCAAAAGTGATGATTAATTTGCAATAGTGTAAAGTTCTTGATTTTTTTTGCAATTAACCGTTTTTATATTAAAATAGTTGTCACTTTTCGTTAAAAATATTATAACTAGTAAATATAAAGGGCTCACGTAAATAATATACTCTGATTAAAAATACAATTATTTTGGCACAGTTGAATAAGATAGAACGATATACTGCTAACACATTTAAAACAAGGTTAAAAATTTTATATAATTCGATTAGTTGGTACCAATAATGTTTAGATCAAGATAACATGACATATTTTACATTTATGAACCTCATATATCATTATTTTGATATTAGTTATTATGTGTTAAACAATTAATAATAATAATTGTATAATTTTAGACTATTTAAATATGCTATTATTGATCTACTTATCATACTCCTATATTTTGAGTTTTATTTTGATTATAAATTGATTTATATATTAAAATTAGTTATAATATTGCAACAATAAATAATCAATTTTCTCCTTTTTCCTCACAAATTTCCATAAATTTTAAATTTGTACTGATATCGATATCGATATTCGATATATCCATCGATATATTCGTAAATTTGAGGTACCGATATTTTTACCAATATCGATATTTTAAACCTTGACAATAACTTGTAATGTGCTTGTGTCACAAGAAATATCTTTAAATGCTCAAAATGATTAACTAGGAATTTTATGAAACATTCTTATGGTAAGACCGTTTTGATTTATAATATTAATTAATTATCACTTTTTATTATAAATATTATTGTATTTTTCATTAAAAAAAATATTTTGTGTCAGTTATTAAATATTGAAATGTAAATATTAAAATAGAATGCCCAAAATGAAAATATGTACACATTGAAATAAGACGGATAAAGTATAGAAGCCCAGTTGTTCTAATCATACCACCTATCATCTAGTACAAATTCACTCGTTAGAATATCTTGAATTTGGTACAAATGATCCCCGAAAACTAGCATGACCATAGCCTGCACAGTTGTTCTAATCATACCACTTATCATCTAGTACAAATTCACTCGCTAGAATATCTTGAATTTGGTACAAATGATCCCCGAAAACTAGCATGACCATAGCCTGCACATTCACAATTTTCTTGTGATCCCCTTCTAAGTTGTCATTTAAGTGGATCGCCAAATTGCGAGCGCACGTCAATAATGAAGTTTTCACTAAATTTTCCCTTTCTTTCCGGCTTCTCAATTTCCCCTTACCATCCATCTTCTGAACCTGGTTGATCCGATATTTATAATGTTTGTGTTCATCCCAAACATGTTTGATATGACCTAGAGAATCATCCTCGAACAACCTGTCCCATTTCACCCAGCTCTGGCTACTTATTTTTGAGATTGCTGAAGCACGTAAATCACCAGACGGGTGCGAACGTTGACCCATGTTGATGATGAATCTGCGAGCTTCCTCTGGACTAACAATTGATAAATGATGCAATAGATCCCGTGCAGACCAATAGTTCCCAGTTCTCATTTTAGTAATAAGATGGGCCAAATCGTCTGGTAAAGATCCTTCTTCACCAAACAGCTCATTAATGACTCCCAAAACACACGTGATGCTTTGTTCAAAAGTGGCGCGCGTGTTGGGTCCTTTCGCGAAGGGAACCCAACATACTTGGATGTATCCCCTATCACAAAAATGTCACTAGCAGTGAATTTCTGTAGAGGCCCCACATCCACCACATATCTCAGAATTTGCTTGATTACTCCTCTACAAAACGGATGAATGTATTTAACTGTTTGCATGGGAACGAGGAATCTGGGTGAGCCGGAATTGTATATGGTACAGTTACTTTCGAGTTTGGATTGTACTTCCAATCATGGATGTACTGTGCAATCGTCTTCTCCGGCCTAACACAAATGAGGTTTCCTAAATGGGCATAAAAAACTATGCACTTAAGGTGGTTGAGGTGATCTACCCCTAGACATTTGTGGTGGAGGGTCTCTGTGCAATTCTCCTTGATATAAATGGGACGGTGAGGGTAACAGTCCTTCAAAATCCCCATACCATCCTCTCCAAACATATGCTTTATCCTCATATCACCCCATTTCACTCCCCTTCCATATGTACTACAGAAGCTTCTCGCGGATGACAAGACCCTGTTTCTTTTTTCAATCGCCAAACTCATAAAGCCCCATACCAATTTCAGGATTCTCTTATCCATGACTACACACTTGAATGAACAAATAAAATAGAGAGATTATAATTTTTCTAACTAATGTGTTTATTCTCAATCTAAATATAGACTATAAATCTAAATATCAAAATGCATAGCAATTCCACAAGGTAACTGGACTTATAAATTATAATTAGCCAAGTAGATAGTTTTACAGAGTGGAAATGAAGATGTAATGAAATTATTATGCCCTTAAAATGTCTAAGTGGGAGTGGTAAGTCTAAATAATAACTTCATACGTTTGAGTATTTTCCTAAATGTTCTATTTTTTTGTGAAAAGGTATAGAAAATTATAAGTACTTTTTACAATTCACCTACTTTCTTTTTCTTTTACCTATAAGGTTGTTTTATATTTTCATCAAGGTTCTGGTTTTTTAAATTTCTTTCTAACATAGCTCGGGAATACAATGGCAACCATGGACGGGTTCAACCTCAAAAAAACAATTCATAAGTAAGACACCCACACAACTGCTGCTTCTCTACATTCTGACATTTGCATTTAATTTAGCTTTCCAAAACTACTTTTACACACTCCTAAATTCTATGGTCTAGGTAGCTTTCGTATATTTTGGTCATTGCATACATTTTCTGTCCCATTGTATTAGGTGCTAGTAGGACTCCTTCAACAATGTTCACAAGGAGACCAGGTCATCTAAAGAGAGCCCATACGTTTGAAAAGAGAATGCTGATGCCATTCATCTAAAGATATACATACCTTCCGATTTGAACTCTGCCGGAGGACACGATCAACTGCAAATAAAATAACTGATAACAAATCAGATTGGGGAAGAACAGATAAACTTACATGCGTGAATGCACAAAACAAATAATTTCAATCCTAAGGAAAAATCAAATCGAATATGAAGAGAGAGAAGAGAGAGATCGAAAATCAAACAAATGTGACTCCCGCTTGGTCGCATACAAACTATGGAATTCCAAATCTCCCGTTCTCGTAAATACAAAAACCCTAGAAATTCAAATCGTGGTGTTTCACCTGATATGATATGCAGAGAGAGAAGAGAAAGATCGAAAATCAAACAACTGCTGGGTCACATACAAATTCACTCTGGAAATTGGGGCATGTGTTGATTAACGGGACGTTGGGGAAGAACAGATACACTTACATGCGTGAATGCACAAAACAAATAATTTCAATCCTAAGGAAAAATCAAATCGAATATGAAGAGAGAGAAGAGAGAGATCAAAAATCAAACAAATGTGACTCCCGCTTGGTCGCATACAAACTATGGAAAAACAAATCTCCCGTTCTCGTAAATACAAAAATCGTAGAAATTCAAATCGAGGTGTTTAACCTGATATGATATGCAGAGAGAGAAGAGAAAGATCGAAAATCAAACAACTGCTTGGTCGCATACAAACTCACTCTGGAAATTGGGGCGTGTGTTGATTAACGGGACGTTGGGGAAGAACAGATACACTTAGATGCGTGAATGCACAAACAAATAATTTCAATCTTAAGGAAAAATCAAATCGAATTGAAGAGAGAGAAGA
Source organism: Pogostemon cablin (assembly GCA_023678885.1). Classification (NCBI taxonomy): domain Eukaryota; kingdom Viridiplantae; phylum Streptophyta; class Magnoliopsida; order Lamiales; family Lamiaceae; genus Pogostemon; species Pogostemon cablin. Next base: position 19,538,991 of record CM042986.1, on the reverse strand, counting down.
GAGAGATCGAAAATCAAACAAATGTGACTCCCGCTTGGTCGCATACAAACTATGGAATTCCAAATCTCCCGTTCTCGTAAATACAAAAACCCTAGAAATTCAAATCGAGGTGTTTCACCTGATATGATATGCAGAGAGAGAAGAGAAAGATCGAAAATCAAACAACTGATTAGTCGCATACAAACTCACTCTGGAAATTGGGGAGTGTGTTGATTAACGAGACGTTGGGGAAGAACAGATACACTTACATGCATGAATGCACAAAACAAATAATTTCAATCCTAAGGAAAAATCAAATTGAATATGAAGAGAGAGAAGAGAAATCGAAAATCAAACAAATGTGACTCCCGCTTGGTCACATACAAACTATGGAATTCCAAATCTCCCGTTCTCGTAAATACAAAAACCCTAGAAATTCAAATCGAGGTGTTTCACCTGATATGATATGCAGAGAGAGAAGATAAAGATCGAAAATCAAACAACTGCTTGGTCGCATACAAACTCACTCTGGAAATTGGGGCGTGTGTTGATTAACGGGACGTTGGGGAAGAACAGATACACTTACATGCGTGAATGCACAAAACAAATAATTTCAATCCTAAGGAAAAATCAAATCGAATATGAAGAGAGAGAAGAGAGAGATCGAAAATGTGATACCCGAGCTTCTCACTACTCATGTACCAATATAATTTAATTTTTGTTATGTGCATTTTATAATTATGTGATAATTATGTGGCAATTATGTGATAATAATGTGACAATTATGTGATAATTGTTTCTATATTTTATTTATCGTTACATTTTATTTGAGACATTCGTGATAAAAAAATTGGGACGGTGTGTGAATATATGGGTGCATAAATATTTACGTGCATTAATTTGGATATATGAGTAAATTATTTTATGTGTATAAATACACTTTTCTTAATTATTAAGTATCACACGTGTTCTCGTAATATTAATAGTGGGTAGAAAAATGTACACGTATGTGTATTAATTTGTAAATGTATTATATCTTAGCTATTAAGTATTGCACGTAAATTAAGAATGGAAAATAATAAAATAAATAAATTAATAAAAAAATAAATAATAAAGTTGGGGCAGTGGGATAGTCATAATTAACTTCCACCCCACCCCTCTATATATATATATATATATATATATACACGTTAACAGGAAATTGAAAGTAGCAGAAGAAGAAAAAAAAAGAAGAGAGAAGAAAGGGAGAGAGAGGAGAGAGAGAGAGGAAGAAGAGAGAGAGAGAGGAGAGAGCGCGCCGGAACCTGCGTGTCGAAGCGAATTAGTTACAGTTCTTTACGGGGTTTATATTACTGTCGGAATCCAGGTAAGTATAAGTCCAACTACAATGCATAAACATGTTGTTTGTGAATTATTTGTGATTAATATGTGATAATTATGTTATGTGTTATTTTTTATTAGTTTAATTACGTTATGAATTATTTGGGATTAATTTGTTATACAAGTTGTGGATTTATGTGATTTGGGGAAAGTAGGGTTCATATTCAATAATATTATTTATAAATTATTTGTGATAAATTTGCATTGCAAGTTGTGGATTTATGTGATTTGAAATAATATCATTATCCTATATAGATCTGTGTGGTTGGAAACTGTTGAAAATATATTTCTATGACTTGAGAAGATATTGGTTATAAGGATCTGTGGGATCCAAGATAAAATTGTTATTCCCAAAAGAGATCTGTGTGATCCAATGTGAAGTTGTTATTTCAGAAGTGGATTTGTGTGAATTGAAATTAAGTTGTTACTTTGTTATTATTAAATATTGATATTGATATTGTAAATGGTTTATGATATACATTTAATTATTTTGGGTGCATACCATGCATAAACATGAAAAGTATTTTCCTCAAAATTAATAAGATATTAATGGTGTGTGCGGCCACTATATATGCATCTCTGTCAGGGTTCGAAAAAATCGTTCTCGACATTTTTATTAGGGGTTCGAAAAAATCGTCCCTACCACTTTGTCAGAGTTTGAAAAAATCATTCTTGGCACTATTTTCGGGTTCGGAAAAATAGTCCCCATTGAGCTCATTTGGGGTGCATATCATAAGTGTGTCGTGGAGATCCCACAACGTGAACAATTTTCAAAATAAAAGTGATCAATTAGAAAAAAAATTAGTACATAGGCGATAGAGAACTAAATGCATTTCATGCACGGACAAGCATGATTTCTACTTACTGAGATTTTTATCTCACTAGTTTATGCATTGTAGGTGAGTCTGTTGATGATTGAGTTTGTGATGTGACTGTGCAAGCTGTGGAGCTCCTTCAAGTTTTGAGAGGATGTACATAGATGACGACCTGTTGGGCTAGGCCGTGGGTTTATTTTGTTTCCGCTGATGTTTTAGTTGCGTAATATAATAAGTATTGTCGCGAGTTTGTCTGGTTTGAAGTGGTATCAAAAATCAGTCATGTATGTTGAACTGGTGTGATGGTGTTGGTTATAAGCATATTATGTGAAAAAAAATTTATTATATGCAGTTTTTCATAATGATGATGTTTATGAATTATAAGTTGTGTAAGGTGGGCCGTGTCCGAAAATCAAACAAATGTGACTCCTGCTTGGTCGCATACAAACTATGGAATTCCAAATCTCCCGTTCTTGTAAATACAAAAACCCTAGAAATTCAAATCGAGGTGTTTCACCTGATATGATATGCAGAGAGAGAAGAGAAAGATCGAAAATCAAACAACTGATTGGTCGCATAAAAACTCACTCTGGAAATTGGGGCGTGTGTTGATTAACGGGACGTTGGGAAAGAACATATACACTTACATGCGTGAAAGCACAAAACAAATAATTTCAATCCTAAGGAAAAATCAAATCGAATATGAAGAGAGAGAAGAGAGAGATCGAAAATCAAACAAATGTGACTCCCGCTTGGTCGCATACAAACTATGGAATTCCAAATCTCCCATTCTCGTAAATACAAAAACCCTAGAAATTCAAATCGAGGTGTTTCACCTGATATGATATGCAGAGAGAGAAGAGAAAGATCAAAAATCAAACAACTGCTTGGTCGCATACAAACTCACTCTGGAAATTGGGGCGTGTGTTGATTAACGGGACGTTGGGGAAGAATAGATACACTTACATGCGTGAATGCACAAACAAATAATTTAAATCCTAAGGAAAAATCAAATCGAATATGAAGAGAGAGAAGAGAGAGATCGAAAATCAAACAAATGTGACTCCCGCTTGGTCGCATACAAACTATGGAATTCCAAATCTCCCGTTCTCGTAAATACAAAAACCCTAGAAATTTAAATCGAGGTGTTTCACCTAATATGATATGCAGAGAGAGAAGAGAAAGATCGAAAATCAAACAACTGCTTGGTCGCATACAAACTCACTCTGGAAATTGGGGCGTGTGTTGATTAACGGGACGTTGGGGAAGAACAGATACACTTACATGCGTGAATGCACAAAATAAATAATTTCAATCCTAAGGAAAAATCAAATCGAATATGAAGAGAGAGAAGAGAGAGATCGAAAATCAAACAAATGTGACTCCCGCTTGGTCGCATACAAACTATGTAATTCCAAATCTCCCATTCTCGTAAATACAAAACCCTAGAAATTCAAATCGAGGTGTTTCACCTGATATGATATGCAGAGAGAGAAGAGAAAGATCGAAAATCAAACAACTGCTTGGTCGCATACAAACTCACCCTGGAAATTGGGGCGTGTGTTGATTAACGGGACGTTGGGGAAGAACAGATACACTTACATCCATGAATGCATAAAACAAATAATTTCAATCCTAAAGAAAAATCAAATCGAATATGAAAAGAGAGAAGAGAGAGATCGAAAATGTGATACCCGAGCTTCTCACTACTCATGTGACAATATAATTTAAATTTTGTTATGTGCATTTTATAATTATGTGATAATTATGTGGCGATTATGTGATAATAATGTGACAATTATGTGATAATTGTTTCTATATTTTATTTATCGTTACATTTTATTTGAGACATTCGTGATAAAAAATTGGGACGGTGTGTGAATATATGGGTGCATAAATATTTACGTGCATTAATTTGGATATATGAGTAAATTATTTTATGAGTATAAATACACTTTTCTTAATTATTAAGTATCACACGTGTTCTCGTAATATTAATAGTGGGTAGAAAAATGTACACGTATGTGTATTAATTTGTAAATGTATTATATCTTAGCTATTAAGTATTGCACGTAAATTAAGAATGGATAATAATAAAATAAATAAATTAATAAAAAAATAAATAATAAAGTTGGGGCGGTGGGATAGTCATAATTGACTTCCACCCCACCCCTATATATATATATATATATATATATATATATATATATATATATATATATATATATATATATATATATATGTTAACAGGAAATTGAAAGTAGCAGAAGAAGAAAAAAAAAGAAGAGAGAAGAAAGGGAGAGAGAGGAGAGAAAGAGAGGAAGAAGAGAGAGTGAGGAGAGAGCGCGCCGGAACCTGCGTGTCGAAGCGAATTAGTTACAGTTCTTTACGGGGTTTATATTACTGTCGGAATCCAGGTAAGTATAAGTCCAACTACAATGCATAAACATGCTGTTTGTGAATTATTTGTGATTAATATGTGATAATTATGTTATGTGTTATTTTTGATTAGTTTAATTACGTTATGAATTATTTGGGATTAATTTGTTATACAAGTTGTGGATTTATGTGATTTGGGGAAAGTAGGGTTCATATTCAATAATATTATTTATAAATTATTTGTGATAAATTTGCAATGCAAGTTGTGGATTTATGTGATTTGAAATAATATCATCATCCTATATAGATTTGTATGGTTGGAAACTGTTGAAAATATATTTCTATGACTTGAGAAGATATTGGTTATAAGGATCTGTGGGATCCAAGATAAAATTGTTATTCACAAAAGAGATCTGTGTGATCCTAGGTGAAGTTGTTATTTCAGAAGTGGATTTGTGTGAATTGAAATTAAGTTGTTACTTTATTGTTATTAAATATTGATATTGATATTGTAAATGGTTTATGATATACATTTAATTATTCTGGGTGCATACCATGCATAAACATGAAAAATATTTTCCTCAAAATTAATAAGATATTAATGGTGTGTGCGGCCACTATATATGCATCTCTGTCAGGGTTCGGAAAAATCGTTCCCGACATTTTTATTAGGAGTTCGGAAAAATCGTCCCCACCACTATGCCAGAGTTCGAAAAAATCGTTCTCGGCACTATTTTCGGGGTTCAGAAAAATCGTCACCATTGAGCTCATTTGGGGTGCATATCATAAGTTTGTCATGGAGATCCCGCAACGTGAACAATTTTCAAAATAAAAGTGATCAATTAGAAAAAAAAATTAGGACATAGGCGATAGAGAACTAAATGCATTTTCATGCACGGACATGCATGATTTCTACGTACTGAGATTTTTATCTCACTAGTTTATGCATTGTAGGTGAGCCTGTTGATGATTGAGTTTGTGAGTTTTGAGAGGATGTACATAGATGACGACCTGTTGGGCTAGGCCGTGAGTTTATTTTGTTTCCGCTGATGTTTGGTTGTGTAATATAATAAGTATTGTCGCGAGTTTGTCTGGTTTGAAGTGGTATCAGAAACCAGTCATGTATGTTGAACTGGTGTGATGGTGTTGGTTATAAGCATATTATGTGAAAAAAAAAATTTATTATATGCAGGTTTTCATAATGATGATGTTTATGAATTACAAGTTGTGTAAGGTAGGTCGTGTCCAAAAATCAAACAAATGTGACTCCCGCTTGGTCGCATACAAACTATGGAATTCCAAAACTCCCGTTTTCGTAAATATAAAAACCCTAGAAATTCAAACCGATGTGTTTCACCTGATATGATATGCAGAGAGAAAAGAGAAAGATCGAAAATAAAACAACTGTTGGGTCGCATACAAACTCACTCTGGAAATTGGGCGTGTGTTGATTAACGGGACGTTGGGGAAGAACAGATACACTTACATGCGTGAATGCACAAAACAAATAATTTCAATCCTAAGGAAAAATCAAATCGAATATGAAGAGATAGAAGAGAGAGATCGAAAATCAAACAAATGTGACTACCGCTTGGTCGCATACAAACTTTGGAATTCCAAATCTCCCATTCTCATAAATACAAAAACCCTAGAAATTCAAATCGAGGTGTTTCACCTGATATGATATGCAGAGAGAGAAGAAAATGATCGAAAATCAAACAACTGCTTGGTCGCATACAAACTCACTCTGGAAATTGGGGCGTGTGTTGATTAACGGGACGTTGGGGAAGAACAGATACACTTACATGCGTGAATGCACAAAACAAATAATTTCAATCCTAAGGAAAAATCAAATCGAATATGAAGAGAGAGAAGAGAGAGATCGAAAATGTGATACCCGAGCTTCTCACTACTCATGTGCCAATATAATTTAATTTTTGTTATGTGCATTTTATAATTATGTGATAATTATGTGGCAATTATGTGATAATAATGTGACAATTATGTAACAATTGTTTCTATATTTTATTTATCGTTACATTTTATTTGAGACATTCGTGATAAAAAATTGACACGGTGTGTGAATATATATGGGTGCAAAAATATTTACGTGCATTAATTTGGATATATGAGTAAATTATTTTATGAGTATAAATACACTTTTCTTAATTATTAAGTATCACACGTGTTCTTGTAATTATAATAGTGGGTAGAAAAATGTACACGTATGTGTATTAATTTGTAAATGTATTATATCTTAGCTATTAAGTATTGCACGTAAATTAAGAATGGATAATAATAAAATAAATTAATTAATAAAATAAATAAATAATAAAGTTGGGGCGGTGGGATAGTCATAATTGACTTCCACCCACCCCTCTATATATATATATATATATATATATATATATATATATATATATATATATATATATATATATATATATATATATATATATAGGAAATTGAAAGTAGCAGAAGAAGAAAAAAAAAGAAGATAGAAGAAAGGGAGAGAGAGGTGAGAGAGAAGAAAGGGAGAGAGAGGAGAGAGAGAGGAAGAAGAGAAAGAGAAGAGGGAGCGCGCCGGAACCTGCGTGTCGAAGCGAATTAGCTACAGTTATTTACGGGGTTTATATTACTGTCGGAATCCAGGTAAGTAGAAGTCTAACTACAATGCATAAACATGTTGTTTGTGAATTATTTGTGATTAATATGTGATAATTATGTTATATGTTATTTTTGATTAGTTTAATTACGTTATGAATTATTTGGGATTAATTTGTTATACAAGTTGAGAATTTATGTGATTTGGGAAAAGTAGGGTTCATATTCAACAATATTATTTATAAATTATTTGTGATAAATTTGCAATGCAAGTTGTGGATTTATGTGATTTTAAATAATATCATCATCTTCTATAGATCTGTGTGGTTGGAAACTGTTGAAAATATATTTCTATGATTTGAGAAGATATTGGTTATAAGGATCTGTGGGATCCAAGATAAAATTGTTATTCCAAAAAGAGATCTGTGTGATCCAAGGTGAAGTTATTTCAGAAGTTGATTTGTGTGAATTGAAATTAAGTTGTTACTTTATTGTTATTAAATATTGATATTGATATTGTAAATGGTTTATGTTATACATTTAATTATTCTGGGTGCATACCATACATAAACATGAAAAGTATTTTCCTCAAAATTAATAAGATATTAATGGTGTGTGCGGCCACTATATATGCATCTCTGTCAGGGTTCGGAAAAATCGATCCCGATATTTTTATTAGGGGTTCGGAAAAATCGTCCCCACCACTTTGCCAGAGTTCGGAAAAATCGTTCTCGGCACTATTTTCGGGGTTCGGAAAAATCGTCCCCATTGAGCTCATTTGGGGTGCATATCATAAGTGTGTCATGGAGATCCCGCAACGTGAACAATTTTCAAAATAAAAGTTATCAAATAGAAAAAAAAATTAGGATATAGGCGATAGAGAACTAAATGCATTTTCATGCACGGACATGCATGATTTCTACTTACTGAGATTTTTATCTCACTAGTTTATGCATTGTAGGTGAGCATGTTGATTATTGAGTTTGTGATGTGACTGTGCAAGCTGTGGAGCTCCTTCAAGTTTTGAGATGATGTACATAGATGACGACCTGTTGGGCTAGGCCGTGGGTTTATTTTGTTTCCGCTGATGTTTTGGTTGTGTAATATAATAAGTATTGTCGCGAGTTTGTCTGGTTTGAAGTGGTATCAGAAACCAGTCATGTATGTTGAACTGGTGTGATGGTGTTGGTTATAAGCATATTATGTGAAAAAAAATTATTATATGCAGGTTTTCATAATGATGATGTTTATGAATTATAAGTTGTGTAAGGTAGGTCGTGTCCGAAAATCAAATAAATGTGACTCCCGCTTGGTCGCATACAAATTATGGAATTCCAAATTTCACGTTCTCGTAAATACAAAACCCCTATAAATTCAAATCGAGGTGTTTCACCTGACATGATATGCAGAGAGAGAAGAGAAAGATCGAAAATCAAACAACTGCTTGGTCGCATAAAAACTCACTCTGGAAATTGGGGCGTGTGTTGATTAACGGGACATTGGGGAAGAACATATACACTTACATGCGTGAATGCACAAAACAAATAATTTCAATCCTAAGGAAAAATCAAATCGAATATGAAGAGAAAGAAGAGAGAGATCGAAAATGTGATACCCGAGCTTCTCACTACTCATGTGCCAATATAATTTAATTTTTGTTATGTGCATTTTATAATTATGTGATAATTATGTGGCAATTATGTGATAATAATGTGATAATTATGTGACAATTGTTTCTATATTTTATTTATCATTCGTGATAAAAAAAATTGGGACGATGTGTGAAGATATGGGTACATAAATATTTACGTGCATTAATATTGATATATGAGTAAATTATTTTATGAGTATAAATACACTTTTCTTAATTATTAAGTATCACACGTGTTCTCGTAATAATAATAGTGAGTAGAAAAATGTACACATATGTGTATTAATTTGTAAATGTATTATATCTTAACTATTAAGTATGTCACGTAAATTAAGAATGGATAATAATAAAATAAATAAATTAATTAAAAAATAAATGATAAAGTTGGGGCAGTGGGATAGTCATAATTGACTTCCACCCCACCCCTATATATATATATATATATATATATATATATATATATATATATATATATATATATATATATATATATATAGGAAATTGAAAGTAGCAGAAGAAGAAAAAAAAAGAAGATAGAAGAAAGGGAGAGAGAGGAGAGAGAGAAGAAAGGGAGAGAGAGGAGAGAGAAGAAAGGGAGAGAGAGGAAGAAGAGAACGAGAAGAGGGAGGCGCCGGAACCTGCGTGTCGAAGCGAATTAGTTACAGTTCTTTACAGGGTTTATATTACTGTCGGAATCCACGTAAGTAGAAGTCCAACTACAATGCATAAACATGCTGTTTGTGAATTATTTGTGATTAATATGTGATAATTTTGTTATGTGTTATTTTTGATTAGTTTAATTATGTTATGAATTATTAGGAATTAATTTGTTATACAAGTTATGGATTTATGTGATTTGGGGAAAGTAGAGTTCATATTCAATAATATTATTTATAAATTATTTGTGATAAATTTGCAATGCAAGTTGTGGATTATGTGATTTGAAATAATATCATCATCCTATATAGATCTGTGTGGTTGGAAACTGTTGAAAATATATTTCTATGACTTGAGAAGATATTGGTTATAAGTATCTGTGGGATCCAAGATAAAATTGTTATTCCAAAAAGAGATTTGTGTGATCCAAGGTGAAGTTGTTATTTCAGAAGTGGATTTGTGTGAATTGAAATTAAGTTGTTACTTTATTGTTATTAAATATTGATATTGATATTGTAAATGGTTTATGATATACATTTAATTATTCTGGGTGCATACCATGCATAAACATGAAAAGTATTTTCCTCAAAATTAATAAGATATTAATGGTGTGTGCGGCCACTATATATGCATCTCTGTCAGGGTTCGGAAAAATCGTTCCCGACATTTTTATTAGGGGTTCGGAAAAATCGTCCCCACCACTTTGCCAGAGTTCGGAAAAATCATTCTCGGTACTATTTTTAGGGTTCGGAAAAATCGTCTCCATTGAGCTCATTTGGGGTGCATGTCATAAGTGTGTCGTGGAGATCCCGCAACGTGAAAAATTTTCAAAATAAAAGTGATCAATTAAAAAAAAAATTAGGACATAGGCGATAGAGAACTAAATGCATTTTCATGCACAGACATGCATGATTTCTACTTACTGAGATTTTTATCTCACTTGTTTATGCATTGTAGGTGAGCCTGTTGATGATTGAGTTTGTGATGTGACTGTGTAAGCTGTGGAGCTCCTTCAAGTTTTGAGAGGATGTACATAGATGACGACCTGTTGGGCTAGGCCATGGGTTTATTTTGTTTCAGCTGATATTTTGGTTGTGTAATATAATAAGTATTGTCGCGAGTTTGTCTGGTTTGAAGTGGTATCAGAAACCAGTCATGTATGTTGAACTGGTGTGATGATATTGGTTATAAGCATATTATGTGAAAAAAATTTATTATATGCAGTTTTTCATAATGATGATGTTTAAGAATTATAAGTTGTGTAAGGTGTGTTGTGTCCGAAAATCACACAAATGTGACTGCCGCATGGTCGCATACAAACTATGGAATTCCAAATCTCCCGTATGGAATTCCAAATCTCCCCTTCTCGTAAATACAAAAACCCTAGAAATTCAAATCAAGGTGTTTCACCTGATATGATATGCAGAGAGAGAAGAGAAAGATCGAAAATCAAACAATTGTTTGGTCGCATACAAACTCACTCTAGAAATTGGGGCGTGTGTTGATTAACGGGACGTTGGGGAAGAACAGATACACTTACATGCGTGAATGCACAAAACAAATAATTTCAATCCTAAGGAAAAATCAAATCGAATATGAAGAGAGAGAAGAGAGAGATCAAAAATCAAACAAATGTGACTCCCGCTTGGTCGCATACAAACTATGGAATTCCAAATCTCCCGTTCTCGTAAATACAAAACCCCTAGAAATTCAAAACGAGGTGTTTCACCTGATATGATATGCAGAGAGAGAAGAGAAAGATCGAAAATCAAACAACTGTTTGGTCGCATACAAACTCACTCTGGAAATTGGGACTTGTGTTGATTAACGGGACGTTGGGAAAGAACAGATACACTTACATGCGTGAATGCACAAAACAAATAATTTCAATCCTAAGGAAAAATCAAATCGAATAAGAAGAGAGAGAAGAGATAGATCAAAAATTAAACAAATGTGACTCCCGCTTGGTCGCATACGAACTATGGAATTCCAAATCTCCCGTTCTCGTATATACAAAAACCCTAGAAATTCAAATCGAGGTGTTTCACCTGATATGATATGTAGAGAGAGAAGAGAAAGATCGAAAATCAAACAACTGCTGGGTCGCATACAAACTCACTCTGGAAATTGGGGCGTGTGTTGATTAACGGGACTTTGGGGAAGAACATATACACTTACATACGTGAATGCACAAAACAAATAATTTAAATCCTAAGGAAAAATCAAATCGAATATGAAGAGAGAGAAGAGAGAGATCGAAAATGTGATACCCGAGCTTCTCACTACTCATGAGCCAATATAATTTAATTTTTGTTATGTGCATTTTATAATTATGTGATAATTATGTGGCAATTTTGTGATAATAATGTGACAATTATGTGACAATTGTTTCTATATTTTATTTATCGTTACATTTTATTTGAGACATTCGTGATAAAAAAATTGGGACGGTGTGTGAAGATATGGGTGGACAAATATTTACGTGCATTAATTTAGATATATGAGTAAATTATTTTATGAGTATAAATACACTTTTCTTAATTATTAAGTATCACACGTGTTCTCGTAATAATAATAGTGGGTAGAAAAATGTACACATATGTGAATTAATTTGTAAATGTATTATACCTTATCTATTAAATATTGCACGTAAATTAAGAATGGATAATAATAAAATTAATTAATTAATAAAAAAATAAATAATAAAGTTGGGGCGGTGGGATAATCATAATTGACTTCCACCCCACCCCTATATATATATATATATATATATATATATATATATATATATATATATATATATATATATATATATATATATATATATACACGTTAACAGGAAATTGAAAGTAGCAGAAGAAGAAAAAAAAGAAAAAAAAAGAAGAGAGAGAGAGAGAAGAAAGGGAGAGAGAGGAGAGAGAGAAGAAAGGGAGAGAGAGGAGAGAGAGAGGAAGAAGAGAAAGAGAAGAGGGAGCGCGTCAGAACCTGCGTGTCGAAGCGAATTAGTTACAGTTCTTTTCGGGGTTTATATTACTGTCGGAATCCACGTAAGTAGAAGTCCAACTACAATGCATAAACATGCTGTTTGTGAATTATTTGTGATTAATATGTGATAATTATGTTATGTGTTATTTTTGATTAGTTTAATTTCATTATGAATTATTTGGGATTAATTTGTTATACAAGTTGTGGATTTATGTGATTTGGGGAAAGTAGGGTTCATATTCAATAATATTATTTATAAATTATTTGTGATAAATTTGCAATGCAAGTTGTGGATTTATGTGATTTGAAATAATATCATCATCCTATATAGATCTGTGTGGTTGGATACTGTTGAAAATATATTTCTATGACTTGAGAAGATATTAGTTATAAGAATCTGTGGGATCCAAGATAAAATTGTTATTCCAAAAAGAGATCTGTGTGATCCAAGGTGAAGTTGTTATTTCAGAAGTGGATTTGTGTGAATTGAAATTAAGTTGTTACTTTATTGTTATTAAATATTGATATTGATATTGTAAATGGTTTATGATATACATTTAATTAATCTGGGTGCATACCATACATAAACATGAAAAGTATTTTTCTCAAAATTAATAAGATATTAATGGTGTGTGCGGCCACTATATATGCATCTCTGTCAGGGTTCGGAAAAATCATTCCCGACATTTTTATTAGGGGTTCGGAAAAATCGTCCCCACCACTTTGCCAGAGTTCGGAAAAATCGTTCTCGGTACTATTTTCGGGGTTCGGAAAAATCGTCCCCATTGAACTCATTTGGGGTGCATATCATAGGTGTGTCGTGGAGATCCTGCAACGTGAACAATTTTCAAAATAAAAGTGATCAATTAGAAAAAAAAATTAGGACATAGGCGATTGAGAACTAAATGCATTTTCATGCACGGACATGCATGATTTCTACTTACTGAGATTTTTAACTCACTAGTTTATGCATTGTAGGTGAGCCTGTTGATGATTGAGTTTGTGATGTGACTGTGCAAGCTGTGGAGCTCTTCAAGTTTTCAGAGGATGTACATAGATGACGACCTGTTGGGCTAGGTCATGGGTTTATTTTGTTTCCGCTGATGTTTTGGTTGTGTAATATAATAAGTATTGTCGCGAGTTTGTCTGGTTTGAAGTGGTATCAGAAACCAGTCATGTATGTTGAACTGGTGTGATGGTGTTGGTTATAAACATATTATGTGAAAAAAAAATTATTATATGCAGATTTTCATAATGATGATGTTTATGAATTATAAGTTGTGTAAGGTAGGTCATGTCCGAAAATCAAACAAATGTGACTCCCGCTTGGTCGCATACAAACTATTGAATTCCAAAACTCCCGTTCTCGTAAATACAAAAACCCTAGAAATTCAAATCGAGGTGTTTCACCTGATATGATATGCAGAGAGAGAAGAGAAAGATCGAAAATCAAACAACTGCTTGGTCGCATACAAACTCACTCTGGAAATTGGGGCGTGTGTTGATTAACGGGACGTTGGGAAAGAACATATACACTTACATGCGTGAATGCACAAAACAAATAATTTCAATCCTAAGGAAAAATTAAATCGAATATGAAGAGAGAGAAGAGAGAGATCGAAAATCAAACAAATGTGACTCCCGCTTGGTCGCATACAAATTATGGAATTCCAAATCTCCCATTCTCGTAAATACAAAAACCCTAGAAATTCAAATCGAGGTGTTTCACCTGATATGATATGCAGAGAGAGAAGAGAAAAATCAAAAATCAAACAACTGCTTGGTCGCATTCAAACTCACTCTGGAAATTGGGGCGTGTGTTGATTAACGGGACGTTGGGGAAGAACAGATACACTTACATGCGTGAATTCACAAAACAAATAATTTCAATCCTAAGGAAAAATCAAATCGAATATGAAGAGAGAGAAGAGAGAGATCGAAAATCAAACAAATGTGACTCCCGCTTGGTCGCATACAAACTATGGAATTCCAAATCTCCCATTCTCGTAAATACAAAAACCCTAGAAATTCAAATCGAGGTGTTTCACCTGATATGATATGCAGAGAGAGAAGAGAAAGATCAAAAATCAAACAACTGCTTGGTCGCATACAAACTCACTCTGGAAATTGGGGCGTATGTTGATTAACGGGACGTTGGGGAAGAACAGATAAACTTACATGCGTGAATGCACAAAACAAATAATTTCAATCCTAAGGAAAAATTAAATCGAATATGAAGAGAGAGAAGAGAGAGATCGAAAATCAAACAAATGTGACTCCCGATTGGTCACTTACAAACTATGGAATTCCAAATCTCCCATTCTCGTAAATACAAAAACCCTAGAAATTCAAATTGAGGTGTTTCACCTGATATGATATGCAGAGAGAGAAGAGAAAGATCGAAAATCAAACAACTGCTTGGTCGCATATAAACTCACTCCAGAAATTGGGGCGTGTGTTGATTAACGGGACGTTGGGGAAGAACAGATACACTTACATGCGTGAATGCACAAAACAAATAATTTCATTCCTAAGGAAAAATCAAATCGAATATGAAGAGAGAAAAGAGAGAGATCGAAAATCAAACAAATGTGACTCCCGGTTGGTCGCATACAAACTATGGAATTCCAAATCTCCCGTTCTCGCATATACAAAAACACTAGAAATTCAAATCGAGGTGTTTCACCTGATATGATATGCAGAGAGAGAAGAGAAAGATCGGAAATCAAACAACTGCTGGGTCGCATACAAACTCACTCTGGAAATTGGGGCGTGTGTTGATTAACGGGACATTGGGGAAGAACAGATACACTTACATGCGTGAATGCACAAAATAAATAATTTCAATCCAAAGGAAAAATCAAATCGAATATGAAGAGAGAGAAGAGAGAGATCGAAAATCAAACAAATGTGACTCCCGCTTGGTCGCATACAAACTATGGAATTCCAAATCTCCCATTCTCGTAAATACAAAAATCCTAGAAATTCAAATCGAGGTGTTTCACCTTATATGATATGCAGAGAGAGAAGAGAAAGATCGGAAATCAAACAACTGCTGGGACGCATACAAACTCACTCTTGAAATTGGGGCGTGTGTTGATTAACGGGACGTTGGCGAAGAACAGATACACTTACATGCGTGAATGCACGAAACAAATAATTTCAATCCTAAGGAAAAATCAAATCGAATATGAAGAGAGAGAAGAGTGAGATCGAAAATCAAACAAATGTGACTCCCGCTTGGTCGCATACAAACTATGGAATTCCAAATCTCCCGTTCACGTAAATACAAAAACCCTAGAAATTCAAATCGTGGTGTTTCACCTGATATGATATGCAGAAAGAGAAGTGAAAGATCGAAAATCAAACAATTGCTTGGTCGCATACAAACTCACTCTGGAAATTGGGACGTGTGTTAGTTAACGGGACGTTGGGGAAAAACAGATACACTTACATGCGTGAATGCACAAAACAAATAATTTCAATCCTAAGAAAAAATCAAATCGAATAAGAAGAGAGAGAAGAGATAGATCAAAAATTAAACAAATGTGACTCCAACTTGGTCGTATACAAACTATGGAATTCCAAATCTCCCGTTCTCGAAAATACAAAAACCCTAGAAATTCAAGTCGAGGTGTTTCACCTGATATGATATGCAGAGAGAGAAGAGAAAGATCGAAAATCAAACAACTGTTGGGTCGCATACAAACTCACTATGGAAATTGTGGCGTGTGTTGATTAACGGGACGTTAGGGAAGAACAGATACACTTACATGCGTGAATGCACAAAACAAATAATTTCAATCCTAAGGAAAAATCAAATCGAATATGAAGAGAGAGAAGAAAGAGATCGAAAATCAAACAAATGTGACTCCCGCTTGGTCGCATACAAACTATGGAATTCCAAATCTCCCATTCTCGTAAATACAAAACCTAGAAATTCAAATCGAGGTGTTTCACCTGATATGATATGCAGAGAGAGAAGAGAAAGATCGGAAATCAAACAACTGCTGGGTCGCATACAAACTCACTCTTGAAATTGGGGCGTGTGTTGATTAACGGGACGTTGGGGAAGAACAGATACACTTACATGCGTGAATGCACAAAACAAATAATTTCAATCCTAAGGAAAAATCAAATCGAATATGAAGAGAGAGAAGAGTGAGATCGAAAATCAAACAAATGTGACACCCGCTTGGTCGCATACAAACTATGGAATTCCAAATCTCCCGTTCACGTAAATACAAAAACCCTAGAAATTCAAATCGTGGTGTTTCACCTGATATGATATGCAGAAAGAGAAGTGAAAGATCGAAAATCAAACAACTGTTGGGTCGCATACAAACACACTCTGGAAATTGAGGCGTGTGTTGATTAACGGGACATTGGGGAAGAACATATACACTTACATGCGTGAATGCACAAAACAAATAATTTCAATCCTAAAAAAAAATAAAATCGAATATGAAAAGAGAGAAGAGAGAGATCGAAAATCAAACAAATGTGACTCCCGCTTGGTCGCATACAAACTATGGAATTCCAAATCTCCCATTCTCGTAAATACAAAAACCCTAGAAATTCAAATCGTGGTGTTTCACCTGATATGATATGCAGAGAGAGAAGAGAAAGATCGAAAATCAAACAATTGCTTGGTCGCATACAAACTCACTCTGGAAATTGGGACGTGTGTTAGTTAACGGGACGTTGGGGAAAAACAGATACACTTACATGCGTGAATGCACAAAACAAATAATTTCAATCCTAAGGAAAAATCAAATCGAATAAGAAGAGAGAGAAGAGATAGATCAAAAATTAAACAAATGTGACTCCCACTTGGTCGTATACAAACTATGGAATTCCAAATCTCCCATTCTCGAAAATACAAAAACCCTAGAAATTCAAATCGAGGTGTTTCACCTGATATGATATGCAGAGAGAGAAGAGAAAGATCGAAAATCAAACAACTGTTGGGTCGCATACTAACTCACTATGGAAATTGGGGCGTGTGTTGATTAACGGGACGTTAGGGAAGAACAGATACACTTACATGCGTGAATGCACAAAACAAATAATTTCAATCCTAAGGAAAAATCAAATCGAATATGAAGAGAGAGAAGAAAGAGATCGAAAATCAAACAAATGTGACTCCCGCTTGGTCGCATACAAACTATGGAATTCCAAATCTCCCATTCTCGTAAATACAAAAACCTAGAAATTCAAATCGAGGTGTTTCACCTGATATGATATGCAGAGAGATAAGAGAATGATCGAAAATCAAACAACAGGCTTGGTCGCATACAAACTCACTCTGGAAATTGGGGCGTGTGTTGATTAACGGGACGTTGGGGAAGAACAGATACACTTACATCCGTGAATGCACAAAACAAATAATTTCAATCCTAAGGAAAAATCAAATCGAATAAGAAGAGAGAGAAGAGATAGATCGAAAATCAAACAAATGTGACTCCCACTTGGTCGTATACAAACTATGGAATTCCAAATCTCCCGTTCTCGTAAATACAAAAACCCTAAAAATTCAAATCGAGGTGTTTCACCTGATATGATATGCAGAGAGAGAAGAGAAAGATCGAAAATCAAACAACTGTTGGGTCGCATACAAACACACTCTGGAAATTGAGGCGTGTGTTGATTAACGGGACGTTGGGGAAGAACATATACACTTACATGCGTGAATGCACAAAACAAATAATTTCAATCCTAAAGAAAAATAAAATCGAATATGAAGAGAGAGAAGAGAGAGATCGAAAATCAAACAAATGTGACTCCCGCTTGGTCGCATACAAACTATGGAATTCCAAATCTCCCATTCTCGTAAATACAAAAACCATAGAAATTCAAATCGAGGTGTTTCACCTGATATGATATGCAGAAAGAGAAGAGAATGATCGAAAATCAAACAACTGCTTGGTCGCATACAAACTCATTCTGGAAATTGGTCCGTGTGTTGATTAACGGAACGTTGGGGAAGAACCGATACACTTACATGCGTGAATGCACAAAACAAATAATTTCAATCCTAAGGAATAATCAAATCGAATATGAAGAGAGAGAAGAAAGAGATCGAAAATCAAACAAATGTGACTCCCGATTGGTCGCTTACAAACTATGGAATTCCAAATCTCCCATTCTCGTAAATACAAAAACCCTAGAAATTCAAATCGAGGTGTTTCACCTGATATGATATGCAGAGAGAGAAGAGAAAGATCGGAAATCAAACAACTGCTGGGTCGCATACAAACTCACTCTGGAAATTGGGGCGTGTGTTGATTAACGGGAAATTGGGATAGAACAAATACACTTACATGCGTGAATGCACAAAACAAATAATTTCAATCCTAAGGAAAAATCAAATTGAATATGAACAGAGAGAAGAGAGAGATCGAAAATCAAACAAATGTGACTCCCGCTTGGTCGCATACAAACTAAGGAATTCCGAATCTCCCATTCTCGTAAATACAAAAACCCTAAAAATTCAAATCGAGGTGTTTCACCTGATATGATATACAGAGAGAGAAGAGAAAGATCGAAAATCAAACAACTGCTTGGTCGCATATAAACTCACTCCAGAAATTGGGGCGTGTGTTGATTAACGGGACGTTGGGGAAGAACAGATACACTTACATGCGTGAATGCACAAAACAAATAATTTCATTCCTAAGGAAAAATTAAATCGAATATGAATAGAGAGAAGAAAGAGATCGAAAATCAAACAAATGTGACTCCCGCTTGGTCGCATACAAACTATGGAATTCCAAATCTCCCATTCTCGTAAATACAAAAACCTAGAAATTCAAATCGAGGTGTTTCACCTGATATGATATGCAGAGAGAGAAGAGAAAGATCGAAAATCAAACAACTGCTGGGTCGCATACAAACTCACTCTTGAAATTGGGGCGTGTGTTGATTAATGGGACGTTGGGGAAGAACAGATACACTTACATGCGTGAATGCACAAAACAAATAATTTCAATCCTAAGGAAAAATCAAATCGAATATGAAGAGAGAGAAGAGTGAGATCGAAAATCAAACAAATGTGACTCCCGCTTGGTCGCATACAAACTATGGAATTCCAAATCTCCCGTTCACGTAAATACAAAAACCCTAGAAATTCAAATCGTAGTGTTTCACCTGATATGATATGCAGAAAGAGAAGTGAAAGATCGAAAATCAAACAACTGTTGGGTCGCATACAAACACACTCTGGAAATTGAGGCGTGTGTTGATTAACGGGACGTTGGGGAAGAACATATACACTTACATGCGTGAATGCACAAAACAAATAATTTCAATCCTAAAAAAAAATAAAATCGAATATGAAGAGAGAGAAGAGAGAGATCGAAAATCAAACAAATGTGACTCCCGCTTGGTCGCATACAAACTATGGAATTCCAAATCTCCCGTTCACGTAAATACAAAAACCCTAGAAATTCAAATCGTGGTGTTTCACCTGATATGATATGCAGAAAGAGAAGTGAAAGATCGAAAATCAAACAATTGCTTGGTCGCATGCAAACTCACTCTGGAAATTGGGACGTGTGTTAGTTAACGGGACGTTGGGGAAAAACAGATACACTTACATGCGTGAATGCACAAAACAAATAATTTCAATCCTAAGGAAAAATCAAATCGAATAAGAAGAGAGAGAAGAGATTGATCTAAAATTAAACAAATGTGACTCCCACTTGGTCGTATACAAACTATGGAATTCCAAATCTCCCGTTCTCGAAAATACAAAAACCCTAGAAATTCAAATCGAGGTGTTTCACCTGATATGATATGCAGAGAAAGAAGAGAAAGATCGAAAATCAAACAACTGTTGGGTCGCATACAAACTCACTATGGAAATTGGGGCGTGTGTTGATTAACGGGACGTTAGGGAAGAACAGATACACTTACATGCGTGAATGCTCAAAACAAATAATTTCAATCCTAAGGAAAAATCGAATATGAAGAGAAAGAAGAAAGAGATCGAAAATCAAACAAATGTGACTCCCGCTTGGTCGCATAGAAACTATGGAATTCCAAATCTCTCATTCTCGTAAATACAAAAACCCTAGAAATTCAAATCGAGGTGTTTCACCTGATATGATATGCAGAGAGATAAGAGAATGATCGAAAATCAAACAACAGGCTTGGTCGCATACAAACTCACTCTGGAAATTGGGGAGTGTGTTAATTAACGGGATGTTGGGGAAGAACAGATACACTTACATCCGTGAATGCACAAAACAAATAATTTCAATCCAAAGGAAAAATCAAATCGAATATGAAGAGAGAGAAGAGAGAGATCGAAAATCAAACAAATGTGACTCCCGCTTGGTCGCATACAAACTATGGAATTCCAAATCTCCCGTTCTCGTAAATACAAAAACCCTAAAAATTCAAATCGAGGTGTTTCACCTGATATGATATGCAGAGAGAGAAGAGAAAGATCGAAAATCAAACAACTGTTGGGTCGCATACAAACACACTCTGAAAATTGAGGCGTGTGTTGATTAATGGGACATTGGGGAAGAACATATACACTTACATGCGTGAATGCACAAAACAAATAATTACAATCCTAAACAAAAATAAAATCGAATATGAAGAGAGAGAAGAGAGAGATCGAAAATCAAACAAATGTGACTCCCGCTTGGTCGCATACAAACTATGGAATTCCAAATCTCCCATTCTCGTAAATACAAAAACCATAGAAATTCAAATCGAGGTGTTTCACCTGATATGATATGCAGAGAGAGAAGAGAATGATCGAAAATCAAACAACTGCTTGGTCGCATACAAACTCACTCTGGAAATTGGGCCGTGTGTTGATTAACGGGACGTTGGGGAAGAACCGATACACTTACATGCGTGAATGCACAAAACAAATAATTTCAATCCTAAGGAATAATCAAATCGAATATGAAGAGAGAGAAGAGAGAGATCGAAAATCAAACAAATGTGACTCCCGATTGGTCGCTTACAAACTATGGAATTCCAAATCTCCCATTCTCGTAAATACAAAAACCCTAGAAATTCAAATCGAGGTGTTTCACCTGATATGATATGCAGAGAGAGAAGAGAAAGATCGAAAATTAAACAACTGCTTGGTCGCATACAAACTCACGCCAGAAATTGGGGCGTGTGTTGATTAACGGGACGTTGGGGAAGAACAGATACACTTACATGCGTGAATGCACAAAATAAATAATTTCAATCCTAAGAAAAAATCAAATCGAATATGAAGAGAGAGAAGAGAGAGATCGAAAATTAAACAAATGTGACTCCCACTTAGTCGTATACAAACTATGGAATTCCAAATCTCCCGTTCTCGTAAATACAAAAACCCTAGAAATTCAAATCGAGGTGTTTCACCTGATATGATATGCAGAGAGAGAAGAGAAAGATCAAAACTCAAACAACTGTTGTGTCGCATACAAACTCACTCTGGAAATTGGGACGTGTGTTGATTAACGGGACGTTGGGTAAGAACAGATACACTTACATGCGTGAATGCACAAAACAAATAATTTCATTCCTAAGGAAAAATCAAATCGAATATGAAGAGAGAGAAGAGAGAGATCGAAAATCAAATAAATGTGACTCCCGCTTGGTCGCATACAAACTATGGAATTCCAAATCTCCCGTTCTCGCAAATACAAAAACCCTAGAAATTCAAATTGAGGTGTTTCACCTGATATGATATGCAGAGAGAGAAGAGAAAGATGGGAAATCAAAAAACTGCTGGGTCGCATACAAACTCACTCTGGAAATTGGGGCGTGTGTTGATTAACGGGACATTGGGGAAGAACAGATACACTTACATGCGTGAATGCACAAAATAAATAATTTCAATCCTAAGGAAAAATCAAATCGAATATGAAGAGATAGAAGAGAGAGATCGAAAATCAAACAAATGTGACTCCCGCTTGGTCGCATACAAACTATGGAATTCCAAATCTCCCATTCTCGTAAATACAAAAATCCTAGAAATTCAAATCTAGGTGTTTCACCTGATATGATATGCAGAGAGAGAAGAGAAAGATCGGAAATCAAACAACTGCTGGGTCGCATACAAACTCACTCTGGAAATTAGGGCGTGTGTTGATTAACGAGACGTTGGGGAAGAACAGATACACTTACATGCGTGAATGCACAAAACAAATAATTTCAATCCTAAGGAAAAATCAAATCGAATAAGAAGAGACAGAAGAAATAGATCGAAAATTAAACAAATGTGACTCCCACTTGGTCGTATACAAACTATGGAATTCCAAATCTCCCGTTCTCGTAAATACAAAAACCCTAGAAATTCAAATCGAGGTGTTTCACCCGATATGATATGCAGAGAGAGAAGAGAAAGATCAAAAATCAAACAACCGTTGGGTCGCATACAAACTCACTCTGGAAATTGGGGCGTGTGTTTATTAACGGGACGTTAGGGAAGAACAGATACACTTACGTGCGTTAATGCACGAAACAAATAATTTCAATCCTAAGGAAAAATCAAATCGAATATGAAGAGAGAGAAGAGAGAGATCGAAAATCAAACAAATGTGACTCCCGCTTGGTCGCATGCAAACTATGGAATTCCAAATCTCCCATTCTCGTAAATACAAAAACCCAAGAAATTCAAATCGAGGTGTTTCACCTGATATGATATGCAGAGAGAGAAGAGAATGATCGAAAATCAAACAACAGGCTTGGTCGCATACAAACTCACTCTGGAAATTGGGGCGTGTGTTGATTAACGGGACATTGGGGAAGAACAGATACACTTACATGCGTGAATGCCCAAAACAAATAATTTCAATCCTAAGGAATAATCAAATCGAATAAGAAGAGAGAGAAGAGAGAGATCGAAAATCAAACAAATGTGACTCCCGATTGGTCGCTTACAAACTATGGAATTCTAAATCTCCCATTCTCGTAAATACAAAAACCTTAGAAATTCAAATCGAGGTGTTTCACCTGATATGATATGCAGAGAGAGAAGAGAAAGATCGAAAATTAAACAACTGCTTGGTCGCATACAAACTCACTCCAGAAATTGGGGCGTGTGTTGATTAACGGGACGTTGGGGAAGAACAGATACACTTACATGCGTGAATGCACAAAACAAATAATTTCATTCCTAAGGAAAAATCAAATCGAATATGAAGAGAGAGAAGAGAGAGATCGAAAATTAAACAAATGTGACTCCCGCTTGGTCGCATACAAACTATGGAATTCCAAATCTCCCGTTCTCGCAAATACAAAAACCCTAGAAATTCAAATCGAGGTGTTTCACCTGATATGATATGCAGAGAGAGAAGAGAAAGATCGGAAATCAAACAACTGCTGGGTCGCATACAAACTCACTCTGGAAATTGGGGCGTGTGTTGATTAACGGGACATTGGGGAAGAACAGATACACTTACATGCGTGAATGCACAAAATAAATAATTTCATTCCTAAAGAAAAATCAAATCGAATATGAAGAGAGAGAAGAGAGAGATCGAAAAAATCAAACAAATGTGACTCCCGCTTGGTCGCATACAAACTATGGAATTCTAAATCTCCCATTCTCGTAAATACAAAAAACCTAGAAATTCAAATCGAGGTGTTTCACCTGATATGATATGCAGAGAGAGAAGAGAAAGATCGGAAATCAAACAACTGCTGGGTCGCATACAAACTCACTCTGAAAATTAGGGCGTGTGTTGATTAACGGGACGTTGGGGAAGAACAGATACACTTACATGCGTGAATGCACAAAACAAATAATTTCAATCCTAAGGAAAAATCAAATCGAATATGAAGAGAGAGAAGAGTGAGATCGAAAATCAAACAAATGTGACTCCCGTTTGGTCGCATACAAACTATGGAATTCCAAATCTCCCGTTCACGTAAATACAAAAACCCTAGAAATTCAAATTGAGGTGTTTCACCTGATATGATATGCAGAGAGAGAAGTGAAAGATCGAAAATCAAACAATTGCTTGGTCGCATACAAACTCACTCTGGAAATTGGGACGTGTGTTAGTTAACGGGACGTTGGGGAAAAACAGATACACTTACATGCGTGAATGCACAAAACAAATAATTTCAATCCTAAGGAATAATCAAATTGAATATGAAGAGAGAGAAGAGAGAGATCGAAAATCAAACAAATGTGACTCCCGATTGGTCGCTTACAAACTATGGAATTCCAAATCTCCCATTCTCGTAAATACAAAAACCCTAGAAATTCAAATCGAGGTGTTTCACCTGATATGATATGCAGAGAGAGATGAGAAAGATCGAAAATTAAACAACTGCTTGGTCGCATACAAACTCACTCCAGAAATTGGGGCGTGTGTTGATTAACGGGACGTTGGGGAAGAACAGATACACTTACATGCGTGAATGCACAAAACAAATAATTTCAATCCTAAGGAAAAATCAAATCGAATATGAAGAGAGAGAAGAGAGAGATAAAAAATCAAACAAATGTGACTCCTGCTTCGTCGCATACAAACTATGGAATTCCAAATCTCCCGTTCTCGTAAATACAAAAACCCTAGAAATTCAAATCGAGGTGTTTCACCTGATATGATATGCAGAGAGAGAAGAGAAAGATCGGAAATCAAACAACTGCTGGGTCGCATACAAACTCACTCTGGAAATTGGGGCTTGTGCTGATTAACGGGACATTGGGATAGAACAGATACACTTACATGCGTGAATGCACAAAACAAATCATTTCAATCCTAAGGAAAAATCAAATCGAATATGAAGAGAGAGAAGAGAGAGATCGAAAATCAAACAAATGTGACTCCCGCTTGGTCGCATACAAACTATGGAATTCCGAATCTCCCGTTCACGTAAATACAAAAACCCTAGAAATTCAAATTGACGTGTTTCACCTGATATGATATGCAGAGAGAGAAGTGAAAGATCGAAAATCAAACAATTGCTTGGTCGCATACAAACTCACTCTGGAAATTGGGACGTGTGTTAGTTAACGGGACGTTGGGGAAGAACAGATACACTTACATGCGTGAATGCACAAAACAAATAATTTCATTCCTAAGGAAAAATCAAATCGAATATGAAGAGAGAGAAGAGAGAGATCGAAAATTAAACAAATGTGACTCCCGCTTGGTCGCATGCAAACTATGGAATTCCAAATCTCCCATTCTCGTAAATACAAAAACCCTAGAAATTCAAATCGAGGTGTTTCACCTGATATGATATGCAGAGAGAGAAGAGAATGATCGAAAATCAAACAACAGGCTTGGTCGCATACAAACTCACTCTGGAAATTGGGGCGTGTGTTGATTAACAGGACATTGGGGAAGAACAGATACACTTACATGCGTGAATGCCCAAAACAAATAATTTTAATCCTAAGGAATAATCAAATCGAATAAGAAGAGAGAGAAGAGAGAGATCGAAAATCAAACAAATGTGACTCCCGATTGGTCGCTTACAAACTATGGAATTCTAAATCTCCCATTCTCGTAAATACAAAAACCCTAGAAATTCAAATCGAGGTGTTTCACCTGATATGATATGCAGAGAGAGAAGAGAAAGATCGAAAATTAAACAACTGCTTGGTCGCATACAAACTCACTCCAGAAATTGGGGCGTGTGTTGATTAACGGGACGTTGGGGAAGAACAGATACACTTACATGCGTGAATGCACAAAACAAATAATTTCATTCCTAAGGAAAAATCAAATCGAATATGAAGAGAGAGAAGAGAGAGATCGAAAATTAAACAAATGTGACTCCCGCTTGGTCGCATACAAACTATGGAATTCCAAATCTCCCGTTCTCGCAAATACAAAAACCCTAGAAATTCAAATCGAGGTGTTTCACCTGATATGATATGCAGAGAGAGAAGAGAAAGATCGGAAATCAAACAACTGCTGGGTCGCATACAAACTCACTCTGGAAATTGGGGCGTGTGTTGATTAACGGGACATTGGGGAAGAACAGATACACTTACATGCGTGAATGCACAAAATAAATAATTTCAATCCTAAAGAAAAATCAAATCGAATATGAAGAGAGAGAAGAGAGAGATCGAAAAAATCAAACAAATGTGACTCCCGCTTGGTCGCATACAAACTATGGAATTCTAAATCTCCCATTCTCGTAAATACAAAAAACCTAGAAATTCAAATCGAGGTGTTTCACCTGATATGATATGCAGAGAGAGAAGAGAAAGATCGGAAATCAAACAACTGCTGGGTCGCATACAAACTCACTCTGAAAATTAGGGCGTGTGTTGATTAACGGGACGTTGGGGAAGAACAGATACACTTACATGCGTGAATGCACAAAACAAATAATTTCAATCCTAAGGAAAAATCAAATCGAATATGAAGAGAGAGAAGAGTGAGATCGAAAATCAAACAAATGTGACTCCCGTTTGGTCGCATACAAACTATGGAATTCCAAATCTCCCGTTCACGTAAATACAAAAACCCTAGAAATTCAAATTGAGGTGTTTCACCTGATATGATATGCAGAGAGAGAAGTGAAAGATCGAAAATCAAACAATTGCTTGGTCGCATACAAACTCATTCTGGAAATTGGGACGTGTGTTAGTTAACGGGACGTTGGGGAAAAACAGATACACTTACATGCGTGAATGCACAAAACAAATAATTTCAATCCTAAGGAATAATCAAATCGAATATGAAGAGAGAGAAGAGAGAGATCGAAAATCAAACAAATGTGACTCCCGATTGGTCGCTTACAAACTATGGAATTCCAAATCTCCCATTCTCGTAAATACAAAAACCCTAGAAATTCAAATCGAGGTGTTTCACCTGATATGATATGCAGAGAGAGATGAGAAAGATCGAAAATTAAACAACTGCTTGGTCGCATACAAACTCACTCCAGAAATTGGGGCGTGTGTTGATTAACGGGACGTTGGGGAAGAACAGATACACTTACATGCGTGAATGCACAAAACAAATAATTTCAATCCTAAGGAAAAATCAAATCGAATATGAAGAGAGAGAAGAGAGAGATCAAAAATCAAACAAATGTGACTCCTGCTTCGTCGCATACAAACTATGGAATTCCAAATCTCCCGTTCTCGTAAATACAAAAACCCTAGAAATTCAAATCGAGGTGTTTCACCTGATATGATATGCAGAGAGAGAAGAGAAAGATCGGAAATCAAACAACTGCTGGGTCGCATACAAACTCACTCTGAAAATTAGGGCGTGTGTTGATTAACGGGACGTTGGGGAAGAACAGATACACTTACATGCGTGAATGCACAAAACAAATAATTTCAATCCTAAGGAAAAATCAAATTGAATATGAAGAGAGAGAAGAGTGAGATCGAAAATCAAACAAATGTGACTCCCGTTTGGTCGCATACAAACTATGGAATTCCAAATCTACCGTTCACGTAAATACAAAAACCCTAGAAATTCAAATCGAGGTGTTTCACCTGATATGATATGTAGAGAGAGAAGAGAAAGATCGAAAATCAAACAACTGCTGGGTCGCATACAAACTCACTCTAGAAATAGGGGCGTGTGTTGATTAACGGGACGTTGGGGAAGAACAGATACACTTACATGCGTGAATGCACAAAACAAATAATTTCATTCCTAAGGAAAAATCAAATCGAATATGAAGAGAGAGAAGAGAGAGATCGAAAATCAAACAAATGTGACTCCCGCTTGGTCGCATACAGACTATGGAATTCCAAATCTCCCGTTCTCGCAAATACAAAAACCCTAGAAATTCAAATCGAGGTGTTTCACCTGATATGATATGCAGAGAGAGAAGAGAAAGATCGGAAATCAAACAACTTTTGGGTCGCATACAAACTCACTCTGGAAATTGGGGCGTGTGTTGATTAACGGGACATTGGGGAAGAACAGATACACTTACATGCGTGAATGCATAAAATAAATAATTTCAATCCTAAGGAAAAATCAAATCGAATAAGAAGAGAGAGAAGAGAGAGATCGAAAATCAAACAAATGTGACTCCCGATTGGTCGCTTACAAACTATGGAATTCTAAATCTCCCATTCTCGTAAATACAAAAACCCTAGAAATTCAAATCGAGGTGTTTCACCTGATATGATATGCAGAGAGAGAAGAGAAAGATCGAAAATTAAACAACTGCTTGGTCGCATACAAACTCACTCCAGAAATTGGGGCGTGTGTTGATTAACGGGACGTTGGGGAAGAACAGATACACTTACATGCGTGAATGCACAAAACAAATAATTTCATTCCTAAGGAAAAATCAAATCGAATATGAAGAGAGAGAAGAGAGAAGAGAGAGATCGAAAATTAAACAAATGTGACTCCCGCTTGGTCGCATACAAACTATGGAATTCCAAATCTCCCGTTCTCGCAAATACAAAAACCCTAGAAATTCAAATCGAGGTGTTTCACCTGATATGATATGCAGAGAGAGAAGAGAAAGATCAAAAATTAAACAACTGCTTGGTCGCATACAAACTCACTCCAGAAATTGGGGCGTGTGTTGATTAACGGGACGTTGGGGAAGAACAGATACACTTACATGCGTGAATGCACAAAACAAATAATTTCATTCCTAAGGAAAAATCAAATCGAATATGAAGAGAGAGAAGAGAGAGATCGAAAATTAAACAAATGTGACTCCCGCTTGGTCGCATACAAACTATGGAATTCCAAATCTCCCGTTCTCGCAAATACAAAAACCCTAGAAATTCAAATCGAGGTGTTTCACCTGATATGATATGCAGAGAGAGAAGAGAAAGATCGGAAATCAAACAACTGCTGGGTCGCATACAAACTCACTCTGGAAATTGGGGCGTGTGTTGATTAACGGGACATTGGGGAAGAACAGATACACTTACATGCGTGAATGCACAAAATAAATAATTTCAATCCTAAAGAAAAATCAAATCGAATATGAAGAGAGAGAAGAGAGAGATCGAAAAAATCAAACAAATGTGACTCTCGCTTGGTCGCATACAAACTATGGAATTCTAAATCTCCCATTCTCGTAAATACAAAAAACCTAGAAATTCAAATCGAGGTGTTTCACCTAATATGATATGCAGAGAGAGAAGAGAAAGATCGGAAATCAAACAACTGCTGGGTCGCATACAAACTCACTCTGAAAATTAGGGCGTGTGTTGATTAACGGGACGTTGGGGAAGAACAGATACACTTACATGCGTGAATGCACAAAACAAATAATTTCAATCCTAAGGAAAAATCAAATTGAATATGAAGAGAGAGAAGAGTGAGATCGAAAATCAAACAAATGTGACTCCCGTTTGGTCGCATACAAACTATGGAATTCCAAATCTCCCGTTCACGTAAATACAAAAACCCTAGAAATTCAAATTGAGGTGTTTCACCTGATATGATATGCAGAGAGAGAAGTGAAAGATCGAAAATCAAACAATTGCTTGGTCGCATACAAACTCACTCTGGAAATTGGGACGTGTGTTAGTTAACGGGACGTTGGGGAAGAACAGATACACTTACATGCGTGAATGCACAAAACAAATAATTTCATTCCTAAGGAAAAATCAAATCGAATATGAAGAGAGAGAAGAGAGAGATCGAAAATTAAACAAATGTGACTCCCGCTTGGTCGCATGCAAACTATGGAATTCCAAATCTCCCATTCTCGTAAATACAAAAACCCTAGAAATTCAAATCGAGGTGTTTCACCTGATATGATATGCAGAGAGAGAAGAGAATGATCGAAAATCAAACAACAGGCTTGGTCGCATACAAACTCACTCTGGAAATTGGGGCGTGTGTTGATTAACGGGACATTGGGGAAGAACAGATACACTTACATGCGTGAATGCCCAAAACAAATAATTTCAATCCTAAGGAATAATCAAATCGAATAAGAAGAGAGAGAAGAGAGAGATCGAAAATCAAACAAATGTGACTCCCGATTGGTCGCTTACAAACTATGGAATTCTAAATCTCCCATTCTCGTAAATACAAAAACTCTAGAAATTCAAATCGAGGTGTTTCACCTGATATGATATGCAGAGAGAGAAGAGAAAGATCGAAAATTAAACAATTGCTTGGTCGCATACAAACTCACTCCAGAAATTGGGGCGTGTGTTGATTAACGGGACGTTGGGGAAGAACAGATACACTTACATGCGTGAATGCACAAAACAAATAATTTCATTCCTAAGGAAAAATCAAATCGAATATGAAGAGAGAGAAGAGAGAGATCGAAAATTAAACAAATGTGACTCCCGCTTGGTCGCATACAAACTATGGAATTCCAAATCTCCCGTTCTCGCAAATACAAAAACCCTAGAAATTCAAATCGAGGTGTTTCACCTGATATGATATGCAGAGAGAGAAGAGAAAGATCGGAAATCAAACAACTGCTGGGTCGCATACAAACTCACTCTGGAAATTGAGGCGTGTGTTGATTAACGGGACATTGGGGAAGAACAGATACACTTACATGCGTGAATGCACAAAATAAATAATTTCAATCCTAAAGAAAAATCAAATCGAATATGAAGAGAGAGAAGAGAGAGATCGAAAAAATCAAACAAATGTGACTCCCGCTTGGTCGCATACAAACTATGGAATTCTAAATCTCCCATTCTCGTAAATACAAAAAACCTAGAAATTCAAATCGAGGTGTTTCACCTGATATGATATGCAGAGAGAGAAGAGAAAGATCGGAAATCAAACAACTGCTGGGTCGCATACAAACTCACTCTGAAAATTAGGGCGTGTGTTGATTAACGGGACGTTGGGGAAGAACAGATACACTTACATGCGTGAATGCACAAAACAAATAATTTCAATCCTAAGGAAAAATCAAATCGAATATGAAGAGAGAGAAGAGTGAGATCGAAAATCAAACAAATGTGACTCCCGTTTGGTCGCATACAAACTATGGAATTCCAAATCTCCCGTTCACGTAAATACAAAAACCCTAGAAATTCAAATTGAGGTGTTTCACCTGATATGATATGCAGAGAGAGAAGTGAAAGATCGAAAATCAAACAATTGCTTGGTCGCATACAAACTCACTCTGGAAATTGGGACATGTGTTAGTTAACGGGACGTTGGGGAAAAACAGATACACTTACATGCGTGAATGCACAAAACAAATAATTTCAATCCTAAGGAATAATCAAATCGAATATGAAGAAAGAGAAGAGAGAGATCGAAAATCAAACAAATGTGACTCCCGATTGGTCGCTTACAAACTATGGAATTCCAAATCTCCCATTCTCGTAAATACAAAAACCCTAGAAATTCAAATCGAGGTGTTTCACCTGATATGATATGCAGAGAGAGATGAGAAAGATCGAAAATTAAACAACTGCTTGGTCGCATACAAACTCACTCCAGAAATTGGGGCGTGTGTTGATTAACGGGACGTTGGGGAAGAACAGATACACTTACATGCGTGAATGCACAAAACAAATAATTTCAATCCTAAGGAAAAATCAAATCGAATATGAAGAGAGAGAAGAGAGAGATCAAAAATCAAACAAATGTGACTCCTGCTTCGTCGCATACAAACTATGGAATTTCAAATCTCCCGTTCTCGTAAATACAAAACCCTAGAAATTCAAATCGAGGTGTTTCACCTGATATGATATGCAGAGAGAGAAGAGAAAGATCGGAAATTAAACAACTGCTGGGTCGCATACAAACTCACTCTGGAAATTGGGGCTTGTGCTGATTAACGGGACATTGGGATAGAACAGATACACTTACATGCGTGAATGCACAAAACAAATCATTTCAATCCTAAGGAAAAATCAAATCGAATATGAAGAGAGAGAAGAGAGAGATCGAAAATCAAACAAATGTGACTCCCGCTTGGTCGCATACAAACTATGGAATTCCGAATCTCCCATTCTCGTAAATACAAAAACCCTAGAAATTCAAATCGAGGTGTTTCACCTGATATGATATGCAGAGAGAGAAGAGAAAGATCGAAAATCAAACAACTGCTGGGTCGCATACAAACTCACTCTAGAAATAGGGGCGTGTGTTGATTAACGGGACGTTGGGGAAGAACAGATACACTTACATGCGTGAATGCACAAAACAAATAATTTCATTCCTAAGGAAAAATCAAATCGAATATGAAGAGAGAGAAGAGAGAGATCGAAAATCAAACAAATGTGACTCCCGCTTGGTCGCATACAGACTATGGAATTCCAAATCTCCCGTTCTCGCAAATACAAAAACCCTAGAAATTCAAATTGAGGTGTTTCACCTGATATGATATGCAGAGAGAGAAGAGAAAGATGGGAAATCAAAAAACTGCTGGGTCGCATACAAACTCACTCTGGAAATTGGGGCGTGTGTTGATTAACGGGACATTGGGGAAGAACAGATACACTTACATGCGTGAATGCACAAAATAAATAATTTCAATTCTAAGGAAAAATCAAATCGAATATGAAGAGATAGAAGAGAGAGATCGAAAATCAAACAAATGTGACTCCCGCTTGGTCGCATACAAACTATGGAATTCCAAATCTCCCATTCTCGTAAATACAAAAATCCTAGAAATTCAAATCTAGGTGTTTCACCTGATATGATATGCAGAGAGAGAAGAGAAAGATCGGAAATCAAACAACTGCTGGGTCGCATACAAACTCACTCTGGAAATTAGGGCGTGTGTTGATTAACGAGACGTTGGGGAAGAACAGATACACTTACATGCGTGAATGCACAAAACAAATAATTTCAATCCTAAGGAAAAATCAAATCGAATAAGAAGAGACAGAAGAAATAGATCGAAAATTAAACAAATGTGACTCCCACTTGGTCGTATACAAACTATGGAATTCCAAATCTCCCGTTCTCGTAAATACAAAAACCCTAGAAATTCAAATCGAGGTGTTTCACCCGATATGATATGCAGAGAGAGAAGAGAAAGATCAAAAATCAAACAACCGTTGGGTCGCATACAAACTCACTCTGGAAATTGGGGCGTGTGTTTATTAACGGGACGTTAGGGAAGAACAGATACACTTACGTGCGTTAATGCACGAAACAAATAATTTCAATCCTAAGGAAAAATCAAATCGAATATGAAGAGAGAGAAGAGAGAGATCGAAAATCAAACAAATGTGACTCCCGCTTGGTCGCATGCAAACTATGGAATTCCAAATCTCCCATTCTCGTAAATACAAAAACCCAAGAAATTCAAATCGAGGTGTTTCACCTGATATGATATGCAGAGAGAGAAGAGAATGATCGAAAATCAAACAACAGGCTTGGTCGCATACAAACTCACTCTGGAAATTGGGGCGTGTGTTGATTAACGGGACATTGGGGAAGAACAGATACACTTACATGCGTGAATGCCCAAAACAAATAATTTCAATCCTAAGGAATAATCAAATTGAATAAGAAGAGAGAGAAGAGAGAGATCGAAAATCAAACAAATGTGACTCCCGATTGGTCGCTTACAAACTATGGAATTCTAAATCTCCCATTCTCGTAAATACAAAAACCTTAGAAATTCAAATCGAGGTGTTTCACCTGATATGATATGCAGAGAGAGAAGAGAAAGATCGGAAATCAAACAACTGCTGGGTCGCATACAAACTCACTCTGGAAATTAGGGCGTGTGTTGATTAACGGGACGTTGGGGAAGAACAAATACACTTACATGCGTGAATGCACAAAACAAATAATTTAAATCCTAAGGAAAAATCAAATCGAAAATGAAGAGAGAGAAGAGTGAGATCAAAAATCAAATAAATGTGACTCCCGCTTGGTCGCATACGAACTATGGAATTTCAAATCTCCCGTTCACGTAAATACAAAAACCCTAGAAATTCAAATCGAGGTGTTTCACCCGATATGATATGCAGAGAGAGAAGTGAAAGATCGAAAATCAAACAATTGCTTGGTCGCATACAAACTCACTCTGGAAATTGGGAAGTGTGTTAGTTAACGGGACGTTTGGGAAAAACAGATACACTTACATGCGTGAATGCACAAAACAAATAATTTCAATCCTAAGGAATAATCAAATCGAATATGAAGAGAGAGAAGAGAGAGATCGAAAATCAAACAAATGTGACTCTCGATTGGTCGCTTACAAACTATGGAATTCCAAATCTCCCATTCTCGTAAATACAAAAACCCTAGAAATTCAAATCGAGGTGTTTCACCTGATATGATTTGCAGAGAGAGAAGAGAAAGATCGAAAATTAAACAACTGCTTGGTCGCATACAAACTCACTCCAGAAATTGGGGCGTGTGTTGATTAACGGGACGTTGGGAAGAACAGATACACTTACATGCGTGAATGCACAAAAAAAATAATTTCAATCCTAAGGAAAAATCAAATCGAATATGAAGAGAGAGAAGAGAGAGATCGAAAATCAAACAAATGTGACTCCCGCTTGGTCGCATACAAACTATGGAATTCCAAATCTCCCATTCTCGTAAATACAAAAACCCTAGAAATTCAAATCGAGGTGTTTCACCTGATATGATATGCAGAGAGAGAAGAGAAAGATCGGAAATCAAACAACTGCTGGTCGCATACAAACTCACTCTGGAAATTGGGGCGTGTGTTGATTAACGGGACGTTGGGAAGAACAGATACACTTACATGCGTGAATGCACAAAACAAATAATTTCAATCCTAAGGAAAATCAAATCGAATATGAAGAGAGAGAAGAGAGATCGAAAATCAAACAAATGTGACTCCCGCTTGGTCGCATACAAACTATGGAATTCCAAATCTCCCATTCTCGTAAATACAAAAACCCTAGAAATTCAAATCGAGGTGTTTCACCTGATATGATATGCAGAGAGAGAAGAGAAAGATCGAAAATCAAACAACTGCTTGGTCGCATACAAACTCACTCTGGAAATTGGGCGTGTGTTGATTAACGGGACGTTGGGGAAGAACAGATACACTTACATGCGTGAATGCACAAAACAAATAATTTCAATCCTAAGGAAAAATCAAATCGAATATGAAGAGAGAGAAGAGAGAGATCGAAAATCAAACAAATGTGACTCCCGCTTGGTCGCATACAAACTATGGAATTCCAAATCTCCCGTTCTCGTAAATACAAAAACCCTAGAAATTCAAATCGAGGTGTTTCACCTGATATGATATGCAGAGAGAGAAGAGAAAGATCGAAAATCAAACAACTGTTTGGTCGCATACAAACTCACTCTGGAAATTGGGGCGTGTGTTGATTAACGGGACGTTGGGGAAGAACAGATACACTTACATGCGTGAATGCACAAAACAAATAATTTCAATCCTAAGGAAAAATCAAATCGAATATGAAGAGAGAGAAGAGAGAGATCGAAAATCAAACAAATGTGACTCCCCTTGGTCGCATACAAACTATGGAATTCCAAATCTCCCATTCTCGTAAATACAAAAACCCTAGAAATTCAAATCGAGGTGTTTTCACCTGATATGATATGCAGAGAGAGAAGAGAAAGATCGAAAATCAAACAACTGTTGGGTCGCATACAAACTCACTCTGGAAATTGGGGCGTGTGTTTGATTAACGGGACGTTGGGGAAGAACAGATACACTTACATGCGTGAATGCACAAAACAAATAATTTCAATCCTAAGGAAAAATCAAATCGAATATGAAGAGAGAGAAGAGAGAGATCGAAAATCAAACAAATGTGACTCCGCTTGGTCGCATACAAACTATGGAATTCCAAATCTCCCATTCTCGTAAATACAAAAACCCTAGAAATTCAAATCGAGGTGTTTCACCTGATATGATATGCAGAGAGAGAAGAGAAAGATCGAAATCAAACAACTGCTTGGTCGCATACAAACTCACTCTGGAAATTGGGGCGTGTGTTGATTAACGGACGTTGGGGAGAACATACACTTACATGCGTGAATGCACAAAACAAATAATTTCAATCCTAAGGAAAAATCAAATCGAATATGAAGAGAGAGAAGAGAGAGATCGAAAATCAAACAAATGTGACTCCCGCTTGGTCGCATACAAACTATGGAATTCCAAATCTCCCATTCTCGTAAATACAAAAACCCTAGAAATTCAAATCGAGGTGTTTCACCTGATATGATATGCAGAGAGAGAAGAGAAAGATCGAAAATCAAACAACTGCTTGGTCGCATACAAACTCACTCTGGAAATTGGGGCGTGTGTTGATTAACGG
Source organism: Pogostemon cablin (assembly GCA_023678885.1). Taxonomy (NCBI): domain Eukaryota; kingdom Viridiplantae; phylum Streptophyta; class Magnoliopsida; order Lamiales; family Lamiaceae; genus Pogostemon; species Pogostemon cablin. The sequence continues at coordinate 19,502,381 of CM042986.1, read as the reverse complement.
GACGTTGGGGAAGAACAGATACACTTACATGCGTGAATGCACAAAACAAATAATTTCAATCCTAAGAAAAATCAAATCGAATATGAGAGAGAGAGATCGAAAATCAAACAAATGTGACTCCCGCTTGGTCGCATACAAACTATGGAATTCCAAATCTCCCATTCTCGTAAATACAAAAACCCTAGAAATTCAAATCGAGGTGTTTCACCTGATATGATATGCAGAGAGAGAAGAGAAAGATCGAAAATCAAACAACTGCTTGGTCGCATACAAACTCACTCTGGAAATTGGGGCGTGTGTTGATTAACGGGACGTTGGGGAAGAACAGATACACTTACATGCGTGAATGCACAAAACAAATAATTTCAATCCTAAGGAAAAATCAAATCGAATATGAAGAGAGAGAAGAGAGAGATCGAAAATCAAACAAATGTGACTCCCGCTTGGTCGCATACAAACTATGGAATTCCAAATCTCCCGTTCTCGTAAATACAAAAACCCTAGAAATTCAAATCGAGGTGTTTCACCTGATATGATATGCAGAGAGAGAAGAGAAAGATCGGAAATCAAACAACTGCTGGTCGCATACAAACTCACTCTGAAATTGGGGCGTGTGTTGATTAACGGGACGTTGGGGAAGAACAGATACACTTACATGCGTGAATGCACAAAACAAATAATTTCAATCCTAAGGAAAAATCAAATCGAATATGAAGAGAGAAAGAGAGAGATCGAAAATCAAACAAATGTGACTCCCGCTTGGTCGCATACAAACTATGGAATTCCAAATCTCCCGTTCTCGTAAATACAAAAACCCTAGAAATTCAAATCGAGGTGTTTCACCTGATATGATATGCAGAGAGAGAAGAGAAAGATCGAAAATCAAACAACTGCTGGGTCGCATACAAACTCACACTCTGGAAATTGGGGCGTGTGTTGATTAACGGGACGTTGGGGAAGAACAGATACACTTACATGCGTGAATGCACAAAACAAATAATTTCAATCCTAAGGAAAATCAAATCGAATATGAAGAGAGAGAAGAGAGAGATCGAAAATCAAACAAATGTGACTCCCGCTTGGTCGCATACAAACTATGGAATTCCAAATCTCCCGTTCTCGTAAATACAAAAACCCTAGAAATTCAAATCGAGGTGTTTCACCTGATATGATATGCAGAGAGAGAAGAGAAAGATCGAAATCAAACAATCTGCTTGGTCGCATACAAACTCACTCTGGAAATTGGGGCGTGTGTTGATTAACGGGACGTTGGGGAAGAACAGATACACTTACATGCGTGAATGCACAAAACAAATAATTTCAATCCTAAGGAAAAATCAAATCGAATATGAAGAGAGAGAAGAGAGATCGAAAATCAAACAAATGTGACTCCCGCTTGGTCGCATACAAACTATGGAATTCCAAATCTCCCGTTCTCGTAAATACAAAAACCCTAGAAATTCAAATCGAGGTGTTTCACCTGATATGATATGCAGAGAGAAGAGAAAGATCGAAAATCAAACAACTGCTTGGTCGCATACAAACTCACTCTGGAAATTGGGCGTGTGTTGATTAACGGGACGTTGGGGAAGAACAGATACACTTACATGCGTGAATGCACAAAACAAATAATTTCAATCCTAAGGAAAAATCAAATCGAATATGAAGAGAGAGAAGAGAGAGATCGAAAATCAAACAAATGTGACTCCCGCTTGGTCGCATACAAACTATGGAATTCCAAATCTCCCGTTCTCGTAAATACAAAAACCCTAGAAATTCAAATCGAGGTGTTTCACCTGATATGATATGCAGAGAGAGAAAGAGAAAGATCGAAAATCAAACAACTGCTGGGTCGCATACAAACTCACTCTGGAAATTGGGGCGTGTGTTGATTAACGGGACGTTGGGAAGAACAGATACACTTACATGCGTGAATGCACAAAACAAATAATTTCAATCCTAAGGAAAAATCAAATCGAATATGAAGAGAGAGAAGAGAGAGATCGAAAATCAAACAAATGTGACTCCCGCTTGGTCGCATACAAACTATGGAATTCCAAATCTCCCATTCTCGTAAATACAAAAACCCTAGAAATTCAAATCGAGGTGTTTCACCTGATATGATATGCAGAGAGAGAAGAGAAAGATCGAAAATCAAACAACTGCTTGGTCGCATACAAACTCACTCTGGAAATTGGGGCGTGTGTTGATTAACGGGACGTTGGGGAAGAACAGATACACTTACATGCGTGAATGCACAAAACAAATAATTTCAATCCTAAGGAAAAATCAAATCGAATATGAAGAGAGAGAAGAGAGAGATCGAAAATCAAACAAATGTGACTCCCGCTTGGTCGCATACAAACTATGGAATTCCAAATCTCCCGTTCTCGTAAATACAAAAACCCTAGAAATTCAAATCGAGGTGTTTCACCTGATATGATATGCAGAGAGAGAAGAGAAAGATCGAAAATCAAACAACTGCTGGTCGCATACAAACTCACTCTGGAAATTGGGGCGTGTGTTGATTAACGGGACGTTGGGGAAGAACAGATACACTTACATGCGTGAATGCACAAAACAAATAATTTCAATCCTAAGGAAAAATCAAATCGAATATGAAGAGAGAGAAGAGTAGATCGAAAATCAAACAAATGTGACTCCCGCTTGGTCGCATACAAACTATGGAATTCCAAATCTCCCGTTCTCGTAAAATACAAAAACCCTAGAAATTCAAATCGAGGTGTTTCACCTGATATGATATGCAGAGAGAGAAGAGAAAGATCGAAAATCAAACAATTGCTTGGTCGCATACAAACTCACTCTGGAAATTGGGCGTGTGTTGATTAACGGGACGTTGGGGAAGAACAGATACACTTACATGCGTGAATGCACAAAACAAATAATTTCAATCCTAAGGAAAAATCAAATCGAATATAAAGAGAGAGAAGAGAGAGATCGAAAATCAAACAAATGTGACTCCCGCTTGGTCGCATACAAACTATGGAATTCCAAATCTCCCGTTCTCGTAAATACAAAAACCCTAGAAATTCAAATCGAGTGTTTCACCTGATATGATATGCAGAGAGAGAAGAGAAAGATCGAAAATCAAACAACTGCTTGGTCGCATACAAACTCACTCTGAAATTGGGGCGTGTGTTGATTAACGGGACGTTGGGAAGAACAGATACACTTACATGCGTGAATGCACAAAACAAATAATTTCAATCCTAAGGAAAAATCAAATCGAATATGAAGAGAGAGAAGAGAGAGATCGAAAATCAAACAAATGTGACTCCCGCTTGGTCGCATACAAACTATGGAATTCCAAATCTCCCATTCTCGTAAATACAAAAACCCTAGAAATTCAAATCGAGGTGTTTCACCTGATATGATATGCAGAGAGAGAAGAGAAGATCGAAAATCAAACAACTGTTGGGTCGCATACAAACTCACTCTGGAAATTGGGGCGTGTGTTGATTAACGGGACGTTGGGAAGAACAGATACACTTACATGCGTGAATGCACAAAACAAATAATTTCAATCCTAAGGAAAAATCAAATCGAATATGAAGAGAAGAGATCGAAAATCAAACAAATGTGACTCCCGCTTGGTCGCATACAAACTATGGAATTCCAAATCTCCCGTTCTCGTAAATACAAAAACCCTAGAAATTCAAATCGAGGTGTTTCACCTGATATGATATGCAGAGAGAGAAGAGAAAGATCGAAAATCAAACAATTGCTTGGTCGCATACAAACTCACTCTGGAAATTGGGCGTGTGTTGATTAACGGGACGTTGGGGAAGAACAGATACACTTACATGCTGAATGCACAAAACAAATAATTTCAATCCTAAGGAAAAATCAAATCGAATATGAAGAGAGAGAAGAGAGAGATCGAAAATCAAACAAATGTGACTCCCACTTGGTCGCATACAAACTATGGAATTCCAAATCTCCCATTCTCGTAAATACAAAAACCCTAGAAATTCAAATCGAGGTGTTTCACCTGATATGATATGCAGAGAGAGAAGAGAAAGATCGAAATCAAAAACACTGCTTGGTCGCATACAAACTCACTCTGGAAATTGGGGCGTGTGTTGATTAACGGGACGTTGGGGAAGAACAGATACACTTACATGCGTGAATGCACAAAACAAATAATTTCAATCCTAAGGAAAAATCAAATCGAATATGAAGAGAGAGAAGAGAGAGATCGAAAATCAAACAAATGTGACTCCCGCTTGGTCGCATACAAACTATGGAATTCCAAATCTCCCATTCTCGTAAATACAAAAACCCTAGAAATTCAAATCGAGGTGTTTCACCTGATATGATATGCAGAGAGAGAAGAGAAAGATCGAAAATCAAACAACTGCTGGTCGCATACAAACTCACTCTGGAAATTGGGGCGTGTGTTGATTAACGGGACGTTGGGGAAGAACAGATACACTTACATGCGTGAATGCACAAAACAAATAATTTTCAATCCTAAGGAAAAATCAAATCGAATA